>CM045495.1:28827270-30163176 GCA_024704745.1 Rosa lucieae | reverse complement strand
AAAGCCTTGTTATGCAAGTTGGGAGTGCTTGATATTCACTCTCCAACTTGAGGGGGAGTGTTAAGAATATTATGTAATTAATATTGTAATTATGTATATCTTTAGGAGATTATTTGTAATATTCCTTGTATCCCTAACTTGTAGAGATTGACTTGTTGTACAAGAACCTAGTCTGTATATAATCTTCTGGTATCAATGAGAATATTATTTCACCTCAAATATTTTTCTGACAGGAACCCCACTTTTTATTCTTATCATGCTCGACTGGATTGTCTGGGTAAGGTTTCGATCCATTTCTTTCTTCTCATCTATGGAATGAACCCTGTATTACTATGATGGCTAATCGTCTTGGACAATGTGAGAGGATTGATGAAGCTACTCTAGATTGTCATAAATTTGCTAAAGTATGTGTGAAAATTTCTCTTAGAAGATCACGGCCTCATATGCTTCATGGGGGAGTGCTAGGCTCACATTCACCTTGAGTGTATCAGCCACACTCACTTCTCTACTTGCCACGTGTATGAGGAGAAGTTCCTAGAAAATATGATCTTTCAATTTCCATCATTTGCCCCTCTTCAAGTTATAAAATAAAAATTACAAACTCTTTATCTTCTTCTCACCCGGTAACAAACTAACAACTCAATCCAATTTATCTTTTCAAATATTAAAATAATATTTGTTCCTTCTCTACCCCATCTTCTCTCTCTCTCTCTCTCTCTCTCTCTGCAGAAATCTCTTGCCCAGGAATGGAGCACCTTGATCTTCACATCGAGATAGCTGAACTTGATATCAAATATATATTTAGAACTTGATCCGAGTACCTTGATCTTCATATGCAATCTGGTCTGGAACAATTTTGTTGTATCTTAGGCTCTTAGCAATCAAATCTTAAATATAGACTGAATCCTACTTGCAAAAAACAACCTCCTGCATCTAAATTGACATAATCATCAAGTTAATCCAAACAAGCGTTCCCTTAATCTCCTTCTTTCCAAATCTTCAATCTGGATATGACCACAAGACCAGAAAAATATTTAACAAATTACATATAAGTTATTGACAAAAGATGACTTAACAAATACATCATTTAAAGATTTAATTAAACATATA
Organism: Rosa lucieae; assembly: GCA_024704745.1. Taxonomy (NCBI): domain Eukaryota; kingdom Viridiplantae; phylum Streptophyta; class Magnoliopsida; order Rosales; family Rosaceae; genus Rosa; species Rosa lucieae. The sequence continues at coordinate 30,162,066 of CM045495.1, read as the reverse complement.
AAGACTAAATCTTACAAATAATGACAATTTACTCTTCACTTGCCACATGTCATGAGTCAATTTAATTTTTTACCCTTAACTATTTCTTTTGATTTCTAATCCCTATAAGGATTAAATCTTACAAATAAGGACAATCTGCTCTCCACTTGCCACATGTCATGAGTTAATTTATTTTTTTACCCTTAACTACTTCTTTTGACTTCTAATCCCTTTATGCTACTTTTTTTTTCCTAAGAATAATCTCTTTATGTTACTTTATTGCCATGTGTCAATAAGACATTTACAATTCCAATATTCATGCATGGATAAAAATCTTAATTATTTTCTTTAATTCAAACTCTTTTTTGCTCAAATCCTGCTGCTTGCTACTGCACTTGTTCTCGTGTTCTGCTACTACACTCGTCATCGCCTAATCCTGCTACTGCACTCGTTCAATCCTGCTACTGTACTTGCTGCACTCATACTCATCCAATTCTACTACTGCACTTGTACTCGTGTTCTGCTACTGCACTCGTTATCGCCTGATCCTACTACTGCACTTGTTCAATCCTGCTACTATAGTCGCTGCATTCATACTCGTCCAGTTCTGCTAGTGCACTCGTGTTTTGCTAGTGCACTCGTCATCGCCTAATCCTGCTACTACACTCGCTGCACTCATACATGTCTAGTTCTGCTACTGTTCTTGTACTCGTGTTCTGCTACTGCACTCGTTCAATCCTGCTATTGCACTCGCTGCACTCATACTCATCCAGTTCTACTACTACACTTGTACTCGTGTTTTGCTACTGCACTCGTCAACGCCTAATCTTGCTATTGCATTCGTCCTGACCTGCTACTGTATTGGCTGTACTCATACTACAGGATGTTAGAACTACTATAGGATGTTCGGTATTGTGTTGACCATTGCACATCTGCTACAAATTTGGCAAACTTTGAAGTAAATATATAACTTACAGTGTACAAACACTCCATCTCGCTAAGTACAGACCACACACAGAGAAGCAAAAAAAGAAGCTCATAATCTGAACAAACAGTCAACTACAACTAAAGCACAATGAGGTGAGGAATAAAAGTATCCCCAAAGTTGGACCTACCTAGCAAGCAATGCTCTTGAAGGATAATATTACATTATAGCACTAAAAAATGGAAACAAAAGACTCATAATTTCTTGCAATGCAGATTGCATAGCAACCTAAACAATAGCAGCACTAATAACAAAGCAACCAAAATCAAAAGGCAAAACCATATATGGCGAGACACAAATTGTGAATAACTATGCCAATACCATTCAACCTGTTGGCATACGCGCATGATTTACAATGACTGAAGAGCACTTATGAACCTGAAGATTCAACCCAATTCCTCTACCATTGATTTACCATAATTTTCCTAAAGTTTTCACAATTTTAAAGTAGCACCTCTTCTTGCTCTTCAATTTCAATTTTGAATCCTATTTGTGATCATCATGAAGTGGGTCTGGGTTGTTAACAATACCAGAATCAGGGGAAACAAAACAAGAATAAGAAGCTGTACCTATAGAGGCAAAGACACAGCGTTTGAATCAAACAAGCAAAGTTGATTAAACTCGACCAAGGAAGAGTTCATACTCAAGGATGCCAGAATTGAATAGAGAAACCCAGAACAGCCGCCGGAAACCACGAACATAGCGACAAACAACGCTACCCAAAAACACCAATTGTTCAAAACACCAGCAAAACCAAAAACTAATTATAGCACGAGGTGGAGCACAACTAGAGGATAAATTTTCCTACCTCATACACTGCAGGTGATTGCCGGATTAGCCGGAAAATTCCCAAAAACTGACTGAAGATTCAGGCTTCACTCAGTCGTCACATGGGAAAGTCGAGACCTGAAATAGACCAGTGCTGAGGAGACGAACCAGACATCGATGGTCCGCAATCATTTGGTATCTAGAAACAGAAATTTCGGTCGGGTCTTCTTCCGGGTTGCTGGGTCTCGAAAATGGGTCGAGTTGTCTTGATGCTTCTCTGTTTTGGGGTGTTTGTATTGGGTCAATGGCATACATGCAAATATCTCACGAAACTAAGCATTTTGGTCTTTTTTCATTAAAATCAGGAGTCAGGCTTGCATCATTTGGCTTTTGGCCTAAGCTCCTTATTTGTATAAATCTTTTTGAAAATGGTTTTTCTATGTTTATATCTTTGGTCATGTGCTACTATGTAATTTTCTAAAAAAACATTACCCACCCAATAATGCGCCTTCGTCTTTGACCTCATCGAAAAAGAAAAAAAAAATCCATCTTCGTCTTCAACCTGCAACCTTCCGCCGCCACCAACCTCTACATCTTTGCAACCTCTGATGATCATCACCTGAAAATTAAAGCAAAACTTTTAACTTTAGGGTTAGCAGGAGGCGGAGGCAGAGGCACAGAATAACAGGCTCATCTCTTCTTCTTGACTCATCACCTTGGTCGCCGTTGGCATCGACGGCGTTTTAAGCGGAGGCAGCCAGGAGACTACTGGGGTGGAAGGCGGCTGCATCAGTGAGGACCTCAGAGAAGTCAAACCGTCGAAGTTGGAGAGGGGGTAAGAGAAGATAAACAGTGCAAGTTGATGAATGAGTATATATTTAATTTTATTTTCTAACTTATAGAGGGGTAAAGAATGGAAATTGAAAGTCATATTTTTTAGGAGGGTTCTCTCCTCTCACGTGGCAAGTTAAGGAGTGAGTGTGGCTGATACACACTCGGGTGAGCGAGGGCCTAGCACCCCCCCATGTTTCATGTACTGGCTAACCCCTGTGATAATGTCTTAACACCGATTCATATTCATTATGAAACCCTTTTTTGAGACATGCTTCTATTATGGTCTACTAGAGGTGCTCTTGGAGACTGCCTGGAGCATACTGAAGATCTTCATTATGATGGATCGACTTTAGAAAGAAGACATAACCTATCCTGCTAATATGCAGGGTATTGCTAATTTGGTTTCCAAATTACCCTTTGGAGTCATGATTGTCTTTCCATAATCTCAAGCTGCTTCAGCGTCTCATTTCGATGACATGCAAGGTGGTGATTTAGGTCAAGATGCTTATGATGAAGCTCTCATGGATGTCAAACTACTCAAAGAAGGAGAAACACATCCAGTAGAAAAGAATACTTCAATTCAGGGTTAATTCGATAATTCTATTCATCCCACAATGAGGTTATATATACAAGTACAAAGGAGTAGTCTAACTCTAATAGGAAACAATCTTTCCATAATCCTAATTAAATAAAATCCTAATGACATATAGATTTACAGCGATTTTACACTCCCCCTCAAGTTGGTGCATAGATGTCTATCATGCCCAACTTGTCAACTGAGCTGTCAAATACATTTCTGCACACTCCTTTAGTAAGAACATCAGCTAATTGCTCCTATGAGTTTACAAATGGAAAGCGAATAACCTTTCTGTCAATATTTTCTTTAATAAAATGACGGTCAACCTCCACATGCTTTGTTTTATCATGCTGAATTTGATTATGTGCAATCTCAATGGCAGCTGTATTATCACAATGCAACCCAGGTCCTTCAAGACATTACGAATCCAGGTCCTTCAAGACATTACGAATCCATAATATTTCACATACTCCATGTGCCATACCTCGGAACTTAGCTTCTGCACTTGATCTGGCAACGATTTTTTGCTTTTTGCTACACCAAGTGACAAGGTTATCTCCAACAAAAGTGAAGTACCCAGATGTAGAAGTCTGTCCGTTTTATCACCAGCCCAATCTGTATCTGTGTACCCAACAACTTCCAATTCATCTTTTTTCTGAAACAGTAACCCTTTACCTGGCGCCCTCTTCAAGTACCTCAAAATACGAAAGACTACATCCATATGCTCTTCACTAGAACAATGCATAAATTGACTAACAACACTCACAGCATAAGCAATATTAGGTCTAGTTTGTGAAAGATAAATCAACCTTCCTACAAGACGTTGATACCTCCCTTTATCAGTTGAAACTTGATCAGGATAGATAGCAAGTCTGTGATTCATCTCAATGGGTGTCTCGATGGGTCGGTAGTCCAGCATCCCCATTTCAGCAAGTAAATCAAGAACATATTTCCTCTGTGAAAGTGAAATCCCCTTCTTAGACCTTGCAACTTCAATACCCAAAAAATACTTCAGTTGTCCCAGATCCTTCATTTCAAACTCCTTTGACAAATACTTTTGCAATTCATTTATCTCCTTCGGATCATCCCCTGTAACAATCATGTCATCAACATACACAATAAGAGCTGTAATCTTACCATTCTTGCGCTTGATAAACAAGGTATGGTCAGAATTGCTCTGTCTATATCCAAAGGCTTTCATGGACTTTGAAAATCTTCCAAACCAAGCTCTTAGAGACTGCTTTAGGCCATACAAAGACTTCTTCAATTTACACACCATGCCAACATCACTTGGGTAATTCTTAACACCTGGGGGCATATCCATGTACACTTCTTCCTCCAAATTCCCATTAAGAAACGCATTATTCACATCAAACTAGTGCAAGGGCCAATCTTTGTTTGCTGCAAGTGAGATTAGAATCCGGATAGTATTAATCTTTGCCACAGGTGCAAAAATTTCCTCATAATCAATCCCATAACATTGTGTATATCCTTTGCCAACCAACCTCGCTTTGTATCTATTAATAGTTCCATCTGCATTAAGCTTCACTAATAAATACCCAACGACATCCTACAGTCTTCTTTTCAACCGGCATAGGTACTAGCTCTCATGTTGCATTTTTCTGAAGAGCTTCCAATTCTTGATTCATCACCTTGGTCCATTTTGGATTCGTCAATGCATCCTGCACGTTACTAGGAATAGATACAGTTAGATAATTTATTAACAACAAGTGCATGTGACCCAGAAATCCTATGGTTAGACATAAAATTAGCTATAGGGTATTTAGCTTTGGCTTTGATATCTGGTTCATATTGTTTCTTAGGAATTCCCTTGGTAACCCTTTGTGATTTCCTAGGTTCGACACTTTCTAACCCAGAAGACTCATTAAAGTTTAGGGGTACCTGAGGTGGATCATTCTGACTGGGATCTTCAGTTGGTAAGGCAGAAGGGGGAATATCTTGTGTGTGAGCTTCGGATACGTCTTGATTTTGTTTCAAACTATCCAGAAACGTCGTCTCTTCTGTTTCCCTTCATAACCTCTCTCCCCTGAAGGGAAGACTGGGAAGCTCCCCCTGAGTAATATGGCTCAGATTCACGGAATGAGATATCAAGAGATATATGTATAGTGCCAGTAAGAGGATCATAACATCGATAACCCTTCTGGAAGTCAGCATAACCAACAAATATACACTTACGGGCACGGAGATCAAGCTTGCTACGTTAAGGCTTGGGAATATGAACATAAGTTGTGCACCCAAACACCCGGGGCTCCAAATTAGGCATAGAAGGGATGGTTAAAAGTGTATGAAGCTTCTGATGAGGCTTCTGAAACTCAATCACCTGGGAAGGAGTATACGGTTGATAAGATATGTTGCTGATTTCATTGCTTCGCCCCAATAGGACCGAGGTGCATTCATGCCAAACAAGGAAGCACGAACAACTTCCATCAACTGCCTGTTCTTCCGTTCTGCTAACCTATTCTGTTGAGGAGTATAAGAATTGGAGGTTTGATGATGAATTCCATGTGACCGGAAAAACTCAATCATAGGGCCATTCACAAACTCTCCACCATTGTCAGACTGAAACACTCTGATGGATTGTTGATACTGAGTTGCCACCATTTTGTGAAATTCCGTAAACATTCCAAATACATCACTCTTATTCTTCAGTAATGACACCCATGTCATGCGAGTGCAATCATCAATAAACGTTACAAAATACCGAGCTCCAGAAAGAGAAGGAATTTTCGCAAGACCCCAGACATCGGAGTGAATCTTCATAAAAGGAACAAGACTTTTATTAAGACTTGGTGAATATGAAATACGGTGACTCTTGGCCAGTTCACATATGTCACAGTGGAAATCCAAATCACTAACAACTGAAAACAATTGAGGTTGCAGCTTCTTAAGATAACGAAAGGATAGATGACCTAAACGGCGATGCCATAACCATATAGCTTCCTTCGCATTCTCTACCCCGTTGATCAAATTAGCTTGTCCCAAAAGATGCTTCTGTTTCTTTCCAGTCTCTGTTAGATCCAGATAGTATAATTTCCCCCTTCTAACACCATAACCAAGAATCCGTCGAGTCAGAATGTCCTGAAACACACAGAAAGACGGATAGAATGTCACAATACATGCAAGAGCTAAAATAACTTGACCAACAGACAGGAGATTATAAGCTAGCGATGGAACAACTAAGACAGATTCAAGGGTTAAGGTATCAAATAAAGCAATAGAACCTTCTCCGGTGACCGGAGTTGGAGTACCATCAGCAGTAGAGACAACGTCTTGAGGGGAACGTCTAAGGTTTTTCACAAGACTTGGGTCATTGGTCATATGGTCAGATGCACCTGTATCAATTATCCATGTACTATTAAAAGTAACCTTACCCTTCATACCTGACTGCGCTACATTACCAGAGGCATTGTCTAGGTAAACTTCCTCTTTAGTAGCAACAGCGGCCTTGCCCAGATTCTTTCGCGGTTTCTTGGTGAAGTCGCACCAATCAGGGTAACCAATCACTTCATAGCACCGCTCCTTGCTATGACCTAATTCCCCACAGATAATGCACCTTTTGTTTGCATATGGATTTGGTTTACCTAGAGGACACTGTGGAGAAGGTCCTGAGAAGACTAGAGGAGGACCTTGTTTGCGTTGGGCCATAACATAAAATTCGGTAGTTACCGAATGCCCCATAACCTGTTTCTCTGATTGCATCATTGAGGAATTCATGATTTTCATAGGACTGGATTTTCAAGGGTTTCAAGATGGATATGAATGTTTTGGAAAAAAAGGTAGAGTGATGGTGGTTTGAAATTCAGGATGGTTTGATTTCAACGGTGGTGGTACGCAGCGGTTTGTGGTGTTCTTCGGGATTTAGGGTTTAGGATTCAAAGGATGCAGCGCAAGTTCAAAGGATTGAACCTGGCTCTGATACCAAGTAGAAAAGAATACTTCAATTCAGGGTTAATTCGATAATTCTATTCATCCCACAATGAGGTTATATATACAAGTACAAAGGAGTAGTCTAACTCTAATAGGAAACAATCTTTCCATAATTACATGATATCCTAATTAAATAAAATCCTAATGACATATAGATTTACAGCGATTCTACACATCCGGCTCTCAACTTAGATTTTATAATTCTAAAGATCTTCCAATCTTGATTTTTGCTGAGGCAGCTAGTGGTGGAGCCTCTAATCTTGATTTCCCACTAAGGCATGGTCTTAATATGAATGTAAATGAGGAAGAAAATCGATCTGGACCAACTCAGTACACTCAGGTACCTCCTAATGAAGTTATTACAATATCTTCTGATGATGAAATATATGAATTCTGTTCAAAGGCTGTTATTATTCTCAGTTCAGATTCTTCTAATAATATGCATTCTGAATCTGCTGATAATGATCCTATTCTGCCTCTGCGCTTTGATCATGACTACTGTGCTCAAACGTCTACTCTTGTTTCTTATTACCCTAATGACATGCATGATCTTATTAAGTACGGAATTGCTAAGCCTGATCCGCTTATCCTGAACATTACATTTTAACTGATTCCCGGGGCAATAATTAAGATCAAACTGCAGGAACAGAATCAAGATTATGTTATGGAAGGGAAAGAGAATATGGATGAGAATTTTGAGCCAGCCCTATCTGATCATGGCCTTCCTAACCAAGAGGATCTTGAGCATGCTGCCATAGCTTCTCCTCCAACCAATAAAAGTCCTAGAAAAAGCAGCAGCAATTTTTCTGACAAGGAAGCAAATGATCACAATGCCTCCTCTAATGAATCATCTAGGAACAGCTGGAAAATGAAGATAGCAGGATGAAACTGTAGGGGCTGTGCTAAGGATAGTTTTCTTAGCCAAGCCCTCTTTTCGCAAAAAAAATTGTCTTTGGATATTTTTTTGTTTGTTGGACACTAAGCTAACTGTGACTGCTGCTACTACTTAATTTCTAAGTTCCTTTTAATCATGCTATGTTTATGAATCATCTGGGCAATGTGGTGGTATTTTGCTATTTTGGAATGATGATGGTTTTGAGCTTACCCCTGTTCTTAAGCATGATAGACATATTCATTGCAAATTTTTAGATACTTCTAACAATAAGGCGTACGTAATTACCATTCTCTATGTATCCACATAAACATTTACAACTAATTTTATGGAATGAACGTAGAAATCTTAAACCTAATGATTCTATGCCTTCGATGCTTATCGGAGCTTTTAGCCTAAGGCCATATTTGTTTCCCAGAATCTGGTCATTGGGAAAGGAAAGTGTTTCCTTTCCTGCGTTTGGAACAGCCAAGGAAAGGAAGTTGGTTCCCAAATGAAAGGAAAAAGTGGAGGAAATTGGTTCCTCCCCTCCCCCTCAGGATTCACTTTCCCAATGGAAAGGAAAATGATTCCTTTCCTTTCCACCAACCAAACATGACCTTAATGGGAAGCTTGGGGGTGTTCAACGAGTTACCTCTTACATGATTAATTTTATGAAATGATTGTGGCTTAATTTCCCTACCCACCGTAGGAAATCAATATACTTGGAGCAATAATCAAGACTTGCCACGACCCAAAGCAGAGAACAAAATGACATTTGGAAACCCTGGTTCTACCCCCCCCCCAGGTTCAAAAGAATCATAACCAAGCAATTAAGAAGCTCTCAATCGACAAAAACAAAATTAATAACAACATCTTTGTGGTTTGATAATTGTCACCCTATCCTCTTACTCTTAGATGGTAATCTAATATCATTGCTAATTCTGCTCTCTCTACCTCTGCCATGGTCAGTGATGTTATTTATAATCATAATTGGAGATGGCCTTCTCTCTCTCACGATTTACTCGAGATTCGTGTTTCATTGACCCAAATCATTCCTAATTCTGAGGTTAGTGATTCTGTTCGATGGACTTTTTCTTCGAATGGGGTTTATTCAACTTCTTCTGCTTGGAATGCACTTCGTTTTTCTAGGCCTATTGTTCCTTGGTATCATTTAGGCTGGTTTGGTAGTTCTGTTCCTAGATGGAGCTTCATCTTATGTCTTGCTATTAGAGGAAGGTTATCAACTATGGATCGTGTTAGAATTTTTTCTCCTCTTGCTGCCCATGATTGTGCTTTTTGTCTTGCTGCTGATGAGACTCACAACCACCTTTTCTTTGATTGTGTTTATACCTCTGGCATTTGGACTCACAATTTGTCTAAATGTGATGTGAGTAATCCTCTCCTCTCTTGGCCGCATTTCATTCCTTGGGCTGCTGCTAACTGGAAGGGTAACTCTTTATCTGTTGCTATCCAAAAGTTGGCTTTGCAAGCTGCGGTTTATGCTATCTGGCGTGAGAGAAATAACCGCAAGTTCCGTAACGAAAGTCTCCCTGCTGCTGTTGTGTTCAGAGCAATTGTGGAGTCCATGCGGTTATGCTTATTGTCTTGGAAGATTCCCCCTTCTCCATCTAACAGTTATATTATTCATGAATGGAGACTCCCTTCTTAATGGTGTCACCTCTAGGATGTATAGCCGTTAGGTTGTATGGCTTAGCTTTTCTTTGTTTTTCTGTTCCCTCTTTGCTGAGGTTGTTGCTTTGTTAGCTTGTTTGCTTTTCTAGCTTCTGTTCCTTGTTGCTTGTCTGGTTTTGTTTAAAGCCAGGTTTCTTCTATATAATCATTCATTTACCAAAAAAAAAATAATTAATTAATAACAACAGTACCTGATCACAAAAACATTCTTCAAAAATTAAATCAAGAAACTTATGACATTGAGGTTTACCAGTCTAATGTCTACTGCAATCTGAGTCTGCCTGGTTGGGATCGAAAAGGATCTGGATCGTAGACCTAGTTGATCCGGTTTAGGTGGAAGTGTTTCTAAGTACGAGCACAATGGAGATAGAATTCTTCAAATGAAGAAGAAACTAGGAAGGAAGAAAACTTTTTTCCTACAAGACGACTTGCATCCTAGAAGAAGATGAAATGTTATTTAGTAAAATGCGTCGTTATCATAGAAGACGTGAAGAAGAATCCTCAAAAAATTTTCCATTTCTGAACGCAAAAGTCACTCATGTTTTCCACTCAAAAACTCGAGTTCACCTTCTACAGCGAGTGCAGATAACAAGGGTAGTACGCAACACACTTGAGATCCAAGAAGGAAAAAAAAAAAAACTGAGAACACACATTTGATCTCGAGAAAAATAAAAAGGAACCTTCAAGTAACTGATACAAAACTGACAAGAAACTGGTTCATATATATTACATTTTACAAATTACATGATCACACATTTCGACCTTGTAAAAGAATAAAAATTCAAAATCAATATAGCAACAACAAACTATAAGAACAAATAAATACCACTTTATGTATTTTCACCCATATGTAGCTTCACACATCCACATTCCAAATAATCATATTAACATCTAGCTTGGACACGTTCATTTATTGATAGTTCACCTTAGGGAGAAACAGTCCTGGCTAGGATGGGAAATTGATTTTGATTTTTCTTTTTTGTAATTTTTTTTATCTGAAAACATAAGGGATGGATGTGATAAGATAGGCTCTCGCACCACTTAAGAGTTCAAGAAGATGCTTTGGTAATTGGATTAAATGCAAGCTGCTCAGCACAAGTTAGCACTTCATGGGGACCTGCTTCCTCACGACCAACACCCAAAAGGTCGAGGTAATACTGGTAATGGGAAACGATGTTGTTCATGGCATCAATGTCGCCCTGGCCACAAACTTGCTCCCCATATAGAATATTCATTGTTGCGCCAAATCCAGGAAATCGCTTGGACAATGTGTCATTCTTGGTAGGCTTCCAAGTGCCAACGAATGCTTCATGGGCTGAGGGTTGCGATTTCTTGATAGGAGTCATCCACCTCCATATGGCAGCCTGGAAGGCAAGAGTAGCATTCTGCTCAATGTATTCTGGATGGTTCAACAGATCAACCTTCAATGCTTCCCCAGCTGCACCGTAATTGTAGTTCCTAGGATGTGATCAACAAGAGAAACTTCATGAGCATCGTCTATTCAAAATTGTAGATTTATTTTACAACTTCATATGCAACTGGAATAGGTAAATATGGAATTAACTGAAGTATAAGTTTAAGACATTTCTGTTTGACCTAGAAAACAGTCACTGTTTTTCTCCACAAGTAGATTGTACTAGCTTGGAATTTGTAGCATTTAGCTTGTGAAGTTACTAAGCTAATCTAAAGGCCTATGAGTATCTCAATGAATCATTTCATCTATGAAAACTCTACTTCTAAAAACGAAAAACAAAAAAGATCATCTGGTTAGTCATTAAGCAAAAAAATGGTTGAAAAAAAACTGAATACACTACAAGGAAATCCTCATTTTTCAATTAATTATACAACAAAAGAAAGCACACAAACCAGTAGATAGGCAAAGCACCACGACCGTAGTAGTCAGCTCCAGGAGAGCAGGGGTATGTGTATTTGTAGAAGTCATCACAGTATGACTGCATGGGACTCATTTCCCTGTTATAGCAAAGTCCCCATGCCAATGGTCCTCCAGTGGCCACACCGTATCCACCTAGCATAATCACATCCATTAGCGTCTTCAATCATAAAAACAATGATATATGCACATATGAGATTCAAAAAGAGCTTAACGTTGTTTCTGCAGTCTACCATTCGTTATGGATAACAAACTTGGTTTGTTATCGTATGACTAGTTTTTCCACTCACAGCCGACAAAATATATCAAGTTCATGAGTCAGGTCTATGAGTTTTGTTTCTAATTTAGCTTTCTAATCTAGTAACCACTGTCCTACTCCTTAGTTTGTTATTGTCATAATTAAAACTACTATTTTCTCAAAATAATCAAAAATTGAGCCTATACCTAGTTTTTTCACAGATGAAAAACAACAAAAAAGAACACAGCAAAACTCCAGCAATTTTGTTCTTCATACGACATATGCATCCTTCTCGAAAAACTATGTTGCAAGTAAACACCAATTCCATGTTTCTCTCAAAACAATTCCACTCTAACTTAACACATTCCAAATCAAACCTGTGTAATTCTACCTAAACTGGGATCAAATTGAATGTACACAAGTGAGTGTGACTTACAAGAGGTCTTGCTGCCGACGTGTCCGAGAAAAGCGGCGAGCTCCTTCATCTGCATAAGCTTCCCGCCGGTGGTGCAAAACCCTTGTGGCTCGAAAACCGCGGCGGCGAGAATGAAGGACTGGAAGTCCCAGAATCCAACGGCGTGAGCCACCGGCGCGTTCCGGTTTTTGAAGAGCTCCTCGAATTGGTAGGTCTGGAAGACATCGGTAATGGTGAGATTGCAACAGTACTGTGACCACCCCTTACACTCCCACCCTTTGTCGCACACCTTCTTTCCTTTGACCTTCTTCACCAGCGTCGGGGTCGCCGACACCTGGTCGTCGAATGCATTCACGCATAGTACACTGAGCAGAACCACCGCCGCCAACGCCGCCGCGGACACCAACGGAGAGGTCTTCATTGGTGGAGAGAACTGGAGGGGGCGGTTCAGATCTGATGGGCTTGGGTTGGTTTTTGGAGAGGGAAGGAATAACTAAGGAGGAGTGATTTGGTGGTTCTGTGTTTTGGGTTTTGTCTCAAGGCAAGTGTTGGATGGAGTGTCATTTTCGGGTTAAATGGCGTGCTGGTTCGGGGGGAACGGACGGTGGATGATGGGGGTGTGGGGTTGGGGGAAAGAATAGGTGTTCGAGGTTTAACGGGGGAAACAGGCTGGAAATATTTTGGAGGGGCTGACCCCATGAAGCTCCACCGACAGCGGCAAAGAAGTGTGAAGTGTCGGTTCTGCCCTTCTTGGCAGACTGTATTGAATAATAAATATGCCACCTAAATTAATGACATGGTACATTACAAGAAATAAAACCAAAAACAAAAACCCAAAATCCTTTCAAACTACTAGAAGCCCAGAAGGAATATGTATTAACAAAATATATATATATCTACATCTACATGCATCCATCTTTTTTTTTTGAATCAAGGAAATAGTATATTCATCACAAACCAGAATAGGCCGTTACATACTATTCTGCTGTCATTTAAGGACATAGACAAACAAGAAGATAATGGTAGCACCACAAGTGGTACATAGAAATAGACCTACTCATTATACATTCAAATACGTAGAGGTAGCGGAAATCCTCATTCGGTACTACTTCAGAGGCGCTAGAGAGACATTGGGTGCACATCAGTGCTTAGGTTCCTAGATACAAGGAAATTATTATATATGACAAAGCTAAAACATAGTAAAGGCCTAAGGCAACAATCCCAACCCAAAATAATAAGCCCAAGAGCATCCAAAGGAGTAGTCCAACTCCAAAGCCCATCAAGCCAGTCTGATCTCAGCCCATCCTCCCCTGACGACATCTCGTACGCCATAAGCCCTCCGCCAGAATCGCTCTGTTCCAACTCGTGCCTCCCCGATCTACGTCGCCGCAACCTCCTGCCACTTCGACCCAAACCTCGCCACAGCACACGCCAGTCCATCGCCTCACCCTTTGCCCACCGTCTATGCAAAACCCATGCCATCTGTCTTGATCAGCATAACCACGTCGTCGGTCAAGATGCAGCCAGAACACACACAAGCCGAAAGCTTTCTGGGACTACTTCGAGCGCAACCACCCATGTAATACCCCAGAAATTCATTATTAATTTCTAATGATTTTTCTGAAATTATTAAGTTGATTGTTGGGACGATTTCGTGGTTCGAGAGTGGAGCGAAAGTGTTTCGGACGAATAATTACTCGAAAACGCTTTATTTTCAATGGGTTAAGGGTTTACTTTTATATATTAGGATTCTGTTAAAACTTCCGTCACGGAAATTGTAGAGCGCGTCGATATGAGTTCATGGACATGTGGAACGTGAAAATTGGAGTTTGTATGAAGAAGTTATTATCAACTAAAAAAGTTTCTATTTTTGTTAAATAGGAAAAAAATCTGAAAATATCAAAACTTTCCAATTTTGGAAAGCTTTCTCTCTCTTCTTTCCTGAGCCCAAGTCAGGGACAGATTTTCGCCGGTCGATTTCTTCCTCCTCCAGCCAACGTTAGCTGCTACACAAGTTGCAATAGCTTCACCTTACCTTCCTCTTAAAGTCTGTGGTAGCATCTGAGCACGAAACAAGGGGAGAAGGCATAACAAGGAGGCAAAGGACGGCGATGTTACAACGTCGGACCCAAGTCGGAATTCACGATTCCAGCTACCATAGGCTGCGATTCTCGAGGGCTTTTGGAGCCCAGAGGACATAGAAGCTTTCTCTCAAGGTGGCTTACAACGATTCAACTTGTGGTGATCAAATTTTGAAGATTGGGGTAAATTCCGACCAAATGGCTTTGATTCAACGATTTTCGGTTCTTTCGAGGTAAATTCTGACCAAATGGCTTTGATTCAGACTTCATACTAGTTATGAATGTTGATGTACATGTTGAGAGGAAGAGTTTGGCACAGGTCTCGTCACCTAATTCGGATGTCGGCGACGGTTCTGCCACTTTCTGTGGCGGCAATTTTCAGTAGCTTACAGCCACCTCAGGGATAGTTTATGCCCCCTCACTGTGACATACTCATTGATAAGAGCATTTCGATATATAGTTTGTAATTTTTGCAAATCGTATGACCAAGTTATGATTTTTAGGGTTTTCAGTTCGATCGGTTTATGATTCGTGAGGATTCGGCCGTCCAATCGGCTTGTAATTTTGATATATTGATCGTATAAGTATTTTGGAGACCCAGGGTGGTCTTGGATGAAGTTTCACCTCGATTGGCATTACTTTCGGGATTTTAGTGCAAACAGGGGTTCGAACTTTAATCATTTTCGTTTCGTGTACTAAATTAAGATCGTATTGTACTTAGGAGACTGAGAGCGTGTTCGATACCTTATCTACTGTAAGAGAAGACGCAACAGGATTTAGAGGTGAGTAAATCTCACGTGGTTCATTTACGAACAAATTTACTTAATATTCAGAATTAATTGATAATTGTAAATCGTTTTCGGAAATGAATATTTATTTTAAATAATATGAACTCGATCGACTACGGTTCATAGAACTGCGGTTCACAGGTATAGAAAATGGATTTTAAGTATAAAAATGAGTTTCCCGATGTTTTTGTGATTGTGAACTATAGTTGGTATTAGTGACATTCTTGTGTGGATGACCACGTATATATATATATATATATATATTTACGTGAAATATATATATATATATATATATATTGATGAAGTGACATTGTGATGTGTGTATGAACTGTAAATAATTTAGAATGTTGATTTGTGTGTTTACTCTTTATGGAAATATGTTATATCTTGGAATTGTTGATTTTGTCGTGTTGAAAGAGTAATCGAATTTTGGTAACATTGAGTCATGTGGACTTTTAAATGTTCGATCTGAGGACCTTTTATCACATTGGTGATCGAGGCAATTATAAATATCATAGGTTTGAACTGTGGCCGAGGTGACAGGCTACGATTCAGTTAGAACTCTAATCTGTCTGCCATAGTATGACATGGAGGTAACATGTGGTTACTTGTGATGTGATGCCCCGGAAATTCGTAATTATTTTCCGAGGAATTTCCGGAATCTAATTTATGGTTGTTCGATGGTTTCGTAGCTCGTGGACGGAGCGGAAGTGTTTCGGGCGAATTAATTATTTGAAAAGTATGACTTTAGGGGGGGCTCATGGTTGACTTTTGATACGTTATGATTCTCAGAAAACTTCCTTCACTAAAGTTATAGAGCGCGTCGATACGAGTTCGTGGATATGTGGAACGCGGAAATCGGAGTTCGTATGTGAAAGTTATTGCCATGGGAAGGAATTTCCATTTTGGTATAAATAGAAGTTTCCCGAAGGAGAAACTTACTATTTTCATTTGTTTCCTTTTCCGGAAACCGTTCCTTCTCTCTCTCTTCTCTCTCGGCTGCTACCTTCAGAATCGAAGATATCCGGCTGACCCGACTCGGACCCGGTCGATCCGACCCGACTTTTCCGGCGAACTGCGATGGTCTCCGGCGACGAAACTTTCCAGACAGGATCGTCTCCTCCGTCTGGTCGTCTCTCTGGTGTTCTCTAGCGCCGATTCTCCTCCACGGCGGCACTGCAAGGCGGTACAGTTTGTGAATTTTGGACCCTGTCGGAAATCCTTGTTCCGACGTCGGCAAGGCTTCGAGTCTTCTTGGTTGAGCTCAGAGCAGCCTCGTCGATCGATCCTTGGTGGTGTTTGGATCGATTCACGTGAAACCTTGTTCAACTCAGTTGGGATCACTGTTCACTGCTTGTGAGGTAGTTTTCGATCCCTTAGGCTTGTTTTCTGACTTCGATCCAGTCATGAAAGTTCATAAGCATGCTTAGATGAAGCTTTTTTATGTTGGGAGTTTTGTGAAATATTGAGTTTTGGCCGGCGGCGGTGCGCCACCGCCTGTGGCGGCGTTTCGACGGTGTTCCGACCACTTAAGGAACTGTTTTTGGTATTATATATGTTCTACTCGTTGATACGAGCGTTTCGATATATAATATGCAAATTTTGGAGTTCGTATGGAATTGTTATGATTTTTGCAGTTTCATACCGATCGATTTATTCGATCAGTGAGGATTCGAGCGTCCGATCGACTTGTGGTTTGGTCACATCGATCGTGGACGTATTCCGGAGAATTTGGGAGGTCTCGGATGTGGTTTTGCCTCGATTGGTGCCACTTTGGGGATTTAGTTCAAAACAGGGGTTTCGGACGTAAATCGTTTGTGAATCGTTACTGATTTGAGGTAATTGGTGATTAGGTGCTTCTAAAGGTGAATTGGACGAGTTGTTGGTGATAGTTTTGGTTCGGTTCTGTATAGAAGACGCAGCGGGAGTTTCAAGGTGAGTAATCTCACCAAGTTCATTCACGAACGGGTTGACCCTATTGTTTTGAGAGTTATTTAGTTAACTGCAAACTATAGTTGGTATTAGTGGCATTCCTGAGTGAATGACCACGTATATATATATATATATATATTTACGTGGAATATGTATATTCTTGTGGGTTGATGAGTGAATTGAAGCAATAGGTATTGATGGGTTTCATTCTATTGTTTTGGGGCTTGACTTTTCGGGAAACGTTTTGTGGGAATTGGGAATTTCTATTGTTTTGAAAAGTGTCAAGATTTGGTGTGAGTTGCTTTGATGTGATTTGAATGTTTTGATCTAACGACCGGGGGTCAGAAGATATGAGAATCACAGGTTGTGATTTCTCCTTTTGGTTTGAGTTAATGTTTTGATCTGATGACCGGGGAGGTCTGATGATTGGAGGCCACGGGGTGACATCTCTTTTTGTGTGAGTTGAGTAACTTTTGGGTCCTGAGTGACCATTTTGAAAGGTTTTGATCTGACGACTGGGGAGGTCTGAGGATTTGGAGTTGCTGGGAGTAACCTCAGGCATATATATCGGGACTTCACGCCTTTGGCCTGGTTTGTGGATACGATCAGTTAGAGCTCTAGTCTGTTGCCATAGTACATCATGGGGGGTAGCGGGGAGCTATCTGATGCTCATGAGTACGTGTTTTTAAAAGGGAGTTTCGGGGATTCTTTCTTTTAAATGTCCTGGGAGGACTTGTTTATCATATTTAATTGTCAGAGTTTCAATTATTATGATTTTGTCACGGGGTGACTTGTGTTGATTTGAGAATGTGTTTTAAAAGGGAGTTTCGGGGATTCTTTCTTTTAAATGTCCTGGGAGGACTTGTTTATCATATTTAATTGTCAGAGTTTCAATTATTATGATTTTGTCACGGGGTGACTTGTGTTGATTTGAGAATGTGTTTTAAAAGGGAGTTTTGGGGATTCTTTCTTTTAAATGTCCTGGGAGGACTTGTTTATCATATTTAATTGTCAGAGTTTCAATTATTATGATTTTGTCACGGGGTGACTTGTATTGATTTGAGAATGTGTTTTAAAAGGGAGTTTTGGGGATTCTTTCTTTTAAATG
Source organism: Rosa lucieae (assembly GCA_024704745.1). Classification (NCBI taxonomy): domain Eukaryota; kingdom Viridiplantae; phylum Streptophyta; class Magnoliopsida; order Rosales; family Rosaceae; genus Rosa; species Rosa lucieae. The sequence goes on along the minus strand of CM045495.1, from coordinate 30,143,956 downwards.
TCCTGGGAGGACTTGTTTATCATATTTAATTGTCAGAATTTCAATTTATATGATTTGGTCATGGTGTGGCCTTTATTGTGATTTTTGGGAAATGCATATTGAATTGTCAGAGTTTTCAATTAATATGACTTTGTCACGGGGTGACTTGTATTCGTTTCTTTTGGGAAAAGAATGTGCTGTTTTGGGAAAACAGGGTGTGTGTCTCTTTTTACGAGTTGATGGGTTTCCTCGTTAGGCGAGTTGTGCATTTGTGGTTTTGAGTTACTCATACGGGCTTGCAAAAGCTTACCGGGTTTGTTATGTGGCAACCCGGTGCACCATTCAAACGGTGTAGGGGTTAATCCTGCAGGTTAGGATAATCGTGCTGAAGCTGAGGTAGCGCCTTTGCAGCTTTACGGTAGGAAGTCATTTTTGTGACTTTACCGTTGTTTGGACTTCCGTTGTAGTGAGCTCTGAGGAGCATTTACGTTTTATCCTGTTGTTGACAATTTAATTCGTAAGCTTGTGTAATATATAACTCTTTGGAGCGAGTGTATATTAACTTTGAGGTTTCAGGGCATCAATATGTGTGTAAAATTAAGGGAAAAAGATTTCAGGTATTTTGTATTGATGACTGAACGTTCACGCATGTATAATTATGGGATTATATATATCGATTTTCATGTGTGTACAATCAGGGGAGTGACATGTGACTCATGAATACGCATTTTTAGAAGAGAGTTTCAAGTGGTTTCTTTATTTTATTGTCCGAAGAGGGACTTGATTTTCATATTATGGGTGAGTGGAAATAATATGATTTTTATCACTTTAGTGATGTACGTTACCTTAAGGGGTAAGGATGTTGAGTTTTGAAAACGAGTCATGTTGTGAGATCATTTATTTGGAGTTAATGGGTGATCATTGACTGTAGAGTGAGTTGTTTGACTTCTTTATCTATTTCCTTTTCATTCTAATTGTTTGATTTTAAATGTAATCTCCCGAACTAAATTATATGCAAGATCCTACTATGGTTTTATTTTGTATACTGTTGGTGATTTCCTGAACTAAATTTTCATGCAGGGATTACCAGTTTTCATTTAGGATTATTTGATTTGTCATGGTTGTGACATATGTGTTTCTAAAAAGAAAAAGAAAAAGATTTTGTTGTTAGAATTAATCATTGTATTGATTGTTGTCCTTGAGTCGGAAAGGCGTTTTTGTGGTTATTTAGGTTTACTTACATGAGCTTGCAAAAGCTTACCGAGTTTGTTGTTTCAACCCGATGCACTATTCCATGGTGTAGGGGTTATTGTGCAGGTCGGAGTAACAGTCATCGAAGCTGAGGTTTGGTTGCTGTTGTAGCTTGGACGTTGAAGTGTACGTTAGTTTTATTCTTTCACTATGTAGTAAGTGTGTTTACTTATTGAATTGTCATTTAGTTTAATTTGTAAACTCTCTGTAGATTAATATGTGACTCTAAAGAACGAGTCTGTATTGATGTTGGTGAGCTCGGTTTGTTTTATCGCTTAATTTTAAATGAAGAATTTTCTAAGTGTTTTCTTGTGCTTGTTAAGTTATAGCGTTTCGGATTCGAATTTCTTTATTTGAAATTCAGGGCGTGACAACCCATGGAATGCTCTCAAACCATGTTGGATCGAATACCCGTTTGGCATCAGACCCCAAGACGCCGGCTAGGCTAGAGGGTAGCACCAGTCAGGCACTACCAAACGAGGTCGAATACTCAAACGGAAAAGAAACCGGTCTTTGGGTTTTTAGGGTTTCTCTTGAGGAAGAGGGACACATTTTTTTATATATTTTTCATCTGAATCGGTGTATTCGACCTAAGATGCATCCATCTTGTTCAATCTTTAATATATATATGTTTTTTTTTTTTAAAGAAAGGATTGAATCGTTCATTTTTTTAAATAACTAGATTACATCATTCAAAAAATTACACGATTAATAAGTCAACTTGCAAACTAGCAAATCATCTGCTTAACTATTTTCTACTAAGTCATAAACAAAAAAGTACGATGATGATTATTGAGAAGTAATGCAATCATTTTTATTATAAGATTTTTTTGGATTCATGTAACCTAGAGGGGTTTTACTTTAAATGACTTCTCTTTTCTCTTTTAACGTTTCGCAAAAAAAGGATCTAGAGTTCAGAAGTCAACAGTTTCGGTTTCTTGGCTTGCCTGACACCACCTCCGCGCTGGCATTGGCCTCCGACCTCATTGGTGTGGTTTGGGGGTTGCTAGACGGGCTGCCATGTTTTCTCCGGTGGTGGGTGAGTCGTGTTCTCTTCCATCTTCTACTTGAGTTGGTTGCAGCTTCAGAGTAACTTCCGAGTTCTGACTAGAGATCTTTTTCTCTCGTTTTGTTATTCCTGATTGGGTTGCTTGCTGGAGGTTAAGATTTTTGGGATCGGAGGTTAAGATTTTTGGGATCGGAGGTATGGGTTTTCTGTTTTTGAATGGTGGGTAGTCATGGGTGGTAGATCAGAACAGGTTTTTTGATTTTGATCTTTGGCAAGCAGTGGTGGTGTGCGGTGGACTTCTGGCGAAGGCAAGGATGTTGGATGCAGTCTGGGTGGGAATTGTGGAATGGTGGCTGGTGAATTTCAGATTATTCATGTATGCTTGGATCTGGCCTGAATGTTCGATGATCGGTATCGACAGTCCACTACTGGCTTTTCCGGGAAGTATGGTGGTTCACGAGGGCTCATCATCATTATTATTAGGGTTTTTGTTTAGGTTTAATCAGTCCCTCCTCCTTTGAGTGAGGGTGTTGGTGGTTTCTTTAGGGTTTTGTTTTGGTTTTTTAGGTTCTTGTTTAGGTTTTATCAGTCCCTCCTCCTTTGAGTGAGGGTATTAGTGGTCTGGACTAGTGGTTGTGCCATTGTTATGGTGTCAGCTCCAATGACTAGTTGTTTTAATTTTGTTGTGTTCTTGTAGTCAATGTAATAGGGAGCTGCCCCTACACATATACTGGCGGTATTGGTATATGGTGTCGAAAGGGGTTAGTCTCTTCTTGAGGTTGACTATAAGGATGTATCGGAACTCTTGGAATAAGTTGATGTTTGTGGTTAGAGTTGGGCCCATATCGGTTCATGGTATCTGTAACCACCGATTCTATATTTTGGGTATGAGTATGTCCTCTTCTCTATTTGGAATAGTTAGGATTTTACAGTGTCATCCCCATCTCTATAATCTTTTGGATTAATAAAATTTCTTTTATTCTCAGAAGAAAAAGAATAATAATAAAAAGGGTTTTACTCTAGTACTCTTCTTGGCACACTCCAATATATATCACCTAATTCTATGTTATAAAGAAATCATACGATGATATTAATATCATAATTGGTGTACCAAAAAAAAAAATTAATGGTAGAGCATTGCATTAAGCAAAATATAAAAAAATTAAAATCAAGAGATTGGTCATATTTTAATTGTCACATATTCAATCTCGTGTAATCGTGATATGAAGGAATTTACCCAACCGTCTAGGGGTCAAGGACACCTTTTTTGCCCCATCTTTTCATTATATGAGTCATCTAAAGCTTTGGAAATTTAGAATCAAATCCTAGAGAGTTGGAATGCAACTCACACGCTTGAAGTAATACGTTCCGGTTCTCAAATTACTGGTTTACTGGTCATTTGGTTATGCATACATGGAGTTGAGGGATAGTTGTCACTGCTTCCGCATTTAGGATCTATCGATCATTTACCCTCTTTACTTTTTATTCTTGTATACCTTTTGTTTTAGAATTGCTCTGATACCAAATTGACAAGACCCTCCTGAATTTCACCCTGAAATCCGAAGTGGCCCTTTGGAGCCCACCTTAGAAAAAATTATACCAAAAATTTGGCGGAACTTCCTCTAAAAGTTGACTGCTCAAAACCTGTAGATAGACATTTACACTTCTAAACAATCCATGATTCCATCCTTATTCTCCTGGAGCCACCCTGCTCCCCAAATCACAGCATTTCCTATTTCACAAGTACAAATCGCAACTTAATAACAATCAACCCACAGGTTATCAGAGCAATTCTAAAACAAAAGATATACAAGAATAAAAAGTAAAAAGGGTAAAGGATCAATAGATCCTACAATGCGGAAGTAGTGACAACTATGCCTCAACTCCATCTACGCTCGACCGACCGAATGACCAGTAAACCGATAACTTGAGATCCGTGACGTATCAATTAACTGACAGAACCCAACCCGAATTTCACCCTGAAATCCCAAGTGGCCCTGTGGGGCCCACTTTTCCAGAAAATCTTATAAAAAATTTGGCAGAACTTGCTCTAAAAATGGCCAACCCAAACTTGTGAAAAGAAGTAAAACCACACTTCTAAACATTTACACCCTCAACTCTTGGAGCCAACCTGCTCCCCATAATTATCAACTCCACCATGAGATTTAAACACATCCAAAGATGTCCAAACTGATAATTTAAAAGAGTACTTCCACCAATTCAAATTTACAACAATATCCATAAACTCTAAATCAAACCAAACCCATATCTTACTACAACAGCAAATAACATCTGATGGTTATCAGAGCAGTCTAAGGAAAATAGAAAAAGTACACTAAGTAGGTTAGCAAGTAACCTATGAATGATAGATGGCAGCGGTGGTTCTAAGCCTCAACTCCTAATGTCAAACAGCTACACTGCAAACTGGGCATTTGAAAAACCAAAGGTCCCAGCTGGGGAAGGCATTTGAAAAATGTTAGCGTGAGTGAACAAAAATGAATATTTCTTAAGTAATCGAAAAGCAAAAAATGACTTTAAACTTTCCCACATTTATTCCTTCAAAGAGTCCAATGCATGCAATAGTCAGCAACAAAGCATTTCGAAAACAAAACCTTGTCAAATCAGACCAGCCCCACTGGTTAAAACATAAAGTATGGGGAAGGAATGTCACCATACGATAAAGGGAGCCTCCCAGGCTCGGGTCAGAACCTCCCAGGCTCTTGGCTCAACTCACCCACGAACACATAGTAAGTGGGGAGGAGTACTAATAAGCTAGCTAGCAATACCAAGGTATGATGAAGAAAATATACCAAAAACCAACAAGACTTCCCCAAAATATCATAAAGAAAAGTACGAGTACGATTCCCAACCATACCCGGAAATTCTCAAGAAAAGGCATATTGGCATGTCCCAGACGCCAAGACACATTCAAAAAGAGAATATCTCATCAGAAAGCCAGAACCGGCCCTACGCGCTACCAACAGTGGCGGCACGTGGGCCGGCCAACCCCTGAACCTTGTATCAATACCTATGCTAAATTCTTCCTTACAACATCTCCAACAACTTTCTCAACTACAACATTGATCAATTTTAAGTTTAAAGACCGGAATTTACCTCGAAAGCAAAAAAGGGGATTATGAAACCCTAGAATATCAATCCTTCGATTCGTGCTCCACACTTCAAATTAGACCGAGAGACTTTGAGGGATGGTTGTATGATCTAAGAGCTCAAAGACCCAACAAGAATTGTCGTCGGAGGCGGCAGAAAACTTGAGTTCTAACCAAAAACTTGGAGCGATGGCGCTGCCTTTTTTCTCCTCCTTGCTGCACCTTCCACGGCTCAAACCAAGTCACCAAACTACCCCAAACATGAAGAGGATGAATAGAGCTTTCCAATGGTACTTGTGACTACAAAAACCGTCATCGGATGGAGGAGAAATTGGAGGTAGAAAATCCCCGCAAAATAGAGGGAGAGAGAGAGAGAGAGAGAAAACTCGTGGGGTAGGTTTCCGAAAATGAAAACCTACTACAATAAATTTCTTCAGGATTGTTGTGCTTTGAATCAATGGGTGCGCCCTTTTCTGTTCTGATAGTACGAAATTTTGAGGGGAAATTTTATAAGGAGGGGAGAATTGTTACGCCCCAACTCTCAAGTTACCAGTTTACTGGTCATTTGGCGGGGCGTACATGGAGTTGAGGCATAGTTGTCACTGCTTCCGCATTGTAGGATCTATTGATCCTCTGTATACCTTTTATTTTAGAATTACTCTGATAACCTGTAGGATGAATGCTATTAAGTTGAGACTTGTACTTGTGAAGTTGTGAAATGGGAGATGTTGTGATTTGGGGAGCAAGGTGGCTCCAGGAGAATAAGGGTGGATTTTTTGGAAGTATGCAAATGAGATGATGGAAGAGATTCAAGTAACAAATAAACTTTAAAATTCAAATAACAGAATTATGTGACATAGAAAAGTGGAAAAACATGTCCACCACACTTTGAGGCAAATGAGGAATAGAAAGGTAACCAATTTGTTTATTTCGTCCAATTTGGAATTGAATCAAATAGGAAACCATGTTATTAAGAAGCTACTGCAAAATATAAAATGCAGATAGAGCATGAAAATAGAGAACTTTAATTCAACCGTGCAAAGACAAAATATTATTGGCCGCAGAGGTATCACTATAATGCATATTTCAAAGGTTGCCACAAAGCATTAATTACTCCAATTACCTCATCCAGGAAAATGATAGCACCATCTGGCAGCTGATTAGCAAGTGAAAACACCTTCCCTAATAATCGTTCACTCTCACCATATTTCTTGGACAAGATAACCTCAAGGGTCACTTATAACAATGGGATGCCCTACAATAATTATCAAATCAGATGTATACAAGAAGCAAAGATGCTTTTGCTACTGGTATGGAATGTTTATTTGATGAACTTACAAGTATTTAGGCATTGACAATTATACATCTTCGCTCCGATAAGCTCACCGGTTCAGTGCTTCACTCATAGTTCTGAGTCTTCGCAGATTTTGCCAACAAAAATTACCTTCAGAGATTTTCATAGCAGAATTATTGCAAATAAAAAGGAAGGCAATCACCAAGATAGCAGCAACAAGAACCAATAGAACACACAAAATGCACTCTCATTCCATTTGACTCTCATCCTACGTACTCGTGGACACCATTACAATTCATTTAGCATACTAACTTATAAGCCTAAACTTCTTAAAGCATAGGTCATGAAATGACCAATTCACCACATAAACAAAGAGAAGATATAAACAGTTGACAAGTCATGAACACATCAACCGCCGGTTTCCAGTTTCCAAATCTCAATCATTATCATTAGACCTGGGCTAGAATCCTTATCCAGATACATCAAAAATCATGCTGAACCAGATCTAATAATAAATAAACTCACTCCTACTGGATCGAATCGATAAGAACATAAACTACACTTGATCTTAACCAAAAATCCTTTTGATTTCTTTTTCTTTTGCTGCAAAAAGTTTCAGAACTTCACACATATAAACATCCCACACTGATAAAGATCGAAGATTGACTCAAAATACATGCAGATATGCAAGCATTTCAGCTCACGAGTATCAAAACCGGTCATTTTCATTAGTAAATACGAATCAAATTTGAACCTACCAACTTTCATACCCATTACCCGTTCTGGCCATCGGCGCCGAGTCCACTGCTTTTGCCTCTTCTGCGATACCCTCTTCTTCGATTCATCTTCCACCTCACCTGAAACCTCGAGGAAGTCGACTATTGGGCGGTGACCGACCCTTATGTCACTGCCGGTGACCAAAGGAGGAGCGAATAGGCTGACGAGGATCCCCAGAGTGACCCAAATCAGAAGCGATTGGTAGGGTTCCGTTTCAAGAAAGAATAGAGAGAGAGAGAGACCCAGTCAAACGAATGAAAGTAAAACAGTGAACTGGACCTTGTTGATTTTGTAGATTTCGCCAGAAGTGCTTCGCTCCAAGGGAATCAGCTCGATCTAGAGAGGCTGAATAAGCTCGATCTTAGTTCACCGGCTCAATCCAATTGGCGTCCAACAATCTCACTCAGAGGTTAGAGAGAAGAATAAGAGTTTACGAGAGTGAGGTTTTGGGGCTGTCAAGAGTGAGGAGAGTCAAGAGAGGGTTTTGGTTTCTGGTCTGTCGAGAGAGGGTTTTGCATTTTGGGTCAGTTTGTTATTTTTGTTTTTTGTTTTTTCTCAAGTGTTAGTCGGTTTTGTGATGAGGCCCTATCAATCTGGACAAGGATTCACACAACAGAATTGTGTAAAAATGTTGTATGAATGCACCCATTTAAATTTGGGGTTTGTCTCATATTAATTTGACTTCCCTCTTTGAGGAGTTGGAGAAAAATGGTAGTGGAAAAGGAGGGATTTCTGTCAAACGTATTAATCAGACCACAGTTTTATTGTTTCTCATCGTATGTTTAATACATGTTGGGCAAAAATTTAGGGTTTGAAATGGTGTTTGGCACCACAGACATGGTGGGAAACTTGCCGCTCAATTTTTTTAGGGTCATACAACAGTTTTGTCTTTAAACGTCTTCTGAACAAATTCATAATTCCATATCAAACGACAGGTTTTATAAAAACGAAGTCTAAAAAAATAAAAATCAATCAGACGACAGGAAACTATAAGACGTCGTCTGAGAGGTGTCGTCTGATTCAATTTTTGTAGTAGTATAAGACACCTTTGTGATTTTCTTGTCCCTTCAATTCTTTTAAACCTTAAGCCATGACCCCATTACAACCCTTTTATATGACCTTTTTTATTCTTAAGATGGGATAGCCTTTGATCTGTGGAGATGAGTTTATAACTGCTGAACTTATGGCTTGGGTTCATTTGTGCATGTGATTGATATCTCTCATGAGATCTTTTGAAAAAAAATTATATATATGTGCTTTTCTTTCGTGATATGTGAGCTTTTTATTGAAAATATATATCATCTCTCACATATACTTGAGTGAATAAGAACCTTTTAAGCATAACCTTGAATTCTAAGAGAAGAAAGAGTGTATATCCATTCTGAGGTGAATCATTACTTGTATATGCATGCTAAGCTCCAACCACTCACCATTGTTACTCCCAAGTCCTACATGTTTATATGTTGTGCATGTGTTTTATTTAACTCTAAAAAAAGAGTTATCATCACAAATGGTACCTGAACTATACCTCAATCTTATCGATGGTACCTGAACTTCAATTTTGATCACAACCAGTACCCGAACTTTTTGATTTCATTTTAAATGGTACCTAGAGCCACCTCTGATCACTATTCCGACTAAAAACGGCATGGGAGGCGATCATAGTGAAGATTTTTGATGATTTCGAGGGTTGCGATCATATATAGTGATGATTTTTTGGTAATAGACTTGCCTTGAACTTGTTTTTTTGTTTTTTGTTTTTTTTTTTAGATTTGGCTTCTTTGGCAGGAATAGTGATCAAAGGTAGCCTTAGGTACCATTTAAAATGAAATCGAAAAGTTCAGGTACTAGTTGTGATCAAAATTGAAGTTCAGGTACCATCGATAAAATAGAGGATAAGTGCAGGTACCATTTGCGATAATAACCCCTAAAAAAATATGTGATAAAGTCTTGTTGAGTGTTAATCTCGGTGACATGTCAGTATGAGATTTATGAGACAAAATGTTGAAGGGCATTAGAGTCATTGTAACATGTAACGTTTGAGTCATGTACTTAGTTAATTTTCATTGCTTTTTGAGTCTTTATATTTTCGTTTTAGGTTTTCTACACTTAGTTATTTTCGTTTGTTTTGAGTCTTAGTTAGTTTTTGTTTTGTGTGATTTTGCTAAGGGTCTAGCAAAAGCTAAGTGGGGGGGGATTTGATGAGAGCAATATTTGCTATGTTTTTAATGCATTTCTCTCGACATTTATTTAATTATTTCCTTAACATTAGCATTTCTAACTTAGTTTTGGTTTTTAGGTACATTTGAGTCTAGAAACGGAAGGCAAGGAGTTATAAGCGCAGAAATGATCAAGAAATGGAGAAATGAAGTTTCAACAGTTCGACTAGGAAAATGAATCCCAGTTGAAGTAGGGGAATTTGATGAGAGCAATATTTGCTATGTTTTTAATGCATTTCTCTCGACATTTATTTAATTATTTCCTTAACATTAGCATTTCTAACTTAGTTTTGGTTTTTAGGTACATTTGACTCTAGAAATGGAAGGCAAGGAGTTATAAGCGCAGAAATGATAAAGAAATGGAGAAATGAAGTTTTAACAGTTCGACTAGGAAAATGAATCTCAGTTGAAGTAGGAATCCTGAGTTAACTAGGAGTGAACTCGTGGAAATGATGATCGGAAATGAGAAATGAAGAGTCTTAATTGGACTAGGAAATCTATTTGCATTAGGAGTCCTAATGATACTAAAATACCTGGGAAGGCTAGGAGACACTGTGGCTTCAGGATGACTCAAGATTGTGCAAGAATGTTCTAGAATGTCAAAGTTTGCGTCACATATAAAGATGGGCTTTGAAATGTTTAATTGAAGAAGTTTGGCTTAAAGATTGAAGCATGTGACTTGCATGTGAGTCTCTAGAATAATCCATGAAGTCTTGGAGGAGTTCTTGTCCATAATTATTGCTTTTGCATGAGAATTTAAAGAAATACAAGAAGATTTCGGCAATGCATCAAAAAGGGAGAGTTTTGGAGAATATCTATTTCGTGTGAATTGTGGAAAAGAAAATAAAGAGAATAAATATTGATTAAGGTTTCTTGATTGCATACGAGTTGAATGAAGACCAAATTGAGAGAAGATACAAGATTATTTTGGCAATGAAGATTGCAAAGAAGATTCAAGATTGTTCCCTACTTCTCAAGGAATATTTTGATTGGTTAAATGACATCATGGAAGTAGATTTCGGCCTTGATACCTAAGCTAGCTGTGCACTATATATAGGGAGGTTTGTGAAGATGTTATACACACCACAAAATTCAGAATCAAACACACACACTCGTCCCCTTCTCCTCTAAATATTTCGGCAACTTCATCTTCTTCAAAGTTCAAGACCATGAAGCATCTCCATCTCCATTCAAGTATCCTTGCCGTGATCCTCATCCATTCTACCACCTTTGAAGCTTCTTGCATTCTTGAATGATTCAAAAGTGTAAACATGAACACCTTATTTTGTTTTCAGTTTGCTTTGTAAAACAATTTCAGTTTCTAATCCTAAAATGATTTCGATTCTTGTTATTATTTGGTGATTTGCAATTTCATGATTGGATGAAGTGTTGATTTTAGATATGTAGTTTTCGAATACTATGAAGCATGTTTTAGGTTTTCAAAGTTATAAATTGTGATTTCAAAGTGTTTATGCATGTTTGTTAATTTCGTACGTTCTTCAATCCCATTGTTTATGTGTTAATTGATCTTCGGATGCATACTTTGATTCATGAGCATATAATTGAATCCATATTAAGATTTCTAGCGGTCTAGGTCATATTAATTAAAGTGGAAAACCTATAATTCCTTAGGTAAATCAACAATGAGTCTTGCATGCATCAAAGTATGTGCTTAATGCATTGATTGTGTTCTTGTTAGTGATTAGCTACCACTAGTAATTGAATGCTTAATAGGATTAACTATGATGCGTACATCTAGATAATTTAATTAAGGGAAGTAAAAATGACTTTGTATGCGTTCATCTTTGTTCTTGATTGATTTCTTGCTATGACATATTTTGATTCGTGATTGATGCTTTGAAACCTTGCCAATGTGTTAATAGTAGTTAACTCTATTTAATTTTGTTCCATTCATAATTATCTACAATTGATTTTGTATTTTGATGTGTCACATGTATATAATTAGTTGTTAAATTATAATTAAAATCTAAAAATCCCAAACCTTTGTAAATCGTAAATTTGTATATATATTCTTTGTTTTATTTGTCTAACGTTTTATTTTTCAGGAATTAATAAAGCCCTAATTAATCCTCGATTGAGAACAATCCCTACTTATTCTTACTACATTGACAGGGTTTTAAATTAAGCACTAAATTTTGTGTAGGTCATTTTCTCTCTTCTGTGTTTTCTCCATGCCCACCACTAGGGAGTTTTGCTCAGAATTCTTCTTAGTTCCGGCGCTGTTTGATCCTCTTGTTTTTTAGACTCATCGGTCTTCATCTTCTTCATCCCACTATTCTTTTGTTTTGCTGTGTTCGGTTAGAGTGGGTTTTGCCCACTATTTCTTTTGGTGAAGCATCAAGGGTTTGTGCACCTTTTGATGCCAATCTCTTTGGTCATTCTCAGGATCTCACCCATTCTTTTCATCCAGTTTATCTAGATTCGTTTCATCCAATGTTTCTAGTTGTTGTTCCTCTCAGGGGCGGACCTGTTATCAGGGCCGACGGGGTCCGGACCACCCCCCCAGCCTTTTTCACTTAGCTCTTAATTATGCTTAAGCTTTATAATGAAAACAGCAAAAGTTGAGTTTGCTAAGGAAAATCTGCTACTGGACCCCCCCTCCCTCCCCAAGCTCTTTAACAACTCAGGTGAGTACTGATAAAAATAGTAGTAGTATTTGATTGATTGACCATAGGAGTATTTGGGATTATGATAAATAACATAATCATAAATAAATATATAGAAATAAAGGATGATTAGTGATTAATTCTTTTATTTTTCCTTATTTGTTGATCGTCAAATTAGTTTTGATACTTGGTTGATTAAAAGTCATCTTATCTTCATTTATTGAGCTGTTCATTCGAGTTATCATTGGTTTAGTTTTAATTATTGGCTTATGAATTATATACTACATAATTTATTAAATTATTGTTATAGTTGTATTTATTTACAAACAAATTTTTTATAATAATTTATTTTTGATAATTTATACTTCTATCTGGACCCCCCTCAAGGTTTAAATCCTGATTCCTCCCCTGGTTCCTCTGGTTACTTGGCAAAAGAAGATGGTTGTGGTGCAGATGATGTCCTTAGTGATTTCTGGAAATTTGGAAGCTGGGGAACTTTGAATTCGACATAGGTCTTGTTTGATGTATTGCGTTGGACGGATTTTACTGCTGGCTGCCTAGCGGTGGAGTGGTGGTTGTAGTTCTTCTCATCGTTCTGATCACAGGTGGTATTGTGGTGGTCCAAGCTTGGGCCATTCTATGTTACTGTTTTCTTTGTGTTGGGCTTTTGGGCCTGTGTATCCATCTTGGGAGGCCTCTTGAGCTTCTTTGTAATGGTACTGTTTCTTAGATAAAATTTCTATTGACAAAAAAAAAATAGGGAAAATATCACAAATGGTGTATGAACTTTAAGTCATTCTACATTTTGGTGTACCAACTTTCAAAACTATCAGAATGGTGTATCAAGTTTGCTCCAATCTTTCATTTTGGTGTACGCCGTTAAATTTTCCGTTATCTTTACAAAAAAAAAAAAAAAAAAAAAAAACTGACAAAGCTAAAGGAAATATAACGGAATTTTTTTTTTTTTTGCAAAGATAACGGAAAATTTAACGGCGTACACCAAAATGAAAGATTGGAGCAAACTTGATACACCATTCTGATAGTTTTGAAAGTTGGTACACCAAAATGTAGAATGGCCTAAAGTTCATACACCATTTGTGAAGATATCCCAAAAAAATATGATACTTTGGTGTGATTTCAAATTTGCAAAAAGTCTTTCAGTCGCTGTCCTTTTCATTTCTCTCGGGGTGATGCTGCAGCTTCCTCAACGACATCATATACGGAACTTTGAACTCTAAGACTGCTATTACTGAAAGAGCAAATTGAAGTATATTTGGTTTATTGGCTAAAAAAGAACAAAACATATTTGTTAGATTTTCTAAAACTCAAAAGGTATTAAATAGTATTGTTCATATTGTCACTTGGTATATCAAGATAAGTAATTGATTATCAGTCATACGACATGATTACATAGTATTAAATAAGATTTACCGTAGATACCAAATCATGTGCTAGGCAACTATAGCAAATGGCGAACTTCATATGCATATGGCGTAGCATATTACAAGAGCTGTTAGGGACTCGAGAGGCTTATCTTCTCGAGACCTATGGCGTAGCATTTTCATGGAATATGAATTTAAAACATCTGATTATTTGATAATAATGTCGTAGAGTACTGAATAAGTACATCTAGACCGCGTTAAGAATTTTCTAACTAACTTGACGTAAACCTATGTACGCCCGCCATCAAACTATATTACTCTTGCCTGAGTTGCTTCCGTAATAAGATCGATGAAAGAAAGCACTTCATGGATCTGCAATCAGTAACACATGCATTCTCAGCAGAAAAGGAACTAGTATATTGTAACACCCCGTACTCAGAAACAGGGGTGTATCTACTTGAAGGGCTACTTGGGCTATAGCCCAACCCAAAATTGTCTCAATATTTGATATGTATAGGTGCTAGTCTTTTATGAATCTTATGCTGATTTAGTTGGCAGAGTGCTGTGTTAAGTAGTTGTTTCTCAACCCACATTCTTGGTTCAAATTTTGTTTCCCTCTTTTTCTTCTTCCTTTTTTTCTTTTTTCTTTTGTTCCTGTCTTCTCTTTTCTTTCTCCACTTCCCCCATTTTTCTTCTTCTTCCTTTTCTTCTCTATCTCTCTCTTTTTTTTTCTCTCTCTCTCTCTCTTGTTACAATATTTTCTATTATTATTTCTTAAAATTTCTTTCCTTTTCATTTTCTTTCCCTATTTTCTTCTCTATTTACAACATTTTCTATTAGTATTTCTTCAAAATTTCTTCTAAAATTTCTTCTAAAATTTTGTCTTAAAATTCTTAGAAACACTATCGACCAAAAAAAAAATCTCATAAGTAACTCTTAGTTAGCCCACCCCAAATTTTCATCCTGGATCCACCACGTACTGCTGGCTGGAAATGATTTCCCTTAATTCATTTGCATTGCATTTAGATATTTCTATTTGTCTTATCAGTAATATTAGACTTCCCTAATAGGAAGTTTTTTTTTTTAGAGTTTCAAAAATTATTTTCTTGTAGCATAGAAAAATAGAACACGACAATAAGAGAGTGTAGGTGTGAACGGTTCGTTAAACGGAGTTATAACGAGAAAGTTACAATGATTTTCATGTTGAGGGCATTTTGCCTTGCTGTAATACCCCGGAAATTCGTTATTAATTCCTAATGGTTTACGGGAATTAATAAAGTGTTCGTTGGTGTGATTTAGTGGTCCAAGGGTGGAGCGGAAATTATTTCGAGCAATTATTCGCTTGAAATGCTTTGATTCGAGGGTTGACATTTTATACGTTAGGATTCTGTGGAAACTTCCTTCACGAAAGTTGTAGAGCGCGTCAATATGAGTCGTAGACATGTGGAACACGAAAATCGGAGTTCGTATAAAGAAGTTATGGCATTCAGAAAAGTTTCCATTTTGGGTTAAATAGAAAAATTTGGGAAAATTTTCAGAAAACCCTAACTTTCCAAAATTAGAAAGTCAGATCCCTTTTCTCTCTCCCTGATCGGAAATCGATGATTTCCGTTTTTCATTGATATCTCCACCGTCCGGCCACCTCTAGACTAGATACCACAGGAGCTGGAATCGCCTCTTGCTCCTCTACCTCCTCGTGGTAAAATCTTATCTCCTCTCGGCGTCTGTGCGGCGGTGCACGGCAGACCCGATCCAAACCTCATTTTGGGTCAACGCCGGTTTCTCTCAACTCCAGCCACCTTTGCTCAAGATTCTTGGCTTTCTGAACTCGCCTCAAGATTCTGAACAAGCTTAATTTATGAAGGATCGAGCCAAGTTGGGAACGTTTTCACATTTGTCCGAGCTTTGCCGGTTTCTGAAAAAGTTTCAGCCAAGCGCGACTGTTTTTGATAATTTTCGACAACTTTCGTTCATTTTCTGACTTCGAGCTAGTTGCGAAAGTTGTTCAACTCGATGAAATGAAGGGGTGCAGCCTGGTTGCACCGCCATTGGTGGTGGTTGACGGTGGCTCTACCGTCGTCTGTGGCGGCCATTTCTGGCCACTTCTGGTCACCCCAAGGGCAGTTTCTGCCTATTTTTATGTTCTATATATCAATACGATCATTTTGACATACAAAACTTAATTTTTAGAGATCGTTTGATTTAGTTATGAATTTTACGATTTCGATCGTTTGGTTTGTGATCCGTGAGGATCGGGCCATCCGATCGACTTGTAGTTTTGATATAATGATCGTAGGATTGTCCCGATGACTTTGTGTGGTCATAGGTGAAGATCTGATCGCTGGATCTTTGTATAAGTGCGTTTTATGAATTGTGCGCTAAGTTAAATATCGTATTTGGTTAGGTGATTGAGGGTTTGAGTTGGCGGACGATTGGGAATCGTATTTTGAGCTATTAAGAAGACGAATCGGGAATTTAAAGGTGAGTAAATCTCACGTGGTTCATTTACGAACCGAGTTATTTAATTGTCGGAATTGATTGATAATTGTAAATCATTTTTGAAATCAAAGATTGTTTGAAATTATATGAACTCGATCGACTACGGTTCATAGGGCTACGACTCACAGGTAAAAAAATGAATTTAAGTATAAAATGAATTTCTTGGTTTTAATACGTATGAACTATAGTTGGTATTAGTGGTCATTCATGCGTGAATGACTACGTATATATATATATATATACACACACACATATATATATATATATATATATTTATGTGGAATATATATATCTGAATGGTGTGGCATTGTGATATGTAAACTTTTGATGATTTATATTGATAAAAGAGTGATTTGGAGTTATGGTGTGACATTTGTGAGTCGTGTGGGATTTCTGTAAATGTCTTGTTCCGAGGGCCAAGTGGTCCGAAGTCCGAAGGTTACAGTGGTAAACCTGGGTTTTGTTCTGAGGGCTAAATGGTCCAAAGTCCAAAGGTTATAGTGGTAAACCTGGGTGTAAAAATATCGGATGCCAAGGAGGCAGGTTACGATACAGTTAGAGCTCTAGTCTGTCTGTAATTGTACTTCTTGGGGGATAACTTTGTGTTATGGCACTCAAGAGTACATGTTTTTAAAAGAGAGTTTTGAGTGTATGCTTTCTTTTGTTGTCCGAGGAGGGACTTGATTTTCATATTAGGGTGTGAGTTGAGATAATATGATTTATTGGGAGTTGATGGGTGATCATCGACTTTAGTTTGGAGTTGATGGGTGATCATCAATTTTAGTGTGAGTTGTTTGACTTCCTTATTGATTTTCCTTCTCATTCTAATGGTTGATTTTAAATGTAATCTCCTGAACTAAACTATATGCAGGGATTACTATGGTTTTTGGTTTGTATACTTTTGGTGATTTCCTGAACTAAAATTCTATGCAAGGATTACCGGTTTTCATTAGAATGATTTGATTTGTCATGGTTGTGACATGTGTGTTTCTTAGAAAGAAAAAGAAAAGGATTTTGTTGTTGGAATTAATCATTGTGTTGATTGTTGTCCTCAAGTTAAAAAGGTATTTTTGTGGTTATTTTGATTTACTCATACGAGCTTCACAAGCTTACTGGGTTTGTTGTTTGCAATCCTGGTGCACTATTCCATGGTGTAGCGGTTATTCCTGCAGATCAGGACCACCAGGGCTGAGTTTGAGGCGTAGAGCAGCAGTTTAGGTTCTTAACCTATTTTTGTTATTAACTGCTGTTTGTATTATGCTCTTAGTGAGCGTTTACATTCGAAATTCACTTCGTTCGGGTTTTGTAAACACTTGTTGATATAACGTTCGACTCGAGTGTTTGAGTTTTTTTTTTTTAACATTATGCTTTTGGACTATTGTTATTGCTTAGATCAAATTGAAAATTTTCTTTGCAATTTCGAGAAGTTGGTTAAGTTATTGCATTTCGGATTAAAATATCTTTATTCAAAATTCGGGGCGTGACACTTGCACCTTAATAAAATGGCTCCTGCTCATGTACTTAGATTATCCATACTAGTATTAGCTCATTTTCATCTTTGTTTTTACATTTTCTCTGTAGAACTTTCACCTTCATCTGTCGGTGGATCACTGGAGTTATCATGGACCAAGTTTTGGGGGGTGTATTATATATAGAATAGTGGAACTTTTAAAGAAATCTATGTAATTTAAAAGTCTAGGTGTATTCAATATAGACTTTTAGCAGTCTATAAAAGTCTTGAGGTATTCAGTTAGGATTTTTAAAGACTTCATAAATTCCACCAAAATCTAGGGGTATTCAATTAGGACTTTTAAAAATGAATAAAAGCACAGAGGTATTCAAAATATCATTCATATTTATGGAATTAGAAAACCATGGATAATCATGAACTTTATAGTGTTAACTATACATACCAAACTCCAATAATTTTTCAGCTTTTAGACCAAAGATTTAAAAAAGTCTATCAAAGTTCCCTCTTCAAAAAAAAAAAATTTATCAAAGTTCTTCTCTCTGAGCGAAGAGGTTGGTCTTTCATCATCTCTCTTTCTTGATTTTTTGATACCCAACATGTTCATTATAGCTGTTGAATGTAATTTTTTTTTCACTTGTTATACTTCGAACCCTGATAGCAATAAAAATGATTTATGAAACCTTGAAACCCAAATATTGTGATCTACCCCTAAAACCTTGAACAGTGTCGCTATGACATACTAAATTTTATCTTATTAA
Source organism: Rosa lucieae (assembly GCA_024704745.1). Classification (NCBI taxonomy): domain Eukaryota; kingdom Viridiplantae; phylum Streptophyta; class Magnoliopsida; order Rosales; family Rosaceae; genus Rosa; species Rosa lucieae. The sequence continues at coordinate 30,125,583 of CM045495.1, read as the reverse complement.
TTATTCTCATCGATTTGAATTTATATTCTGGTTCAAAGAAAGGTTGAACAGTTGAATTTCAGTTGATTGATTATAGATCAAGACATTGACCAATATTGTTATGATATATGTTAATCAGCGAAAACAAAATTGATGAGAATAATTAACCATAAACATCAAGTGATCTATATTGTATCTTTATGTTGTTGGGAGATCAAGAATGAGAACAAACTAGCTAGACAGAGTAACAATCATTCAATTGAGTTAATTTCTATTAGAAGATATTTGAGCATTGAAGAGGCAACGAGTAATTATCTTGTTTTGTGTTTGGGCTGCATTGGTTTTATTTTTTGTTTTTATATTTTGTACATGCTAGGAAATTTGTAGAAGTCATTCATAATAAAGTATATAGATTTTCAGGAATCAATAAAAGTTTGTTGCTAAAATCAATGGTTTTAAGAAATCAATAACAGTTTATCAAATTTTTAAATAGTCTGTGGACTTTTTAAAAAGTCTGTCATTTAAAAAAAATCTGCATAAATCCAAATACAATACACCCCCTTAGGTTCGCATTAATTAGAGTCCCTTTATTTGAGTTCTCTTTGGCCAGTTTTGGTTTCAAAATGTTATACAAATTTTATAGTCAATTTCCAAAAGAGTAGGGAGGACTACACAGGGAGCTTAATTTATATATCCCGAAACTTTGACCATTTCCAATATGGATTAGAAAGTAAGGATTCAAATTTTGGTTTCGGTTTCGGTTTCGATTTCGGTACTTCAAATTTAAAGAAATTTCAGAGAAAATTTCGATTTCGGTGGAAATTTCAGTTAAAAATAAAGAAATCACATTAATTACATTTATAAAATGATATTTTTGAAAGAAAATTTTACATACACTAAACTAACATATAATAAACCTATTTACAGTATAACCTCTCTAAAATTATACATTTATTATAGAATTGTGATATTTAATATGGATGAGTAATTAACTACTACTGTAATAGGTTGGTAAACTAGTGTTTTTATGTATATATAATTATATATGTACTGTATATTGATAATGTAAAGGTGATTTACTTTTCTTTTTTTATGACTGGAACCTAATGGGAGGCTTGTCCATCACGCATTTTTCACTAATAATTTGAAAAATACAATAGGATGGATGTAATACCAAAACCCCGTGAATGAAAATGAACAAGTACAACAAAAGCAATATAAAGTATTAATAATAAGAGCTACTATGATGTGGTTCAATCCATATGGTTGAACTGCTTCCATTTAGTATCATACAATATAGTACATGAATTTTGAAAATGATTTAGGTACTTTATCACATGGCTATTGTATGTGGCAGCAGATAAAAGCAAAAAGATTTTTTGTTATATTCAACTTGATTGAAAAAAAAAATCAAAATTTCATATTTTCTATATGAAAGTAAGAGTGGAAAATTCATTCGGTGACATACAAATTTCACAGAAATTTTGGAGAAATTTCGGACAAATTTTTGGGGTAAATTTTTAAATATATTTTGTGTGTGTAGATATTTCAGAAATTAAGAATTTCGCGGAAATGTACAAAAAATTTTGAAAAATTTCGGGAAACTCCTAACGGAAATGATATAGCATGTGAATTTCATTTCGGTACTTTCAAATTACGGAAATATCAATGGAAATTTCGGTAGTTTCAGAGAAATTTGAAACCTTGATTTGAGGTATAAAGAAGTTCAAATTATTTGATATTGTTGCAGAGTAAACGAACTTAACAAAAGCAATCTCAAACAAAACCAAAATACATGTTTCATATGCTTGAAAACTCAAAAGTCTAAAATTTATTCGAATACATAAAATTATTGCAGAAAACACAAAAAATTACTGCCAGCTGACTCTTAAGCACTTATTAATTTGGTAATGGCTGGCTGCATGATGATCCAAATGAAGGAAGGAGGGGTGCCACCAACATTACACAACACAACCAGTCCCTTAAGGGACTTGACTGCTAACTGTTGTTGTGTCTTATGCTCGAACCTTAAGTACTACTTCGTCCTTCGGTGTAGGGTTCATGGCTGCTGATGTTGGTTGAACATGAAGTACTTTTGGATGCTCCGGTTGGACCTTTTGTTGACCTTTCTTATCCTTCAATACATGACAGAATTTTTTTATGGTTTCAAGTGCTGCCTCCTCTTGACATAATTTTTTTATGGTTTCAAGTGCTGCCTCCTCTTTTACATGAGAATCGGGGAAACCCCAATACATTTTGTATTTGTCGACTACAACCTTCAAGTCCTTGGCCATAAGAACAAATCCTTCTACTTTTCCATGAGCTAAAGCATTTGCTTTCAACACAGGAAGGTTGTCCAAAGATTTAAGACTATCAGATGCCCAACTCAGAAGTTCATCGCCGTAAAAAGCACCTTTCCCAAGGCAAGTTGAACCTGTTCTTTGGCCTTCATCTTGACTTGTACTAGCACTACTGGGACTCATCCTACTGATACTGGTGGTGTTATATGTCCATATTAAACCGTCTCTAATTAAGAGCATGCGATCAAGTGGTTCTCCTATTCGGTAAACATATCTACCATCTGGGTAGATCACCGGCTTCAGAAAGTCACAAATGCTTGTCAACATTTTTTCTTGTATGGTATCTTTATTCTCTTGGCCTGGTTTCTTTTCGATATCCTTAACTCCCTTAAGGACCGATCCTGGCATATTCAACTGAGGCAAATAATTAAAATGTGGCCTCTCATGAAATCTATGTTGTATTCTTAAATTACAAATTAAGGACAAAATAAATTGAACCCAAAGTACATTAATAATAATGGGAAAAAAAACAGAAAGAACAAAAGGAAAATATAAATAGTGTTGATATATATAATATATATAATATATATATATATAATATAATATATATATATATATATATACAGAATTTATCCAGAGCGAAACATCGTTTTAAAATTAAAGTGATTGTTAGAGTTTAGGGTCACTTTTCGGTCGCATATCCATATCTCGACCGTTCAATTTTTAGGTTCTAATGTATAGATCATCTCTGCAAATTTTCTGCCATATTGATGATTTTTAAGGTATCTAACTCGCTAAAACTAATGGACGAACTGAATCTGTCCAACCTGAACCGTACTACCTTTAAGGCAGTTATCAATGCCTTAAGAGCAACTCCAACAGCTTCTCCATATCTTAATTTTTCTCCATTTTAGGGAAAAATTTAGCTGTTTTGCTCCAATAGATTCCCTACAATTATCCCTAAAATAGAGATAGTGATGAGAGAGAAAACAAAATTTCCTATATTTATAGCAATCTACAAAATTTTAGGGAATGGTTTAGGGAAGAATTATGGAATCTATAAAATAGAAAATCTGTTGGAGTTGGAGCATAAATTTTTTTGGAGATTTTAATGTTTGCTTCCCTATAACAGAGAAATTATAGGGAAGGTGTTGAAGATGCTCTAACAATCAGCAATTTGGCTGCAAATTTGCAGAGATGATCGATACATTAGTACCTAAAAACTAAACGGTCGAGATGTGGATATGCGACTGAAAAGTGATCCTAAACTCTAAATGCGCACTTTAATTTCAAAGCAAAGCTTCACTCTGGATAAGATTATATATATATATATATATATATATATATATATATATATATAGCCCTTCCGCTAAGGAATCCATTTTTTTTGTCTGTTCTAGGGATATAGGGTATTAGACTAACTTTTCGATTTCGTCATCTCAACCATTAAATCTTTAGGTCCTAATGTGTAGATCATTTATGCAAATTTTCAGCCAAATCTGTGATCGTTAAGGTATCAAACTAGATTAAATCAACGAACGAACCAAATCTATCAAACTTGAACCGTTCATACTTATAATCTTAAGTCGCCGTTTTGAATGTCTTAACAATAATCAATTTGGCTGAAAATTTGCAGAAATGATCTATACATCAGGACCTAAAAACTGAACTGTTAAGATGCCAAAATATGATGGAAAAGTTGATCTAATACTCTATCCCTATAAATAAGCCAAACAGAGGTGGTGCCCTGAGGCGGCTGCCTCAGGTTGAAACTTGAAACCCTCAGATACTTAAGCCTCAAGGGAACCTAAATATGGAAAAGACCAGAAATTTGATTGTTATTGGTATCGTGGTCTAAAGCTCTAACTCACAACTGGAAGAGAAAAACAAGATTTGATCGAACAATAAAATACCAACGAAATAAAAGTTGTAGTGGATAAATACAAAATCTATTGGCGATTCTGAAGACCTAAGATACAAATTAGAAATTGCTTCCTTTATTTCGTTGCGTTTTAGTTTTTTTTTTTTTTTGAAATAATGGTAATTCTATTGATAATAGCGCATACCAAGAAGACCATTATATACCCATCCTCTGACACATAACTGTGGCCAGGCAAGACTTCCTTTACTTCGTTGCGTTTTAGTTTGTATTTATGTCTTCGGAGGTTATTTGATTATTCCAACAAAATAAAATAGAGATCATTTAATTAAAAATGGTATATAAGTAAACCACAAATAACAGAAAATTAAAAAATTAAAAAAGACATGCATAAGCTGTTCATAATTAACCACCCACTTTCTTCAGGTAACTTCCTCCACTCCCAAAGTCATCGGGGTGTGTGGATTTTTTGAATATAGAAAAAGAGCTTGAGGAACATACATACCTGCTTCCTCAGTATTTCCATGCAGAGAAATCGCTTTAGAGATGTTCGGTTTTGCAGAGGGAGAATAGATAATATGTTTTCCACATCAGCATCTTTGATTTTCTCCTTTTTTTTTTTAACATTTTTGGTGATTTCGGTCTTTGTCTCTGGATTCACATCATTTTTATTCATCCAGAGTTGTACACCAATCAATGTAGAGCTAAGCTTTTTTCTTCTCTCCTCTGATTTTTCAGTTTGCATTGAGATAAATGTCTGTTTATGTCAACAACAAAAAAACAAACAAAGAAAAGTTCAATCAGCTGCTCACAATTAAGCCTCGCAAACTTACTGTATTAAGAGAAATTGTAACACTTTTCCAGTTATGAATAACTTTCATTCGTTGCCCACAAATATAATAAAAACGCGACCTAACTAGATGAGAAGATAAGTTCACTGACCTGTACTTTGCCAATGAGATATAAGAAAAGAAGCAAGCCAACAGTAGATGTGAGGATCGCAAAGCAGTTTTCCCACACATACGTACTTGTTTCCAAGTTCGTCCCAAAGTTACTGCAAAATTAAGATAATTAACAAACGATTAGCGACATATGAGACGTGATGGTCGGCATCCAAGTATTAATTTTTCAAAAAGCACTCTTTATTATAAATGTGGTTAAATCTACGAATACAACTTCTTGGAGAATCTTATCCTCTCTCCTTTTTAGGTTTTTTTTTTCTTTTCACCGAAGAAAAAAAAACATATTAGAAGACAAATATAGTTTAAAAAAAAAAACTTTTAGTACGCAAAATTTCTTTATTCTTAGATAAAGGTCTGCTCACCTAAAGAACAGTTTTTAAGGGACTGTGAGAGACAAGTGAATCTGACGACTAAAAATAAATGCATAGTTTTAAGTTGTTATAATTTTTGCTTTTATATTTAATACATGTGGTTGAAATGCATTTGTCCCTCACAGTCCCTTAAAATTGTCCCTTAGGTGAGCGAATCTGTACTTAAATATAACCAAAACTCAAATCCAAATAAAATATAGATATTTATAGTAAAGAGCAAATGTGACAAGATTTTTAAGTAATGTGCATACAAACCTAAGAATTCGTAGTCCCCACCAAAATGAGTAAGAGATCTTCTTTGCGAAATTTATTTGCCCCGTGTTTCCACTTTTAAGGGAATCAAGAAATATTCCAAAATGAAATGGTGCGGTCGCATTTGCCGGAACATCAACAAGGAAAAATTCATCTAGAGAACTAATGAATGTCATATTTCTAGAGGAAATGTCTTGATTGCAATAAAAATTGCATTCACTTGTACTATGCTTCATACAAGCTTGGTACCAACATGCTGTCTCTCGTTGAATAGAGAAAAAATACCAAAAACCTCCCAGCACCTAAAAGACAACAAATCTGATTAAAGAACATGGTAATCAACAACACTATATCCTACTAAACGCCACTTCCTCCCTACGAGGAGTTCTAGCTTCGAATTCTATGTTGTACGTAACTACTTGACTAGTGCTTTCCTTGAAGTAACTTTACATAGCACTCTCGAACCAGCCCACTTAGCTAGGTTCAACCATTAGTTAATTTCCAATACAAAAGATTAAAGCTAATGACTATATGAATGAAACTTACATGACTGGCGAGGATATACAAGAAAAAATAGAATACACCTTGGATCCATGCTTCCTTACTTTGCTTGAATTTCTGTGAAGAATGGTGCATACGATAAATTCTTGGTAAATATTGGGCAAGAAGAAAGACAACAATAATCTTTCTTCGGCCAAGATATTTGGAGCTTCTCATTTTGAAGAAAACAGTCACTAGCACCTGGACAAAATAGACATCAATAGATTAGCGGGTGTCACCTAAAATCAGTTAATTACAAAGAAAATTTCAATTTTGGTTTCCTACTTGTGGGATAGGGAGAACCGCAAGAATATCAATTGTAATCGAGTGCCATGGCATCTTTCGAGCTAATTCCTTAAGGAACCAACTTCTGGGAATTATCTGCTTTCCTTTACTTGTCATCGACTTTGCTCTAGATTTTAGATTTTCGATGACATTTTTAATTTCATAGAAAATGTTCAGGATGAAAGCAATATCAGTGACAGCGCGCAAAAGAAGAGCAGCAGTCCTCAAATTTTTGTCCACTCCAACGCACTTGATTTCCTCATTAATGATCGGAAGGTAAAAGAACAAAGGATCAACTGAGACTGCAATCACACATGAGAATACGAGTATGGTATTCCAGGTTCCTTGTACGTTCGTTTGTAAACGATATTCAAGGATATGTTCTGACCGTAAGGAAATCTGCATGACTAATGCTTTCCATATGGCTGTTATTCTTGCATTAATTGCTTGATCCTTACCACCGCTTGCATTTACAGCGTCACCTTGTGTATGGCTAATAAATAAATGAATTAACAATGAGAAAATGCAATTAATGTCAAATAACAAATGATACATGAGAAAATCTTGAATGCCGTGCTTGTGTCACGTGTCATCACTGAATTATTAATTAAAACTTTTTATATCAAAAGCACGCTTAATTATATATAAGGAAGTAATACCAGAAAAATATTTTACAATCCTATATTATCATGTAACTAGTGAATCAGACCTGTCACATGACACAATCTTCTCACCTTAATTATTCATATTTAAGAAACTAACCTATGTTGGGCAGGATCTTGCATATTCTCCTTCATAATAATTGAGTTTGTTATCGTCAACTCTATAAATTGACCCACGGATATACAAATTCCTGGAGCACGACAGTCTCATGGACCTGAAAAACATATTAATATTGTATTCATTTATTATTTATTTCTTTGGTTAGGATATAAATATAATGAATGCAGAGACCAAAGCTAATTTAATTACAATTTGATAAAAACAAATTTAAAAAAAGGTTAATCATATTTAGTAATTGTCGAACAGTTTCTTCTTTCTTTCTTTTTTCTTTTTTTATCAGCAAATCAATCAATAAACAATACTTTAAGGATGGTTCTAGTTGGACTTCCAAATATGTTATTTGGAAATCTCATACTTAGTTTACCTCTAATTTACTTTTTAGAATACTTGAAAAGCTAAGTAGACCTCCTTATTTTTACCAAAACACATTTGCATGAACATGAAATACAACAATCTGTTACTCTACTTTTTATCTGTATTTTCAACTACGAGAAGAAGAATGAATCAAAATCACATGATATTACTCTCTTATGAGTGGATCTCTCCTCCACCAAAATTAATCAGAGGGTTGGTTCTCAATCTTGATATGTTGCTGGAATTCCTTTGAATTTGCTAAAAGAATGATTTCAAGGGTTTTGGGTTGGAAGATTGAGTAATAACTATATCATAATATTCAATGAATTAAAATTCCAAATCAGATTGTTTTGAATTTACTTTTGTATTAAATGATGGTTTATCTATAGAAATTATTATTTAATTGTGTTAGGTAAATTATAAAACTATATAGGCAATATAAGGAAATTCCGGAAAAAAAAAACAATTTAATTGAATGTTATATTTGGGGGAGGTAAGAAGATATATATATATATATATATATTTTTTTTTTTTCATTTTTCTATTTTTGTCCTTATTTGTCTTTTCATATGACTTGACAAAGTTTATTAATAATTAAAAAAAAATCGTTTAAAAAAATAATTAGAAAAAGTTGGAGGTCCAAATATCAAATTTAACGGTCCAACTAGAACCAGCCATACTTTAAGAGTTTTTCTATTGGAACCTCAAAATTTACTCACTTGACCTCCTATGCTTTTTACACCTCCTATCAAAATTTCTAATACTAAATTTACTCACTAAACCTCACTGAATTTCCTCAAATAACCTCACTCATATAATTTGCAAACAAACTATTATCTTTAAAATAAAAACTTAGTTACTTCAATGAATTAATTACTCTATAAATCTTAATTACATATATATTCCTTAATCAGGCAGCATAAAAAAAAATTAAACACAAGGTATTGCGTTTTCAAAATTAATTTCTAATCAACAAGAAAATAACATGAACTATTTTGTGGTTTTTTTTTTAACTTTTTTTTTTCTGTTTTAGCTCTGCAAAAAAAATATAAAGATTAATCATTTTTTTTAATGTTTAATTTATGTACCTCATGATTAGTTATTTAAATATTTGTTTTAAAAAATTGCTAGCTCATTTTTTTTTTTGTAAATATAATGGATAGACTTAGATTTAGGTCATAATTTGATTTGTTTTGTTTTCCCTCACCAATATGCGTTTAACATGTATATCATATATTTTTAGAGTTTTTCTATTGGAACCTCTAAATTTGCTCACTTAACCTCTATGCTTTTTGCACCTCCTTTCAAATTTTCAAATACTAAATTTACTCACTACACCTCACTAAAGTTCCTTAAATAACCTCACTCATATAATTTGCAAACAAACTATTATCTTTAAAATAAAAAAACTTAGTCATTTCAATGATTAATTACTCTGTAATCTTAATTACATGTCTATTCCTTAATCAGACAACATAAATCTCTTATCTAATAAAAAAAATCAAAAATAATTTCTAATCAACAAGAAAATAACATGAACTATTGTGTGATTTTTTTTTGAAACTTTTTTTTTCTTTTAGTTGTGCAAAAAAAAAAAGAGTAATCATTTTTTTTCTCTATTTTCTGCACCTCATGAATAACTATTTAATTTTTTTTTAGTTTTTCTATAAATGCTAGCTCTCTCTCTCTCTCTCTCTTTTTACAAATATAATAGATAGACTTAGATTTAGGTTATAATATGATTTATTTTTCTCTCCCTCACAATATGTGTTCAACATGTATATCATATATTTTTATGTCACATGATCTTAATCATAGTTTTAGTTCTTATTAAATATATATGAATGCTATAATGAGTATGTAGTGAAATTGGAAAATGAAAATAGATAAAGAAAATAATAAAGAATGTAATCTGATTATTATTGAATTGGAAAGTCTAGAGAAATAAAAATAATATTTTTTTGATATAATTATTGTCCTTAATAGTCATTTTATAGTAGGTTATATATGTAATTTAATAATTCGATTATGAATGAGGTCAAGTAAGCAGATTTGGAGGTCTCAATAGAAACACTCATATTTTTATGTCGCATAATCATAGTTTTAACTCTTATTAAATATATATAAATGCTTTAATTAGTATGTAGTGAAATTAGAAAATTAAAATAGATATGGAAAGTAATAAAGAATGCAATTTAATATTATTGAATTGGAAAGTCTAATAGAAAATCAATGTAATATTTTTTTTTGATTATTGTCCTTAATAGTCATTTTATAGTAGGTTATATATGTCATTTAATAATTCATAATAGAGTGAGGTCAAGTGAGCAAATTTAGAGGTCCCAATAGTAACACTCATACTTTAATCGGAACAAAAAAAGAAAAACGATAAAAGAACTTCCACAAAACTCAGTTCCAGCAAGTTGCATGTGTAGCTAAAGGAAAACATCAATAACATAAAAGGCTTCTTGCACATTTGAACACTGACCAGGTCCAGCAGGTACTGTTCCTTCTCTAGCCTGAGGATCATCAAAATAAACCAGAATACTAATTACCTGAAAATAATTAATTAAGAAGCTAATCTATACGGCAGTATTTTCTTTTCTTTTCAATGCAGGATAGAGAAGGAATACTTACTTGAATAAAGCATGAGCTAGTATTTTCTTTTCTTTTCTTTTCTTTTCAATGTAGTATTGAAGTTATCAACAAGCGAGAAGTGAAGAGAGAGTTACGTTGTCGAAATCCAAGAATGCCTGAAATAGAATATGTGTACTTTGCGTTTCTTAGCAACTGAAATGGCTTGATAGATTATAGCAGTAGCTCAATGGTAGTCCATTATATAATGACTCGGGTTAGAATGGAACCTACCCAAAACGCTTACTTGGTGATTTACAAGTCTTGGTCTTCTCAAGTCTCGGTCTTCTCTTAAGATTTCCTCCTCCATCTGTTCCTTAATTAATTCTTCACCGGAAATTTGGTGAAGAAATATTAATTCGAGCAATTATTGCTTCGGCTACTGTCACTGGTTCAAGGGTTTTGCCAGCTGCATAAATAAAATTGGCCAAATTATGATTGAAATTGTTGTCAGTCGAATTTACACTAGGGACTTGACTTTGATAGTGAATAAGTGAAATTTATTAAAGCCCACCAAAATGTGGGACACAAGCACGTACATGAACATGATCCAACAATAAAAATAAGAAAACGGATTCTACGCAAACGACAGTAATAGTGCACTGACACGCGTCTGTTATTTTAATCATTTTTCTTTTTAATTTGACACGCACCTGGTATTGATTCCAAGTCTCCGGTCTTTGACTCGAGGCTCAAGGTATATAGACCACAAACTCACTTACCCAACAAAGCAGAGAGAAGAAAATTGATTAAGGAAGATCGATTTATTCGGAAGACTGGATTTTCAAGACAAGCCATGAAGAATTACACAACCATATATACGAAAATGCTAGACTTGGTGATGAAGTCGATCGATCGTATAGCAGCAGAAGCCTTAATAATTGTATACACGTACGAAAACAAAACAAAAGCCATAATGAGATCTTTAACTCCAGCTTACTGCCTTTTCGTGTTTCTTCATGTTCTTAATTTTGCTTATGCTGGTTCAGATACTGAAGCAGAGGCTCTTCTGAAATGGAAAGAAAACTTGCTTTCTGAGAGAACTTATGGGACATATCTTCTTAAAAATAGCATACGAAACATAGAATAATTGGCAAAAGGTTTACTAATATCTACAACAGACTTCACAAAAGGCCCAGAAGGCCAGAACCAGAACCGATCAATGCCATTAGTAACCATTATTAGTGTGTATTGGAATACTAAGGGTACTAAAAGAATCGGTGCATATTGGGGAAGATTGTAGTTGGGTATGTTGATGTTGTATATCTTCATACGCGAGAAACAAGTAGTTCTTTATGAGTTTTGCTATTAGAACCTTCAAATTTACTTGCTTGACTTTCTATGCCTTTTACACCTCTCATCAAATTTTCAAATGCTAAATTTACTAACCAAACTTCACTGAAGTTCTTCAAATAACCTCATTCATATAATCTGTAAACATTTAAAAAAAAAATCTGTAAACAAACGATTATCTTTAAAATAAAAAATTTAACAATTTCAATGATTTAATTACTCTATAAATCTTAATTACATGTCCATTCCTTAATCAGACAACATTATAAAAAAAACCAAACACAAGCTATTGGGTTTCAAAAATTAATTTCTAGTCAACAAAAAAATATTTTAACATAAACTATTTTGTGGTTTTTTTTTTTACTTTATTTTTTCTCTTTTAGCTGTGCAAAAAAAAAAAAAAAAAAAAAAGAGAGAGAGAGAAGAGAAGAGTAATCATTATTTTTAATGTTTATTTTTTTTCTCTATTTTTTGTAAGTTTTTTAATTTTCTTTTATTTGCTAGTTTTTTTTTTCTTTGCAAATATAATGGATAGACTTAGATTTAGGTCATAATACAATTTCTTTTATATATTCTCCCTCACCAATATGCATTCAATTTTTATGTCACATGATCTTAATCATAGTTTTAATTCTTATTAAATATATATAAATGCTTTAATGAATGCCGGGCCCAAACAAGATTACTTATTCAAGTTGTAATTAATAGGGTAGAACATTCTAGATCTTCTAATTAATATTTGATTAGGTTTTCTTGTAGTCAAAGATATTGTACATGTAATCCTCTATATAAAAAGGCTCCTATTATTAATAAAATCATCCAAGTATTCTCCCGAGTCTCTTTTCTCTTAAACACTTAATAAGGTATTAGGGAACAAAATCAATTATCTTATGGGTAATGGGAAAATCTATAAGTTTGGCGGGATAAGGACTAATTTCCCTAAAATTACGATATTTGGACATTTCCCCTTTATACTACTCTTTTGTGCACTCTTGTTAATTTACACCTAATTATATATTTTCTAGTTCCTAATTGACTACTATAACCCCTTAACGAACGTTAGCACCCAATGAAAATTGCCAATTTTTGTTTTCTCCGTGACAGGTATGAAATAAGCCACTAGGAAGATAGGAAATTCCAAGCTATGCAAATTGCATTTAGATTTGAATAAAAAAAAAAAAGTTGAATCAAAGATTGAATGATTTTTCCTTTTTTTTTTTTTTCTTCGGCCAAGTAAAATACTGAATGGGATGATCTCAGCATCTAGAATTTCTCCTTTTATTTTTGTATAGTTTAGGTACGGTTTTGCAGAGATCTCAAATTTTATATTACAAATGAATAATGACACAGGAAAACTTATTATGCGCGCGAATCAGTTATATCACATGGTAATGCTTTGCCGGCATGCGCAGTGATATTGTCACCTGATAATTAATTTTTTTTTTTTAAATTTAAAACTAGTTATATATTAAGCAACTATTTCGTGAGATCGCACATTGTCACTTGGTATATCCAATAAATAATTGATAATCAACATATGACAGGATTAGGTACGTAGTATTAAGTTTTAGTCTAGACAAGCACCAATCTGTTGTTTAAATTAAGCAAACGTTGTTAACTTGTTAACTTCTACTGGTGACTTCTTGGGATATTGGTGAAGAATGAGCTATCTCTGGTTCAAGGGAATCAATTATCTCATCACCTTCAGACCTGTTACTAATTTTAAGCTTTTAAAAGTAGTTATTAACTCACTTAAGTTTCTAATATCACCATTACCTCTTTTAGCTTTTTATCTTCTACTGTGCTAAAATAGTGAACATGAATAACAGTCTGCTAACCCCAAACATGTTAACCATTGTGAATCGCATTTTTCCATTCTTCCGCCTTACCATCTTCCCATTGTTGTTCAAATTCAGTTTCAACCTGCCACAGAACCACCATGATTTAAATATTTGAAATTCATGCCTAGCATCTGAAGAGAGTGATTCACTTAGTTACATATAAACTCTTGCTGAAATAAAGATCAGACTAAACCAATAGAAAAAAAAAATTGTAGTAATTCATAAGAAACCAATGATCACATGGTAAATATAAGCAAATCTATCAAACATATCATAAGAATCCAAAATTTGAGAATATGACCAAGTATGCATTCTGCATGGGATGTTTCAGCAGCTACTCGTTTGTGGACTGTTTCTCTTTCATTTGAAAAAAGGGCCATTGCAACACACGTAGAATCTCCTACGACCAATGCACTTTTGTATCATGTGAGTGAACTTTACACAATGATCTATTCAGACATCGTCTAGGATTGCTTACAATTGTTAAAAAAATTCAGGCCTCCTTTACAAAATGTGAACAGTACATATTTTTTCCCCATGTATATTAGATTACAGCAATGTAAAGAGAGCAGATTTGAATTTCAGAAAGGACATGAAGAACTATGCATAATTGATCCACATATATTCGGTTAATTCTCTAATGGCTGCAAGAAAAAAAAAAGGAGGAGAAAACTTTGGTATCAACTAATCTTTTTAAAGTCAAAAGCCTTGAATTTCACATGGAGAGTTTTGTAACAAACCAGCCCTGATGATGGTGTAAGGGATTTCGGAGGCCATCAATATTGACCCATCTTCTTTGGCTAATTTTCTTTCATTGCTTTTCATGAGCATGAATGCCACCAGCACCTTTGTAAACAGATAACTGCTAACCTTATTAATCACAGTAAAAAAACGATTCCTTTCTTATAGTGGTGATGTTTCTAACACTGAGAGGAAGAGAGAGAGGCACCTGAGATAAGAAAATGACATGGTCTACCCATTTCAAGGTCCCAACAGTAGATAAGAAACCATCCTGACAAAAGAAATAACATTCAAAAGACATTTTTAAAGTTTCAGTTTCAAAAGAAGTATGATGTCAAGAAGATTGCGACAACTAAGAAACTAAATGGCTTTGCAACAGTAGATATAGATTACAATATCATGCTTACAGTAAAATTATAATCTAAGAATATCAAAAGTAAGAGCAATATAAAGTTGGTGAATTGGGTTCTCTGTATAATGTACAGAGCATGTTTTACGTGATAATATAGGAAGACAAAAATTAAGCCAGTAAGTTCCAGGTGTAGATATTGCATACATTTGGACATATTACTGTGGAAACTCCTCTTAGAGCTCTCCATAGAAATGGCTTGTCCTTTGACTTTTCCAGTCAATGACTTTCTAAACAAAAACCACAACCATGGCATGAGTGTTTAAAGTAGAAAAAAATTGATTCAATTAAGGAACTTATAGCAGCCTTACAATCTGTCTCTCATTTTATAGAGGCTGTGCCTTGAGATCTTATAGAGGCTGTCCTTAATCGGATCAATTTTTTTGGTGCTTTAAAGTGCCCCACCATCTGTCTCTCATGTGATTCGGTTAAGGAACTTATAACAGTACAAAGCTGTGGTTAAGTGTCCCTAGCATACATGACAGTAGCCCAACAATTTTTCAACAAACAACCAGCAAAACACACAAAACAAAGAAACAAACAACGTACGTAAAACAAATACAGCCTCAATTCCAGAAAACAAAAAAGTTGTGCTAATATTAAGTAAACGGCTTAATATTAGACCATGCATATTTTACATTGCAAGGAATATAAGTTTTTAAAAGAAATATCTAGCCTTATTCTCTTTCGGGGTTATGAAGTGTGAACTTACAGCTTCAAGCCAATGTTGAAGAGCTAACTTTTGTGCTTTCTCATCCTCAGACAAACCTTTTCCAATCTGAAATAACAAAGCAAGAGTTATTACTGAAATGAATGTCCAATAAGCTATGGAAACATGAGAAAGTAGTATGTATAAGAAAAAGAACAAACCTTCGCAGCCTAGTCCTAGCCCTTGCCCACCACAAAGAGGCAGTTTCCAGCTTCTCAACATCGAAGAATGTCACAGAACTCTGCTTGAGAGCTGCAGAATTTAAAAGTTTTCCATCTGAAGCATTTAAAAATAGCCAAAGCAATCAAACCATTTCCATAAAAAAATAATAATAATAAATAAATAAATAAAACAAAACCAAATTCAAGTACAATTTCAATGGTGAGAGATAATAATCAAGTGCTTAGATAATTACCATAGTAATTACCATAGCTCTTTAGTCCCAGCTGGAGAACCTAAACCATTTGAAAATAATCAAATTAACCAAACCATTTTGTATCAAAACAAACTTAAATTGAAGCATACCAAGCAAGTAACAAAATAATTATCATACCTCCTCAGCCACCACTGCACGATCTGCAAGGTTTCTTCGAGTTCGATATACAAAACTTTCTGAACTTTGACTGCTGCATCATCAAGCTCCTTAACCGGTCTAGGTAAAAACATAAAATCCGATTGAGCCAGAGCAAAAGTCGGCATTTGTTTATGCATCAATAGATTTTTACCTCTACAATCTTCTGTCCCCAACGTTTCCTTAAACGAAAGGTTCCTATCCAACATTACATTTTCAGGCTTAAAAAAAGGTTCCTATCCAAAATTACATTTTCAGGCTTGCAATCCTTTAACCGACTCGAATTTTAAAGCCACCTAACTTGTTAGACCAATCAATCTTATAAATCAAAATATTGCCATGTACCTTTTCCAGAACGAACCCAAACTGGTTTGTTGTCTTCTCTTCCGTATCTTAGTGCTTGACCTTTTATAGACTGCAAATCACAGAAAAAAAAAATTTCAGATCAATAGTTTTTAGAAAGATGATAAAACTAACATTTATCAACATAAAGATCAATAGTTGGAACTCTGTAAATAAACTGATTCAATAACACTGAGCATAACTCTTTACATACCTGAATTCAAAGCACTTCCAAAATTTGATCGCACACTGTTCCCAATATCTGCTGAACAAAACCAAACAAACCATCTATTAATTACAACTATATAAACCACCATAACATAAACAAATTCTATCATCCAAATACAACAACGGCCAAATAAACCATCTCCATACAATCAACCATAACATTGCATACCCTCTATCAAATATACCCCCTGCCAAGTAATCACAGAAATACCTGAACATTCCATAATCTAAAGACAAAAGTTAGATACCTGAATCACAACTGGACACCCAACTAACAGCAATTAACAAAACCACGAACAGCGGCAAAAGAACAATCCAGATACTCCTTTGCATAAAACCTACAGAGTAAAAACAAAACAGTCATTACCACTCAAAGACAAAGAAAACACCCAAACCTCTGTAATCACCGAAAAACCTAGATCAATGCCCTAAAACATGAACCACCGATTCAAAACCACAAAACCATCGATAACAAACTAAGTTTCAATCACACAAAGCAAAAGGAACAAACTTTAATCAAATTCCCAAAAGGAAAAAAGGTTTAAAAGTTTACCTCTGTTAAGGGGATTAGAATTGGCAATCAAGAAATTCAGAGAAGAAAACCCATTCGTGCCCTGAATAAAGAAATTACTAATTAATGGAAAAAAACCACATAAAAAAACCATTTGAGCTTATAAACGATAAGTAGAACCTCAAAAAAGAAAAAGAAAAATTAAAAATAGTAGGCATACAATCTGTCTTACGTTGCAGGCTCTGTTCGATGTGAACACAAAATCTATAACAAAGGCAATGCAAAAGAAACAGATGAACCCAAAGCACAGACCACTTTAAATGGCAATCGATTAGAATAAACTATCAAAGCCAAACTCAGGACGATGATCAGTTCACTCAATTTCTGTTCGAACCGACCATCAACTTCTTCCCGTCTTGCTCTTCTTCAGTCTCAAACTCTCTCTCTCTATCCCCAGATAGATAGAACGCAGCCTGGAGCTCTCTCTCTCTCTCTCTCTCACTCTCTCTCTTTCTCTCGCGCTATTTCTCTCTCAAACTGAAGCTCCCTGTGTATCTACCACTCGGTGGAGTGAGGTATCATAGATTCATAGACACGATTGCTGAGCAGCACCCCAGGTGTCAAAGCAAGAGATTATGCAGGGACAAAATATTCTTTTCAGCCACAACTGCCTCGGCTCGTGCCGGCACTGTTCATAAGCAGATGAACAGTGCGTTGAGAATTAGTATATAGTAAATAAATAACAAATCATGTGGTTACGCAACTATAGCAAATGGGAACTGCGAATGCATATTAAAAGAGCTGTTCCTTGATAGAAATCATAGAATAGACTTTATTTAGGGACTCAAGTGTAGCTGAAGCTTCCAAGTTGCAAATTGGTTTAAAACTAGCTTAAACATGCAGGGCAGATGAAATCAAAGTTCTTTGGTTTTTCAAATCATGAGGTCTAATTTTGGGGGATTTCAAAGGAGGGAGAATCCAGGGATTAGTTTATCCCAAGTCTTTTGTTAAGCTTTGGTTGAAAACGTTTCAATTATCGTTTTTGGTTGAAGTGACCGAGTTTTGTTTATTGCCTAGTTAATTTCTTATTACAGTCTAAAGGTCATAGTCTCTAGAAGAGGCTGGAGGCTTATCTTCCTGAAACCTCTGGCGCACCGTTTATCCACATCTATACTAACATTAAGAGAAGAGAGTTTGTCAGCCAAAACAGAATTTTTTTACCAAAATATCCCTCAAATATTAAAAAACATTTGAACTGAAATATTTGAGAAAGACAAAATGGCCAATTCACAAATAAAAGAAAAACAAAAGAAATTTAAAAAAAAATCAAAAATAAAAAACAAAATATGTGCAGCAATTTTCTCCACATTATGTGGAATAACTTCCCACATAATTATCCACACCCATAGGGTGTGTTTGGTGTCTAGTTGAATATGATTTAAAAACATTTAATTATTTGACAATAATGTAGTAGGAAATTCTACACCGTGTTAAGAATTCTAACACTAACTTGACGTAAACCTATGTACGTCAGCCATCATGCTCTTGCTTAAGATCGGTGTAAGCACTTCATGGTTAGCAGTCAGCAACACATACTCAGCAGAAAAGGAACTCTGGTATGGCTAGCTGGTAAGGGAGATCGATGTCTGCAGTAATCCCCAGAACCATAAAAAATTCAGAACCTTAAACTCTTCTAATTGATTTTTAGAAATATAAAAAACCCAGAAGCTCTCTCTCTTCCCGAGTTCCTTCACTTCTTCAAATCTTGTTTCTTGTCTTGCTACGCAGATTAAATTATAATCATAATTTCATGATGGGTTTTTTTCCATTTACCCCATTTTTAGATATTTTTTTCCCACTTACCCCATTAAGTTTTTTTAATTCTCTCTTACCCAAAACACTCTAAGGAGATCTTCCCTAAAACCTCATTAATTTTTTTTATTTTTTTATTTTTTTATTTTTTTTAATACCATTTTACCCTCACCCCTTTGTTACTTAGAGAGAGAAACCACAGGAGACTTCGCCGGAACTCGGTCACCGGCCACCGGTCGCTGGATTTTGATCAAGGTCGTCGGCCGCCGCCCAATGGACTTTTCTAAAAACCTCACCGGAAAGGTTTATTGCCCCCAATAGACATCTATTGCCATAATTATACAAGCGTGATCGTTCATCCATCAATACAAAATACTTGAAAAACTTATCCTTTTAAACCAAATACATACTGATGTCCTGAACCCACTATGTCAATACAGACTCGTTCCACAGAGTCATATATTACATAAGCTTACGAATTAAATTGTCACCACAAAATAAAACGTAAATGCTCTTCGGAGCTTACTACACAACAGAAGTCTTTATCAACGGTAAAGTCACAAAAATGGCTTCCTACCGTAAAGCTGTAAAGATGCTACCACTACTAGCAAAATGACAACACACACGGATTTACTGTAGTTAAAAGCCACAGAAATCCGTGTGAAATAGAAATACTAACATAAATCCGTGTGAAATGAGCATAATTGGACCCACAATAATTTATACAATAAAAATATCAACGGAAATCCGTGTGCATAAACAACAGTAACATATATCTGTGTAAAAACTAAAACATTTTCACACGGATATCTGTGTGAAAATCAATTCACACTTATTTCTGTACGTATTATTAGTTAGTTTATTTCAAAATTGTTAATTTTTGATGTTATGTGATTTATGGAGGGACGGATTTCCGTTACAATAAGTTTTTGGTACAGATTTATGTTTGAAATGAATATCACACGAATATCTGTGTGACATGTTAACACCGAAATCCGTGTGAATAAATAACAGTAACAGATGTCTGTGTAAAAACTAAAACCTTTTCACACGGATATCTGTGTGAAAATAACAATTAGCTACAAAATTCCGTGTGAAAAAGTATAAGTGTATATAAGGTTGACCACTTATTTGATATCGAAATAACGGCGGATTGAGTTAATTTTTTTACACAATACCTATTAATACACTATATATAGATGGGTAATGTCACATTTATTAATTTTCAATTTTGACTTTTCGGTTCGCACAAAATTCTTATATGTCTACTAATATGGTATAACTAGTTTATTAGTTGTAAAGAAAAGTATACCTTCCATGAGCAACAATATGGAGGAAATAGACTTTATCAAAATCGACCGTTGCATGTTGTCATGATTAGAATAAATAGTTATGGTCAAAATTTCAGCTATTTTTGTTATCGTTTAGGTCTCGATCTATTAGATCAACCCTGAACCCTAAATACCACATAAAACTAATACGCTCATAACCGCTCATTCGCAAGTTATTTTTTCGATCTGTCAGCTCTCATACTCTCATGAATATGAGGTATACCAAATAATATAAAAATTTTGAAAATTTTATCTCCTCGTGGTTTTACTCCCCTTAGGGAAGTATATGTATATATAAGGTTAATCACTTTATTTGATATTGAAAGAATGGCGGATTGAGTTAATTTTTTTACACCATACCTATTAATACGCTATAAATAGATGGGTAATGTCAAATTTATCAATTTTTAATTTTTATTTTTTGGATTGCACAAAATTCTTATATGTCTACTAATGTGGTATAACTAGTTTATTAGTTATAATGAGAAGTATACCTTCTATAAGCAACAATGCGTAGGAAATAGACTTTATCAAAATCGACCGTAGGATGTTATCATGACAAGAATAAATGGTTGTGTTCAAAATTTCAGCTATTTTCGTCGTCGTTTGGGTTTCGATCTAGAGGTCAATCCTAAACCTTAAATACTATATAAAACTAAAATGCTCATAACCGCTCACTCGTAACTTTTTTTTTTTATCTGTAAACTCTCATGCTCTCATGGGTAGAAGCTATATCAACTAATGTAAAAATTTCTAAAATTTTATCTCCTCAAGGGTCAGCTCCCCTTAGGGAAATAGAAGCGTTTAAAGGGTTGACCGGTTTATTTCATGTCAAAATAACGGCGGATTGAGTTAATTTTTTTACACAATACCTATTAATACGCTATAAATAGATAGGTAATGCCAAATTTATCGATTTCCAGTTTCGATTGTTTAGTTCGAACGAAATCCTTATGTGCCTACTAATGTTGTTTAACTGGTTTATTAGTTGTATTGAAAAATATACCTTCTACAAGGAACAATGCGGAAGAAATAGACTTTATCAAAATCGACCGTTAGATGTTATCATGATAAGAAGATATAATTATGGTTAACTATTTCAGCTATTTTCGAAGTTGTTTGGGTCTTGATCTACTCATCAAAACCGCTGATAAACCAAGAGTTTTCAAGCTCTATTTGTCATCTCTCGTCGTCAATTGACCAATACATGTCTTGTAAAACTATTAGCATAATTGTTGGTGGATACGACATCGGTCAACTAAATGTTACAATAAGTTTTTGGTACAGATTTCTGTGTGAAATGAGTAACACACTAATTTCTGTGTGAAATGTTAACACAGAAATCCGTGTGAATAAACAACAGTAACAGATGTTTGTGTAAAAACCAAATTTTTTTCACACGATTATCTGTGAAAATATCAATTCACACTGATTTCTGTATGTATTATAAATTAGTTTATTTACAAACCGTTAATTTTTTATTTTATGTGAATTATGGAGGGACGGATTTCCGTTACAATAAGTTTTTGGTACAGATTTCTGTTGCAAATGTGTATGTATTTCACACGGATTTCTGTTGCAAAATAACTTGAAAGAAAATTATTATCAACAAAAATAAAAGCTAATGATTAATTATGTAGTTTCCAAAAATAAGGGCGGCCCAATCAATTTATTCCCGCTCAATATTTGGATATTCCCACGGATTACTGTGGGTGCTATTGTAAATATTAGAATGACAATAGATGATAGCTATTGGGTTGCTGAGGTAAATTCACACGGATATCTGTAACAAATATAAATGTATTTCACACAGATTTTTGTGTGAAATATTATAAACACACAGATTTCCGTGCATCAATGCTGCTTAAAACGAGATTGGGTAAATTGAAAAGCCTCCTCTGAATTCTCCTCTGTCTCCCTCTCTCTCATAGTCTCATCTCCTCCACCCACTGCCCCCTCCCCCACCCTCTTCTCCGCCTGCCCCTCTCTTTGCTCCTCCGCCCCAGCTCCCCCTCTCTCTGTGAATTTTGAGAAATCGAAAGGTTTGTGTGTCTAGGTTTCAATGGCGTATTTCCAGAAAACGACTACTATGGCGACGTCATTGAGTTTGAGGAAGACAATGACGCTTTTGCTGATAACCAGCCCAGCCCCAGCCTCGAGGTCGTAGACGACGACTCCGACGACTTTGAAGACGACCTTGATTCGGTAATGCCTCTCTGATTCTCTTCAAAATTTCAGCTATTTTACCCAATGTTTGAATCTTCTCTTGAATTTCCAGGTTTCAAGACTCAAGCTACTATAATCGGGAAACCCCCAAATCTCTTCCTTCTCTGTCTCTATTTCAATGTAGAGGTACCTTTCTAATTTCTATCACTTGGTGTTTCTTTGGCTTGTTTCAATTTCTAACTAATGAATAACATACTTGATTCTTGTCCATACACAATCACTGCTAGGTATGGTTTTCCCAATTTCACTGCTTTTTATGAGTTTGTTGTGCCAATTCGGAAATCCACTATTCAAATTAGGAATTAGGGTTTATGATTATTAGACCATTGCGTGATTGGGAAAGAAAGCTATAAGAAATGTTATTGTTCTTTTTCACAATCTACCATTTGATTTCTTTCTGCATCAATCTTGTTAAAATTTGAATTTTAGGTACATTTCAGCCAATAACAAAATGTTAGAACTGATGTACCAAGCCACACTATACCTAATCTCGTAAAATTTGGATATGCTTGTACTTGAGTCACTTCTAACTAGAATCCAAAGATGCAGAATTCTCTCAGTCACTTTAGAGGTGGTGTTTGAGTTATATATCATTGGTAAAAATTTATATATTTGGGTTCTGATGGATCACTTAGAGTTTAAGGAAAAGGTAAATTTTGAAAAAGGTGTGAGTTATGGCAGGTTTCTTATCTCAAGGAGATATATGACTAGTATTTTCCTCCCTTCTTATGCAGTGGGCTGTAAATACATTGAAGAAGCCAATTCTTACTATTAATTGGTTATATCAATGCTGCAATGAACATCGCATTGTTCCTTAAGAATCCTTTAGGGTTCTTCCTGTTTCTGGTTTGACGATCTGTGTTACCAGAATTCCATCAGGTTTATCTACTGTTCTTCTATAAGAAGTGTGTTGTTATATTATATTATATATATATATATATTTTATAAATTTTCGTTGCTAATGTGCTCGTCTCTTTCAGATGAACGGAAGAAGATTGAAAATCTTATCACAGAAAATGGTGGACATTATTCTGCTGAACTTACAAGGAAGTGCACACATTTGATTTGTGATATATCCTTTTATGGTGCTTAATATAAAGGCACAAATTTGAATCATATTCCTAGTTTTCTAGGATAGACCTGCATTTTAAGCATCTTCATGAAGCAAAGCCTTTAATTATATATAATAGTGGGCTGTCTAAGATCATGTCTTCACTTTAATATAAACCAACACCACACTTTCGTTGCTAATGTGCTCGTCTAAGATCACGTCTTCATTTTATTTATTTATTTTTTTTTTATCTAGGCCTGCAATTTCTGTAGTGAGGAATATCCTTTACATCTGTTTTAGTTGTTTTGTTTCTAATGTTTCAGTTTTTGTCAGTTTTTCGTGCATGTTATTATTATTGCAATTCCATTTAGGAACATGTTTCGATCTTGGTCTGCATCAGCATTGACTTTCAAAGTTATTGTGTTATTTGAGTCTTCCTGCATTGTTTTTCTTGACTGCTTGCACACTCAAGTTGGATGATGATACCCTACCATCGATGCATGACAACGTCCAATTTGATGATAGTGAATTTACCTTGATATGAAATGTATTTTGCTAGAAATGTAAAGAACATCTTGCTATGAATGTAAAGTTTTAATATTTTCGATTCAGCTGTGGATTTGTTCATTTTATAAGCAATATTTGAAGTATATTTATTGTAGAAAACTAAAAGTATTATTATGTTCAGGTTGCAGATTAATTACTAAATTTTTTTTTAAAAAAAATGCTGTCAATTTTACACACTGAAATCAGTGCGAGATAGATTATATACATTTCACACGAAAATCTATGTCAATAATGTTATAGGTTTTGACATAGAAATCAGTATGAAACACATTTGGCACAGAAATCCGTGTGAAATAGAGTTTATACATTTGCTACAGAAATCTGTGTGAAATACAGTTGTTCACACGGACTGTGTTCCATTACGGTAATTTATATTTATGGAAAGATAGTGGGGCCCACGTCTAATATTCACACGGACAACATAATCCGTGTGAGATGAGCATTACCCCCCTCCAAACCACACGGTAACTCAATCTATGCGTGTACCGTGGGTAAAAGTTATCACACACTGAAATCCGTGTGAGAAAGTCTTATTACCCACAGATTTTAATCTGTGGGTAATTGTTGTTTTGCTAGTAGTGTACTTCAGCTTCAGCCACGATTATCTTGACCTGCAAGATTAACCCCTACACCATTGAATAGTGCATCAGGTTGCCACACAACAAACCCGGTAAGCTTGTATGAGTAACTCAAAACCACCACTAAACAACTCACACCAAAACTTAGGAAAACAACTCACGCCTTGATCTCCTTACTAACACGTAATAAAGGAAAGCAACTCACTCTTTGATTCCTTTCAAACGTAAACAAATAAAGCAACTCACTCCTTAGTTTCTATCAGCACGAAATAAAGAAAGCAACTCACATCTTGATTTCTTCTAAATCATAAATAAGGAAAACAACTCACTCCTTAATTCCTTAAACACAAACTAAAGAAATCAACTCACACCTTGATTTCTTTCAAATCATGAAATAAAGAAAGCAACTCAGACATTGATTTCTTTCAAATAGTATATAAGGAAAGCAACTCACTCCTTGTTTCCTTAAAACACAAACTCATGAGTTAGATATAACCTCGCACCGTTACCCCATGAATTACACTGGTAGACAGACTAGAGCTCTAACTGTGTTAACGTTAGAATCCGAGGGGACTCTAGTTAGCATCAAAGATAGAGATATAGAGAGAGAGAAAGAGTTGACACGAGATGTATAGTGGTTCGCCTCCGCATGAGCGGGAGACTACGTCCACTTGAAAGCTTATACTAGTGTGTCGAGCCTTGCGGCCTAACAAGATTACAAGAGATGTAATGAATGTTGAGATGGAATGGAATCAATGTTTGAGTGGGAGGAGAGTTCCTTTTATAAGTCAAGGAAGCCATCTCCTCTACTTATTCTTCGATGTGGGACAAGTTTCCACATATTTCTAGTCTATTAAGCCTAGAAGCATGTAGAAAGCTATGTTGTAGTGGCATCTTGGCAAGGGCGGAAAGGTGGCTTCCCGACGTCGGATTTGCGACTTCCGGATACCGTGGCGTAGCTTGAACATAGGGCTACACGATGCATGTCTCGGTTGGGCCTTGCCATGGTTCGTGGATGTCCCAAAGTGGGTGTTACTTATGCTTGGTGATGGAGAGAACTAGCTTGCTAGTGTAGGTATAAACAAGTCCCCGAAGTCCCCGAGTAAGAGTAACTTCTTGGTTGGGGAGTTCAAATCATGAAGTCATCAAGCATAAGTAATATCCGAGAGGCGCACGGCCCCTACAAGTCCCCGAGCTCCGCAAGCAAGAAGGGACTCGCTATCCTGTATCACAAAAGACAAAAATTCGTATATGGAGTTACATCGGAGGTGCACGAAAGGATGAAGTGCATGAGATAATGGGGCGTCGCCCTTCCGCATGGCGGGACCATATGTAAGACCATATGTTAGAAAACGTGAAAAAGTGTGGTGCCCGGAGACTAGACCACATGTATGAAGCATTGTGAACCGAGAGCGTAACTAAAGCATGTTGGATAAATGGAGCGAGTTAGGTGTTCGAGCGAGTTGGGTGTAGGCGCTGTATGAGCGTGCGGGGCGTAGCCCAAGCGAGTCGCGGCCATGCTTTGATACCCAAGCGAGTCGTAACCGTTTCGCAAGCATTTATCCGAGCATGTTTAATTGAGCTATAAGTGTCACAATGTTCTAGATGAATGTCACATGAAAGTGAAATTGAAGCATGTATGTGTGTAGCATGAACTTGTAGTAAAGTTGCTAATAACATGTTGTAGGCATGGTTAAGGGTTATAGAGACATGTATAGTCATGGCAAAGGCTCTAATGGCAAGAGCGCAAAAGATAAGAGAGATAAGAGGAATGCACTTATCTTGTGCCAATTAGGAGGCTAGCGGAGTTTGACGGAGCATGGCGGTCCATTGCTTGTGGCGGAACATCCTAGTGGAAGGATTATAATCTCGCTGATTGGAGAAGTGATCGGTGATGATATCTCCTTGAAACAAAGTGGGTGATTAGTACATGAATATGTAAAATCAACACTAAGATATTGAGCAAAGTGTATATGCAAGATTGTAGTTGGCAACAAATGATAAATTTGTGTCCCTGATAATTTCGGTGCATTCACCTAGGTAATTACATGCATGATACATGCATAATTGATACTAGCGTAGCAATTGAGCCATGTGGGGTACTGAGCATGTGAGCTACTGAGCCAGTGTTATATATATATATACGAGACTGTGATGGGTTTGCACATGGCATCCCAAATACAATAAATATATATGTGAGGTGGTGAGATATGACAAGTTAGAGAAAATGTGATTGATGAGCACAGTCGTACGGTTATTTAAGTATGCAGAGGATAAGCAACACTAGGATTCATGCTTATGCCTACAAGTAAGCACGTGGTGTGCAACTGCGCATATCAGTAAAGATAAGGTAAGTGTGTAGCGGAGAGGGAGACTTAGCTTGACGATTTTGAAAAGCACAGTAACTCGAAGTGCGAAGCTTGAAGCCATGACTGAAGGCAGGTGCTCAGGTGAGCGTGGGTTGGTTAACCGAAGGAGAAATCAGCTTGATGGTTAAATCAGTTTCCCAGTAAGCTCCAGTTCTTGATTGGTGAATACCGCGAGCTGAGCTGCATCCGGCCAAGAAGGAAAAGCAGTGGTGGTTAGCGGAGAAGCTGGTTCTTGGCCGAGAAGATATGTCGCAGCGGAAGTTGCTCAGCGGTGCTCGACCGGCAGAGACGCTGTCGAGAGGTCGGCTAGCGGAGACTGGCGGAGGTGGAGTTGCAGGTTCGGCTAGGCGGAGCGGAGGCTCCGAGCTCGGCCGGGCGGAGCTCATGGGTGGTGGATGAAGTTTGCCGGTGGTAGCTTTGGCCGGTGAGTTGGGCGGTGGTGTGCCGCCGGTGACTCCTAGCGGGGGAGTTCGGCGGAGCCTGGTGTGCACTTGGAGGTGCAACTTGCAGCAGGGATTGCTCAACGGAGTCCGGCAGAGCGGAGGCGGTGCTGAGAAGAAGAGTCAGGCGGAGCTGGTTCGGCGGAACAGAGAGGACCAGAGCTGCAGAACTGGGGTCCGGCGGAACATGGAGTTCGGCGGAAGCTGGAGCTTGGTGGCGAACATTTCCGGTGGACTGGGTCAGCGGTTGCTGCCGTGAGCAGAGGAGTTGGGCGGAGGAATTGCCGCTGATGGATCCTTGGCTGCTGGTGGTGCAACATCAGCAGAGGTGCTGGCCTTGCTGCTGGTTGGATCTGGCGGAGGAAGGTTAGGCCAGCGGTGAAGCTATCCGGCAAACGTTGCTAACGCAGTGTACCGGCCTGCCGGCGGAGGTTTTGCCGCTAGCGTCTCCTGGCGGACCGGGTTGTCGCTGACGGAGCTGTGATGGTGCCAGCGGAGTGCGCTGGGCTTTGCTCGCCGGCGGTTTGGCGGAGATGCCGGTTGGCTGATGAAGATGGTAGTTCTTGGCGGAGCTTTTGCCGTTGAAGAAGTGTGGCGGAGCGGATCGTCATCTTCATGCCTTGTTGTTGGGTGCCCAGAGAAGATTTCTGGGTGTCCAGAGAAATTTGGCGCCCAAATTTTTTTTTTTTTTTTTTAGTCAGCGTTGACCAAGTCATGGTCAGCGTTGACCAAGCTAGCCCGGCGTTGACCGACTCCGCCGGGCGTTGACCAGCCCCGCCGGGCGTTGACCGACCCCGCCGGGCGTTGACCGGGCCCTAATTTGATGTTGAATGAGCGTTGACCTCGACGCTTTCGGGTCAAAGTTCGTGGTAGGTGACGAAGCCTTTGTGTGTCGGCTTCCCACAGACGGCGCCAATTGTTAACGTTAGAATCCGAGGGGACTCTAGTTAGCATCAAAGATAGAGAGATAGAGAGAGAGAAAGAGTTGACACGAGATGTATAGTGGTTCGCCTCCGCATGAGCGGGAGACTACGTCCACTTGAAAGCTTATACTAGTGTGTCGAGCCTTGCGGCTTAACAAGATTACAAGAGATGTAATGAATGTTGAGATGGAATGGAATCAATGTTTGAGTGGGAGGAGAGTTCCTTTTATAAGTCAAGGAAGCCATCTCCTCTACTTATTCTTCGATGTGGGACAAGTTTCCACATATTTCTAGTCTATTAAGCCTAGAAGCATGTAGAAAGCTATGTTGTAGTGGCATCTTGGCAAGGGCGGAAAGGTGGCTTCCCGACGTCGGATTTGCGACTTCCGGATACCGTGGCGTAGCTTGAACATAGGGCTACACGATGCATGTCTCGGTTGGGCCTTGCCATGGTTCGTGGATGTCCCAAAGTGGGTGTTACTTATGCTTGGTGATGGAGAGAACTAGCTTGCTAGTGTAGGTATAAACAAACTGAAATCGTAACCACTTGTCTGGCCAAAGACGTGATTACTCGATATACTGCCTAAGGTCACAATCTGACCTTAATTCCTTCGACCTCTCAGTGCCTCGGAATAAAACATTAAAGAAGTCGCAAAAGACTCAAAATGTTACACAAATCTCAATGCTTTTCAAAACAATAGAAATCATCATTTCACAATCATTTGTTTTCCGAAAAGCCACAACACTAAACAATAAAAAATATCATTCATGCATATTGTTTTCATCAATCCACAAAATCCACCAATACATATATATTTCACATAAATATATATATATATATATATATATATATACGTAGTCATTCACTCAGGAATGCCTACTAATACCGACTATAGTTTGCAGTTAAATAAATAATTCTCAAAACGATAAAGGTAATTCCGTTTGTAATGAACATTGTCAGATTACTCACCTCGAAGTTTCCGATGCGTCTTTGTAGTGCTCCAAAAATTCATTATTATTTTTCAAAGATTTTTCAGAATTTAATTAGTAGTTATTGGATGATTTCGTGGCTCGTGGATTGAGCGGAAGCGTTTCGGACGAATTGTTATTTGAAAAGTATGGTTTTAGGGGGGCGCGAAGGTTGACTTTTTATACATTGAGATTGTCGGAAAATTTCCTTCATGAAAGTCTTAGAGCGCGTCGATACAAGTTCATAGACATGTGGAACGATAAAATAGGAGTTTGTTTGTGAAAGTTATGGTCTGCGAAAGTTTTGGGAAAGTTCTATAAATAGGAGTTTCGATTTTCGGAAACTTACTATTTTCATTTTTACATTTCCATTTCCGGAAACTCTGAAAATTCTCCATTCTCTCTCCTCACACGCGACTGACCCGACTTGAACTCGAAAATCCTACCCAACTTTTCCGGCGATCTCCGGCAGTGAAACTTTCCAGATCGACTCGCCTCCTTGCTCCGGTCGTCTCTGTGGCATCCTCTAGCGGCAATATTCATCGTGTGTGGTGCAGCAAAGCGGCGAAGTTTTGTGTTTTCTAACTTGGTCGGAAAACACAGCTTCGGCGATGCCACGGCTTCATCCTTCTTGTGTTGAGCTCGCTGCAGCCTCCTCCTTTGATCCTTGGGGTTGGGTTGGATAGATTCACGTGGAAATTTGTTCAGCTCGGATTGAACAGTGATCACGGCTTGCGAGGTAGTTTTCGACCCTTTTCACTTCGATTCTGACTTCATGCTAGTTATGAAAGTTGATAAGCATGCTGAGAAGAAGATCTTTGATGTTGGAAGTTTTGTGAAATATTGAGTTTTGGCTGACGGCGGTGTGCCACCGCCTGTGGCAGCGTTCTGATGGCGTTCCGGCCATGTAATGGATTTTTTTCTGGTATTATATATCTTCTACTCGTCAATACTAGAGTTTTGATATATAATACCCAATTTTTGGAGTTCGTATGAATTTGTTATGATTTTTACGGTTTCAGACCGTTTGATTTATTTGATCCGTAAGGATTCGAGCGTCTGATCGACTTGTTGTTTGGTCATATTGATCGTGGAAGTATTCCGGACACTTTGGGAGGTCTCGGATGTGGTTTCGGCTCGATTGGCGTTACTTTGGGATTGTGGTTTGATTTGGGGATTCGAACTTTAATTATTTGTCATTTGTTGACTAAGTCAAGGCTGTGATTTCCTTAGGTGCTTGACAAAGTGCATTATGTAAGTAGTCTAGTGGTGTGAAGATGCAGCGAGAGTTTCGCAGTGAGTAAATCTCACGATATTTGTTATGAGCATGATTGATATTCGTTATGAGCAAGATTACCCTATTGTCTTGGAGTTATTAGGTTAACTATGATTATAGTTGGTATTAGTGGCATTCCTGAATGAATGACTAAGTATATATATTTACGTGAAATATATATGTATTGGTGGCTTTGTCGTGATGTGAACAATATCTGAAAATGAGTCATTATTGCTCGAGAATGGTGAAATTGTGTATTGAGTTGTGATTGTAGAATTTCATGTGTTGAGATACCATGAGTCTAGTATGACCATCTTAATTGAGATTTAAGATATGGTAGCTTGTGTAGGAATATCTGTGTGATGATTTGATGACATCAGTGTGATGAATCTTTGTGATGATTGTCATGTAAAGCTTGTGTAGGAATATCTGTGTGATAAATCGATGACATCACTGTGATGAATCTTTGTAATGATTGCTATCTGTGTGATGAACGGTGAAATCTGTGTGATGACCGGCGAAATCTGTGTGATGATCAGTTGGATGATTGCTATTTGTGTGATGACCAGTGAAATATGTGTGATGATCAGTTGGACCATTGCTATCTGTGTGATGACCGGTGAAATCTGTGTGATGATCAGTAGGACCATTGCTATCTGTGTGATGACCGGTGAAATCTGTGTGATGACTGCTCGGTAGCGAAGTTGAATTGTTATTAAGTTAACAAAGATCGAGAGGACTGCTGTGATGGTCGGAGCTACCTACGGATGTCAGAGTGTGAGGTTATGATGATTACTATGACTTGAATTGCTTGTCTTAATGTGACCTCCTGAACTAAAACTGTACGCAGGGGTTACTATTAATTGTTTTGCTTGTATTAAATTGTGATTGTCTTGTTTTCTTCTTGATTTTATTGATTTATGGTTTGATTCATATTAAAGGCCATAATGGTGATGATTATGCTGTGTGTGAGGATATGAAGGTGATTCATTGTTTTCACTTTTGATGTCATGTTGATGACAAAGGCTTCCGGTGGGAAGAAAATGAGTGTGATCTTTGTGACTCGCCGTTGTGCGTCAAAGGATGTCCAAACATTACTTGAGGAGGTTTTGTTTGACTGGAATTTGTGTAATTGGATGACAGGTGTGAGCCCCAGAAAAATGTACCGAGCTTAATGGAGATCGTATGCGAAATTATTCAACGATCTCGATAAATGTCAAGATGCTCGAGAATATTTTTAGAAATTTTCATAAAGTGAAATCCTCAATCTAAGAGTTGGATAATAAAATAACGACACGACAAGTTTGTGAGAATTTCGGAGAATTTTTCGAATATCCGAGCTAATTTTTATGGATTTTGGAAGTTTTGGAATAAAGAAATTATTAAAGGAAAACAGGAAATCACATGGAGCTATCTCAGCACTCCAATTCTCCACCGCATAATCTCGACGCTCAGATTTAAGTTGGGTTTGGCTATAAATAGCCTTTGATCAGAACAAACTATTCAGAAGAATCGAGAAGAAACCAGGCCTCTCAACCCGCGAAGGAGACCGACGACCCGAAAATGACGGCCCGACTAGAACTTCCGTTTCCGGTCATATCACGGCTGCGGACCACCGTTTTTTGCTTCGTCTGGACGACGCCGACATGCCACTGGCCACGGATCGTCCATGAAACGACCATGGAGAGAGATTCGAAGCTTGGAAGCTTAAAGCTTTTTCGGTGTTCCTCGAATTTTCCGGCGACTCCGGCATCATTTAGGTCGACTGAGGTATGAAATGTAATCCTCTCGGTGAGCTCTACGTATGGGTATATTTATTTTTCGATTTTGGTTGGGTTTTGACGGATTGATATTTTGGATGCCATCGGCCTCCTCTGAGACCCCAGACCAAGGCAACGATTTCAAGCTTCTGGGTTTGTTTCCTATGTCTTGGAGCACCATTTGAGGTTCGGGGAAGCTAAGTTTGGCATCCAGTAAAGCTCGAGTCCTTGCTGCACTTCAGACTGAAGGAGAGGAATGGGATGCGCTCTGCCCTCTATTCGAAATTCATCAAGCACAGTGGCTGCAAGTTTGCTTGCTCACGATGTCTGTTAGCTCAGATTAAGCTATTCCAATTGTTAAAGGTAAAATTCGAGTTCTTAGGGGTGAAACTGTGCTTTTGGTGAATTTTTGCGAAATGGTTGGATGGGAGTTGAATTGGATGTTTGATTTAGAATTGGTTTATACTTATGTGTTGGCGGGGAATTGAATGATATTGTGATTGTAATTTTGGACCAAGTACATGCTGTGATGGTTGCTGGGATTGAACTATAGATTTAATCCTTGCCTGTGTTAGTTTTGAATGGTGAAGTTTTTCTTGTAACTACTTAAGAAATTTGTCTGAGAAGACACTACATGTAACAAATAAAAAAGAGATGGGTATTATTAAGGAAATGCCCAACCCGGGATTTGAAGAAAATGGTATAAGTACTACTTCCAGTAAGAATCTGGAGTTAATGGGTGCCCTTAGCAGTTTTGGGCACACTTAAATGAAAAATGAAAGGAAGTCAAAGTGGTTAATTTTGTGATTGGTCAACTTGGTCAAACTTTGGTCAATCCTGGTCAAACCAGGAAAGGTTGGTAGGACGATTAGATTATCGTCGAGATTGTAGATAAGTGTTTAACAAATTATTAGCGATTATTATGTCGAAATCTAGGACTCCAGTTACCCGAGGAACAGAAGGTTCGCGACTCTCGGAGTACGTGAGACAAAGCATCGGAATCCAGGTAGGGATTCAGGACTCTCCTCGGTTAGTGATTTTCTTATATTGTTATTAAATGATGCATGTTAGTTGGTATGGTTTGGTCATGTTCAAATGCAATGCATACTAACCAAACCATGTGAGAAATGTGATGGCTTGAGAGCGAAGGGTGGCTCTGACTTCCTTGGGTTCGATCCCCAAAACCTCCGGAGGGTTAGTTACACCGGTCGGACGGTGAGCGATCGCAATGACGACCCGATCCTTGTGTGTAGCTAAGTAGAGGACGCTCTCGCTACGCTTACCTGGTGATAAATTAAATTGAGGTAAGGTCGTGTAGTGGGTCTATGGGACCGGCCATCAGGTAAAATTTGGATTTGGCGCCATATTTATTTAAGCATCATGCATCAGTTTTCAAGTTGAAAAACATTAAAGTTTGTCGTTCTTTTAAAATATTTGGTTTAAGCATGTTTTCATACTGGGATCCCAAATATATATTTAGTGGTCTCAAACCTAGTCGTGGTAGAGTTCGTGTAAGAGCAGCGAGGATGAAAACTCACCCCTACAACAGTGTGGATGCAGGTACTATGCACTGGTGACGGGACAATAGCGGACGGAGCTGGGTGTGCAGAGCAAGTTCGGTAAATTTTGTCGCTTAGACTTTGTTCTAAATTCTATTTCTCGAACTTCGTATTCCGAGACTTGTTGATAGTTAGCCTTGTGTAAATTTTGGTTGAGTTCTCATTTCTTTGAAGTTTGTACCTCGTGTATAAGAAGTTCTAGACGAATGAAATAAATTTTAGCAACTCAAGGATTTTTCACCTCAAAATATTTGTAGCTTCCGCTGTATTTATACGAAAAGTTTTCAAACAAAATGCCTAGCGGTTCTCTAGAATGTAAATCGAGCGTTCGGTTTATGTTTAGAGTCTCGCGGCACTGTGACGTGCTTAAGCTAGTGAGGTGCATCTTGGGGTGTTACAATAGGTTGAGAATCTGAGCATGTGGTTTTAGTCACGAGTTGACCTACGTAAGCATGTTATGGGAGGTTATGAAACTGATGGTTGTAGTTGTGAGTAATGTGCTTATCATTGTTTAGGTTGAGGTGACTTAAGAATGTGTTTCTGCTATGTGGTTTTGAGTTTACTCATATGAGCTTTTATAAGCTTACCGGGTTTGTTATGTGGCAACCCGGTGCACTATTTAATGGTGTAGGGGTTAATCCTGCAGGTCAGGAAAATCGTGGCTGATGTTGAGATCGCGTGAGTACAGCTATATGGTAGGAAGCCAATTTTGTGACTTTACTGTTGGAAAGACTTCCCTTGTAGTAGCTCTGAGGAGCATTTACGTTTTATTTTGTTGTGACAATTTAATTTGTAAGCATATGTAATATATGACTCTGTGGAGCGGGTCTGTATTGACATAGTGGGTTCAGGGCATTAGTATGTACTTGGTTTAAAAGAAAAATGTTTTCCAGGTATTTTGTATTGATGGCTGAACCATCACGCTTGTATAATTGTGAGATTGTATATCGATTTTTATTTGTGTTAAAAATCATGGGCGTGACAGTCTTCAATACAGAACAAAGCAGCATAACCACAAAATAACCATCCAAGAATACTTTGTCAAGTACCTAATCACATACGGTCTCAACTTAGTAACGAATCACAAGCGATTTAAGTCCGAAACCCCTGTTTTGAACTATAATCCCCAAAAGTGACGCCAATCGAGTCGAAACCACATCCGAGACCACCCAATGTCTCCGAAATACTTCTACGATCGATATGTCAAAACCACAAGTCGATCAAACGCTCAAATCTTCACGGATCGAATAATAAAACGGTTCGAAACCGTAAAAATAACAACATATTCATACGATCTCCAAAAATTACGTATTATATATCAAACGCTTTTATCGACGAGTAGATGATATATAAAACCAGAAACTATCCATTACATGGCTGGAAGCCCGCCAAAATGCCGCCATAGTCGGTGGCACAACCACCTCAACCACCACCGGCCAAAACTCAAAACTAGATTAATCCAACTGTCCAAAGTGTCAAGAACACCAAATAGAACAACTTTAATACCTGGGGTTCAAGTCAACTCGGCCTAGATCGCCGCCTATCGCCTCCACAAATCCCCGTGAATTGTTCACCGTGAGTTGATCCGATTCCAACGTGAATCGATCAAAACTAACACCATAGATCGCTTTAGGAGGCTCCTACAAACTCAAAACAGGAAGTTTGAAGCCATGACGACGCCGGAGCTAGGAATTCTGATTTGGTCGACTACACCAAAAGTTACCGCCTACCAACGCCACACATGGTGAGAATCGTCGATAGAGGACGTCACAAGGAGGAGCGCACAGTGGAGGCGAGTCGGTCTGGGCTTGCTTCACCTGTAGAGGTAGTCGGAGATCGTCGAAAAAGCCTGGTCGAGTCACACGATGAAGAGATAGAACGGAGGTTTTGAAAAATTTCCGGAAATGGAAGTTTCCAAAATGAAAATAGTAAGTTTCTGAAAATGGAAACCCCTATTTATAAAATTTTGCCAAACTTCAATCGCTCATAACTTTCTCATACGAACTCCGATTTTCGCTTTCCACATGTCCATGAACTCATATAGTCATGCTCTACAACTTTTGTGAAGGAAGTTTTCAGTGAATCTCAATGTATCAAAGTCAACCTTGAACCCCCCCCCCCCCCCCCCCCCCCTAAATCCACACTTTTCGAATAATTAATTGTTCGAAACAATTCCACTTCACATACGACATACGAATAAAGCATAATAACAATAAGGGAGAGGATCCTCTCCTAATCTCATTTTTCACCTAACCTTCCTAATCTTTTCGTTAGATTTAGACACGTGACTATTATGAATCTAATGGTCTAAACAATTTTAGTTTGTCATTTTTTTTTTGAGAGTTTCTATTGGGACCTTTTAATCTACTCACTAGACCTCCCTCAATTTTTCATTATTCAATGACATATGTATCCTTATATAAAAAGACCGTTAAAGACAGCAAACTAATAAGGAAAATATTTTGTTTCTCTGCAAAGATTTATAGTAATGGAAACACATTTACAGTACTTTAATTATTCATTTCTATTTTAGTTCTCATTTCATATTTATCATTTTCTTTGTTTATAAAAGCTTTTAAAAAAGAAAAAAATCAAGAGAAAATGCATTCAAAATTACTTGGCAAATTATATAAAAATTGTATAAGGTATTAAGGTGTTTTTCTTGAGGATCATGAAACGGGAGATAGAGAGCCCTCATGTAAACTAACAAAATAAGTTTTTGAACAGGCATATAAGACAAAAATAAATAATAAAAGAAGAGCGTGAACAAATTTAATTTTGCAACCTATGTAAATTCCAGCATGCAACCATAAACCATAAAAACTAAACTTTGAAAATACATAATTGAGCTTGAAATAGTAGGCTTGAAAAACCCCTGATAAATTTATGTTAATTAGTTACACTATCTTTTTCAATAATTATTTCAGATTTTTTTTT
Source organism: Rosa lucieae (assembly GCA_024704745.1). Lineage (NCBI taxonomy): Eukaryota > Viridiplantae > Streptophyta > Magnoliopsida > Rosales > Rosaceae > Rosa > Rosa lucieae. Next base: position 30,088,801 of record CM045495.1, on the reverse strand, counting down.
TTAGCAATGTCAAGTTTATTTTGTGGTAAATAAATAATTATGGGAGTACAAACTCATCTTTAATACTCCCAAAAATTTTCTTTTATAAGTAAGGTTAAATTAGATATATGAAAGAGGTTTACTTAGCAAATTTTACTTTTTAAAAAGCATATATGAGGTGTAAAGAGCTGAGAGGTCAAATAAGCAAATATGGAGGTCCCAATAGAAAAACTTTTTTTGGTTTTTTTTTATGTCTCTTCTTCTTTTCTTCCTTCACGCCTGCCTGCCGAAGTCTCTCTCTCTCTCTCTCCTTTCCGTTCCTTTTCATCTTCACTTAGCAATAATACAAACAACAACTAATAAAGTGGGTTTCAATAAAATTTGATAAGGGAAATTTTTTGATTTTCTGGAAATGAAAGAAAAAAGACCAAAGTAGTTGATCCAGCAGTGCTTGAAGAGTTTAGACAATGAAATTTTACAGAGAAGAACATCAACGGAACACCTAGCTCCAAATCAAATCGATTGAATCGCAACCTTAAATTTTGCCCCAAAACAATTAGGGTGCAAAAACACAAATCTCAAGTTCCAATCCCAGATTTCCATTATAGACCATTTTTGTAGAATTAATATGAAAAAGGGTTGGAGACAGAGAGAAGAAGATTGGTAAGGGCTCAGAGGAGACCCTGATCTATGTGAGAGCTAATAGTAAGAAATGCAAAGAAGCTATAAATTTCTAAAAGAGAAAGAAATAGAGAAATTGGGGCAATCTATACGAGTTTTGAGTTTCTGGGCATGAAGTTTTTGAGAATCAATCGCATTTTTCCATCAGTAGTTGAATTGAAAGAGCTTCAATTGAGAGTTACTTAGGGGTCATGTCTGCATCTCAATATTTATTTGAGAAGCAGGGTCGGGGTTGAATTGTTAAGCATGGATAAAGAAGTACAGAGTTGGAGTGACCGGAAGAGAGAGGAAGGAGGAGAGAGGAGATAAGAGGTAGGAAGGAGTGGAGAGATCGAGTAGGACAAAAACTGTGGAAAGGGTAGTATTGTAAAATTAGAATTCAAGAAGATTTTAACCATTGGATGTAAAATTTTCCACGTGTCTTCATCTGGTTAGAAGCTTAGGTAGGTTAGGAGAGAAATGAGGTTAGGAGAGGATTCGAGTCCTAACAATAATTAGTACAACTGGTCCATTATTAATTATTAAAATTAAATAACGAAAATCCAGGTCATCACAATATACATGTTGTGTTCTAGGTCCTATTGCTATATCATCTTTTCTAGGATGTTTTTGCCATTCTCTCCATATTTTTTCTCCTATTGGTCCTTTAATTTTTGTCATATATATATTTAATAAATTTATGTCATTAATCCTACCTGTTCTTCCTAAATATTTAAAGAAATCTGTACTATATTCTCCTACGTATTGCAAATCTCAAATTTGTAATTGTTCTATGTTTCTTATTGCTCTAATTTGTTCTTGGTCATTTCTACCATCTAACCTATTATAATCTAAAAACTAATACTTAATAAGTTTAACAAAAGAATCTGTATTAAAAGTTTCTTTTGTTGCTTGATGTTGTTGTGGGTTTTTAACTTTCCATGCTTGAAAGAAATCAAAAACCATTCCATCTAAAGTATGTTCAAAATAATCTAACATATCAGTTGTGTTACTAAAATCTAACATGATTGCTGCATGAACACATCCTTTTTCCCATCTTTCTATTGTTTTTTCGCAATCTTGTGAGTCTACATGATCTATGTTTAATATATTTCCTGCTAGGTTTATATGTTCTATTCCTAAGTAAGGTATTCTATTTTTTCTAGGTTTAGTTACTTCATAATCATATGTTCTGCTATTTTGTACATAGGGTCCTCTAGTTGGTCTTATGTTTTGCTGATAAGTTCTACATACTCTTGGTTCAGTATGAATTCCTGAAGTTCCTGTTGAACTATCTTCTTCTACATGCATACATTCTATTTCGACTAACATATTGTTATATTCTTTTTCTCCTAAAATATGTTCTCATCCTATTTTTAATATCAATTGCTTCATTTCTACATCACTTAGCCTATGTAATCCAAATTCATAAGTGTAAGACCCTGAAAATTCGTTATTAATTCCTAAATGTTTCGGAAATTATTAAAGTGTTCGGAAATTATTAAAGTATTCTTTTATCTGCTATTAAAGTGTTCGTTAATTCCTACATCAACTTTTGTGGTTTGAGAGTGGAGTAGAAATTAATTCGATCAATTATTCGCTCGGAAAGCTTCGATTCAAGGGTTGACTTTTTTATATGTTTAGATTCTGTGAAAACTTCCTTCACGAAAGTTGTAGATACGAGTTCGTGGACATCAGAACGCGAGAATCGGAGTTCGTATCAAAAAGTTATTGCCATCGGAAAAAGTTTCCATTTTGGTTAAATAGGAAAAATATGAAAAAAATATATCAGAAAATTCAAGTTTCCAAATTTGGAAACTTTCTCTCTCCTCTCTCCCAATCTGGTTTCTGAGCAAGAAAGTTCGTCCGACCATTTCTCACTCCTCCAGCCACCAATCGATGAGCCGCTTGTTCCAATTCTCTTCGCCTCACTCCCATCTACAACTATGTGAAGTTTCACGTCGTGGGTCGGCCCATGCACGGCGCAGCAACACCAAGAAGTGGTGGCGGCGCTGCAACATTTTGCCATCTTGAAACTAACGATTCCGGCCACCATAGCAGGCGATTCTTGGGGGCTTTTAGAGCCCAGAGGATGTAGAAACTTTCTCCCAAGGTGGCTTGCAACAATTCAATTCATGGTGATCGAATTTTGAAGATTGGGAATCTGGGGTTTTTCAGATTTCAAATTTTTTGAGGTAAATTCTTTTTTCAGCGGCTTCCAGCCACCTCAGGAGCAGTTTCTGCTTCTCATTGTGATATACTCGTCAATACGAGAATTTCAATATATAGTTTGTAATTTTTGGAAATCGTATGAGCAAGTTATGAATTTTAGCGTTTTAGGGTTTTTGGTTTGATTGGATTTCGATCCGTGAGGATTCGGCCGTCTGATGGACTAGTAATTTTGATATATTGACCGTTGAAGTATTCCAGAGACCTCATGTGGTCTCGGTTGAAGTTTCACCTCGATCGGCATTACTTTTGGGATTGTAGTTCAACGGGGGTTTGAATTTAATCATTTTCGATTCGTGTACTAAGTTAAGATCATATTATACTTAGGTGATTGAAGGAGCGTATTTGATACCTTATCTACTATAAGAGAAGACGCAGCAGGATTTAGAGGTGAGTAAATCTCACATGGTTCATTTACGAACCGAGTTACTAAATGATCAAAGTTGTTTGATAATTGCAAATCGTTTTCAGAAATGAATATTTTTTTTTAAATGATATGAACTTGATCGACTACGGTTCATAGGACTGCGGTTCACAGATATGGAAAATGATTTTTTAAGTATAAAAATAAATTTCTCAATTTTTGTGATGTGTAAACTATAGTTGGTATTAAAAGGCATCCCTGAGTGGATGACTATGTGCGTGTGTATTTACGTGAAATATATATCTGGATGGTATGGTATTGTGATATATAGATTTTTGGTGATTTTATTCAGATTATTGAATTGAATGTGTACTTTTGTCGGAAATATATATATATTGGTGGAATTGTTGTGATGCAAACAATATTTGTGAGTGAGTTCATATACTGTTTTAGGTTATGACTTTTCGGGAAACAATATGTCGTGGGAAATGGTATATCTATTGTTTTGAAAAGTGTTTGAAGATGATGAAGTCTTAGGTTGTGATTTCTCCTTTTGGTGATTTCAATAACGTTTTGGGTCCAGTGCGACTTGTTTAAATGTTTTGATCTAAGGGTCAGGTTGACCTAAGGATCTGGGGTCATAGGTTGTGACCTCAGACAATATATCAGGAATCACGCCTTTGGCCGGATGAGTGGTTACGAACTTACGATCAATTAGAGCTCTAGTCTGTCTGCCAACGTGTTCAGGTTGGACCGGATTTTCATATTGATTTGTTAGGTTAACATTTCCTATGATTTTGTCACAGGGTGACTTGTAATTGTCCTTTTGGTAAAAGGTGTTGAGTTTTGGAAGGGTTCATTAGCATGAGTTGTTGATTTCTTTAATTCATGTCCTTTTTCATTTATATTGTTTGATTTCTTTATTTATTTTTTCCTTTTCACTTCTATTGTTGATTTTTAAGTAATCTCCTGAACTAAGCTATATGCAGGGATTACTATAATTTCTATTTATCGATTTTAATGTAGTCTCCTGAACTAAATTTCTATGCAGGGATTGCTGGTATTTATTTGTGTTGATTTGTTGTGCTTGGATCGGAAATGTGTTTTAGTGGTTTCTACGTTTACTCATACGAGCTTGCAAAAACTTACCGGGTTTGTTGTTTCAACCCGATGCACTATTCAATGGTGTAGGGGTTATTGTGCATGTTAGAATATCGAATGATCGTTGTTGAAGCTGGGGTCTACGTTCGTAGCGTGGACGTCGAATGGTACTTTTTGTCACGCCCCGAATTTCGAATAAAGATATTCGAATCTGAAACGCGAAAACTTAACCAAATGACCGAAATACTTAGAAACTTTTTCAAATAAATCTTAACAACAACAAAACATCAATAAAGACTCGATCACTTAAGTTGAATATCACATCAACAAGTGTTTACAAAACTCGAGAAAACTGATATACAAATGTACACGCTCGCTTGGAGCATACCAAAAACAGCAGTACACTTGCAAAAATAGGTTCTGAACCTAACACTGCTGCACTCCTCGCCTTGATCTCAACCCTGGTGGTTCTAACCTGCAGGAAGAACTGCTACACCATGGAATAGTGCACCGGGATTGCAAACAACAAATCCGGTAAGCTTTTGAAGCTCGTATGAGTAATCTCAATTAAATGACTCACGTCACACATGCTTACAATTTCTCAGCTCGTGAGATAAATTAAAGCAAAAATATTTAATTTCACAAGCACAACCAAACATACAATCACACTAGGTAAAAATTAGTAATCCCTGCATAGAAAATTAGTTCAGGAGATCACCAAAATCACACAATTCAAATCATAGCAACTCCTGCATATAGCTTAGTTCAGGAGATTACATTAAAACAAACAATTCAAAAGGCAGTAATCCCTGCATATAACTTAGTTAAGGAGATTATATTAAAATCAAACCATTTAAATAAATCCGAAATCAATAATAAAATCAAACAATTTAATTAAAGCAGAAACCACCTTTTTAACTCCATTAAGACGATCCCACAAAATGACTCATTTTCAAAACTCGACAACCTTACCTCGTAAGGGTGACATACATCACTAAAGTGACAAAATCATATTATTTTCAACTCACAATTTAATATGAAATCAAGTCCCTCCTCGGACAATTAAAAGAAGAATACACCCCAAATTCTCTTTTAAAAACACGTACTCATGAGTCACAAGTAACCTGCTTGTTACCCCTATGACATACAATGGCAGACAGACTAAAGCTCTAACTGAATCGTAATCATACCCCGGCCAAGGGCATGGTTCCGATAACCCACCCTCGGTCACAACTGTGGCCCTCGGTACAAAGACCAAAACATTTAAAAGTCACACAAGACTCAAAATGTTACACCCCAACTCCAAATCACTTCAAAACAACATAAATCAACCTTCTCAAAATATACTGTTTTCCCCCAAAATAAGGTCACATATACCATCAATGAACACGATATAAAAATTGTACTCTTTACAATACTCGATTTCACAATACAAAACCGATTCCAACTCAAATATTCTTTAACACAATCTCCTCAATCAATGACATGATATATTGTACTTCCGTATAAAATATGTGCTCGAAATAATAAACCAAAACAAGCACCATTATTATTTCATCCAAGGCCACACCATCCATATATATAAAATCACGTAAATATATATATATATATATATATATATATATACACGTAGTCATTTGATACGCTAAAAACAAGCGCGCAATTTAACCCTGCAAGATGTAGTCGTTAGCAATATAGAGTAAGCAGGGATCGTTCAAGCCGGGGATTGAGGGTAACTTTATAATTCACAGAAAAGAAAAGAAAACAAAACTAACTAAAGCACAAACGAATAACAAAACTAAGAAAAAGAAAAACGTCAAAGAGGGAAAAAGATGGCAGGACAAGATGGGGATAGAAGGGTGTGTTGCAATCCTAAGTTGAAACAGATTTTGGGTTTTTATGTTCCTACGAAAATAAAAGGAAAATAAGAAAGCAAAAACGATTTTAGAGTTTGAAAAACAATATGGAGAAGACGTTAGAGACTTGGAAATCCACCACCAATTACTTTCGAACAATGTTAAGTTAACCTAGTTTCAATTACTAAGGTGTGAACAGAAATCAATCAAGAAACAAGTCGGAGCAGATCATGTCCCTTATTAATGTTTCCCTAAATACTTAGTCTACGTGAACGCACAATAGCTAAGCCTATCAAACATGCAATCAAGGTATAGAACGCTATCCTATCAACAACACATATAGTGTCAACATATTTGAAGCATTAAGATCTCATGGAAACGATTGATTATAGAGTTGCAGTCTAGTGTGGAACGCCTACCTAGCATGCTCTTCTAGTTGTTTAAAACATCAACTTTTGTTCAAAGCCTTGCATACTTGTGGATTAGAAAACAAGACGATTAGGTGAATTATTTTCTAAACCTAGCTCCAATTACATGCATAAACCCTATGTTGGCCACCATAAAACAAACACATGTAAAAGTTTTCAATCAATCAGAGATAAACAACCAATCCACACCAAAGATCAAGAAACTAAATTTAAACAAACATATGTTCTACATAATTGGGGCTTCAAACCTCGCCCCTAACAAAATGTAACTAGCCACACATCGTCTTAAATTCAACAAATAAAAACATGAGTATTCGATTACAAGAGGATAAAAACCGTAAAGAGCAGAGTATGAGAGCCACGAATTCACTTTTAGGCAGCCTTAGATGCAGGCAATCCTTCAAGATGGGGCACGGCAGGAGCTTGATGGAAGTGGACGGTGAATTGCACGGTTTTCCTTCTTGAAGACTTGGGAATTTTTGACTTTGTGTGCTAGGATTTGGGAGCAGAGGAGGCGCTGTAGGAGGGTATTTTTCAACGTGTTCAGAGCCTCTATATATATAAAATACACAGCCCAAGTTTCCTTTTCCAATTCCGCTTTGAAAGCCTCTCCTAGTTGCTTGAGGATTACTCTACTTGGTGCATAATTAAATGATTTTCAAGCCTTAATAATCTTCCCAAAATATTGAGAAATCATTCTAGGACTCTCCTTCATATTTGCAGCAGCAATAACCTTCCAAAAATTCCCTGGAAATCCGTCCAAAGAAGAATTCTGCAAAACCGTCCTGTTTTGACTAGGATTCAATTTCTGACTCTGAAGCTTCCTTCTTGGACAAGGAACGACTTCGTCTTGACAAGTGTCTGGATGGTTCTTGACTCCCACGTTCTCTATGACATCATATCATCTAGAATGATCAATAACCTTCTGGAAAAACTCCAAGAAAATCGCCGGAAAAGATCTCCCAATAAGCTTCGTGAAAAGCTGACAGTTTCTGCCTTATCGGGAAGCATACTTCGACTTTGATTTCCTACTGTCTCGTTGATAATTTTAACCTGTTCTTTGGCTGTAGTTGAAGTATAACATCATGTATTCAAGGATCGCTTGTCGTTTCTTCAAATGTGAAGCTGGAATGATGCAATAATTGCTCCTCAATACCGTTCCCAGAAAGCTGATTCTGAAACTGCAGTTTTCTGCTTTGCAGCAACTGTTTTACACAACGATTTCCGTGGATTTCCCTTGCGATTTCTGGCCAAATGGTTGATCAAAATTGGTCCTCTGCATCAGTACTTCATGTTTCATGGCTTCGTTGCTCCTTTTCAGCTCTTATTTCTCTTGAATCACTCCACGAACTACCTAAAAAGAAAACAAGTTAAAACTGACTTTTTAAAGGAAATAGCTAAGAAAAGTGTAAGGGATTTCACACTATATTCGTCGCATTTATGCTCCTATCAAATTCCCCCACACTTAGCTTTTGCTAGTCCCTTAGAAAAATAAAACAAGGACTCAAAACACTCAAAACAAACTATGCCTTCAACATTGTTGTCTCAGAAATCTCTTACTTTCATAGCATCAAGATTAGCACTCAACCAAGAATCAATCATGAGTAATTCGAGAGTTAATTAAAACATATATTCCACATATAAGCATGTAAGACACGGATGTGACAATGGTGATGGGTGGAGCTTAGCATGTATCCAACAAGTATGATTCAAACCTCACAGGATTCACCACTCTTTCTTCTCTCCGATCAAGGCTAATGCTTAAAAGCTTTTTCACTCAAATACATGTGAGAGATGATAATATTTTCGACAAACAAAAAGCTCACATATATAAAGAAAGAAAGGCTATGTCGATATGTAATTTTTCTTTTACGATCTCATGAAGGATACCAACTACTTGCCGGACGGACTGAACCATATGCTCAACTCTTGTAACCAATCTCCACAGATCAAAGGCTGCCCATCTTAAGGATCAAAGAGGTCTTACTTCAAGGTTGTAATGGGGCCAAGGTTTAGGGGTTTAAAGAAACGAAAGGGTAAGGGAAAACACAAAGTGTTCTAAAAACCTAGTGGAGCTGTCATTGAAGCCTTGAGACGTCTTCCTTTAGTCATTAAGGCATCTTGCAATGTTGAACTTCTTGTGTGTCTTTATTAAGGGCTGGATGTCATTGTGTTGGACCCTTGCTTCATTCTAACATTCCTTTGAACACTTGTGAAATAGGATAAAGACCAAATTCATCGTACTTAGGCCTTCACTTCAAAACAAACTCCTTATCCACAATTGGGGGGACTAAAATCCATAAATATTTACACTTTTTTTTTTTCATTGCCGTATACACTTTTTTTTTTTTTTTTTGGCATACAATTTTTTTTTCTTCATCATGGACAAGTCTTTCCTCCACACTTATTCTTTCTCATCATCTCTTTTGTAGTGCCTTCAAAATCTTATCCGTCTCGGGAATTAGCTCCACTAAATCTTTAGAACAAGGGTAGGGATATAACGATACTAAGGTTTAAAGGTAAGAATTTTGAGGGTGATGAAAGAAAAAGGTTTAAATGTAGGCTCAAAGGGGTTAACTAGAGGAGTCCCACGACGGGCACAAATATGGACATAGGCTATTTTTGGCTTTGGTGGAATTTCCTAGGTGCCTTTATCCTTTCCAGAATCAGGGACATGTATTGATAAAAGTTTCGACCAATACAAGAGCAAGTTCTAGTAATCTCTAGAGTCCGTCAAACTTAATCTGTGGCAAGCAGTCAATCAAAGAGAAAGATAATGAGATGACTAAGCATCGCCAAGAAAATAGGAGTATAATTTTTCAATAAACACTCACAAAGAATGGCAAATAGGCTCAAATTCTCACAAGGGTTATTATGAATCAAAACTCATCATCAACATGCTCATAATTCTGTACCAAGGTCAACAAAAACCACATCTACTACACAATCGTATGCTTTATATATATTGTAATTAACCAAAGAATTATTTTAACATCATCTCAATATTGTGATCCTCTCTTATCCATAATTTCAGAGATTATGTTCATCCTAGACAGTTGAAAGGCAACCTAAGACTCGAAAAACAAAACAAAAACTGAAAACAAGAACTAAAGACTCCAAAAGAAAGAAAAATAACTAACGAAATTTATTTTTTTGGATTTTTGAAATTTCTCAATTTTTTTGGTTTTTTAATAAGACTCAAATTGGATTCCCTTCCCCCACACTTGAATCATACATTGCCCTCAATGTGTGGCAAATTTAATCAAACAATGCATAATAGAAGCGTAAAGAGAGGAAATCAAAAAATTAAAAGAAGAAAGGTGAGAAGGTTGATAGAAAAGCTTCCCCTTGTAGACCTCCCAATGCTCACGACCTTTGGAGATGACAACAAAAGACCCCAACCTCAAGACCATAAGGTCTTGACTTCCTAACGTAAGCTCCATGTGAAGTCTTGTTGCATCTTTGGAAACCATAAGTTTGTGCCGGCAGCCCATGTTCCAGGTTCCATAATGTTTCTATGCAGCTTCAGATGACGATTATATCACTTGGAGGTGAAAGTGGACATTGCGAGCTCTCTGTGCATATGTGGAACACCTTCTAACTCCAAGCGGTTTGAAAGTTATAGCCCTATAAAGTTAGAGAAAAAGCAGAAAAACGAACAGAAAATCTGGCAAAGTGACCTTTACCCACTCAAACCTTTATTCCGGGAGCATCACTGGTCCAATGGACGAGATTTTTGGTCTGAAGGTAGTATACATATAGAGCTTTGAGTCCATGTAAAGAACACCTTATTTCATCCACGGAAATACTCCCAGTTTTTCTTTTTCTGTCACACAACTGCACAGTTTTCTGTTTCCCTGGACTGACCTTATTGCATTCAAACTGGAACTGGGAACGCATATGAACTCCGAATCCAGTTCTGTAAAAACCTACAGAAACTAGACTCGAAGATATTTCCATCCATGTATGGTACATTTTCTGGTTCCATCTGAGCGAAAAACGACAGCAGTCTAAAGTAGACTGACGTGCACGTCTGGACTCTGTTTTTACAGAAGGGACACTTTTCACACTTCTCTACAAACTTATGACCTGCACACAAACGAAAAACATAAAAAGGAACCAAATAGAAAACAAAGAAAGCAAAGAAAACATCCTTTGGGTTGCCTCCCAACAAGCGCTTGGTTTAAAGTCTTCAGCCTGACATAGCAGCTCTTCATCAAGAGTAATCAGGAGGTTTAGGCCGCGGTTCGATCAGATGCTTAAGCTTCTTCAAAGATGTTTCGTGGGCCCTTTCTAGCAACTTTGGTAACTTGGGAGCAATGGAAAGATAGGATTTGATGCTTCTCTTTTTCTTTCTCTTCTTCCATTGTCTCCTTCTTCTCTTAAGTTCAACAATCACAGCTACAATGATCTCCTTATGTGATTTGAGATGTTCACTTATGACCATCTCCACATGATCAACAAACTCAACCATTGTGTGGATAGGAAGAACATGTGTAGAGGTTGAATGAGGCGTTGTAGGATCAGATGGTCTTCCATGTGCTAACAATAAAGGCCCAAATGTAGGAGCTTTGATGGACTCCTCTTTTAAGCAATCCTCCATTGTGTAACCTCTTGGATCTTGATGACGTAGCATGATTGGTTCAGGCACTTGGAACGCACTTGCATGAAGATCATCCATAATTCCTTCGTGATAGGGTTCCTCGTCATCAAAAGGATCTTCCATCTCCCACTTTTCAAGCTCGGTCATGTAGTGATCCTCAAAAATCTCAACGTTGAGTGGCTCTTTATAAGACTCCTCCAAATCCATTACTTCATCCTCATCAAATGTTGAATCATGGAATGCATCATGGAGTTGGCACAAATCTGTAGTTGTCGGGAGTTCCTCTAAAGTTTCCATCGGTTTAGAAGGGTGCTCTTGAGATATTAAGTTCTCCAAACGCTTTAGTTTTTCTGCCAAATCATCATCAAGAGCTTGCTTTTCCTGAATCCAAGCTTGAAAAGAAGCATCTGAAGCTTGTTGTCCCTGAATCAAAGCTTGAGTAGCAGCATTTAGTTCCTTAATAATCTCATCATCATTATTAGACATACCTGAGTTTTGAGGATGTGGGGCTTGTGGCCAATAGTCATGGTATGAATATGGAGAAGCTTCGAACTCATTGAAACATCCTTGTTGCATGTTTGGATCATCATTCCACGAAAAGTAAGGAGGATTATCCCATGCCGGATTGTATGGAGGTGAATAATAATTATTCCAATGCCCTTGGTTGTCATGAAATCCTCCAAGCATGGTATTTTGATCATAGTATCCTTGATATTGGATGCTTGGACATGTCTCCATTGAATGACCAACCATGGAGCATATGGAACACACCTCATAAGATTGATGCCACATTGAAAAACAAAACAAAAATTGAAGTTAGTGATATATATACAAAAAGAATGTATAAATCCTAAAAGTCAAAATATATACAAAAATAAAATCAAACAATGTGAAAAATAAGTATTTTTCAATCCCCGGCAACGGCGCCAAAAATTGATACGCCCAAAATAGACGCTCAACTTAACCCTGCAAGATGTAGTCGTTAGCAATATAGAGTAAGCAGGGATCGTTCAAGCCGGGGATTGAGGGTAACTTTATAATTCACAGAAAAGAAAAGAAAACAAAACTAACTAAAGCACAAACAAATAACAAAACTAAGAAAAAGAAAAACGTCAAAGAGGGAAAAAGATGGCAGGACAAGATGGGGATAGAAGGGTGTGTTGCAATCCTAAGTTGAAACAGATTTTGGGTTTTTATGTTCCTACGAAAATAAAAGGAAAATAAGAAAGCAAAAACGATTTTAGAGTTTGAAAAACAATATGGAGAAGACGTTAGAGACTTGGAAATCCACCACCAATTACTTTCGAACAATGTTAAGTTAACCTAGTTTCAATTACTAAGGTGTGAACAGAAATCAATCAAGAAACAAGTCGGAGCAGATCATGTCCCTTATTAATGTTTCCCTAAATACTTAGTCTACGTGAACGCACAATAGCTAAGCCTATCAAACATGCAATCAAGGTATAGAACGCTATCCTATCAACAACACATATAGTGTCAACATATTTGAAGCATTAAGATCTCATGGAAACGATTGATTATAGAGTTGCAGTCTAGTGTGGAACGCCTACCTAGCATGCTCTTCTAGTTGTTTAAAACATCAACTTTTGTTCAAAGCCTTGCATACTTGTGGATTAGAAAACAAGACGATTAGGTGAATTATTTTCTAAACCTAGCTCCAATTACATGCATAAACCCTATGTTGGCCACCATAAAACAAACACATGTAAAAGTTTTCAATCAATCAGAGATAAACAACCAATCCACACCAAAGATCAAGAAACTAAATTTAAACAAACATATGTTCTACATAATTGGGGCTTCAAACCTCGCCCCTAACAAAATGTAACTAGCCACACATCGTCTTAAATTCAACAAATAAAAACATGAGTATTCGATTACAAGAGGATAAAAACCGTAAAGAGCAGAGTATGAGAGCCACGAATTCACTTTTAGGCAGCCTTAGATGCAGGCAATCCTTCAAGATGGGGCACGGCAGGAGCTTGATGGAAGTGGACGGTGAATTGCACGGTTTTCCTTCTTGAAGACTTGGGAATTTTTGACTTTGTGTGCTAGGATTTGGGAGCAGAGGAGGCGCTGTAGGAGGGTATTTTTCAACGTGTTCAGAGCCTCTATATATATAAATACACAGCCCAAGTTTCCTTTTCCAATTCCGCTTTGAAAGCCTCTCCTAGTTGCTTGAGGATTACTCTACTTGGTGCATAATTAAATGATTTTCAAGCCTTAATAATCTTCCCAAAATATTGAGAAATCATTCTAGGACTCTCCTTCATATTTGCAGCAGCAATAACCTTCCAAAAATTCCCTGGAAATCCGTCCAAAGAAGAATTCTGCAAAACCGTCCTGTTTTGACTAGGATTCAATTTCTGACTCTGAAGCTTCCTTCTTGGACAAGGAACGACTTCGTCTTGACAAGTGTCTGGATGGTTCTTGACTCCCACGTTCTCTATGACATCATATCATCTAGAATGATCAATAACCTTCTGGAAAAACTCCAAGAAAATCGCCGGAAAAGATCTCCCAATAAGCTTCGTGAAAAGCTGACAGTTTCTGCCTTATCGGGAAGCATACTTCGACTTTGATTTCCTACTGTCTCGTTGATAATTTTAACCTGTTCTTTGGCTGTAGTTGAAGTATAACATCATGTATTCAAGGATCGCTTGTCGTTTCTTCAAATGTGAAGCTGGAATGATGCAATAATTGCTCCTCAATACCGTTCCCAGAAAGCTGATTCTGAAACTGCAGTTTTCTGCTTTGCAGCAACTGTTTTACACAACGATTTCCGTGGATTTCCCTTGCGATTTCTGGCCAAATGGTTGATCAAAATTGGTCCTCTGCATCAGTACTTCATGTTTCATGGCTTCGTTGCTCCTTTTCAGCTCTTATTTCTCTTGAATCACTCCACGAACTACCTAAAAAGAAAACAAGTTAAAACTGACTTTTTAAAGGAAATAGCTAAGAAAAGTGTAAGGGATTTCACACTATATTCGTCGCATTTATGCTCCTATCATCATTCACTCAGAAATGACCACTAATACCAACTATAGTTCGCAAGCACCAAAAACCGAGAAAAATCATTTTTATACTTGAAAACTCATTTTACTATACCTGTGAACCGCAGTCCTATGAACTGTAGTCGATCAAGTTCATATCATTTGAAAAAAAATCTTCATTTACGAAAACGATTTCACAATTTATCACACAATTCCGACTAATAAGTAAACCCATTCATAAATGAACCACGTGAGATTTACTCACCTCCAATCCAGCTGCGTTTTCTATACAGCTCAAAATCACAATCACAACCGTCCGCCCAAACAAAACCGTCAATCACCTAATCAAATATGATCGCAACTTAACAAACGATTCGTAAAACACACTTAAACGACGATCCCATGGTCGGATTCTAATTTATACGATGATCCAAAGGTCAGATCGAAATTAAACGATGATTAAAAGGTCGGATCCTCATCTGTGACCACACAAAGTCATCGGAACAGCTCTACGATCAACATATCACAATTTGAAGTAATTATGATGGTCGGATCCTCTCGGATCACAAACCGAAGATAACGCGTAAAACCGTAAATCTAGCATGCATCTACTTTTTCCAATGTGACCCTATAATATATCAAAATGATCGTATGGATGCATAGATGCATAAACTGAAAACATAACCCAAAAATATGATTTGACCCGCCGTCGGCAGCGGGCTGTCAACGGCGGGTCAATGCCGGCTAACCACCTCCAATGGAAAAGTCACCAACTACAAACACGTTCATATTGAAGAGATGATCAACTTTCATACCTGAAGCTAGGCCTGGCAACGTGCGGGTATAGTGCGGGTACCATGCGGGTTCTTAACGGGCCGACCCGGTAAAAACCAGTTAACTTAACGGGTTTTGCGGGTTATCCTTTGGAACCTGTTAACAAATTTTTTAATTTTTTTTTTTTTAAGCAACTGGAACCCGTTAAAATATGAACTTCTAGCAACCAAGAATCGACAAAACTCAAATTCCAAATCTTCCTTATAACAAATAAACTTCCAAGAAAATCGTCACCCAATCCCAAAAATAAACACCCACACATACAATAGCAGGAAAAGACAGTAGCAGGTCCTCCATCTTAAATAAAATTTCTAAGAGAATACAATCACAGCTCTTACATGGTGTTTCCTAGAACATGTTACTTCCAAGAGGTTCTAGACAGAGAGAATCACCTAACCATGAATAAGAACCACGAATTCAAAATTCAAACTATTGAATTTCTGGTCAAACTCATAACTCCCAGATTTGAATGAAAAAAAAAAAAACAAATCAACCAATAACTTGAAACCAGAATGTCACTTTCCAAACTTGAAACAAACCAATAACACATAACTCCCAGATTTGAATGAAGGAAAAAAAAGCCAAATTACTGAAACATCAACATTAGTAGAAACTAGAAAGTTACTGAAACAAGTGGCTAAACACACAATCCAAAAGCCCAGTGCTTTGAAACTGAAACTGGGTTTTCCAATTTTGACTGATTGCATTGAAATCCAAGCTTGAAAAAGAAGCCGACTTACAGTTGGAGAGGTCTCAACGAAAGCGGTGGAAGAAGCTCGAACAGTGATTTGGGTTTTGGGTTTGGGGAGGTCTCGCCCAATGCTTCTCTGGGTTTTGGGTTTGGAGGCTGCTCGAAGAAAAGAGAGATGGAGGCTGCTCTCGGCAACCGAAAGAGAGGAAAATAAGAAATGAGTTTTAGTTAACGGGTTCAACAGGTAATAACGGGTTTAGCACAGCCCGGCCCGTTTATTTGCTGGTTTTTTATGTGCGGGCTTTTTTCAGCCCGGATTAACAATAGTGCGGACTTTTAGCGTGCGGGTATAGTGCGGGTTTGGGGTTGCTGGTCTAAATGCCAAGCCTACCTGGAGCTAAGCGAGATTTTGTCTAGATCATTCTAGATCAAGCTTGGAAGTTGAATTAATGTCGGTCGTCTAATCACGTTTCCAGATTCAACCAGAGCCGTCTAAATTTTCAAACCTTGATCTTTCACTCTACACTTTGAATCATCCTTCAAGACGGGTATGGGCGTGATCTAGAGGAGAAGATGTTTCTAGAAAGCTAACGATCGGCCCGAGGGGATGCCTGAATCTGGAATTCTGGTCGGATCTCGTAAGCTTCGACTGTGGGAGATCTGATCTGCAACTTCCGACCCCGTTGTCGTCGACGGTGAGCACCAGAGGGCAGTCGGCGACGTTGGTCTGAGTTCTAACCCTGTAGTTGCGTCGCCGTTTGTGGCCGGAGGTGAAAGATCTAGTTGGGTCGGGATGTCGGGTTTTGTACAGGGTCGGGTCGTGCGGAGGAGAGAGAACAGAGAGAATTCTGGGGGAGAAAATGGAAAAAGGGAAATTTTGGGGTTTTCTGAAAAATCCCGGAATTTTTGCTATTTATAGAAATGTCCCAACTTTTCAATCGATCATAACTTTCTCATATGAACTCCGATTTCTGTGACCCACATATCCACAAACTTGTATCGACGCGCTCTACAACTTTTGTGAAGGAAGTTTTCATAGAATCCTAATGTATAAAAAGTCAACCCTTGAATCGAAGCTTTCCGCGGGAATAATTGCTCGAACTAATTTCTGCTACAGCTTCAAACCACGAAATCGTATCAACGAACACTTTAATAATTTCCAAAGCATTTAGGAATTAATAACGAATTTCCGGGGTCTTACACTTGTATTTTTAAATCTTCCACTATGTAGTGAGCGTGTAGGTGAGTTTACTTATTGAATTGTTGTTCAGTTTAATTTGTAAACTCTTTGAAATGAAAAATCTTCTAAGTGTTTTCTTGTGTTTGTTAAGTTTTTGAGTTTCGGATTTGAATTCCTTTATTCAAAATTCAGAGCGTGACAATAAGTTTTATATTTCTCTAAGTATTGTTCCTCATCAAATTATCCATGTCTTCTATTAATTTATCTACTATGCTATCAAAATTATGCTCAATCGTATTGATTTCTAGATTATCAAAAGCCATATTAATTTCTGCTTCACTTTCTAAGTCTTCTACATTTTCTATTTGTCGGTAATTACTAAACCTTACTGATGCTTCTCCTAAGTGATTTTCAAAAATTTGTGCTTTATCAGGTTGTTTATTTTTTGATCCATGTAAATTAGGTAATAACCATTAAGTTCCTTCTAAAAGACTATTATCTACGTTTTGCTTCTATCATATTACACTACTACAATAAGTTAATCAAACGACAGATTTTGGAGTTGTGTGATGACCAGCCTCACTGTGGTCTAAACGAGTGTTGTGTGATTGAAAAATCACACAATGGTGATTTCACCGTTGTGCAATATTCATTTCCTCAACAGATAATTATTTCCGCTGTGTGAATTTTGCGCAGGCATGTGCCTGGCATGGCATGCACGGGGATGCCTCAGCATTGACATTGCCATTCAGACAACATGGATCATTTTATTTATATTGTGTGTTATGAATCTCACACAACATAATTTTGTTATTTTCTGTTGTTGGTTGTTAGTTCACACAACAGCTATATTGTCTTAACTGTGGTGTGAATATTGTAATCGAATTGGCTAACATCTAGTAACTATTGTACCAGAAGCCTTGATTTTGAATCCTTTTACAGTCAGACAACATATTATTTTGCATTGTGTTGTATGACTAAACCTTGGACAACTAAGATTGCCTCATCAAATGAAAAATATATATTACCGAATGAACTTACATATAAAGCCACATTGATCCATATAATTAGTGTAAGTACAACCAAACATCCAAACTAGATAATTAAACTACCAAACAAACAAAGAAAGCATTCCTAGTCTAGCTGTCGCCATGCATGCATGAATCAAAGCTGATAATTGTTTTATGTCATATCTATCAGCACAAGCAGAAATTCATCATGCTGAAGTAGCTATACATGAATCAAAAGCTAATACAATATCCTTTGACATCAACAAAACCTTCATGTGCCATTTTATCAAGCATCTTGTGCACCATATTCTGACTTGCATCACCTCCAAGGTTTATTGTGAAGCTTCGCAAGTAGCGCATACTGCAGCAGAAGAGCATGATACATACAGTACCTACAATAGAAAACTAAACTCATCTAAATGAAAATGTACAAAACAGAAATTCAATGAGAAAAACTCTAATAGCTAGATTTAAGTTTGATCATCTCTAACAAGGGGGGCAAACAAAGCTTTCAGTTTTTGTAAAATATTAAGAGCTATAGCTTTCAGATGAGTATTGTACTTTCTACATGCCTAAATTCTTGAAAAGAAAGAAATAAGCATCACAAATAATTTGAATAGTGAAGGGAAAGCAAGAACACAGAAGAATGCATAAAGAGCCAAATAATTGACGATGTTCATATATTAGCCAGTTCAGAATTTAAAGAGAAAGAATGCAACTTGCAGAATATAGGCTTTATAATTCCAATCTATTCAAAGGTCAGTATGAAGAATGGTTGCGCATCATATAATTGAAGGGGTATCAAAGCTATAAATCTGTATTGAAGATATCCAATAGAAACAGTCACGATTATCAGATGTGTGCTATGAAACCAATGCAAAATCTTATGGTTGCATAACACATAGTTTTACTGATTTAAATAACTCAAGTTATCGATCTTGTTCCATCAACTTCCCACGTTAATGGCTGATATTCAAATAACTACATATTTACATCAAGAGATACCAAATCAAGTATCCAATACCTATGATAAAGTATATTGAAAACAGTTTGTCATAAGAATTAGTGAGTGGGGAAATTATGATACCTATACCATCCATGCCATTAACCATTACGATATCATTTAATACGTGTGTGTTTCCATTGACATCATGCTTTATTGTATATTGTTTGCCCATACCACTTTTTTTCCTTGTCAACTCTGCACCACTTGGTCGATTTGTCGATGACAAGTCACATATTATCTTGTTTTAGATCTCAAACATTGAGGCCTACATTAATTTTTAATAAATTATAATAATCTGCAAATTTAGACCGAGTCACAGACAGAAAAGTAACCTATCATACCTGCATCCTATACTTCCAACCCTGAGCTTGAAGAGATTGACTTGTTTGGAATATCTGGTCTACTAACCGAGCTATCAATCCCTTTTGGTCTGGAGTTTCTGGTCTACCCATCATGGTATATGTTTTACTAGATCCCGATTGACCATAGGCAAATATTCAGACCTTCAGGAAAAGAGTGAGTACTTTTTAGTATATATTAAAATTGAAGGAAAGTAAAAAGAGCCTGCCAAAGAGGGTCTAAATGATACTTAATATTCCAAAACACATAATCTAAAATGTATTTACAAAAGAAGATATCATGATTATTGAATAGCCAAAATGTGCACAAAATAAAATGCAGAAAAAAGATCCACCTTGTAGCCGTCGAGTGCACTTTGGAAAAGTTACAATATTTCCACAAAAACATCATGTAGTGATGCCACATGATCAAATACTTTGTCAAATGTAAAGTGATACTTTTGCCCTGCATCAACTCTCTTGTGCTCTTCAAATCTTGTGCTTATTTCTTAAGCAGATAAATCAACCATCTGAAAGAAAATAAAAAACAGTGTATATGAGATAGATACATATAAGCAACAATATAAGTTGCTCCAAAACAACTGCAAGATAAAATAAGATTTGATCAAGAATATACCAATAATAGAGAGTGAAACTCATGAAAGCTAGCACAACAAGATTTGGGCCCCAAAGGGGTATCCCATTTCGGTGTAGGGTTTTGTAGGGATTTTGGGTTTTCTTAGTTAGTACTATTGAGACTTGCCTATTGACATAGACATTGCAAAATTCACATGGTGATAATTAACAACCACCATTGAATTTCAGTGAATGATAAATTTTCATACGAATGATGCCTGACAAGTGAATTAGCAAGTAACTAGTAACCAAATGTAAACTATGAAAGTGCGAGCACACTGACAAAAGACCAATTATCAGTAACATTATAAATTTTGTTGGAACTCATAATATTTAACAAAACATCCACAATGATTAACAAAGGAATTCCTATATACTTAACCAGATTAACTGATTAGCAAATTAGCAATATGGAAGATATATTACAAAAGAATAGCTATATATATACACCCCCCCCCCCCAAAAGAATAGCTAGTAAACATGAAAACACAGAAGCAAATTAATCAATCAAAACTGCAGCAAAGCTTCTAATCAATAATGAATAAAACATCAAAGAGAACATGGCAAGCTTTGGATTCTTGACATGATAGAATGTACTGCGTTTTAAAATCATAGGCCAGCAAACAAACCATTATATGAAAACAAAAGCAAACTCTAACGAATACCTTCCGATAGGCAGCCTCAGCTGGTATTGTGCTAAGACAGGAGCGAAGATAACTCTAGGCAGAAGGAAGGAAGGTTAGTGTACGGGTTTATGTGCAGAATATCATTTTAAAAAAAAGGAAAACAACGTAAAGGAACATGTTTGTATATAATTGATGACGACGAATCAAATGACTAGACAATTCAGAGCGCAATCTAATGGCACGTAGCTATCGAACCCACTTATGATGTATAGTGGTATCTAACTAATAGAATTTTAATATCAAACATCATGCAATGAATGAATTCCTTACTTCAAAATGAACTCTTTTCCAACTGTATCAGGATATGAATACAACAAGTACCTTTGTGTAGGCTCTTGCAGAAGCTGTAGTTCTTCCCCGAGCATTCTCACTGTTCAAAACATAAACATTGAACGATCAACCCAATAACTCAGTGAACACATTAATATACCTATGAAAGCAAAAGAATAGATAAACAAAGATGACAAAAGGTTCCAACATCTTTTCAAATAATTCTAGTGCAGTTGTTTACTCATCTTGTTTGGTAAGATTTACACTTTATATATCTCAGATATTAGTAACCAACCCCAATATGAAGTCTTTGCCCTGTTTTCTCCCTATAGAAAGGGAAAGACAAACCTTTTCATAATCAATCAACAATAACTAAGAATCAAATCAAATTATATCAGCAAGCTCTAAACCCATACTAAATTAAACTAACAAAACCTAAAATTACTCTTAATTGATAACCCAATATCAGATACCTTGACTAGTTTCGTGGCCACGACTTGTTCAACCTTACACACAAACTGATAGAATGAGTAATATGGCAGCAAACTTGTACAACCCAATTAGGTTTCCCCAAATCCCTAACCTGCAGAAAACACTGATATAATTTTCAGGACAATAAAGCAAACGGACATGAAACCGGTCAAAATCGAAAGATGAAAAGTGAATAAGAATATGGTTTAGCAAGAAAGTACCTAATTTGCCTCATTTGCTCAAAAAGATCACTTAAGCTTTCGTAACTCCAAATCTGATTCTTGAATGAGTGATCAGTCCTACATATCAGTTTTTAATAAGATGCCTTATGTTGGTCACCACTCCTTAACGGGGTTGGTAAATCTCAAATTATATACAAGCCATCACATAGAACAGAACAAAAGCATTTAGATCGTACCATATGTTCCGACTATACCTTCTCCTTCGTTCTCTTAGTCTGCAACAAGAAAAAACTATTTCTTAGAAATACACAACTTTTAAAGATACCAAAACAATTTGAAACAACCAAATCGATTCCAAACTCGATCTCTACAACCCAAGTGGTAAAACCCAGAATCAAGACAAGGACCCAAACGACGCCGCTTTTGAAGTATCGGAACACCAAATCACTGAGCCAGAGGCACCAATCGAGGCGGAGAAGAGGACGGTGACGGAGAGGGAGAAGAGGCGGAGGATGAGAATAAGGAGCAGAGTACTAAGCATGAAATCGAAGCCATTCGCTGGCAAAAGGTTCGAAAGAGAGATGGGTTCTTTGTCCAGCTTTGTTTGGAATTTTCAATCTATGAAGAAGAGGACTGTGATCAAGATGGGTTTGTAAGAGAGATTTGTTTCTAGGTTTAAGAGAGGACTGAGATTTCGTTTAGGGTCGAGAGAGAGTTGACAGTGGAGTGTCGAGTGTCGAGTATCGAGAGGAGGGCTTTGATGTTTTCTGTTTTCTCTTTTGGACACGATGTAATTGCCAAGCTAAAAATTCTCATAGTTATTCACACAACAGAAACCTCACTAACTGTCGTCTGAGTGCAGCACTAAAAATCAAAATGTGAAATCATGGAGGGAAACATGGCGCCTACAGCATTTTGGCTCAAAATGTTACCGCCCAATTCCAAGTTCACACAACAAAAAATCTTAAATCTGTTGTACAATTTCTACAGCTTGCACTAGGCCTATCTAGGGGAAGACATTCAAGCAAGCTTCCTCAAACTTTGATGCCTAGTTTTTCAATCACACAACGAAAATAGTAAAACCCATTGTCCTAGTAGCCCAAATTTCAGTGTTTCAAGAGCCAACCAAGACTCTAAAGTGGAGGGAAATCTGCCGCTAATTTTTTTAAGAATCAGACGACGGACAGTACTTAATTCCGTTGTGCAATGTAGTTCTAATAAAAAAGTTATCACTTAGTTGGCATTCACACAACATAACATAACTAAAACCGTTGTATAATAGACCTTACTTAAACACACAACAGATGATTTCTATTCCGTTGTGTGATTAACTTTTTGTAGTAGTGTTAACATGTTTACTACCAAAAGTTTGTACTAAGTTTTGGAATTCAACATTAAATTTATAGTTAAATTTATCTCACACTTTTCCTACATACATTAAGCTAATACTTAAATTTTTAAAATCTCCTTTCATGTTATAATTTTTTGTTCTAATGCTTACTTTAATATATTTACTAAATTCTTTAATATTCATTACATAATTTGGAATGCAACATATAATTGCTAGGTTTGTGCTAAGGTCTACTTCAGCCGTTGCTATAGCTGCTTGTTGGTGATTATCCCATCTATCATCATATATGTATACTAATGCCTTTTTTGAATCGCATAATTATCTTTATTGAAAGAAGCCTTAAGTCGGCTGATTACAATATGATTGTAAAAAGTCCAGAATGCATTCTGGAACCTTATCAATCCAAACTGATGTATAGTTTTCATCAAAAGCTATGCTAGCTAGCCTATGAGCTACTGCATTACAAGTTCTAGGAGCAAAACAAATCTGCACTCTTGGGAAGGACGCCATAGTCATCCTTATATCATCAATAATTGCAGAATAATCAATCAGATCGTACCTTTGGTTTCCTATGTCCAAAGTAGCTTCCAGGCAATCAGACTCTATCACCACAGATTGTACCTTCAAAGATTGTAACAGTAGCAAACCTTCTTTGATTGCTACGAGCTCTACTTGTTTGGCACTATCCACATGTTGTACTGGCTGTGTAAATACAGCTTTGAAACCACCATCCCCATCACGCAAGACTCCTCCTAGACCACCTTTCATTTGGTTTGGTAAGAAACTACCATCGACATTTAGTTTCCATCGCTTTTCCTGATCAGGCTTCCATGGTTGCTTTTGCATTTTAACTAGCTTGGCAGCAGTATCATGTCGTGCCTTTCTAAACTCCTCCAACCAAGAGAAGGAGTTGAACACAATATCAGTAGATGTTTGTGCAGAACCATCCCAGAGTTTAGTGTTTCTGTTCTTCCACAATGCCCACAGTATCATAAGCAACTTCTCGAAAGTGTCTTGCTTTAGGTTCATAGCTTGCTCTAGCATCCACTCAATGAAGTTTAGATGTGGCAACAGACTAGCTTGCAGATTGAAAGCAGGAGATGATAAGATTATTATTTCTATACGTATTTTTAAGAAAATTTCAAAACCCTAAGCGTCGTCAGAAGCTTCATCTTGTGCGACGCCGTAAACCACCGCGCCTTGTGGTGGCACTATCCTCTTTCGATCATGCTACAGGGCAGTGTACTCGTTTGGAACTGTCGGGGAATTGTAAACACAGAAACACAAAGAGCTCTTATCGATCTCATTCAAGCAAAGAAACCTTGCCTCATCTTTCTTTTAGAAACCCTAGCTTTCAAGGGTTTCATTGACTCACTCACCGACCATTTGGGATTTAAGGGAAGTTTCTGTGTTGATCACGAAGAGGATTCACAGGGGCTAGCGATCCTATGGAATGATGATATTCATGTGAACCTACGAACAAACTCTGCGCATCATATTGATGCAGAAATCAATAGGCCAGGAGAAGCAATGTGGCGTTTTACTGGTATTTATGGCTTTGCAGCTAGAAGAAGCAGAGATCGTACCTGGGCTTGATTGACGATCTTGCAGCGGAAGGCTGTCATTTGCCATGGCTTATGGCTGGTGACTTTAATGAGGTTATGTCACCGAATGACAAGTCAGGAGGCCCTCCTAGGGCAGCAGCTGCCATGGCAAAGTTTCGCTATACTATGTCAAATGCTGGTTTGATTGACATGGGGTTTGTGGGAAGCCGGTTTACTTGGGCAAACAAATTCACAAAGGAGCGTCTGGATAGGAGTTTCCAATCTGCACAATGGAGAAGTCGCTTCCCATTTAGTAGAGTTCTAACATTGCAACCCAATGAATCTGACCATAGTCCATTACTTGTGGAAATCAGTACTAATCGAATTCGAAATAAGAGGGGTTCAAGAAGATTTCGTTTTGAAGAGATTTGGTATGGGAATGAAAAGTGTAACGCCATAATCAAGAAAGAATGGGCAGTACCTACAACGGGAAATGCTCTCAGGCAATTGGGTCAGAAAACTAAACAAGCTGGAATGAAGCTAATGCAATGGCATCATACGGATTTTGATAAACAGAAAGTGGAGATGAGAGTCGTACAGGAAAAGTTAAATGATCTTATGAAGATGCCTTATTCTCCTGAACAATATGAAGAGCAACGTGGTTTGCATGTTAGATATAGCAATTTACTTGCACTACAGGAGAAGTATTGGCGTCAACGATCACGAGCGTTATGGTTGCGTGATGGAGATAGAAACTCTGCTTTCTTCCATAGACGTGCGAGTAACAGGAGGAGTCGTAATACAATCAAGGGACTTATTGATGAAAATGGAGTATGGCAAACTGAGCCCTCTGAAATCCATAATCTCCTCATGCAATACTTCACGGACGTATTCACTACTGAAGGTACAGACGGTGAAGCAATTAGAGAAGTAATGGCTGCAACTCCAGTCAAGATTACTGAAGAAATGAATGCTGACCTAACCAAGCAGTATACAGATGAAGAAATCAAAAAGGCTCTTTTCCAAATGCATCCATCCAAAAGTCCGGGTCCCGATGGTATGACTCCTTTCTTCTATCAAAAATATTGGGATGTAGTTAGTTTTGATGTATGCACTGCTGTTCGTAATCTGCTTACAAACGGTGAGGTTTGGAATGAATCTAGTTTCACTCATCTGTGCTTGATTCCAAAAATAAAGGATCCTAAAGATGCGACGCATTTTAGACCTATTGTATTGTGCAATGTTATTTGCAGAATTAGTTCAAAAGTGGTTGCTAACAGACTGAAGCAATGGTTGGCTGAGATAATATCTCCTCTACAAAGTGCATATGTACCTGGCAGGTTAATATATGATAATACACTTGTAGCCATGGAAGCAGCACACTTTATGCATCAGCTTCGAAATCAAGAAACATGTTTCTTCTCTCTTAAGCTGGACATTAGCAAAGCATATGATCGATTAGAATGGAATTTTCTACATGCAATGCTAACCAAGTTGGGTTTTGAATTAAAGTGGATACAAATGATTATGAATTGTGTTACTTCAGTTCATTATGCAATTCTGATTCAGGGAGACGTGTCCGCTCCGATTTTTCCTACTTGAGGCATCAGACAGGGAGATCCCTTGTCCCCATACCTCTTCATATTATGTGCTAAAGGTTTATCAGCATTAATTTCCAAGGCAGTGGCAACATATAACATAGCTGGTCTCACCATGTGTCCCCAGGCTCCTACGCTTCATCATCTATTTTTTGCAGATGATAGTTTTATGTTTGGCACTGCAACTGAACATGAGTGCATTCAGTTTAGAAGAGTATTAGATACTTATGAAAAAGCGTCAGGACAGAAGGTGAATTTTCAAAAAAGCAGTGTCGTATTCAGCAATAATGTTAAGCAGGAAGAGCAACTGAAATTGGCATCTCTTCTTGAAGTGAAATGCGTCAAAGAGCATGATAGATACTTGGGGTTGCCCCTTCGAGTTGGACGATCAAAAACAGCACAGTTTGCTTACATAAAAGAAAAGTTGACAAAAAAGCTTATCAGTTGGAAGTCAAAAATTCTAAGTTCAGCAGGAAAAGAAATTTTGATCAAAGCAGTAGCCCAGACAATGCCTCTTTATGCCATGCACTGCTATTTATTACCGAAGGGTCTCTATGATGATATTCACCAGCTTTGTGCTTCTTTCTTTTGGGGTGACACTGAAGGAAAAAAGAAGATTCACTGGAGAAGTTGGGAAAGGCTTTGTCTCACAAAGAATGAAGGAGGTATGGGATTCAAAAATCTATATGCGTATAATTTAGCCATGCTGGCAAAACAAGGATGGAGAATTCTCTCCAATCCTGACTCTCTTATTGCTAGATTATTCAAGGCCAGATACTTTCCATCTTGTTCCTTTTGGGAAGCTGAACTTGGTGATTGATACGCCATAAGCAAGCGCATAATTTAACCCTGAAAATATCGTTAGTAGTATAAGCAAATAGGGATCGTTCTATTCCGGGGATTGAGGATACACCTGTCATTGTCAAACAATTAAACAATTAAAATTAAAACAAAGTATAATATTCACAAAGATTATTTACGAAAAAAGGGGGGATTTTGTTTTTGGTTTTTCTAAAATAAAACTAAGTTAACAAAACAATTAAAATGCAAAAACATAAAAATACAAATGGAATGAGAGAACAAAGATCAAAACCGAAACTTATGATTAAAATTGATTCAAACCCTAATATTGTTCATCTAAGTCATGAGAGAGGAGTTGATCATGTGAAACATTCGAAAGCAAATGAATTCCCATTTTTTTTTACTTTTCAATGCTAATTAACCTAAGCGAAAGCACCTAGATTAATCCTATCAAACATGCAATCAAACCCTAGAAAGCTAGTCAATCATGTCATGTTTAACGCATTACACATAGAGAAAGGCTATCAACTCAAGTGTACAACTTAGTATGGAAAAGTCCACCTAATTGCAATTCTCTTTAATTAAATTCGGTCTTTGCACAAAACCTTCACTACTTTGATTCAAGTTTACACAAAACGAAAAGTCGATTTCATGTTCTTAAACCTAGCACCATTCATATCGAAACCCTAAGTGTTTGCAACCACATAAGATTAAAATACGAAAGTTATCTATAACGCAAATTTAATTAAACAAACCCACATAAGCAATTTTCGAATCACAACATATGAATCTGAAAATTCTCAATTAATCATAAAATTCCAGAAATTAATATTTGTTCAAACATATATGTCAACTAGAACAAAACCAACGAAATCAAAGCAAAGGTTACAAAGGAGAATCGGATTACACCGTGGATGAAGATGAGATGAACGAATTAAGGATGTGGTCTCTTGAATCTCGAAAGCAAACTTCAAGAATGGTGGTGGATGATGATGCTCACGGCAATTCTTCTTCTCCCTTGGGCTTGCTTGAACTCATGGCTTGCTCTAGAGGATGGAGAAACTCACGGCTATGCTAAGGAACTTTTCTGATTTTTTTCTAAAGTGTAAAATTGTAAAGATTGGGAACCCTTGACGTTGAGAAAGGGGAAGAATATATAGGGGCACGGGTAGGGTTCTCCAAGCAATCAGAAATTTCCACATCACTTCAACCAATGGTATGATGCCAAGTAAGCCTTGTGATGTGGTCCAACCAATCGTAGAATGCCAAGTAAGCCTTGGTGTGTCATCTAGCCAATCAAAACTCTCCAAATTAATTCCCTAAATTCCTTTAATATATATCCTTGCCGAAATTATATAAGGATTTTCTGATTTTCTTCATTAATTTCGGCCAAGAATATCTTAGGAGAGAGTAATTGCCGAAATTCCATAAATAAATTCTGATTTGCTTCACCAATTTCGGCCACAAATATCCTTGGGAAAGTAATTGCCGAAATTCCATAAATAAATGCTGATTTGCTTCACCATTTTCGGCCAAAAATCACATTTAAATCTTCCAAGAATATCTCTTTGCCCTTAAAAATCTCCCTTGAATTACTCCAATCAAAATCTTCAATTATATTTTCAGATTTTCATGTTGCCTCCTCCTTTTCTTTCCTCTTTGTATTTTACGGCAAACACATATATATTCTCCAAAAATATCTCTCATGTGTCACAAACCCTAATTTCCATGGGCCTTTATCCATTTGCCGAAATCCATAACCTCTTGAGAGTTCTTGGGCCTTTGTGCGTCACCTTCAAGCCATGTCATCTTCTAATGTCTTCAAGAAGCTTCTTTCAATGCCATGACACTTCATTTTTCTGCTTTCCTTTCTTGGTTGACTCAATTGTCTTGTTTTGGCAGGGTTTCCTCTTCTGGACAAGGTTTCCTGGTTGAAACAGGATTTCCTGGTTGAACCAGGAAAACTTCATTTCTTCTTTTCAGCTTATTTATGCAGCCCTTTGTATCTCATTTTGTCTCCTTCCAACATTGGCGAGCTCCTCTTTCCATTTGTGAGTTCATTTCCACTTTTTAGCTCCGAGGTCCTGAAAATAGAAACTAGTAAGAAAAATAGAAACTTTCCTAAAATGAAAAATGGCAACTTTCCTAAACTGAAAAGGGAAACTTTCCAAAAATGAAAAATAGAAACTACAAAATAGAAACTTTCTACAAATAGGAACTTTCCCAATCGAAGAATGGAAACTTTCCTAAACAAAGTTTTATTAAGGAAATAACGCAGAAAATGTAGGGAAATGCAGTTAAAACGTCGCATTAAAATGCTCCTATCAGTGATGCTCCATCCTTCTCATGGAGAAGCATTTTACAGGGCAGACCAGTGCTAAAAGCGGGAATTCAGTGGCATGTTGGGGATGGAAATAACATTAATATTTGGTGTGATAAATGGATTCCAAACTGCCCACAGTATCGCATTCAAAAGCCACCCAACACCAATCTGGAAGTTGTAGCAGATCTTATTGATGCTAGAGCGCGGGTTTGGGACATAGTGAAAATTCGAGGTACTTTCCCTTATGATATTGCTAAAAAAATACTCTGTATCCCGTTGAGTAGAAGAAACATTAAGGATACTTTCTTTTGGAGACCTGAATGCAAAGGTTTCTTCTCTGTTAAGTATGCTTATTGGATTGCACGAGAGAAGGTGTTAGGAAATGTGCTTACATCATCTTCTCAGGGAAACCCTTATCATGTTCTGTGGAAAAGAATTTGGCGAGCACATGTTCCAGGAAGGGTACAAATTTGTATATGGCGTGCATGCCAAAATCTTCTACCTACTAAAGAAAAATTACTCCAGAAGGGTTATACGGGGGACACTGATTGCCTATTATGTCCTGCAAGATTTGAGGATAGAGCGCACATTTTTTGTAAGTGTCCTACAGCCCAAATAATGTATACTAATGCCTTAGTTCCTACTTGTGCTCTAGTTAATCCTGTTGTTCTGATTAATATAGTTCCTATATGAATTTGTGAATAGTTTGATTTTCTAAGTTGCTCTATTGCTGGATTACTAAGTAAATTTAGTATCACTTATTTATCTATGCAACTTATTTCATATTGACTTATGCCACTGACAATGCTATTTCTATTTTCAAATCTTCCTAATTGATATAAATTATGTCTATTTCTTTGTGATTTAAAAAATCCATTTCTAAGAAATTCTTGTGCTTCTTCATTAGGATATATATCTTCGGTTCTTACTATTTTTTTTTCTTCTAAAGAGTTCCATTTGCTATTATCAAAAGGATTTCTCTTTCTTTTTCTTATATTATTTGTGCCTAATGTTAAATTTTCTAATTTATTAACTGATGATGGTAGTAATGATGCTGATGTGTTATCTAAAAGTTGATTAATTTCTGCTATTTGTTCTTCTGTGTGATCTACCTTTTCTGCTAGGTTTATTATTAATTGGATAATAATATTATTGTTCCTTATGGGAATATTATTACTAGGTACACTTGTTGTAAATTCTGAAAATCCTACTGGTTCTTCAACAACTTAGCTAACTTCTTTTAATACTTTGATGTAATTATTATTATTATTTCTAGAATCGTTCATTAAACTAATAATCTATCTATTTTACTATGCAATTTTTCTACTTGCTATGTTAACTCTTTTTGTACTAATTTTAATTTCTGTACTTCTATTTTCAGCTGTTCTACAATTTCTAACGACTGCAATTCTACTTGCTTCGGCTTACTGTCATTGATGTCTACAAGCTCCTTTATTTCTTTTCTACTAGGAAACCTTTGTATATTTTTATTGTTAGGACAAATTTCAGTTTAGTTCCCTGAGGTTTGGGGGTAACATCATGTCAGTCCCTGCCCTTTTAATTTGATCAACAATACCCCTGTGCTTTCAATTTCAATCAGCCGTGCCCAATTTTTTCTGGGACATCCAATTTGGACGTTAAATGCTAACGTGGCAGCGACAAACTCAGCTAGTGGGCCCAGAGAAAGGGGTAAATTCGACATTTCACTTAATTTCCACATTAAAAAAAAAACACTTATTCTTCTCTTCCTCTGATCCTCCTCTCTCAGATCCGATGGTTTCTCTCTCTCTTTTTCTCTCCTCCCTCTTTGTCCTCTCCTCCTGTCTTCTCCGATCGAGATCTTTTCTCACCTCACCCTCCATCGCCTTCTTCTTTCTCTCCCTCTGTACTCCGCGTAGTCGTTCGCCCTGGCTGGATCATACTCTTCCGGCATCATCATCTTCATCTTCGTCTTCTGGGAATGGATCGGAGAACGACCAAACTGATTAGAGGTGTTTGGCTTGGGATTATCGATCTCCATAGACAACATCAGCTTGGGATTGTCGATCTCCATAGACGACATCGTCTGGTTCTGGTTCTCTGTTTGGCTTGGGATTGTCGATCTCCGATGATTCTGCATATTTCGATGACTCCGGCCACTGTTTGACTTGCATGTGGTGGAGTGCATGACGAGGCCCAAGCCGCCAAAACCCTCCCTCTTCCTCCTCTGTCCAAAACACTAAACCCATGGCGATGATCAATCTTCTTCTCTCTTTTCTCTGCATTTTCACCACCACTGCCCTTTCACAACCAACCAGTACTCCGCCGTACTCTCAAGAATCCATCGACGCTGCCACCCCCATCTCTCCTCCTCCTCCTTCAATCTCCCCAACCCCACCACTGGCTTCAATCCCACCCAAGACTCCTCTCGTCCCTGCCCTCTTCATCATCGGAGACTCCTACGGCACCAACAATTTCCTCGGGACATTGGCACGCGCCGACAGCCTCCCCTATGGCCGCGATTTCGACACGCACGAGCCCACTGGGCAGTTCTGCAATGGCAGAATCCCAGTCGATTATATTGGTAATTTCGCTTCTTTAGAATACCATTTTCTTGATTAGAATCAAATCTATGGTCTTTTTGTCATCTGGGTTCTTGAAATCCCAAATGTCCAGAATTTGAAACTCAAGGACTTTTGCCGAACAAGTTCTGTGTGTTGGTATACATAATAGTATGTCAGTTTCTCGAAGGAATTAAATGGTTCTGAATGTGTTTTCTTGCTAGAAATTTTTTGATGAAAATGAGTTTTAGCTTATGAGGGTTTTTTTAATTTTTTTTGTGGAATTTTGGATTAGCATTGCGGCTTGGGCTTCCTTTTGTACCCAGTTTTCTTGGCCAGACTGGAAGAGTGGAAGATATGCTTCATGGATTGAATTTTGCTTCTGCTGCTGTTGGAATTATATTCACCAGTGGGTCAGAATTGGTATGCTTAATCCTTCTCTTTTCGAGATAGTTGCGGGGAGAGGAGGATATATCAGAGGAAGAGAAGAATAAGTGTTTTTTTTTGTTTTTTTTTTTAATGTGGAAATTAAGTGAAATGTCGAATTTACCCCTTTCTCTGGGACCACTAGCTGAGTTTGTCGCTGCCACGTCAGCATTTAATGTCCAAATTGGATGTCTAAAAAAAAATTGGGCACGGCTGATTGAAATTGAAAGCACAGGGGTGTTGCTGATCAAATTAAAAGGGCAGGGACTGACATGATGTTACCCCCAAACCTCAGGGTACTAAACTGAAATTTGTCCTTATTGTTATCTTCTAGTTGTGATTGTATAAAAAGTTAAATTTTGTCTAATTATTTGTAGGGAATTTTTCTGAAAATAATCTAATACTTGGTCTAAGTACTTGTGATTATGCTTACTATGTTCTAATTTGATATTTTCTGCTTGACTAATTCTAAGGTCTATGACACTATTAATTAGTGGATGTTCTTCACTATGTAAAATATGCTTATTATTTTTCTGTGGAAAATATCAAACTAAAGTATTCTGATCTAGAGTGATTTTACGTTTTTGATGCTCTGTAATCTCTAAATTAAGATAATCTATCATAAAACTACAACAGATTTAAACATATGTAACAAACATACCGTATTTAAAGATAACGAAATCATATATATACTACTACAAATCCCTTTATAGACATCGCCTGACTGACATCAGGTTAACCAAAATCTGATGTTATAAATATTTTAACATCGCATTCTCTTATTTCTGATTTCTAACATGGCTATACACATCGGGCCTTACGGCGACTGATATAATTTATTTATTTTTAATTGCGGAAACCTCAAAATTAGAAAAGTGAAGCGCGCTCCTCTATTAAGAGTTTTGGAGAATGAAAACTTCCCACTTTCCACAAAAAACAAAAAACCAAATTCCCACGTCCTTAAGACCTGAACTGATCTGTCACCGAAATCTCTCCCTTCTTTCGGCTACCTCTCTCTCTTTCTCTCTCTCTCTGCAATTACCAAAGGCCAAAAATTTCTCAGAAGACCGAATTCTTGTTACAAAGGAATCCAACCCAAGCGCAATGAAGCCCGACTTGGTCCTCCTCGACGATGTAAGCTTCCTCTTCTACCATACCTTTTCTATTATTAATTTCTTTAATTCATATTTGATTTACTCTCTTAGAAGCTATTCCGTTTTTATTGTGGTTTTGTCAAATCAATAATCACTCTAATCAATCAACATGAAAAGGACAAAGAGGAGTTCACCCAATTGCTTTCGTAATTGCCTTTTCTTTGCCCGTAGTTTGTACTTGGTTCTGATTGATGAGTAGTGCTAAGATTAGTAGAGAACCTTGAACCTGTAATTTGTAAATGTTTTTGGATGGTTTTGTGAATGGTGGATTGTGTATATTTTGCTTGATTTTGCAGGTCTGATTTATAATTGACGAGCCTGAACCAAGACCTTCTTATCTCATCTACCATGCCATTTGGTTCATTCTTATCTTCGCGCTTCGTATCATCCTATTACAATTTCCATTTCATATATATTATTTTATGAAATTTTTTTTTTTTGAACTCTAGAAATTGAGTTCTGAAAGACTCGGCAACTCCCCACATTTGTTGCAGTTACCATAAGTTTCGAATTCTAATTGTACTCTCCCTCTAAATCTTTGCTGCACGGAGCACATTTGGAGGTAGGAAACTCTCTTTCCATCCTTTGTTTTATCTGCATCCCTGTTTAATTGGGTGTTTGATTAAGTACATACTTTGTGGAGTATCATTAAATTCCTTCATCAATCTTTGAAGGAGCCATTGGTGAACAACTGTAGATCGGCAAAAAGGAGGGAGTTGAACTATTGAAGAACTTGAAGGAAAACCTCAGTTGATATGCTTTTACTCATTATATGTGTGTTTTTACTTAGTATATAATGTGTGACATCAATTGGAAATTGTAGGTTCACATGGAACTTGAATGAATTGAAGCATCTAACATCTAATTAAGGATGAGATGACGCAGTTTTGTGTCTTTATTTTCTTAAGTTTTGCACTATGAATGTGTCTACACTAGATCGGGGAGAAAGAACAAGAAGAAAAAGAACAGCAGCCCCATAAGGAAAACCTGTGGACAAAGCAAGTGACCTTGAATTTGCCTTGCATTTATGCAAATGCTGAAGACATTGAGGTTTTATTTTCTTTCTTCTTGTTTTTTTTAGCTATTTTTTTTGGTTTTGTAGTTCATTCCCCAAAACTGTTATTATCTTTGTTTTCAATTTTTTTTAAAGAGGAGAATAGGACCTATTTGGTGGATGTGGAAGCTTTTTTCAATTTCTTCCGTAGTTGTTTGACTAAAATCATCATTATGTTTGTTTGTTTGGTTATTAGATTTGATATGCAAGATGAGAAGAAAATTGGAGTACTAGACATGGTTATATATGCGGTGACAACTTTCTTAAAATGTGGGCTTTAGTTTGATTTCAAGATGATTTAATTAAATTTACAATCTATAGGTGCTATGGAATTACAACATTCGTGTTGAAGTACATGGTCAAAAATGGTATTATATTTGCTCGAGTGCTATGAAAGGTTGTTTTCCTGCATCTATTCTTGAGATTATGTGTTTTGGCGTTATTTTACTTGTTGCATTGGTTTCACTGGATAATTCAAGGAGGGGTTGCTGCTCTATTGGATTTGCACAAGGATTTTCTCATTTTCCAAGGGTGCTTATTCATATAACACTTTAATTATATTAATTCTTGGGTACCAATTTGATTTCAATAGCCAAGATATTTAATTTTGATCGGTTGAACTTTTGTTGCTTTCCATTATGTAAGTTATTTATGTTTTTTGTAACTAAGAGGTCAGGCCTTATGTCCCCCTCTCTAGCTATTGTATTTGTTTTTTGTGCTAATAAACAATACCTCTTATCAATCTCGATTTACTTTTATTCTCTTTTTAATATGAGCAATAAGAACAGCTCTTTATGTATGTGAACGGTTGTATTAATCTTATCTTGAAGTACAAAAGTTATTAGTTCTATAGTAAGGATTGAAGTTAAAAGGGATGCCAAAAGACTAGATAACAACAGGTTTAAATGCAATTAGTGGTGTAAAGATGTATTTGTAAACAGAAACTAGTAAATAACTGATGCCAAATTCTTCTTAGACATCAAATATAAGTAAAAAACCGATTTGGTTTCAGGACTCCACATTAGGTGAAAACAACTTACCGATGTTAAAGTAATGTGAGACATCAGAAGTTGGTGCTTAGACATTGATAATTCTAGGTAGTCATGGGTTTATAGTATACATAGGACATCGTTTTATTGTAAATCTATGTTGTCTAAATATGGTATAGACATCGGCCAACAACTGATGTATAAACACATAACATTAGACATCACTTAACGAGACATCGGTTGCTTATTGAAATAGACATCAATGCTTAGCTGATGTCTATCAATATCCTTGTACTAGTGTATTGCCCCCCAATACAGGGTCGGACTGTACTGGATCTTAATCACAGGTTCAATTTTTTTCTTATTTTCTTACTAGTTGTGTTTATGACTTCTGTCCTCAAGGTACTTTACTAATATAATTATACTATTATAATGTTAAACTAAAGCTTTGATGAGGGCTGTCCTAAATAAAAGTATGCCAAAATATCTACTAAATTTTATTAGTTATCTTGGCATGCATGTTAATTAAGACAAAATTCCTCAAAGATAATATGATCGTCAGTTTAGCAATATAATCAAGGGCGTAGGCACATTAGGGCCGGAAGGGTCATTTGACCCTTCTCAACTTTTGGAAATAGTCGCTGATTGGTTGAAATTTTAGATGTTTCTATGTAACTATTATATTTTAATATGTGAATTGACCCTTCTGACACCGAAAAAATTTACTTTAACAGTTTTGGCCCATCACCAAGTAGTACCCACGTGCAACTTGGACTTGCAAGACTCCAACATTCTTTTAAATTTCTATTATATTTTATTAAATGATCAATTAATCAATGATTACCTCATATTTATTTAACTTTTAAAAAAAATTTCCTTTATCCTAGTCAAATTTGTATGCTGTTAACTATATTTCCCAAATAATTCGTCTTTTGTCTTTCTCAATTTTCTCTCCTACGAACGGCAAGACTTGTAATCAACTAGAGGGTAAGATTTGTTACCTTGTTAATAAATCACTTCAATTAAAGAAATTTCTTTAATTCATTACAAAGTTTAAATTTTTTTTAGAGATTAGTCAATTTAATTTATTCTACCATGAAGATCATAAATAGTGATTTCCGAAACTAAATGGAAGATATGTGGATGAGTGGCAGTATCATTACATACATTGGGAAAGATATATTTTCTTGTATTGATAATGAAACCACCATGTATAGAGTTCAAAATAATTAAGAGCAATCATCGCAAACAATTATAATTGGTTTGAAGATATCTGGTATGTTTGAGTATATTAATAATTTATGATTTTCTTTTATCAAAAGAATGATATATAAACTAGTATATTTAAATTAGTTTTTTAACAATAAACATATGCGATTTTATGTTATTTGATAAAATTATATTTTTGTTTAATATAATCATTATGATTTGAAAATGACCCTCCTAATTCATATTTCTGGCTACGCCATTGAATATAATGGCATAATTATCTCAGTGTTTCCCTGTTTTGGACTAGAAATCTACTAAGAAGACCAAAAAATAAACAGGTAAGATGAACCTACTTGATCATGCTAGTACAAACTGTACAGTCTTCTATGGAGTTGCAATAGAAAACACCGGTTGATGCTTGTCTACTTTACACGAACATGAACAAAATGTCACCAACAACTACTGCTAATCGTGAACAGCTACTGCTCCATATTATAGCTACAGATTATGAGAGGCTATGTACTGTTGATTGTTGTTCATGGAAGATAATAAGTAGAAAGTATATGAACAGATGATATTATGAACAAAAGACTTTGTTAATACTGAAAGTGTTTACAAAGGAAAGCAATTGGCATTGAGATTGTTTCTTCTTCAGCGTACTCCATTTGCTATCTAGTCTGCTTTCTTATACTAGCTCTAGATAGCTTTGTACAAAATCCACAGTAATTAAGGTGGTGATGCCTCTAAACAAACCTAATGACAGATGGAACTAGCATGTAAGTGTAGACAGCTTACCATGCACTAATAAACAACATGCATTACAATACCAATAGGCTTCATGCAGATAACTAATATACACATGTAGCTAAACAAAACAACAAATTAACATGCAATAGAAAAACAAAGGCCGCTATACACGACATATGAGGCCAAAAATCTTTTCAGAAAATTTGTCCCTTTCCTTCAACTTGTCAAGAGCTGATCGTGAGGTCAGTTTTGCCATTTTTGAAGAAGTTTGTGTGAGTGAGAATTACCCCCTTTGGTAAATAGGTGAGTGGGAATTTCCTTTTTTTTTTTTTTCAGAAGAATAGGAAGAGATAAGAGTCTGAGAGGCTGAAAATATGGGTGTTGATCAATTAAAGGTATGGAGTGTGGCCATTCCTGTTCCTGACGTGATCGAAGAGAAAAAAGAAAAGATAAAAATTCTGTAAAATTGGGGCCTACATAAAAGAAAACCCAAATAAATATTAAATAATTAGTCTGAATCAGAAAAAAAAATTTAAATAATTATGCACCCACGCTTTGTGCTTGTGGGTGGAGCATATAGACGCCGACATTGAATATAGCGGTGGGTTTGACTGCATGAGGTAATCCACAAATTTTTTTAATTATCCATTGCCCACATGTGTTGTAATTGACAATAGATTATCAATCCTTTTTAAATTTTTTTTTTTTTTTGGTCTGAAAGATACTTCCATTGAAAGCTATAAACGAGCAAAGAGCCAAAGAAACACAATAAGAACCGTAAATAAGGACAACAATGCTAGAAACATAAAAGAAAGGCACGGGCCGCACAGCAGCAAGCTGCAACAAAACCAGTTCAAAGGACCGGGATTTAGGGCCGGATGTGCCAAGAAAATAATGGTAGACACCTCGCTCAAAAAGTTAGGGAACATTCTTTCCAATAAGAAAGTGAAAGTCCAAAAACTTATCTTAACCAATAGAAAGAAGATAGAAAAGGAAGAAGATAACAAGGCAAGTAGGTCAAAAGCATGATATTGCTTGTACGTTATTCAAGACACTGTTTTGGAACTTAGCATCATCATGTGCACTACCAGAAGAGAATGGTAACCCGTGACACCACAGAGCAATAAGCATGGGGCTCATATAACATTGTTGCTCACGGGACTCCACCCACCATTCTTTCTTTGCCTATATAAACTCCACCTCCAGAACTCCAGCCTCCAAACAGCTCAATCCAAAAGAACTCGTTCATTTATCAAAATGGAGGCTGCTCGGAAGCTGGTGTTGGTCGTGGCAGCGGTGCTGGTGGTGGTTGCTTGCATTAATGTAGAGGTCTCCGATGCGCAGACCATTTGCAATGTGTCTGTGAATAACTTGATGTCCTGCAAGCCGGCCGTAACAAAACCTAACCCTTCCAGGCCGACCAAGACCTGCTGCTCGGCGCTGTCGCACGCCGACTTGAAGTGCCTCTGCTCCTACAGGAACTCGAACCTGTTGCCTTCTCTGGGGATTGACCCTAACCTTGCCATGCAGCTCCCTGCCAAGTGCAAGCTTCCTCACCCTGCCAATTGCTAGAGAGGCCAATCGATCTACAGCTACACTGTCAGATGTGGCTAGCTAGCTGAAGTTAAATAAAAGCTCTATATGTATGTATGATTAAGATGGGATTAATCTTGGAGTGAAATGCTTAATTAATTTCCTTAATGTTTGCGTTTCAGTTGTTCTAGCTGCTGCTGCTGGTCTTTAATTGATTTTTTGTTTTAATTGTTGTAATGCTTGTATCCCTCCAATTTTTTTTTTTTTGGTCTGGAAATAACTTCATTACGCCAAAAGGCAAGAGAAATACAGAGAAAGAGGAAAGCAGAAACTAATTGAGGAAGAGAATACAACAGCCAACTAAATAAACTAAGCAACACCCAACTAAAGCAACTAAGAAGGAAAGGAAAGCTGCATCGCCTCAAAAGACCCGATCACTAGTTGAGGACGGAGGGCCGGCCACTACAAGAAAAGTAGTCTACGACAACAACATAATTACAACGTGCTTTAAATGCTCGTTGTTACATACAGTTTTTTACAATGAGCAAAGAATATACGTTATAGAAAACTATTTACCACCACATGAGTCATTTGCATGTTGTTAATTTGATTATCAACAACTTACCTTGCATGTTGTTATCTCTAAGTTGTCAATTGAGCTATTAAAGCGGGCGTGCATGTTGTGACTTTGCAGTTCATTTTATTTTATTGAAAACAAAATGTTAGAAAATCTCACTTATCAAAACTATCAAAATTAGTCATTCAAAAAAAAAAAAAAAAAAGCCATCAAAATTTTAAGAGTGTCCCCTATCTCTGCTCTCTACAAATCTAGCGTCTCCTCCCCAATCTACATCGACCTCCGCCTCATCATTTCCTACCCCTCCCTCCTCCGCCAAATCTCCCAACCCTAATCGCCGTCGCCCCCTCCTCCACCCACGACGACCTCATCTGCGGTGTCCCCTAGACCGCCCTCCCCATCGCCACCTGCATCAGGACCTCCCATGACGTCCCAATGCTCATGCGCCGCCAAGGAGGTCAAGGACTACGGTACTGCCAAGGCCATAGAAGGCGAATTCAAGCCCGTCCAGGTCTGCCTCATCATCGAGGACCTCGTCACCAGTGGCGCCTTCGTTCTCGAGACTGCCGGGCCGCTCAGAGCGCCGAGTTGAAGGTCAGTGACGCTAATTTTGGATTAAATTGTTGAAATTCGAGCTAATTTTGGATGCTTGGCATTGCTGATTGAATTGAGCAATTTTGATTGTGATTTGTGTGCTAATTGATGTACTTGCTTGGTGAAGCTGGAAGAGAGGAGCAAACCTGAGCACTGACAGGGGCAGAGGTGAGTGCTTTGTTCAGTTTCTCATGAAATTTTTGCTGCAGTTGATAATTGGGTGAGGTATATGGTGTTAGGAGTACAATTATGGCTTCTACTGTTCTATTGTGTATGGTAGTGTCAGGAGTACAATATATCAGCAGAACCTTAGATCACCACATTTCTAGTTAGGGTTGAGGAATGGTCGGAAAACTTTTGCTAAACGCTGAAAGCTAGACACTGGACTATAATAGTGAAGGGGGAGGAGGCTTTTTTTTTTTTTTTCCTTCTTTCTTTCTTTCAATTGGTATCTTTGGATGACTTTCAATTCTTTTTTGCTCCATAATTATATTGCAAAGGTTTGACACTGATTATGAATTGTGACTTTTGAAATTTGGTTGTAGCCTTTGATGCATAACGTTCCTGATGTACAAGTGTTTACACTCCTCTAGAGACTAATGTAGTTGTTCAGCACCTGTTCTTCTTTGTTTGCTGGGTTCTTCTTTCATGTACCTCTATCATGTCCCAGGTTAGCACCTGTTTTCCCTAAACAACAAGCATTTATCAGTCAATCTGTCAATCCATAACAGCTATTATTATCTCCTTTCTGAAATGTATAGAAAAGTTGAGGAGTTGTGTCTGGGCTATGAAGCAGTGATTTGAAAAAAAAAAACGTCTATGAGTCGATCTGTCATTATAATTATTGAAATTTTACATGCCTCTTATTAAACTAAATTGTCTTTTGTGGATTTTTAGTGTCGTTAACATTTGGAGCAAATTGCTGGAAAGTAATCCAACTATGTTTCAAAATAGTAAAACTGCTGAATCAGCTTTTGGTGCAGCAATCAAGGTATGCTCAGATAGAATGGGATAATTTGGCATGAGGGAGGTTAGTTGCTGCTTTTTGCAACTGATAGTTTTGTTCATATGAAATTTGGCATGTCACATGGCTTGTCTATGCTCGTCATAGCAGCTTTGAACATGCGCGATGTTAAGGAGTCGGGGACTTTTAATGACTCTAGCATCTACAACATGCGCCAAACGTTGTCAAAAGTGATTGACAATGTGAATTGCATGTTGTTTAACATGTTTTTTTCTTATAGTGGCCAGGTAGACCATCGTTTCTCAAGATAGATATCAAACAGGTTGGGGGCCTATTGGCTCAATCCTGGGAGCACAACGTCAACTTAGCAAGCTTCGCCGCTGCGTCTGCAACACGGTTTGCATCACGAGGGATCCAATTCCACTTGATCCCGTTGAACAGAGGCTTTAGGTGATTCACTTTGTCAATCATTGGAGAAATTCTCCAGTTTGGGCAGAACTCTGTATTATCTAGAGCACGGATAACTTCTTGACAATCACTTTCAAGGATGATGTTTTGTATCTTCATATGGGCAGCCAACTGGAGTCCCTTGAGTCAAATAGAGCAAGGTTGAGAGTGAATTTTCTGATATATTATGACACTCATTCTGTGGTGTATATAAACAGACTACAATCGTACTACAACTATTGTGTACTACTATACTACACAACATATACAAGGTAAGTAGTTACAACAATATATTCCCTTGTAGACTATTCCTAATAAGGAACGATGACTCACACTAACACTCCCCCTCAAGTTGGCACATATACATCAACCATGGCCAACTTGCTTAGTGAGTCATAAAACGCCTTCCTAGAAACTCCTTTGGTAAGTACATATGCAAGTTGCTCTTCAGTTGGAACAAAAGGAAAGCTAATAATTTTGGCATTTAGCTTCTCATTTATAAAGTGACGATCAACCTCCACATGCTTAGTACGATCATGCTGTACTGGATTCTGTGATATGTCAATAGCTGCCTTGTTGTCATAATACAACTGCATGCATGATATTTTTGAGTTTGAAACCCAGATCACGTAACAGATTTCTCAACCACAACAATTCACACACTCCGTGAGCCATACCTTTATACTCGGCCTCAGGACTAGAAAGTGCCACAACTTTCTGTTTCTTACTCTTCCATGTAACCAAATTACCTCCCACAAAAGTAAAGTAACCTGATGTCGACCTCCTGTCTGTAATATTTCCAGCCCAATCTGCATCTGTGAAGCCACAAACCTCAAGAATGTTGTTGTTCTTAGAAAACAGTACTCCCCTTCCTGGAGCTGACTTCAAGTACTTCAGAATTCGCATGACAGTATCCATGTGACTCTCACTCGGATTATGCATGAACTGACTCACCACACTCACTGCATATGCAACATCTGGTCTAGTATGAGCCAAATAAATCAAGCGTCCAACTAATCTCTGATAGCGAGCTCGATCAGTAGGTACCTGATTTGGATACTCAGCTAAATAATGATTATGCTCAATAGGAGTATCAATAGGTCTGCAATCCAACACACATGTCTCTGTCAGCAAGTCAAGCACATACTGCCTTTGGCACAGATAGATTCATTCTCTCCCCTTGGCTACCTCAATTCCTAAGAAGTACTTAAGCTCACCCAAGTCCTTCATCTCAAACTCAGAAGCTAGCTGTCTCTGTAGTCTATCCATATGACTTAGACAACCTCCTAGTGGACATATAGTTGGCTACTGGATATTTTGATTTGGCAGTAAGAGTAGGTTCATATCTTTTGGTTGATTGACCTCGAGTGGTTCTATGTGGTAACACATATTGCTCAACATTAGACTCACTACTGCTAGTATCAGTGGATGGACATACCTCAAATGGGTGATCTTCAGTACCAGGAAGTTGTGGGTCAGGGGTAGAAGCGATGGCAGGAGGGGCAGATGTGTCTTCAACCTCATTCTGAGTGAGGTTAACTGGTGCTTGGATGTCTGGAGTTTCTGCTGCTGGAGGCGACGTGCTAATAGTCTCAACCGGATCCGTCAAAATACCTCCTGACTGTGTGACTGGTGCTTCTCCTTCTAATTCCTCTCCCTCTCCATGATATAGCTCTTCAAAATATGAAGTCTCCCCCTGAAGAGCTGTATCTGAAGAGGAAAAATAACTCATGTCTTCAAAGAAAGTAACATCCATAGTGACATAATACTTTCTGGTTGGTGGATGACAACACTTGTACCCCTTCTGATAGCCTCCGTAGCCAACAAACACACACTTAATGGCCCGGGAATCCAACTTAGACCTCTGGTTTTTTGGTACATGGAGAAAAGCAACACACCCAAAAACACGAGCTGGAAGATTATGAAATGAGGGTGAGGAGACATGAGAGGCGAGAACCTCAAATGAAATTTTTCCCTGAAGGACACTAGATGGAAGACGATTGATAAGATGAGAGGAAGCATGTATAGCATCGCCCCAAAGATAATTAGGCATATGAGCACTAAAAAGAAGGGCACGAGCCATATCAAGTAAATGACGGTTTTTCCTTTCAGACTCTCCATTCTGTTCTGGTGTTTGCGGACACGTGGTTTGGTGAACAATCCCATGGGTTGTAAAAAACTCTTGGAACACATGGTTAACATACTCCCCCCCCCCCCCCCCCCCCCCAAATTGTCAGAACGAAGGAATTTAATGGTGCTATGATATTGTGTTTGAACAAGATTATGAAATGTTTGAAAAGTAGGGAAGACTTCATGTTTGGTTTTAAGAAGGGCAACCCATGACAATCTCGTACAATTATCAATAAACAACACAAAGTATCACATACCCGATACAGTGGGCTCTCTAGAAGGTCCCCAAACATTAGAATGAATCAACTCAAAAGGAATAACACTTTTATTAGAAACACTAGGAGAATAAGGAGCACGATGACTCTTGGCCAAAACACATGTTTCACAATGTAAAACAAACTCATCCACACCAATAAACAGAGTAGGCATGGTTTTTTTCATAAGACTAAAAGATGGATGCCCTAACCAGCGATGCCACAACCAAATTTCACTTAACTTATCAGAATTCGAAGTCAAAGCGGCTCCGGACTGTGCTCATGGTTTCTCTCCTGCGTATGTCTGATCTAGATGGAACAACCTGCCCCTCAGATACCCCCGACCGACTATCTCCCTGGTGAGAAGATCCTGAAAAATCACATACATAGGATAAAAGGTTACAGAGCATTTAGACTCACTGTTCAACTGTGGAACAGATATCAAGTGATGAGATAAGTCAGACACATATAACACATTATGAAGTTCTAAAGTGGGAGTAATACGCATTGACCCTGACCCTAACACAGGAGAAGCCTCACCATTGGCATTAGTTACATAGGACACTGGTGGGGAAGATAATTCAATAAAATACGATTTGTCATAAGTCATATGATCGGAAGCACCAGAATCAATAATCCATGTATCAGAACCAACAAAGTTAGAAACCTATAAAGCCATACCAATCTTACCCCAACCAGCTATAGAGGCTGTAGGAGTAGCCCCACCTGTTGTATGATGATCTTGTCTAGCCACTCCATAGAAATTTGGTTCTTGGACCAATTGAACAGCAGCTGCTTTTGCCTTAGGACGATAACCTTGTTTTTTAGGTTTGAGGTGCGGATTCAGTTTCCAGCAAGTCTCTCGAATATGCCCAACATCGGTGCAATAAGAACAC
Organism: Rosa lucieae; assembly: GCA_024704745.1. Taxonomy (NCBI): domain Eukaryota; kingdom Viridiplantae; phylum Streptophyta; class Magnoliopsida; order Rosales; family Rosaceae; genus Rosa; species Rosa lucieae. The sequence goes on along the minus strand of CM045495.1, from coordinate 30,044,132 downwards.
TGAGGACGAGGACGATTAGCAAAGCCTAGTGGAGGTCCTTGCTGATGAACTGGGACTGATCTCTGCTGCTGAAGAAAAGGTGCTGGTGCCTGAATAGCTAGGCTGGATACTTTAACTTGTGCATGTTTGAGACTTTCTTGCTGAGACTCATCCTTACGAATATATGTAAAAGCTGTGGTCAAACTAGGAGGATCTGGCATTCTAAGCAATTCTCCTTTGGCACTGTTATGTTTGGCATCAAGTCCTCGCAAGAATGCATGAACCCGCTCAAGTTCCTTTTCTTTCTGGTACCATGCAATATCCTCCTGGTTCTTGATCTTGCAAGGACGCTTCTGATCAATTTCAGCCCATACATTCTTCAGCTTGGTAAAAAACACTGACACTGGTTGCTCATTCTGTTGCATTCCTGCAGCTTTGCACATCAATTCATGAACCTGTATAAAATCAGACTCATTTGTATAGAGATCTCCCAACGTCTTCCATATCGCCTCAGCAGTTTCACATTCCTCCACCATCTGTAGCACATCATCAGTCATGGCTCAAAATAGAATCGACATTACAAACCTATCATCATCTTCCCACTTAGCATAGGCCTCATTATCATCTTCACTAGGAGCCTTGATTGTTCCAGTCAGATGCCCCATTTTGTGTATCCCACGGAGATAAACGGACATAATCTTCTTCCATGTTCGGAAATTGGTACCAGTGAGTTTGGTACCCCTAAAAGAACCACCTTCTGAGCTCTTGACAGAGACTTCAACCCTCTGGACCTCATTGGTCTTAGAACTCTGACCTTCACTGTCAGCACCACCCATTGCAATAATACAATAGAAAAATACACAAATCCCAAAGTACGCAGCGGAAATAAGAATAGTAACATTTTTTTTTTAACCTGTTTGACTAAGCTGAATGGGTTGACCGATTTCAGTTGACCGAGTTGACTCACGGACCGAGTTGACCGAGTGAAGAGATCGATCTGGAATTGCCTGAGTTTGGGTAAGGATCGTCGTCTGGGCAGGAGCGATCGATCTGGAATCCTCCTGAGTGAGCAAGAACGACGCCGGGTTGGATCAAGAACGACTCCGGGCTGGATCAAAAGAGGCCGATCTGGATTGATGAGAGGAGCGGCGGCGGTCTTAGGCGGAAGACGAAGTTGACTGGACAAAAAGAGCGACGGCGGTCTTGGGCTGAGGAAGAGGCCGTCTGGACTAGAGGAGCGGCGGCGGCCTTGGGCTGAAGGCGAAGCCAATCGTAGCTGTGAGATGAGGAAGTTGACCGTGAAGAATGGATATGTCTGCCAACAGTTGGAGAACGACGTCGTCTAACCCATAGAGGGTTCTAAGTCAACTATCTTCCTCGTATTGAGAGAAGACTAAAGAAGAAGAAAAAGAGACAAAGTCCTTTGGATCTTTGCTCCGATACCAAGTCAAATAGAACGAGGTTGAGAGTGAATTTTCTGATATATTATTACACCCATTCTGTGGTGTATATAACATACTACAATCGTACTACAACTATTGTGTACTACTGTACTACACAACATATACAAGGTAAGTATTACAACAATATATTCCCTTGTAGACTATTCCTAATAGAGAACGATGACTCACACTAACACCTTGACCACTGCATCTGCTTCTACTTCAATAGCCGAGTTGTGGCTACTGTGCAAACTAGCTCCGGCTATCGAGAATCCTCTGTGGTTCCTGATAATAACCCCCATCCACTTTTATGACTATTTTCATCCCAGGCGCCATCAACATTTACTTTAGCAAAGGGGGGGGGGGGATACCACTGATGTCTTTGATTAGGGATGTGGCTTTCCATGCTTGTGGTATGGACCGGTTCATGGATTGCAAACCACTCCATGTAGCTTCTATTAATTTTAACAATGACAGCAAGTGGGTTTGGTTTCTCATGCTTCATAACCACTTCACATCTGTGTTTCCAGATCTCCCAAAGGTGAAAGCAAATAAGTTGGAAAAAGTCAACTTGGCTATTGGAAAGAAAATCACATTTCTTATAGATTTCAAGAAGCCAATCTTCCAAAGAGCTAATCTTCTTCTTGTTAGGGGCATAGCCAAGCGAGCAACCAAACCAAACTGCTGACGTCCAGGGGCAGAGGAGCAGGCAATGCTCCGTATCCTCTGGGTACTCTCCACAAATAGAACACAGGGGGGTGGGTAAAATCTTTCTTTTGAAAAGGTTCCAGCCCGTTGGAAGAGCGTTAGACATGGATCTCCATAGGAAATTAGAGATCTTTGGCAAGTTTCTTGGGTGCCAGACTAGTTTCCATATCTTGTGGTTTATGAGATGAGAAGATGAGGGCTTATAGCTAGAGGGCTCTTTAGGTTTGGAACTCAACTTTTTGTAGCCACTTTTAGGAGAGTAGGCCCCTCCCTTATTGTGAGGCCAAACAAGTCTGTCGTCCTCATGAGCATCACCGATGGGGATGGCCTTAATTGCCACTATGTCACCTTGCTCCAGGAAAGGCTCTAGGTGAGAAATATTTCACTTTCTGTCCTCATCAATAACCTCTGAGACTAGAAGGGGGGTGAACCTATTTGAAGTGTCCGTAGGGATAATTAAACCACCATTTTGGTTTGGGACCCATCTGTCCTTCCACACATCTATACTCTTTCCATTCTTTACTTGCCACAGTGCATTATCAGCAATAACATCTCTCCCTGCAAGGAGACTGTTCCAAACCCAAGAGGAACCTTTCTTAGCGTTGAGGAAGGAGGAGTTGTTGAAGTACCTGGCTTTTAAAATTCTTCCTCACAATGACTTGGGGTTGTTGATGAGTCTCTAGCACTGTTTTGCTAAAAGGGCCTTATTGTAAGTATGTAGGTCTTTAAAGCCAATACCTCCCTCAGCTTTGCTCTTGCAGAGATGATCCCAAGCCCTCCAGTGGATTTTTTCGTGTGCATCCGAAAAACCCCACCAAAAGTTTGCTATATCGGAATTGATAGCTTTGCATAGAGTAACCAGCATCAAGAAAATCGACATGGGGTAGGCCGGCATCGCCATAGCAACAGCCTTGATTAGAGTTTCTCTTTCGGCTTGAGAGAGAACAGTAGCCTTCCAGCCATCCAGTTTCTGTTTGATTCGTTCCCGAATGTAAGCTAAAGCCTCTCTCTTAGAGTTACCCTAGTGAGTAGGAAGTCCAAGATAAACCCCTGGTTCCTCAGAGATTGGGACACTGAGAGCATTTGCAATATCATCTTGGACTACCTGTGGGGTGTTGGCCGAGAAGAAGAGGGAAGACTTGTTAAAATTGATTGATTGGCCCGAAGCTAGACAGTACTCGTTGAGGATTGTACTGAGAATTCGGCAGTTTGACACTGTAGCCTTCAAGGAAAATAACGCATCATCTGCGAAAAGAAGATGGGATAAGCCAGGGCAGTTCGCACTCAGTTTCAGGCAATGAAGCTGCTTGTTTGAGATGGCTGCAGATATATTTCTTGAGAGCACTTCTCCCACAATCAAAAAGAGATAGGGGATAGAGGGTCCCCCTGTCTTAAACCTCTAGAAGGGTTGAAGTATTGTCCTTGCTTTCAATTGATAGTGATCGAGAAAGAGACCAAGGTTACCAATTCCATAATCAAATTGACCCAGTCAATGTTAAAGCCAAACTTTAGAAGCGAAGCCTCCAAGAAATCCCATTCTACCCTATCATAGGCCTTATTCATATCTAGCTTTAGAGCAAGCTCATGATCCGATTTCGAGTTTTTCAACTTCAGATACTGATAGGCTTCATGAGCTAAAATGAGGTTGTCCTGAATTTGGGAACAAACGCATTTTGATGCTCAGAGATGATTTATGGTAGGATAGGTTTCATTCTGTTGGCAAGAAGTATTGCTAAGATCTTGCCCGAGTTGTTGGACAAATTGATGGGCCGGAATTGGTTGAGAGATTCTGGGTGAGGAACCTTCGGAATTAGGACAATATTAGTCCTGTTTAAATTGGTCACCGAGGCCTCCCCGTTGTAGAAGCAAGAAACTACATTGCTGATGTTTTCATGAACAGTGGCCCAATACTGGCTGTAGAAAAGGCCGGGGAAACCATCAGGTCCTAGGGCCTTGAAGGTGCCTAGTTGTTTTGTAGCCTTGTGAATTTCCTCTAGAGAAAAGGGCTTCATGAGGCTATGATTTTGTTCAGGAGACACGCTGGCATGGACATTATCCAGGGTAGAGCCCCAGCTTCTAGGGCCTGAGGAAGTGTAGAGCTTTCCAAAGACAGTGCCGAATTCCTCTTTGATCTGCGATTCACCACTGATCCAGACGTCGTTACCAAGGCAGAGGCTACTTATCCGGTTTCGTTGTCTTCTTTGAATGGTGGTAAGATGAAAAAATTTGGTATTTCTATCACCATTCAGTAACCAGTTGACTCTAGATCTCTGTTTCCAAAAGGACTGTTCCAGCTTCCAAGCTTCTCCCAAGTCTCTGATGATCTCATTCACCCTTCCTCTTAAGTCAGATAAAATAGGCCCATTTTGAATGGCGCTAAGCTCTTGATTTAGGGCCTCAATAACGGACTTGTTATTTGGGTACTTCTTTCTACTCCATTTGATCAGATTCTTCCTACAGGAGGACAGGTTTGAGTCCCAGAGCACAATCGGATCAGAGTTTCTATCAGACTTCCAAGACCTAGTGACAATCTCTTCACATTCAGGGTCTTCCGCTCAACTAGCCTCGAATCTGAAGGGTTTAGGGCCTTTGGGTAACCAATGGTGGGTGTAGATGACAAGAGGACAATGATCTGAGACTACCCTTGGCTCATGGTGAACAAACGAATCTGGCCAGGAGCAAAGTGTAATGCCCCGTACCTTAAAGTTTTTACTATTTACTTTTTAACGTTATTGACCGAGGAGTTGATTTTATCTTTTGTCGGTTAAGTTAGGAAATTTCCTTGTGAATGTCGTAAAATACGAAAAATCGAGTTCGTGGACACGTACTTTGTTTTAATCGGAGTTTTTACAGAAAAGTTATGACCAAAATGGGAAGTTACTATTCATGGTGGTTTTTTTTTATTACTTGAAGAGGAAAGTGGGTAAATAAGAGGAGAGAGAGTGTGAAAAATCGGGACAGAGCCCGACCTCCAGCCCTTCCCCTTTTCTTTTCTCTTCCCCTCGCACCGGACCCAAATTCCGGCGAAATCACAGCAGCCGAACCTTGCTGGACTCATCGCCGGCCATCGAAGCTTCCTCTCTTCATCCTCTTTCATCTCAGGTACGTGATTTGTGTTGGGTAGCCTTGATTTGAACTAATTTGGGGAGGAATGCCGAACGGGTTTGGGAATTTTTCGATTGGGTTTCCAATTTCCAGCTGTCTCCGGTCGGAAATCCTTGTGTTTTTGGTTCTTTGTGAAGTGTTAAACATATTTCCAACCTTATTGTAGCTTGTTTTGGCCGGAGGAAGTGGGATTGATGATGAACAGTAGCCATCAGATTTTCCGATTTTGGAGTGAATTTCCGACCACTTCTGCTTAGTTTTGGTTGTTATTGCAGGTATAAAGATTGTTGGGTTTGTTGTGGTGATGAGTTTGGGCTAGATAGGTTGGCCGGATTTGGGGTTTGGTGTGATGGCGCGTGAAGCCATGCGCCGCCACTGGTGGTGGCGTGTTGAGGCTCTGGCAGACTATTTAAAATGCTTTGTTCTGTGTTGTTAAATTATACTTGATGTTGGGAATCCTCGATTAGCATTGTTTTAGACTTGAGGTTAATTGTTTGGATGTTTTGAATTTTATGGTTTATGAATCTTTTGGGTTAAATCTCTGGATAAATTGCTAGTAATGCCAGTGCGGATTTGATTTACTTTGTTGAGAAATTTGGAGTTTAGATTGTGTTTTGAAAAGGGAAAAAAGTAAGAAAGAATTTGGAGATTTCAAAAAGGAATTTGGTGATTTATTATAGTTAAGGAAATTTCGTATTCAAGAATTTAAATCCCATTTGAGGTGCGGGATTTTTATGAGAAATTGATGAGTAACGAATACTAATTCTTGAGGGGACAAGTTTTGTTTTCTAGATTGTTTCCTCATTATGGTTAATTATGTCATGCCCATTTACTACAGGACGTACTGAGCCCTCAAGCATGGAGGACACGGCAGGCAGCAGGATTAGCTGCGAGACTCACCAGTGAATGGGCTTTTATTTTATTGAAATAATGCATGCAGCATGGTATTAAGTTTTTAATGGATATTATTTGAGTAAATGTGCTATCATGAAAGAAATGGATTTGAAGAATAGAGTTGGCAAGGAGGCTATCTTTAGCGCATGCGTATATTACCTAGTTGGCAGTCCCTTCTAGGTAATAGTCTGGTTGGCAGTCCCTTCCAGACTACTGGCCGGTTGGCAGTCCCATCCGATGCGTCACCTGGTTGGTAGGCCCTTCCAGATGACATGAGGTAGTTAGTTGGCAGTCCCTTCTAACTACATGTGGCTAGTTGGCAATCCCATCTACCCACCGCCTCCTATTCAGGTTGGCAGTCCCTTCTGATGCGTCATCTGGGTGGCAGTCCCTTCTAACTACATGTGGCTAGTTGGCAATCCCATCTACCCACCGCCTCCTATTCAGGTTGGCAGTCCCTTCTGATGCGTCATCTGGGTGGCAGTCCCTCCCAGATGGCATGAGATGATTAGGAAGTAGTCTTTCCTAATCATCAAATGAGTTTTCTTGAAAAGGACTGAGTTGGAAATATTGTGGAATCTCGCTGCATGTTGGTTTTGTTAACAAGAGAAATGGGGAAGCATTCAATGACTTGTTTCATAACTTATTTCAGTTTTGTCCACTCACTCTAACGGTTTTTAAATGTTTTCCTCTGGGCCCTTCGTTTTTCAAATGCCCAGATTTCAGATTTGCCGAGATCGCGTCCAGGAACTAGAGGCTTTGGAATTAGCGCTTCCGTTTTGTCTGTAGGTTATTACTTAACCTACCTTGTATGATATCGGCTTAGTTATGTAGAACTGCTCTAATAACCTTTTTGAATTTGGGGAATGTTAATGTTTGAAAATCTGTTATCGTATTGAAGTTCTGTGGAATTTGTACTTTCTGAATGTAACTTATACAGGTAGAATGTAAATATTTGGAGTGTGCATGTGAGTAGGAGTTTATTATTAACCATGTTCAGGTTTTGTGAAATTTTGGGTAGCCTATTTTAGGGGAGGTTCTGTTGATTTTTCGGTAGGATTTCACCTGAAGTGGGCCCCACAGGCTCGTATCTGGGTTTCGGGGTGAAACTTGGGTTGGGTTCTGTCAGTTGGTATCAAAGCACTAGGTTATTAGATTCTGTGGCCCATATCTTATTATAGTTTTCTTACATACTTGATTGTATTCAGTACCTCCCGAGTGATGGCCAGACTGCAGCGGTTCCCCATTATATACTCTTCTGTGCTGAAGTACATATCAAGTGTGTAAGATGATTGATGTTGGTGTAAATACCTTGGTGTAACTAAATCATGGAAATTTCAGGTAGAATGAGACGCGGACGCAGATCTCGTGCTGGTAGGGACTCTTCACCCGCTGGTGAGGGTGATGATGAGCAGGTCCCTCGTGGGTTACTACGGACCGTGGAGCAGTTGTTTGAGCGTTTTGTAGCGCCACTCCCTAATCCTAGTACTGACTATACAGTGAAGCGTGCCATAGGCCATGGGGCGTATACTTTTTCCAGTGCTCCTACGGAGTCCGTAGCAGGAGATTGGATTACTCGTATGGAGAAAGTATTCGAGTCCTTGGGTTGTCCAGCTACTAGGAGGGTTCCTTTGGTTATTGATCTCTTAGATGGGGTTGCATGGTTGTGGTGGCAGGGTACCAGGAATATGGGTTTTGACCCAACTACCATGACTTGGGAACAGTTCAAGGCGGAGTTCTCGAATCGATACTATAATCAAGCATCCCAGCATCGTCTACGACTTGATTTCATGCAGTTGAAGCAGACTGAAGAGATGATTGTATTGCAGTATGAGGAGCGTTTCATTGCTTTATGTCGATATGCACCTGAGTTGGTGGCGACAGAAAAGTTGAAGGTTGAGCAGTTTATTAATGGTCTCCTACCTATTTATCGAGACTGGTTGGCACCTCACGATTTCCCGACTTTTAAACTAGCTGTGGAGGCTGCTATGAGATGTGAGGCCAGATACCTAGATGGTTCCCGACCTTTGGAGGGTGGTGGTCCCAGCCAGGGGCCATCCAAGAGAATTGAATCTAGTTCGGGTTCTGCATCATCATCAGGCAGTAGATAGAGTACTAGACTCAGTAGTTCAGACTCTAGCTCTCGTCAGCATTTAAGGGGACGTTTCAGGAGGCCTGGACAGTCTGGTAGGAGGCAGTCCAGGGGTGGCACTGCTGGTTCCAGTGGAGTTTTTAGTAAACAGTCGATTCAAAGAGACTATCCCCTATCTGCTACTTGTGGTAGGTACCATTTGGGCCAGTGTCAGGCAGGAGTGGGGACTTGTTACCAGTGTGGCCAGTGGGGCAGCTACAGGAGGGATTGCCCTCAGTTGACCCAGGGAGTCCTCACTACATCTGATCAGACTGTGGGTCAGACCATTGTGGGTGCTGCTAGTACAAGTTCTCGTGGTAGTTTGTCAGGCAGGAGCAGTACTCAGCCTGGTCGAGGACAGAGAGGGCGTCCAGTGATCCAGGTCCGTCTTCATGCTATGACCCAGCAGGTCGCACTGCACCGAACGTCATTATGGGTACGTTAATTTTTTTTGGTCAACCGGCTTTCATTTTGATTGATCCTGGAGCCTTTCATTCCTTTATGTCTAGGAGGTTTTCTTTCTTTGCTAATGTGCCCTCATCTCTCCTTCTTGGAGAATGGCCCGTTGTTTTACCATCAGGAGAAATGCATAAAATTGAATGGGTATATCGTTTTTGTGGAGTGTTTGTAGAAGGAGTTTGCTTAGAGGCGGATTTGATTCCATTGAGTTAGTGGAGTTTGATGTAATCCTGGGGATGGATTTCCTCCGGATGCCTCATGCCTTAGTGGATTGTTTTTGTAGTACGGTGTTGTTTCGGAGTCCGGGTAAGCCAATTGTCACCTTCTATGGTGAACGGGAGGTTCTCCCATCTTGCATAATCTCAGCTTTAACTGCTAAGAAGATGTTGAGTAAGGGTTGCCAAGCTTATTTGGCACATGTGGTGAATACAGTTGCAAAAGTTTTGGATCCTAGCCAACTTCCGATTGTTGGTAATTATCCAGATGTATTTCCAGATGAATTGCCTGGTTTGCCCCCGGTGCGAGAGATAGACTTTACCATTGATTTATTTCCTGGTACAACACCCATCTCTCAGGCACCTTATAGAATGGCACCGGCGGAACTGAAGAAATTGTATTTACAGTTCCAGGAGTTAACTCATAAAGGGTTTATATGACCTAGTGCAGATCCCTGGGGTGCACCTGTGTTGTTTGTGAAGAAGAAAGATGGTACCTTAAGGCTTTGTATTGATTACCGGAAACAAAATAGGGTGACTGTAAGGAATATCCTTTGCCCCGGATTGATGATTTGTTTGACCAGTTAAGGGGCGCTAAAGTATTCTCCAAAATTGATTTGAGGTCTGGCTATCATCAGTTTCTGATTAAGGAGGAGGATGTAGCCAAAACTGCCTTTCAATCACGTTATGGTCATTATGAGTTTCTTGTTATGCCTTTTGGGTTGACAAATGCACCTGCTGCTTTTATGGATCTCATGAACAGAGTGTTTCGCCCGTACCTTGACCGCTTTGTGATTGTGTTCATTGATGACATTTTGGTTTATTCTACGAGTGAGGAGTTACATGCTGAACATTTGAGTATTGTGTTGGAGACTCTAAGGATACACCAATTGTATGCTAAATTTAGTAAGTGTGAGTTTTGGCTTGACCAGGTGACATTCTTGGGTCATGTCATTTCAGCTACAGGTGTTAGCGTTGATCCACAAAAAGTTGAGGCGGTGTTGAATTGGGGAAGACCTGCCAGTGTGACGGAAATTCGTAGTTTCTTGGGTCTTGCTGGTTATTATCGACGTTTTGTGCAAAAATTTTCTAGAATCGCCGCCCCTCTTACTAAGTTAACTAGAAATGGAGTCAAATTTATTTGGTCTGAAAATTGTGAGCGGAGTTTTCAAGAACTCAAGAATCGTTTGACTAGTGCTCCAATTCTAGCCTTGCCTGATAATAGTGGGGAGTATGTCATTTACAGTGATGCCTCTAGACAAGGTTTGAGTTGTGTCTTAATGCAACATGGTAACGTGGTTGCTTATGCTTCTAGACAGTTGAAACTGCATGAGTTGAATTACCCTACACATGATTTAGAGTTGGTTCGGTTTAGCCCGAACCGAGAAATTCAGCTATCAAACCCGACCCGAATGGTAGGTTTCGGTCCGGATCAAACTGGTTTCTCGGTCTATTGGGTGAAAACGCCCAGCCCTACATTTCCTTCTCCCTTCTTCTTCACGTGCACATGCACAGCTTTCTTCTTTTTCTTCTTTTAAATTTCTTTTCTCTTTTTTCCTCTCTTCCTCTCTCTTATCGCGTGCACCTTATCTCTCCATTCTCTTCAATTGTACCACACACTCACATCCATATATATTAACTCACACTAGACCACCCTTAATTCCATTCTATCACCAACAGTGCTGTAGTTAGCCTTGGGAGGGGGCTGCTGCCCTCTTCCCTCCTCCCCTTCCATTTTCACATTTTAGTTAGTTTTCTTTTGGGAATTTAAAGAATAACTCACCTAAGACTTCAAGGATTCATCATGGGCTTCAACCTCTACTAGATTCAAGATTTGGGTATTTGTGGGAGTTGTAATTTAAGGGTATTCATACTAGCTTTTTATCTGATTGTGACTATTCTTGTTTTCTCCTACACTTCTCTACTCTTTTATCTTCGAATTTTGTTATTTTGATGTCTATGATTATGGGTTGTGAGTAATTTCTTTGTTGGGGGTTAGGGTTGTGTACCCTAACTCAAATTTGATGTAATGGATGCTTAATTTAATTTATATATTGAATTTGTTAATTATTGGATGATTGTGTTTTGTGATAATTGATTAGAATGCATGCTTAGGAATTGTCAACTCTTGGGTTTGTGTTTTAATAAGTCTAGATTAAAATTCGGGGGATGACATCCTTAGATTTTAGAGCTAGAACCCCGATTTAATAATGGTGGGAAGTACAAGCATGGTTCATTACATGATTAGCTTGATCGTAATTATGGTGAGTTTGGTTGCCTAATTCCTCGATCTCTAGGCCTCTTGGTGTGAATTAGTGACCATTGAACCAGCTCTAATTCATGCCAAGTAAGTTCCTACGGCCCTTGAACCGGAGTAGGAATACCATGAAAGGGAATTTCGACCCTTGAGCCTTGAAAAGCCTTGGGTAGTGCTTCTACCATCTTTAGTAAATTGCATATCAATTAAATTAGCATCTAGAGCATTGAATTAGGGTTAGGATTCACCCCTAGCTACCAATCCTCAATTTATCTCAATTTCTTATTTTGCATTACTTTATTTAATTTAGTTATTATTTGAGTTTTAATTTAAATTATTGCAATCTAGTTTCTAGAAATTCAAATTACTATTTTTGGTGACAATTTCTATCTCATTGTAAATAATCATCACTAGGTCTTAGTTTTGATTAGGCTTCGGTGAAAACTAAAGCTTGGTGTCTTAGAGTATCATTTTTATTTATTTTCTTTTTCTTTTTCTCTGTTTGCTAAGTGTCTTTATTCCGATTACCCAAGGATTGTGGGTTAGCCACTAATCCCCGTGGTACGATAACTTTGGGCATAATATTTCCCTATCTTAACAATGATACGTACGCTTGCGTAAATGTGTATCAAGTCAATGGTTTTTTGCTTTGTTAGTAATTTGTACAATTATATGATTCTAAAAGTGCCCTGTGTGCCATTTTGTTAAAATTGATAATGCTAGTGTACATGCTGTAATTGATATCTATTATTAATTGATGAGGACTTTGGGGTGAGCATCTGTTACCATTGATAACTCAATTTCTCTAGATATCATCACCATCTCAGGCTGGGTATCTGTAGCTAATAGGGAATAAGAAACACGTTGCATTATTTAATTTGTTTGGGAATCTACTTTGCTGCATAATTTTGAAGAATAAGAAGAAACTTTATTAACTAGATACGATTACAATCGTACAAGAGGGCATCCATTATAAACTCTGGAGCAGTAGTAAACCATTCAAGATGGACATTTGAATCAAAGCTATGACTAGCTAGACGATGGACATTCACTAAACCTTTGATATCAGAAATCAAAGCAGTTAAATCAGAAAGATCCTTAGCCATGGAATTGATAGCCTGAATCGCATATAGACAATCACTCTCAATCACAGCCCGTGTAACATTCAAGGCCTGCAGTAACTCTAGGCCCTACTTGATAGCCACCAGTTCAGTATGCAATGGAGAGGTAACGAAAGCTGACCTGTAAGAGAACGCAGCAATGAAACCTCCATGGGCATTCCTTAACTCCACCTATACCGCCATACTGAACAGTTGGAAGGAAAGCCCCATCCACGTTTAGCTTAAGCCTATCTTCCATGGGTGCCATCCATTTCTTCCTACGAGGAGGATGACTTCGTACCAACAGTGGAGCATCCCTGTGGACTCGGGAATACTCCTCAAACCAGGCCATTGCAGAGGCCGCAACCCCCAACCCTGTTTTAGTCCGATCCCTCCACAGCTTCTCATTCCGGTTCCTCCAGATACTCCACATCAGAACAAGAAGTTTATCAAAAAGATCAGGAGGCATAGAAGTAGCTCTCTCCAGGAACCAGTCCTTCCAAGTTGCACATTAATTTACAGAAATCCAGTGTTGTGTTCAGTGGTAATGTTAGCCTTCAGATGCGAAATCAGTTGGCCGGAATCTTGGGTGTTGAATGTGTTAAGGAGCATGGGTTGTATCTAGGAGACTAGGACTCCCTATCCATGTTGGACATAACAAGACAGCCATTTTTGCTTATTTGAAGGAACGACTCACAAAAAAGCTCATCAGTTGGAGAGCAAAAGTTCTGAGTATAGGAGGGAAGGAGTTGCTTATCAAGGTAGTTGCCCAGACTTTGCCAAATTATGTCATGAATTGTTATGCGTTACCGAGATCACTCTGTGACGATCTTCAACAACTTTGCTGCCAATTCTTTCGGGGTAGTACAAATGATAAACGTAAAATCCACTAGAGGTCTTGGGAGAGGATGTGCCTTCCAAAAGCTCAAGGAGGTATGGGTTTCAAAAATCTTCATGCTTACAACCTGGCCATGTTGGCAAAGCAAGGATGGCATTTACTCTCCCATCCTTCTACGCTTGTAGCCCAAGTATTCAAGGCGCTATACTATCCTCATGGTACTTTCCTCACTGCGGATATGGGGGAGCGACCATCGTACTCTTGGAGGAGTATTATGGAGGCTACGCCTGTATTGCAGGCTGGATTAACCTGGCGGATTGGCAACGGGGCTTCTATGGGTATATGGGATTCGGACTGGATTCCACAGGTTTCTCATCATTCCTTAGTCCGGCCTCCAGATACTGTCTTTGAGAGAGTTGCAGATTTGATTAACCAGTCTACATGGTCGTGGGATGAGGCTGCTGTACTAATGTGTTTTGAGCCTCAGGTGGCTACATAGGTTCTCTCCATCCCTCTTAGTAGACATCATGGTCAAGATCGAGTGGCGTGGAAATTGTACAAGAGAGGTTTCTTCTCAGTGAAGTCCGCTTATGCGGTAGCTTGTGATCTTGTCATGGGCTACCAGTTCGCTTCAACTTCAGTTGGAGACCCGTATGGTCCGGTCTGGAGGGCTCTTTGGAAGGAAAAAGTCTCCAGTAAGGTTGCTATCTTTGGGTGGCGGGCAGTGCATAACCTCCTTCCTACTCGAGCTGCTTTGTCGACCAAAGGATATTCCGGGGATCTGCATTTGTTCTGCCAGTGTCCCTTCTCTACAGAGATCCTAGGTGCTCCTCCGTTCCATCTTCAGTCTTCATCTGCTACTTTGCTGCATAATGGGGAATGATTGTGATTCTATATTGTAGATTGTTCGAAAGGGGAGTGGTTACACTTCATTTGTGCTTTTAGTTACAAAGCAAGGGGATTTATGTGATTGTAAACATTTGGTGACAGAAAGAACCATGATTCAGGAACAGGTGTATGCTTGGCTTTTTTTTATTTAGATTGCGGCTAGTGGCAGTAAATGATTCATCGTTCTAAGCAAAGAATAAGGAACATTTAGGATTGCATATAAGAGGTGTGTACATATGGAAATTCATCTATGATATGCGCCGATAAATATGGGATACAGCAATCAAACTTGGTAGTGCTAGTTGGTTTGATTTTAAAGGTCTGGTGTTCGACAATATCACTATTACAGATTCTCATAGAGGGCTGGGATTCTAGATACGTGATGGAGATAAAATTTTCTCTAGCTTTTTTCAATTCTTGTTATGATCGTTACTTTTGCAGAAATATAATAAAATTAAAATCCCACTATTATAGTTCTAGCTTGGGTTCAAGACTTCAAGTAATATCATCTGTTACTTTGATAAGCAAATTTGTCCAATGAAGTACTCTGGACAGGAAATGTGATAGTCCAATTAATTTGTTCCTTTTCATAGTACTAAAATATTAAACCTGTGCAGGAAATGTGAGTGATGTTTCAAATATTAATATTAGTACAAGATATTGTGATCCGTCCTGGTGGGGAAGAGCAGAGCCTATATATGTTAAGCTCCAAACACAAGCTTCTTATGTTTGTTTCTATCTGGATCCGGTTGGATGTTGCTTCTGGTGGCTCTGTTCTCCATGAAGGTGGCGCTGCTGGTTCTTCCTCGTTGACGGCAACTGTGTTGGCTTACCAAGAACGTGGGCTTGCCTGGTTTAGGCCCACTATGTTTGTTTCTTTCTTGTATCGTTTGGGCCTATGTTGTCTACTCATGTTTCTATCTGGAAGACCTAGTTGTCTTTCTTGTGTAATAGGGTCTCTTCTTTAATATATCAGTTCTTGTTGTTTGCCCAAAAAAAAAAAACACAGGCTTCTTAGCTAGTGATTTGAGATTCATCAACTTGAATCTTTCTGTACGGATGTTAAGGTCAGATATTGCTGATTTTGGTTCTTGTTTGTCAAATTCGTAAGTTGAGACCTTTGAGTTGTGATTTCCGTTCGGTTTAGCTATAACCATCTTTATATGATTCATCCCGTGATCGAATTCTATCTTTCTGCCTCTTGTGTATATTCGGGGTCCTATAAAGAATAAGAGTGATGAATTATGCATGAAAGGAATGGGGCATAAGATATTTGGAATGGAGTCTAGATTTCCATGCTCTGCTATATGGTTAGTCTTTGTTTGTGCAAAACAAAAAATGGTCATTTTAAACTAGTCATGTTTGGGTTACAATTTCGTAATTCTCATCTACTGTTTCAGATGTTCTTGTAAAACCTTATTTGCAGATTATTAATTACCTATGACGAAGACCTTTCAATGTTTACCCTTCGTATCATGACATATAACTCAAGTGAAGAGAATGCGCATGAGGAGATGGTCTAGGAAGATGAGAAATGGAGGTGATAAAAAATACAATTGCACAGATTCTAATTAATGCAACAACTTATTGTTTAGTTTGAAATTTTGAACATGTGTACAAGATAAAGATAATACATGAGAAAATTTTTAATTTGGTACGGTTACATAATAAAAAAACAAAATTATGTTAAAGGAAAAACACATTATGTGCCTTTGTCAAAGTGATTGACGGAGAGGGAATCAAGTAATTAGCAATCACCATCAATCAGCATGGATCAAGGACCAATCAGTAGTTAATGTCATCATTGTAATTGATATTTCCGTTGTAATTCTCTCCTTATATAAAGGTGCTATGAAATGAAATGAGTAGACCATTCCAATTATCATTTTATTTTTACACGTTATCAGCACACTCAGAGCAAATAAGCCAAGAGAAAAAAAAAATGCCCCTGCCCAAAGAAAAGGTCCGGCCCAGAAAAAAAAAAAAGAATCCCGGCCCAAATTAAAACAAAAAGGCACCCAGAAAAAAAAAAAAAAAAAAAAAAGCAAAGAAAAAAAAAAGAAGAAACAAGGCCTGCGGCCCAGAAAAGAAAATAAATAAATAAATAAAAAAAGCAGGCCAAGGAAAAAAAAGGCCCTGTGGTCCACTGCTGAAAAGAGAGAGGAAGCATCCCAGTTTTTCTCAAGCCCAAAAACTTCGATACGCACGCCTGCATCAATACTCTCGTGCGCTAGGATTGTTTTATTTTTTCGAAACCAAGTATGTTCTCTTTAATTTATTTAATTTCATACTATGATATATTTAATTATTTATTTTCTTGAGCATGCTTTATATTTTATTGTTTATGTTTTTATCATGAACTTTTGAGCATGTTTAGTTAGATAATATTGATCCTCTTAAAGCATGCCTTGTTATTTATGTTTTATATGATTATCTTTAAGCATGATTATATATTTTATTGTTTATGCTTTATTATGAAATTTTGAGCATATTTTTTTATTTACGCTTATATAAATTATGCCTACGCATGTTTTGTATTATGCTATTGTTTACATTTTATTTTATGTATGAGATATTATTGCTATTATTATGTGTGGTATATAATTTGTTGTATATTTGTGAAATTTGAGCATGCCATGTAGTTTATTTTTATATATGCTATGTTTAAATGTGCTATGCAACATATACAATCTGCTTTGCAATGATAATGAAAATTCATGCGCATTATACACACACACTTACTGTGATAAAGTATTTTCACATAGCATCGAAAAAAATGTGACCATTACGAATCTTGGTCTTGAAATCTAATTCATATGTTTGGAAAATAATTTACGTGGATGTCTTTATGACTGCGTAATTTATATCTTCCCTCTTGTTTATGTAGATGGCTGATCTAACTTGACCTAAATTTGACATCTTGGACTTAAAAGGACTTGAGTACCACCGTTGGGTTTCCGATGTAGAAACTGCCTTTGTGGCAAAAGACTACACTGCCACCATTACCGACCCCAAAGATGATGAACTATCTAATAAGGTGAAAGCAAATGCCTTAATATTTCTGAGGCGGAATATTGATACTAGCCTACGCTGGGAATACCTACAGCTGAAGACACCCAAAGAACTGTGGAATGCCCTTAAGGGATGTTTTGGGAATATTCATGAAACTTTACTCCCAGAACTGACCGTTCAGTGGAATGCAATCCGCTTACTTGACTAAAAAAGGGTAAATGACTTCAACAAAGACATGTTGCGCCTCAAGGCACGTCTCAATTTATGTGGAAGGAAACTCACAGAAAATGATATGATCCAGATGACTCTTTCCATTTTTCCTACTTTAGTAATTATACTAGCTTACCGGTATAGGCTGGAGTATGACAACAAAAGAATCACAACCTTCAATAACCTGATCAACCTACTGCAAGTGGCTGAGAGGCATGATGCTGGTTCTTTTGAGCAACAATGCCAGGCCCATTGGGACAAAGAAAATTCCCTATACTAATTATGGTAAAGTGAAAGGTGGAAAGAACCCCAATGCAAAGGGGGTTAGACGTACTGATCCCTATCCACATGGCAATAATGCACCACGTGGCAAGGGATATGGGGGTCGTGATATAGGCCGTGGAGGCCCTCCCAACGTATGGCGCAGAGATGGTGGTGGTGGCCCTAGTGGTCATGGAAACAAGGTGCAAAGGGCACCCAAGAACCCTTTAGTCAAACAGGATAGAGTTGGCAATGAACCATGCTATAGGTGTGGAGTCATTGGGCATTGGTACAAGAACTGTCAAGCAAGCAACATAGTTGCAGCCACTTACAAGAGGTATAGGGAGTCTAAAGAACAAGATGCTCACTATATGGAAGAAGGAGGTCATGACCCAGATGTCAACCTCACAATTGCATACTTCAATGGCAACAAGGAACTTGCCCAGTCAATGGATGGACTAGATTTTGACTGATCTGCTTTATTTATTTTCCAAAGACATATGTGAAGGCATAATGCCTCATTTTTAATTAGACCATTGCTTGGTCTTAAAGTTTATTTCAATAATGGTTTGATGAATTAGAATAAGACCTTGATTTGATTATCGTTGGTTTATTAATAAATTTTGAATTTTATTCTGAAACACTGAATTTATTCAAATTTATTTACTACACATATTTACATGGTTCGAAATTGCACTATAAAGATGTAAAGCAATACATCTAGAAAAAGAAAAAAATTATTTGGATGAAAAGATTATCATTCTATATAAATACAAATATTCTAAAGAATATGAGATACGCTCTGTATGCACTAAGAGCTAATCGAACCTTATTAAGTATCAAAGTTATTCGTGCCAACGGTTATCATGTAAAAACACACTGTGAGAATGAAACTGAATACTTTTATATTACCCCTAATGAATGTGGAAGGAAACGCATTTTAGACAAACTCATGAGTCAATCTAATGGACTGTACCTCACTACGATTCGGATCATTGAATCCTAGATTGTCACCCATAATGAAATGTAGGACACTGACTCGTACATGCTTTGGCATGACCACCTAGGGCACCCCGGTCGTGACATGATGATCCGTATTTTAAAAAACTTATATGGACATCCCTTCTTTCGAGTGAAACATAAAATGGGACAAAAATCCGTCACACTGCAAGGTGGTTCTAGTATTGCTCAAATGCAGTCATTGCCTTCTGAAGTAACAGAAGCACTACGTCCCTCCCATTATGCCTCATTGACTATCTCAAAGGCACATCACTCGTTTTGCAAAGCCTGCTCTTTAGCAAAAATAGGATCGAGACCTCCCTATGCTAAAGATATAACATAAAACATTCCATTCTTACAAAGGATAGAAGGACATATCTGTGAACCTATCCATCCAGAATGCAGACCATTCAAGTACTTTATGGTTCTGGTGGATGCTTCGACACACTGGTCACATGTCGCTTTATTGTCCACAAGAAATGCTGCAAAACTCCTAGCACAGAAGATACGTTTAAGGGCTCACCACCCTGATCACCCTATTAAGTCTATAAGGCTTGATAACGCTGAAGAGTTTACATCAAAAGCATTTGATGAATATTGCATGCCTATTGGGATTGATGTAGAGCATCCTGTACCCCATGTGCATACACAAAACGGTCTCACAGAAGCCACCATCAAAAGGCTATAGATGATGGCTAGGGCATTGGTTATGCGCACCAACCTGCCTATATCTACCTGGGGTTATGCAATATTGCACGCAGCTTTACTTACTCATTTCAGACCCACAGCTAGCCAACCATTTTCTGCGTACCAGTTGGTAACTAGATATAAGTCTGACATTTCATACTTACGCATATTTGGTTACGCAATATATGTGCCTATTGCGCCCCCACAGCGCACCAAAATGGGTCCTCAGAGACGATTAAGTATTTATATTGGATACGAATCCCCAACAATTATCAGCTATTTGGAAACCCTTGACAGACAATCTCTTTACCGCTAGATTTTCGGATTGTCACTTTGATGAGACAGTCTTCCCGCCGTTAGGGGGAGATAGGAAAAAGGATTTTCCAAGGGAACGACAGGAATTGTCGTGGTTTGTCCCCACTCTGTCTCATTTTGATCCCCGCACTTCACAAAGTGAAAGTGAAGAGAAAAGAATAATCGATCTTCAGAACGTAGCAGATTTGATGCCAGATACGTTTACTGATATCGCAAAAGTGACGAGATCACATATACTAGCTGCAAATGTGTCTGTAAGGTTAGAAGTCTCCAACAAGGGGCACTGCAACCTCACTTAGTGGAGGTGTGGTTGAGGTCGTGGCTCCCCAAGGAAGAGGGGGAGGCCACTTGGTTCGATTGACACTCACCCAAGGAAGAAGAGGGTGAGTAAGGCACAAACCAATCATCAATGTATAGAATCCCTCTCATGAGATTGTCAATCAATACTAGAGGACGCTCCGATGTTAAAAATGATTCCAGAGAACAAATAAATCTCAGAGGATTATGAGAGTGCGTATGAGTTGATAGAAAGATCTTCCATACACATTGATGATATATACTGTTGGTCAAGGAATCATAGAGCACGATGATATCGAACCACGCTCTGCTGCAAAATGTTAACAAAGAGCAGATTGGCCTAAATGGAATGAAACAATCCAGGCAGAATTAGATTCTCTGACAAAGAGATAGGTATTTGGTCTGGTAGTGCTAACCCCACCAAGTGTAAACCCTGTAGGACATAAATGGGCCTTTGTCAGAAAGCATAATGATAAGAATGAAGTCCTGAGGTACAAGGCTCGCCTTGTGGCACAAGGTTTCTCACAACGCTTTGGAATTGACTACGAGGAGACATACTCTCGAATGGACGTTATAACGTTCCGCTACTTAGTTAGCTTGGTAATTTCCAAAGGACTGGAAATGCAGCTCATGGATGTGGTTACTGCATATCTCTATGGGGATCTAGATTCGGATATATACATATATATATATATATATATATATATATATATATGAAAGTGTCTGATGGCCTTACATTACTCAAGTCAAGTGACTCTAAACCACTGAGTGTTTTTGCAATTAAGTTGAAACGCTCATTTTACGGATTGAAACAATCCGGGCGGATGTGGTATACCCGTCTAAGTGACTACTTGATTGGGAAGGGATATAAGAACGATGAATTATGCCCCTGCGTATTCATAAAGAAAACAAGTTCCAGATTTGCAATTGTAGCAGTATATGTTGATGATATGAACATAATAGGTACTCTTGATGAAATAAGAGAAACCACGAGATACTTGAAATCCGAATTTGAGATGAAGGATCTTGGGAAAACTCGATTCTATCTAGGCCTTGAACTAGAACACCGAGTTTGTGGAATACTAATCCACCAATCTGCATATGTCCAAAAGTCAAGTAATTTAACATGGACAAAGCTCATCCTGCTAGCACTCCCATGATCGGTCGAAGTTTGGATGCAAGGAAAGATCCATTTCGTCCAAAGGAAGATGATGAAGAGGTGTTGGGAGCTGAAATTCCCTATCTAAGTGCAATAGGCGCATTATTGTACTTAGCCCAATGTACTCGACCAGACATTGCATTCTCAGTGAACTTGTTAGCTAGATTTAGCTCAGCGCCAACGCAGCGTCACTGGAATGGTATCAAGAACATTTTCGATATCTAAAAGGAACCATTGACTTGAGACTTTTCTTTCCCTACAGAGAGACAAGAGGGACCGCAGATGGAATTGCAATCCCTAAAGGAAATGTTGATGGCGAAAGCGCCACTCACTACACCGAAACGCCAAATGACATTTTGGTCGGTTTTGCTGATGCTGGGTACCTCTTTGACCCACATAAAGGTCGTTCCCAAACTGTTTATGTATTTACCATTGGGAACAAGGCGATATCTTGGAGATCAACCAAGCAAACCCTTGTGGCTACCTCCTTGAACCACTCAGAGATCATTGCTCTACATGAGGCGGTTCGTGAGTGTGTATGGTTAAGAACTATCATTACACATGTTCAAGGGACTAGTGGTTTGAGTTCTACCACTGAAGAGCCTACTTGCATTTAAGAAGACAATGCAGCTTGCATCGAACAGATGAAGCTAGGTTATATTAAGGGTGATAACACAAAACACATATCGCCAAAGTTGTTCTACAATCAGCAACAACTGGCCCTCCTCAAGATTCAAGTGAATCAAGTAAGGTCTGAGGAGAATGTGGCAGATTTGTTCACCAAATTATTGCCCAAGGCTATATTTGAGAAACATGTGAAAAGCATAGGAATGCGAAGACTTTCCAATTAAGCTCCCCTGATTAATGTAAGTATCAGGGGGAGGTGTAGACGTCAGAAGGAGTCTAACACACACATGTCATACTCAAATGTAAAAGGTGCGTTGTGCTCTTTTCCTTCGACCAAGGTGTATTTTTTATCCCACAGGGTTTTTATTGTTACTTGACAAGGTTTTTAGAGAGGCAACAACTCATGCACCATTTCATCTTTGACTTGGCACAAGGGGGAGTGTTAAAGGAAAAACACATTATGTGCCTTCATCAAAGTGATTGACGGAGAGGGAATCAAGTAATTAGCAATCACCATCAATCAGCATGGATCAAGGACCAATCAGTAGTTTTTTTTTTTTCTTTTTTTTCTTTTTCTGAGTGTTTGGATCAAGGACCAATCAGTAGTTAATGTCATCATTGTAATTGATATTTCCGTTGTAATTCTCTCCCTATATAAAGGTGCTATGAAATTAAATGAGTAGACCATTCCAATTATCATTTTACTTTTACAAATTATGTATTTTATAAGTATTTTTAAACATTTATGATCATTTTGGTAATTATACATACCCACAACACTTTTTACTTACAACTTACCAAACACTCAGAAATTTCTTTTCATTCTCATAGCACTTTTGAAAACTGTTTACCAAACACTCATCTACTTCTTCTCACAACAAAATTCGAAGTGCTTCTTCTCCCACCAAATTCAAAAGTACTTCTTCTTACAGCACAACAATCTTAAACTGAGCCTAGAAGACCTGAAACCACGACCATAGATGGTGGTGCCGAAGGTGGACATTCAAGTCTACTACTCTGTACAATTATATAAAGACTAAAAAAAGATACTAGTGGTCAATGCACAGCCAACAATTGTCCTGTACATACGTATAGATGTAATCTCGGTCTTAAAGCTTTAAATTATGTACCCATCAAGCTGAAACATACTCTTGTTAGAGTAACACAAACAATCATCCATCATATACATTCAAGAAACACAAACCAATAAGTCGATGAAAGATTACTAACCTGATGATGTAGAAGCCATTGCAATGCCGAAAGCACAAGTCTTCTGTTCTCTCCAATGCCTTAGCAGTCTATAATGGGGTAGACAATATTGCTTGATTAATTGTGAGAACAGGGACCTTGCTTTATATAGGAGTTGATGATTCCTAAACCTTCCCATAAAGATTTCCTTGTGAATCATGGATTCAACTCCTCTGCAAAGCATACTTTAGTTCATGTCTTAGTAAACTAATTATAGTCCACATAGGATTAGGTTTCCTCAACCTGCAAAGAGTATAATCACACTTTCCTTATTTGCAAGTTATCCGGATTGCATCACATTGTGTAATCCTTAATCCTTGTTCCTAAGATGATCTTATATTGTGATTAATGAAGTTCCATATTGTATGATAGTCCAATTAGGTTTTACATTCTCCCACTTGGACTTTCATACTAGCTTCATTAACCAACAAATCAAGATTTACAAGAACTCCTTAGTGATCACTTGTTATTACACAATAATGCAGAACCTAATTTCAAGACTTTCACAAAAATAATTACTGTAAATGAATCATAGAAAACTAACAATGAAATCTGACAATGATAGCACTCTATGATCACAAGAACAGAACTATAATTATGCAAGTCCCCAACAGAACATGAAAATTAACATATGAAGCATCTGCATTGTGATTTATACTTTATACCTCATACATGGTCCTCCTTTAGCTTCTGAAAAGTTTCAGAGCTATAAATGCTTCAAATTGAAGCCTGCAAAATCTCAAAGAGAATCCTGATCCTCTGATCACTGTCCAAAACCAAAATGACAGCTTAGTATGGATCATAAGCAGCTGCTCTTAGTCTTCTTATCCTGCATAGAATCAAATTTCCAAATACAGGCACATATATACATATATTTCATAATTTACTGCAGTAATACAAACACCGAATTCAAGCTGCCATAATAAAAATATAACTGATAGTTCATCATCCAAATGAATCAGAAAATACAAAGATGTTCTTTAATGAAAATTACATCAAACCTGAGCTTCTAAAACAAATTATAAGCTCCCACTGATTCAAACAACATCTAAAGACTCAACTAAACCCATATTCTTAACATGTTCTTTAAAAACTGCAACAGATAATGGTTTAGTGAATGGATCAGCCAACATATCCTCAGAAGACACATGCTCTACACTAATTTCATCAAGCTTTACTTTCTCTCTTACCAACAGATATTTTGGATCCACAAATTTAGATTTTGAAGATCTCTTATTGTTCTTCGAAAAGAACACTGCAGCACTGTTATCACAATATATTGGCAAGGGTCTGTGTATGGTATCTATAACTTTCATGCCTCTAATAAAATTTCTAAGCCACACTCCATGAATAGTTGCCTCATATAAAGCAACAAATTCAGCATACATGGTAGATGTAGTGATACTAGTCTGTTTCACACTCTTCCAAGAAATAGCGCCACCAGCCAACATAAAAATAAAACCAGAAGTTGATTTTCTTTGTTGTTGAACCTTCTGCTTTCCCACAAAATCTGCATCAGAGAAACCAAACACAGCAAGTTCTTGACCATCTATCTTCTTATACACTAGCATATAATCCTTGGTTTTCTGCAAATATCTCAAGACCTTTTTCCCAGCAACCCAATGTGCATGTCCAGGATTAGTTTGAAATCTTCCAAGTATTCCAACTGAGTAGGCTATGTCAGGTCTAGTGCAGACCTGCGCATACATGAGGCTGCCTACCAATGAGGCATAAGGCTTATCCTTCATTGCTTCTTGCTCTAAGCTGTTTCTAGGGCATTGATCTTTATGCAACATATCTCCCTTTGTCATAGGAGCATCACCAGGAGCACATTTTTCCATCTTAAACCTCTTCAACACCTTTTCTATATAATTCCTTTGAGATAATCCCAGAAGACCTCCAGTTCTATCCCTGACAATCTCTATACCCAGAACATAAGATGAATCTCCTAAATCTTTCATATCGAAGTTTCTAGACAGAAAAGACTTAGTTTCATTAAGCAAATTTAAGTCACTGCTGGCAAGAAGAATATCATCTACATACAAAATCAGAAAAATAAATCTGCTCCCACTAGTTTTCAAGTATACACATTCATCAAGAGGATTTTCTTCAAAACCAAACTTTACCATCACAGAATCAAATTTTAAATACCACTGTCTCGAAGCTTGTTTTAATCCGTAGATAGATTTCTTAAGTTTGCAGACTAACCTTTCATTCCCAGAAGCAATAAACCCCTCAGGTTGTGTCATATAAATATCCTCATGCAAATCTCCATTCAAAAAGCAGTTTTTACATCCATTTGGTGTAGTTCCATGTTATAGTGCGCAACCAAAGCCATAATAATACGAAAAGAATCCTTTGTTGAAACAGGGGAAAAATTCTCATTGTAATCTACCCCTTCTCTCTGTGTAAAACCCTTTGCCACTAGTCTAGCTTTATGTCGTTCTACACTCCCATCTGAATTTTTCTTTGTTTTGAACACCCACTTACAGCCTATAGGTTTGACATTAGGAGGTAACTCTGATAATTCCCAAACTGCATTGTCACTCATAGATTGCAACTCAGACTCCATAGCTTTCTTCCATTGTTTAGATTGAATACTATCTACAGCTTGTTTGTAGGTGACAGGATCGCTCTCTTCCCCTAAATCAAAATCTGTTTCTTGTAAGTAAACTATGTAATCATCAGGGATTGCTGACCTCCTTACTCTCTGCGATTGTCTTAATGGTTGAATAGGCTGTGGTTGTGGTTGAGGTGGAGGTTCCTGCACTACAAGTTGATCTAGCATCTGCGGATCAAGATTGTGATGATTTTCAATGGGAATGATCGGCTCAGGAACATGGTTTTCCAGATTTTCTTCATCAGGAAGTGAACTAATAGAAGGATGAACAACTGACATAGGTGAGAAGGTTTCTGAATTTTGATGTTGCTGAGATAAACTTTTAGCTACTGCTTCTTCTTGTTCTATGAGAAAATCGCTTAAATCCTCCTTTTCTTGCAACTGAGTTTCTTCAATAAATTTAGCATTCCTTGTTTCAATGATCCTTAGATGATATTTGGGACAATAGAACCTAAAACCCTTAGATTTTTCTGGAAAACCTATGAAGAAACCACTGACAGTCTTGGAATCTAGCTTTTTCTCCTGCGGATTATATGGTCTAGCCTCAGCCTTGCTTCCCCAAACGTGTAGGTGTGCCAAACTAGGTTTTCTACCAATCCAAAGTTCAAAGGGAGTTTTATCTACTGCTTTACTAGGCACCCTATTGCATATATAATTTGCCGTCTTCAGTGCCTCACCCCACAAAAATTTAGGAAGTCCAGTAGTGCACATCATGCTTCTAACCATATTCAACAATGTCCTATTCTTCCTCTCAGCTACCCCATTCTGCTCAGGTGTCCCTGGTGTCGTGTATTGAGCTACAATTCCACATTCCTCTAAGAACAATGCAAAAGGTCCTTTATGTTGCCCAGTTTCATCATATTTCCCATAGTATTCACCTCCCCTGTCAGATCTCACTACCTTAATTGTTCTTTCCAACTGATTTTCAACTTCCATTTTAAAAATCTTAAATTTTTCAAGTGCTTGTGATTTTTCTGAAATAAGGTACAAATAACAAAACCTAGAATAGTCATCAATGAAGGTGATAAAATAGTGGTTCCTACAAATGGTTTGGGTTGAGAATGGACCACAAATATCAGTATGAATTAGCTCTAAAGGTTGCAGACTCCTAGTTGACCCTTTCTTTCTAAAGTTTGTCAGCTTTCCTTTAATGCAATCAACACAGACATCATAATCAGAAAAATCCAAAACAGGCAGAATGTTTTCTTTGATTAATTTCTGCATTCTTTCTTTAGAAATATGTCCTAATCTTTTATGCCAAAGAGTAGAAGATTTTTCATTGATTAAATTTCTTTTGACACCAGCAGATTCAACAAGAAAAGACTCATTTGGATATGAACATTCCAATTGCCACAAGCCATTAAATCGAAAAGCATTGCCAACAGCAGAATTATCATAAAATAATTTCCACTCAATTTTATTAACGAAAAAACTAAAATCATTGTCAACAAGTTGAGAACAAGAAATTAAATTCCTTATCATGGAAGGTACATAGAAAACATTATCCAATTCTAACAAAAAACCAGATCCTAACAAAAGCCTAACAACTCCTATGGCCTCTACTGCAACCTTCATTCCATTCCCTACGAACAAGTTTTGTTCTTCTTTATTTGGTGTTCTCCTTTTTATGAATCCCTGCAAGGTATTAGCTATGTGAATAGGGGAACCACTATCTAGGCACCAAGAATTAGAAGGAACATGTACTAAGTTAGACTCAAAGCAAACAAAAACAGAAAACATACCCTTTTTTGTCAACCAATTTCTGTATTTGTGACAGTTCCTCTTTAGATGCCCGACTTTGTCACAGAAAAAGCATTTGAAAACATTTGAGTTGGAAGTTTTGTTATCTTTAGAAAAGTGAGATCCTCCAGCAGAAGATGAACCCTTAGAGAAATTTTTGAATGTAGGCTTCTTAACCCCATAGTTCTTTGACTGCCCTTTTGTCACCAAGTTCACTGTGGAAACAACTTTGCCTTTTTCCTTCTTAATCCTATCCTCTTCTTGCACACAAATGGATATGAGTTCATTAATCGTCCACTTATCTCTCTGAGTGTTGTAGGTTGTGACAAGTTGACTAAACTGAGGAGGTAGAGAGAAAGAGCTAAATAAACTAGCCATGGATCTGCTACAGGAACTTCTAGAGTTTTCAGCTTACTTGCAATATCAATCATCTTCAAACAGTGCTCCCTAACACTTCCATTACCATCATACTTCATAGTCGAAAGGGTATTCATGAGATTTGTTATTTCAGCTTTATCACTTTCCTTAAATTTTTCTTCTATGGCTGCTAAAAAATCTGCAGCTCTCTCACAAACAGGAATCCCTCCCCTTACCATATCAGTCATTGCCCTCTGCATAATCTTGATGCACATCCTATTGTTGCTCTCCCATTTTTCAGCTTTATCCTTTTCAAGTCTGGTGCTAGTATCAGTAATTTTTGGTGGTTCGGGAACTCTAAGTGGCAAGTCAATGTCCATAAGTCCTAGAGCTATTTCTACATCTGCTTTCCACTTCTTAAAGTTGCTACCAGTAAGTGTTTCAATTTTTGTCATCTGACTCATAACTGAAATAGAAAGAAATAACCTTAATAAGCACTCTGTAAAATTCATACATTCTGTATTAAATATGCATGAAACATTCTTTATCAAGCATTTGAGTTCATTCTTTAAATTTTAACCCCATTCTGCAGTTTGCTTATTGCACAACACATGTGAGAAAGAAGATACAACAAGCCTTTAGTTTCTTTACCACACAACCAGAATTCTTAAAACACTAATTTCTATGAATGTTTCTTTGCTGTGGCTAAAAGAAAACACCCACTTTATGTGTTTTAATATCTCTGTAATGTGCCAATTCTACGCCTTACTGATGAAATTTTAAACCTTCTGTGGAAGAACATTCAGTAGCTCAGAATAGAATTGCAATCTCAATCTTAAATCCTTGAGTTAAGAATTCCAAAAACATAACCACTATGGTGAGAGATATTACTGAAATTCCTAAAACTAGATTGAGGCTCTTTAATGTTTGTTCATACACACAAAAAACTTTTGTTTTTATCAAAGTTCTGCAGCGGAAAAAAAAAAATTTAAGAAATTTTGTTTGTGTGAACAAACATGATGTGAACTTTAAGATATCTTTAGGTGGATTGACCAATCTGTATATGAGTGCTTGCTTTAGTCTTTCTTACAAAAAACACAGCTCCTAAAAAAAACTTGTTCTTTAGGATTGAAACTAATTTGCAATCCTGACAGCTAATGATAACGTAATACCATATAAGCAATCAAACAATTCAATTATGTAATCTAATCAAGCAAGAACAATACGATATAACATGCTTTTCACTATCCTTATATCACAAAAGCAGTCAATATCCCAGAATCGAAAATTTTCATAGCAGAGATGAAGAGTTCAAGAGTTGTGTACCTTAAGCAAGTTGTTCCTGCATATCAGTGCAATTCAACATACATACATCCAAAGGATTTCATCAAGCATCAAGGTATTGAAAATTTGGAGTAATTCAAAATTTATCTCCAGAAATTAAGGAACCCAGAAAAGTTCCCCTTTTTGTGTTTTGACGTGAAGAAGAGAAGGGAGAGAGGAGATAGAAAGTTTTGTCCGTTTAACACGTAACAACCAGATGGGCTTTTAATTAAAAAAAAAATCACGGACCATAACCCCTTCTCCCTTTTTTTTTTTTTTTGTTTTGTTTTGTTTCTTTAGGTTTTTCAACACCAATAAATAAATCCTAAATTTAGGTTCAGTTTCAAAAAGCATATGATAGGCTCTGATACCAATTGTTAGAGTAACACAAACAATCATCCATCATATACATTCAAGAAACACAAACCAATAAGTCGATGAAAGATTACTAACCTGATGATGTAGAAGCCATTGCAATGCCGAAAGCACAAGTCTTCTGTTCTCTCCAATGCCTTAGCAGTCTATAATGGGGTAGACAATATTGCTTGATTAATTGTGAGAACAGGGACCTTGCTTTATATAGGAGTTGATGATTCCTAAACCTTCCCATAAAGATTTCCTTGTGAATCATGGATTCAACTCCTCTGCAAAGCATACTTTAGTTCATGTCTTAGTAAACTAATTATAGTCCACATAGGATTAGGTTTCCTCAACCTGCAAAGAGTATAATCACACTTTCCTTATTTGCAAGTTATCCGGATTGCATCACATTGTGTAATCCTTAATCCTTGTTCCTAAGATGATCTTATATTGTGATTAATGAAGTTCCATATTGTATGATAGTCCAATTAGGTTTTACAACTCTTGCATTGCATTCGAATAAGTACAATAAAAAGAGCAAGCCAGCTTTTGACTTCCATAAAAGCTTCATTCTACATTGTTTGGAAAACTTCAAAAAAAAAAAAAAACAGTACCTATTCGATTATGTTACACTAGTCTAGACAGTGCACCATATGTATAACAAAACAAGCTACTGTTTTTCGACTGCACTGCCTAAGCATGACTAAAACTATCAGCCACATTCATATTTTCGTTGAGCCTGGCAGCTGCAGTAACAGAAGCCGCAACTTCACCTGGACTTATGGTCGTGTCCGGTTTGTTCCTCAACTTGGCACTCACCACTCCTTTGGCATGCTGCCTAGTTGCAGCCTTATCCGTGGGTGACTTGGCGGTCGCACCTGACAGCACATCAAAATCCTTGATCTTGTCTTGCTCCTTGTGAATCTAGCTTTCATCATACTATTGTTTATAGGGGAAATTCAAGGTTGGGCAAAGAAATAAAAAAATCAAAGTAAAGCTTATCCTTTTTGGACAAGAAAAAAAAGTAAAGCTTATCCGATATAAAAAATAAAAAAAAATTACAGCTTAAAATCCCTATTACAACCTATATTATGATAGTTAAAGTTGAAAGTTTTAACACCAGTAAGAGGTAAGGCATGATTTCGACTTGTCAAACCAAATGTGTGTCCTAGATTTGCCAAGGAGTCAACCACAAAATATTTCTTTCTCCATATATGTTGAAATTCAATATCTTTAACTAGGAAGCCATCATCTTAATATCATGAACAAGCATTCTAATGTGACATGGAGTTGTTATACTATTGTTGATACTGTCAATAAGTATCTTTGAATTACCCTCCACTTTTATTTTGGTAAGACCATGAAGAGGGGCAACATGGATTCAAGCTCGAAGAGCAAGTGCCTCTGAATTAATTAAGGACCATCCAATACTTCTTTGGTAACACTTATCTTACATACATGAAAACTGGAAAGAGAAAGTAGTAATATCGGGAATGATGATTATATCCCAGAACCTTCTACTCGAAACAAGTTTTAACCTCAAGTTAGAGTTGAGAAACAGCTGGGTAGGTTTGTAGTCAATGTGTGACGTCCCGAACCCGAATTTACCAGTTTACAAGTCTTTCGATGGGTAAACGACATTTATATTTACTTTTTGGCTCTGTTTCGATATTTTAGGGGGGGCCTAAAAGTTGACTTTTTGTTCGGGTCAAAATTTGGGAAAATGTTCTTCATGGAAGTCGTAGAGGATGTTAAACTGAGCGCGTGCATATGTGGTGCGTAAAAATCGGAGTTCGTATGTGAAAGTTACAAGCGAAATAGTAAAGTTACTGTTCATTAGTAGAAAGTATAAATTTGAATTTTTACTGTTGGGGGCCGGTAACTTTCTTTTCCTCTCTCTCTCCTCCTCCCCGCGCTTTCCTCTCTCCTTCGGCGATCTGCAGCTCAGGCCTTCTCTTCTTTTCCGGCCACCTGGTGGTGCAAGCTTGGTGTCAGTAGACTCGTCTCCTCCTCCTGGACGCGCCTGCGGTGATGAATCGTCGAGTTTTGGCCGGAAAACGGCGAACCAAGGCCGAGAAGTTACTGTAGCAGTTTGGGATTTTCGTCTATTTCCGGCGTCGAAAGAGCGGTTTTTCCCAAGGATCATGTTGCCCCTAGCCTTGAGCCACGATTTGCAGTGTGGAGGTCGAATCGAAGGTTTGAAATTCTGAGTTACTATTCATGATTCGGGTCCAAACTTCTCTTTAATTGTTGAGGTACTTCCGCTGATTTTCTAACTTGGTCACAGTTGAAAGAATTAATGGGTGTGTTAAGAAGGTGCTACTGCCAAATTTTGGTGACCATCGGAGATGGTGGCGGTGGCGGCAGTGCCGCCACTGTGGGCAGCGGTAGCGGTGGCTAGGGTAGCTTTTTAATTTCAATTTCTGGCTAGTTAAATTCTATAATTATCATAGAGCTTGTGTATGAAGTTTGGTGAATTTTGGAGAAGCTTGGAATTAATTATGAATTTTTGAAGTTTAGGGTTTCGATTATCGAATTACGAGAATCCGACCGTCGGATATCTCTCGGTTCTGCCTTGGAACCTTTAAATTAACGAATTGGTATTAGTGGTATAATTTGGGTTGCATCCAAGGAGAAGTGGAGATGTAATTATGAGGAATTGATTTTAGGAATCGTATTAATTTGTCGAATAACTATTCACGGAATATAATTGTGTACAGGGCGATGTACCGAGCTATTGCTCGACGAAGGAACTCGTATGCATGGTCGCCTAAATAGTACTGTGAGTGGACATTTGTTTTTAAATTAATTCCGCATGCAGTATTATTATTATTTTCTTACAATTGAGATTTAATTATGTTTTGAATATTTGAGATTTAGTTTATCGAGATTTATTTATGGATTACGAGATTAGTATTGAAATTCCTTCCCGAGGGCTTTTAGTAGATTTTTTAGATAGTCATTCATGAGTTATTGAGTTGGGAAATGATTTTCGGGAAGTGACTGATTCGGAAAAATATTATGAGAATTATTGTTTTCGAATATCAGTTTTTATGAAGATATACGAGTGCGAGGGATTTAGCAAATATTTGAGCATGATTGATTTATCGAGATTTATTGGGTTTTGAATTCCGCACTTATCAGACTTGGGTTAGATGGAGCTTTCTTTCCGAAAGCAATTATTGAATTATAGAGTATGTGATTATGCTTTCGAGGATTTATTGAGATATCGAGGATTGAGTTAGTGAGTTATTACTGAGTTATGCTTTCGGTGAATTATTATTGATTTATTGAGGTAATATCGAGTTTCTTTCCGAAAGCAAGTGATTGAAAGAGGTTATTTTCAGTTCTTGAAGAGGCTATTCAGTTTATTAAGGAGGCCAGTTTTGGCGCATGCGTATCTTACCTAGTTGGCAGTCCCTTCTAGGTAATAGTCTGGTTGGCAGTCCCTTCCAGACTACAGCTCGGTTGGCAGTCCCATCCGATGCGTCACCTGGTTGGCAGTCCCTTCCAGATGACATGAGGTAGTTAGTCGGCAGTCCCGTCTACTACATGTGGCTAGTTGGCAGTCCCATCTATCCACCGCCTCCTATTCCGGTTGGCAGTCCCTTCTGATGCGTCATCTGTGTGGCAGTCCCTCCTAGATGGCATGAGATGACTAGACAGCAGTCATTTCTAGTCATCAAACGAGCCTTATGAAAAGGATGTTTTTATAAGGATTGAGGATGAGATTTTAAGAGATTTCAAGATGTTCTTGTTACGTGATTGAAATTTCAGTAAAGAGGATGATTAAAAGTATTTCCAAGATTGTTACTGCATGCGAGGTTTTAGAGAATAACTTGGGAAAGCATTAAGTTTTACTTATTCATTTGAAATCACTTATTTTTCGTCCACTCACTCTAAAGGATTTTAAATGTTTTCCCCTGGGCCCTTCGGTTTTAAATGCCCAGTTTGCAGGCCAGTTTAGCTTGAGGTCGAGCGTACTTGGGGTTGAGGCATAGCTGTCATAGCTTCCGCATTATAAAAGCATCGGTCATTTATCTTGCTTTCTATTCTCTTGTTCGCCTGTATATTAGATTGCTCTGATAACCTATGAGATTAATATTCTTAAATTCTGAATTGTTTATGAATGAGATATGTGAGATGTTGTGATATAGGGAGCAGGGTGGCTCCAGGAGAAAAAGGATGGATGATTTAGAAGTGTGGATGTTTTTCTACACGTTTTGGGTTGTCCATTTTTAGGGGAAGTTCTGTCAAATTTTTGGTAGAATTTCTTCTAAAGTGGACCCCGCAGGGCCTCTTCGGATTTCAGGGTGAAAACCGGGGCGGGTCCTGTCACAATGTCAGTGGCATAGATATAAATTTGGTTAAGGAATGTCAAATTTGTGTCGATGTTAGATTAAATAACAAAACAAAAATTGAAGAGTGGTTTTAATTATGCTATACTAATCTACAAATTTAAACTCCTAGTAATGTATATGTAAGTACAAGATTTTGTACATGTTATTTGTTGGCATTCCCATACAAAGCTAGTGAAGTATATCATGACAATTCATCACTGAAGAAGCTGGAAAAGGGCCTAATACTGATCTCAAATACGTTACAGGTAAATGCAACTCATGAGTCAGCATATGCATTGGGATTGAAAATTGCAATCCTTGAGTCAGTCCTAGGTTTTAGGAAATCTTTCTATTCTTAAATTTTATTATGCAAAGATATTTTTCACCAGTTAAAATCGTCCCATTGAAGACCTAATTGATTTAGGTCTGTTTATTTTAATTGGCAATCTTTTGTTAAAAAGATTTTTCGTAATAGGAATCAATTAGGGTTAGACGCATTGATTGTGCACGATTCTTTTTCCTCCATATAATTCTGAAAATGTGGTCTAGGTTTAGAGAGCTTTTAGTTTGCATATCATATCAATTTGCATGTGATTGATGCATATATTGTGGGTCTAAACTCTCCAATTCAAATAGTGTTTAAGGAAAGGAGTTTAGGAAATCTTATATGCATTTAGAATTTTTTTGAATACATATCAGATAAAAGATTGTGATTACATATTATTTTGAAAAACCTTTCCATGTTTATCTCAATCGGTGTTTAATGTGATTGGAAAGAGGGGGAGTCTTTATCCTCTATAAAAGGTTTTGAAAACTGCTTTACGATGTAGAGTTTTCTGATTGAGAATTTTAATTGTGCTGCATAGTCTGCACTACCTGTTTTACAAAACTCACATTGTTTTTTTGATTGATTGATCATACTGCTTGTTCACTGCATTCATCACTTGCATATGTGATTGAGATCAGTGAGGCTTCAAGGCAAGACTGAATCTGAAAGCGTGTCCAGATTTCTTCATCTATACAGATTGCTTCATAGTTGTTTAGAATAGGTCTTTTACAGTTGTGAGCAAGTTAGCATTGTTGCTAGTCAATGTGGTTGAGTTGAATACCACTACTTGTGATCTGTAACTGTTAATGCTTGGATCCGTGGGGATCTAATTAACCATAAGTAAAAGAGAGGGAGAGAGTGACACAAGCGAAGTATAGTGGTTCGCCTCCGCATGAGCGGGAGACTACGTCCACTTGAAAGCTTATACTAGTGTGTGTCGAGCCTTGCGGCCTAACAAGATTACAAGAGATGTAATGAAGTTGGTTGTGGAATGAATGTGTTGAGTTGTGGGAGGAGGCATTCCTTTTATAAGTCAAGGAAGCCATCTCCTCTACTTATTCTTCGATGTGGGACAAGTTTCCACATATTTCTAGTCTATTTAACATGTAGAAAGCTATGTTGTGGTGGCATCTTGGCAAGGGCGGAAAGGTGGCTTCCCGACGTCGGATTTGCGACTTCCGGATACCGCCGCGTAGCCTGAACATAGGGCTACACGATGCATGTCTCGGTTGGGCCTTGCCATGTCTTGTGGATGTCCCAAAGTGGGTGTTACTTATGCTTGGTGATGGAGAGAACTAGCTTGCTAGTGTAGGTATGAACAAGTCCCCGAAGTCCCCGAGTAAGAGTAGCTTCTTGGTTGGGGAGTTCAAATCATGAAGTCATCAAGCATAAGTAATATCCGAGAGGCGCACGGCCCCTACAAGTCCCCGAGCTCCACAAGCAAGAAGGGACTGGCCATCCTGTATCTCAAAAGACCAAAAAAAATCGCATATGTAGTTACATTGGGGGTGCACAACCATAGATTCGTGGAGCCCGGAGGCTAGACCACATGTAAGAAACATTGAGAACCAAGAGCGTAATTAAAGCATGTTGGATAAGTGTAGCGAGTTAGGTGTTCGAGCAAGTTAGGTGTAGGCGCTATATGAGCGTGCGGGGCGTAGCCCAAGCGAGTCGCGGCCATGCTTTGATACCTAAGCGAGTCATAACCGTTTCGCAAGCATTTATCCGAGCATGTTTAATTGAGCTATAAGTGTCACAAGGTTCTAGATGAATGTCACATGAAAGTGAAATTGAAGCATGTATGTGTGCAGCATGAACTTGTAGGAAAGTTGCTAATAACATATTGTAGACATGCTTAAAGGTATAGAGACATGTATAGACATGGCAATAGCTCTAATCGCAAGAGCGGAAAAGATAAGAAATAGTGACTTATCTTATGCCGGTTTGGAGGCTCATTGCTTGTGGCGGATAAAAATACTCCGATAATGTCCGTCAACTCGTAGTTGAGGTTGGATGCTTGATAGAAATAACTCGATGGGTGGTCTTGCTGCACATGAACCCAGTGAAGAGACCGAAGATTCTCGGCGGAGGCCTTGCCGCTGACCCAGTGTGGCGGTGCCGCGGACAGCAGCCCAACCTTCAGATCACGAGCCCAGCCCTTTCCGCTGACGGAGATGAGCGGAAAAGCTTAGCGGTGGAGTTTGACGGTGGCGGAGGTGCAACTTGCAGCGGTGCATGAACTCGAAGTTTAGCGAAGTGTTGGTCGAAGAAGTTGGACGGAGCTGCGAAGTTGGGCGGAACGGAGGAAGAAGGCCGGCGGAATCAGTCCGGCGGAGGACCAGTTCGGCGGAGGAATTGCTAGCGGAAGAACCTTTCTGGCGGAAGACTCGCCGGCGGAAGGCTCGCTGGCGGACGGACATGGGTTCTTGGCGGAGCGGGTTGGTTCCGGCGGAGACTCAAGAGTCCGGCGGAGGAAGTTGGGCGGAGCTGCAGGCCATGGGTGTGAAGAAAAGATGTCTGGGTGGCCAGAGAGGAGCGGCGGAGCTCCGGAGTTGCAACCTGGCGGAGCTGCAGTCAGCGAGCGGACGAGCTGTGCTAGCTTTCGGAGCTGTCCAGTTGGGCAGAGCTGCAAAGCAGAGCGGAGGTTCCGAGCTCGCGTTCAGCGGAGCGGAGTCCGAGCTTGAGTCCGGCGGAGATGGAAGTTGGGCGGAGCGGAGACGAAGTCTGGCGGGAAAAGCTAGCGCTGAAGAGTTTGAAAATGGTTCTGGGTGCCCAGAGAGATTTTCTGGGTGTCCTGAGAAAATTTTTTTTTTTTTTTTTTTTTTTTTTTTTTTTTTTTTTTGGAGGTTCAGCGTTGACCAAGCCTTGATGTGCGTTGACCTGCTCCGCCGGGGGTTGACCGACTCCGCCGGGCGTTGACCAGCCATGTTGGGCGTTTGACCGACTCCGCTGGGCGTTGACCAGCCATGTTGGGCGTTGACAAACTCCGCCGGACGTTGACCGGACCCTAATTTGATGTTGAATGAGCGTTGACTTCGACGCTTATGGGTCAAAGTTCACGGTAGGTGACGAAGCCTTTGTGTTGGCTTCCCACAGACGGCGCCAATGTTAATGCTTGGATCCGTGGGGATCTAATTAACCATAAGTAAAAGAGAGGGAGAGAGTGACACAAGCGAAGTATAGTGGTTCGCCTCCGCATGAGCGGGAGACTACGTCCACTTGAAAGCTTATACTAGTGTGTGTCGAGCCTTGCGGCCTAACAAGATTACAAGAGATGTAATGAAGTTGGTTGTGGAATGAATGTGTTGAGTTGTGGGAGGAGGCATTCCTTTTATAAGTCAAGGAAGCCATCTCCTCTACTTATTCTTCGATGTGGGACAAGTTTCCACATATTTCTAGTCTATTTAACATGTAGAAAGCTATGTTGTGGTGGCATCTTGGCAAGGGCGGAAAGGTGGCTTCCCGACGTCGGATTTGCGACTTCCGGATACCGCCGCGTAGCCTGAACATAGGGCTACACGATGCATGTCTCGGTTGGGCCTTGCCATGTCTTGTGGATGTCCCAAAGTGGGTGTTACTTATGCTTGGTGATGGAGAGAACTAGCTTGCTAGTGTAGGTATGAACAGTAACAACCTTGATTTATATTGGATTTGCATTCTCGTGTTGGCTACGTTAAAAGCCACGCAGTGAAGTTTCCTCAGTGGAGAGGTTTACACTGCGTCAACAATTCTTGTGTTCTTTTATTTGTGTTGTTGCTTGTTTGAATAACTGTCATTACTCAAACTCTATCAATTTTGTTCCACCCAGTAATTACAGTATAGAAAGAAAACTTTAGTTGCCCTAATTTTCATTGATTTCAGTGATGGGGATGATGCCCATCCAATCGAACTTGTGACCTGCTTCATGCTTCACACAGAACAAATAAATAGGAAAAACAAATATGCAGATTGTCCAAGTCATAAAGAGAAAGAGAAAAGGAGGGAATAATATATACAAGAAAAACAAATTTGTTGAACGATGTCGACAAAATGTGTGCCTCTACAAACAAGGGTTTAGAGTTGTAATAGGAATGTGTTCTAGGTATTCAATTGTAATCAGATTCTATTACCTTTTTGGTACCTTGTAACTCCCTATTTAAAGGGCTCCTATTATCAATAATAAACACAATTTCATTCTCCTACAACACGTTATCAGCACGCTCAGACCAAATAGCCAAGAAAAAACCCTAGCTTCAGAAAAAAAAAAAAAAAAATTCTTCTTTTTCTGCCGCCACCAACAATTGTCAGGAAAAAAAAAAAAAAAACTTTTCCTTGCAGCCTACCACAGCCGGCCAGCCCCATAGCCTTGTAGGCCGGCCTCACCCCGCCCAGTCGCAACAGATCTACAGCCCAGCGCCAGCCCACACGGGCCTAGTCACCCCCCACCTCTGCGCGCAACCCCCACCCCGCGCCTCTGCATCCCCGCCTGCACGTGCGCACAGCACCCGCCCAGCACCAGGCCTCCGTGCGGTCTTCCACACACTGCCCAGCCCGCGCCTGCTGCCCAGTCCACAACGTTTTCTTCCGCCCACCAAACCCGTCCAGATCGGCCTCAATCACCGATCTCGACTTCGACCCAAATTGGCTGCAGCACCGACCTGTCTGCAGCAGCCTACTCCAGCGCCTCGCGCCTACACCTCCGCGCCTCCCAGTCTGCCATCGCCCCGCAACTGCATCTGCAAACCACATATCGCTGCAGACCAGAAGAAGAAGATGCATAAGAGAAAATAATGGAAAACGATAGAAAAGAAGGAAAAAAAAAAAAAAAAAAAAAGGTGACCCGACCCAAAGAAAATGATCCCGGCCCAGAAAAAAAAAAGGAAAGAAAAAAAAAAAGGAAAGGAGAAAGGCAGCCCACCAACTGCCAATTTCCAACCAGATTCTGGCAATCCTAATTTAGTTACACGCCTGCATCAACAGGCGCGTGTATAAAGAATCGTGAAGCAAACCTTCTAATTGCCAAGTAAGTTTTTACGATTAAAGTTCCTGCATTTTTTGTCTTTTAAATTCCATTATTTGCTGCAGGTTTTGAAATATACGAACATAGGTTCGATTAATTAATAAGCGGAATTGTGGGGATTCACGCTAAACGAACTAAGAGCGTTCGTAATCAATGAACTAAGAGTGTTCATAATAAACGAACTAATAGCGTTCGTAATCAATGAACTAAGAGTGTTCATAATATTCGGACTAAGAGCGTCCGTAAGCATCAAATTGTGACCATATTAAAACATCAATGTTTCGGTCTAAATCCAAATATTCTTGGAAATCGGTTTCTTGGTAGCATTAAGGCTCGGAAACCTTATATTAGTTATCGTGGAAGTTTTTACTCCGAAACTAATCTATTCTCCTTCATCTTTGAATGTCGAATGTAAACATGCAAAAACCCGACTTCACTAAACCGGATTCAAATGACATTTGTTATCACCGATGGGTAAATAAAGTCAAGAATCACCTCACTACTAATGAGATTCTGTGGAGTAGAGCTCACAGAATATGAATTAATTGAGAAATCCTCTCAACCTTCCCCGTCTCAGCATTAGGCTTGTGTGCAATGCTAGATGGATTAGGAGGTTTCATCAACTTCTGTCATTTACTGAGTAAGTTGACAACATACTCGTGAAAAACCATAATCCAAAGGCCAGTTGGAACTAAGAGCGTTCACGAGGTGAATTATAATAGCACACCGAAAGAATGACGCAAGGAGCGGAACCCTAAAAGTTAAGGGACAACAAAATGGACGTGTAGGTCCATACAACTGCCCTACAAAGGAAGGAAAACCTCGAGATACGTAGACACGTGGCAACATTGGCCAACGTGGGATCCATGGAGGGTATCCAAATGCACAAGGTGCATCTCAATTAATGGGTGAGGTAATGCTATAGATGTGGATCTTTAAAGCATTGGTTTAAGCACTAGAATGAGAGTGAAAAAATAAAGCTGCACAATACAAATGTATAAAGATATGAGAGAGCATGAGGCTCATCTCGCAGCTGAAGGAGATGATGGAAATGACAATGACGTCAATCTCATCATTATAGACTTCAAATCTGGCAAGGAAAACAACCATGTTGATGTCGCAAATTTTGATTAAATAGTCTTTTATTTTTCCAAGAATTGTGTAATGGCAATTATGCCTTAATTAATAAATGACAATTTTGTATTAACTCTTTCTCAAGTGACGCATCCAATGAAGTATGATGTCTAGGAAAGTGATTGAGATTAGTGGTACTTAAGAGAGCCTCGCTCCACCGACATCTCTCTCTACTTCCCTGGTCATATTTGATTGGAGTTACCAGATGGATTGAGTGACTACGATTTGTCTAAGTTTGACTTTGGATTAGACCTTGGTTAAAGAAACTTTGATGTAATCATTGGCTATTAATAAAGTGTCAATTCTTTTACTTAATG
This sequence comes from Rosa lucieae, assembly GCA_024704745.1. Classification (NCBI taxonomy): domain Eukaryota; kingdom Viridiplantae; phylum Streptophyta; class Magnoliopsida; order Rosales; family Rosaceae; genus Rosa; species Rosa lucieae. Next base: position 30,003,783 of record CM045495.1, on the reverse strand, counting down.
TCTTGGACATACCTTAATTTGAACTTTATTTGAAAGATATAAGAGTCAATGGTTTTCATGTGGGGACACATTGTGAGAATGGACAAGAGTTTCTTTGCATCACCTCTAATGACTACGGACATAAACGAGTATTAGATAAACTTATGTGTCGCTCTAGTAGGTTGTATGCAACCACTATTCGAGTCATTGAATCCATCCATGTCATGAGAAATGATTTATGGGATTCTGACACATATAGGCTTTGACATGACCGTTTGGGACACCCAGGTCGTGATATGATGATCCGTCTATTAAACACTTTACACAGACATCTATTTTCGAAACGAAGAGAAGTAAGAACCAAGAATTGGTTTGAGGAGCTGCACATGCACCTCATGGTGCCATGATTGTGCAAAGACAGGCCACACATGGCAGGCGCCGCCTACCCCCTGCGGCAAATACATGGCATTGACGCCATAAACCCTTATTCAACTCCTCTCCCTACTTCTCAAGTCTATTGCGATATTGTGGCTTAACCAAAACCTTCATTGGTTGATTATAAGGCTCATGTTTCGTTCTGTAAAGCCCGTTATTTAGGATTGAGACCATCCTATGCAAAGGAGATTGAGGAAATAATTCCATTCTCACAAAGAATCAAAGGGAATTCTGTGGATTTGATCAACCAACTTGCAGACCGTACAGATGTTTTATGGTGTTGGTTGATACGCAAACACTCTGGTCACGTGTTGTGACATTATCCACTCATAGTGCTGCTTATACTACACTCCTAGCACATAACATATGGCTACGGGCTCACTACCCAGATCATCACATTCAGTCAATTTGACTTGATAATGCTAGAGAGTTTACATCGAAAATTTTCAATGACTATTGCATATCATTGGGTATTGATATCAAGTATCATATTCCCATGTATACATCCAATTGGTCTGGCGGAAAATCCACCATTAAAATACTACGATGGTAGCCCAGACTTTGGTAATGCGTACCAATATTTCTGCTTGGGTTATGCAATATCGCATGCAGCTATGCTCATTCGTCTATGACTCATAGCATCCACTCCACTTTTATTTGCGTTATAGCTAGTGACTGGGTTCGAGTCTAAATATCTCGTACTTATGCATATTTGAGTGCGCGGTTTATGTGCCAATTGCGCCGCCACAGCGCATCAACATGAATCATTGCAATGAATGCATATATATATTTGTGTTGGCCATAGGCCTCCAACTATAATTCCACTACGTAAAACCCTTGACAGGCGATCTCTATTTCACTAAATTTGTGAATTGTCATTTTGATGAGACAGTCTTCCCGTCGTTAGGGGGAGATTAGAACATCAATGTTCAACAGGAACGACAGGAATTGTCATGGTCTGTCCCCACTATGTCTCATCTTGATCCCCTAAAAGTGACGAGATCACATATACCTGCTGCAAACATGCCTACAAGGATTTATGTCCCCACAAGAGGACATGGTGCCACCCAGAAGATGGGTACGGCAACACCACCATGGATGGTAGTGTGGTGACGCCACAAAAGTGGCATAATGGCGTCATAGGCCATGGGTTCCGCTAGAGAGAGTAGGAGACCCATAGGTTCGATGGATTCTCGCCCTAAGAAGAGAGCGAGTTTGGCACAACTTGATCCATTGATCATTGATACTCAAAATCCGTCTCATGAGAATATTTTGGATTGTGGTTATGTCCAAGAGACATCGTTGGGGGACGCCTCAATGTTAGAACCAATTCCTAAGAATATAAAGATCTCTACGAACTACACTAGTGTACATGAGGACGTGAAATTATTGAGACCAATGACATCGAACCTTACTCCGTTGAAGAATGCCAACGTAGAGAAAATCGGCCTAAATGGAAAGATGCGATCCAGGTTGAATTGGATTCACTAACGAAGAGGAAGGATTTTGGGCCTAAGATACCAACACCTCCTAACATAAAACCTGTTGACATTAATAGGTCTTTGTTAGATAGCGTGATGAGAAAAAGAGATGATAATCTCACCTTATGATGCAAGGCTTCTCACAAAACGCCCTGGAATCTACTACGAGAAGACATATTCTCTTGTAATGGATGTCATTGCACTCTACTACCTTGTCAGTTTGGTAGTTTCCGAATAACTGAACATGCAGCTTACAAATGTGGTCACTATGTATCTTTACGGGGATCTAGATACATAATATAATGAAGGTTCTTGTGAACTTCATTTACCCAAGTCAAGTGGCTCTTGACTACGGAGCGCGTTTGCAATGAGGGTGAAACGCTCACTAAAGTGACTACTTGTTTGGGAAGGGATATGATGAACTATGCCCCTGCGTTTTCATGACAAGTTCTGGATTTGCAATTGTCACGGTTTATGTTAATAAACATAATTGGAACCCTTGAAAGTTAAGGGAAACCGCTGAACACCTGAAATCCGAGTTTGAGATGAAGGACCTTGGGAGAACACGGTTTTGTCTAGATTTAGAACTTGTATACAGTGTCAATAAATGCTTTGCATTTTGATAAAGTCAAAGATGCACTCCCATGGTCGTCCGTAGTCTTAACCCTAAGAGGGATAAGTTTCGTCCCAGGGATGATGACGAAGACGTGTTAATTAGTAGAAGTGTCTTACCTAAGTACAATAGGCGCATTATTGTACTTAACACAATACAAGACCGGACACCTCATTTGTTATGAACTTATTGGCTAGATGTAGCCCTGCGCCAACGCAACACCATTGGACTGGTATAAAGACAATCTTTTGTTACTTAAAATGTACGATAGATATGGGCTTGTTCTATCCCTGAAGAGAAAAGAATGACGGAAGAATGAGAACGGATCTCATTAGCCTAAGTGGCACCGTCCAAGACGCCGTGATCGACAAAGCCGCCTACTAACGTCCTCCTCCTCCCTTCCATCAAAATGACAACGATGTCTTGATGGGTTTTGCTGATGCAGGGTATCTCTCTGACCCTCACAAAGGTCGCTCCCAAACAGGTTATGTCTTTACCATGGGAAGCACTGCGATATCTTGGAGGTCTACAAAATAGACCCTTGTTGCTACTTCCTCAAATCATGCAGAGATTATTGCTCTACATGAAGCCGTGCGAGAATGCATATGGCTAAGGTCTGTGATTAGACATATTCGAGGAACTTGTGGTTTGAAGTCTACCACAGATGAACCTACTTGCATTTATGAAGATAATGCAGCTTGTATTGAGCAAATGAGATTAGGTTTCATCAAGGGCAACAACACCAAACATATATCGCCTAAGTTCTTTTACAATCAGCAGCAACATTGATCACTTCTAAAGATTGAAGTGCATCAAATCCGATCTGAAGATAATGTAGCGGACTTATTTACTAAGTCGTTACCAAAATCCACCTTCGAGAAAAATGTGAAGAGCATCGGATTGAGAAAGTTATCCGAACTCCCATGATTGTAGCAATCAGGGGGAGATATTGACATCAGAGGGAGGCATGATGTCTACATGTTCGATCTCGAAGAGTGAAGGACGTGTTGTGCTCTTTTTGTCCTTCGACCAGGGTTATTTTTATCCCACAGGGTTTTTGTTACCTGGCAAGGTTTTTAACGAGGCAACAATCAAAGCGTCATCACCAAGTTTGAGCGGCACAAAGGGGAGTGTTGAAGGATGTCGACATAATGTGTGCCTCTACAAACTAGGGTTTAGAGTTGTAATAGGAATGTATTCTAGGTATTCAATTGTAATCGGATTCTATTACCTTTTTGGTACCTTGTAACTCCCTATTTAAAGGGCTCCTATTATCAATAATAAACACAATTTCATTCTCCTACAACAAAATTGATGTTTTCCGCTGCATACTCTCGTTTTAATGATTAAAAGGTTAATTGTAGCTTTATTTTATTTCAAAAGGGGCAAAATGATTAAGTTCTTATAGATATATATATCTCATATAAAAATCTCCTCAAAAAAAAAATCTCATATAAAAATTAGAAAAACATAACATAAATAACCAAATTGGGTAAATGGTAAAGAGCCCTTCAAAAAATTGAGTAGGGTTAAGTGACCCTCCTAGCAATAAGCTAGCTATGCCCATGGCCAATGTAGTTTTTCTTTCTTTGTTTTTTTACAAAGAAATTGAGATTTTATTAATCTTAAACAGGCAAATAATTAAGAATAAATTAATACCGTTAAATCTTACAATGAAGCTCACTTAAACAAGAAGCTTATAAAACCATACCTATTCTTCTCACAGAAAGTTAAATTAATTAAGGAGTCTTTCGCCATATTTTTTGTGAAGTAAATGGTGTGGCCAGTAGGTTGCACACCTTGCTTGGGGTAATCTTGATAATTTTTGGGTAGATAAGGCACCTGTTATTATTCATGATCTTTTTTATAAGGATCAATGTAATGTTCTAATGGGTTCAGGCTGTATGTGCCCTCACTCAGTGGCGGAGCCAAGAATTTTAGTTCACTGGGGCACCAAAAAAATATATATATACAAAATATTTAAATGTAATTTCTATCTATTACAATGGTAATTGCCCTCAATGAAATTTCATATTTTGAAATCCTTGCATAATAGTCTCATTATCTATGCTAGTAAAAATGTCTTTCTCAATATATGAAATCAAGCAATCATCAGTAAACTCGTGAGCTCTAGGTTGACAAGGACCTTTTTGTAGATAATATCTGCGTACTTCATTTTGAACATTCGGATGATAACTTGAAATTGGAGGACAATTTCCATGATCAGAAGGATATTTTTCATTAATTTCGGGACAAGGCTTCTCTAAATTACTATCATTCTTATTTGTTTTTTTTTTTTTTTTTGCGGGAGATGAATCTAATGAGGTATTTATACCCGACAACTCCTCAACACCATGATTTTCTTTTATTTTAAAGTATCTTAACATATTTGAATGAAGAATAGAGTAGTAGTATGAATAAAAAAAAAGTGCTCTTTACAAAAGAATTGATTGAGAATTGTTACTTGACGATATATATATATACATATTACATGTTATTAATGTAATAGAATATTTTTTTTTTAATCATTTTCCTATTAGACTTAAAAATCTGTAAATAATAAGGAAATAAGAATCATTAATTGTAATCAATTTTACTATTAATATCAAAAAAATTGGGAAAAGAAAAATGTGATTTATATCACACATGGGAGCCCATGTTTTCTTCCTCAAAACAATCCCAACAAAGAAAACAAAGAAGAGCACGTGGAGGGCTTCTGAAAGTGAAAAAAAAATAATATAAAAATATATATTAAAAACCTGATATTAATATAATACTACACCAAAACACACACACTTTGTGTGTGGGTATTTTTAAAAGAAAAAATAAAACAAAATAATCATTGGAGAAATGTGGGGAGTTTTGAAATTTGTATTTTTTTTTTCCCTCCCCTTTTGCTGTGGAACTGTGGAGGTGGGAAAGTTATAGAGAGAGATTTTAGGGGGAAATAAATTAAAATTTTATTCTATTATTTTGTTTATTACGATTATGACCATCATTTATTAAAAAATATTTTTAGATAGTCTATGGTCTAAGAATTAAGTCGTCTTTTTACGCCCACTTTGACTAACAAAGTCTCTTCTCTTAATAATAGTATAGATTAATACTATATATATATATATTAATTTTTTAGTAAAAATGTGAGTGGGGCACGGGACCCACTGGCCCCCGCTTCCCTCCACCTCTGCCCTCACTGTACTCTTTATCATTCTATAATACACTCAGATGTAGCAATAAGGCTCCCAGCTAGACTGGGTCCTCTGCCCATTAAAAAAAAAAAAAAAAAAAAAAGGAGTCTTTTGTCAATAAACAGAGTTGTGGTTCTTAATTAAAAAACTTATAAGACTATAATTAATTAGCTCAGGATACCGTGATTAATTGAACAAATTTTAGGGTAGCACTGTTTGTGATGCTAAAAATAAAGTAGATCAGGCCACAGACCAAACATATGGCATAACATACATTCAAGCAATAAAACTTGCAGTGTAAGTAGAGAAAGACGGTGGTCTCTTCTCTACCATAAGTTTATATATAATTCGTAGCCACAATAAGGCGAGAGAAACATGAGTAGAGTTCAATATAAGAACTACTTACATCTTTTGTCTACGATGAATACCAAAGCAGACACGAATGGACATATTAACATCATAGATAAAAAGACACCCGAGTTACTACAACTGCATAAATGAAGGGATGCAGCTTATTGTTATGAAAATGTATTGATTAATCGTCTGCTTCACATCAATTTGCACTACCATTTCGAGCACTCCACTGTAGTGCCGTGGAGGTGGAGTCGGAAACCTCCAAAGCGTTGCCTGCACAATAAAGCACGTAGGAAACTAAGAAGACTCTTTCCCATGCGGCAACAAAAACTTTCTCCCTATCGAAAAAACAAGGACTTTCTCTTAATTAATAATAGTATGGCTGTGTGATGATGGATACAGTACGTAATAAAGTCCATTATATCGCCATCTGATGTACAACGCTGAATTGAACAAGCAACTCATTAGAATAACGAAGAAATGATGGCTTACTTTCAACTTTGTGCAAGTTGAAGGAAGGTAGATTATTTCATGAGGCATTAATATTTATATACAGATTGCAATTGCAGCACACATACAAAATCGTAACACCCCTCTCGAATAACGTCCGTTGGTTGAAACCAACATATAATAGAATAATTGGGATTAGAAAAGCTTACCATCTGGATCAAAGAAAAAGACCTGGTCGATCTTCTTACTGCCATTTGGATTAAATTGAACTGGCCTATGAGCAATCTGAATTCCCTTTTCCTGCACAACCATATCCCGACTCAGATGACTCCCATCTAGCTAAGAGAGGAAGAAAGATTAGATAATAGAAACGAAATGCCACAGCTCTGAACCCTGGTTGATCTAGAGGAGAGGCAAGTAAGGTCTTTGTCCCCTCTAACTGATATAGTAATCTGAGCTTCATAATCAAAACTGGTAATGATTGGAGAGGCCAAAATTCTCATAAATACAGCTGCAAGGTCCATATTTTCCCATAAAGAATCTATGTTCTCAACAATAACAAGGCCCCAACCTATTCAAAACTCTTTCTGATTCCAATGTTCTTTTCTAGACCAAACTAAAAAGAGAAAAATAAATAGAAAATTACATAGTAGCACATGACCAAAGATGTAAACACATAAAACCCACCTTCAAAAAGATTTATACAAATAAGGACACAAGCTCAGGCCCAAAAGTCAAATGATGCAGGCCTGACTCCCATTTTCAATGTAAAATGACCAAAATACTAGATTTTCATCAAAATTTACTCGCATTGCCATTAACCCAACATTCCACCCCCAAAACGACACCGGGGCTCGTATTTCGACCGTCATCAAGCAAGAGTGGCCGAATGAGGCATCCGATGAGCCCGAAAAGCTTCCCATCTCGAAGATTCTTAGCTCGTTGTCGATTGATGAAGTTCCTGACACCCAGGAGGAGCCCGTTCCGATCAAAATCAAGCAGGAGTTCTCCGAGGAGCCCGATCAGGCTGACACACTTGAAGGATCGATGCAGCTAAGCGAGGTCGAAAGGATGAGTATGGTTCCTGATAGCCTGGGGGATTTGGCGCAACAAGAAGGGGAAACTATTTCTATCCAGGTACAGAGAGTTGGATCTGAGGAGGTGGATGAGGCCGAAACGATGAGCGAGGTTCCGAATAGCCTCGCTGAACAACAACCTGAACTTGTTCCGATTCAGGTGAAGAAAGAAGGATCTGATAAGATGGATGATCTCAGGTTAGATTTCGGCGAGTCCAACTCGAAACTCTGGAAAATGCAAAACCCGCCAGAGCTGCTATTCGCTTTCCGGCTTTCGTACTCCATCCACGGTGCACGATCAGACGAAGCACAACCACAGGTGTGACGGCGACGGAGTGAAGAAACGAACTCGACAGGTTTCCAGGCCGGAGCTGGTCGGAGGGAAGAATTCCTGTCGGATCTTGATTCGGGTCGCGGGTCGTCGATCGGGTTGAAGAAGATTGAAGCTTCTGGTAAAATCTAGTGTGCTCGGTCCTATTCTAGCCACTATATTCTTGATCTCAATGGTTGATATCAGGCTATGGAGAAATACACGGACCAGATTGGGCCAGAAATTTTTTTATTTTCTGAAATATTTTCTTTAATCTAAAACTGCTAAAATTCATAAAAATTAGTTCGGGTATCAGAAAAATTCCCCGAAAATTCCCACAAACTCGTTTTGTCGCGTCCTTTATTATCAAACTCTTAAATCAATATCACGAAGAATGCAATAGCAGAACTAGATGAGTATGTGTGCAGTAGCAGGATTAGATGATGAAGAGTGCAGTAGCATGATTAGACGATAATGAGTGCAGTAGCAGAACACGAGTACAAGTGTCATAGCAGAACTATATGAATATGAGTGCAGCGAGTGCAGTAGCGGGATTGAACGAGTGCAGTAGCAGGATTAGATGATGACAAGTGCAGTAGCAGAACACGAGTACAATTGTAGTAGCATAACTGAACAAGTATGAGTGCAGTAGCAGGATTGAACGAGTACAGTTGCAGGATTAGACGATTACGAGTGCAGTAGCAAAACACGAGTACAAGTGTAGTAGTAGAACTGGATGAGTATAAGTGTAGTAGTAGAACTGGACGAGTATGAGTGCAGTAGCAGGATTGGACGAGTGCAGTAGCATAACAAGAGTAGCAAAACTGGACGAGTATGAGTGCAGTAGCAAGATTGGACGAGTGCAGTAGAAGGATTTGACGAGTGCAGTAGCAAAAAACGAGTAGCAGAACTGGACGAGTATGAGTGCAGTAGTAGTAGATGATAAGATGAGAGTAGTAGGAGAGTGAGGTTTTGTGAAGTAACATAAAGGGATTATTCTCAAGGAAAAAAAAATAGTAACATGAACGGTTAATTTTCAGAAAAAAAAAATAACATAAAAGAATTATTCTAAAAAAAAAAGTAACATAAAGAATTATTCTCAGGAAAAAAAAAGTAACATAAGGGGATTAGAAGTCAAAAGAAATAATTAAAGGTAAAAAAATAAATTAACTCATGATAAGTGGCAAGTAGAGAGCATATTGTCCTTATTTGTAAGATTTGATCCTTATAAAGGGATTAAAAGTCAAAAGAAGTAGTTAAGGGTAAAAAAATAAATTAACTCATGACATGTGGCAAGTGGAGAGCACATTGTCCTTATTTGTAAGATTTAGTCCTTATATGTTTAATTCAATCTTTAGATGATGTATTTGTTAAGTCATATTTTGTCAATAACTTATATCTAATTTGTTAAAAAATAAAAGAAAGAGACCTGTGATATGATGCTCCTCCTATAGACAAAAAAGGAAACGGAACGTTTTTCCACATTACTCATTCTAGCAAATAACTAGGCAAGAAAGGGAGATATAAACGTTGACTTTCTGTTAGGTGATGCATGAGGTCTAGCAATATACCACTTTCTCATCTTGTTAAGAAAGGTTCAAATAGTAGTAATAAGATCAAATGAACTCAAAACCACACAGAATCCAAAAGGGTAATCTGAAAAAAAAAAAAAACAGAATCATACCTTGAGTGTTTGCACAAAGGTTTCGAAATTGGAGACAGAGAAGCACATATGGTGGCCTCTGGGAATACGGGCTGGGTCGGCTCCCGGTGTTGTGTCGTTCCTCTGGTTAGGTGGGTAACTTGGGTTGGACTCAATAAGGTGTATAGTAAAACCTGAGGGTAAACTCAGCCATATTACCTTGAGTGGCCCAATCTTTGGGCTCTCTACCTCCTCGAATCCAAATGTCTATCAAATATAATTTCAGTTCTATTTAATTTGATGAAGGAATTATAAATTAGCTAGCTGCAAGTAATTAAAAATTTAAAATGAAATAAGAAATTTGAAGCTTGAAACTTGAAGAACCTCTATGTAGAAATCGGCGAGGCGCCTAATGTCGTTGGATTGTCTGGCAATGTGATCCAGAGTTACTCGTGCTACCATTGCTGCCATTTCTCCTTTTTCGTATGCGTTTTGGAGGCAGTGACCTGGTTGCTGGTTGTTAAATATTTGCTTTGTGATTCGAGAATCAAAGCTAACAGTCACTATGCTAGGAACTGTTATTCGGGAATCAAAGCTAACAGTCTCACCCAAAATAACAGTTTATTTAAAACTAACACTCAAAGATAACAGTTTTTTAATTATTTAAAAATGGCTTGCACCTGTTCCTGCACCCTGTGGCACTAAAAATGACTTGCTGCCCCTCAGTACACTTCTCTCCATGTTAAGGGGGGTGTATTGTATATGGAATTAGTGGAACTTTTAAATAAATCTATGGAATTTAAAAGTCTGGGTGTATTCAATATAGACTTTTAATAGTCCATAAAAGTCTTGAGGTATTCAATTAGGATTTTTAAAGACTTCATGAATTCCACCAAAATCTAGGGGTATTTAATTAGGATTTTTAAAAATGAATAAAAGTACAGAGGTATTCAAAATATCATTCATACTTATGGAATTAGAAAGTCATGGATAATCATGGACTTTGTAGTGTTAACTATACATACCAAACTCCAATAATTTTCCAGCCTCCAGACCAAAGATTTCAAAAAGTCTATCAAAGTTTCCTCTTAAAAAAAAAAAAAAGTTTATCAAAGTTCTTCTCTCTACGCACGAAGAAGTTTGTCCTTCATCATCCCTCTCTTAATTTTTTGTCTTTTCTCTAATCTTTTATGATATCAACCTTTTTTGATACCCAACATGTTCATTGTAGTTATTGAATGTGATTTTTTTTTTTTTTTCAATTGGGATACTTCGAACCCTAATAGCAATAAAAATGATTTATGAAACCCTAAAACTCAAATATTGTGGTCTAACCCTAAGACCTTGAACCATACTAAATTTTATTTTATTAATTAATTATTCTAATTAATTTAAATTTATATTATGGTTCAAAAAAAGGTTGAACAATTGAATTTAAATTGATTGATTATAGATCAAGACATTGATGAATATTGCTACAATATATGTTAATTGGCGAAAACAAAATTGATGAGAATAATTAACCATAAACATCAAGTTATCTATATTGTATATTTATGTTGTTGGAAGATTAGGAATGAGAACAAACTCGCTAGACAGACTAACAATCATTTATTTGAGTCAATTTCTATTAGAAGATACTGTAGCATTGAAGAGACAATAAGTTATTATTTTGTTTTGTGTTTGGACTGCATTTGTTTTATTTTTTTATTTTATTTTATTTTTTATTTTTTATTTTTATTTTATTTATTTTATTTTGTACATCCTAGGAAATCTGTAGAAATCATTCATAATAAAGTATATAGATTTTCATGAATCAATAAAAGTCTGTTGCTAAAATAAATGGTTTTAAGAAATCCATAACAGTCTATCAACTTTTTAAAGAGTCTATGGACTTTTCAAAAAGTCTGCACAAATCCAATACAATACACCCCCCTTAAATGAGTTTTGACTTGTTGGTAAGTTATAATTCCAATATTGTAAAGGTCGTGAGTTTGATTCTCATTGACATATGCAAGAGTGGGGTGGGTTAAGAATTTTTTTAAATAAAAAAATAAAATAAAATAAAAAACACTTCTCTCCATGTTTCATGTTATTTCTATTCTTCCGTATCGGCCAAGCAACAACTACAAATACTTGCATTTCATAATTTGAAGATGTAGCAGCCACATGAGTGAATGAATCTAAAAAAGTGGGTTCCCTCCATACTGTAGGTACAAGTTTTGATTAACTTGATGTGTTGGCATTCCATACAAAACAGGAAAATATCTTTGAGGTTTAACTTTCTTTATTTAAAGATATTTTTCTGTTTATGAAATTGTGTATTTGATTCCCTAGGGTTTTTAGGATTTTGTGGATTTCTTGGAATAAAAGCTCTTTCCTAATAGAAGTCTAATTAGAGTTGTTTCTGGTTTGTTTGAGTGATTGCCGCTGGTTGAATATATATTGCAGGAATATACTCGGCAAAAGTGCACTTCATATACGCAAGAATTTTTTGTTTGAGTCTTGCATGTTTGTTTGAGTTTGTGTCTTCACAAAGAGCCAAAACACTTGGTCCATGTATAAGTGTTTGTGATCATAGTTTCATATGCATAATACTCTCTCGAGATCAGTAGGGAGACTGTGAAGAAAGAAGAACAAGATTTGAAGATCGTTCAAGTGAAGGGGTTCTAGAAGGAAGACAAACTTTGTATTAGATTTTGTGTGAATCTTATAGTCGAGCTAGTGCTATTCAAAGTTTGTAAAAGAACATATCCATTTCAATATGATGATCTTTATTTTGGGTTCTCAAGAGTAAGAGCCCCGCAGTGTTTTTAATCTCATACTTGAGGTTTTCACTGCGTAACCAAAATCTTGTGTTTAGTTTGTTATTTTGGTTTCTGCTGCCCAGTAAGGATTGATCAGTGCACTGCAATCCCAGTTTTCCAGAAAATCATATTCTGTCCTTGTATTTTCACTTGGCATCAGAGCGGGTTCTAAAGTTCTTTTAGTTGATCCGTGGTCAAGGATGGAACATGAATATAACAGAGCCTCTAGTTCTATAAATTGCCCGCCTTTGTTTGATGGTGAAGACTATTCACAATAGAAAATTATGATGAGGGTTTTTCTCTACTCTCAGGATGAAAACATGTGGAATGTTGTTGAGAATGGATGGGAACGTACACCCAACAAAGGCAGAAGAATCAAAGAAAGTGGAAGGGTCATCGGCAAGAATTCTTAAACCTAGGAAGGAGTGGACAGATGAGGAAGTTTGTGACAGAAATTGTGATTTTAAGGCTAGAAATTCCTTATACACAGCTTTGTCCAAGAATGAGAGGGTGAGAATAAGTCATTGTGACACGGCTAAACAAGCATGGGATCTTCTTCAGGTCACTTATGAAGGAAATAAAAAGGTTAGAGGTCAGAAGCTTCAGAGACTTGTCTTGGAATTTGAGAACATGCAAATGGGGGAGGATGAATCAATAGATGACTTTCATGCTCATCTTATGTACGTGACAAGTCAGTGTCACAGTCTTGGTGATCCTTTTGAAGAGCATCGGATTGTCAAGAAAATTCTTAGGTCTCTTTCATCAAAGTTTCAATCCAAACAGACAGCTGTAGAGGAGACTCAAGACCTGGACACCTATTCTCTTGACGAACTGATAGGTAATCTCAAAACCTTTGAGATGAGGATCAAGCCCGAGAAAAATGTAAAAAATACTGCTTTCTCTTCTGTTAAAAAGAAAGATTATATTGTTGATGATTCTGTGGATTTAACTTTGTTGACAAAAGAGTTCAAAAAAAAATTTAAAAACAAAAATTTTTCTGGAAACTCATCGAAAAATTTTCCTAACAAACCTAAATGCTTTGAGTGTGGTGGAATTGGACATCTTGCTGCCGATTGTGGCAACAAGAAATATAATTTGCGTGGAAACAAGGCTCTAAAATCTACTTGGAGTGATAGTGATGAAGGCTCTCAATCAGATGGTGAAGAAGTAAATCTTGCTCTTACTTCCTCTCTTAATATTGATGTATCTGATGATTCTGACTTAGAAGATGATACCCTTGATGAAGAAACAAATGTCAAGTGTAAGCAGTTATATCATGCTTCGAAAATTGTTCTTCGAAAAAATTATACACTTGAAAAAGAAATTGATTCTTTAAGAGAAGAAAAAGAGAAAATTGAGCTACAATTTGAAACTTCTGTAAAAGAATGGAATGTTGAGCGTACTAACCTTGTTGATAAGATAAAAGTTTTGCAGGATGAGGTTAAGTCTGAAGTTGGGGACAAGGAACATGGTGATCTCATTAATAAAATTAAAGTTTTGCAGGTTGAAGTCAAGGCTCAATCCACTTTAAATGTTTCACTAACCCTTGAAAATGAGAAATTGCAGGATGAGTTGCTTAAAGTCAAGGAAAGCTTCAACAAGTTCTCCATAGGGTCTGAAAAGGTCTCCAAGATGATAGGATTTGGTAAAACTCACGGCAACAAAGAAGGATTAGGGTTTGAAGGTGAGTCGAGCAAGCCTTTGACCTTTGTAAAAGGTGTGGAAGGTGAAAATTCGCTGGGTCAATCACATGCTTTAGAAGACATTGATTCTGGTCCCAAATTGCCCAAAAGACCATAACGTAAATTGGACCTTCAAACCTATAAAAAAGTTGCTCAGGTAAGTCCTGACAAACTTTGTCAGCCCAGGTATATTCACAACTCCAAAAACTTTGTTCCTACTTGTCATTATTGTGGAAAATTAGGACACATATGTCCTAGGTGCAATATGCTTCGCAGGGTTACTCAAAATCAGAGGAAAATGATGGGTACTAACTCACATGCCTTGCTGCAAGCTGAGTTGAAAGAGGGTCTGAATCTGATCACCAGGATTGCAAAGCTGGTTTCAATCCTCGTGGATCTAGAAACAAAAACGAAGCAAAAGCAAATCTGGATTAAAAAAGGTTCAAATAATTGTTTTTCTACTCATATGGATAATCTTGATAATATGCTTGAGCGTGCTTTTGTTCCTACTGATCACAAATTGGCTAATTCGTTGACTAGGCCTTTAGACATAAATCAATTTGAATCACTTAGAAGCACCGTTGGTGGATGCTCTAAGTATTGATACTCTTACTTCATTTGATCCATTTTGCATGCATTCATGGTGTATGTCTTCATGATAGTATAGGTGCATTTTCTTTACGTTTCTGCATTGTTAGGTTCAGTTTCTAGAAATTTAGGATTGAAAAATAGTGGTTTGTATCCCCGAGTGTCTGACAGATTATTTTGAACTTAGATTAACAAGGGCCATACTCTTTTCTTTAAATATGTGTGCAATAAGGTGCCTAGCACGTTTTGAACTTGTACTTACGTCACTCTGTAATTGTGAGCTAGACCAACATATTCTTTACAATCTTGAAACCTCACATGCACACATACTCTAAGTGGTGGTAAGTCTTAATTGATGGTTGGCTTGTTCTCATTGCTCATGTACGAAATTACTCATGTTGGTTGCTCCTTGATAAAAAAAAATAAAAATTTAAAATTTAAAATTTAAAAAAATTATTGGTTTATGGAGCATGGCCAGGCAATTCCCAAAGTAAACAGGCCTCGGTCGTGACGAACGATATGAGGATTGGGAAGAAACAGGAATGGTTTGGTCACCCCGGTGGATTGTGAAACTATTGACTCGAGTAGATGTGCTCTTTGGGATGTCCTTGTTACATCTAGTACCCTAAAGTCATCTGACTTGGGAGTTGCTAGCATAATACTCGTTACATGGGTCGTAGTCTTCTTGAGCAAAAATGTTACTTTGTGTGAAAGGCAAAAAGAAAAAATTCAAAATCATGCCCACACGGTGTTATAAGGGGGAATAAAGTTTATGTGCTTAGATGTGTTTCGTATGTGAGCTTTGCTTTTCAGGTTTCCGCAAATGTTACACACCCCATCTTGAGATATGTTCACTCTTCACAACAAGAGGTATAGAATACTCGACCACACTCTATCTTACCTTGTGATTCTCGAAATCAATTCACTCGTGTGAACTTATTTTGTTGCACTCTTGTTTATGGTTAAATGGTATTGCTCTTGTTGGCAAAGCTATGCGAATTAAATCTATTCTTAGCATTTGGATACAACTCACTCATTGTGTGTTTGCATTTCATTCTTGCATCTCTCATCACATGATCACACTTAAGGGGAGTATTAATACTTGAACTATCTTCCTCTAATTGATTCGACTTGGGCTAGTGTCTATTGTGCACCATCTATTTGTGATCCTTCTACATCGCTTCCGCTACGTAAGTTACCTTTGTCATTCCTATTCAAAAAGGGGGAGAAAGCAGATTCATAACTGTGATAACGTTATTCTATCTTATGCATTTTAACCAATGTGTGAGAAATGTTTCAGGAATGAATGGATGAAGAGTTGTGATGTTCCTCCTGTACTTGTTGAGGGGGAGAGTTTGTCCTAATTTATGTTTTGTATAGGAATGCCAAAGAGGGAGATTGTAGGTACAAGTTTTGATTAACTTGATGTGTTGGCATTCCATACAAAACGGGAAAATATCTTTGAGGTTTAACTTTCTTTATTTAAAGATATTTTTCTGTTTATGAAATTGTGTATTTGATTCCCTAGGGTTTTTAGGATTTTGTGGATATCTTGGAATAAAAGCACTTTCCTAATAGAAGTCTAATTAGGGTTGTTTCTGGTTTGTTTGAGTGGTTGCCGCTGGTTGAATATATATTGCAGGAATATACTCGGCAAAAGTACACTTCAAATACGCAAGAATTTTTTGTTTGAGTCTTGCATGTTTGTTTGAGTTTGTGTCTTCACAAAGAGCCAAAACTCTTGGTCCATGTATAAGTGTTTGTGATCATAGTTTCATATGCATAATACTCTCTCGAGATCAGTAGGGAGACTGTGAAGAAAGAAGAACAAGATTTGAAGATCGTTCAAGTGAAGGAGTTCTAGAAGGAAGACAAACTTTGTATTAGATTTTGTGTGAATCTTATAGCCGAGCTAATGCTATTCAAAGTTTGTAAAAGAACATATCATTTTCAATATGATGATCTTTATTTTGGGTTCTCAAGAGTAAGAGCCCCGCAGTGTTTTTAATCTCATACTTGAGGTTTTCACTGCGTAACCAAAATCTGGTGTTTAGTTTGTTATTTTGGTTTTTGCTGCCCAGTAAGGATTGATCAGTGCACTGCAATCCCCGTTTTCCAGAAAATCATATTATGTCCTTGTATTTTCACATACCTTGAGCACACCATGCAGAAATGAATACTCGCTGACCTTCTTAGCTTTCTCACAGGACCACAAACAATGAATCGTGGTCTCCTCCTCCTTACTACAATGAAAACAAACTGTATTATTGCCAACGTTCCTTCTTGTAATGTTAGCTGCGCAAGGTAAAAAGTTATGGCAAGCACACCGCAAGAAAATTTTCACATTGTTAGCTAGTTAGGTTGAGTTTCCAGCGAATGTCCAGATTCCCCTCTTGCACATTTCCCTCCATCACTACTACCCACTGAACCCGATGACACAGCCTTTAATTCAGCAGCTAGGCAGCAGCTTGATTTCACAGTGAACCTTCAATCAGAATTAAAATGCCACACAATTTATATGTTCTTCTCTGTCAAGCTAATCTTTATTTAAATTTAAAAGTGCAGAGGAGATTTACTGTGCTGATGAACATTAGCTCCCTTATGAATAATGTGCTTCCCAGTTTGCCCCTTTAGATAGCTATAAAATTTTGGTTCCAGAACAACAGGCCAATCATATGCTCTTATGCTCTGTCTTGCAATTATCATTCAAGATTTCAAGTCACATCTAAAGATCCTTTTACAAGATTTTGCAAGATTTTGACCCAAGTTTTTTATTTTTTTTTTGACGAGTAATTCACCCAATTTGGTGATGGCATCTCAACGCAAGAAAGCATATTATAAATCCTTGGATTCTATTGGAACACCAGAAATGTTAATTTAGTATTATCCTATATATGGATTATTCTATATTTATTGCTGCTCATTTTGATTCCATCACTTTTTCGTAAGTTCTCTGTTAGGCTAATTTTTTGGCGGATGCGATAACTTCAATTGGCCATAAGCTCTCTTCCCCGAAGATTTGGTTTGGAGGTGTTCCTAGTGATACCTCCTTGGGTTTTAATTTTGATTTGCTTAACTTTGGTCGCGCAAGAGGATTTGCATTGTAATTTCCTTCTCTCTTTGGAAAAAAAAAAAAAAAAAAAGTTAATTGAGTGGCTTACAATGGAACTTCCATGTCTAGCGTCCGAGTTCTAACTCTCACCAATTTCTGACTAGCAGGTTTGTGAGGCCTTCGAGTCCGTGCGCTTACAGTAGGGGACTAGTCTGGCTTTGTTGGAATATTCTTGTGGACCTCGGTCCAAATACTGACTGGGTGAGTGTATTACTAACTCGCTAACGTAACCACGGTGCCTTGCTACCCCATCTCTTATCAAAAAAAAAAAAAAAATCATTTTGATCAAAGTTTTGTTCGCAAGCTCAAAAGAAGAGACTAAACTAAAAGAGAAATTGAAAATATATACACAGGACACACAAGTGCTTCCATATTTTTGGAATGATAGATAATTTAAACATTGGCACTTTGTTGTTTTGCTTTGTATTTGTGTGTATGATCTTATAACTAGGTAGAGTATCAAAGTGATTAGCTGTATGTTTATGCGTCTATTACCTAGTTGAGTTGAGAGTGACTTGTACATGCACTCGTTTTAAACCCTCATAGTAGTAGGCATCCGCGTACTCTATTAGATGTCCGATTCATATGATAAATTACAAATATATATATATAGAATCATTCTCAGGTGCGGATATCCGCACCTAAGAAAAAAGGTGCGGATTTCCATTTTTTCCCCACTTTCCTATCACATTTTCACATCTTAGAAGTTCAGTTTTTAGGTCCTAATGTATAGATCATCTCTACAAAATTTCAGCCAAATTGGTGATCGTTAAGGCATTCAAAACTGCAATTTACACGAACGGACCGAATCTGCCGAACCGGAACCGTTCGTGTACATTGTTGTAAATTGCAGTTTTGGATGCCTTAACGATCACCAATTTGGCTGAAATTTTGCAGAGGTGATCTATACATTAGGACCTAAAAACTGAAGGGTTAAGATGTGAAAATATGATCGGAAAGTTGGTCAAAACTGGAAATCCGCACCAATGAAAAACTGCGGACGTCCGCAGTGGAGAAGGCCTGTATATATATATATATATATATATATATATATATATATATCTGAATGACCTACTTGGAAATGGATTTGATGTTATTACTATATGGCTCCAAGTCACCGTGTCAGTATTTTCTTATTTCTGTTTTATAGAGCATAATTTCAAATCAATAGCATCAACTCATTTTTACATGAGCCAATCATACTTGCCCGGACTAACATTTGTATAGTGGTGCAGGACCATATAGAATTTTTCCGCTTTAAGATTTGTCGTGAGTGAGACTTACCTGAGGTTTAAGCCAACCAACTAGTGTTATTTGAATAAAATGTAGTCATTAGGAGACTCCAAAAGGTTTAACCAATTAGATCACGAGACATGGAGAATGCAATACCATATTGTTCACTTCAGATAAACAAATCCTGTCATGGACTGATGCATCTATAACCATCTAAGGACCAATTACTAGTATAATATAACGGATGCAGAGGCACATCTGAACTCAGGTCCTCGGCTTGTCTTGACAATACTTGGTTTGGTTTCTACTTTCTAATGAAAGTCAACATTAGACATTCACCCTTGGGTTTCTAATTAGATGGTTTGGATTAGAAAGCAAGGATTATACAGCCAAAAATTGGATCCAAAGTTTATTGGGAATACTGGGTGCTTCATTGAATTCAAAGTGCATCTCGGTAATACACATGACGAGTAAATGAATAGTGCAAATGGTATAAGCTCACACTGGTATTCTTTAGACATGTTGAGTGTTAAGTAGGAATCTTTACAGATGATATAAATGAACATTTTTACACCATAGCTTTGTGGAGATCCTTTTTATGTACAATTGGGCACTCAAACTCTCACTGATCTATTGTCTTGTCCAGAATCACCCAGAGTTGGATATAGCACTGTGCCATAACTCCAAAGTTCTTTCAGCTCACCTCTTATCAAACCCAAAATCACTGTAACACCTGATAGAATATCGGGAATAGAAGATAAAAGGTCAAACATTTAAAACCGTACCAGCCAAAATGTACAAAATGAAAAGCAAAAAACGATAAAAAGAAAAGAAAAAAGGATTGGATATGGAAGATATTACCTAGTGTGCATGGAACAAGATAGAGGAGTGCAGGCTGACCATTGCCATTCATGAGGTACAAGCCCAAGTACGTAAAAAAAAGCCCTGGAACAGGAATTACCGCCCCATTAATGCCACCAACAAGACGAGGAATATTGTTTTAAAAAATGCAGTCAAGTACTCAACAAAAATGACACTAATACACTACCAAAATCATAAGAAAAGATTTCTAAATACTCCATGAGAAAAGAACTACTTGTGCCCTTAGAATTTATGGGATCGTAATGCACACTTCTAGTTTGATGAAAAAATAGCTTAATCAATGTATGAGCACTTGTTGATATTATAACGGCCAAAGTCCGAAAGAGGAAAAGACATGTTACACAGGAATACTGCATGCTTGAACCACACATAAAGGACATCATCATCCAGCAGACCACAATAGAGGGGGTCCAATGTTTATGATATCCATATACTCTAAGCAAAATTTCTAAAAGAGTATGTTTTAAGAGAGGTTAGACAACATGAAAGGTATTAATAACAGGAAAAGCATAAGTATCGTAGGTCACATGTCATTGGAAGGGAAATATATCATGTTACAAATGAAAACCAATTGGAGGTTGGGAGGGCACTCACCCATTCCATAGCCAATTAGCAACCATAGAAAATACCCATTGATCATACTCTTCTTGTTTTCTTTGTCAAATCTGAGACAGCCAAACCCAGCAAAATTAGAATTAGGATAGCTATATTCAAAACACTCGAGCAGAAAATGAATAGTATGATTATCATGCATTTCATAGCAAGATTATACACGTTTCAGATAGCACATTATTCACACTTTTTCATATGGTCCCTGGTCGATAGATATGAACAACTGCTTTTCAAAAGTAGAATTTGTAAAAAAGGTTGGCATGTAAATTGCCATTTCGAGTTTGATAACCATTTAAATGTTTGTAACAATCATTAAAATCTTGTCTAAAATGGACAGAAACACGTTCACCCAGGGACTTTATGAATAAAATAAAAAAAGGTAAACTTAGAAATATGTTTTCTTATTTCCTATTTTCTAAGAAAAAATTGACTATATTACAGAAAACAATACCTGAAAGTAAATAAAATAAGCAAACCCGGAAACAGAATGTCCCCAAAGCCAATCATATTCTGACCACCCCAGGGGTCAAAAAATTTAGGGACTCTCAAAAGCATTGGTAGGGCTTCACCACCAGCTTTGTCACCTCTAGCAACCTATAAGAAAAAGAAAATTATTACATCTTCTACCTAATATTACAATGGGAAACAAAAACTACTGAATAAACCGAAAATATATATACATATATATATATATATATATATTCCATCTTAACATAATTAGAACCCAGAACTAAAAACAAGAAATAAGTTGCATTCAACTCAATCGGGAACCCAGACAAGATCAAGGAATATGGGTTTGTCCCACACTGTTCAGAAAATAAGACGGACTCCACAGGCAATAACAACTTTGACTGATAACAGCTTGAGGGTTTGATAATAAACCAGGAAGATCTAATAACAGCTTGCATTTAATTTGGAAATTGTGATAAACAAACTGAGAGAAGGGGGGAACTGAGATGAGAAACATACCGCAATCATGACGCTGTCTTTAAAGAATAAGGGTGACACGAATACCCAAAAGATGTCGTAGATAAATGCACAACATAGTAGTACTGTAGCAACCTGAGACATGTTAACATTATGAGACAATCGCATCACATGGTACTTAAATAACAAAAGAGTGGGTACCTTGATGTTAGGTAATTGAGCGATTTGCAAGACTGTTATCATCAAGCAGATACCCTGTAAAAATGTACAGATTAACTTGCACATGAATAACAGTCACAAAAGAAAAATAATAATAAACCTAGCACATAAATAATGGTGTTTTACAAGATATGAGTACATAACGAACCCACAAATAAGTCATAAAGAACTTTAAATGTCACATTTAACAAATGATAATCATAAAACTAAAACTGCAAAAACATGCATACTTTTCTTCTCCAAATTTGCAGTAGTGTGGTATGGATAAGACTGGCAATTACAGAACAACTAAAGAGAGAGTAACTTTGTGAGGAAAGTCCTTCAATTGTACTCTGGATACCTTAATGGTTTAGAAAAAGAAATAATGCAGTGCTAATGTACTTTAATGAAAGAGTAAATTTTTTCCTTAAGAGGTATTATTTCAGGAGAGAAGTAGCATACAACATCCATTCAAAACTTATAAGAAGGTTGAGAAGATAGAAAGTAGCACATGTCACGCAGCTTTGACTCACAATAACAACCACAGCGAAATCAACTCACTTTAACGTCTACTCAGCATATTAACAGGTATGACCGTTACATAGCTTCTTAGATGCTGAAAATTAGAAGACTGACTCAGCAGTCTGGATATATTTTTACTTTTCTTATTTCTTATAATATACAAACTTCTATTGAAAAGAGCGGAACAGAAACAAGAAACGACCAAGTACTATTCAGCAATCTGGACATCCAACCACTCTATTTGACCAACTATTATTCAGCACTCAAAAATATTCAAATTTCAGCAATGGAATTTCTCTGACTACATAATAGAATCATCCGCACACAGATACCAAATTTTGGAACTTACAAGAACATCTTGGCCAATCCAGGAATATGATTCCTGCCGCGTTACACACCAGAAAATTGCAAATGCCACAGAGACGAGCAATATAACAAGCGAGAGATAAGAGACCTCTTCAAAAATAGGCACATGTATTCCCTTCCGTCCACCGCTTTTCCATGTTCTGCTCAGCAAGTAGTAGAGATATTCAGGAACATTGACTAAAAGAAATTAATACCGTGAAGCCAGTGATAGGTTTAGTATATCTAGAAAGAAATGTCTGTGTACAGCGTACCTCAAAATCAGGCTTGAGATAACATTATGCATTCCCTGAAAACAAAAGCTGCATCAATCAGCTTGAGACAAAACTGACAGAACATAGAGAGATAATGATGCTAATAAATGACAGGATGTAGAGATGAAACACGTTAGACTGCAGATTTATTAAGGGCTTGCAAGTATGAGACTATATCAGATAACTTTTCTTAGTGTACTTTCTAATAGTTTTTTGTATACCCTCTTTCTCCTGCTTCCCAACCAAAATGAATGACTGTACGTTCCAAAGAAAATGACCTTTGCTCCACTAATGGCCTTTTAGCATTGTAATTTTGTAAACACATGACTAACATTACTTCTAATGTGAACATTCAGAGAAGATGGTGAGAAATAGCTTTATTTAAGAGAAAAATGAGTGTGAAAGAGTTGTTGATAAAAGAGGGCAATTCCAGTTATGCTAGGTTAATTGTCTTATATCCATGCATCAGTCAGCAATATATAGGTAGAGTTAAATGAAGTTTGATTCCAACTACCCTTTTTCATTATTTTAAATATCAAATCACAGACATGAACAACAGAAGTGCTACAAACTCTGTTCATAATCAGTTTTTTATTCCCACCATTCAATTGTCTATTTAATAAGGAAATAACTATAGTTTTTCGTTTTGTACCTGAATACCGCCAATGCAGAAAAGTACGATCAGCACCCACACAAACCACGTAGACATAAAAAAGTATAGTAGCAACAGAAAAGTGGATGCTGTTATGACAAAACACACAGCACCTGCCACATTAAGAACCATGGTTTCGTCCTCAGAATCTTCTTTCGCTGTTCTCATAGAATCCTATTCCAACAACGAAGATATAATTACTCTTCTCCCAAGTCAGAACACATTATGCAGTAAACTCTTCAATTGGAATTGATGAAAATAGCAAATGAGGTAAGATGCAATGAACATGTGATCTGGCCAAAATGGATGATTCATGGACATCAAACTATCAGAAGCAGAACAAGACAGAAAAATAAAAATAAAAGTAAAAGTAAAAGTAAAAGCAGCAGCAGCAGCAGCAAAGGCTAAGGTGGTGTCAACCAAAGGCGCAAGAAGTTCTCACATGAATAGACGTTTGAATATTCGCTCAGTACTTGAACCTTCGATCACTCGGATTCGTTGTTCACCTTCTCAAACCGACGAAGCCTACTCGAACTCCACTAACCTCTTCCCATGAACTTCCGGAGTCCCTATCTAAAAGCCACCTCCCTCCCTTACTGACTAAGGCTAAGGTGGTGTCAACCAAAGGCACAAGTAGTTCTCACATGAATAGACGTTTGAATATTCGCTCAGTACTTGAACCTTTGATCACTCGGATTCGTCGTTCACCTTCTCAAACCGACGAAGCCTACTCGAACTTCGTATTCCCTGCCACCATACCGAAACTAATAGCAGCAGCAGCAGCAGCAGCAGTAGTAGTAGTAATACACTTAAACTGATGCCCAAAAGGACCAGAAAATGACCCGACCATGAAGCTGTTTGACCTCAAACCTTCATAATCCACAATTATTCATCTAATACTCTTAGAACTACTTAGCTTTCTTTCATTTGATAAGAAGCTTTTGTTTTTTTATAAATCAAACCAAGATATTTATTAAGAAAAACAAAATAATGCAATTGGTGGGGAGATGGCTACTACTCAATAATAGCAGCATATATCAAATTCTCTAATCAGCAGAAGATACAGATTTGACAAAAAAAAAAAATACAAATAAAAACTACAGTGTATAAACTGCCTGCAGCTTACAAGTCCAGCAAATGCTGATAAGAATTCTCTGACCAAATCCCCATGCACAGACCAAAAACTAACTCGATACCCAAGTTAAATGATACCCATCCCCAGGTAAACGTCCTCGTTTCACTAATGACACCACTTTTGTTATGATGAGGCATTTAGAGAGTATGTCTGATCATGAGTTCCAATTAGCAAGACAATAGAATTACAAGTGGGAAAAAAGAACGGCAAAAGAATTTGAAGTTTGTAGTTCTTACTCAATCTACAACAAGAAAGAAAACATCGAGGCTTGACTTTCTGTGAGATTGCATAAGAATTGGCCCAACTTTTTCAGAATCTCAAAATCAAATCAAACTCCAAAATTTCAGAATTTTCAGTTTCAACTTTTTCAGAAAACAATTCAATTTTTAAATATTTAACGTATTTACAATGGAATAAATAAGCCCAACCATTAGAAGGACCAAAGCGCCAATAAATAAATGCCTGACTTAAAATGGCTAAAGGGATGTGGGTAAACGGAACGCAGTGGAGCCATAGCATAGGAGAAAGTGGATGTGTACTTCCACTTCCAAAACAGTGGGCGATTAGATTCCATATAATCCAGCTACTTTGTTTTTGACTTTGGGCAAGTATTTGCAACTCACATTACATAAAGTCTTCAATGAATTATTCATTGAAAACAAATAAAAACGGTTCAGACATAAATAAAGCAGAACTCCCTGACTTGCTTTTCACAAATTGTAAAACCTCCAATAATATGTCAGAGGCATCACTTTTGGAGACTAAAGTGTTGCTGCCATGTCCTCAGCCGTGTTGGGAAGTCAAAGTCAATGAACACAGCCCCAACACATGTCAGAGGCATTTTGGAGCATATTGTTCCTTGTCGGAGCCTCCAACACTGCACTCATCACCAATCATATCTTTGCTTCAGAGTGTTATATTCGCAGGCACCATGAACCATGACCTCTCAGGGTGGTGGGACCACAAGGAGGATGGGCACGGAGGTAGCATGAAACAAAAGTAACCATTTCTGGTGGCAGTTAAGGAAAGAGATATGAAAAACCAATGTTCTAAAAAACGGCCTAGGTGGCAAGGAACCGATCGGACTTTGGGCACTGGGTACTGAATTTTTTTTTTTTTTTTTTTTTGTGTCGTCGAAAATCAAAACAAGGAAGAAAGACTGAAACTCAAACTCTCAACTGGAACTCTGAAAGTCCTCTCTCTACACCCTTTATTCAAAAGAACCCATAACCTAGCGCCGTGGGAGAGAGAGAAGGGGCTTGGTTGTAGTGCGAGTGAGGGCCGCCTGGGTGTGGGAGTAGGCAGGAAAGTGCAGTGGGGCAAAGGAAGGGAAGAGACGGAGAGAAATTGGAAACCAACAGAGGACGTTTCGTTTGCTGATAAAAAGGATAGTATACTTGCAGTTTAGCAATCATACACGTTTAGCTAACTTTCAGTAACGTGTACTGATATAACAAACCCACTAAAATTGTGTACTGATATAACAAACTCAATTTCAAAAGAAAGGATATAACTAAAGTGTACATTTTTTTATTGTTAAATCATAAAGGTATGCTAGTTATAGTTGTTGAAAATATAATTTCAATACCCATGCACTATTTTCGCACAGTATTCATCGGAAAATCAAGGGCAAGGGCAAGTGATGTAATTGTAAATCAAGACATATCTATCAGAAAAGCATTAAGATGAAAAGCAAGTAATTTTAAGACAATCAATTGAGGATTAGAGGTAAGAACCTTTTCTGCTAGTTCTTTGTAAGGGTCATCATTTTGCTCGACAACAGTAATCGTTTTCCAATATGAGGCCATTGTTATCGTTCCAACAGCCATCAGCCATAAAAACGCAACTCCAAAGTCCACCACCGGACGCTTGGGAGAATATAATAGAAGCTCCACTGCAAGAAGGAAGTTACAAGGATTTAACCATTTATCAAATAGGAAATATTGGGAACTGAGGATTAGAATGAAACTAGCAAACATATAGGAATCTTCACAAAAAAAAAAAAAAAAACAAAAAACAAAATAAAAAAAAAAAAAAAACAGACAGTGGAATTCAAATCCTTCCTGTAAGTATAACATGCAAATGCATGTCTACAACTCTACATACAACCTTAAAGATAAAAAAACAAACAAAAAAACAAAACAAAACAAGAAAACAATATGAAGAATTGGAGTGCAGCAAAGATTGAATTTAAAGCTGAAACAGTATAATCTGCTAAGTACACGCCCTTTAGGATGTGATTCCTTGGGCTTTCACAATCAGTAATTCTTCAAGCATGCTGCATCACATGTCAGTTGAAACATAACCATTACTAAGCTACACATGGCATCCTACAGAATGCAAATTATCCAGACTCATCAGTAGGACGATGCTAACTATCTTTTTAAGTAACTAAAACACAGCTGCATGCCAATCAATACACTAGCATGATAAAAGCTACGAAGATACCAACACCAACAGTGAAGCCGTGAAGCCAAATATCAATACCTGTCCCACAGGCAGCATTAAAATCAAATAAGATAATGAGAAAAGAGCAATCTCTAAACTCTGAAGAAGACAATGCCCAAAGTGAACTGAATCTCAAACTCTTTCCCACAAGTGGTCAACCTCACCATTAGCACCCTTAAAGATCCTCCTGTCATGTTCCGTCTACACCACTCTAAAAGAGTAAAAGATTGCCAACCCAACCCCAATCCCCTCTTCCTTCCCCCAAACGACTTATACCTCTCAAATACTTGAGGCATTAAAGAAACCAAAACATCTCATCTCACTTTAGACTCCACATACAAATTCTACCAGTCATTGTGGGGCACCGAAGCAGCAAACGATCAGAACTTTCAGCAGACTCTTCAGCTGCCTACTTACCCTTCAATATTTTATTATTATTTTTATGTGTCCTTCAAAACCCTAGATTAATTACGTTTCCTAGGTTTTGTTCCTCTTGTTTCCTATTTTTGCCTCCTACTTCTGCATATTCCAAACCATTCCCGGGAGCAGTAAGCCTCAGAGAGAGAGCCTAAATAGTAATACTTTGAACTATATATCAAACTACTCCAGGGAACCCACTATTTTCCTTTTCCAAAACTACAGGTCAGACTATATACAGTTCAGATGAGATTCTCTTTCGTCAAGTGCCCCTTAAAAGATCCCTAATCAGAATCCCCTTGTTTGCCCCACATTAGTGCATCATCTTCCAATTCAGTCTCAATGACACTACTATCCACGTGCAAGGTAGTAAAGAATTTGACCAAAATATAAATGTCAAAAGTTAACCTTTATTTCCATCTTCAACAGATTTCTTGAGATGTTCTCCGTCTGACTTTTGAATCATTGCAACAAATATCGAAACATCCAAAGTGCCGTTTGCAGGACAGCCCATCATGGCAAGGTCTGAAACAATAGGGAGAAAAGTTAAGACTTTTGCACTTACATTTATCTGAAAGCAAAGCGTTGTTGATGTACCTAGATTCCAAGTTTTACTCGCACCTCATAATTCCCTAGAATTGTCTTAAAAACAAAACCTGAGCTCTAGTCAATCAAAACTATAGCAAGTGTAAGTAGATTAAAATTCACAACCTTCTTTATCATTCATCACCAACAACCCCTTAGCACCTCCGGCTTGTGCAACTTGTGCCTTAACGGAGAAGTCACAATCACCGCGTGTGGACAAGGCAATAGCTCCAGATAACTGCAACACAAATAGGAACCATATTTTACTGCTACAGTTAAAAGCTCATTTTCCAATCCACAAGGTGATCAAAAAAAAAAAAAAATCTTGAATTTGAGAGAATCAAAAGTGAAACCTGAGAAGAGGATTTGGAGCAGCCATTGAAGGGTTTGGAGAGAACAACAGGCAATTTGACAGCTTTTTCAAGTTTAGAAGGCAACAAAGCCCCAAATTTGGCACCAACCCCCTCAACAGTTTTGCCTTCGTCGCCATTAACCCACCTTTTAACCTTCACCTGAGAAAATCAATCACCCACAAAAATCCAAATCAAACTCAGGCAATGCAATTGAATCACATATCGAATTTGTTGAATCGAGAAATTGACCATTAGGTAAGGGTTGTTGCAGGAGGGTTTGTTGGGGGTGGAATCCTTGCCCAAGATGTAGTCTTTTGAATTGTCGGCGAACGATAGAGCAGTGAGAGATAACAGAAGCAGAAGACGGAGAAAAACCGACGACGACGACGACGACGCCATTGCCGACCAGTAACAAGCAATCGGGAGGAGACAGAGAGAGAGAGAGAGAGGGAGAGAAGAGAGAGACGTTTTTTTTTTTTTTTTTTGTGGTTTTTGGTTTTGTATTTCTATTTTTTCTTGTTTTGTTTGTTTTGTTTGTTTTTCTTCTTCTTCTTCTTCTTCTCTCTCTGCTCTCTGAAGAGATAGGAAGGCGAAATTCAACTATTTATGTGTCCGTCGACTAAAGGGAAGACCGGCAGACGAGCTGGCGCGTAAAATTGTGGCAACCACGGCACCTAATATTCCCATTTCTTGATTTTTATGCATTTATTTTCAACCGTTAGATACACTTCTTATATAGTTTTTTAAAATTTATCTCTTAGATTGTGGGTCCAAACATTAATTTATGTCGGGAGTCATGTCATAACGCTTTGCTCTCCACGACCACTGAGAAAAGAGTGAGATTTAACTTCAATCAGCGTCGGCTGGATTCGAATTCGGATGTAGGGGTTTCACACCTGAATACTCTTACCAACTTAACCACCACTACAGTGTATGTTATTGAGATACAATCAAGCTAGATCAAGTAACAAAGAATAATCATGGATGTTGGGCGGCTAGTCATGCGGGACTTCAATGAGCTTGTTTGCAACGCTATGGAGGCTCACTTGTGGGAAAGTTTGGTGGCTTAATAGATTGGATAAATTACTGTGTTATGGTTGATCTTGGATTCCAAGGAACAAGTTTTACATGGACTAACAAAAGAGTAAAGGAAAAACTTGATAGGAGCTAGTATAAAAAAACTTGATAGGGGCTAGTATAAATACTGAATGGAGACCTGCCTTCCCTTGAAAGTAAAAAATAAAAATACGGTGTTACTCAAAAAATGCACAAATTTTACTCTTTTTTTTTAATAAGAGAATTATCTTCATTGATGGCAACCTCAAGGTTTAGTACAATCTGAGTTCAACACGTCCAGAATGCAATCTGGAGGTACAACATACCAAATAGCACTACAATTCTCATCAAAAGCTAGACTAGCTAACCTGTGAGCTGCCGCATTACACGTTCTTGGTGCAAAACTAAGTTTCACGTCAGTTTGGATTTTCAAGGCAAACCTTATATAAGCGAAAACTCCAGGGAAGTCTAACATGTCATACCTTGGTTTGCAATATCATTGATGGCCTCAAGGCATTCTGATTGAATGCCCTTGTTTGGGAAGGACTGCAGAAATTGCACGCCTTGTTTCACCGCTAGAAGCTCCACATGCTTAGCTGCTGCAATATTTCGAACAGGCAAAGCAAAAGCTGCTTTAAAGTTGCCATGTTCATCACATAGCACACCACCGATTCCACCTTTGGTTTGATTAGGAATGAAGCTCCTATCAACATTTAGTTCCAGTTGCCATTCTGGTCTCCATACTTACCTGTGCTTTGTACTCTTCTAGTGCACAGGTTAGTTTGCTGCACGGAACTTCTAGCCATGATAAAGCTCCAAATACCAAGTCTGCTGAAGACTGAAGCTCCAACCTATGTGCTAGCCGGTTGCATGTTCTAGGCACAAAAGTGAGTTGAACCTACGGTATTAGTTTATGAACCTCCAAAATGTCATCAACAATACTAGCCAAATCAGAACCAGCATTTTGGGCAATGTCCTGCACTGCAACAAGGCAATCCGTTTCAAGAATCACCTGGGATAGCTGCATTTGCAGAAAACATGCTCACGGTCTTCAAACCTCGCCAGACACAGAAGGCAGCTTGTGTCTACTTGTAAACCTTTCTTTGTCAAAGCTTCTTTGATTGGCAGGAGATCATTGTAGGCTCTCCAAAAGCACATCTGGACCTTTTCTGCGATCTTTGTTTGCCATAGCCACTTCGAAAGTGGTTAAAGGGGTCTCCCTGAGAGGTGGAAGTAAGAACCATACGTGCCTAGCACTTTTTCTTGAGCTATCCAATACGCTGATTTGACCGAGTAAAAGCCCCGCTTTTCCAGCTTCCAGAAAATTTGATCAGTCACATGTCTTCTGGCCAGAGGTATGCATAAGATTTTGGCAGCAATGTCATATGGGAAAACTTGCTTTACAGCGTTCTCCTTTCATTACCTAGTTGTTTCATCAATAAGGCTGGAAACCAATTCCAAGTCACAGTTTGGAATCCACTTGTCTTTCCGCATGTTAATACTCCTACCATCTCCTACATGCCAAGAAATGCCAGCCTGCCAAGACAGGTCTCCCTTGCAAAATACTTTTCCAAGAGAAAGAGGGAGCATCTCCCAAATCAACATCCCAAAATGAAGTATAAGGATAGTACCTGGCTTTGAAAATTTTTGCAATAAGAGAGTCTGGATTGGTGATGAGTCTCCGACCATGTTTCGCTAACATTGCAAGGTTATAAGCATAAATGTTCTTGAAACTCATACCTCCTTCATTTTTAGTGAGGCACAATCTTTCCCAACTCCCTCCAGTGAATTTTCGTTTTTTTTTTCCACCGTGTCTCCCCAGAAAAAAGATGCACATAATTGGTGGATATCATCACAAAGGCCCTTTCGTAGTAAGTAACAGTTCATAGCATATAGTGGCATTGTTTGTGCAACAGCTTTGATCAAAGTTTCCTTACCCACGGAGCTCAAAATCTTAGACTTCCAACTAATCAACTTCTTTGAGAGCTTTTCTTTGATGTGGGTAAAGATTGCGGTTTTGGATTTACCTACTTTGAGAGGCAGAGCAAGGTACTTAGCATGCTAAATGTGTACAAGAACATGCGCATGTTCTTGTACACATTTAACTTCCAAGATGCTAGCTAGAGCAGACTACTTGGATTTCTCCATATTATTGCTAAACATCACACTACTTTTCTGGTAATTTACCTTATGCCCTGAAGCTTTCTCATACGTGTCAAGAAGCTTCTTGTAGTGAGTAAACTCTACCTCATTAGCAGTGCCAAATAGAAAACTATCAGGAACAAGTGGTGCAGCTTTGGTGCTTGTGGAGCCATTTGAAGACCCGTAATGCAGCTTATATTCACAGCCTTGGTGATTAATGTAGACAGGCCTTTTGCGTACACAGTATAAACAGGTAAGGTGATAGAGGATCACCTTGTATTATTCCCCTGGTGGGAGTGATCAAAGCAGAAGGCTATCCATGTATCAAAAGAGAATATTTAACTGAGGTAACACATGTCATGATTACATGAGTCTATTGAGGCAAGAAACCCAGCTTATCTAGCATGGCTTCTAAAAAACTCCATTCTAGCCTATCATAGGCTTTGCTTATGTCTAACTTCAATGAGAAAAAACCAATCTCTTGAGTTCTCAATTGATGCATAAAATGAGCAGTTTCCGTGGCATTAAGGTATTGTTAGAAATTAGTCTTCCTGGCACATAAGCACTCTGCAATGGTGAAATGATTTTCGGCAACCAATATTTGAGTCTGTTGGTTACAACTTTGGAGCTAATTCTGCAAATCACATTACAAAGAGCAATAAGCAGCCTAAAATGCATGGCAACTTTAAGGTCTTTTATTTTTGGGATAAGGCACACATGCGTGTGATTGGCTTCCATCCACATATCTCCATTTGTAAGGAGGTTTCTAACAGCATTGTAAACATCAAAACTCATAACATGTCAATACTTTTGATAAAAGAATGGAGTCATACCATCGGGGCCGGGACTTTTGGATTGATGCATTTGGAAAAGATCATTCCAAATTTCCTTATTAGAATATGGCTTGGTTAGGTCCGCATTCATTGCATCAGTAACTTTCTTCAGTGTTGCTTCAATTACCTCATGTAGGGTAGCATTGTCACTACTTTCAGAGGAGAATACTTGTAAGAAATACTGAAAGAGTAACCTTTGAATTTCTGTCGGGTCAGATTGCTACACTTCCTGATCATCTCTTAACCCTTTGATTGTGTTTCTGCTTTTTTTTTTATTACTCGTTCTTCTATGGAAAAAAGCGAAGTTACAGTCTATGTTTCAACCATATTGCACGGGACCTCTATCTCCAATACTTCTTTTTTTGTGCTAGCAGATTGTTATGCTGAGGTGAAAGATCCTTTGCTCTTCATATTGTTCAGGGGAGTATGGTTGCCTCATGATGTCATATAGCTTTTCCTGAACCACTCTCAACTCCACCTTTTGCTTATCAAACTCATTTGCATGCCAATTCATCAATCTTGAACCAGCCTGCTTAATTTTTTGCCCTAGTTGCTGCAAAGCATTGCCAATTGTTGGTGTAGCCATTGTGCTATGATATTACTACAGTCATTGTTACCATACCAAATCTCTTCAAATCGAAATCTTCGTTGCCCTCTTCTCCAAACTATTTTCTCTACATGTATCTTAATTAGTAAGGGGCAATTGTCAGATTCACTAGGGTTAAGCGTTGAAACACAACTGTATAGGAACAAGGCTCTCCACTGCGTTGATTGGAAGCTCCGATCAAGCCTTTCATTGATATATTTGTTAGACCAAGTGAAACAACATCCTGTGAATCCCATGTTGATCAATCCCAAGCTGCCATTGTGTGTCGAAATATCGCCATGGCGGAAGACCTAGGTGGACCACTGGACTTGTCAGCCAAGGACTTCACCTCATTGAAGTTGCTTGCCATGTTCTCTCTCTTTGAGTTCGACTTGCAAAACCGTATATGCCTGTAAACCTCCATCTCTCTTCACCCGGTTTGCCTATTTCGACATCAATATGATGCGATGAGTAGGTTCGTAGATTGGCAAGTGTTTCCTCACTCCAAAGCAAGGCGACTCCCTACACACTGTCCTGGTGTTCAAAACATATATATGTTGCCTTTAAACCCTAACCTGCTTGTGAGCGAATCAATAAGACATTGTTTTGCTAGGGTTTCACACAAGAAGATCAGTGTTGGTTTCTTTGCTTGCACGAGATCAATGAGAGCTCTCTAAGTTTCAGTATTGACTATTCCCCTGCAATTCCATACCAAGAAGTTGCCGGAAACCATGATTGGGAGGTTTGTCGCCGTCAACCACGATGTTATTGGTATCACACGAAGATTAGGGGTCCTTCCCGACCCTCTTTTGGAACTAAAAAAATGTAATTGGAAAATTGAAGGTTAAATCAGCCACTTGGTTACCAAATCAAAGAGGCCGGGCGGGCAGTTTGTTCAAATTTTACTTGTTAGAGTATATTTTAATTTTAATTTTTGTGTAACAATTAAGAAATTCACTCTTACACAAATCACAATTAATTGTTTTTTTTTTTTTTTGATAAGCAAAAGAAAATCACAAAAGAAACCCCTATCACAATCACATCTCAAGCTCTCAACTAACCTTAGAGAAAAGCATTAAAATCACACAAGGGTAAGAATATTGTTCCAAGAATAAGACTTAACATTATGACATTTCTTAGCAATATTATAGCAACATTTTAAAAAAAAAAATAATACTGAGCTTTTATTAAGAGAGAGCTTAGCTCTGTTCAGTACAATATGAAAATAACATATCTATAATACAATCTGGAGCTTGTGTAAACCAAGCCTACGTGAGGCCAGATTCAAAGCCTATATATACTAGCCAACCTATGTGCTAGCCGGTTGCATGTTCTAGGCACAAAAGTGAGTTGAACCTGCGGTATTAGTTTATGAACCTCCAAAATGTCATCAACAATACTAGCCAAATCAGAACCAGCATTTTGGGCAATGTCCTGCACTGCAACAAGGCAATCCGTTTCAAGAATCACCTGGGATAGCTGCATTTGCCTTGCAAGATCAAGGCCCTCTCCAATAGCCAACAATTCCACTTGCTTCGCAGAACCCAAATGTGGAATGGAATGTGCAAAAGCTGCAATGAATTGGCCACTGGAATCCCGAACCACACCACCTATTCCTCCATGCATTAGTGATGATAAGTAAGCTCCAGCAACATAATTAGCATCTCTTCCATGTGACCAAAATGAATTTGATTACAAGAAGATCAGTCTTCATATATGTTGACATAAGACAATGATTCTCCAAGTTTGAATGATCTCGTTAATATTGCCAATAAGCAATTTCGAGTCACCTACAACAAAAACATTGTTATTGTATTTTTTTTTTTTTTAAATACAATGATTCGCCTCACAGGGGATATATCAGAATTGAACCATTGCCTAGAAATCAAAAGACCCTAACATTAATATCACCCTAAGATTAAGCTCTGAGAACCAAAGGACCAGACAATACCAAGACTAAAATCCGAACAATTCAAGTTATAGCCTCAATTATTCTTAAAAGAGGTAAACCCCTATCTAGACATTGGGTCAAAGCCAAAACTCAGCAAAACCAACCCTAACAAATAAGGCCCAAAGCACCAAGGCAATCCTAACAAAAGCTGAGGCCTAAAGCTTAGTCCTCTAAATAGGGGATCCAGATCTAGCCCGAGCCCATTGACAACAACATCGAATCCACCGCCGGACAACCATGGAATCTAGAATGTCGGACCTCGGCCCGTACCTCCTGGCTACCGCACAAACCTCTCTAACACCGACCGCCACAGCATCTGGACCTAGTATCCGATCGACAATATACGACCAAATCCAAAAAGCTAGAATCGAGCCCCGCCTCTATACTCAGATGTCTTCGTCGCCCAGAGCGACCCATCCTCACCACCGAGAACCACCAAACGCTGGTCACCCCTGCCTAAGAAGCCTAGCTGCCTGTCCCACTCAAACACAACGTCGTTCTCTAGGGGAACCCCCGATGGGGCGCAACGGTGCGCACCTAGACCCACAAAGAAAGCAGGCGTACAACCACCTTTAAAGCTATCGGCCGGCAGAGAAGCCATAAAAGAATAACAGTGAGGTAGCCGCAAGACCAATCACCAATCTAAGAGCAATGAATAGCGTTGCCTCTATGCCTTGACGGCTCCAAGAGGAGGCTGTTTTACTAGGGTTTCACGAGAGAAAAAAAAAACCATTATTTTCCTCTAGAATTTGTTATTGCTTGAGATAATGAAGTTGTCAACTGATTAATATATGAGTTAAATACTGGTTACTCCCTATACTTATAGGTCGTTTCAGTCCCTGGCCTTCGAATTTCACGTAAAAAGTCCCTGAACTCTCAATTTCCGCTCAATTCGTCCCTGCCGTCAAAAACCTCGGTTATCTTGCTGATGTGGCATTCATTTCACACTAAAATGACGATTATACCCTCACTTACTCTTTTTTTATTATTTATTTTTTTTTCTCTTTTTTTTTTCTTTTCTTTTCACCCCTTCTTCTAGCTCTCTCTCTCTCTCTCTCTCCCCCCCCCCCCTTCTGCTTCCAAAGAAGAAGCAGCCGCAGTAGCAGCCCAAGAGGCGAAGCTGAAAACCGCAACCAGCCTCTTCCGTTAACCATTGTCAATGACCACCCACCAGCGCCACCACCACCATCACAGCCATCATTCCTCTCAACTCCCAACATATACAATCAAAGTAGCCAAATCAAACACAAATTAATTCTTATAATACCAACTAATATCATCTAGTTCTTACCAAATAATCCAAACACTAATCAACAGAACTAGAATCACAAATCATAAAATCTGAACAAACCCAAATGAATTCTAACCAATACTGACAATTCCCAAGCATCAAAATCTAATCCTTTTACTTATTTCTGAACGATCTCTGAGAACCAAAACAGACCTAAACAAAATCTCATCGATGACTTCATGAGGGCTCTAAATCCATCGATGACTCGGAGAAGGCTCTCGTCCGCATTGGAAAAGTAGTGAGGGCTTGGAACTTGAGGGCTCAAAGAGGAGGGCTTCCGGTCGGTGAAGCTAGAGTGGTTTATTGCTGTGATGACGGCGGCGTAGTGGTTTATGGCCGGAGCCACCGGAAAAGCAAGGAAACTTGCCGTAAAAACCCAAAAGCTTCCCCCTTTCGATTCTCTGACTTGGATCATCATCTGAACAAATAAACACCATGGATAGATCGGCGAGGTCGAGAGGAAGACTATGATATAGGTGTGGCACCGCGATTTGGTCAGAACTGGAAAACCCACCGGCGAACCCAGAAATTTTCTAGCTTCCTCTTGCTGCGGTCATCGGTATTTCGGAGCAGAGACTACCGGGATACGCATTGTGCCGCCGAGACGAGTCGACCAGACCAATCCGGCTTGACGAGGCCTGTTGGGGTTTGCAGCTCCGCCTCTTGGGCTGCTGCTGCGGCTGCTTCTTCTTTGGAAGCAGAAGGAAGAGGAGAGAGAGAGAGAGACGACAGAGAGCCGGAAGAAGAAGGGGTGAAAAGAAAAGAAAAAATAAAGAGAAAAAAAAAATAATAAAAAAAGAGTAAGTGAGGGTATAATCATCATTTTAGTGTGAAATGAATGCCACGTCAGCAAGATAACCGAGGTTTTTGACGACAGGGACAAATTGAGAGGAAATTGAGAGTTCATGGACTTTTTAGGTGAAATTCGAAGGTCAGGGACTGAAACGACGAAACCCTATAAGTATAGGGAGTAACCAGTATTTAACTCTTAATATATTTGGTTGATGCTTCAAAGTTCAACCCTTGAAAATATTTTCTTGTTGAGTATATTTTCATAATTAAGTCAAACTTCAATTTTCGAGATTTTTTTTCTTTTTCTTTTCTTCATTTAGACAATAATTTCCTCAAAACTTTGCACCATCAAACAAACTTAAAAAGTTAAAATGCGAGGGCCTCGACTGAACCCTAGTCTCTGGACCTCTGCGTTCCATCGATGGCGGCTAGCACCGGTCTCCTCTCTAAGCCACTTGCTGATGGCCCTCCAACGCCGATCTTGTGCAGCGAACACCACATCTAGCTCTAAGCCTTCCATCACCATGTTTACTTTGCGCCGGAGTAATATGGTTGATGAGAACAAGATTGATCGATGGTCTGATCTGGGAAAACCCAAGCCTAGATGGGTGCGAGTATGGAATTTTTGGAGTTGTCCATGTCGGGATCGACTTAAATCGGACATGCTCATGGTTGGGGAAGCAAAGCATGATCGCCTCTTCCTCGACCCGATCCTGACGGAGGCGCTCGTTGGAATTTAATTAGAATATTTCAAAATACCAACTATATTTGAAACCTCCATTGGACCTTTAATTGCATATGGTAATAGTCATTAACTCTCTTTTATTGTGATTGACACCAAGATTTCATCAGTTTACTCATATACCATTATTTGGTCAAAATCTGCAATTATGGTGGTTCATTCCTTATTTGCTTTATTCCGTTTTGAATTACTCATCAATGTCAAGATATATATTGCCTTTCTGTCACATAAGTTACAGAGTATAAATGTCATTCCTAATTATACGTTTTGATTCTTCCTAATCAGTGTCATAATATTCCTTTTGGTTACATGAGTTACATAACTTAATTGCTATTATTAAATTGTCATTGCATTGATCATTCCTGCCATATATATAATCCCTAGCTTTCCAGATTGAAACACACAAGAAAACTCCATCCTTTGTTTCCTTTCCGAGCTAAAATTTCTCATGTGTTTCTTTTAATTATCCTACTCCACCAAAAGAAAGTTTTTAAGTTGTTCGATACGATCTAAGTATTGTGAGTGTACACCTACAAGGATCGAGGTTGTTGTACCCTGGAGGGTAGGCCGTCAACACTTGCTACACCGAGATATAATCTCCGAAGGGCGGACATCTACTCTTAAGGGCAGTGTACCACACGCCTCAACCTACAAGTTCTCAAAGCATCATCCATCTCCAGAATTTCCAACAATCTAAAGAGTAGATCACATGGATGCTGCTATGACCAACACCAAGATCCCAGATGTTTCTAAGATCGATGTTTTCAATGGCTCGTTCTTCAAAAGATGGCAAGAAAGAGTCTTCTCTGCTCTTGATGTCATGAACCTGGCAGATTATCTCACGAAGGCCAAGCCCAAGGAAGGTAGCGAGAATTATAACAAAGAGTTGGCTGAATGGGAGAAAGGTAACAAAATTTGTAGGCATACTATTCTGAGCACACTTTCAAATGAGCTTTTTGATATATATTGTGCCTACAGGCTTGCTGCTGAAATTTGAGAGATTCTCATAAAAAAGTACGTGACTGAAGATGCTGGAACCCAAAAATATGCAATTGGGGATTTTCTTAAATTTCAAATGACGGAGGACAAGGATGTTTCACTACAAATTCATGAGTTTTACAAGGTCGTCAATGATTTGAAGACTGAAGGCATTGAATTACCTGAAGCATTTATGTCTGGAAGTCTCATTGAAAAGCTACCTAAAACAACATGAAACACAAAAAGAAACAAATGAGTCTTGAAGATGTGATTGTCCATATCCGAATGGAGGAAACAAACCACCTGCGAGACGAAGCTGATCAAACCAAGGAAATAGGAGTCAAAGCTAATGTCATCGAGGAAGGTAAGTCTCTCAAAGGTAAAAATTTCAATTCTGATCACAAACCTCACACCACGCAGAACAAACCTCACCACAAGCTTGCTAAGAATCTGAAGCTTTTCAACACAAATTTTAAAAAGAAAGGAAGTTGCTTTGTTTGTGGAAAACCTGGGCACCATGCAAATGAGTGCAATAGAAGGAAGGGACACAACCTTCCTGCTCGTGCAAACCTTGCAGAAACAGATGATATCATTGCTGCGGTCGTTTCTGAAATCAATGTGGTGACCAACGCCAAAGATTGGGTGGTAGACTCTGGTGCTACAAGGCACATCTGTGCAAATAGGAGTGCGTTCATTTCATTTACTCCAATAAAAGAAGGTGAAGACTTTGTCCTTATGGGTGATTCAAGGCCCTCTGCAGTTATGGGTAAAGGAAAAGTGCTCCTTAAACTAACCTCTAGTAAAACCCTTTCACTTAGTGATGTGCTTTATGTTCCAGAGATTCGCCATAATCTTGTGTCTGTTGCTTTACTTGGAAAAGTGGGGGTGAGGGTAGTTTTTGAATCTGACAAGATTGTTTTAACTAAAAATGGTCAATTTGTGGGGAAAGGGTATTGCAATCAGGGTTTGTTTGTATTGAATGTCTCTGAGACTATTAATGGAAATGCATCTACTTCTTCTGCTTATATGGTTGATTCTTTTGATATATGGCATGGTAGACTTGGTCATGTGAATTCCTCTTACATTAAGAAAATGAAAGATATTGGCATGCTTTCTTTCTCTACGTACTCAAATGATAAATGTGATGTTTGTGTAGAATCTAAGTCAACCAAAAAGGTTTACAATTCTGTAGAAAGAGAAACTGAATTACTTAGTTTAATTCACAGTGACCTTGGGGACTTGAAACAAACCATGACTAGAGGAGGCAAAAGGTACTACATTACTTTTATAGATGATTACTCTAGGTACACTAAGGTTTATCTACTTAGTAATAAAGATGAGGCTGGAGAAATGTTTCTAAAGAATAAAGCTGAAGTAGAAAACCAACTCAGCAAGAAAATAAAACGATTGAGAACCGATAGAGGTGGGGAGTACGTTTCAAATCCCTTTATCTCTTTTTGTGAAGAACATGGCATAATTCATGAGGTTACTCCGCCGTATTCTCCGGAATCAAACGGAGTAGCCGAAAGAAAAAATAGAACACTAAAAGAAATGATGAATGCCATGTTAGTAAGTTCGTGAGCATCACTGAATTTGTGGGGGGAAGCTATTTTATCGGCATGTCACTTACAAAATAGAATACCCTACAAGAAAACGGGAATAACTCCTTATGAGTTATGGAGAGGTCATGCACCTAGCTTAAAATACCTTAAAGTGTGGGGGTGCTTAGCAAAAGTCCTTTTACCTGAACCAAAAAAGAGAAAATTAGGACCAAAAACTTTTGATGCAATGTTCATAGGATATGCTCAACATAGTGCAGCCTATAGGTTCTTAGTTATCAGTAGTGACCATAATTTAATGGAGGTCAATACCATAGTTGAAAGTTTGAAACTAAGAATGCAACATTCTTTGAAAATGTTTTTCCTATGAAACATGGTAGAGACAAATCTGTTGTTCCGTCTAGTTCTACACTAGAGCCTAGAGAGAATCTTGAAATAGAACCAAGAAGGAGCAAACGAGTTAGAAAAGAAACTAGTTTTGGAGATGACTTTTACACCTTCTTAGTTGAAAATGACCCACAAACCTATAGTGAAGCCATTAAGTCAATTGATGCACCTTTTTGGAAGGAAGCCAGCAATAATGAATTAGAGTCAATTCTCTCTAATCATGTTTGGGAACTTGTAGATTTACCTCCAGGGGCTAAAACTTTAGGGTGTAAATGGGTTTTTAAGAAGAAACTCAAATCAGATGGGTCAATTGATAAGTATAAGGCACGCTTAGTTACTAAGGGTTACAAACAAAAGAAGGATGTGGATTATTTTGATACTTTTGCTCCTGTGACTAGAATTTCTTCTATTAGAGTCTTGGCTGCATTAGCATATATTCTTAATCTTGTTATTCATCAAATGAATGTTAAAACCCGCTTTTTTGAATGTGAATTGGATGAGGAAATTACATGGATCAAACTTGAGGGTTATGTTGTCAAAGGGAAAGAAAACATAAAGTTTGTAAGCTTGTTAGATCTTTGTATGGTTTGAAACAAGCTCCTAAGCAATGGATGATAAATTGATAAAGTTATGCTTTCAAATGGTTTTGTCATTAACAATGTTGATAAATGTTTATATTGCAAGTCTGATGGTGATTCACATGTGATTATATGCTTGTAAGTTGATGACATGCTTATTTTTGGAACTAACCTTGAGATAGTTAATGAAACTAAATCTTTTCTAGCAACTAGCTTTGATAGAAAGCTATGGGTGTTGCTGACATGATTCTTGGAATTAAGATTACTAGAACCAAAGGTGGCAATTTCACTTTCTCAAGAACACTACGTGGAAAAGGTATTAGAAAATTTGGTCATTTTGATTATAATTATGTCGCAACACCTATGATGCTGTATTCAATTAAAGAAAAATAGGTGAGTGTTTTTCTAATCTGAATATGCACAAATCATTGGTAGTTTAATGTATCTAACAGATTGCACAAGACCAGATATATCTTATGCAGTTGGAAGATTGAGCAGATACACTCAAAGTCCAAACAAGGACCATTGGAATGCTATCTCAAGAGTACTAAATATTTAAAAGGTTACTATTAATTATGAATTAAAATATGGTGGATTTCCTGCTGTACTAGAGGGTACTGTGATGCCAACTGGTTTCAGATTCAGATGAAACAAAATCCACTAGTGGGTATGTATTTACTCTTGGTGGAGGTGCGGTGTCTTGGAAATCATCCAAGCAAACAGTGATAACTCAGTCCACTATGGAATCTGAGTTTGTAGCCTTAAAGAAGGCGAGTTCAGAGGTTGAGTGGCTTAGAAACCTCTTGGCAGATATCCCATTATGGAAGAGACCAACTCCGTCTGTGTCTATGCATTGTGATAGCCAAGCTACTATAGCTAGAGCTAAAAATAAAACATGTAATGGGAAAAATAGGTATATACGCCTAAGACATAATATTGTGAAGCAATTGCTTGAGAATGGAGTCATATCTATTGACTATGTAAAATCAGAGTTGAATTTAGCAGATCCTCTAACAAAACCACTAGGGCGAAAACTAGTGAGTATACATCGAGGGGGATGGGGCCTATGCCTATAGACAAAGATCAAGAGTGATGGTAACTCAACCTATGTGATTGGAGATCCCATGAAGTAGGTTTATATGGGTAATAACAAGTCACTTGTTGGTCAGTGGTGCACTATCAAATGAACTATTGATAGTCCCTCCCTATGATGTAGATAGATAGTGCTTGAACTACAATGTGTAAAGTTGAACAAATGTTCTTAATGAGTTCCATAGCCCAAATGTTTGGGTGGTGTGTTTATTTGTAGTACACACTTGATGGATTCACCTATATGGATGTGTGGAAGTGGGCCGCTTCCTATGAGAGTAAGGCATACTCTCTAGAGCATTCATGAATATCCAGATAGGGCGCATGGCCTATTCGCGCCAACCCGCTTCGAACAACTTGAAACGAGAGTTAATGTGGATGGTTAGTTGATGTTCACAATTAGAATTTTGGTTCATAGAAAATTTTATTTTCACCAAGGTTTCGTGGGTCACGACTAATTTGTCCTATGCTGGTTCATAGTCCAAAAGACACCAGTTCTGATGCATTGATTCTCACTTTCTTTTGGTATTCCTTATCTTAAGATTTACACTTTCCTTAAAACTTTGGTATTGGTATTTTGAAATAGTGGGGGATTGTTGGAATTTAATAAGAATATTTCAAAATACCAGCTATATTTGAAACCTCCATTGGACCTTTAATTGCATATGGTAATAGTCATTAACTCTCTTTTATTGTGATTGACACCAAGATTTCATCAGTTTACTCATATACCATTATTTGGTCAAAATCTGCAATTATGGTGGTTCATTCCTTATTTGCTTTATTCCGTTTTGATTTACTCATCAATGTCAAATATATATTGCCTTTCTGTTACATAAGTTACAGAGTATAAATGTCATTCCTAATTATACGTTTTGATTCTTCCTAATCAGTGTCATAATATTCCTTTCGGTTACTTGAGTTACATAACTTAATTGCTATTATTAATTGTCATTGCATTGATCATTCCTGCCATATATATAATCCCTAGCTTTCCGATTGAAACACACAAGAAAACTCCATCCTTTGTTTCCTTTCCGAGCTAAAATTTCTCATGTGTTTCTTTTAATTATCCTACTCCACCAAAAGAAAGTTTTTAAGTTGTTCGATACGATCCAAGTATTGTGAGTGTACACCTACAAGGATCGA
Organism: Rosa lucieae; assembly: GCA_024704745.1. NCBI lineage: Eukaryota > Viridiplantae > Streptophyta > Magnoliopsida > Rosales > Rosaceae > Rosa > Rosa lucieae. Next base: position 29,960,352 of record CM045495.1, on the reverse strand, counting down.
GGTTGTTGTACCCTGGAGGGTAGGCCGTCAACACTTGCTACACCGAGATATAATCTCCGAAGGGCGGACATCTACTCTTAAGGGCAGTGTACCACACGCCTCAACCTACAAGTTCTCAAATCATCATCCATCTCCAGAATTTCCAACAGCGCTGACCCTTGGTGCACATCAGGATGTTTCTAGTGCCCAAAGCAAAGCGATGGGCGTCGTCGCACTACGAGCTGCTGGTACGACGGCGCTCCGATTTGCAGAAGCATTAGCAAGATGCGCTGTTGCGGCATGTCACGCCGGAGACGCAATCTGGGTTAAGGAGCTGGCGGCAAGAAGCTCTGCAGCGAGAGGGCCGGTCTCAAGCATCAGAGAGGCATGAGTGGGGGTGCCCAGATCAGTATTAGGGCCCAAATGGTTTTGGAGGCCCAATTAGCTAAAATCAGTTTGGGTGCTCAGATCAGTTTTGAAGCCCAAATCAGTTTAGGTGTGCAAACCATGTAGGGTACTCAAGCTAATTCCTAATCTGAGGCCCGACTCTCTAGGGTTTCATATTTGGGATCTAGGAGGCTTAATTTAGCAGATTACACTTCTATTATCTATGTTTGCAGTGAGTCTATGTACTATGTTTATGGATCATAGTTTAATAGGCTTGCGTTGAATAAGTGAGCGTTAAGTTCTAATATAGTTGGTCTATCTTATGTACCACTGTGGCCCATCCATGAAGTCTTGTTCTGATCTTTGTTATGTGTCAGCGGGTGAGTATGTAATGACCTTCTTGGCATGCGCTATTATCAATGAAATTTCATTAGTTCAAAAAAAAAAAAAATTGAAACAAACTTAAAGTTGTTGTACCCTAGATAAACATCAGTCATACAAGTCGACCCTACAGCTCGTGTGACTGCAGAAACAAAACTCAAAATCGACTAGTATAATTTGAGTAACAAATATATCGAAGTTATATCAACAACTTCGGCAAATCCATGGTGCATTCAACAGAAAAAAACATTGACAGTAGGCCTTTTGGGCTCTTTTTAACTGCTACTTGTGCTCTAGGAAATAAAGTCTCATAAACCTTCGGAAACCATAAACCCTATGCTTTGGTGTCACACTGTTAAGGAGTTAAGACCTTCTTTGGGGGATTTGTAAACTGTCAGGCACACGTTCCCTCTTCCCCAAGTATGGAAACTGGATATTAGTTCAGGCCTTTTCTCCATCTTTATCAAGAAAAAACAGAGAGACGGCGTTTTTTTATTTTTCTGAAAAAAATTGGCCTTTGCCCCTAATTTCATGGCGGGTAGAAAGCTTGTTCGAGATTTGTTCCTCCACAGACAATCCCTTCTTCTTCTTCAGTCTCGACAACAGGTACAGTCCTCTGAACCAGTTGCCAATCAAAGATTGAAACTTTCGGGTTTTTGTCAAGTTAATTTGATTCATTCTCATGTCTTTTTGTGGTTTTTGGTGGATTGGGTTTTGCTGAGATAGGTTTCTGGCACGAGAATTCGATTGCTTTCGGAAAATGGGTATTGGGGGAATCGTCGATTCAGTGTCTTCAATGAGTTTTCGAAGCAGGTCAAGGAGGAAACCAATAAGTACTTCTCTTTCTCTCACTCTATTCTACATTTGTAATGTTGATTTGGGTGTATGTAGTTGAGCTCAACAGTATAGTATGGCAAATTAGATTGGTAAAATATACTGGGCAGTCAAAAGTTTTGAACTTTGTTGGGTAAAATTTGATATTTTGATTGGTTTTTACTTGTTAAGATTGGTGTTGGTTTGCTAGTTGGAACAAGCTATTGGTAATAGCTAGAGCCCCCAGTCGATTGTGAAGTAAAAGATTGTGAATTTGCCTGTTTGTTTTTCGAACTTCAGACCGGTGTTTCTGATCAGGAGTTTTATATAGTTGCTTATGACATCTGGTGATCACGATATGTTTGCATACTGATTACAACATTAAACTCAGTATCATTTCTGTGGCTGCAGGAATCCACAATTTAAAAAGACGGTCAAGGAGCTGAAGGAGCAAGTGGAAGAGCTCAAGGGGGTGAAAGAAGATCTGAAAGTCAGGTAATTTTGTGATACAGTGACTTAATGCCATAAGAAATTGTGAAGTTTTTAGTTAATAGGCTGAGACATAGCCTTGTATGTCAAGGCTGGTGGGCACTACCCATGGCGGCTCTGAGATGATGAAATCGCGAATGCAGAACGAAGCAGACAACGGAGCAGCTGTACAAGCAGGTGGATGGTGTTTGGACAGAGGCTGAAGAAGCAGCAAAGAAGGTATCATTTCATAAACTCTTAAATCTGCAGTGCTGCATATACATAGAAATCTGAGTGTGTGTGCGTTTGTGGAAATAGGACTTTCTTGGATCTCTGTGTGTGTTTGTAACAACTGCGATGCCCTTCTTATATATATAAAGAATAAAAAATAAATCTTACAATGGCTCCAATTTTCTAGACAAACATGTTCTTCCTGTTAGAATTTAGATTTATGTGCAGTTGTGTGGCTGCATTCTTCTGCTATATACCAGTTGTTATTGCCAATTGGTCATAATTTATTATCATAAGATCCTGCATCTGTTCTGATAATTATGTTTTCATTTGACAATTATGTGACAGGTCTCTGCAAATGTAAAAGAGAAGATCTCGGCTGCCACAGAGGAGGTGCGCTTGTTTGTTTTAATTTTTACCCTTTACCATGTACTGTTAGATACCTTGATTGGCTGATATTTTTCTCTCTATATTTGTTTGTCCAATTTAGGTTAAAGGATCTTTTGGAATTGGGAAAGAGCAGGCTTCAGGGCCTTCTGGTGCTTCAGCTGATCATGTTGCTGATGAAAAAGATGGAAGTAAGGCCTCGTCCTCGGAAGATAAACACCAGCACTCAGGGTCTAGTGATACTGCAGAAACATTATTTGGAAAATTTAGGTCAAGGGTGTCTTCATTGAATGTTTCCTCTGTCTTTCATAGATTCAAGGAAGCAAAGTTTGTTGACATGGCCAAAAAAGGATATGATATTGTAAAGGATGAGTTAAATGGTAGTCCAAGTAAGAAAAAGCATCTAGGGTTTGACCCTTCTTCCATCCCACGAGTTAAAAGAAGTGCAACAAGTGACATTGCTATTGTACCCACCAAACAATCTCGTTGGAGCAAAAAGTGGGAGGCTTTCAGAATGAAGGTTAGTTTTTATGCTTACACGAAGTATTACGATGAAGTTCTATCTATTTGCCTCTTCACATATATGAAATTTTTTTATTTTTCTCTCTTACATAGATGCAAGGGAATCCTCTATTCAAGCGTATCAGTGGGATGAGTGAACCAGTTAAAATAAAAAGCGAGGAGGTATATTGTTGCAATTCAATGTTCTTTCTCATCATTAACTTCTAATTTCTATTTCATTTTGGTGCAAAGATAACAATTATCTTGTATCATTAATTGTTTCTGTTTTTCGTAATACGTCATTTGTATTAAGCGGGCAAGAAGGCATAATTACAGGTCTGTGTGTAAGAGAGAAATAGTGAAGAACTGCTTTAGATTGTTGTGATCTTGACTTTCAGTGTCCTTAATAGTTTTGTGTTACTACATCTATTGGTTTACTGCATCATTTGTCTTTGTCGAAATTGGCAGATTATGGATGACATGAAGGAACGCTGGGAAACTACTGATAGCCCAATAGTTCACAAAATTCAGGAGTATGCTTCTAAACCTTATTTACTTGTTAAGCTCATTACGTTGAGTTATCCTTAAAGAGGTATTTGCAAAATACTAGATTGCTTAATTTGGCCATCCTGTCTTTTACAGTATCAATGAAGCTATTTTTCAAGAAACAAATGCTGCTGCATCAATCAAGGAGATCCATGCCCGAGATCCGTATGTTCATAGTGCCATTTCCCTTGTCATATTTATCTTATACTTCGATTACTTTATTAATTTCTTTTTCCCATTGTAATGTTTTGGATGGATTAGATCTTTCTCTTTACCAGATTTTGTGGTAGAAGTTCAGAATGCGGTCAAACCTGTGTTAAATGCTTACATGAAGGTTAGAAATGCCCGATTTGTGGCACTTCACATTTTTATTTTACTGTCTCATGGTTTAATCTTCATCAGAATGATAGAGTTTCTCACCTTAATTGGAATAACAAAAGCATTGTATCAACAGGGAGATATTGAAACATTGAAGAAGTACTGTGCTAATGAGGTGATTGAGCGGTGTAAAGCCGAGCGTCAGGCTTTTCAAAGCCATGGCATCTTTTTTGATAACAAGGTAGGAAAGTTTGCTTCTCTGTTGAAGAGATTAGTAATTTGTTGCATTCAGTGTTGACAAAATTATAAGAACACATGCTTGTTGTATGTCTTTCAGTGTTGATCATATAACATAACGATATTTTAGTCTGACGGCTAGCCTTCAATAAAAGAATGAGAAGTGAAGTTGGAGGCATTAACTTAGGGAGTTGATATTCAACATATGTTACAAAATTGTTATCCATTGAAATCTCTGCTCAAGCTAGACTATAAATAATAATTAATCAATGTGTGTGATTTGGTGAGGGGACTTAACTAAGCTCCTTTCCAGTTTGAGACACTGAGATATGGTAGCCATATCATTCTATTTTAAATGGCAATAAACACTCGCAATGGTAGCCATGTAATTTATATCATGCTGTTTGCATGATGTGTAGAGCTAATTAAGGTTGCTAATTAACAGCTTTTGCATGTTCGACATAGTTGATTAAGGCTAAGGAGCAGATTTTATCTACCTTTTTGTTTTTTTGGTTGAAATGAGTGAGGGAAGCCTTTTCTGGTCATGCTATGTTTGGCATGGATATACATCATGTTACTAATAGATGGTTGTCTTTTGGGGGTGCAGATTCTACATATATCTGAGGTGGAAGTAAGAGATACCAAACTGATGGGAGACTCTCCCATAATCATTGTAGCGGTAGGTATTTTCTATTTTTTCCTCAATTGCAAGTTTTGTACAGAAATTGATAGTCTGATAGTAACGACTCTTTTCCACTAACTTGTTGCAGTTCCAAACACAGCAAGTCTATTGTGTACGTGATAAAAATGGTGCAATAACAGAAGGCAGCCAGGTAAAAATTAATATTCATACATTTAAATGTGCTATTTTTTCTTACTTTTGAGTAATGGTGAAATGTCTAAAAGAAAGCCCCAGAATGATTCTGAATCTTCAGTCTATCCCTTTGTTGGTGAAGATGTTTGATGATTTAATTTAATCTCTATTGAGAACAGTAAAGTTATATAACGTCCTAAAGGATTTAGTTTGGGTTTAGTTAATGAGTTTGACCTTAAGTGATTCTGTGTGGTTGCATCTTGAAACATTCTTCTCTGTAAAAACATGTATTCTTTCTTCAGTATCCTACTTGTTGGAAACTTTATATGTACTAACTCATGTTTGTTTCATTAGGATACAATCCAAACAGTGTATTACGCCTGGGCCATGCAACCTTGGGATCCCGAAGAACTTCCTGAAGGTGCTCTTTTCCCAATATGGAGAGTAAGAGAGATGCAACAATTTGGAATTCAATCCCTTATTTAGTTCTTTACATAAACCTCTTATCTTAACCGATGGATGTTGTGTCATATTTATTTTCATGTGCCATCTCAACTTCCCTGGGTTTTGTGATTCACTGCCAGGAAATTTCATAGTATATTATTTTAGTATGATCAATTCAATGCAGTTCATTACTGAGAGCATAAGCAAATCTAAATTCCTCCAAATTTCATTTTTGGGAGTGACAGATTTCATTCTGAACAAATAAATATTATCAATACAAATTCTTTTGTTACTGCATACAGTGGATCACTTTCTTTCATTTTGCAGACAAAGTTGTTGTTTTTTTTTTCTTTTCTTTTTTCCTTTTCCCTGTCTCTGGGATAGGAAGAATGGAAACTTAATTTTCATATTTTCGGTATGAAATGGAACAACAATCAACTCTCCTTTTCTTGCTGTGTGCATTTCCAACTGTGCGACTGAAGAATATTTACAAGTTGCAGTTGTACCAAAAAAGAAAAATTATTTACAAGTTGCAGAAAAGGATAATAGATGCAGTGTAAAATTGTACTGCACTGAGCCAATTTTGGAGAATAGACAATAAGAAAGTAAAAGCATCCATTTCCATCATCATATCATGAGGTAATTGGTAGAGGTTCTGAAACATAGTCTAGGAGATGCTCCAACTGATCTTATCCTGGAATTTATAGCATCACCCAAAAAACAAAAAAACTCTAAAACTTCAAACCAACACTTTCCAACTTTTGTTCCGTGATTTGATCGAGACGTCGAAGTATCTCAGGTGTTAGGTGGTTGGCCTCGTCGGAAGAAGACAGTGTAGCTAATTGCTTCTTCAGGCCTTATACTGAAAGTCCCACTTTTGTTCACCCCCAAATTACTCAAATTTTCGAAACTGCATTAGTTTATTACTTCTTGCACAACACCTTGTCTCTCTTCCTCTACTGAAAATGGATGACACATGAATTCAGCCAACCTTTTTACACAATCCCATAAGGATTTTGTGTCCCTTTTCATATCCTCATACTTCAAAAACAACACCTTATTTGGGTTTTCAATGCTTGCTTTCCAATAACCTAGTACATGATCTCAAAACGGTACTCCAACTGTTACCCCTTTACAAAACAACTGAAATGCCTCTTCAGCTCTTCTATAGGAAAATCACGTTGCCAAAGTTTGTTATTTGAATTTGGTGGTCTTGTGTTGAGATGAAAGGCCCATAGAGAAACAAGAACAACTTTAGGGTTTCTTGCAATGCACACAATCCAAGCATTAGGATAATTCAAAACCGAGTTTGGTAGTGGTAGGTATGAACTGTGGGTTGAGAGCAATCTAGGTGAGAGAAGAAGGTGTAGATAGGCAATTGGATTATCTTTATCAACGTGCAACTCTAGAAAAGGTACGACATTATGAGGGTTTTTTGTGAGCAATGGATGAAGGGATTGGGAGGACTGATCTAGTGATCTTGACCATAACGGTTTTGATTTTGGATAGCAAACATGGCAGCCTTAGTCCATGTGGTGCCACATTTTGGAAAAGCGGCCAAGATAATGTCTTTGTCTCTACCCCTAAAACTTTGCTGTGCCAAAATGATACCTTCAAGAATCATCTTGGGATAGCTTTTGGTATTGGTAGACTGGTAGTAGTGTTCACCTTACCAAAAGCCTTGTATATTGCATTTAGACTATTTGATGCGGGAAGCGTGAACACAATAGTAAGAGCCTCCGTCAAGCGTTGAAAGCCATATGAGATGAGATAGAATCCACTAGCAATTATGGACACAGCCGTAAGAAACATAGAAAAACTTCTCTAATATTTGATTTTTTTATTGATAAGTCGAATGAAAATTACAATCTAAGAGGTGCCTTATATATAGGGCACTTAGCATAAACCTAATACAACTAGAAAACAAAAAGAAATAATTTATTATAGACTAAAACTAGAAAACCTAATTAAACCTCGTTAAATAAAAATCATAAAGTCCTAGATACTAAAGAATATTACGCAAATATATAATTGGAATCCCAAACAAGATTTTGTTTGAGAATCCCGATATATCCAAAATAGTAATTTATGATTAATTTCATCATTAAGAAGTCTATTTGAATACCAATTTTCAATATTCAAATTATTCTTCTTGATGTGAAGACACTTCTTTCTTTTCGAGATTCTTTGTTGAAATTGGCTAAAATATCGTCATACATCACTATTATTCCACTTACATCAAAATTAGGCTTCTTTATGGGAATATTATCTTTAGAAAATTTCAAAAATTATTTCCCTGGCTTTTAAAATAAAAGCACAATAATATGAGAGTGTAGAGACAAACGACATGCATGTTAAATAAAATTGTTACAAATAAGTTACAATGTTTTTTGCATTTGGCGCGTCTTTCCGAAAAGATTAGCCTATTTACCTTAGCAACAGATTTTTGTTCATACCTACACAATTTAACACTAAATAACCATTTTTCCCTAAGCCTAATTAATAAATTACAGCATTGCCACTGTCTCTGTCTCTGTCTCTCTCTCTCTCTGTCTCTGTCTCTGTCTCTCTCTGTCTCTCTCTCTGTCTCTCCTCTCTCTCTCTCTCTCTCTCTCTCTCTCTCTCTCTCGCTCGCTTCCTCGAGCTTCGTATCAAGGTCAGGTGACTCGCCGTACCAGGAAAACTTGTCGGCCTTCGACATCGAGCTTCAAGTCAAAAGAAATCGACGTCGAGCTTCGGTGCTAGAGCCATACAATTCGACGCGACGAGGTGGATGTAGAGGGCGAAGTCGGCGAGGAAGAGAAAAAGGTCAGTGGCTACTCCGACGAGGACTGGAGGTTCGGAGAGGTGAGTGAGGTTGGTGGCTAGCTTCGGAGGTGATTCGATCCGGTGATTTTTGGTCCAACTCTTGACTTGGTTGGCTAGAGCATTTTCTAGGTGCCCAAATCATTTTTTTTAGTAATGGGATAGAAGGAAGGAAAGGAAAAAAAAAATTAATGTCTATTGAGGGGTAATAGACGTTTTGAATTGATATAATTTTTTTTTCTTTAATCAAAGTTTTATTTTTCTAATTTTGGAAAAATTAGTTCTCATTCCGGTGACCAAAAGTTCTATTGGGGTTTTTTTTTTTTTTTTTTTTTTTTGGGGGGGGGGGGGCGGGCGGCAATAGACGTTGATTGGGAAGCAATGGGGGTCAATAAACCTTTTTGGCAACCTATGAAATCTCTATCGACCTCTTTGAGGACCTCCGGCGCGGTTTTTCAGAAAAGTCGGTGGGCAGCGGCCGATGACAGGATTCTGGCAAAAGTTGGTCAGAATCCGACAGCTTTTGATGGGGCTTCAGCACATTCTCCTATGGTTTCTCTATCTTTCATTTTACCTCTCTCTCTAAGTAACAAAGGGGTGAGGGCAAAATAGTCTCAAAAATAAACAATTGTATAAGGTAAGTGTGAAAAAAAAACCCTCAAAAATGGGGTAAATGGACAAAAACCTTTTATTTTTTATCAATGAAATATCACTTTTGGCCTCATACCATCATCAACTTCAGATTCTGACTCTTGCAGTCTTTCTCCCACCAAAGATGCATAAATTCCTCATCACTTCAATCCCAAATACTAACTCAAAATCGACATACGAGACAAAGAAAAAAGCATAACTAAAGCAGGGCCTTAAGAATTTGCAGGAAGAGTTAATCAAAAGAGTGGCATCACTAGTGAATTGACGTGGGAAGAGAGAGGACTCAGAGGAGGAGAAGGATAAGAGAGGAGGGGTAAACAAGGAACGATATGGAAAAAAAAAAAAAAATTAAAGGGTGTGTATTGATAAAATAGATAAGCGTATTTAAAATTTAGGCCCATAATCGAAGAAGTAAAAAGGAAAAAGAAAAGTAAAAAAAAAAAAAAACAGGTGAGTGACCGAAGGGCCATGATCACTTGATCAGAAGGGTTTAAGCCTCGAGTTAAAAACCAAAAGGTTCATTTTTCACGATCCAAATTGTTGGGAACGCCAAGGCTGAGCCACCCGATCGCATTTGCAGGTGACCTCTCATTTCTCTTTTCATCAAAATTGTTAGCTTTCCTAATGTTTTGGAATTCTTTTCTGTTCTTGCTTTTGCTTGATTGATGATGATGATTCTGCGGAATTTTGTACGGTACTATCTTGTGTTTTTCAACTTTTGATGGATAGCACTTCAATTCATCTAGGCTTCTTCCTCAACTTGTCAGATTACTGGGATAACAAATTGAACTACTCAAATACTCAAGTTTGTTTCCATGGTGTTACCGTTTTTTTTTTTTTTTTTTTTTTATAAAAAAAAAAAAAAAAAAAACTTGGTTTGATGAATTGAGTACGTAGGAATCGTCGTTTCTTTGATATTTAATGTTGTAGTGACCTTTATCAGTACTTTACACTCTATCTGTGTAGTTGAGACAAAATTATGAGAAGATTTCGAGTGTTGAGGTGGTGTGAGTTTGATTTTTGAGAGTTAATGCGTGCCTCTGGAGAACAGGATACAACTTGAAAAACATATTAGAGTATTAGTATTAGTATTAGTAGTAGTATTATATTATGGTTTCAATACTAATACCCAGAATACAGAATACAGGAATCAAAGGAAGAGACTTGAAGTAGATTTGCAATCTATCTCTTGTTTGTTTAACACAGAATTTATGCATATTATTTGTTTGACTTATTGTTTCTTTGAAATGGATCATTATGTTATCTAGCAAATATAAACCTCCTTAGATGCCCGTCACAACAGGCTAGTCTCAAAAAGAATTTATCTATTGTCATGGTTTTATTGGTTTCTTTAGAAGTTGGATTTATTGTATTGAAGCTGAAATCTTTTTTATAGTTATATCCAAAATGTTCTACTGCATCTGTGAGTACATCCAAGGGACCCAAGTTTGAGTGTTTTTATATAGTTAGATTTTGAAGCTGATACAAAATCTGGTATAAATTTCCATAAAATAAGGAATTGATTCTTTTCTCTGGTAAGCCAAGTTTGGTTAACAATTACATAATATTAGTAATTTTTTGTTTTGTATTTATTTATTTTTTCTTATGATAAAATTTGCTAGATCTTCTTGAGCTTTATGTTTCTTTGCTAAACCTTTGATTCTGTTTTGACAGCTGGATGATTTGCATTTGAAGAAGTTGAAAGTCACTGAAGGTAAAGTTGGAAGAAGAAGAAGAAGAGAGAAATGGCAAGCCAGGCAGCTAGGTCTTTTAACGGTAACATGAAGGTGATGTTGCCTTGTTGATATACTGACTAATCTTATTTTCATGGTTTTAGTGGTTGATTGTCTGGTCCAAACCAGTGCTCATAGAAATTATCCTTTGTAGATTTGAAAGCAAGACAAACTTTAAATTGTATATTAACCAAAAAGCTAGCACATTTAGTGAAATGTACCAAGACAAAGGTTTTGCTTCTTGTAGGTTTTAATTTATAGCCTGGGAGTTTCACATTGCACTGAGTATTGTAAAAGTCTAATCTTTGTGGTGTGTGAATGGACAATGTGTTTAACTTGCATGCTTAATATTTAACAAAGCTTGTGCTTTGATGCTGTTGCCTTGCCGGCTCAGACGTATTAATCTTGATGGTCTGAGATGGAGAGTATTCGATGCGAAAGGCCAGGTTCTTGTTTGTGAATTTCATAACATTTCTGGTAACATCTAGCTGTTAGGAACTTAGGAATAGAAGACCTTTTTGCATTCTTGATCTCAACATTAGTATGAATTATGATGCTTGAATTTCTGATACCTTTTTGGAAGAGAAGTAACAGGATGAATCAGTACATTATAGTGCAAGGTGGATGCTGAAGCAATTGGCTTCTTAATGCATTTACGATAAATTCTGAACTAGGTGTAATCACAATATTCAGTTGTCTGCATATCAACAATATTCAGTTGTCTGCATATCAATTCTTAAAAGTAAATGATAAAAATGAACCCATTTTTAGGTTCTTGGAAGGCTAGCATCTCAAATATCTACTGTGATTCAAGGAAAGGATAAACCAACATACACTCCAAATCGAGATGATGGAGATATGTGCATTGTGCTGAACGCGAAGGATATTTGCGTCACGGGTAGTAAACTGACTGATAAAGTTTATCATTGGCATACTGGGTAAGTACTTATTACTGAAAGTTTTCATATATTGCTGCTATTGTGGTGGGCTTAATGGATATAAAGTCATTCAGTTGTTGTTCCAGTTTCATAAAGTTTTTTTTTTTCATTTTACGTTTAGTTGTAGACCTTCAAGAACACTAAAATTGACAAATTAGCGTTCTAATAGAGTTCTGAGAATCATCAAGTTTACTCATTTATCTACTGATGAATAAAGGAACTTTTATTTTTTATGTTTTATAATATCTTCTAGATATAGGCATATCCCTTTGGTCTCAATGTCGAATCATATATGGCTTGTAGGTATGTGGGTCATCTGAAGGAGAGGACGTTAAAAGATCAGATGGTCAAAGATCCTACAGAAGTCATTCGCAAAGCTGTGTTACGTATGCTTCCAAAGAACAAATTGCGCGATGTGAGTTTCATTACAGTACCATTTTCTTGTCTGTTATGTTCTAACACAGAGTATCTTGTATCAAAATATTGTGGAATGCTGCTTCATATTGCAGGATAGAGATAGAAAGCTGAGGATATTTCCTGGAAGTGAACACCCCTTTGGTGATCGGCCCCTTGAACCATATGTGATGCCCCCTAGGAGAGTAAGGGAAATGCGGCCCCGTACAAGACGAGCCATTGTCCGAGCTCAGAAAAAGGCTGAACAGCAACAACAAGATGCTAATGATCCACGAAAGGGCAAAAAGAAGGATACACGGGAATTGGTTGCTTCTAATTACTCGAGCTTATTTGGGCTTATGAAAGTTGTTGAGGAATAGCCACCTAAAATGGGATGTGAATCGGGACTTTTATGGAGTAGTGCTTTTCCCGTACCAATGTTTGACGGTTAGAGTTGTCAACTTGTTTTCAGAAGCTGGTAGTTTAGTAAGGAAATGAGGTGCCATATCTGTGGCTAGGTCTGTCAGCAATAAGATTTTCAAGTACACTTGAGGCTTTCCCCATGTGCATTACTGGTACTTCAGTAATAATTGTGGTTCTGTGGCGTATAATAATACACACACACACACACACACGCGTTAATTAATTGAAATTGGGGAAGATCGACCTAACTCAGAACCTGTTTAATAACAAAAATTTGTTTCAATCTGCTCCAATAGTTCCATTTAGTATAGTGGCATGAATACTTCCCCTGTTGTAAGCTAAGTTCAACTCTTGAACATCATGATTGATAAGAAGATGCAGCTAGTTGAAGGTTGGTAGTTGGTAGAAAAATAGGTGGAGATATTTGTAGATGACACAATGTTCTCTCTTCCTTTCGAGTAAAACACAACATAAAGAATCTGTTAATATGGCTTTAAGCTTGCAATGTTGTCTTTGGAAGGAAAATCAACAAGGGCAAGTGTTCCACCAAGGATTTCAAGAAAAGGTTTCATAAGAAGCCTAAATTTTGCCATCAAGAAAGTATTTGCATTTTGCCTTTCTCGGCAACGGAATTTCATTACAAGATGCACCTTATCCCATACTATTCTCCGCGATCGTATGCACCTTCACTTTCTAACATGATTATTGAGTATGTTGTTCTGTTTAATCCCACTAGTACCTAAACTGAGGCGGTATGACACTACTCTTGATGCTCATCATATTTGGAATGCCAAACTTGATGTCCATCATGGCTTAGAGATATCTGACTGTACGTATCTATCTATCTCATGAACCAGGTAAATGCCCCAAAATTCATATAATTTAAGAGGGGCAAGCTAGAAAAATCAAGACGTAGATCTTTGCCTCATCCATTTTGTGGCTGACCACTTTTCCCCAGCTAGCACCTCACACCCTGCATGCATGCTATTTGGATCTGATTGGCCATCCAGACCCTGAAAAAAAAAAATATCACATACGTTTGTGGTCACACCAACCTTTACTCCACGAAAAGCAAAAAAATATCAAAAACGAATCAAGTCATCACCATAGAAGGCAAATCATCATTTGGTTTTTCGAAAAATGCAACTATTAATGCATCACTTGAAAGGGAAACTAACCATGCTCCAGAAAAGTACAGCATCTCCTTTAGTTGGCTTGACAGACATACCCTTGACAACTTTTCCACCACAGCTACATTCACCTGAGCCAGCCTAAAATCCCACACAAGTTAAAACACAGACTTGCAGTGCAACTCTCAACGAATAATACATGCACAAGTGAGGATGGAAAGAGAATTTACAAATGAGAAATTAAAATACTATCTTATGTTCAAAACAGCATGTTTGACAACCTCAACTCTCTGCCTGAGGAAAATCCTTGGCATCGATAAGCACCATGTAATTTCATGAATCACAAAATCTCCTACTTGAAACAGATTTCAGAATTTTAATGGTCATTGGAATGAAAACTTTGGAGTACCGAGGAACTTTAAATGATTGAAATTTTAGAAATGGGATATGAAGTCCTAAAATTTGAGAAGTTTCTGATTTAGCGCTATATTAGAAATTAAACACATTAATATAAGAACCTATATTTCCCCCTCAGCTCGATGGTGTTTTCTCTCCACAGATTAGAGGGGCGGCTCTCCTATCACCGAGTTATATATGAGATAGTACTGTGCTGAAATTCACCTAAGGGTCCGTGTCTGTAGCACCTTGGGGCCTATCTTTGCAGCCTCACTTGTATTTTGACAGGAAGATAAAACCTTTTTAAATAAGATAGAAAGAAGACAAAAAATATCTGCTTTCAGAATAAATGAAGATAAGAAATGCCCGATTTGGTAAAATGGTCCATATAACCAGCCAAAAAGGAAAAGAAATGAAAATAACTAGATAAATAAAATAAGTTTACTTCGCTTTTGTCTGAAAAGATTAAAAGAATACGTATGGATGGCCGGGATCCAATCCTAGGAAACCACCTTAGTCATTTCTTCCACCTATTGCCCATCCCAACCCATTTCCCCCTCCTTAACCATGTCCCCGTTATTCAGTTCCGGGGACATGACGCCATTAGGTAGCAGGCTAACAAGAATAGTAACATGCAATGAAGCATCCAATTAGGAAAAGAAAGTACCATAGGAAAATAAGTTTCTCCACCCTCAACGTTGTCACTCAGATACATCAGAATTGTTGCTACTCGCTGACCACCACGTTTCAAGTTAAACTGTCAGCATAGAAAGAAAGAATCTTAATAAGTTAATATTACAAATTTACGGCAAAGGAATTAAGGATGACTGCAAGTGAAGGGGCACGTATATTGTGGAGTAAAGAAACTTACAGTGTCAGAGAAGTAGTCATGATGAGGTTTATAATACTGGTCCTTTTCATACCTGTGCTGCTGCAGATGTTAGCCTTGATACTGAATATATTGCTCTGCATGTTCATGAATTGACTTTATACTCAAATAAGTCACGTACCTCAAAACTTGAATCAGTTCCCCATTTTCTATTGGTACTTGAGAATAGACAGAAATACGTTTTTCAATTGCCTAATTGAGTAAAAGAAAGAGGAGCACAGTTAGATAGAGTTTGGTTTGCTCTTCAACCACAAAGGACTATGCTAACACTATATAAATAAAGATTGGAAATACAAGTAGACATCAGATACAAAGCTTAAAAGTGGACATTGCACAAGCTCAGCAATATCCCTCTACTCCTACCTCATTCCTCTCCATCCATACACACATACACATGTACTCATGTGCATACAAGGAAACAAATAGTTTAACAGATATGCAAGCTTTCTCAAGTACATATCAATCGCTGACAGTAGAATATTAAAGATCACTCAGCCAAAGTAGCCTCATCCAATATTTTGTCTCAAGTACTCTGACTATTCTCTCAGTATCACTAAAACAAAGTACTGTCTAATGATGACTCAAGACGAAAGAATACTCCTAGAAGATTCAAGGCCTTTGCAAGATAACGAATCTTACTGTGTTATACAGAAATCACATGTGGATAAGATTGTACACATATCACTAAATTAAAAAAGATAAAGTTGCATTTCTGGTTGCTTTTCCTTATGAGGACTGACACAGGTATGAGCCACTAGTTTCCAGGATGGGGGCATAAATTAAAAAATAGCCTACAAATCTGACATTGTAAATTCACATCCAATAAGTAATAAGCCTCGATTAATGTAGAAAAGAAAAGAATTGAACTTAAACCACCTACCTGTATCATTGGGAACTTTTTCTCTTGAGGACTCAAGAACATACCAGAGCTGGTACGAACCTTACTCTTGATCCCCTGAAAAAATGGATACTCAGTATGAACGATTTATGCACTTAACTGGAAAGGAAAACATATTAGCTTTAAAGTTATAACAGCCCATCAAAGAAACCCATTGATCACAATAAGAGCTAACTCGAGCAACTGACCATATACAGGGAAAAAAAAGTTATAAAAGAAAGATAGAAGTACCGTGACTTGAAATAAAAAGAGAGATTATGCTTTTACATTTTTACAATCTACTGGCTAATCAACATGCTTTTGCCGTGATTTTTAATTATCATGAATTAAATTTGGGTGGTTTATGACTTTTGGCCCCTCCAAAGGCATGTGTCGATCTTGCCAATCGAAGAGCTTGTTCCACAGCAGTGCCAATCAATTGGCATAGGCTCCCATCTATCAGCCAAGTATTTTCTCTTATCTTTTTTAAATTTTTGATAGGAGACAGAATTTTATTGCAAAGAGAAAGAATGTACCTAGAAGTGTATAACTAATGCACTGAACTTAGAGAACAAGAACTACCAAAACTAAGACAACAACAGCCACAGTAATTCGACCACTAACAATTGGTATAAGCAGCCTTACCACCCCATGTACACCTAAACTTATATACTCAAGACAGTAGGTAAACATAAGGATACAAATGGACCACTAACAATTTATATAAGCAGCCTTACGAACAGCTAACAAATTTCACTTATGGAGTTGCAAGTATTTTCAGACCCAAAAAAAAAAAAAAAATGACTTGAAAGCATTAAATACTTTATTAGCATGATATCATGCAGAATTATATCCCAACTTCTAAGGACAGGCAAGACCGCCAAAGCATGACATAAGATCCTCCAATTTGGGAAAAAGAGGGTGCATACCTTTCCTGTTTTGATGTCCACTACAGTGGATACTTCAAGGCGAGGAGAGGCAATGGCTCTAAGATAGTCGCATTCCTGTAATGGGCGTAAACCTTTCAATTTAGAAGCTATGTTCTACAGCTTCCTTTTTTAGATTAGGAAACTAAAGATCCTCAAGAATCAATCAAAAACCTCAATAGTTCCACTCGAAGTTTCATTTAACATGTGCTGCCAAACAACATTGACACCCTTGCATTTGGCAGCTTAAGATTAATCAACAAACACAAAAGTTTCTATCAAGGGAGAACAAATCATACTTTTCTATTCAAGGTTAAAGATTGGCCAATTGTCTACTCAAATTGAATTAGAACTGAATACTCAAAATCCGGAAGCCAAGAAATCATTTTACAAAATCTAGTAGTACAGACCAACTTAAATTAGTGAAACTGACCTGTTTCTCATTTATGTATTTTGGAGAAGTTTATTAATTCTATCATGTTCCCTATGAAAGATATCCTAAGCTCCAAATTCAAATCCACTGCAAATACATAAACTCATTGTTCCTACTTCAACATCTGTATTTATCTAAATCAATTTATGAAACTTTGAATATACTGACCAGTATTCTAGCTTGAAAACTTAAGTACTTGACACTCTTTGAGCTTTTTTTTTACTGTTGCAATTATCAGTAGTAGTATTCCCAGGTAAACAAAAAACTAGTACCCAATCACTGAAGCCAATAGAAATTACAATAAGAGTTAAAAATAATCATGCACACTAGAATAGTTGATGCTTTTAGATATGCGAACAGCATACCTCCGTGCTCAAGAAGTTATGAAGCACAATTATTCGAGGTGACCAGCTTATCACTTCTGGCTTGACCTACATTGATGGTACAGAGAAAGAAAATCAAAATCTCACTATAAGCAATGTACAGCGAAAACCCATTTAAAATAACATCCCTCCTTTCCTCAACCAAAAACAAAAAGTCATCCGAGGATACAAGACAAGTGTTCTAAAACTAAATTATTTATAATCCTCTTTTTCAGAATTGAGTTTCATTCTAATCTTTTATGAATTATTTATTGAACTTCCTATCTCTCTAGATTTTTGGTGTTGCCTCTTTAACAAATTTTATTAGGTGTAAAGTAACATATATCACTTGCATCATTTGCAAACTGTCCAATTGTTTGCAGCACACTTCCATTGAGAAATACACCACGTTGAACAATGGGGATATGGCGCAGCCATCAACCCAACGTCATCTAGTTTAAAGCTTTAAAAAAGTGGCAACCTTAGCTAACATACAAATTACGGAAGATTAATAGGACAATCACACATATATAACGATGTTCTTGGATCTTATATCAAGATTATTTCAGTAACTATCTTTAACACCCATCTTTGTGTTAAATTGTGACAATCGTTTCCATGCCCACAAATATTAAAGAAATACAACACCAAACAATTCAGGAAAAGATTACTGTATAATTAAACCAAGCAACAAGAAATATATTTTATATATATATATATATGAAGTGTTTGTATAATAAAAAGGTATGTTATATATGAAGTACGTTAAGATGTTGACGCAGCCATCAACCCAATGTCATCTAGTTTAAAGCTTTAAAAAGTGGCAACCTTAGCTAACGTACAAATTATGGAAGATTAATAGAACAATCACACATAATAGCAATGTTCTTGGATCTTAGATCAAGATTACTTCAGTAACTATCTTTAACACCCATCTTTGTGTTAAATTGCGACAATTGTTTCCATGCCAACAAATATTAAAGAAAGACAACACCAAACAATTCAGGAGAAGGTTACTGTATAATTAAACCAAGCAACGAGATATATATATATATATATATATTATATATGTGAAGTGTTTGTATAATAAAAAGGTATGTTATATATGAAGTACGTTAAGATGTTGAAGTAGCATAGTTCAAAACTGTCCAGAAGTTTCAATCATCGTGGACCGAAGGTGCCTAATCAATAATTTCTATTCTCTACTCAAGTGTCAAATTTCATTCTCCTCTCTGCTAAATGATTCATGGCATTAACTTTTTATTTTCTTTTTAAAATAGGCATGTAACTATCTTAAAGAACTAGAAAACAAAACTAAATGGAAAACATACATATCCAAGGCGTAAAATTTCTGCTTCTTTGTCATTGGTCCAATGAGGAACACCTGAAATTTCAAAACAGAAGGAAACAAAATTGAAAAAATGTTTCAACCTGCACCAAATGAACACACCGCAATGTGCTCTATCATCTCTAAATCTCTGTCTTCTATTATTCATGCATGTCATATAGGGTTATAATTATAGTGGACACAATGAATCTGATTCGAGCATCAAAATAAGAAGAGAAAAAATGCAACTGCACATACAACCACAATACAATGAGTTAAAAACCCTGTCAAATACCAGCTACTCGATTCAAGCTCTTCAAGAACTTTATAATAATGGATAGGAGAGAAATATTATATTCAATTTAGCAAATAATAATGGAGAAGGTAACACATGATCACAAACAATGATACCACACATGTGGGCAAGAGGTTCACAATGGAGAAGGACTATAGGATAAATAATAAAACTACAGTAAAAAGGCAGCTATTATCCAGATCCCTCAAACTACAGCTGCCTTCCAATCTAGCAGAAGAAAAGAGAAATTGTAGTCTTTGAAAGCTACAGGATGCTTTGAAGACTTTGTCCTCCTTGAAGCAAACCACAGGTGTTTACCCTCCCATGTGCCACCAACAAGCTTGAAACCTTGACCTTGGGTAGCACTTAGCTTTGTAGATAAATATTGCAGCAGATAAAACTTGATCCGAGATAACCTTAATTGTTAATCTGTAAAAGGAATAGCAAGAGAAAGTCCAAGATGACTCCACCATTTATCTCCTATCAATCACTTCAGAGCCCACCAATCTGACTCTTTCTAACAACACCAACAATGAAGATACCTCCTTTACTTCTTCATCCATTAAGTTTCTTCAAAAACCTAAACCTCAATCAACCGGGAAAGTGTTTGGTATAGCTAAACTTTTTAAATTTTGATATGGAATCTAGATAGTCTGAAAGCCTTAGAAAAGATCAGTTCAACTGTTGGTCCCCAACCAAAATCTTGCCCCTTCCCCCTTTACCGACTTCTAGCTGAAAGCACTTGGAAAATTGACTCGTCACAGCAGAAATATCCTTCCAAGGGTATCAACTTATCCTCTGTAGATAGTTAAAGAACTAATTGAAAAGACTGGAATAAAATTAGAAAAAAAAAACCCATAGGAAGATCAAGGTACAAACAAGCATAAGTAAGAGCTAGCAGCCACCTAACCAACTTTAGAATATAGTCTGTGAACACAATGGGGCAATTACCCCAAAGCAAGGTTCAAAGCCTAGTCTTGACCCAAAAGGAATCGACCTCCTCGCTGCCTTGCCTTCAAAAATTACATTTTTCCTTAGTGATGAAACCACTTGAAAAATTGGCCAACACGAGTTCCTCCAACAACACTTTATCTTCCACCTCCAGAAGGAAGAAACCTCTCAGCAGAAGAAGAACCAGCTGAGATGGCACCCAACTCACTCTAGCAACCTGAAGAAGTTTATACCTTAATCTTAACACCACTGGACAGTGAAGGAAAAGGTGATCATTACTCTTGAACGAAAATGCAGGGACATCTTGCGGCATCTCTATCTTTTCTTTGGGAATGAAACCATTGTTTCTCATGCTCGTGCCAAGCACCTTTGCATCTCATAACAATCTTGAGTTGTCCTTAGAAAAAGTGAGACGACTCTGGCAACGAATACTCATGCTCTGACCCACTTGTTAGTTTGTAAAGTAGGCCACCACTCAATTCTATTTCCTTTACACTTGATAACTCCTTCAGCAGTGAAGCCTATTTGGAACCCATTTAGGATAGGTCCAGTTTCATACAGGTTCTCACTTTCCTTTAGGTGGCACGCTCATGCTCATAAAAAGACTGCATAGAACCTTCCAAATTACATCCTCTCCCTTTTCCACATTTAGGATCTAGTAGTTAAATGGTTAGAGCAACTTCAGAGGGATTTATTACAGAAAAGGGAGAAGACAGATTTAAGTGGTTTATGAATTGCAGTAGGTATTGGCCTTGGGGATGGTAGTGGCCTGCTTCTGGTTAGCCACTGGGTGTAGGGATCTCAACAACTTTTCACTTAAATCCATATTGTAATAATCATACTTAGATTTCTTATCCCAAATACAACCTACTTATAACATATATGTCAGATGAAACAATAGATTGAATATAGCATTAGCATTTTCTAAAGCAAAATTCCAAAGAAGGGAAAAAAAATAATAATAATCTGCTATAACTGTACACTCAATGTAACTTGTCAACAACCATACTAACCTCTGGGGAATTTAAGATAGCCATCATTTAGACTTCTGCCCAGTCTCCTTGAAGCTGGAAACTCAGATCCTGAAGGGGATAAATTTAAAGAGAATAATTATCTAATAGAATAAAAATTGCAAAAAGATTATAAGCATTTGATGATCTCAACAATAATAATAATAAAAAATCATAACTGATGAAAGATTGCCCACGAATACTTAACCAAACATATTTATATAACTACTTTCCCCTGGACCATGAGAAACTAAGGTATTCAGTAGTTGAAAGAAAGTATTCTTCCAATAGGATATGCACATAATAAGCACATTAACTAAGAAACTGAGCAAGATGGAGGTGGAAAAATGAAGATTTACAAACAGAATAAGACATTCGAGTCCATAGAATCAAGACAAAATTCAAAGCTCGTCTTTAAGAAAAAACAAAGGAAGCTAAAGATGCACGAATTTCCTACAGAGATTGTATAATTCCAAACAGTCAAGGCCAAGCCCCACTTTCTCCAGAAACAAATTTTATACTCTTGCAAGCTCTCATATGGTATTTTATGTCTAGAATCTGGATCACTAATCAATGGAAAAGCGTAATTTCACTCAAAAGCATGCGGTGGGGATCTGAATGCTTCAGTTTGATTCCAATGAATGGCCATAAAACCAGTGAATACCTGATTATCTCAATTTTCCTGGATCTCCTTTAATTCTATTCATCTTCATTTTGGAAAACTAAATTTATAATTTCATGGCTCAATTGTTTTAAGACTGCATCAATAATCTGTCATCCAAGGGATCAATTCTAAGAGTAAAGGCTTGCCTAGTTTGAAATTTTGGTTTGGCAAATAAACAATATAAATAAATGCAAAGGGATTCCCATTGTTCAGCTGAAAAGACTCTCTTTCAAAATGATCAATTACAATGTTTGCAAGGAAAAAACAAGGAGCAAGCAAGATCCAGCATATATGTATTAAGAGCTACAGAAGATCCATTCATCAATAGCTCTTCTACTTTGTATACAGGCAAGATATGTCAAAAAGGTATAACAAAGTCATCACCATGAGCTTAACACAAAACGGCGAGAGCAACTGCAAGATAATAACTCTGTCTAAGAAGTCAACAGAAACATACCATACGACTCCTCCAATCTTCGTATAAATGCCAACTGGAACAAAGCACCTGCAATTTGAAGATGGTGATTCATTGAAAAAACTAGTATTATCAATTTAACACCATTCCAGGAACAGGATTCGTGTTTTGAATGATCATCGAATGCCAAGTTTATCCATAACATAACACTATATTGGGTTTTCAGATAAAAAGCTCTACTTCTACAAAAACACATTTGGGTATGACGATGCTTTCTTACTAACAATTGAGTATCAATGTTTCATATATAAAACACAACTTTCTGCTTTCAAATTTCACATTTCACATTCCAGAGGTAACATCGAACTAGAAATCACCCACCATTTCAGACCCAAAATATGACACTGCATAGTGTTGAGTAGAAGTGAATCTGAGGACAAGTGATTCTATTACGATCCTAATATTCACTTCAATGAAAAGACAGGATCTTTGTTTGGTTCTCGATCGGGGAAAACAAATGTAGTAAAAGGAAGATAAATAGGAGCAAAGATTGAAACTTTGAGATGGGTGTTACCTATAATCATTCCGACAGTGACAAACGTAAGGAGTCCGAACACAATCTTCATCGCAGCAGCCATGGCCGTTGGCAGCAAAATCTAAGAGCGCAACCCAACACAACACTAAAGACAGCCGTTGTGTAATGTAGGAAATCCGACATTCACGTTTGTTTAGTCAAGGTTTTGACCCATATGTATGTTTTTGTCAAGGTCAATATATTTATTTCATAGAAAAATATGAATAACTATCCCCTTTCATCATTTTTATTATAGGCTTTTGTCCATTTACCTTATTTTTAGAGATTTTTTTCCTACTTACCCCATTAAGTTTTTTTAATTCACTCTTACCCAAAACACTCTAAGGAGGTCTTCCCCAATACCCCATTAAGATTTTTTTTTTGTTTTTTAATTTTTTTAATACCATTTTACCCTCACCCCTTTGAAACTTAGAGAGAGAGAGAAACCATAGGAGACTTCGCCAGAGCTCCGTCACCGGGCGCCGGAATCCTGCCAACTTTCTCCGGAATCCTGGCAACTTTCGCCGGATTCCAGTCACCGGCCGCCGCCCACCTGAATTTGCTGAAAATCTCACCGGAAAGGTTTTTTTTTTCCCCCAATAGACATCTATTGCCCCTTAATAGAGGGGCAATAGACCTATAGACATCTATTGCCCCCTAATAGAGGGGCAATAAAGGTCTATTGCCCCCCAATAGACGTCTATTGCCCCAATAGTCTATTGCTCCCTAATAGACGTCTATTGCCCCCCAATAGACGACTATCAGTCATGTATTGCCCCTCAATAGACGACTATCAACCATGTATTGCCCCCTAATAGACGTCTATTGCCCCCCAATAGGACTTTCAGTCGCCAGAATGGAAACTAATCTCCCTAAATTTAGACAAATAAAACTTTGATTACAGAAAAAAAAAAAACAAGAAGATTACATCAATTCAAAACGTCTATTGCCCCCCAATAGCCGTCTATTGCCCTCCAATATTACAGAAAAAATGAAGATATTATATCAATTTTAAAACGTCTATTGCCCTCCAATAGATGTGTATTACCCCCAAATAGACGACTATCAGTCATGTATTACCCCTCAATAGACGACTATCAGCCATGTATTGCGCCTAATAGACGTCTATTGCCCCCCAATAGGACTTTCAGTCGCCAAAATGGAAACTAATCTCCCTAAATTTAGACAAATAAAACTTTGATTACAGAAAAAAAAAAACAAGAAGATTACATCAATTCAAAACGTCTATTGCCCCCCAATAGCCGTCTATTGCCCTCCAATATTACAGAAAAAATGAAGATATTATATCAATTTTAAAACGTCTATTGCCCTCCAATAGACGTGTATTACCCCCAAATAGACGACTATCAGTCATGTATTGCCCCTCAATAGACGACTATTAGCCATGTATTGCCCCTAATAGACGTCTATTGCCCCCCAATAGGACTTTTAGTCGCCAAAATGGGAACTAATCTCCCTAAATTTAGACAAATAAAACTTTGATTACAGAAAAAAAAACAAGAAGATTACATCAATTCAAAACGTCTATTGCCCCCCAATAGCCGTCTATTGCCCTCCAATATTACAGAAAAAATGAAGATATTATATCAATTTTAAAACGTCTATTGCCCTCCAATAGACGTGTATTACCCCCAAATAGACGACTATCAGTCATGTATTGCCCCTTAATAGACGACTATCAACCATGTATTGCCCCTAATAGACGTCTATTGCCCCCCAATAGGACTTTCAGTCGCCAAAATGGGAACTAATCTCCCTAAATTTAGACAAATAAAACTTTGATTATAGAAAAAAAAACAAGAAGATTACATCAATTCAAAACGTCTATTGCCACCCAATTGCCGTCTATTGCCCTCCAATATTACAGAAAAAATGAAGATATTATATCAATTTTAAAACGTCTATTGCCCTCCAATAGACGTGTATTACCCCCCCCCCCCCAAGGCCCCAACAGACATTTAAATTATTTTTTTTCTTTCCTTCTGTCCCATTACTTTAAAAAAAAAAAAAATCTTCCTTTGCTTTCTTCGCTTCCTCTCTTGTCCATTCCCAGCTCTCTCTCTCTCTCGCTCTTTTTATGGCTTTGTCTTCCTAGGGGGTTTAAATAGAGCTCTCAATTTTTGCATAGCTTGTTTTCTATACCATTTGCTTGAGGTTGGAAATGGATCCCAAAATTAATCTCGGGGAGGTTACAATCACCAAAGTGACCGGAAAACTAAACGAGTAGCCGCTGGAGAACGGGATTGTATCAGAAACTCCTCCCAGAGAGAAGACGACGTTGACGTATCCAAGGTTAAAATTGGGAATGGAGCAGAAGCAAACCTGGAGAACGGTGACGACGACGTCTTTTTTACTCCAATGGCTCCGCCAGAAGAGTCGGAGCAGGTGAAATTAGCCGTTACGCCCAAATTAACAGAAGAGGCTGAACCAGAATAATCAGAGAAAGCAGGGATCCTCCAACCTCATGCAAAGCTCCCGAAGCCCGAGGCACCGCCTGACCTTCATGACCCTCCTCCTCCTTCCCCCAACTACAACGTTTCGGACAACAACCAGAAATTCGGCGTGGACATGCCGGCGATAGGGAAGCTCATCCGGAAGAGAAGCAATGATCTCTCCTCGGCGTTCCTGAAGAAGCTATCGTCGCTCAAGGACAACAATTTCGCCGACGAGTTTCTGAAGTCGAATGTAACCAAGTTCCATCTCTCCGGCCTCAAAGTGAGGGTGAAGCACAAGAGCGAGACGGAGCAGCAAATGCAGACTTTCAAAGGTCGGATCATCTTCTTCTCCAGGTCCAATTTCCGGGACTGCACGGCGGTCCCGACTGGAGCTTCAGGCGTGATGCCGGAGTTCGACGCCGCATCGGGGGGAGAGAGAGAGAGAATTGTGTCGGGGACGAGGTGGGGAAGAGAGAGAGATGAGTGTGATAAAATGTAATTTTTTTAATTAGGCCAAGGCTAAAATTGTCATTTTGCTTCAAATTGGGCTAATGGGAATAAAAATTTGTTGCTGGGGTAAGTGGGATAATTTTAGCTGATTTTGGGGCTTTGGGTCAAGGACCCTTTTATTTTTTATCGTCACCCATTACATCCCCATGCAAATGGTGATTCAATTCCGATAGCTCCAGAGTATAATCAATGTGCCATGATTCACAGCTGAAAACTCAAAAACCCATAAAAATTTTTTTTTCAAGTAAACCCTAATTTGTGTTTGGCCCAAACACTAGGTTACTTGCTCTAGTAGTAATAGGGTTAAATTAGAAGGATTTAGATTCCTATTCAATATACGATTACTTTCCTTGTATGATTGAGATTCTATGCATTGTAATCCTCTATATAAAGAGGCCCCTGTTATCAATGAGAATACACAGCAAATTCCTCTCAATTCTCGTTTCCCCAAAACAGTTTTTGGTTTTTTTGGTGGGTTTGCTACTATGGTTGGATCTTAGGGGCGGTGAAGACATGAAATTCTATGCATTTTAATCCTCTATATAAAGAGGCCCATATTATCAATGAGAATACACAGCAAATTCCTCTCAATTCTCGTTTCCCTAAAACAGTTTTTGGTTTTTTTGTTGGGTTTGCTACTATGGTTGGATCTTAGGGGCGGTGAAGACATGAAATATAAGTAAAATTTGTTAACAAAAATTTTCAATATTAATGACTATCTTATAAAAAAATAAAAAAAATTAAATAAATAAGGAAACAGAGGGCCAAAAAAAGAAGTTACTCTGCTTTTCTTAGAGCGATCTCGAAACAGTTTGCTTGGAATTTTACATTTCACAACCCCATTCGGCAGCGCGTCTTTGGGACATCATCGTCGGATGAGCAACTAAGTTCTATGACTCCAATTGTAAGGGTCAGTGGTGTAGTCGAGGCCAGAAACGTAGTTAAACTCAATTTCAGAGAAGGCGCGCCAAACACAACTGTGCCTGTTTGATAGTTCCCGATCGGAGCAGAGGCAGTGAAAGTGCGCAACAGTGGAGCAGCGGAGGTGGACGGGTAATTGGCGAAGACGATCTTGGTCGCCAAACTATGTTGATTTTTTTTAGTTATGGGTTATGGCTAATGAAGGAAAATGCTTCAAAGGTACGTAAGGATTTACGCTTTCCTTTAGACTTATTTGTTCACAACAAGTGTGCAAAGGGGTTTGATCATATAAGCCGCTATGATACAATGAAGCCTAGCAATCCTGCTATTGTTGATCGGCGTTTTGCACTTACGAAGATCAACCCAACACTCAATCAAAGGTTTTCAAGAGGCTTAAGGTTGCTAGAAACACTATATCTGCAATTTTATAGTTTCTAGATTTTATCTGTGTAAGAGAGAGGAAAATTGATATATTGAATAATCTGAGAGAAAGAAGTAGAGAAGAGAGAAAACAAGGTTGCTTGATATGCAAATCTGCAGAGAACTATCCCCTGTATATAGGAGTAGTCATGCCTTTTGAAATGATGTCATACCTCTTCACCAAGAATTATGTACAATTGTCAATAGATATATTCTGAATGGGGGTTCCCTATTCCCTTGGGTACGATACTTGGAGCTTAATTTATTTGCCCTAAACTTGATGACCGTGTTGTATTACGTGTGTGAGGCGCTAGTATAGGCATCAAATCACTTTTCTTTTATAATTTGAAAATCTTTCTAACTATCCTCCACCATTTTCAAAATATGAAAGTATGTGTGTGTGTATTTAATGTTGAGTAAAATCTTGGAAAACAAAGTGCATAAACTAAGGTGTCTTGTGGACTTGAACCTTACTTTAGTGAGAATGCATCAAAGTTAAATCAGGATGGCGAAGTAGCACCGCTTTGAACTTGCGATCCTATTGTGACTTAACCAGACATATTTCACACACTAGTTTTCTACTTCTTTCGAGTGTTAGGGTTGTTCACATATTGTCAAACTATTGAGAGTTCTCAAATAATCTGAGATTGTAATATTGGTTTGACAGGTTTGCTCACCTAAGGGACAATTTTAAGGGACTGTGAGGGACAAGTGAATCTGATGGCTGAAAATAAATGCACAGTTTTAAATTGTTATAATTTCTGCTTTTATGTTTAATACATGTGGTTGAGATGCATTTATCCCTCACAGTGTCTTAAAACTGTCCCTTAGGTGAGCAAGCCTGTCAAAACCAATATTATAATCTCAGATTATTTGAGAACTCTCAATAGTTCGACAATATGTGAAAGTTTCAATTGGTAATCTGTTCATCATATTTCAAAACCATATGATTTCTTTGAAAACTTTTAAAAGAAATTATTGTGGTTACCGTCCACACGAGGAAGGACAACAACTACGGGCAAAGTGAATGGTTGCTAACTTGATAAAAATCAATTAAGGCGACATATCGAGTATATTCAATGAAAAATGAAGAAATTCAAGAATATTTCGTCATAAGCATGTCATCAATGGAGAACATCTAAAATTGCATGTCACATCACTTAGTTATGCAAATTTAGGTATGAAAAATATACAATTAATAATTCTAGATTTTGTTCTTTACATTTGGGGGGTGGGTCGTGTGTGTGTGTGTGGGCGCATAAACTTCAAAATATATAGATACATTTAGATCAAAAGATCAAGAGGACTTAAGAATAAATAAAAAAGATACAAGGAAAGGGATCGTGGCTTCAAGTCTTCAACACTAAGATTATTCAAAGCTAGGGATCTAGAGTTTAGGGGTGGGTTGAGGTAAAAGTATACTTTAATTTATTATTATATTTTTTTATCTAGTCGGATGAAGTGAGGTTATAAAGATGGTGACAATCGTGAGCTCGACATTGTAAATGAAAACTGCTGGAGATATTTATACTGAATCTGGATGCCAAATGATGTAGCATGCATGGTCATCTACTCAACTTCCTTTCTCTACTTGGATCTAAATTTAATGGTGGAGAATAATAAGGTGGTTGACATATATTTATTTGTCTCATTATTTTCCACTTAAGGATTTAAATCCAATGACGATTAAGCACAACTAAGAAAGAAATTTATCGAATAGGTGAATAAAACTCACAAATGAAGTTATACCTACCACATCACCTCCAAGATACGACACCATCTATGCCACATAGTTTATTATCATAGTTTATTACAAAAACGCTAACCAAGCCACTACCACATGTGCCAGTTCAATTGAATTTTTTTGAATCTTTTTGTTGGGTTTCCTCATAGACATTTTATTTTGTGCTACAATTAGAAATCTAAAATAAAATGGGAATGAAATTGGCACGTTTTTTATTTTTTTATTTACAAACCACACCCATTTTTATGCACATGTCCATTAAAAATATTCATTGAGGGGGATGTAGTTTGTAAAAACTTCAGCACCCAAATGAAAATTAAGAAATCTAGCAAATGATTTTGTTGTGATGTGGTAGTGGCTTGGTTAGCGTTTTTGTTTTTACCATAAACTATGATAATCTAATATGCACTCCAATGCAAGACCATTATCAAACAATACTAATAACCTGTTAATGTGCAAAAACTATAGGTTACGGTAACTCACTTTAGCTTGGTGCAAACCGCACATGTTCCATACTCTTGTTGACAAATTTGTAGATTTATAATGCTTGAATATTTAAATTAAAATGGAACGGGCTCCAAAAAGGCCAAGAGAACCTATTGTTGACTCATAAGCACGCCAAGATTACACATAAGACCAAAATCACTTATTGAAACTTCAACAAATATGGGAAGAAGTGGAGGGCCTTAAATAATTTGAACTAAATTTATAGTGCGCAACTTTTGGGGAATAGATTAAAAGTGGTTGCTATGATAAACAATATTTTGTGCTCTTTTGATAATAATGTTTTTTTGGGATCTGTGTTAATTCGTATCAAATTAACAACAACTATTATTTTAACATCTATTGAATTTTTGTAATCTTCACTTTCTAGTATTTAGTGATGTTCTAAGAACATAAATTGAGAGAATGAACTAATTCTTCTAAGATTGGTTGCTAGTAGCAATCCTCTTCAGGATTGATTGTATCAATTCTATTATGGTTTGATTTTTGCCATGATTGGTTGCTTGTATCAGACCTATTATGAGATTCATTGGCCTCAATCACCTTGTAAGATTGATTTTTGAAATTAATCCGACACCAATCCAAAGCCCAAACACGCCCTCCAACATACGTCACATAGTCTTGTCTGCAGGAAAGCACAGAATAAACATTTAAAGCTAGGCACGTATCACCATATTTTTAGGTAATACTGAAAGAAAAAAATGTATACAAGAATAATAGAGCAACCATCTCCCGAAAAGCAGAAACAATAAACTGAAACATAGAAACATATAAACTATCCCCATATGCAATTCATTGTCTCCCTATATCATAATATTAATGATGCCACAAATTAAAAGTTAGACTATATCTTTGAAGAAACTACAGATAATTAAGATGACAAATATTAACGAGTGCCAAATCCACAATCAAAAATTTATTTGCACAGTCGAGTACCAACATGCAAAAGAATTAATGAATACAATTGAGAAAGCCCTGGATATCAGGAGCATAAAAAAACTGAAACCTTGCCAAAAAAAAAGGGCAAAAACATACTAGGACAGTGAAAAATGGAGGGAATATCAAATAAGCATCAAAATAAGAAATGCGAGCAAATTTGGAGAAAGGACAAAGGTCATACAAGTTTTCTAAATGCTTCATCATCCTAACACTGCTTAACTTAGCAATTTTTCTGTTCATTTTAACACTGAAGTTTCCTCCTAGTTGGGTACAAAATTTTTAATGAGGAACTATAAAGAGCAGGTTTACAGACCGACTCATGAACCCAGAACATCCTAGATCTAAGTAGGAAATGAGTTGATCAAACATACACTACTAAAGACGATCATTGTCTGCTCTTCGAACCTCCCTCAAGTCTGTTTAATTGAGTCACATGAATATACCATCACCTTGACAAATAAGTTCACCTAAAGAATTTATAGGAACGTACACCCAGGATGCAATGTCAGAAACATCTCATAAAACTTTTTTTTGTTTTGTTTTTTTTCAGTAAATGTAAAGTCGTAGTGATTTCTTTGCAGAAGATAATATTATCAGTAAAATTTGCAATCTTCAATAGGATTTTTCTAGGACTACTACCATTTGGACTATGTCATATTATATTCTTCCTACATAACATATCACACCACTCAACATCCAAACCATACAGAACATGCTTAATGCATAAAGTCTCAAACAAAGCATAAGTTTGAGGCAACCTTATAAATGTCATGCATCACAGTAACCCACATAAAAGCAAATAACTAAATCAGTTATATCTAACTATAGTACTGAATTAGGCTCAATCAAGTACCTCAACTCTAGAGAAGATGTGTCCCCCGCCTCGTTCTGCATTAATATGTGAACCAACCAGTTAGATCAAAAGAGCCATTCCAACAATTCATTCCAAAATTGCGAATAGGCCAATATACAAAGTCACCAAAGATGTAACCTGTGGAATAGTTGCAGAAGAAAGCTGCCGCAAGTTTATCCTACTGACAACATCCTCCTCATCAAAGCTTTCTGCATCGCGAGCGAATCGAACATCTCTAGGTTCATACTTAAAATCTGCCCATTCCCTTCAACAATCACACTCAATTTCATAAGCTCTATTTCCACACGCATTAGCAACATAACAAATTCAACGTTTCTTCACAATGTGATCAAAAAAATTCAGCAAAAAATGAAGAAAGTCTGTTCTTCTAGTTTACCTCAGGAAAGTGGTGGAGGACGATAAGCGTTGAATGTCACTCACCGGGAGTGGCTCGTCTTTGGCGTCACCACAGAGCTCGGAAATCGTGTGCATGACTCTGAAGTGATTCTCCACCGAGTCATCGAACATCGAAACACTAACCCTAGCGCCATTCCTTGAGTTCTCTGGCTCAATTGCAACTGGCTTCGGCTCAATTTGAACTGCTCTGCATCGATCGGGACAAGCTCTGGTTCGATTTGCAATGGCTCTGTGCTGTGCGGTGTTGCTTGGCTTGCTATCTTGGCGGACTTTGTTTTCCCGCACTTTCGACCCAATAGAACCCCGAGTGGAGGTTCCACTTCCTCTTCATTCATGTCTCTCTCTCTTCTTCTTTGACAAAGAGTTTAGCTTTTATTCTTTGTTTTAGGGGATCGGGGTTCGAACCCTAGACCGGTTTGGTTACGGGATCACACTACAAAAAATATGTCCTTTTCCGACTGACTTTTTCCGACTAAAACCTTTTTTGGTCGAAAGTGACATTATTTCCGACCAAAAATTGTTTCCCGTCGGAAATACAAATTTTGGATGGCCATTATTTCCGACGGCAAACAATCTCTCGGAAAAAGTTTAGAGTGGGGTCGGAAATAATTATAATTTGGCAGTAAAAGTTCCTGCTAATTGTTTTTCCGACCAAGTGTGATGTCGTCGGAAAATAAATGGTCATTTTCTGATAAGAGTTTGTTTCGTTGGAAAGTCGTCGGAAATTATAGGGTTTATGGAAAGAGGTATGTTTAAAGTCAGTCAAATTTTGTCGGAACGTGCGACCTCTTCCATAATTGAAATTGCATATGTCTATCATGCTAAGTTTAATTATGTTTACAATGCCTAGGATTATAACTCCCCAAGCTTTGCGAAGTATTTGGCCCCTCTTCAGGTCAGAGCTGCAAGGCTCATTCATAACATGCAAGATCAATTGGATAAGTTGTTTGACCTATGGAAGAATAAAAATTTCAAATTTGATTGCTCTGAGGAGAACCGAAAGATGTATTCACGGAACATATCAAGACTCGTTATGGTGATTGGATGAGTGAAATTCAGAATAGTGTTTTCCGCAAACACAAGACTGCTGCAGCTCGATATGCCAACAATCCGTTGTATTTGAAGCCAGAAATATGGACACCAATGGTTGATGAATGGCTGAAAGAAACATGGCAGGTGATTTCATAACTAAATATATATGATAGAATGAGTTTGGTGGTAGCTAACGAGTCATTAGTTTCGTTTTGTTTCAAGTCCCAAAATATATTTCTGTTTTCTTAAGTTTCTGTTTTATGTTATTTATTTTCTATGCCAAAACAACTCCGATTTCTATAAAATTTTGTGTACATGTTATTCAAAGTGTCTATGGTGTTCTATAAAATTTTCAGAAAATTCCATTGAGTCTAGGTTTGCTAAATAATTTAGTTCTGAACTGTGCAGTAGAGTATTTTAAACTAATTTAGTGACATTTGATTAATATTTCTTGTGTTTCTCGTTATTTACCTCTTTTAATGAAATGTATAGGAGAAGAGTGAGTGGAATGCAATTAATCGTGACAAATCAACTATGGTGCATACAACGTGAAAGTACTAGGATGGCCTAGAGGGGGGGGGGTGAATAGGCAACACGCTGGGATGTACGCACAAAACCTAAACTGATCTCAAGGATTGTAATAAGACTGCTATCCCAAGACAATGAAAAATAGAACAAGCAGAAATCAACGTGTCAAGCAAACACACATATAAGAACCAAAAACACAGAAGATGTTTGTGCAGTAAAAATCCTCAAGGTGAGGTAAACAACTGCGTGACCTTAACTCTTGAAGGCCAAGTGCTCAAGCACACACTATAAGATAGTAGTCAAATTATAAAGTAGACTTACAACCTCTCGGATAACACTGGACGCGGTTACCTCTAGCTAAACTCATTCAAGCCGGTTGAACTATTTCACACCAATTTGCTCACTACCTCTAGATGCACTTCACACGTATCAACTCTTCAATCTTCAATTCTTGAATATGCTTGACTCCTAACTGAACTCGTAGGACTTCCAAGGCATACGAATGATATGGATGATGTATGAATGAATTCTTGACTCACTAATTCACTTAGACATGGAACAAATGAATTAATGATCAAGACACAGCTTTGCCTTATGAAACAAAAGAACTTTTCTATCGTGCAAAAGCTACAACAAGAAAATAGTTTTGCAAAGCTTATATATGCGTCCAACAGCTCTCCCCCTAAATCTCTTAGGGTATCATCAATTGTATTAAACAGTTGACACCAATTAGGAAACAACCTTTCCAAAAGATAGCATGATAAACAAGGAATATTTTATCATAAAGATAAAAGATATATGCATAAATACGCATCAAGGACTTAATGACTGACATAACCACTTGAAATAAACTTCCTTTGGAAAACAGAACACACAGACAACGTACCATGCATGGACTCAATATAGACTACTAAGGGATTGACGCACAGCTGTCAATCCCAATACTTAGTTATGCAAAATGCAATGAATGAATCTTACCTGAAAACTTCCATAGGAGTCAGTAGGATATTGTCATGCCTTTCATACCTTGAACTTTAATTCCAATTATTAAGATCATTCTTCTCAAACACACTCTTAAGCTAGAACTCTCTAGTTTTGTATAAAGGGAATGCCAACATACAAGTTCCTATACTAACACAACGGGTTCAGTTCCAATGCCGAAGTACATAAAAGAGGAGGTATGTACAACAAATAGTTTCGGATAGAATCTGCCATATTTTTTTTCATTCATTAATGATTGCTTAGCTTCCACCTTGCCTCTATTGTTGGTTTATCCTACATACTTTTTTTCTTTTTTTACCAATGCTTTCACCTTATTATTTAAATCTTGCAGATTGATAAGACTGGAGTTGAACCGAGTCCAATAGAGATGTTTAGAAGGTTTCATATTTCTAAGCCTAAAGATGGAAAACCGGAGCATTGGCAGAGTGAGAAGGCAAAGGATCTTTATGTATGTTTTAGAAGTTTATTTATAATTCTCCTTGACATTATAGTACGTACTTATATTAGTTATGTATGTTTTCTTTGAAGGAATGTATGGAATTGCAAAAACGTATAGAGGAGACTTTGGGTGGTGATGGCGAAGACGAATTGGATGATTGGGACATATACAAGGAGGTGGTTGGTGGGTCTAAACATGGCAAAATTCGTGGCTTAGGTGACGGAATGGAACCACCTGAAGATGTGTGCGGTTCGAGTAGCAGCCAAACTTGCAATAAGCGCATGTGTTTGGAACGTGACAAAGAGTTTGGACAATTGGAACAACAAGTTCATACTCTTACGGATATGGTGGCTGATTTGAAACAAGTCCTTCAAGCTTTCATGGCAAATAGTTCGGTAAGTGAATGCATATACTGTTTTGGTCATTTTCAAAAACTCCATGCCTCTTTAAGTGATTGCATATTCTGCTTTGTCCTTTTGGGATTTCGATTTTGTTGAGTGAAACATATGGTTGCAAGTAAACCTAGCTTTTGATCGATTTTGTATGTGCCCTACTTTTTAAAGTGTGATTTGTATGATTGTATCACCTCTCTGCATATCTAATTGATTAGTCTTCTGTTGGTATTACATTGTGCATATATTTGTGCATGTTCAGTAATTGAAGGCTTCAACAGTTGTCTTAGTTTACGCAATGCCTTGATTTTAATTTATTTTTTATCATCACTTTATTGAAAAGAAAGAAAAAAAAAATTGCATCACATCAGTTCATTATAATAGCTACATCCTTGAGAAGCAACAATCTTAAACAAAGGTGTTAACCATAATGGCTGCGGTAGAAAAGCTACAGTACAGTAAATCATGAACATATTAGAAAAGCTACAGAGAATGTAGATCTCATTCTAGGATGAAGCTCCATTTTCAAATATTTGGACATCCATTTGGCCACCTTGTGTAATTCTAATTGATACCATGTAGCTGAATACATAAAGAAAAAACTTTGATTCTGCATGTACATGACAATGACTTATCATAGCTACTTGATACATATAGCTCAATACATTCCAACTCCACACATGACTATGACTTATCTTAGGAAATAACGTAAATGATGCAGAAAATTAAGGTATTTCAATTTTGAACCAATGTGTGCACATGACTTTAATTTGATTAAGAGATTTCAAACAATCAATGTAGATGATCAACTTAAGTGCAAGATATGATCTTGAACTAACAAGAATTAGATTTCTCTTTCAATTTAGACTCAATTGGGGTCTGATATACATCTCATGGTT
Source organism: Rosa lucieae (assembly GCA_024704745.1). Taxonomy (NCBI): domain Eukaryota; kingdom Viridiplantae; phylum Streptophyta; class Magnoliopsida; order Rosales; family Rosaceae; genus Rosa; species Rosa lucieae. The sequence continues at coordinate 29,924,598 of CM045495.1, read as the reverse complement.
CTGCTCTATTGATAAAGTTTGAAGAAGTCTGCAATACACTCCATGCAGAATCTATACCTTCTAGCAGCTTAGCTTCCTAGGACTTTTGTTTCAGGTAGGGAAATGAATCTTTTTGTTACCTACTCTAAACTTGTTCACTCAGCTAGTTGGCATGTGATTTGTTTGCAAACAGGATGTAGGAATTCATGTTTTCTCTTGTGTATATATGTACAAAGGATGTGGCTTCCAAAATCGTGGAAAAAACATTCTTGTTGTCAAGGCGTTTTTGCAGCAATTAGGAGTTTTTTTTAAGGTCCGCATACTTATTATACTTTGTTCCATTTCTTGTTTTGCTATTTTGACAGGGTAAATCTACTAATGGAGATTCCGAAGCAAATGCAACTTGATCCTTAGCTACTAGCCACTAGTTACAAGGTATTCGAACAAACCTTATCTATCTATATGAGGCAACAAAATATTAATAATGTGCGAGTAGTTTAGAATTAATGGTTTTATTACTTGCGGTATTAATAATGTGCAACTAAGTATCTTAGAGTATTATATATGGTCAATGACTTTAGCTTATGATATGATAGCACATATGTACTGTTAAACATGCTATATTTGTTTTCTTTTTCATACCTCCTGTGAGATATTATAGTAATTTGCGACATGTTGGATTGGCTATAGGACGAGACATTGAGGAATGCAGTTGCAAAGTTTAAGGGGAAGAAATGAAGACAATAGGTATGTCTTTGTTTATTCAATCATGCTTAAGTGGAGATTGTAGTTACTAACTTCAGTACGTATTGGGCTTTTAGTTGGCAATTAGTTTGCTTAGACATGTTTGACAAATGTAATCTTTTATTATTTGTTTTTAGGTTAGTATTTTCTCTCGTACTATTCTAATGTCATGGATGATGTTATTTTATCTATGTATTAAGACTATGTAGTTTGCATTCAATCAATTATTCAAATCTTCACTATATTTATTTAGTTCTTTAAGTTTCAGAAAATAAATATTCAATTTGTGAAAAAATTCTAATAATTAAAATCGAATGTAATTTCATTTACTATATTTATTCCCACAAGAGGTGAGCCGTTTGTGACAACAATTATTCATCGGTAAAAGTCATTTGTATAGACGGTAATGATTATTAATTCCCACAAAGCAAATATGTAATCGGAAATACTCAAATACTAATTCCCAACAAAAGTAGTTAGTTGGGAATATTTATTCCAACGAAGTTTTTGGTCGAAAATATGTCATAGGAAAAAGTTTTCCGACAACAATTGTGCTCGGAAAAAATTTGTGGGAAAAGACTTATTCTGATGAAACAAGTGGTTGAAATTACGTCGTCGGAAATAGATATTACGACCAAAAGTGTGGTCGGAAATAATTCGGTGGAAATACAATTATTTCCGACGAAAAACCTTAATTCCGTCGACTTTTCTCGGACGTAACAAACATTAATTCCGACCAAAATGAGACTCAAATCCGACGGATATATTCGTCAGAAATGGTCAATCATTTCTGACGGTTGGTCGGAAGAAAATTATTTCCAACCATGACATTTCCGACGCCTTTCCGATGACGACTTTCCGTCGGAAAAAGGTATTTCCCACGAAAATGCCCTATTTCAGACCATTTTTCGTCGTCGGAAATTACTATCTGTGTTGTAGTGTCAGTTAGGACATTGGGTGAAAGACCATGTATTCGCAGGACTTTTTTTTCAACTGAAAGACAGTAAATGTAAAACTAAGTTTTCTCCAATATCTTAAGGATATCACTATTTGAAGAGCAAAACCTAGTTGAAATTGAAATGATATAAAGTACATTTTCTACATGATCTCTTTAGTAGGACAATATATCAAAAAGTCACAAAACTGTTGCAAGCATAAAATTTACATGCGCTTGGAGATTCCTACTTAAAATATGAATCATATTGACATTTACTCATGTACTCCCCCTAGTTGTAAATTCGTTACTTGATCTAAATAGAATAGACATGAACTAAAATAAGAGAAAAATAAGAACAAATTATACTGTATTATCATGCAGTAAAGTTTTCGTGACAATAAGATTTGGACTTCAAACCGGGAGCTTGAAAGCATCGAGATCCTAAGAATTATATTATAAAAAGAAAAATGAAGTCATTAAAAATACGGATTGATGTGCGGGCTTGCTTGTTTGGGCTTAAAATTTTCCTTTTTGGGTTAGAGTTGGGGCCTATTCTTGTGGTTGCAAGTGTCCCTATTAGGAAATAAAAAACACATTACATAAATTCCTAGGGCTGGGCACGGGCCGGGACGGGCCAGTTTTTGGGTCATCCCGATCCTGGGCCAGAAAATTTATTTCGGTACCGGCCGAAACGGTAATGGACTTTTTGAGATTTGATACCAACGGTATCAAAACTGATGGCCTCAATCCTAGGTGTCATGTCATGTCACCTATACACATCACTTATTTGCCAAATCATGTTATGTAAGTCTTGAGTAAAAAGACTATCTTATCTTTCTAAAACCTAATGGCTCTAAATTATTTTGGTTTTCATCTAAAAATAAAATATATTATTTTAGTTTTTTTTTTCGTTATATATATAATTATAATTATATATATATATATGTATATATATATAATTCGTCCAAGAAAAGAGTGTGTGTATATATATACACACATACTAGGGATGTCAATGGGTCGTGTCAGGTCAAGGTATTTGTCGTGTCTCAAGATACAAACTCAAACCCAAACCCAACCCATTTAATAATCGTGTCAAAAATTTAAACTCAAACCCAACCTATTTATTAAATGGGTTACCCGTTTCCAACCCGCTTAACCCATTTAATAAATAGGTTGTGTTGTGTTTGACAAAATGACTCATTTACGGGTTAACAATGCGACCAATTTAACTAAAAAAATGCATTAATTGATTAAATTCACTAAAAACTCTACAAGACGAAGAATATAAATAATTATATATAATTCATAAATAATTAAATCCAATAATTATAAAGCAAAATATTTCAAATTGTCTAATCCTATGATCAAATACTCTCAACGTCTAAAATTTCAGGATGAAGTATAACATAATCGGGTTATACGGGTTCACTTCGTGTTGGCGGGTTGACCTGTGACCGACCCATTTATTAAATGGGTCATGGCGGGCTGACTCATGGCTGACCCGCTTTTTAATCGTAGGGGTTCAACCCGCTTTATTTAGTGCGGATTTCGAGTCGTGTTATCGGGTCGTGTCGGAATTGACAGCCCTAACACATATATAGTCTATAACTCCAACTTGAGAAGTTGACAAAAATAAAAAAGTTATCTAGATGTGGATTTAATATTGATGGGTTAGTGTGAAATGAGGAATAATTTAGGTGCTTTTGGTGATCGTAGACTTGAGAATTTGACATTTTCATTACAGTTGGAGTCTTGACATGAATTGGCAATGTCTAATAAAATTTGGGTTGGGTTTTTAACTTTTTATTGAAAAGAAACACCATCCATTTATTTCATCAAAAGTAACCAACAATAAATTGACAGAGTCATATTTTAAAGCTTTATCTAAAGTAATTCATGAACTTAAAGTTAAGGTCAATAATCTCATAGGAATTCGAGTAGTTCACGTTAGGGAAGCTCCATGGAGTGTGTGTTTAAATGGTCCTGCATCCAGTATTCATTTGAGTGCGTGTGGACATTTATTGTTAACTTGATTTGGGTAACAAGATGAAGATTTATCTTCTCTGAAGACCATGCATTTTCACATTTTGAGTATGCTAAAAACTTAGTTTCCTCGAATATCTTAAGACATCACTACCACACACATTATAGGAGCAAAACTTAGTTGACATTGAAATGATACAAAGTATATTTTCTACCATACCTCTTTAGTAATAGATAATATATTAAAAAGTCACAAAACGGTTGCAAGCTGCATACATTTTACACCCGCTTTGAAGTTATTTATTGTGATTTCTACTAAAAATATGAATCATATTGACATTCACTCATGCACTTCTCCCATTTGTAAATCTGTTACACCATCCTAATAAACTAAGGGTTTTTTACTTCAACAGTGTCTGAACTCTTCGAGGACTTTTGAAATGATACCTGAACTTTCAAAGTTATCAATGTGATACCTGAACTCATTTTTTCGTATCAACGTCGTACCTGCGGTCGATTTCCGTCACAGAACAGTTAACTATGACCACGTGCCTAGCACGTGAGGCACTTAATGAGGTTAAAAGACTAATTTACCCTCAAAAGTATATACTTCAACAGTGTCTGAACTCTTCGAGGACTTTTGAAATGATACCTGAACTTTCAAAGTTATCAATGTGATACCTGAACTCATTTTTTTGTATCAACGTCGTACCTGCGGTCGATTTCCGTCACAGAACCGTAACTATGACCACGTGCCCAGCACGTGAGACACAAAATAAGGGTAAAAAGACCTTTCCACTTCCTTTAGTTCTTCACGTGTCCCGTCGTACCTTCAGTTCTTCTTCTCCATTTCTATTTCCTTTTTCATCTGCAAAATGCAATTAGATGGGTTGATGACATTTCCTAGCAAAATGCAAAAACCCAAAGCAAAACTTGAATCCATTCTCTGATGGACGGACACCGCTGGGACTCTATCTCGTCGGAGTTCTCCAAGCACAACTTGCTCACGGCTTTGCTTCTCTGAATTTATTGCATGCCGGAGCGGTGTAGACGGTTTCAATACTCTTGGCCTCCAGATTTGAGACTTGAAATTTACCTGAGATTTCAGACAAAGGGATCAGAGAGAGAGAGAATATGGCCGGCGGCAATCCAGACCTTCTTGTGCAGCTTGCCAGAGATATGACGGAGGCGGGCCACGTCGTCGTGGCACTCAGCTTCCTCACCTCACCGCAACTAACATCACACATAAGTTCATGAATTTCAAAAATAGTCCGTGTCTTTGTAATTGAATCAAAATCTGCAAAAGGAAGGAGACTGAGAGTCTCTCTCTTTCTCTCTCTGCAACTCTCTTTCTCTCTCTCTCAACAACGGCGAAAAGGCGAACGATGGTGATGATGGGAGAAAACCCAAAACTAATTTTTCCGCAACTGTGTGTCTGTATATAACTATATTTATCTGTATATGATTTATCGAACAATGGGGCAATGATCATTTCACTGATTCCAGCTTCTAATCAATTTGTCCAAAAAAGAACCGGCCTTTGGTTATTCGCGGCTGTAATATCAGTACTTAGTGGGAGCATAGGAATAGGTACTATGGCGAGGCAATCAGTGGCAGTCGGGGCAGGTGAGGAACAATCTGAGGGTTTTTAACGGGCGGAGGTGGATGACGGGGCTGGCAGATGGGCTGTACATAGGGCTTCAGGCGATGACGGGGCATTGAGTGGCGAGGAGCTTGAATTTTTGTAAGGTAGCCACATGGATCTAGCTGAGTTCAATGTGGTTGTAGTCAAGTAGTGCTTGGAAAGGGTTGGGCGGTTGAGAGAGAAGGTGAGATCTAATTTGCGGCCATGGCTTCCAATCGGAGGGGACAAATCAAAGGGAAGAAGAATGTCGAAAAAGAAAACAAGAAAGAAAAAAAGAAAGAAAGAAAGCCAAAAAAAAATAAAAAACAATACTTTGAGGGTAAATTAGTCTTTTAACCTCATTAAGTGCCTCACGTGTTGGGCACGTGGTCATAGTTAACGGTTTTGTGATGGAAATCGACTGCAGGTACGACGTTGATACGAAAAAATGAGTCCAGGTATCACATTGATAATTTTGAAAGTTCAGGTATCATTTCAAAACTTCTTGAAGAGTTCAGACATTGTTGAACTAAAAAACCCATGAAGAACTAAAGGAAGTGGGAAATGTCATTTTTACCCTTATTTTGTGCTTCACGTGCTGGGCACGTGGTCATAGTTAACGGTTCTGTGACGGAAATCGACCGCAGGTACGACGTTGATACCAAAAAATGAGTTCAGGTATCACATTGATAACTTTGAAAGTTCAGGTATCATTTCAAAAGTCCTCGAAGAGTTCAGACACTGTTGAAGTAAAAAACCCAATAAACTAAATACGAACAAAAACAAGTGAAAAATAAGAACAAATAAGACTTTGTTATCCAATTATCATGCAGTTAAGTTTTTGTGACAATGAAATTTACACCCCAATTAAAATGAGAGGCTGAAAACATTGAGAGGTTCATAAAGCCGAGATGTCGAGAATTAGAGGTAATATGATATAGATAAAAATAAAGTGTCATTACATATTTTGTATTGATGGGTGGGCTTGTTTGGTTGGGCTTTTGTAGTGGCTAATTTTTCTTCTTTAATATGCCTAATAATGTTCCAGGCTAGCTTGACTCGACTAATAGGACCGTTATTCTAATGCTTGAAGGAGAACAATGCAAATGCCTAATACTCCTTATAAAAACGGCGGATTATTTATAGATTTAAATTTATAGTAACAAAAAGAAAAACATATAATGTTAAAAAAGTGAGACTATTGTTTGGGACATAGCATTGTTTTGGCAGCACCAAGTATATTGTCTCTGACCCTGAAATAGTTGGGATCCAATAACTCGGCGGATTGAGGTCCTCTGAAGTGCAATTATTGTAAAGTTCATTAAATCACCATCCTCTAAGTAATCAAACGCATATAATTATGCCACATCATATGTGTTTCTTCCCTTGTAACTGACGTTAAATTGTCGTCTTCTCCATCCGTTAAGCTACCGACCTGCATCCACTGTCAATCTTCCTCCTTTCATATATTCTTCTTCTTCTGCTCTTTTCTGTTCCTATGATTAATTGTTTTGGGTAACTGTGATATGATTATCCGAGAAAATAATTAAAGAACAAATAGGCTTTGATCAAAGGATCATGTTACCTCTGCATTTATACTTAGAAATTTGTTTTTGGATGTTGAGCCTTGAATCTTAAAGATTAACCCTAGTAACTTATTTGTTTTCTACCAAAAATTTCCAATTCGATGATGTGGGCTTTCTGGTGAATACAATCCCTTCAATGGCTAACGATAGATAAATAGGTTGTAGTGAGGCAAATGCATAAAACCCTTGGGTTCTTCACACAACTTTGAAGCTGATCCTTTTGGGGATGACAGTTAAAGCATCATCAATAATGGCTACGGAGCCAAACAGCATATATTGGAGATTTGTTAGACGTGGGTGCTTGACTTAACCTGTTGGCTGAGAGCTAGAGGCCAGCATAGTCACAAGGTCTGCAGCTGCACCTCTTGAACTCATTAAAATTTTGAGTTCATAATGGTTGGTCGAAGTGTCTGGGGAGTTAGAGAGATGGCAGGTTGGTTCTGGGTTTGGTCTCGATCGAATATCGGCCTTTTGGCAAAGTGAAATCCTTGGCTTGCAATGACGCACCATTGACTACCTCTACCTCAATCATGTCTATAATTATGATTTCGTAGTTGTATATACCATTAAGACTGCACATCAATAATTTTATTGAGATTTTTCTTCAACTATGGACGAGTATCCATATATGGAAGCACAAAGAAAGAGCAAACACATGGTTGCAGCACAGAGGGAATTTTGAAACCTAAAATCACGTCAAACCTTTTTTTTTTTTTGGAGTTAACAGTAAGTTAACGGTGTTTAGATTAAAATTCCAACAATTGGTAATGGAGTGAGGTGTCAACTATTAAGACCCTTAGATCTTGTGGAGCATCAAGATTTTATGAAATTGAAGTAAATTTACAAGCTCCTCACTTTAGAGTGGTCATGGTCATAACGATATAGAACTCGATTTATCTGACCCTTGAAAATATGAGTTGAGGCCCTCTGGAAGAGAAAGAAGCAATGAAGGGGGCATCCATATGAACAGTTCTTGTCCACTGAATGTAACGTCCCGAACCTAAATTTACCGGTTTACTAGTCATTTGGACGGTAAACAGCCTTTACTTTCACTTTTACTTTCGGTTTAGTACTTTTAGTGGCCCTAAAAGTTGATTTTTGTTCGGGTCAAAATTTGAGGAAAGGTTCTTCATGGAAGTTGTAGAGGACGTTAAACTGAGCGCGTGCATATGTGGTGCGTAAAAATCGGACTTAGTATGCGAAAGTTATGGCCAAAAATGTGAAGTTACTGTTCATGGTAACTTTTGATAAAAATGGAAAGTTACCCGGGTAGGTTTCCATTTCCGGAAACCACCCCAGCTCTTTCTCTCTCCTCTCCCCCGAGCTCTCTCTTCTCCGGTTCGGTCTCCTCCTCACCCCTCCGATTCCGGCGATTCCGGCCACCACAGGGCGTGCCACGGTCACCAGAGGAGCGCCTCCTCCCTCCGAGCACCCCAGCAGCCTTGGTTTTCCACGATTTGGCCGGAAAACCACGGATCGAAGCCTAAACCACTCCGGCTGCAGTTTGGGACTTTTGCCGATTCCCGGCGATTCCGGCCACCTCCGGTCCCCATTTCGTCGTCGAAGGTTTGGTTTTTATCACTGATCATTTCCCCTATGGTCTTGTAACGCGATTTGAAGTGTAGTGGCCGATCGAATTAGGGTTCTTGAAATTTTCTGGGTTTGTGTTCTTGGATTGATTTCGACTGTTTCTAGTTGTTATTTGGGATTGTTGTAGTTGAGAAGTTGAATCAGTGTGTTGAGGTAGGTGCTGCTGCCAAAGTTTGGTGCCAATCGGAGCTGGTGGCGGTGGCGGCGGTAGCGGCGGCTAGGGAAGCTTTTTAATTTCATTTTCTGGCTAGTTAAATTCTATATTTATCATAGAGCATATATGTGAAGTTTGGTGAAATTTTGGAGGAGTTGGAATTGTTTGTGAATTTTCGAAGTTTTGGAGTTTTGTGGGGGAATTGTGGGAAATCCGGGCCGTCGGATTTCCCTCGTCTTCAATATGAATATGTAAATTGAGGAATTGGAATTGTGGAAGAGATTTGGGGTGAATTTGAGAAGTATTAGAGATAGAGATTTTCAGGTTTCGTTAGGTTCGCAATTATTTTATCGGATTGCTGTTTACAGAAATTTTAATTGTGTAACAGGGCAATGTTGCGAGCTACGGCTAGATAAAGGAACTCGTTTGTGTGGTCGCCCAATAGTACAGTGGTGAGTGGACTTTTATTTTTAAAAGAATGATGCATGCATTTATTTAATCGGTTCCGAAGTTATAAATTATTTATCAATTTACTTTTCGAGCATATGGTTTTTCGGAAACAGTTTTGGTTAATTGAATTATTTGATGGTTTCATGGCGTGCGGGGTCACGTCATTGGATTATGCTTATTTTCCTTTATTTATTTATCTCCGATGGGATTCCCGGATTTATACTATTTATATTTATTTATATTCCTTTTATTTTGAAGATGAGATTATCTTGGCGTGTGGGACACGTCATTGGGAATTCATTTACGAGAATTGGGGAAGTTTTATGGATTTATATGGTTTTCGGATTTTCTTTTGCCATACTTTGGGTGACTTATGCTAGCATTGATTTCCGCCTTTGTGGCGTGGTGATGGGATCACCGTAGCCCTCCGCCTTTGTGGCGCAGGTTACTGTCTTTGTGACAGTAATTCTGCCCGGTATCCTATCGCTACACTTAGTGGCGTAAGGGTATATTACGGGAGTCATGGGAGTATTTTTAGCCTGGGAGGCTATCACCCGAGCCTGGGAGGCTCACTCGTATGGCTATCGTCTTCCCCTACTCTTTATATTATTTTCGACTAGCGGGGCTAGTCCGATTTATTTTAGCCAGCGGGGCTGGTTCTATTTCGTTGAGTATCGGAGTTTCCACCTTTTCTTTTATTCGATTGTGACTAGCGGGGCTAGTCGGCTTTCATGAGTGGAACTCCTCTTGTTTTATTTTCATTAATCCTTGCATGCATCGGGAATTTTCTTTAAGAAATAAATGTGGGAAAGTATAAAATCCATTTGGTTTAAATTTGTTTATTTTTGTCCACTCACACTAATGTTTTTTATATACTTTTCCCTGGGCCCTTCGGTTTCAAATGCCCAGTTTGCAGGCGTTATTAGTTGAGGTCGGGCGTACGTGGTTCGAGGCATAGTTGACGAATAGCTTCCGCACTTCTTTGTTTGGCTCTGATCTATTGTGGGTTACTGTTTTGGGTAGTCCACTTTATGGGTGACTCGACCAGTTCTCGGTAGAGTTATCACTAAGGTGGGCCCCGCAGGGCCACCTTGGATTTCAGAGTGAAATTCGGGGCGGGTCCTGTCACTGAATTACAGCCGGGTTCCTGGAATTGGTCCATCCCAACACATAAAGCTCAGTGCTCAAATATTTAAGAAGAGACAGCATAAAGTACAATTGAGTTGCAAAAAGATGTGAATGATATATATGGAGCCTGAAAATCTTACTTGGTAGTGTTTATAACTTTATATACAGCTCAATCTTAAGTCCATCATTAGCAAGCACATAGGTAGCTGGGATGATAGGGGTGTAACCGTAATCAAGCATTTCATCTTCTGTCATTATAGTTCCTGCCACATTTAAGTCTTTAATAGATGGATCCTGATTACTTTGCCCTTTGCACAACACAATCCTTCCCTTCACCTTCTGAGGGTTTAAAGTCCCATTGTCACAAGCACTGCCATCATTTTGCATATTAGTTCATCATTAGGAATTTAGGATCATTGTTGAAATGGCTCTGTTAAAAAAAACAATTTGTAGAATTCTTATCTAGTTTGACTTGTATGAGTCATCTCTCACAACATGTTTACGGATGTCAGTGCATAACAGTGAGCCTTACATGCATGTTGTGAGAGAAAAGTTATACATGTCGGGTTCATTAAAATCTTTCTTCCAGAATTTCAGACCTCGCATTTCCGTAGAGGTCTGAAGTAACGTTCGAACCACGGGCTCCACTTGTGAGGGGATACATCTGTTTCTTGGGGGTGAAGGTATTGATTGAATTTCCCTACCAATTAATAAATGAACAATCAATCAATTAGCTCAGAATCCATGGTGCTTCACTTGTTTGTGAGAGAGATAAGAGAGACTTACAGAAATTTTCTTGCCATTACCCAACTTAACTAGAGTCTTTAACCGCTTATCAAGGCCAGTAGCAGCCACAGTCATTATCCATGGCGCAACATTCTGAACAGAAAATGCATAAGGTCCATCATTCCCAGCCGAGGCTGAAACCAAAATCCCTCTCTTCATGGCATGAAACGGTCAAAGAGCAATGGAATCCTAGAGGAAATTCCGTGTAGGACCGCCAACGGAGATTGATATCAAGTCCACACCATCAGCAATGGCTTCATCAAATGCGGCCAAGATGTTCATGTCACCGCAGCCACCAGTCCAGCATGCCTTGTACGTGGCTATACGTGATGATGGCACTCACCCAGGAGAAGTCCCTTTTGCAATGCCATATAGGCTAGCGCCTTGGACGGGTACACCACCAACAATGGAGGCTGTGTAAGTGCCATGGCCATCAGTGTCAACTGGACTACTGGTGTCCTCGTAACCGGGTACAGAATAGAAAGATTCGTCAACACATTTCAATGGACTAAATTCCGTTAGTAGTTGGGTTGGGAAGTTAGAACACGCCCCATGCGCGAAGAAAAAGAAAAATCCCGAAGGTTTTTGTTCTCTCCCGGCCGAACGCTACCGGCGCTTCTGCCCCCGCGTTCTAGCCCTGGAGGGGATGCTAATGCTGAGTAGCGGCGGGCTTTCTGTGCAGAGGTGTGGTCCAGGGAAGAAGGATGGGTCTTTGACCTCGGGTTGGGCAGACAGATCTCGTTCTGTCCATCTCGAATAGGGGACGATGGCGATTATGGAGCAGCGACTCGATGGCTCTTTCCGGTGGTGGGATCAGGTGCCAGCGGTCTGGCGATCTGTGCTGCGGCGGACGAGATCGAAGCGAGGCCAGTTTCATTCTCCGTTTTGGATCTGGTTGCGGTCTTCTGCAGGCTGTCGAATCTGTTTGCAACGTGGCCAGGCGGAGGGGCGCGGTGCTACGTGGCAGCCGAGTAGTGACATTGGAGCTCGCGGGCGTCGAGAAGGGCTGTCTGGGGCACTTGCTCTCTGTTGGGGAAAGTGGTGGTTGGGCTGGGCTATTGTTCTTGGGCCTCGTTGGTGGTGGGTTGTTTTCAATTTTTTGGGTTTTGTTGTGTCTGTCGTTTGGCGTCAATTCGGGTTTCCTGGTTGGTTTGGTTACTGTTAATAAGTCCCTATTCTTCTAAGCTAGGGGTGGGTTCCTACTCTTTTGAGCTAGGATTTAGTCTAGGTGTTATGCCATGTAAATGGTGTCATTCCCGAGGACGAGGACGATTTGGTTCAACTCTGGTTTACCTTTGTTGTCGATTTGCTGATGAGCGATCCTTTACACGTGGTCTAGTACCTTCAAACACGGTGTTGAAGAGGACGCTGTATGGTGGTTAAGTTTGGGCCCTTTGGCTTGATGGTCTCTGTAACCGCGGTTTATTGGGGTTTTGGTTTATGTCTCCCCTTGTAAGCTTTGTTGATTAATGGTTATCTTCTTTCTAAAAAAAAAAAAACACATTTCAATGGACTGTTAATTTTGCAACATATTTGGTCAAGAAATATAGATATCATATTCATTTTTGATTCATTCTTTTAGAGTTACTGGAACAATGACAATCCAACGAGCTCTGTTTTTTTGTCAACAGAAAATTTCATTAGAAAACAGAGCTATTACAAAGGAGCCCAGCAGGCCTCCCAAGACGGATACACAGGCCCAAAAGCCCAACTGAAAGGAAACAAGAACAAAGAAAGGCCCAAGGTCGGACCACCACACCAGCCGCAGCGATCATATCGACGGGAAGCATAACCACCATTCCACGGCGAGGCAGGTAGCAGCAGAAATCTTCCAACGCAATAGATCGGGCAAGACCCATGTCCAATTCAAAACGTCCGGCGTAATGCTGAAGCAGATATCATTAGTGTGAATGCGTGTTAGGTTTTTTTACGGAATCATAGCCAAATATTACTTGTTTCCTAGTGGTCGTCTAATTTAGTATTAGGGTATCGTAGGTATCAAACTTTTACCCTCAATTTTATATAGTCCAGCTGATTAGGCGAACAAGGCTTAGTTTGAACTTCTAGGGTTCACTGATTGTCTAATAAGGTACAAAATCGAAACTTATAATGAAATGATCTGGTGAGAGAGAGAGAGAGAGAGAGAGAGAGAGAAATATATATACTTGTTACAGCCGGTGAAGTTACCGCCCTTCATACATTTTCCTTTCCATTTTCTTGGGGGTGGTCCGAAGCCTGAATTGTTCATACTGGGACAAGCCGGCCAAATTCCTAACTCTCAGAATAAATAAATGAAGTTCATAGTAGGTTCATACAGCGAAAAACTTTCACATAATTTGCGATCTGAAAAGTTAGTGCAAGTCTGTGGACCGACCTGTATCTATCACACCCACTACGATCTTGTTCTCTATTGGCTAGTTTCGTTTCTTCGTAATTCCTGGCAATCCTAGGAAATCCCATGACCTTGTTGTATGTAATTTGAGCTTGGTGTTTGGAAACACTGAAACAACCCGATCATGGGACAGAGAGTTTAAAATTCTCAGCCTTGAAGTGTTCAGGTATTATGAACTACTAGCATATATCAGATAGTTCACTAATATTACACCTGATAGTTTCTTTGCTTCATGCGGCAACAATCTGGCTACGGAGCCATTGAAGCTCCTTCCATAAGTATAAATTTTGGATACTCTGGCTAAGTCGGCACTGCGATTTTAGAGAAAAGGGTTTGTCAACTACGATAAGATTTGTATCACTGGAATGTACTGTTTGTTAACTGCATTCGCTGAAATATTGATAGATACTGGTGGGAAGAAACTGGTCTTTACTCTCTAATTGCTGTCTTGAGCAAGCTATCATGGCCGGCTGTGGTCATGACCATGGTGGAGGATCCCCATGTCCGGCAGTTCTCCCATGTACACAATGTCATATCACTCTTGTCAATAACAATTAACATAGTGTAAGATGGATAACAACAATCTATTGCAAACTAATCTAACATATTATATTGTTAGACCGTCAATTAAAACTACTTGAATGTCATATGATCTCAATCCACAGTCTTGACAATAGAACATTATCTTATTTGCACAAAAAGATGGTGAGCGTGCGAAAGGACCATAAAATTTATGGTATTGGGCATCGGACGTACCTTCCTAACACCAGAACCATCCTCGTTTGCTCCTTGAGCCACTGTGGCTGCAACACTAGTACTGGATACCAATACTAGCACTAGATATTTTTTTTTTTTTTTTTTTTTTATCTGAAGCACTAGATATTGTAAGATCCACATTGTATTGCAATATACAAAAAACAGAAGTGAATGGCTTGCTGCACTGATATAAGTAAAGGAAAGAGCTAGCTACACATATAACCAACAGTGATGATACTTTCTTCGACTGTTTTAAGTCTTTAGTCCAAGTCAAGGCTGAGAGTCTGGTGGCCAGGATTTTGGATCTTCGAATCTATTACATAACTAGCGACTCGTTCATAAATGCTGCCGTGTTTTCAAAATGACTTATAGCTTTCAAAATAAATCATTAGTTTTTGTTATTTCAATATCCAAGTTGAATATTGAAATGATTACAACTTATGATTTGAATGACTTATCACTAGTGATTTATGTGTGGGGAGTTTTTTTTTTTTTTTTTTTTTTTTAAAGAGGTTTGGAACCCAACCAAGTTGGGAGGCTCATCCCTGCACCTGACTTATTATATTAAGATTAAAAGAGTGCATAGAGGGGGACATAAAACCTTGACCTCTAGTCTCAGTACATAAATCCTCGTAGAATGCATCCCAGATAATCACAGAAGACTCATCTACCCAAATATCATCAAGATAATTTAAACTAGCAAGGTGAGCCAATCGATGTGTAGGGAGCTTATTTTAAAGGCCACAACATGACAGGTTTCTTCGTAATATTGTAGGTCTCAAATAATATAGTGTTCTCGTTTTTGCTGGAAAAAAAAAAAACAAACAAACAAACAAACCCAAGTTGAATATGTCGATGATACTAACTTAGACACAAGAAAAGTCGTGTATTTATTAGAATCGTTTCTTTTATTTCTATTTTGGAAACAAAAAGAAGATCAAAGAGTCATGAAGTGATAAAACTACCTCACCTTTAGTTTCATACCGCCGGTGGTAGGCCTTCTATATCACATGTAGCCCCTAAAACCCTAAAAATGAGTATAGCTTTCCAACAAGACAGAATTACAAATCTACA
Source organism: Rosa lucieae (assembly GCA_024704745.1). Taxonomy (NCBI): domain Eukaryota; kingdom Viridiplantae; phylum Streptophyta; class Magnoliopsida; order Rosales; family Rosaceae; genus Rosa; species Rosa lucieae. The sequence continues at coordinate 29,909,415 of CM045495.1, read as the reverse complement.
TTCATTTACACACATGCAAGTAGACCTGTAAATAGACCGGATCGACCTAAATCCAAATCCGTTTACTTAAAAAAAATTTCGATCCAAACCTGCTCCGTTAACCCGACAGATCATTAATAGCTCGATCCAAATCCGTATCCGTCGGATTAACGAATACCCGATCCACTAATCGGACCCGTTTATAATTTTAAATATTTTAAAATATTAAATTTATATCATGATACCTCATAAGATATTAATAAAATTAAAAAGTATCACCAAAAGTAGAATTACATTATCAAAATTCTTAATGTTTCTTGAAATCTTGAGTGATAGACTGTCCCTTAGATTTCTGCAAAAAAATTATATTAGAAATATAAAATATTTTATATTTTATATATTTTTAAAAAATAATTTATTAATAAAAAATAATATTTTTTTATTACGAAAACGAACCGGTTTATTAACAGATCGGATCGACCTAAATCTGTATTTAATCCGTTAAATAAACAGGTTAACGGATTCGGATCATTAACGGATCAACGGATCAAAATTTTCTATCTAAACCCGTCCAATAGCCACGGATCTGGAGCGGATCCGGATCAAAATCCGGTCAATTTACAGATCTACATGCAGGAAATTAATATCAACACGCAATTCTAAGCTATATACATCCCCAATTAACTCTGTCGTCATGATGTCATCGCCTTTTGCAAAACAGGCTCAGAAGAATCAAGAAGCTACAGAAAACATGGTTTCTCATTTCTTCCTCGCCCATTTCATATCAATGTCAGACAAAACAATCTCTTGACAACGTACTATTCCAGCTGCCCCTCCATAGCATAACCATCTCTCACTACCCTTGTTCATGTTCCATCTCACTCGGTGCATTGCTACTTGCTTGGAAGGAAAAACTTCATACTCGGTCCCAGTTTTTTCTCTCTGCGTATTAATCAGCTCTTCATCTCTGCCTTCCAGTTCTTGTTCATCCTCTGTATTTTTCTTACTAGACTTGGATTTCTGTTTTACAATGCCTTTAAGAGATGTACCCTTTTCTCCAATTTCTTCGTCTTGGGTATTAAATGGCTCTTGATCCATGCATACTAATGCTTGGTCATCCGCAGATTTGAGTGTTTTGCTTCTAAGAAATGCTGCTTCTTTCCCAGATTCTAATTCAATACCCGGATCATCACCGTAACAAAGAGCTGCAACAAGAGACAATTTAATGAACATTGTTAAAGAAAGACAAGAAAGAACATACGGCGGCTAAAGGAAATGTGGGCTCACGTCACTAACAAAGCTTTACCTAAAACTTGATCTTGTGATGTAGTTGTCATCTTATCATGTTCTCTCTTCACTTTGTTTGGCTCAGCTTTACGAGATGTTTTCAACGGGAAAGGATTATGTGGTACTGGGGTATTGATGGTCACAACAGAGTCCTCTTCAGTTAGTGACACGCACAGAAAATGTGGGGCCCGGTTTCGTGTAGCATCTTTCTCCACAGCATTGGACGTAAGCTGAGTATCAACGCATCAAAATTAAAACATAAACAGCATGCAGTTCTTGTGTATCATATCCGAATGAGTCTCATTTATAAAGGAGGCCTCAAGTTATGAATGCCTGCTTAATTCATTGTTAATGTGACTCACTATGAAGATCCAAGGAAATATTATGACCACATCAATGGAAAAGCTCCCTTCATATATTCCAAAAATATCCCCACTCTCCACAACAAAATTTAGTAAACCTTTTGGTTGAAAAACCTAGAAAAATTGCTTGATGGCCCTATCCTCCAACCGTAATGCCTATTGGTGTTACTACATATCTAGAAATCAAAATTTCTTACCGGGCAATGAAAAGTAACTTTAAAAGTGTATCAACAACCAATACGAAAAGAAGAAATCTGATATAGTGATATCAGTAAATGAAGTTAAAAACTCACTTGGAAGCGCAGAACAGTTCCATCTGCACCACAATATGCAACCATACCTACAATATGACGGTGGAGTTTTTCATTTAATGTATATTGAAAAATGTGGTCTGAGATGTTATACAGGTATATCACCCAAGTACAGAAATTTAAGGCCATAATTTATAATTCTTTGTTGACAGGTGGCTGGATTATAAAGAGGAAACTTCATAATACACAATTTAAGAAACAAAGTAACAATTTGCATTCCTATACAGTTTAAAGCACAAGAGGAATAAGTCCAAGCATGGAGATGCAGAACAAAGGACCACACAGTACCTCACAAGACCAATGAGGGGGATTAGCAGGTAGCGTTTCCATGTGGTTTGAGGTTCAGACCCCTCATGGAACCTACCTAGCTATTTGCTAGAGTTTCCTGACTCCTGAAGATTGTAGGGTTTGGCAAGAGGCCAATCAGTTGAGGAGATTTTTAGGTATTCAAAAATAGAACCACACTACTCCATATATACAGCAATGTTATGTGAAGCAGCAGTCAAGAGACTGAAGCCCTTAAATACTATAACCTATTCAGATACTATTCTATTTCATTTTTTTTTTTTTCTTTTTTTTTTTTTGAAAAAAAAAAAAAAGGACGTAGTTTGTTTCGAGATGGAAAAGCCAAGTGTACTAAGTAGTGTTTCATAGTCGCCTCTTTCAACTGATCTCAGCACCAGGTATGAGATGGTAAAGCCATTTGCCATTAGGCTATAATGATATTTACAGTCAAATGTTAACTCTGATTTAAGCAATATATGTGCACACATATTTGATCAGCTGAATTACCACAGCACATAACTAAGCAGAAGTAAGACCTGTTAGTCTTGATACTTGAACACTCCAGATAGCAAAAGGCAAACAACCAAGATTGTGCAGGCCCTGTTGTTTTGTTCCAGCAAAGGGTTTTCCTGTTACAGGGGCATCAGAGGCAGCCTTTGTCAAGCTGAGAAGTTTCATTGTTCCATCATCAAAGGAGAGAAGAACACACCTGAAAAAAAAAAAACACAAACTTTCACTGAGTTGACACTTGACACACACACAAAACCAACAAGATTTATGGCAACAACACTAAGATCATGGAGTACCTTGGATCTGGAATCCAATCCAGACTATATATGAACCTTGGTATATGATCGATGTCCCACAAGGGACGGAATGGATCACTGCAACACCAAGAGTTATAGTTCTTAGTATGAAATGCAATTTTAATGGCCCATTGTTTGAAAATATCAAAACAAATTAGGAATGCCTTATTTTTATGATGCTTCTCACGAGGGGGGAAAAAAAGAGCGCGCACACACACACTAAGAAACTGAGGTACTTTTCTCTCCTCTACTGTCATGTGAACCCCATTAAGCAGTCTGCATAACCTAATGATTCAAGCTTTTTCTTTTGGTAGAAATATTCATACATTTTAGTGTGGAACATCTTCCAATTTTAATTATGTGTTTACTCAAACCCTAGTAAGCCAAAAGTAAAGGAGCAGAATGTAGAAAATAATGGAAACAAAAACTAACCATAATACTTACCGTAGGTCCCAAAATTTTAGGCCTCCATGTCCAGCAGTAGCTATAACATTTGCATTGTCTGAATTGCTGAAAGTTACAGATAGTTGCTTTAATGAGAAAATTAATAAAACCAATGAGAACATCTCAAGTAGTCATATCTTTGACTGCATGATAAATCTGTGCCCCAATTTAAAAAACCAGAGTATTATGGGCCGACCATAGGAAGAAAGACAAATTTGACTTTTAACATAGCTAACCTTTGAGCTGGGGCCCAAGAAAGCGCCCTAATAGGATTTGTATCTGCGCTGAAACAAAGTAAAGGCCTTGTATCTGTAGAAGAAGAAAGCTGCCTTCTTTATTTACTTGTTTATCACTTTTATAGCATAACTCCAAGCCATCTATATTATTTTTTGTTTTCATATTCAAAAAAAATAAAAAAAGGTGCCACGTTAGCATTACCTTGAGATACATTACTAGCAGAAAACTTCCACATAGCAACCTGAATTAATGGCAGACTTCTTTAGCTATGATACCACAAATGAAAATAAGGAAATAAAATAATGGGGAAAACAAAAAGAAACAAGAATAATTCTTCCAACTTAATGGGCTGAAGCAGAGACTGCATAATATAGAAATTTGTTGAACATTGAGTCTATCTTTCTATCAAAACCCTTTATGAATTCAACATAAATCATTATTGGAAACTCTACAAAAGCATGCTAAATATTCGAGCAGAACATTGAACAACAATGACAAGGAGCAGGAAGAGTTACAGTTCCATCATGGCATCCGGCAATTAAGTAATCGTGAGGTGGTGAAGCTGACCATTCCACAGTAAGAGGGATGCTGTTCAACAAAACAATGGAATTTTAATTGACCAATGAAAGATATAAAGTACATTACATGGTCAGAAGAGAGACCAGTGCAATGACAATTCAACAAGATTGGCCGCATGAATTCAGCGTACAAATCAAATGAAAAAATCTCCATTATATCATGCCTTTGGGAACCCCTTTTCATGAGGGGAGTGAAATTCACACACCTCATTTACAATCCACACTGCATTTTTTTAGTAACTTAAAATTTTGTGTTTTGGTAAGAACTTCAACCAAAAAAGGAAAGGAATGTGGATTGCAAATTAGGGAGTGTGAATTTCATTCTCCTTTTATGATGTTCGGGAAGCTTTTGTATGATATCAAAAACTTGTAAATGATGCTTTTAATTGCAGGTCAACCCATTTTTTTTCTCATATCAGTATGCTTCCAAATCATTGTCAAAAAGTAGAATATATCCAGTAATCCTGTGTACCTTTTTTTGTCACCAGACTTCAACATTGAGCATCTAAATACTGGTGCCAATTTTACAAAGCGAGGATCAGTGCCATCTCCAGATGAAGAAGAATAAATAACTTCAATTGCACGAGGAACAGGAACCTCCCACCTGCAGTTGATCAGTTCAAGATAAGTATCACCAGATAGTAGAACACAAAAACAATTGTCAGTATAGCAGCTTAAAGTGTGAACCCCACAAACATATGAATATCAAACACATTTTATACTACATGTTTCAGCCTGCAAGTAGATTTCTATAAGTGCTCCAGATTTACTATATCTTAATACTAATTACTATAGCTCATATTGCCCAATTTGCCTGCTCCTCATCAAAATTCATTATTCAAACGTCTCATTCATACTACCATAACTCAGCGTTCTTCTATTTCAGCATTTTCTTTTTCAAATAGAAAAAGAAGGAATGTCGATAAGTTGAAAGAGTTTTGGCTCCCACTTTGAAGAGTTGACTGTAAAAGAAACTTGAAACTTGGCTTAGTACGCCAGATGCTTACCTAATCCCTTCCATGTCAATCACATAATACACTTAACAAACAAATCATTAATCACAACTCATTTGAAGATGCAAGAAAATCATGTCCATAATGCATTTTCAAGCATTTAAACCCATGTTACCAACTCAAATTTTCTCTAAGAAAAGAAATGGACTGCAAATTCATCTGAGAAGAGAATCTGATAGACATAGGCCAAAGCGTCTAAAGAGAGAGTAGATAAAGGAACCTAAGGTCTGGAAAACAAAGGAAATCATGTCTGAAGAAGTAATCATATGTCTTACACTTCCAGAGACCCGTTCCCCAACAGAACAGCAAGATAGCCCATTCGATGCTTGCATCTGGAATCATGTTCATTAAGAGGACGCCATTTCACATCCCAAGCAACCTTTCCATGGTGAGCTAGGCAGAACATGATTCTTGGCAATGCTACATCCTTTGGAACTGAACATCTAATTGAGCCAATTTCAGCATAACCATTATTTGAAACATTATTATTTGTTTGAGGACCCGGTCCGGAACTTTCAAGTTTTTCATTAAGAGCTTCTTGTACATCATGCGCCTGAGTAAATGCAGGAACACAATCCATAGCATGCAACTCTGATGTTTCCTTGAGATATTGGACTCCAAGAGCCTCCGCATAATGGCTGCTCCCATGCAAGTTATCAACAGAATATTCTACTAGCTTCTCCCCAGGTTTTTCTCTAGGAATCTTTGCTCGAGTCTTTCTGTACGTTTTTCTTTTCTTACCACTATCATCTTGTACCTCATCTCCTTGAGTATTTTCAGGAGCGCAATCCCTGCCCTCCAACTCCAATAATTCCTTTGGATATTGATCATCAAGAGCCTCACCCGTATTGCTGCTGTCATCCAAGTTTTCAACAGATTCTTCTATTGGCTTCTTTCCATGTATTCCTCTAGGCCTCTTTGATCGAGTCTGCTTGTAACTTGTTTCTTGTACAGCGTCCACTTGAGTATTTGCAAGAAGACAATCCGTAGAATGCAACTCCAGTGATTCCTTTTGGTATTCAATGGCAAGAACCTCAAAATTATTGTTGCCCCCATCTAAATTGTCAACAGGTTCTTTTATTGGCTTCTTTCTGGGTCTTCCTCTAGGCTTCTTCGGTTGACTCTGCCCATAACTTAGTTGCTTTTTGCCATGATATTCTTGTACAAAATTTCCTTGAGTATTTGCAGGAAGACAATCCATAGAATGCAACTCAGATGATTCCTTTGGATAATCAATAGCAAGAACCTCATCACAATTGGTGAGACCATCCAAGTTGTCAACAGATTCTTCTATTGATTTATTTCTAGGTCTTCCTCTAGACCTCTTTGGTTGAGTTGATTTCTCTTCTTTGCCCTCTTTGTCAATAGATTCTTCTATTGGCTTCTTTCTAGGTCTTCCTCTCGGCCTTTTTGGCTCAGACAGTTTTTCTTCTGTGGCCTCTTTGCCAACAGATTCTTCTAATGGCTTCTTTCTGGGTCTTCCCCTTTTTTGTTCAGTGCATTTTTCTGTGGCTCTACTCCTTTTATTTCCTCCTTTTGGTTTGTCTCCTATAGGTTCACCTTCATCATTTACACTAGCTGCCAGTAAGTGGCTCACCTAACTTGTGATAAGAAGATCCAGGGGGATGAGCAGCAATGGCAATAAACTGAAAAGTAGGAGGCAGATGTCATAAAACGATGAAATAATTGTAATATGGAAAACTTCTCAAGCTAGTACCACCGCACAAATTTCACAGATCTTACTCAAAATAACAAAAGCAATCACTGAAACTTTCAACTATATTGATAAAAGCAAATGCCTCATGTACTATGAAAAGCAAAAAACAAAGGTCAGCTTATTAATATAGAACATAGTTTCTAGATATGTATTTGATTAGTCAAAATCAACAGTAATCCCACTTATAGACCCAAGATAAAAGAGACTACCTAAAGTTTCACACACACACATGTATATATATTGGAAAAGAGGAAATGGAATGATCTCCCACATGACATTTGGATACATTTTTTACAAACTTTTAGTATTCATTACTTTAATTTTTTTCTTTTTGTCAGATTCATTGTTTAAATCATAAGCAAATATATATACTGGCATTGAGCCTCTAACCTTGTAGGAAAATATGTGAATCTAACGAAGTAAAATAAGATATTGAACTGACAAAAGCCACTTGATAAGAAACCATACTAAGATTCATCTTATAATCTTCTCATCCTACAAGAGCAATATTGCCAAGGGAAGCTGGGTGATAACATCAATATATTACTGAAAACCAAAATGCAAAAGGCCAATAAAAACAAGGCACTGAACATTCTCAAGGAATCTGTTACATGTCTCAATGATGGAAAATTTCATGGAGGACATATATAGAGAATTACTATTTGGAATATGACTCATGATCAAGTATTTTAATGTCATACATAACCTCGTAAACAAGCAAAGCCTATTGAATAAGACTTCCTTTGGTGAGAAGTAAACTAAATTAAAGGACATAGCTCCTAGCAAAATAAGGAAGAAGATTGAAAATCACATACCTCGCACTTTGCATGACGGTCGTGACTTTCATGAACTCTAGGACACCAATCCAATGCCCAAACAGGCCCTCCAACATACATCACATAGTCTTGTCTGCAGGAAAGCATAGAATAAACATTTTAAGGCACGTATCACCATATTTTTAGGTAATACTGAAAGAAAAAAATGTATACAAGACTAACAGAGCAACAATCTCCCGAAAAGCAGAAACAATAAACTGAAACATAGAAACATATAAACTATCCCCATATGCAATTCATTGTCTCCCTATATCATAATATTAATGATGCCACAAATTACAAGTTAGAATATATCTTTGAAGAATCTACAGGTAAGATGACAAATACTAACGAGTGCCAAATCCACAATCAAAAATTTCTTTGCACAGTCGAGTACCAACATGCAAAAGAATGAATACAATTGAGAAAGCCCTGGATATCAGGAGCATAAATAAACTGAAACCTTGCCAAAAAAAAAAGGGCAAAAACATACTAGGACAGTGAAAATTGGAGGGAATACCAGAGAAGTATCAAAATAAGAAATGCGAGCAAATTTCGAGAAAGGACAAAGGTCACACAAGTTTTCTAAATGGTTCATCATCCTAACACTGCTTAACTTGGCAATTTTTCTGTTCATTTTAACACTGAAGTTTCCTCCTAGTTGGGTACGAAAATTTTAATGAGGAACTATAAAGAGCATGTTTACAGACCGACTCATGAACCCAGAACATCCCAGATCTAAGCAGGAGATGAGTTGATCAAACAAACACTACTAAAGACGATCATTGTCTGCTCTTCGAACCTCCCTCAACTCTGTTTAATTGAGTCACATCAATATACCATCACCCTTGACAAATAAGTTCACCTAAAGGATTTATAAGAACACCCAGCATGCAATGTCAGAAACATCTCATAAAACTCTTCTCTTTTTTTTTTCAGTAAATGTAAAGTCCTGTGATTTCTTTGCAGAAGATAATATCATCAGTAAAATTTGCAGTCTTCAATAGGATTTTTCTAGGACTACTACCATTTAGACTATGTCCATATTATATTCTTCCTACATAACATATCACACCACTCAACATCCAAGCCATACAGAACATGCTTAATGCATAAAGTCTCAAACAAAGCATAAGTTTGAGGCATCCTTATAAATGTCATGCGTCACAGTAACCCACATAAAAGCAAATAACTAAATAACTGAGTACTGAATGCTAAGCTCAATCAAGTACCTCAACTCTGGAGAAGATGTGTTCCCCGCCTCGTTCTGCATTAATATGTGAACCAAGTAGTTAGATCAAAAGAGCCATTCCAACACTTCATTCTAAAATTGCGAATAGTCCAATATACAAAGTCACCAAAGATGTAACCTGTGGAACAGTTGCAGAAGAAAACTGCCGCAAGTTTATCCTACTGACAACATCCTCCTCATCAGAGCTTTCTGCTTCGCAAGTGAATCGAACATCTCTAGGTTCATACTTAAAATCTGCCCATTCCCTTCAACAATCACACGCAATTTCATAAGCTCTATTTCCACACGCATTAGCAACATAACAAATTCAACGTTTCTTCACAATGTGATCAAAAAAATTCAGCAAAAAATGAAGAAAGTCTGTTCTTCTAGTTTACCTCAAGAAAGTGGTGGAGGATGATAAGCGTTGAATGTCGCTCACCGGGAGTGGCTCGTCTTCGGCGTCGCCACAGAGCTCAGAAATCGTGTGCATGACTCTAAAGTGATTCTCCACCGAGTCATCGAACATCGAAACACTAACCCTAGCGCCATTCCTTGAGTTCTCTGGCTCAATTACAACTGGCTCTGACTCAATTTGAATTGGCTCCGCATCGATCGGGACAGGCTCTGGTTCGATTTGAAGTGGCTCTATGCTGTGCGGTGTTACTTGGCTTGCTCTCTTGGCGGACTTCGTTTTCCCGCGCTTTCGACCCAATAGAACCCCGAGTGGAGGTTCCACTTCCTCTTCATTCATATCTGTCTCTCTTCTTCTTTGACGAAGAGTTTAGCTTTTACTCTTTGTTTCAGGGATCGGGGTTCGAACCCTAGACCGGTTTGGTTACGGGATCAATTAGGACCTTGGGTGAAATACCATGTACTCGGAGGACTTTTTTTTTATACTGAAAGACAGTAAATGTAAAACTTAGTTTTCTCGAATATCTTAAGGATATCACTATTATAAGAGCAAAATCTAGTTGAAATTGATATGATATAAAAAGTACATTTTCTACCTGATCTCTTTAATAGGACAATATATCAAAAAGTCACAAAACTGTTGCAAGCATAAAATTTACATGCGCTTGGAGATTCCTACTTCAAATATGAATCATATTGATATTTATTCCTGTACTCCCCCTAGTTGTAAATTCGTTACTTGATCTAAATAGAATAGACATGAACTAAAATAAGAGAAAAATAAGAACAAATTATACTGATTATCATGCAGTAAAGTTTTTGTGACAATAAGATTTGGACTTCAATCAAACCGGGAGGCTGAAAGCATAATTAAAAAGAGTGTGTGTGTGTGTATAATTCATCCAAGAAAAGAGTGTGTGGATATATATATATACACATATATAGTCTATAACTCCAACCTGAGAAGTTGACAAAAACAAAAAAGTTATCTTCTGATAACTATTTCAGTTTGTTCTTAACTTCAGAAGCTCAGCCCAAAAAATTTACTTGAGCATCCATATGTAAGAGATAATGTCCTCACTGGAACAAAAAGTCTTGTCATCTGCATTGAGTGTGAACAGAGTTGATTGCAGATTTCCAAGAAAAAAAAAAACATGGACAGACAAAAGTAACAACCCATTTCTAACTTATAAACTAAAACCTTTAGCAAACTCATATATTATCATTATCAATGCTTAACACTTCCATGGCAGCATTATGATACAGACGACATATTTCAATTGATTCAGGAGTCTGCATTGCAACTTGATTTCAACAGACACAATATACATTCAAAACTTAACTCAATCCAACTGTAGCTACCCTAGCATCCATGAATCAATCCCCTTAATTTCCAAAAGCTGCAACATTATGATTATCAGTTCAAGTAAAACCCCGATTACCCACAAGTTCAAAGTTAAATCAAACACTCTCAAATAAATTCCAAACATCCATCCAAACAAAACAAGATAAACTACATCACACAACAAACTAAAACTCAACACTGAATACCAACCCATATGCATTGGCCTATTTTGAAACCAAAAATCACCTTCAACACAAACATTAAGCTCAAACAATCAAACCCATCATTCAGATGATCCAAAAAACCATGCAAACCCAACAACTCCAGCGAAAAAAAAAAAAAACAATACCCACAAACAGATTCACACAACCCGATTGAGCAGCAACAATCGCAGACCCAAAAAAGTACACAAGAAACAATTTGATGGGTAATGGTTTGCAGATGATAACACAAACAAAAGTGATGAACTTTACATCAAAAACATACCCGATGATGAAAAAGCTCATGAATTTGAGAACCGAAGTGTATATATTTATATACTTATCATCTTTCTCTCTCCCAGGCTCCCACTTTCTATTCTTTCTTATCTCTCTCTCCCCTCTGCGTTCATCTCCTTTCTGGGTCTCTTTCCCTCACCCTTTATTCCCAATTCTCTTGATCACTTCTGAGTCTCTCCTCCACTTCTTCTGTTAATAATCTGTTCTTCCCTCAAGTCCTTTACAGACGAGGCTACATCAAGTCGGGCGTCGTCGGCGTCACTCAGCCTCACCGTGTCGCCGCCGTTTCCATCTCCAGGTAACCTCAGTATTGATTTCAGTATTTGGAGGGAGGTGAACTGGTTGAAGGAGAAAGTGAGCTGCTGGAGAGATGGGTGGTAAAAGAGGTGTGCCGCGGGACAGAGTCACCGAGTTGGTTGTGACTCAGATCGAAGACTTGTAGAGAACCCAACTCTTTGATGGTTTCCGGGAACAGTTCCGACTAGGCTGTTGCTTCGTATGGAGATTTGAATCAACGAGGCTGGGAGTGTGGACGGAACTTGGAGGTAATTGTTGTCAAGGAAGAGCTCTATATATGTGTCTTTTCTTGGACGAATTTTATATATATATATATATATATATATATAACGAACAAAAATCAAAATAATATATTTATTTCAATTAAATCCGAAATATGTGTCTGGCTCGAACTCTAGGTTACTTGACCTAGTTGTAATAGGGTTTTGAATTAGGGATATTCTCGGAGATATTCATAGAGGTCTTTCTAAATGTACTCAACAAAGTTCTAAGTATACCCAGCAATTTTTTTTTTTTATTACCTTTAATTTATGTCTAATTAAACCAACAGATTTTACCAAAATACCCTAGAAAACTATGTTAACGCATCATACCCAGATCTTTGAACAATAACATTCAATTTCAAATTTCATGAATCGGGAGTCCGGGACATAAACATAATGAGGTATTATTCTATTCTCTTTCTCAAAAATCATCAAGTGCTGCACTCTTGAGGGAAATTAAATAGATTTGGTAATCATAGTATCCCTTGTTGTAACAATTTCGATATCGATGGAAGCAGAACTCAGCTTGTGGTGTGCTCTCACCTACTAATTCCTCCATCTCCTCAAAATTCTCAATCTAAAAAGTTGAAAGACAAGAAACAAAGAACCCATATTTGATATTTCAGTTTCAATCTCATTTCAAATCTTAGAAGATAAACTATGAGATTTGGGGATGTATGAATTACCTTAATTGATGGTGTACCAGTGGCCTTCTTTTGCTGCTCCTTTTCTCTGAGAGACCGAATTGAAGAAAATCTTTGTTTCAAATCCAAGAGGCATAAGCAAAAGATGAAACTAAGAAATGAAACTGAAATGTAAAAGAAACTGGAGCTTACAATGGGTTGATAATAGAGTTGATTCAATTTGAACACCCAATCAACATCCATCTAACCATCTTCTGGATTTGACCTCTGTTTTCAATCTCCTTCATCTGCAAACCCAGCATTGCATCCCTTTCTTTGAGCATCTTCTTTGTTCTCTCTCTGTCCAATCTTATCCACCGTTGAAATTGAATGTTCATTGTCCACCGTTGAGCTTGTGCAGAAATCTGGGTAGGGCATGATGGGGAAGAACAAGCATAAAGATTTGGGTAGTATGTTTTGTTTTGTTGGGTACATTGTCTTATAGGGCATTTTGGGGAAATTAATTGGTTTAATTAGTTATAAATTATAAATTAAAAATAAAAATTATTCTGCTAGGTATACTTAGAAATTTTCTAGGTACATTTAGAAAGACTCCTAAAACGATTATCTTTCCTTATACAACTCTGATTCTATGTCTTGTAATCCTCTATATAAAGAGACCCTTATTATCAATGAAAGCACAACTCAATTATCTCCCAATTCAGTTTTCCTTAAACACGTTATCAGCACAACGCCCTAACCCTAAAACCTAATAGCCAAAACCCTAAATCTGAATACAAAACCTTGAAACTCTTTTGGTCCCTGCAGCACACCTTAAAGCTCTCGATCCCATAAACCCAGAACCACCAGCGGCGTCACTGGAACTGGCCGGAAAAGTACCGAACCGACCTCCATAAGATAAAAACAACCTCTGCCCGGTTCTCATCCTTCTAGACTACCTTCCACCGTCATATTTGGCCAGTACTAGCGGCCTGACTCCAAAATCCTTCATCGGAAACTCCACTTTCGGAACAGGCTAAAAAGTGGCCGGACCGGCTTGCAGAAGTGTCAGACCTCCTTCAACAGCCAGAACCTACTCTCCTTTGTTCCAGCCGGCACAGCCTCAATTCCGCCCAAGCCAAAGAAACAAAATGCAGCCCAGAAAGAAGAAAAGAAAAAAAGAAAGAAAAAAAAGGAGAGAGAAGGTCTGCGGCCCACACCCATAGTCAAGGTCAAAGACTGAAGAATCAATGCCTCAGTGGGCCTGGGCCGAAAGAAAAAAAAAAGGATAAGGGCCTGGGCCGAAGCAAAGCAAAAGAAAAAGAAAAAAAAAGAATGAATAAGGGGAAAGGAAGGGCAGTCCACCGCCAAACAATTCCGGCCAATCACCGCCAAGCTCCGGCGACTAATTTCCTGCAATTTGCTACACTTTTCAAAGTATGTTTTAAAGGTTCCTGAAAATGGGGACTGCAAGGCACGTATCAATCCTTACTAGGCATAAACCAAAAATAACGAATAGAACACCAGATTTTTGGTTACGCAGTGAAAACCTCAAACATGAGATTAAAAACATTGTGGGACTCTTACTCCTGAGAACCCAAAATAAGAATTAACTTATGATGAAGGATATGTTCTTTAGAAACTTGAATAGCACCAGCTCGGCTACAATGATTAGACAAAAACTAATCCAAAATTTGTCTTCCGTCTCGAACTTCTTCTTCACTTGAACGATCACCAAATATCGCTCTCCTTTCTTCACAGCCTCTTTACTGATCTCAAGAGAATCTATGCATATGAAGAACAATACCAACAACACTTAAGCATGGAACAAGTGTTTTGACTCTTGTGAAGAACCAAACTTAGACGAACAAGCAAGACTCTAAAATATTTTTGCGTTCCAGACCTCTATCCCTATGAACATCTCTTTTCTCAATATATATCCCAAGAAGGCCGCCCATGCACAAAACAAAACAGATTTTTCTTACCCTAATTCCACTTCTACAAGGAAACAATCTTTTGTTTTAAAGATGATCAATTAAAGACACCAACCCTAAAATATTTAGGCAATCAATTACACACTTTTACACACAGAAAAATATCTTCAAATAAATAAAAGATATTAAACCCATTAACCCCAACAATACCTTCCTAGATTAACCCCATGGATGCATTTACCTGAGATTCTCTTGGAACAGCTTGTAGGATACTTCAAGGTTTTGTATGGGAATGCCAACACATCATAAATAGTTCTTGTACCTATAGTTCCTTGAGTCCCCGTTTTTGAAGTTTTTATTGTTTTTCTCTTCTTTTTCTCAGGGACTTGCAAACTCTCTTCTTCTACACCCTTTCTTCATCATAGGGGAGACCTAATTAAACCGAACTGTGGAGGTTAGTGCTCACTCCAAGCTTAGTGCTTGTTGAGATCTCCAAACTTAGAGTTTGTAGAGAATTTATGATCGACCACTTACGTTGTTTTGTTGATCTAATCCAATACCTCTTGGAATTTAATTTCTTGGAAGTGATTACGCTCAGAAATTCCTAATTTCTTGGAAGAGATTACGCTAAAAAATTTTATATGTTTTCGTGGTAGCTTTTTCCTCTCCGAAACTAACCTTTTTTCTTGTTCTCTTTCAAGATGAGTAACCTGAACAAATTGGACTTTGCTCCATTGGGAACAACTGGCTCTGGATATCACAGGTGGGTTCGTGATGTCCGCTAGCATCTCAAGGCCGATGGAATCCTAGATACGATTCTCGAGCCCAGCCAGGACGTCTCAACTGTTGAGCAAGCTCAAGCTTTGGAAGCAAATAGAGTAGCCTTAGAGGTAAATAAGGCAAAAGCCATCATCCTAATGACTCGTCATATGGATGATTCGCTCCAATACGAGTGTATGAATGAAGAAGACCCCAGAAGGCTGTGGGTCTCACTCGAAGAAATATTTGGCAACGTCCGTGACTCCCTGCTTCCTGACCTAGAAGTGAGATGGCATAGCCTCCACTTCTGTAATTTCAATTCAGTTCTTAACTACAACTCAGAAGCACTTCGCATTAAATCCTTAATGGAATTATGTGGTAAAGAGAACACAGATGCAACATTGATTTAGAAGACTCTCTCTACCTTCCCCATCTCTACATTGATAATTGCTAAGAATCATCGAATCGATGTTACTGCAGGATGGATCACAAGGTTTCATGAGCTCATTGGAGCTATGAATGTTGCTGAAAAGCATGACAACATCGTTGTGAAGAACTATAATTCGAGATCTGTGGAAACAAAGCATATTCCGGAATCCAATTATAGTTGCGCCCTTAAGAGAGGGCTTCAAGAGCGAAACCCTAATCTTCGGGATACTTCTGGACGTTTTGGTCATATAATCGCTCTACTTGGGAAGGTAACCGCCAAAATAGGCGAACACAGAACCGAAGAGGTCAACGTGGAAAGAGAGAGGGAGGCAATGCCTCTGGCCATGTTGGTGGCGCCACCAATACTAAGAGTCATCTAAATGACACTTACAAAGCGCCTCAATCAATGGAGTCTGAGCAAAGAGATGTATATTCTCGATGTAGAGTATCCGGTCATTGGGCACACATTTATAGAACTCGTGAAGAAATTGTCACTACCTATAAAGCATATTGTGAAGCAAGAGAAGCTCACTATATGGAACAAGAAGATCAAGAACATGATCTAGAGTGAAGGGTTGAACACTACAAATCTAGCTGGGATCAATAGATCGCCAATTCTGTTTAAGTCTTTATTTTTCCAAGAGATGTAATAGGCAATTGCCATATACTTTGTAGTAAATGTCATTGGTTTAGTTTTTCTTCACATAGGCTCATCCAAAATGTGTATGATGTCTAAGAAGGTTTTGAGATAAGTGGTACTTAAGAGAGCTTTCCTCCACCGACATCTCTCTACTCACCTGGTTATATTTATTTTGTAGTTACCAAAAGAAGTCAAACAACTATTTTTGTTTTTCATTAGCTCGCATTTGGATTAGATTCTGTTAATGATTAAGAGACAATGATGTACTTCGTTGGCTTATGAATAAAATTTCGAGTTCTTTTCATTAAGACTATATTTTGATTATGAGCATATTACTTTCTAACTATGATGGCTAGGCCATCAGTATTAATTCAAGGACATGGAATATCCCAAGTTCCCCTTGCCAAATGGCACCTTGATTACTGTCACAGAAACTCTCTACGCTCCTAGGGCAAATCGCACCTATGAATAATCAATGGATTCCATGTGAAAATGCATGTCGAGAATGGAAATGAGTTCCTTTGCAAATCTCTAACGATTGAGAACAAAGGTGCATCTTATAGAAGTTTATGTGTCTCTCTAGTGGACTCTATGTCACTATTCGAGCTATTAAATCTAATAAAGTTATGAGAGAATATCTCTTGGATTTAGATACATATTGGCTTTGTCACGACATGATAGATCATTCTAGTCCTGATATGATGATCCATCTACTAAAGACTTCACATTGACATCCTTTGTCTAGAATGAAACGAAGCATGAATCAAAAGTTGATTCCTAGACTAAGTGTAACCATCGTCGCTGCCACTGGCATTGCTACTGCCACCGCTGCCTAGGGCTGACACAGTCCCTATCCATGATGCCATGGATGGTGTCCATCATGGTGATGGTGCCCTAGGTAATGCTGCAATCACCAACTTTGCTTCAAATAGTGTTTCAGATGCTCATGCCCCACCACAATCCTCATTGGTTGCTTCTAAGGCTTATCGCCCAATTTACAAAGCATGTTTCTTAAGGAAATTAGGACTGAGATCATCCTATGCAAAGGATATGGAAATACTTATTATGTTCTTACATAGAATCCATGGGGATTCTGTGGACTGATTCAACCAACCTACGAACGTTTAAATATCTTATGATGTTGGTTGACACGCAAACAGGCTGGTCACGTGTTATGTCATTATCCACGTAAATGCTGCTTATATTACACTCCTAGCATATATCATTTGACAACGGGCTCACTCCTCGGATCATCCTATTCAGTTAATTCACTACTAGAATTATAGCCCCAGACATCGGTCAAAAACCGATGAGAAAAAAAAATCCAACCGATGTCTTTGTGGGTGATGAGAAAGATCTGGAAAATGCAGACATCGGTTTTTAGCCGATGTCTAATATTCGGGTAGACATCGGTTCCTTATAATAAACCGATGTAAAGAAGTTTAAATGATAACAAACTTGCATGCTTTACTATTGTTAAACCCACATTTTATTGTATTTAAAGCTTAAAGAAATATAGATTATATAACACAAGTTTGAGTTTTAACATCGTTATTGATTTAAGAACCGATGAGTAATACTGTTGTAGACATCGTTTCTGACAATGAACCGATGTGTGGATATGTTAGTAACATCAGTGTTCATTTCCGAACTGATGTCTGGAACTCGGTAGTATATCGTTTCTGATAATGAACCGATGTCTGGATGTTTTAGTAACATCGGTTTTCATTTCGGAACTGATGTCTGGCACTCGGTAGTATATCGTTTCTGATAATGAACCGATGTCTGGATGTTTTAGTAACATCGGTTTTCATTTCGGAACTGATGTCTGGCACTCGGTAGTATATCGTTTCTAATAATGAACCGATGTCTGGATGTTTTAGTAACATCAGTTTTCATTTCGGAACTGATGTCTGGCACTCGGTAGTATATCGTTTTTAACAATGAACCGATGTCTGGATATATTAGTAACATCGATTTTCATTTTGGAACTGATGTATCTGTATTTCTGGACATCAGTTTTTATGGCTAAAGCTGATTTCAACTTTATATCTAAACATCATTCTATAAAGAGGATTCTGTCCACAAAATAAACTGTGATTATAAATTGCAAATTGGGGTATTATATCCGACATTCATCATCCTTAACAGTTTACAAAATGGGCAAAATAAAACCCCAATTCATATATGCACCTATATACTACAAGGCTAGCCTAACAATTAGTATTCTTGTTTGTTCATAATTGCTACAAAAAAGTTAGTTAAAACTAACTCAAAATCAAGAAATTGGTCAGAACCTACAACAGAGTCTGTAAGTAGTTGGCTACTTCAATGCGGACCTCGTCAAGTTGTTGTTGGGTATACCCTTTCCGATCCTTTACCGCCCACTACAAATACCTATAATTCAATAAATAAATCACTTATCTGAAATAGAAAAGAAAACAATTAGGAAGCTAATTGCCATAACTCTTGTTAGTTGAGATTTGACATACCTGAAATCCCACCAATATCACTCAAAATTGATCCAGATTGGGTTCAGTCCCTGCAAGGCAAAATAGTCGATGATCATCAAATTTCACAATTCACATTTGGCAAAGTTTTCTCGATCCCAAGCATTTGAGCCTACAATGTGGAAATATAGCAAGAGCAAGAGCTAAAGCATTGCTTTCTTCAATTTCTGCAACTTTATATTAAACAGCAGAGTAATTGCAATTATATCATGATCCTCACAAATCTTCTAGAATTGTAAGAATAGACAACGAATATCATAATCTACTTCAGCCTCTAAATCCTATTTAAGGTGGCACAGAATCAAGAATTTTCATCGAGATGATTCTATAATTATGATATGCAACAGTGGTTTATATGTTCAGAAGCAGAATCATGAAACCTTGTGAAAGAAGAGCCTAATCTCTCCTAGCAAAACATCAAAGCTTTTGAAAATAAATAGACATACTTCACACTTGCCATCATTAGTAACTTCGAAAATTTCTTCACACTTATTTCCTTCACAATTGAATCACACACCTCATTTCTTCTCCAACAGTTTGATCTTTTAAATAATAAGAAAACTGAACTTAACTAACTACATTGAACTACTATTACTTGGTAGTAAGCAGTGAGGGGTTTTGCAAGCTCAATGACCACAACATTGAACCTTTGCTCTTACCACTGTGATAGTCCTAAGGCTCCAGACAAAATTTAGCTGTCTCCGAAGGTGCAACCCGGAGTTTTAATAAATGAGATTTATGAAACGCCTGCAAAATTCAGCATACATTAATAAAAAAAGGATCCATAACTTAATCAACAGATAAAGTTATCATCAACCAAAAGCACTTTTCAGTATATTAAAAAAAAAAAAAAGGAACCTTAACTTATAGCAAACCTAATCTCCAGTTATATCATCAACCAAAAGTGATTTTCCGTAACTTAAAGTAAAAGAAGGGAAAATTGCATATAAAGAAGCACCATAACTTGTCCCAGGTAAAAAAAGCTGATGCATCAGAATTTCCTTACTCATTATCTTAATAGTTCTTTCCTTCATTCAAAACATCCAAGCTAGAAATTTAAGAAAAACAAACAGTACCTTTAGTGCATAATGCTTTCCATCTACAAGGCTTCGATACAAAACCTGTTTCACATACATCACAAAAGGGCTGAACAAACCTTTACAGTAAGCAGCAGAAACAAACAAACACTATCAGTACAGAACTTACCACTTTCCCATAACTGCCAGAACCAATCTTACACTCCCGAACATACTCATTGACCATCTTATTCCCATCATCATCCTGAATGCGAATGCAAAAGCTTGTAAGTAGTTTAAGAAATTGCTTTCAAAGTGGATAGCAAAGCAGTCCAAAACTGGTTGGTTTGCAACCCATCACCCACCCCCATATAAAAATACCGCAACTTCAGTTTTTCACCAAATTGATGGCATGAACAGCTTAGGACTATACTTGACCCTTTAGTATGACATTCAGAAGTAAAACCAAAATTCCAGACATAATCATTAACAGAAGATACAAAAAGTAGGCAGATCTTACAATTTTCAAGCTGACCAGATAATATGTTAAAATTTTGTTTCAACTTTCAACTGATTTACTATAGTTTCTACCAAAAGGACTGATCTTATCATTCATTATTGAAAGAGTACTAAGCACCATACTAATATTAGAAACCCTTAAACTTGTTGTGACACAATTACACACTTCAAAAAAATCAAGACAAGACTAAATTACCTCTGTGCGAACAACTTTGTGGGTTTCCTTCACAGGGTACTGCCTGCAAATCATTCCATTCTGTTCTCTGAAACTTAGTCTCTCATCAGGACGTTTGGCACGACTTTGCTGCTCACTTTCTTCAGCATTGCCCATACTTGTAGCATCATCATTATATGAACAATCATCATCATCTTCTAAATCATCATCCAACAAATGCTCCTGTGAAGGGTGATTACTATAGCTATAACTAGGCTTCCTTTTCGGTTTGGGCTTTCTAGCAATAGAGAAACCAAAGCAACTGCAGCATCCCATCATTCTAGCAATACAGACACTCTTATGGATCATCAGAAACTTGATGTGTGAAGTAGTTACTATAGCTCCCAACCAAAACCAAATTTTTTCTCCAAAACCTGCAAAACAACATACCGATTATTCCAGACCACAATTCATGACCGAAATGTCATGTTAACTTGCACAATATTCATATAAAACTGGAGAAAAGATAACGTCTGAACACTGAATTGTTTTTCCATGATTATATTAAGCAAAATCCCTAGATGTAATCCAAATCCCTCATGTTCGATTAAACATTCACAATTACGATTCTGGCAGCGAATGCAAACCTGATTTTACAGAGGGAGGGGAGAGGGCTTCAGGCCCAAGTCAGCTCTGCTATTCAAGTGGATGCCACTCAGCCAAATGAAAGAAAAAGCTCGCAATATTGAAACCATCACGATATTGAAACCAACAAAGCATCAAACTTCAAAACCCAGAAGAAAACTCAAAGGAAAAACGAATTAAAAACCAAAAAAAAGGCAGGTGCTTCAGATAAAAATAATAATAATAATAATAAAAACCCTAATTTATAACCAAATGCTTTTTGGTTAGCAACATTGAGAACGAATTGAAACTACCTGAGAAGGAGAGACGGAACCCCTAGGATGGCACAATCGCCAGAATTGAATCTAAGCGAATGGGGGTGGGGAAGGACAAGGGATTTGGGGAAAACGAGAAGGAGCCAAATTGGGGGGAGGAGAGCATCAAAACAGAGCTGGGTGTTATTTAAGGAGGGTGCATGTATAGGAGGGGCAGAACGGGGAATTCAACGCCAGAGTCGCGTCCAGCAAGATGGCTAAAAATGGTTGCTTTGCTTGTCGTTCATCGAAGGAGGAGAGAATGAGACGAATGGAGGGAGGAGGGAGGAGGGAGGGAGTGGAGAATGGTGGGTGGGCTTGTTGACAGTTTTGTGTCCTTTTAGGTGTGTGATGGGTTAGGAAGTTGGGGGAACAAAGCAACACTCGAGTCCAACTGCCTAAACATGGTGTGAGGTTACAAGAGGGTGCCACAAACGTCATTCTCCATTCTTGTTTTGGTACATTTCCAATCAACGACCCATGCACTGGTTTCATCCCTCCAACTAGTCCTTGATTAAGCAACTAGCACTAATAAAACAAAGCAAGCAGATAAGTCAATAAGAAATAGTAGCTATAAATATTTGCAGAACTACAGCAGCATAAAACAATTCAATCATTATAAAAGAATAAGCTATAAAAATAGTAAGAGAACAAGAAACAATGATATCAGAAATTTTCAACATTGACCATTCCTTCTTCAAATGCTTCACAAGCTAAGATAAAAACATACATAAGAGTGATTCTACTAAAATGGAAAATACACCCATAGCTTTCAATCCATACATAAGAGTGATTCTACAGTGATTCTGCAAAGTGCTGCTGACCTATCGTTGGTCAAACTGCTATTTCTCCAAATTCAGAAGATTAAAAAGGGTGAAATCACTGTAACAAAAACTAGACACACTTCCCCCTTTTTCTGTAAAATTTTACACTCCAATTAAATTAGAGTAGAAAACTATAGACCTGCAAATTCAGTGTTCTATTATGCAGATTCTGCAGAAAGCTGATTCTGATATTGGTGTACTTGGTTTGCCATTGTGGAAGCTACACTGCACGAAATTAAAAACTGTTTTTCAGGCATATGTGAGACATGTATGTCTAAGACTCTGCAAATTTTAAGCCCCATATTCCCATTGGTTTAAGAACTATGGTCTTCCAAAGTCAATCTACAGTAATAATTTCGGTTCTGACCCTCCAGCATTCCAACCAATATTCCAGAAGATTTAGAACTCCAAATGCAAAACCCTTTTACAGGGAAACACGAGACATACAGACCTACAATCCCACAAAGTATCAGAACTTATGCTCTCACGAGGTGAGAACTCTAGGACTCCAAAGTCGACTGATATTTCTGGCAGAGCCTAAAATCAAAAAACTTTGAGCAAGATCGAATTTGGCAACCTAAGATTTAGCACCCCTCAATTTAATTTTCTGGTTGAAGAACCCCAGATATCTATTTTACCAAATACTCTAGTTTACCCACAAGCTGAAACCATCGCCTAAAAGCCTTCTCGTTCTCTCTAAATGCACACCGTTTAAATCATGATTAGAAAAGCTTCCTGCTTTTAACCCATTAAACACTAAAACTGGCCCATATAGCACAATCACAATAAAGAAACAGAAATTGGAGAACAAATCATACAATCCAAATTTGATAACCGAAGAATTGGAAAAGAAACCAAAAATTAAACTTCAGTAGATATGAAACTAAAAGCTCCAACTGAAATTAAGAATGATAGGAACTCACCCAATCCTTCAATTCTTGTTCTTGCACTCAATGAACTCTAATTTCACGGTAGGCCAACTCCGAAATCCGCAATTCTGCACAATCAACTTCCCATTATGCAACTCATTGCCTCTTTCAGCCCTCATGGGTCTTGGTTTGTACCTCTTTATCAATATGAAACCACAAATAAGCACGAACCAAGAAAAGCAAGTAATATTCAGATGAGAAAAGGCAGAGAGTAAGAAGAAGTAATACCTTTCTTGCAGCACCATCAATGGGTTTAGCAGACTTTAGAAGAACGAAAACATGCAAAATACCCTGCTCCTATCCTTTCTTCCTTCTTGAAAACCTTCAACTCCCGATCTTCCTCTGCAGATTGACAGCCAACATGTGCAAGAACTAAAATCAAACACAATCAACATGCACCAGCTCAAAATACCACACATTTAAGCCATTCAAAGACAAACCCAACTCAAATACACAAGAATTAAACAAAAAAGACTGAACTTTAGATCAAAACCGGACAGAAAATCAGTACTGGTGGTAACCAAGAGAAGAGAGAGAGAGAGAGAGGACCTACGTTGGAGAATGACAAGCTCAGGTCGGCTAATAAGCTCGAGGTCAGATCGGAGCTCAAGCTCGAGGTCTGGAAAACTAGATCGGGGACTCGGGGTCAGAGCGAGGCAGGGGAACTCGGGGTCAGAGAGCGAGGTCGGGGACTCGGGGTCAGGTTGGAGGCCGCTCCAGTAGGCTTAGGTTGGAGAATGAGATCGGGAGTCGACGCAGGTCAGCTTGGAGAAGGAGATCAGGAGTCGATGCAGGTCAGCTTGGAGAAGGAGGCTAGGTCTGGGTTCGAAATTGTAGAGAAAGCGGAAAAAATACTAAGTGTGGGGGGGGAATGAAATTTTAGGGGGGGAATGAAATTTTAGTCCCCGCGCGTTCTCAAATTTTTCAAAGTTAGTCCCTCCGCAGTTTTAAAATTTTTTCCAACAAAACCTTTCTCATCGGTTCAGTTAGTGACTGATGTCTATAATAACAATAGAAATCGGTTTTTTCACAAACTGATGTTAAAACGATTTTTAACATCAGGTGCAATCCTGACCGATTTAATAGTGCCGATGTCTAATGACATTATTCTAGTAGTGATTGGACTTGACAATATGCTAGAGAGTTTACATCGAAGACTTTCAATGGTTATTGCAATGCGATTGATGTTGGACATCATATTACCATGCACACACCAAAATGGTCTTGCGGAAACGACTACGACGGTAGTTTGGACATTGGTAATGCGCACTAATCTCCTTATATTCTCTTGGAGTGATGCAATATCACATACAACTATGCTAATTCGTCTACGACCCACCGCCAATCTACCTCTACATTACAACTAGTGACTGGGTACCAGTATCATAGTTACACATATTTGAATGTGTCATTTATGTGCCAATTGCGCTGCCACAACGCACTATGATCGGTCCTTATAAACGAATGGGCAACTACATTGGATTTGAGACTCCAACAATCGTTCGCCACTTATTGCCCTTGCAAGACGATCTCCTTACCGCTAGATTTGCAGGTTGTCATTTTGATGAGATAGTCTTGCGGTAGTTAGGGGGAGATAAGAACACGAATGTTCAGCAGGAATGACATGAATTGTCATGGCCTATCCCCACTATATCTCATCTCAATCCTTATTAAAGTGACGAGATCACACATCTGCTATAAATATGCCTGCAAGGAAGGACATCCCTATGAGAGGACGTAGCGCCACCCTACACGGAGGTAGGTATGGTGCCAATGCGAAAGAGAGTGGCACTCTAGCGTTATAGGTCATGGCCCTAGCTAGGATGCGTGGGAGGCCCATGGGTTCGAAGGTTATTTTGGCACAACCCAATCCTTAGATCATCGACAGTCAAAATCCGTTTCATGAGAATCTTCTGGATTAAGCACTACTAGAAAAACCCCCCATCACACACAGATGAAAATCCGTGTGAAATCATGGCATTCCATACAGATATCCGTGTGAAAACCTCAATACACACGGGTGCAACGAAGGATTAATAATCCGTACGTATTGCTGGCGTTGCTAATGTATTTTCACACTGATTTACAAATCTGTGTGAATGCATTTGGTGGGTTCCACTTTAATTACAACTCCAGCAATTATGTCCAATCACCAAAATAATATGTGTGAATCTAATATATTTATTAAATTTAATTAAATAATTCACATATTTACATATTTATTTTGTCCATCAAATTATTGTCCTTTTTTTATTTAGATTTTTTTTTTTTGTCAGATGAATGCCAATGCCTCCAGTCCTGCACCATAAGCACAGATTCCCCCCTCAAGCACCCACTACAGCCACCACGAAGGAAGCGGCCTTTTAATTCTCAATACCACCAAATTAAGACCACCAACGCCCTTCAAATGATTCGTGAAGGAATCGTAAAAGACCTAGAAACCAAAACCGTAGTTAAATCCATAAGCAGCTGAGATTGAATTTGAGAAACAATGAAGCAACAAAAACTTAGTTGAATCCATAAATCACACTACCATTTCACACAGCAATTCAAATCTCAACACGATGAAACAATGAAGTAACAACAACAACCAGCCATAACCGTTACCTTAGTGACTCGCTTGGTACCCCAGCAGGCCATCAATGCAATTTCGAACACCATCCCCTTCAAAGACCCCGAAATCAGCCCGATTTCCGCAGATTCCGATGACAACCTCCCTGAAACCAACCAAACACCACAAAATTCACCAAATCAAACCAAAATTCCACAAAAATTCCAACCAAATCCGCCACAATCAAACATATATCAGCTTTGTTGCCGGTGATAGATCTGAGAGAAAGATAGAGAGATTAGATTATAAGAGATAAATTTGAAACAGAAATTCGGGGAGAGAGAGAAAGAGGGAGGGAGAAGTACCGTGGTGTTCCGAGAGAGAGAGGAGCGAGATTTGCAGCTCTGGGCTTCTTGGCGACTTGGGGATTTTTTGGAGCTGCATCTCGGCGACTTGGGGGTTTTTTTTGGAGCTGCAGAAGCTAAAGTGAAGGTACTGAGGCGACTTGTGGAGGCTTGGGTTTTATATGGGGGAAGGGTACTGATGCCCTAGGTAACAAAATGGGCCTTCAATTGTTGTAAATTTGAAATATACATTTTTTCACATTTTTTGGGCCACAAGTTTTTAACTATTTTCATTTCTGTGATAAAATATAAAAATATATTTTAAAAAATTATCGCAATTTTCACAACAATTGTGACAAAATGATAAAATAAAATATAAAATATTTAAATAAATTTTGTAATTCTTTAGTATGGAGTTTTGATCTCCACTCCAAGTCCAAAATATATAGCATTAGATGCATCTAGCGAGACGAAGTAATTTATAGCTATGTCGAGATTCAAGTGTCTAGGGAGAATGTAGTATACAAAGAATTCATGGAAAGAAAGTAATGAATTGGGATATTGGAATTTCCAAAGAGTTATCAAAAAGTCTTCACACGGATATCTATGTGAAACAAAATATTTTCAGAATTATTTTGTTGTGTATAAACATGTTTATTAATTTTAAATAGTTAAGTTGTTTTTATTTTAGTTTGAAATAAGATTCACACGGATTTTTTTTTCTGTATCAACTCCAATTCATACAGAAATCTGTGTGAATGTCTGGCACAAATAAAATACTTTTTAAAACATTAATAAGACTTCACACGGATATCTGTGTGTGACCACAATTTATACGGATATCTGTGTGAATTTCACACGAATTTCCGTGTGAATTTCTGCGATCCCACTTTTAGTTTTCATTTCACACGGAAAACTATGTGAACATAGTTTTACACACAAATATCTGTGTGTTTACAGTGTTTTACACACAGAACCTTTTCCGTGTGAATATCTGTGTGAACCAAATCTGTGTGTGATGGGGGGTTTTTCTAGTAGTGAAGGTTACCGTTGGGGGACGCCTAAATGTCATAACCTATTCCTGAGAATATAGAGCTTTATGAAAATTACACTAGTGTACATGAGACGTGGGATAGAAACTCCATCATAATTGATGATTTAGTTGCGCAGGAGTTTGTTGAGTCCGATGATCGAACCACGCTTCGTTGATGAATGAATGCCAACGTAGAGAGATTTGGCCTAAATGGAAAGATGCGATAGTGGTGTTAGCTCAGTGGTTAGAGCACCCACTACCTATGTACGAAGTCATGGGTTCGAGTCATCATGGGGGTAGGAGTGAAATCCTTTGATCCTCTTTTAAAAAAAAAAAAAAAAAAGATGAATTCTCTAACGAAGAGGAAGGTTTTCGAGCTAGTGATGTCAACACCTCCTGACATAAAACCAATTGACTAATGGGTCTTCATTAGAAAGAGTGATGAGCAAAAGAGATGACAATCTCACCTTATGGCGCAAGGCTTCTCACAAAACTCCCTGAAAATCGACTACGACGAGACATATTCTCTCGTAATGGATGTCATTGCACTCCACTACCCTGTCAGTTTGGTAGTTTCTTAAGAACTGAATATGCAGCTTACAAATGTGGTCACTACGTATCTTTATGGGGATCTGGATACGGAATATATATGAAGGTTCATGGTGAACTTCATTTACCCAAGTCAAGTGACTCTGGACCATGGAACGTGTTTACAAAGAGGTTGAAACGCTCACTAAAGTGACTACTTGATTGGGAAGGGATATGCCTGCGCATTTCCATAACAAGTTTCAGATTCTATTGCGGTTCATGTTGGACATGATCTTTATTGGAAGCCTTTAAAGAATTAAGGGAAACCGCTGAACACTTAAAATCCGATTTTGAGATGAAGGATTTTGGGAGAACATGATTATGTCTCGGTTTGGAACATGAGCAATGTGTTGATAGATGCTTAGGCATTTTGACAAGGTCAAGCCTTCAAGCAGCCCCATGATTGTCTGTAGTTTTGATCTTGAAGAATGATCATCTTCAGCTGAAGGATAATGACGAAGATGTGCTAGAGCCAGAAGTGCCTTACTTGAATAAATAGACGCATTATTGTACTTAGCTCAATGCACAAGACCGAACATCTCATTTGCCATGAACTTGTTAGCTAGATATAACTTTGTGCCAACGCGACGCCATTGGATTGATGTAAAAGATATCTTTTGGTACTTGAGATGTATGATTGATATGAGCTTGTTCTATCCCTACAGAGAGATGATGGATTCGGATCCATCAAACACTAGGAACGCCGCCAACATAGGCCTACGTCCACTATCCCCATCCCAAAACGAAATGTGTTTTGGAAGGTTTTGCTGATATTTGGTATCTCTCTAACCCACACAAAGCTCATTCCCAAACTGGTTAAGTGTTCACCATAGGTAAAACCGCGATATCTTGGAAGTCTACAGAATAGACCATAGTCACTATATCTTCGAACAATGTAGAGATTATACTTCACGAAGTGGTTCGTGAATCTATATGGATTGGATCCATAGTTACTTATGTTCGAACAATTGTGGTTTGAAGTCTGTCATAGATGAGCCTACAAACATTTAGGATAATGCTGCTTGTTTTGAACAAATGAAGCAAGGCTACATCAAAAGCAACAACACCAAGCATAATCAGCAACAACAGACTCTCCTTAAGATCAAAGTGAATTAGGTTCAATATGAGGATAGTGTAACAGGCTTGCTCACTAAGTCATTGCCTAAATTCCACTTTCGAGAAACATGTTGGTAGCATGGTTTGCTGAAGTTATCCGAACTCCCATGACTTTTATCATTAAGGGGAGATGTCTACATGTATGGTCTCGAAATGTGAAGGGTATGTTGTGCTTTTTTTCCCCTTCGACCGAGGTTATTTTTGTACTGAGTTTTTGTTACTCGACAAGGTTTTTAATGAGGCAACGAGAGGAGCACCACGTTTGGGTGACATAAGGGGGAGTGTTCAAGTAAATCCAGAATATGTGTCTGGCCCAAACTCTAGGTTACTTGACCTAGTTGTAATAGAGTTTTGAATTAGAGATATTCATAGATATCTGATTAATTGTACCATTATCTTTCCTTGTATAACTCTGATTCTATGTCTTATAATCCTCTATATAAAGAGGCCTCTATTATCAATGAAAGCACGACTCAATTCTCTCTTAATTCAGTTTTCCTTAAACAATATTGTATTTTTAGATGAAAACCAAAATAATTTAGCGCCATTAGATTTTAGAAAGATAAGATGGTCTTTTTACTCAAGACTTACATGACATGATTTGGCAAATAAGTGATGTGTGCAGATGACATGGCATGATACTTAGGATTGAGGCTACAAATCTTAGGCCTCATTGAGGCCGCAAATCATTTTCCTTTCAGGTACCAATAGTCTTGAGAAAAGGACCGCAGACTTGGAGCTTTTGATTACTTTGTGACTTCATGTCGGATATATTATTATAGCAAATAGATTGTGTGGTGTCACGTTTTAATTTCATACGAGTTGATTTCTGGGCCGAATTGAAGCCACAAATGGTGACAAACAAGAAGATGGCCATCCATGCATGGCATGTAATAAGTAGTCATCCTTTTTTTCTTACAAAAATTAGAAATAAATGAGTTTGTATTGTAAAAGGAAATACAAAGCTATCTTAATACTCGGAGATTTTTATAGTTCGGCAAGGAGAAAGGCAAGTGTGGCAAATATGAACATAATGTTCATAACTTCAAGGAGAACCTTCAAAGATAGCAATGTAGAACAAAAGGTACGTGGAAAAGTATTTTTCACTATATTTCACATGGTGAGCGACTTAGGTTCATTTGCATGTAACTTTTTCTGCATGTTATTGTATATTTTTTTATGCTTTTTTTTTATTTTATTTCAATAATGAAGAAGAATAAAAAAGTATAATGGTTTATTGAAGTTTTCGCATCTAGGCTTTTGTTTTCTTTAGCATCATTTTAATACATTACACTAACATAATCTATCATCTTATAACTCGTAGGGCAATAGTGGATACGCTATAAGTGTTATCATAATACGAACAAGTATGGCTCACACATTGTGTGTGAAAAGAAGTTAAAAGTAGTGGAGAAAATAATGGGGAGATTTTTCACATAACCATTATGTTTTTTTTTTTCAATTTCTTTTCTTTTTATTTTATATTTTATATTTTGTTAATTTACTAAATTATCCCTATTGATTAATTATATTTTAAAACTTTTTGTTAAAGTGAAATGACAATTGGAATTGGTCTACTCATTTCATTTCATCGTTCCTTTATATAGGAAGAGGATTACAACAAAATATCAATTACAATGATGACATTAACTACTGATTGGTCCTTGATCCATGATGATTGATGGTGATTGCTAATTACTTTATTCCCTCTCCGTCAATCACTTTGACGAAGGCATATAATGTGTTTTTCCTTTAACACTCCCCTTTGTGCCATGTCAAAGATGAAATGGTGCATGAGTTGTTGCCTCACTAAAAACCTTGCCAAATAACAATAAAAACCCTGTGGGACAAAAAATACACATTGGTTGAAGGAAAAGAGCACAATGCACCTTTTACATTTGAGGATGACATGTGTGTGTTAGACTCCCCCTAACGTCTACACCTCCCCCTGATCCTTACATTAATCAAGGGAGCTTGGAAAGTCTTCACATTCCTATGCTTTTCACATGTTTCTCAAATATGGCCTTAGGCAATGATTTGGTGAACAAATCTGCCACATTCTCCTCAGACCTTACTTGATTCTTTTGAATCTTGAGGAGGGCATGTTGTTGCTGATTGTAGAAAAACTTTGGCTATATGTGTCTTGTATTATCACCCTTGATATATCCTAGCTTCATCTGTTCGATACAAGCTGCATTATCCTCATAAATGCAAGTAGGCTCTTCAGTGTAGAACTCAAACCACTAGTCCCTCGAATATGTGTGATGATAGCTCTTAACCATACATACTCACGAACCGCCTCATGTAGAGCAATGATCTCTAAGTAGTTCGAGGAGGAAGCCACAAGAGTTTGCTTGGTTGATCTCCAAGATATCGCCGTGTTCCCAATGGTAGATACATAACTAGTTTGGGAACGATCTTTATGTGGGTCAGAGAGGTACCCAGCATCAGCAAAACCAACCAAAACGTTATTTGGTGTTTCGGTGTAGTGAGTGGCGCTTTCGCCATCAACATTTCCTTTAGGGATTGCAATTCCATATGCGGTCCCTCTTGTCTCTCTGTAGGGAAAGAACAGTCTCAAGTCAATGGTTCCTTTTAGGTATCGAAAATGTTTTTGATACCATTCCAGTGACGTTGCGTTGACGCTGAGCTAAATCTAGCTAACAAGTTCACTGAGAATGCAATGTCTGGTTGAGTACATTGGGCTAAGTACAATAATGCGCCTATTGTACTTAGATAGGGAATTTCAGCTCCCAACACCTCTTCGTCATCTTCCTTTGGACGAAATAGATCTTTCCTTGCGTCCAAGCTTCGACCGATCATGGGAGTGCTAGCAGGATGCGCTTTCTCCATGTTATATCACCTGACTTTTGGACATACGCAGACTGGTGGATTAGTATTCCACAAACTCGATGTTCTAGTTCAAGGCCTAGATAGAATAGAGTTTTCCCAAGATCCTTCATCTCAAATTCGGATTTCAAGTAGCTCGCGGTTTCTCTTATTTCATCAAGAGTACCTATTATGTTTATATCATCGACATATACAGCTACAATTGCAAATCCGGTACTTGTTTTCTTTATGAATACGCAGGGGCATACTTCATCATTCTTATATCTCTTCCTAATCAAGTAGTCACTTAGACGGGTCTACCACATCCACCCGGATTGTTTCATTCCGTAAAGTGAGCGTTTCAACTTAATTTCAAACGCACTCCGTGGTTTAGAGTCACTTGACTTGGGTAATGTAAGGCCATCAAGCACTTTCATATATATCTCTAAATCTAGATCCCCATAGAGATATGTAGTAACCACATCCACGAGCTGCATTTCCAATCATTCTGAAATTATTAAGCTAACTAAGTAGCGGGACGTTATAACGTCCATTACAGGAGAGTATGTCTCCTCGTAGTCAATTCCAGAGTGTTGTGAGAAACCTTGCGCCACAAGGCGAGCCTTGTACCTCAAAACTTCATTCATCTCATTACACTTTCTGACAAAGACCTATTTATGTCCTATAGGCTTTACACTTGGTGGGGTTAGCACTACCGGACCAAATACCTGTCTCTTTGTCAGAGAATCTAACTCTACCTGGATTGTTTCTTTCCATTTAGACCAATCTGCTCTTTGTTGAAATTTTTCAACAGAGCGTGGTTCGATATCATCGTGCTCTATGATTCCTTGAGCAACAGTATATATCATCAATGTGTACGGAAGATCTTTCTATCAACTCATACGCGTTCTCATAATTCTTTGAGACTTCTTTGTTCTCTGAAATCATTTTAAACATCGGAGCGTCATCCAGT
The DNA here is from genome assembly GCA_024704745.1 of Rosa lucieae. Taxonomy (NCBI): domain Eukaryota; kingdom Viridiplantae; phylum Streptophyta; class Magnoliopsida; order Rosales; family Rosaceae; genus Rosa; species Rosa lucieae. Next base: position 29,876,825 of record CM045495.1, on the reverse strand, counting down.
ATTGATTCATGGACATAACTATAATCAGAGACAATCTCATGAGAGGGATTCTATACATTGATGATTGGTTTGTGCCTTACTCACCCTCTTCTTCCATGGTGAGTGTCAATCGAACCAAGTGGCCTCCCCCTCTTCCTTGGGGAGCCACGGCCTCAACCATACCTCCACTAAGTGCGGTTGCAGTGCCTCTATCTGCGGCACCATGCCCTTTGTTGGGGACTTCTAACTTTGCTGGCACATTTGCAGCTGGTATATGTGATCTCGTCACTTTTGCGATATCAGTAAACGCATCAGGCATCGAATCTGCTACGTTCTGAAGATCGATTATTCTTTTCACTTTACTTTCACTTTATGAAGTGTGGGGATCAAAATTAGACAGAGTGAGAACAAACCACGACAATTCCTGTCGTTCCCTTGGAAAATCCTTTTTCCTATCTCCCCTAAACGACTGGAAGATTGTCTCATCAAAGTGGTAGAGAGATCGCCTGTCAAGGGTTCCAAATAGCGGATAATTGTTGGGGATTCGTATCCAACATAAATACTTAATCGTCTCTGAGGACCCATTTTGGTGAGCTGTGGGGGCGCAATAGGCACATATACTGCTCAACCAAATATGCGTAAGTGTGAAATGTCAGGCTCATATCTAGTTACCAACTGGTACGCAGAAAATGGTTGGCTAGCTGTGGGTCTGAAACGAATAAGTAAAGTTGCGTGCAATATTGCATAATCCCATGCAGATATAGGCAGGTTGGTGCGCATAACCAATACCCTAGCCACCATCTGTAGCCTTTTAATGGTGGCTTCTGCGAGACCATTTTTTGAATACACATAGGGTACAGGATGCTCTACATCGATCCTGATAGATATGCAATAAGCATCAAATGCTTTTGATGTAAATTCTCCAGCGTTATCAAGCCCTATGGACTTGATAGGGTGATCAGGGTGGTGAGCCCTTAAACATATAATCTGTGCTAGGAGTTTTGCAGCATTTATTGTGGACAATAAAACGACATGTGACCAGATTGTTGAAGCATCCACCAGAACCATAAAGTACTTGAATGGTCCGCATTTTGGATGGATAGGTCCACATATATCTCTTTGTATCCTTTGTAAGAATGGAATGTTTGTGTCTTTAGCATAGGAAGGTCTCCATCCTGTTTTTGCTAAAGAGCAGCTTTGCAAAATGAGTGGTGTGCTTTTGAAATAGTCAATGAGGCATAATGAGAGGTAGTGCTTCTGGTACTTCAGAAAGCAATGACTGCATTTGAGCAGTACTAGGATCGACACCTTGCAGTGTGAAAGATTTTTCTCCAACTTTATTTTTGACTCGAAAGAAGGGATGTCCATATGAGTTCTTTAAAATACGGATCATCATGTCACGACCTCGGTGCCCTAGGCGGTCATGCCAAAGCCTGTATGAGTCAGTGTCTCACATTTCATTGTTGGTGACAGCATAGGATTCAATGATCATAATCGTAGTGAGGTACAGTCCGCTAGATTGACTAATAAGTTTCTCTAAAATGCGTTTCCTTCCATATTCATTAGAGGTAATATAAAAGTATTCAGTTCCATTCTCACAGTGTGTTTTTACATGATAACCGTTGGCACAAATATCTTTGATACTTAACAAGGTTCGATTAGCTCTTGGTGCATACAAAGCATATCTCATATTCTTTAGAGTATTTGTATTTGGGTAGAATGATAATCTTTTCATTCTAATAATTTTTTCTCTAGATGTATTGTTTTAAATCTTTATAGTGCAATTTCAAACCATGTAAATATTAAATAAAATCGAATAAATTCAATGCTTCAGAATAAAATTCGAAATTTATTAGTAAGCCAACGATAATTCAATCAAGGTCTTGTTCAGAAATCTAATTTATCAAACCATTATTGAAATAAACTTTAAGACCAAGTAGTAGTCTAATTAAAAATGAGGCATTATGCCTTCACAACTGTCTTTGGAAAATAAAGTAGATCAGTCAAGATTGAGAGCATCCATTGACTTAGCAAGTTCCTCTTTGCCATTGAAGTCTGCAATTGTAAGGTTGACGTCTAGGTCATGACCTCCTTCTTCCATATAGTGAGCCTCTTGTTCTTTAGACTCCCTATACCTCTTGTAATTGGCTACTACTCTGTTGTTTGCTTGGCAGTTCTTGTACCAATGCTCAATGAATCCACACATATAGCATGGTTCACTGTCAATTCTATCCTGTTTGACTGAAGGGTTCTTAGGTGCCTTTTGCACCTTGTTTCCATCACCTCCACGTCCCTTTCCACATGGTGCATTATTGCCACGTGGGTAGGGATCAACACGTCCAAACCCCTTTGCATTGCAGTTCTTTCCACCTTTTATTTTACCATAATTAGCCTCGGAAATTTTCTTTGTCCCAGTGGGCCTAGCATTGTTGTTCAAGAGATCCTCATTTTGCCTCTCAGCCACTTGCAGTGGGCTGATCAACTTATTGAAGGTTGTGATTCTTTTGTTGTCATATTCTAGCCTATACTTGTCCGCTAGCATAAACGCTGAAGTAGGAAATGTGGAAAGAGTCTTGTAGATCATATCATCTTCTGTGATTTCCCTTCCACAGAAATTGAGACGTGCTTTTAAGCGCAACATGTCCTTGTTGAAGTCATTGACCCTTTTATAGTCAAGCAAGCAGACTCCATTCCACTGAACAGCCAGTCTTGGGAGCAAAGTATCGTGAATGTTCCCAAAACGTCCCTTAAGGGCATCCCACAATTCTTTGGGTGTCTTCAACTGAAGGTACTCCCAGCGTAGGCTAGGATCAATATGTCGCCTCAGAAACATTAAGGCATCTGCTTTCACCTTATTAGATAGTTCATCATCTTTGGGGTCGGTAATGGTGGTGGTGTAGTCTTTTGCCACAAAGGTTGTTTCTACATCAGAAACCCAATGGTGGTACTCAAGTCCTTCTGAGTCCAAAATGTCAAACTCAGGTTGAGTTTGGTCAGCCATCTACATAAAATAAGAGGGAAGATATAAATTACGCAGTCATAAAGACATCCACGTGAATTATTTTCTAAAAATATGAATTAGATTTAAAGACCAAGATTCGTAATGGTCACATTTTTTTTTCAATGCTATGTGAAAATACTTTATCCCAGTAAGTGTGTGTGTATAATGCGCATGAATTTTCATTATCATGGCAAAACGCAATTTTTGTATATTGCATTCTAAAAATAAGCATAGCACATTTAAACATAGCATATATACGAAATAAAGTACATGACATGCTCAAATTTCATAAATATACAAGAAATTATATACTACATATAATAATAGCAAGAATATATCATGCATAAAATAAAATGTAAACAATAGCATAATACAAAGCATGCGTAGACATAATTTATATAAGCGTAAATAAAGTAAAAATATGCTCAAAATTTCATAAATAAAAGTATATATAATAAAATCTAAAGCATGCTTAAAAATAGAAAAGATAAAGCAAATTCACATGCTTGGTTAATAAAATAAAATAAAGAAAACATACTTGATTTCGAGAAAATAAAACAATCTTAGTGCATGAGTGTGTTGATGCAGGCGTGCGTAATGAGGTTTTTGGTTTCAGGAAAACTGGACTGCTTCCTCTTGCAAGGCCACAAAACCTTGTTTTTTGTTTTTTTGTTTTTTTTTTTACTTTTATCTTCTTCTTTTTTCTCCTTTTTTCTTTTTCTGTGTGGGCCACAGGGCCTTTTTTTTTTTTTTTGCTGTTGGGCTGGGTCCTTTTCTTTGTGCCAGGTTAGTCCCCTTATATTTTTTTTTCTTCTTTTTCTCGTCTGCTTTCTTCCTTCTGGTTCTTTTCGTCTTCTGACTCTCTTCTTGCAAGGGGTCTGCTACCGGCGTTCAATTGGTTGCTACAGGTGTCGGCAGTCAAATGGCTGCGAGGTTAGGCAGGGTGTGGGTGCAGCGAGGTTGGGCCGGGATTGCGCTTCGCAGGCGAGTGGAGGCTGGGCGGTGAACGGAAGGATGATTCCGGGGGTTGAGGCAGTTGGAATGGTGGGTCTGCCGGTGTTGCAGACGCGGGAGCTGTCTGGGCTCGGTGGTGGGGTCGCTGCACAGGGACAGTGGAGAGTTTGTGTGGGCCGGAGACGCCAGGGACTAATCGCTACAAGTGGAGGCGCGGGATCTGCGTAGGAGGCGCAGGTTGTGGGGCTTCGTGGTAGGGAGGATGAGGCCGGTTGTGAGGGGGTTGCTGCTGCAAGGACCACAGTGGCTGGAGGCTGCGGCACTTGGCCTGGAGAGCTGGGATCGAGGGGGAAGGCCGCTTGATCGAGATGGATGCCGGTGATGTGTGCTGGCTGTCCTCGATCTGGACGATTTTTTTTTTTTTCAATTGGTTGTTGGTGGCGGCAGAAAAAGAAGAAAATATTTTTTTCTTCTAGGGTTTTTTTTTTTTTTTTTTTCTCTTGGCTATTTGCTCTGAGCGTGCTGATAACGTGTTAAAGTAAAATGATAATTGGAATTGGTCTACTCATTTCATTTCATCGTCCCTTTATATAGGGAGAGGATTACAACAGAAATATCAATTACAATGATGACATTAACTACTGATTGGTCCTTGATCCATGCTGATTGATGGTGATTGCTAATTACTTGATTCCCTCTCCGTCCATCACTTTGATGAAGGCATATAATGTGTTTTTCCTTTAACACTTTTCAATATATAAGGGTTATATTGGTAAAAAATTTCAATTATGAAGAGCAAGCTCTCATCTCTTAATAATAGTATAGATTTACATTGATTGACTTCCGGGCATGATTCGCTGTCAAAACGGCATGGAACAATTTGGACTTGCGCAGTAAGGGCTACAAAAGAATCGACCCAGCAACATGTTTACAAACTGGGTTGGTCCATATATAATAGGTTTGGGCCTTGACACTGTTCAATTATGTATATATTGTTTATTCTTGGTATACCTAGCATAAGAGGCACAAGTGATATGTTTCTCACTTTTTCTCTACAGATGGGACAATAGGTTACAGCTGGTGTGGAAGGTGTCATTCAACGTTAAATAAAACCAATTGTAACGGTCAAACTAGTCAAGGTTGACCATTACCGACTTCTCCATTACTATGATATAATGACATTTGCACTTGAATTATAGGCTTATATTGAAAGAAAAAATGTATACAAGACTAACAGAGGATTCTCATATTTTTTCGGTAATGTTGTCAGATTTTAGAATTAAGTTGAACATGAAAAGTAAATTTTGGAATTAAAGACATTTGAATTGATAAAATCGAGGCAAAGTGAGAGAATTTCACTATAAATGAAGATATTGGAGGGATACTACTAGAGGTTTTTGACTTTAAAGAGAGAATTGTTGGCTTAAGTAGGTAATTCTGTCACCAGCTTCAAGTCACAAGCACTAAAGTGCGGATTTTAGACGGAGAACTTACTTAAGTTAGTGTTAGGTACCACTAGAGGTGTTCACTTTTGTTTTGTCATCTTTAGCTCACTTCCTCCGATCAAGGCCTTAACTTGTTTTCATTTTCTTTGTCCAAGAGAAATATTATATATCTATCACATCCTCTATTACATCCACATTCAACTCCCAACACATTCATACACCATCCTTATTACATCTCTATTTTCTCTATGCTCTACAAGCAAAAAATCCAAATTCATACTTCTCAACCTCCATCACCACCAACACAACTACTATAAACTACATCACCAACACCACTTCTTCATCATTACCACCCCAAGTTAGTCAAATGAAGCATCAAATCCTCCTCATCATCAAGAAATTCATAACCCATTCATAATCTCTTCGGACGGTAAACGATCAAAACTCTTTACTTTTACCTTCATTTCGATCTTTTAGGGGGACCAAAAGTTGACATTTTCTTCGGTTCAGTTTTCAAGGAAACTTCCTTCACAAAAGTGGTAGAGGATATTAAACCGAGTTCGTGGACATATGGCACGCTTAAATCGGAGTTCGTATGAAGAAGTTATGGTCAAAAATGTAAAAGTTACTGTTTTGGGAAGTTTATGTAAATAGCATGATGAAAATGGAAACTTTCTATTTTCGTCCATAAACCTTAACCCTTTTCTTTCCACGCTGACCGGCATAACGAACCTAACTCAAGACCCAAAACTAGCCCGAACTCTGTCATCCGGCGACCAATCTAGACTCCACCGGTGCCGTTTGAAAGCTCTTTCCTTTCTCTATCAATATGTGGTGGTATGGTGACTCGATTCGAGGTGTAGAAGATGCAATAAGCGGAAGAACATTGCGGTGGTGCTTTTTCGAGTACCCGGCCAGAGCTTCATTTTCCGACCACCTCAGGCGACGATTCTTGTTGGGTTTTAGAACCTATGGGACGCACATTAAACCCTCCCAATGGCTTGAGACGATTCGAAGTAAAGGAGGAGGGTGAATCGAGCTTCAGTAGTTTTTGGAGAAAATCGAACCCGTTTTCTTTCAAGGTAAATTCTGGCAATTCTAGTCATTTCCGGGCTTCATCGTAGTTTTAAGAATGGAATGGGTTGTTGAGAGGAAGATTTCGGCATAGGTATTGATACTCCAATCGGGGGTTGACTTTTGGCCTTCTATTTGGGCTAGTTAGGTAGTACATGTTGTTATGGACTTGCATATATGAATTTGGTAGATTTTGGTGAAAGTTTGCTATTGATCAGGTGATTTTTGACGTTTAGAATTTCGGATGTTGATTTATGAAAATCCTACTGTTCGATTTTCTTCGTTTTTGTTCTAGAAAGCTAGAATTGATGAAATGATGATGTTGGTAAAGTTTGGTTCGACTTCGAGGAGTTTTGGAATTTTTAGGTTTTGGAGGGTAGACTATATCGAGTTTCGGTGTGTAATTATTGTAATTTATTTTGTGTCTTTCGTTCGATTATTTATGATGTACTGTTTTGTACAGAATAACATACTAAGCTACGGCTCAACAAAAGAATTCCTACGCAAGACCATGCGGTTACCTCCATGAATAAATTGGCAGGTAAACTAGAGCTTTAACTGGATCGTAACCATTTACACAAGGGTTGATATCTCGATTTCGTAACCATTTACCCAAAGGCATGGTTCAGTTTGTTTCCCTATCCTCGCGGCCTGCCATAACCTCTCTTCTCTTCCCTTGTCATCATCACTATCACCATCACCATTAATTGCAGCTGCTCTAACCTATCTTCATGCCAAGTTAGCATAAGATCCTCCATAATCAAAGTTGACAGAACCAGTTCCTATGCAAATTGGCTTCATTTTGGGGTCCATCCCCATATCATCCTCCCGACTTTGCTGCATACTCGCAATCCGTAGTCCCTCCTCGATCACCATGGCTTGATGCTCTTCCACCGGTTTGATCATCACAAATCTCTTCGGTCTGAATACACACATAAGGTGACCCTGTTGCAGGAATGGAGAAGAGAGAGGTCGGAGAACATTGGAAATTGAGATGTGATTTTTTTTTTTTGGAGTAAAATGAGGTCAGCCTTTTATTGAAATTAAAAGATTACAACGATACCATGCCAATAGGCATAACAAAGAAAATAAACAATGCGAAACGAAAAGAGGCAAAAACTGCATCTAAAATACAAAGAATTAAAAATGCAAGAGCAGCAGCGTCGAAACGCAACACTGAGTTGACACTACGGATTGCAGCCGTGTAGTGAATTGAGTAGTCGATGGTTTGACTATCCATCGAACTCCAACACATAATTTGACAAAAATCAACTTGGCGTCGGAATGAATGTACTCTCCCACCTAAAGATCGAAGCCAGCCAAGGGTGTCAGAACATGGCTATGTTGGCATACGATCTTTCATGAACAGGTACCACAAGCTTAGGTCTCGAATCCAATACCAGTAAACAAGAGTCCCAAACCAATCTAGCAACTGATATGCAGCCGACCAAAGATAGTGGGCCATAAACCAAGCCCAATTTCCAGCCGAATCCCAGATCCAGACCTGTATGCCAAAACCACCCGGATCCCAAATCCGGATCCGGAACCTTCTGCATATCCACCATCGTGATCCGTGATGGCCAGTCCACCACCACCGCCGACTCGATCCCTGATCCCCAGTCCACCATCCACTTGGAGAAGTCGAAGAGAGAGTATGAATCAACCTGCACATACAAGACCAGAGGCCAGAATCAGCATGAGCACATAAACCCCCAACAGTCGAACGTGAAGACCAGCCATCGTCACCATCAGCCAAAACACCACCGTGAGCGACCGCCGAGACCATGATTGGCCTTGCACTCCTTCAAGGCCAGAACTCAGAACTTTCATCCCCGAGTCTCCGACCCTCGATCGGTCAAAATCCTGGCTAACGACCCCATAGCAGAAGGCAGGAAGAATAGCAATAGCAGGACCAAAGCCCGTGAATGACTCCATTGAAGTGGAGTAGATACAGGGAAGACCGATCTCAAAGGAGATGCCGCCGCCCCAAACCCTAGCAGAGCTAGGTCCTATACTAATACTAATGGAAAATTGTTATTGATATTACAATTCAAGTAATGATTCGGAAAATTGAGATGTGTTAAGTGAATAGTAATTGATATTTGTCGGCGTAATTTAATCCAAATTACAATAAACATAATTCCATATAATTTGATTAACATATTTTCTTTCTAAAAATACAGTGGATAATTGACTAAATAAATATCTCAAATAACTTCCTTTAAAATTCCATATATTGTTCTAACTTTTTACCGTTTCTTTATAACATTTACTAACATTAGAATTTTCTCGATATTTCCATTGAATTTTTTGATTATTGGAACCGCTTTATATTATTGTTCTTTTAGAGTAACTCCAACAGCTTCCATATAATTTATGTATTTAGCCTCTTTTTCTTCTCCAATTCCAATAGATTCCCTATTTTATCACAATCTCTAAAATCTCCATATTTAGTTTTGCTGTAAATATAGGGAATTTAGTTTTCTCTTTCCTCACTTTCCCTAAAATATGAATAGTTATAGGGAATCTGTTGGGGTAAAAATTTTTTTTTCCCTAAAGTAAAGAAAAATAAAAATATGGAGAATCTGTTGGGGAGTTGCTTAGAGTGGAAAAGCGAAAGATGACTAGAAACATTTTTCTTTAATTTTGGATATGTAGGGATATTGGTAGGGAAGTAATTTATTTTCATCTTGCTTGAAAATTACTTTACCTACAAGGCTACAAAAGCGAAGGTATCAACGGCCCACTTGATTCCTCGCAAGATTTAACCCAAACAGCCGATACTAGGGTTTTAGAGTCTGGAGGTTTTGACATTAGAAAGAGAGAGCAGACTCTCTCCCTCGATCTCCCCTAAACCACTCTCAACTCTTGCTTCGTCTTCTTCTTCTTCTTCTTCACAGTCGAAGCTTTCAACAATGGCGGGCCTCGTTCCTCCTCCACCCACTGCTCCTGATACTCCCAAACAGAATGAGAGAGTCGATTACCTCAATCTCCCTTGCCCTATTCCCTACGACGAGATCTCCCGCGAAGCTTACAGTCAGTCCCTCTCTCACTCTCACTCTGCGATTGATTATATGCTTCCTGCTTTGCTCTCTCTCTCTCTCTCTCTCTCTCTCTCTCTCTATATCTGTGGAAACTCTACGATTTTTGTTCTCGGATTTTCAATTTTTACTTTGTTCTCTGTACATATTGCAAGTATATGAATTCGCTGTGAAATAGACAATTTTGTGATTCGTGTTGGAGTCTGGAACTGTGTGTACTCTAGTTGAAGTGTGAAATTAGTTGTATGGGATGATATGCAGTGTCTTTAAAGCCAGAGCTTTTCGAGGGGATGCGAATCGATTTTACCAAAGGTCTCAATCAGAAGTTCTCACTCAGTCACAGGTTGGATCACACAATCCTTTGCATCCATGTTCTATCGGTTTTTTCGGATTCTGATCTGATTCCCTTATCTTTTCTTTGTCTGTCTACAGTGTGACCATGGGACCTACAGAGGTTCCTTCCCAATCTACTGAAACTATTAAAATTCCCACTGCTCAGTATGAGTTTGGTGCCAATTTTTTGGACCCAAAGGTGACTCTAGTCCTCTTATTTCAACTGCTCGTTTCGGGATGGATATCTTTCTACAACACTTGTTTAATCGTGACTCTGCCCTGTTAAAAATTGGTGTTATGCAGCTGATGCTTGTCGGGAGAGTATTGACTGATGGGAGGCTCAATGCGAGAGTAAAGTGTGATTTAACCGAGAATCTTTCTTTGAAGGCTAATTCTCAGGTGATTTGCAACGCCGTTAAATGACTTTTTCCCCTTTTTGCTTTTTACGGATTTAAATGTATAAGCTAGTCGGTAACGTCTGTGTGTGTATTTACAGCTTACCAACGAGCCACACATGTCACATGGCATGGCCAGTTTTGATTACAAGGTATAGTGTTCTGGCATTGAATTTGTTTCTTTTGTGCCTCTGTATGCAACTTTCTCTCTGAAAAAAATTTGTACATGCCATTTATTAAGTAAAAACTGTAGCTACTTCAACCTCTACATGTTTGGCAATGAAAAACTGCGTTTTAATAGCTCATGTACTTTTCTGTTTCTATCACAATGTTCCGCTGAACTTGAAGACAATGTGATTTTTGATTCACGCCATCTATAGCTTGTTCAGAAACATAAATAAGAATCTTCTGCTGGAACCATTATCATTGTTTAATCATTTTCTTTTCAAAAATTGACAAAGTTAACCCTGTAAATGTAATTATAAATCACCTCCTGGATAGTTGATACCCTTGGACAATACTAAAATTAGGATGGCTAAAGTACTGAATGGTGTTCGAAATAAGAGGATAGGCTATCAGGATTTGTTGAACTGATCTGGTTCAAAAATGTCTTAAGAGATTCAGAAAAAGAAACAATGTAGAATCAGAGAAGAGTGAAAACACTAGGCACCTGACCTAGATTTATCCTGTGAAATACTAGGTAGAGCTATTAATTTGCTCCTGTTTGTGTTAAATGTTCTTGTGCTTTTGTACCAAATTTTGTACACACTTGAGTTTGGACATTAAGTGGATTAGTTTTCAAAGGGCTAGATCATTGTTGTAATTCAAGACTAACATCCGTCCACCCATCTAACTTTTTCCTGTATTTCAACAACTGAATCCCAGAGATAATGCTCATGTGTTGCAATTTCCCACCCAAGGAAAGTGATGTTTTATATTTGGGAAGTGTAATTGAGTGAATTATCTTCTATATCTTTCAAATGACATTTTTTATTGATCTTTTATATGTATCTTGAGCAAAGCACTGTGTTATTAATATTATAAATTCTTTTTCTATAATATTATAAATCCTTTTTCTATACTTTTGTACAGGGTAAAGATTTCCGGTCACAGTTTCAACTAGGGAATGGTGCATTGTTTGGTGCAAACTATATTCAGGTGAATTATTTGGATATTCTATTTAAACTTTTATATTCAAGTATGATTTAGAGTAAACATTGTCGCATCTACATATGTTTGTGATGTCACATCAGTACTCTGAAAAGAGCTTAGTACAAAAAGAGAAGAACTTTGATAGTATGTATAACATACTAGAGCTTAGTTTGGGATTGTGGTGCAATCAAAGGTGCTTATTTCAGAATTTTGTTGCCACTAGCAGCAGTTTTAAGAAGCAGCTGGGAGGTTCATTTTCAAACTTGCTGCGAGTAAAGCAAGTTATCAAAATTTCTGTCTAACCTAGGATACTCTCAATTGGTACATATTAGAACCCCTAGAAAGTTCAGTTCTCTTATCACTTGAGTTTCAACCAGAAAGCTATTTGAATTGAATTTAATGTGACCCCACCATGGAGTTCACAATTCAAGTCAAGTTTCTAAATTTTCCTCGTAAGCTTGGCTTTTGGCTTATGTCGGATTCCTTTTGGTTTCTTTCGATATGATGCGTATATTTAAGATGTTTATGAACTGCATTAATCAAATTTGTCTTCTTAGTGATTAACTATGTTTTGTTGTCTTCATGCCAATGCTGTGCATGCTTCTCTTAGTAGATCCATATTTTCCATCAATCTAACTAGTTATAAGCATGTTTATCCAATACTTAAGTACTGGTTGATTTTCAGAGTGTAACCCCCAATCTGTCCGTGGGTGGTGAAGTGTTTTGGGCTGGTCAGCATCGGAAGTCTGGTATTGGCTATGCTGCTCGATACAATACAGACAAGATGGTATGACTCCTCGAATCCTTAATTATAACATCCTGATATCATATACTTAATTTTTCTTTCTACTATCGATGTAATGCAATATTTCTATTTCACACAAATGATTATCAATTTGTTGCCTTCTTGCACCAGAGATGTTATGCATTGGGATTTATATATGCCTAGAAAGTATATCAGAACTTAACTGTATGCGTACACCTTTGTTTCTGTTTTTGACTACCTCCTCTTCATCGTAAAATAATCTCACAGTTTTAGGGGTAAAGCAAATCATGAGCCTTCTGATATATGGTATCTGATCTTCCTAAAGGGGCTGGATTAGTGGAAACTCATAGCAGCGATGCCTTCTAGCTCCAATGGTAGAGCACTTTAACTCCACACCTATGTAGAGATCCCAGTCTTGCCCATGTCCTCCCCTGATTAAAAGATAAAAAAAATGCAATATCCAAGATGTAGGGTATTTACTATCTAGGCATATGCTCTCAGATTTGTGGAAAATGAACTAATCTAGACCACACATACACAGATATGGTGAATAAAAAATCAATAAAAAATAAACATTATAACTACGGATTTTCTGCAATTCTTCAAGTTGGTGATGTCATATGGTACAGGATCGCTGGATTATTAGGCTATGCATTTGGTCAAATCACCGTAGGTGTTTAAAGACTGCAGATATAGCAGTGGTTGCAAAGTCCATGTTGAGTTTGAAAACGAATCTAAATGATTTGAGGTGGAGTTATCTTCAATATAAAGAATTTTTCAAGCAGTTGGTTTGTAGTTGCAGATCAGTCTCAACATTATTGAGGCTAACTGCAGGGTCTTCCCCCGGTTCTCCATGATGCTACTATACCAAGGTTTGAACCAGCGGAAGTGATTTGGAAAGCAAACCAGGTCGATCGAAGTCAGCCTGGATTGCCGCTCATCAAAGCTCAATACATGTTATTTGGTCCAGAAAGGATACCAAATTAGGTTCTTCTTCATTGCTTAGCAGCTTCCAACAATTGTGGTATTATGCTTTTGTGGGAGTAAAATCCTGTTCGTTGTATGGAGATATCTTGGCTAATTATTTGGATTATTTAGATGGAAAGGCACAAAAGTAGCTTTAAAGAGCACAGAGGCATGGATCTGGAGGTGTTGCGGGATAGGGTTGTTTACTGCTTTTCTTGTGTGCTTCGATTTCTGGTTCTTATCTTGGCTGTGGTGTGACTTGTGCTTTATTCTTCTTGTAATGTAGTATTTTTTAGAGCGACTCTTATTGCTGTGCTTGTGTGGTTCTCTGTTGTGATTAATACCCTAATCTAGTTTTTTTTTACCCCTCAGGTTGCCACGGGGCAGGTTGCTAGTACTGGAGTTGTTGCTATGAGCTATGTTCAGAAGGTGTCTGATAAGGTGAGTAAAGTAGATCTATGATTAAATATCTTCCGGACCAAAACGTGCATCACTAGGTTTAGTCTTTGGAGATTGTTTGAATAGCTTGATGCTGTTTCTTTTTCATGGTTTCCCTAATGTCAATTTCATTCTTTCTTGTAGGTTTCTCTAGCATCAGATTTCATGTACAACTACTTATCAAGAGACGTGACAGCTAGCTTCGGTTATGATTACATTCTGCGACAGGTAGCTTTTGCTTCTGAATATTCAAAATCATATGACTAGTGTTATATATATATATATATATATATATATATATATATATAGAGGAAACATCGTTGCTTTTGTTTACTAATCAAACAAGGTTTTGTTGTTACAAAAATTTAAAATAAAAACCAAGAGATTCTTGAGTAAACATTGTCCTTCTGCCTTTTTAATTGTTTCCCTGTGATATATATAATTCAATGGTTCTTATTTCACTGCAATAAATATATGTTCTTGTTCTGTCATCCTCTGTAATCTCACTATACACACTAGTCCGTGGCAAGGTACACAATCAGTGAATCTGACAGCTGTTAGGGTTTTACCACCTAGGAGGTGTTGTATCAGGTTCCTATAGTCAGTGGAATATGTGGCCTCTTGGTAGTATGTTGACTCGATTTGATCTCACATGGAGTGGAATCTTGCTAGGCAACACTAGCTCATTCTTTTTTAAATATTATCTTGCCAGAAAGTAGGCAGGTTTTATTGCTACTAGCAATTCAGACACTGATCTGGTGGATTCATGTCTGAATATGTGGTCATGACTCATGACTGATAGTCAAACAACAAAACCATATTCTATATATGGTTCCTATTGCAACCAATATATAGTTCTCAACAATCTGTTGTTTCTATTCAATTCTGGTTTCTTAAAATCAATGGTATGGTTCATGGTCTGAGCATGATATTTATAGGTTTTGTATAATAGTGATACAAAAGCCGGTCAATAAAACCTTTTGTATTAATTCAAAGCTCTTGTTATGATATTAAAATCAGAGCTGGAATCTGGGTTCTGTTCCTAAATGTTCATGTGGAATTTTTTTCAAGTTATGTTGATTCATCTTAATATTTTTTTTACTGTTGCAGTGTCGTCTTAGAGGAAAGATTGATTCCAATGGAGTAGCTGCTGCCTTTTTGGAAGAGCGACTAAATATGGGTCTTAATTTTATTCTTTCTGCAGAGGTGAGGGCTAGTGTATTTTCTCTCTTCAGATGAGGCAAACATGCTTTACTCAATTACCTTTTTTCCTTCTGTTTTTCGGACATGTTTACTCAACTCACCTAGATGCATTTCCACTAGTGTATTTTCTCTCTCTTCAGATGAGGCAAACATGCTTTACTCAATTACCTTTTTTCCTTCTGTTTTTCGGACATGTTTACTCAACTCACCTAGATGCATTTCCATGAATAGTGGAAATATTGACATTTATGAAAATTTTAGCTGTTTATATCATCCCTCCACGTTCTTGATTGGTTTCTTTAGGTTGGTGCACTAAGACTCTAGGCACATTTCCTTTTAATAAAGTACACCCTACATTGTGGATTCTCTGTTGACAAGTACTAATGTTATAAATGCCATGCAGATTGATCATAGAAAGAAAGACTACAAATTTGGGTTTGGATTGACTGTTGGAGAGTAAGTGAATTTGGAGGACCAACGCTGTTTCGTCATTCTTGCCGGCAAGATAATATCTATTAATTTTTGCTTCCGAGTTAAACTATTGTCACAGGCTTCCATCATTTAAGCCAGTTTTAGCAGATGTCATTTATTTGGAGTTTTTTTTTTCTTTTTCAAATACAGTTGTAGAATGGCATTTCAAATAATGCAAATTGAGGCTTTAGCTACAGTAGTGACTGTAATTGCTGACTCTTTATCTTGTTGGTATGTTGTTATATATCTACATTCAACTTGAATTGTTCCAACATATACATATGTAAGGGGGACGTATAATATTAGCATCATTTTCTATTCCCGATCGGCCAATTG
Organism: Rosa lucieae; assembly: GCA_024704745.1. Classification (NCBI taxonomy): domain Eukaryota; kingdom Viridiplantae; phylum Streptophyta; class Magnoliopsida; order Rosales; family Rosaceae; genus Rosa; species Rosa lucieae. The sequence continues at coordinate 29,861,271 of CM045495.1, read as the reverse complement.
AATACGAAATGACCTGTCACAACATGTTTGGATGAAATGTTTCAATCCAAATGGAATATTTGCTCTGTGAGAGGTTGGATACAATAGCAATAGTTTTCTACCAAAGTGAGAGTTTATTGGGTAAGTTGACAAAAAACGTGGAGATTTGAGTTTAGAATTTGATCCTTTACAAAACCAAAAGCATTTAATAGACGCCAAATGCAGCATATTCATAGGTGCCAAATTTAATAATGTGATAATACAAAGAAATTTGCCGTGTTTAGCACTTTAGCCCGATAAAATTGAATTTTGTACGTATAATATTGCACTTGCATATGCCTAATACCCAGAGAACAAAAGAAAACCACCAACGCTTGGTGGTTCAAGTGGTAAAGAGCTTATTCCACCTTAGGCAATGTCTCGAGTTCGAGCCTTGTGAATGGAGCAGCCAGTTTTGGAAGAGCTTCCCTCCAAAATGGGGTTCGACCCGGCTTGAGGGATTAGTCCTTGCCTACGGGTGGGGGATGAGATACCCTGTTCTAATAAAAAAAAGAACAAAAGAAAACTGGGGAATTGATCTTTCCAAAGCCTATGATGGATTGAATTGGAAATTTATTGAAGAAGCCATTTCAAATTCCCATTGAGATAATTAAGCTTATTATGAATTGTGTAACAACTACTAGCTCTTAGGATTGTCTAAATGGGGAATTAACAGAGTCCTTGACTGCTTCTACAGGGATAAGACATGCTTCTAGAGGGATAAGATAAGGGAATCTTCTATCCCTTATTTATTTGTTCTATATGGAAAATCTATCTCATTTGATAACCTCTGCCCTCTGCTGGGGAAGTTGGTCAGTAGAAGAGAGTAAGAGCTTCAGGCTCTGGCCCCTTCATTTCACATTTTTATTTTGCAGATAATCTCATTTTATTACTTGTCATCTCTCTTTTCATGCATTCAATAAATCTTTGGTTGCCCCAAAAAAAGAAAAAGAAAACAGAGGTTGAATATACCTTAAAAGGAACAAACAGAAACATAAAAGATCAAAGTGGAATTATCGCTCGCTGAGTCGCTGTATTAAAAATGAAATATTTATTAAAGAAAAAAGTTCATACAGAGGACTTTCTTTTCTAATCTTGGTACGGTAGATGGCCAAAGCCTACAAACTACAACTTATCTACAAAATTGCCAGAGTACATAAACCCAAGAGCATCATTCCCAAACATGAACACCCAGTTTAGCATCATGCCTAAGTCCTAACCAGGGAAGGCAATCAGCATTCAGCCACCTCCTTTAGCTCGCTATATTCGTTGGGATAAACTACAAGATCAATCACCATAAATTGAAGTCTTGCAGCTTTTGCACCATAAGCATGGATGGTTTAATAACTCAACCATACGTCCATATCACATTCAACATAAAGAGCATGAATACCGCTTCTCCAGGCTAAAATTACATCGTTAAAGCACAGAAGGAATCCCGACATTAGTAGAAAAATCATTCCAAAAATCATTCCCTGAATTCTTACTTCCATTGGTGTTGAGCTTCAAAAGTATGAATAGGAGGAGGGCACCATTTTAAACCAACAGACAGTTTTCCTTGGACCAATTATTTTGCATACTCAATAATACTGCACTGCAGCCTATTTAGAAGCAACATAAAACACAACTTCACATTGCCACTGCCAAATATACCACAAAAAGTGAAAAACCAACGAGTAGATGTAGAAATGTGAACTTTAGCTTTCAGATTAGCAGCTATAATAAAAATTACAAGTAAGCCTGCTCCAACTTTGAAGAATCACATCAGTGTAAAATGGTCTGAAGGTTCAGTGTGCAACTTCCATCCAGCACTAATAGGATCACTATTGTCATCTGCATACTTAAAGATTAGTAACGAATTTCCAATGACACACGGCCCACAAGAACTTCTATTTTTGCAAGTTTCCCTTTCTGCTTCTAATGTCCTGTTGTTATATCAGCTAAGTGCAGGCTGCCCTAGCAGGTTTGCTTTATTGTCTTCTTTTCTTGTTCCTAATCGAAAAAAAATTCTTCTCCACTCGCTAAAACTACCAGGCATTTTTTTTTTTTAAATTTCATTTTCCCTTATATGTCATAGAGAATTTTCATTATAAACAAACAGTCGAGGAAAATGGGTGCCCAAAGAACAAACCTGGTCAGCTGGAGCAGGTGGTTTCGACCTGAAATTTTGATCTAATGCAGCTGCATTCAACATTCACTAGTTTATTGAAATCACTAAAGAGTAAAAAGCAGTCAGATATGTAACATAGATAGAGAAATCACAAGGTGTACCAAAGACTTGCAGAAACTAATGAGCCAATTCTATGAGCAAAATTGTATCGCTATTGTTGGATTGTTGCAGGGGTATGCTCTTCTTGGTCAGTCCACATTCCAAGCCCCCCTAATGATAAATTCAGTAAATATGTATCTGAGGGATAAGCATAGATAAATGTTGAAGCAATTACAGATGATTATATGTGGATCACAGCAAAAGAGCCTAGACAGCCAGGAGTCTGACAATTAAAGAAGACTACAATACTAGTTAGCATAAGGGTAGTTGAAGCAGAATAGTGGCGAAATGAATTCATCTTCTATCTCCTACAGCTCTTTAATTCTGTATGTTGCTTTTACTCCTAAGACAGTATCACAAAGTTCATTCTCAAATATTCCACAAAATGCAATTAGTAGAAATTCATCTGAAAACATGACTAAATACGAGAAGAACTAAGCCAACTAAACTTATCTGTCCTAAAAAGCGATAAAAGGTTAGCAACTCTAATAACCTCATGATATAACATTCATGATAAAATCTGATCTAAACCTGCTGTTGAGACTAATTTCTACTGCATTTTTAGTACATTTCTCTCTACATTTTGCTTAGTTGTTTCCTTAACAATGTCATTTCTAACTTGTTTTGTGTTTTTAGGTAGTTTTGAGTTTAGAAATGGAAGGCAAGGAGTTATGTGAGCAGAATTGGAGAAATGAAGCTTTCCTAATCCTATCAGGAAAATGAGTCCCAGTTGAAGCAGGAATCCTAAGTCAACTAGGAGAGAGCTTGGAAAAATGATGTTCGGAAATGAAGAATTGACAGAGTCCTAGTTGGACTAGGAAACCTGATGACACTAGGAGTCCTGATGCTGCTAGGAGACGTGGTGAGACTAGGAGATGTTGTGTTTTGAACATGACTCAAGATAGTTCAAGAATGTTCTAGATTTATGAAGAATTTCAGCAACAATGTATATGGATTTCGAATTGGCCCAATTTGGGAGAGTCTGGCCTGAAGTTTGAAGCATGTGACTTGCACATGAGTCTCTAGATCCTTCTTGACGTCTTGGAGGAGTCATTGGCCCATTTTAATTGCTTTTTGCTGTGAAAAATAAAGGAGAATATCAAGGAATTTTGGCAAATATATTTTGGGATTATTTTCGGATTTCTAGGGAATTTTTGAGAAGAAAATATAGGAATAAGTATTGAAATATGATTCCTAATTCCAAGGAGGCCGAAATAACGTCTAAGTACATGGAAGATTTCAGCCAAGAAAAGTTACTTGCTCTCTACTTCTCATGCAATTTTCTTATTGGTCGAGTGATGCAATTAAAGAGAAACAAAACCGAAAACAAAAGATGGTGTTCATGGTTACACTTTTTGATTAGCAAGAAGCTTCAAAAGGTGGTGGAATGGATGATGGCTACGGCAAGGATGCTTGAATGGAGAGGATGATGCTTCACGGCCTTGAACTTGGAACTTCTTGAAATTGCCGAAACTTGGAAGAGAAGGGGAAGCGTTTGTGGCTTTTGATTCTGAATTTTGTGGTGTGTAGAGGAGCTTGACAAACCTCCTTTATATAGTGAATGGCAAGGGCTAGGGTTCCCTTGAATATAAGAAAGTTATTTCGGATTTCTATGAATTTTGATTTTAATTTTCTGTTTTGGATTTATGATTTGCGATTTCTTGTGATGATGAATTGTTGATTTTAGTTAGGTGATTTTTGAACACTATGAAGCATGTTTTAGGTTCTCTAATTGAAAAATTGCGATTTCATTATGTTCTTGCATGATTGTTAATTTCAAGCTTCAATCCCATCTTTTATGTGTTAATTGATCTTTGGATGCATACTTAGGTTGATAAACACGTAATTGAATCCATATTAAGGTGCTAGCGTTCTAGGCTTTAATAATTTCGGTGGAAAACCTAAAATTACTTAGGTAAATTAACAATGAGTCTTGCATGCTTGATTAGTGTTCTAACTTGTGTTCTTGACTTGAATTGATCAAACTTCCATGATTCTTAATGCGTTGGAAAGTGTTTTTGTTAGTGATTAGCTACCACTAGTAATTGCATGCTTAATAGGGTTAACTATGGTGCGTTCATCTAGTTAATTTAATTAAGAGAAGTAAAAAGAACTTTGTATGCGTTCATCTTTGTTCTTGATTGATTGTATGCTTAGACATATTTTGATTCGCGCGTGATTTGATGTTTGAAACCTTGCCAACGTGTTAGTAGTAATTAATTACATCTAAATTCGTTCCATTCATTTAATTCTACTTGATTCTGGTTTTGATATGTCACACATGTATATATTTACTTAGTTGTTAAATTAAATAAACTCTAAATCCCCTTACTTGTATTTTTCGTAAATATTGTCTATATTATATAGTTTCCTTGGTCTAACATTTTATTTTTCAGGAATTAATTAGGCCATAATCCCCGGTTGAGAACGATCCCTACTTATTATTACTACATTGATAGGGTTTTAAATTGAGCACTAATTTTGTGCAGGTCTCCTGCCTTTGTTCTATTGTGGCATCTTTTTAAAACTGCATTACTAGTTGTAAAACAGGCACCTCATTAACACAAGTTTCTGGTTCTAGAAAGTGGAGTTAAACCAATGCATGCTTCAAACACAACCATAGCATTTCTTCATTATTATTATTATTATTATTATTTTGAGAATAACAACTTTATGCTCTAATTAAATTGACATAGAAGAATAAAAAGAAGGAAAAAAAGGGTTAGGAAGACTCATCTTGAGTTGCCTTCAATATGTTGCAAAAGTATCATTAGGGTTCCTCCCGGTTTGGCAAGAAGGATTGATATTGTTCTCGTCCTCCTCAACCGGTGTCAAGAAATTAAGCAAATATTCGGCTGCCTCAAAACCAGAGTAGTCAGGAGTAGGCGGCCATATCTCAAATTCTGGGGAGGTCACACTCTTAGTATTTAGAATTTGATCAATATTAGAAGAATGGCAAAGAACAGTAGCTAACCCATTATTGAGAACATCAGGATTCAGACAAATAAAATCATCAATTGACCCAAACATCACCTCAGCCATTGAGGATTCTGTGGGTATGTCATGTTAAACAAGTGGGCATATAAAATATATATATATTATATATATATATGTAAAGAAATACGTAAATAAATACAACTAAGTAGATTAGGATTCACTGACTTGATCTTGTGAAAGAGGCTCGCGTATGCAGCGCAATGTTCTAAGACAGAAATTCATCCACACACTTATGCTGTGGTTGATTGTAGATGTTTGCCATGCAGGATACAACTCTCGTTCTAAGGCCTTGCATGGATGCCTTGAAACTTGGCGAACTTCACTTGTGTTTCTCTAAAGTAATTTTCGAAGAAGATGTCGTTCCCAAAAACTTTTGACGTTCTTTTATAGAGTTCGGAGAAGAAGACGCAACTGAGAATACCTTGTGTAAATAGATACTTTATTCAATAACCTCAAAAGTAATATTTGACCAATATAAAAAAAAATTATAATTAAATAACTTTTGAAAGCTTTAAAAATCACAAGAATAATGAAAATTGCAATAAAAATTTGTAATTTTGCAAAAAAAAATAAATAAATTTGGAATTGTGAATTCCTTTCTAAAAGGGGAAATGAGGAGTGTGGATTGTAAATTTGGGAGTGTGAATTTCCGGAATCGTTGAAAATAAAACATTTGAAATTAAAAAGATTCTACAACGCCTCTCGCTCTAATCTTGCATAATCCTTTTTTAGTCTCACAAATGTAAATGTTCTTTCGCTAAGTCTTGTCGATAAACATGTCGAACGTTCTGAACAAAGTAAATATCTATAAAGATGAGGTTTAGCTTAGTGGGGTGCTTATATAAATAATACAAATAAATTATCAAAAAAATATTTAATGTTTAATGGATGCGTGAATGAGATGCCAACTCAAGCTCCACTCGTTCTCATACTACGTTTTCTCCTATGTTAGTCATCTTGTTTGCTCATGATATTCAGACCTGAAATCCAATGAGATCATTTTATCAACATTCTTGGTTGAAGGGGCATACTTTCCCCGATTTTGTTCACTTATGAGATAATCATAGATCCTGAATGCCTCATGACTCCAAACTCAACTACACAAAAGAATTTGTTTCTTTTAATTCATCTGGATACCAATGTTGCTCGTATCCTTTTACATACAAAACATTCAAATGCATACTCCCCATGCCTCTCTATGTATTATGTATGCCAATTTGAATATCAACGCTCGTAATATGATATTCAACACATGTTTTTATATAAACGGACAACACCCAATATGTAATTCAATTAATGGCAAGCAATTTACAAATTTCAATAATAACCAAGGACTTATAAATCGAAAATGTCACCAAAATATTGGCGATAATTTTGTTTTTTTTCATATGGCGATATTTTAGTTACCTTCCAATTAAGTTTTGTGAGATTTTATCGAAATTTCCCGAAATCTCGCCAATATCGAGGAAATTACAATAATTTCGAGAAAATCTCGCCAATATCTCAAAAATCCAGAAAATATCGGGAACTTAGCCTCGATATTAGCATTTTTTCAGCAAATAATCTAGCCAAAAAAATTTCAAGGCTGGGTTTCGAACCTATGCCAGTACCAAATAAATTGGAAGCCTTTGCCAATCCAACCAAACTGACACTTGTATGCATGCACCTTGGATTATATTTAAACCATCAGCTCTTTCTTTCTTTGCTTTACCACCCTGTTAGTTTCTTACTTAGCTAAGCTCTTATCACACTCATACTCCATATTCCCAAAACGAAATTAAATTAATTAAAGCTTCTAACAATTAACAAAACCCAAATTTCTTGGTCAAATTTTGACCAAAAAATAAAAACCATATTAGCTAAACAATTATTTTTCTCTGTAAAAATAAATGAAAATGTGTGATTAAACATGTCTTTCATTCTAATTAGATTAGTTGTACATTAAGATGTTTCGGTAAATAGACGTAATAAAATGCAAATTATTTTCAACTATATTACACATAAACTAGGATGTGTAAAAGACTATAGGTGTAATTTCATGTTTCAAATGGTGTTCCAATCCATATAACATCAAAAGTTGAGAATTTGAGATGTATTAAGTTAAATGTCAAAAATCTTTATTTTGTCAACACATATGAATTTATCTTATTTCACTACAAATCCATATGCAATGAGTTTGCTCAACATTTTATTGATATAATTACAAGAGATAATTGATCAAATAAGCATTTCTTAAAGCTTCATTTCAAATTTCCATATTTTTATATAGATTTCTGTTGTTTTTTTTCAAATATTTACCGAAATCGATATTTCCATCGAAATTTCTGTTTCTAGGACCATCAATATTTCCTTGAAACTCGATATTTTGGTTCTTAATAATAACTATTTAACATTTATTAGAAAATGCTTCCCGAGAGACCCTATATGGAATAGCTTTAACTTCAATGCTACTCAAGGCTAACAACAATGCGACTCACTTTTTGAAATCTTTATCCTTCTGCTCATTTTTGGATGCATCACCTAACTTATATTATGTGCAATTGTGTGTGATGTTACAAACTCCCAAGATTAGAAAATCAAGTTTTAGTAAAGGAAAAGTAAGAGTATCGTTGATAAAATGATCTCATTGGATTTCAGGTTTGAATATCATGCGTGAATGAGATGCCAGCACTCTTGATACGATACTTTTATTTTATTTTATTTTTTAGGATTTAGGGAAAAAAAAAGTAAGAGTGTCGTACCAAAAAGATTGAGTAACTCCACCCTAAGCTAGATTGTTGCGAAAACAAAATCTAGAAAATACCTGCAAGTCAAGATTTTTACAAATTAACGGTCTAGACCCTTTGGAAGCCAACACCACTAAAATGATGATATTAACAATGATAGTAGTGGGTCGAATTTGTGTTGATTAATTTAAAAGTAAATTAAACTAAAGTGCTAAAAAGTAAGCTAAACTAAATTGACAAACATAGAGCTAATCAAATGAGATGAAAGAGCCTCAAGGCATCGCACCTAGCCTTCGAAGTTCAGTGCTAACCACTACTAACAAAACTATAATTACCCACATATTTTAATAATCAAATGAGATGAAAGAGTGTCAAGGCATCACACCTAGCCTTCGAAGTTCAGTGCTAACCACTACTAACAAAACTATAATTACCCACATATTTTGATCTAAGACTTACTCCCACGGATTTCAGTGTCTGAAGGCTTTTATTCACGGTACATGCACAGATTGATTTATCGTGTTTTTTTTTTTTTTTTTTGAATAAAGGGCTGCTGCGGCTGTCCTCAAACCTTGATTAATGAAACTGTCGAATACAAGGGGGCGGGGGGACATTGAGCCTAAACCCCTGATTACAATAAGCATCTAGATTATTTTCCAAAATAATATCAGAAAGCTCTTCAGGAGACTTGTATTCTAACAATTAAGCACCAACTAGCAAAGAGTACACAATTAGCTACTCCATTTGCTTTAACATAGCAGTGACACAGCGGAAAGATAACTCGATATGTAACTCGATTACAACATAGCATAATTACCAGCTTTAGCACAGCTTTCCTCCTATGTTGCCGCCGGAGAATAGATCTGGCGACACTTAGTCTCACCCTGCCACTAGGCGGTAGCGACCACTTGACGAAGAAAGGAATTAGTGTCCTACCCAGAGCAGACAAGGCACTTGGAGTGCATAAATAGGCACAAAGCCCGACTAGTTCTACACAAAAAGTGTAGGATTTTATTGGTCGCAAAAAATGTATCCAACCTAAAAAACATAAAACTAAAATGACTGCAGAAAATAAAATAGCTTGGACAGGACCCAAAAGTTGGGCCCCAACCCTAACATAGACCCATGAAGCAAGGATATCAGAGCCATGGTTTAGGGCCCAGCCCAATTCTGATCCAGCACTAGCCTTGGGTCGCCGCCAGCTAAACCGGGTTGCAATCGCCTGAGACGGATCGTGCCTTCCTGCGTCAGACCCTCCCCTGCATCCGGCCACCACTTGCTTTAGTCCTCTGCCGACGTTGGAGTATCCTCTGAATCGGATCGAGACCTGTAACAAATCATGCTCGACCATCGCTCCTCCAACCCAGTTGTTCGATGACGCTGTTCGCATCCACCATCTTCGTGCAACCCTCTTGCAGAACGTCCCCCCGGATCTGGCCTCCCATCTGACCCGCCACATCGTCCTGCCAGAGTTGTACAATACCCACCCCGCCATTGCAATCCTTGCCACCGAACACTAAAAGCTTCGATCTGAAGCAAAAAAACCTCGATCAAAGAAACGCTGATCACTTAGCAATAGATCATGTTCGACGACAGCGTCCACAGACGCGTCGTCGAACAGAGGTAGAGACCCTTTTCTAAAACCCTACTTTTTCCGTCCAAAGAGGAACCTCTGTGAGAAGTAGGTTAACGAGAGAAGGTTGGTCTTTTCTTTTTTAATTTATCGTGCTGTTTGGAGGGAAAAATTTATACCAAACTACTCTAAGCATTGAAGTAGTAAAATCTAATCACGTATATCATAAATTAGCAATTCAATCAACCCACTTCACAGCCAACTATTTATGATCATTTTAGTTTATATACACAAATATAAGGATCCAAACAATAAATTTTATAGAATTTCATTATTATCATGAATATCATAAAAATGAATACACCATCAAACTTACTTGCAATATACATGATGAGATTAAGAGAAGTGGAAATACAAACCTGAAAAGAGAATCAATAACAATTATAAGTAAAGCATCAGTAGCTGGTTTAAGTTGTGATCAGAAGAACAGAAGAAATTGCAAACTTTGATTAGTCTGCTAATTATAAGCAGAATTGCCTATGAAATCCGTGTGAAATACATACACATTTGCAACTGATATCCGTGTGTATTTACCTTGATAACCAATAATTGCCATTCGATTGTTTACAAGGAATTCTGTCTCTAGTCTCCTTTCTCACATGGAATTCAGTAGCTAGTTTTTTTTTTCACACAGATATGTGTCTACATTTCACACAAATATTTGTGTGTTACTCATTTCACATAGAAATCTGTACTGAAAACTTATTGTCACGAAAAGCAGTCCTTCCATAATTCACTTAACATAAAAAATTAACTATTTATAAATAAACTAATTTATAATACTTACAGAAATTCGTGTGAATTGATATTCACACAGATAACCGTGTGAAAATATATTACCTTTTACATAGACATCTGTTACTATTGTTTATTCACAAGGATTTCCGTTGATATTGTTATTAAATGAATTATTGCGGGTCTAATTATACTTATTTGTATTTCGCATAGATAATTGTGGCTTTTAAATAATCTGTGTGAGTTAAATCTGTGTGAATTGTTATTTTGCTAGTATTGAACTAAACTACAAAAGTATTATGAAGATCCTTTCATTTATATATAATTTCATTGACAAGAATATATAGGGCATGACATCTAAGACGGCTCTACCGTGTAGGATAATGATCTCTTACCAAACATCTAATATGTGACCAAATTGCTACACATCTCATCAAAAATCAAACTGATCCATATTGTGAGTCTACCCACAGAACTCATACCGGTTTGTTTCTTCCTCTATATGTTAAAAAGATCTAAAACTTTGGCTTATTTAAAGTCATGGGTTACAAAAGACTTGGAATTTTTGGACCAAAAAAGACCAAGATCGAGATTAGGAAACAACTGCCAAAATAGAGTAGGTGAAACTTGAATAGAGACAAGAACTTGAATTGAAGAACAGAGTAGGTGAAACTTGAATCCGATAGTATTATTATTCATTATTAAGTAAACAACTAGTGTAACATTAGTTGTGCTGCTTATCAGCATAAATGAACTAGCCTTATACACTGTGTATATCAAGTACCAATAAAACAAGCTTTTTGAACTTAATATTTGTACGTTGCAATTAACTTATATATATATATATATATAATATATATATATAGAGTTGTAAATTTTAACCTGATCGAATTAAGCATATATGTATGAGTTTATCTGTTTAAAATTCAAATTCAAAGTTATGGTTATTCAGACAAATTGGATTAAGATAGGAAGTTACTTTGACAAGGAAGTTCCTTGATGGAAGGAACTGTCATGTAACTATAAATGTCAGTTTATAAAACTGAAGCCTCCACTGATTTTGATTCCTGCTGGAACACAGAACCATTCTCATTCTATTTTGTCCCATCAAGCAAATTAGAGAAGATATAGTCTATATCTAGGAGAAGACATAACATCAGCCAACCAAGTTAAATCACAACATCTGCATTTTCATTCTTATACATTTGATCTAACATTTGTGTTAGTTTTCTTTCGTTACAAGTTTCATGTACTTGATTTTTCTAACAAATGGTATCGGAGCACCTATGTTCAGATTTAGATTGATGTATGTTTAATTTTGTATTTGGTTGGTATTCTGGGATTCAACATTCATATCAGTAAAATTGTGGATAGGTTGTAAACATCATGTTATTTATCCTATGTCAAATTAATGATGAATATAACACTATTTATGGTCAATTGTTTAAACTTCATGGTTATATTTGAATATTTGTGTTTATTATATCTGGATTCATATTCTACTGCATATTTCATATAAGTACCTAATGTTGCCACATTAGGCATGTCTATATTGATATATGCAATGGATCAAGTAATATATCCCTCACTAGAAGGGCCCTTCTAGGAAGGGATCCCTTTTTTTTGGTCTTTTATAGGAATAGGACATTAGACCAACTTTTATATACAGGGCCCTTCTAGGAAGGGATCCATTTTTTTGGTATTTTCTAGGGATAGGGCATTAGACCAGCTTTTCAATCATATTTTTGCATCTCAACTATTCAGTTTTTAGGTCCTAATGTGTAGATCACTTCTGCAAATTTTCAGCCAAATTAATTATTGTTAAGGCATTCAAAATGGTGATTTAAGATTATAAGTATGAACGGTTCAAGTTTGACATATTTGGTTCGTCTGTTGATTTAATCTAGTCTGATACCTTAACAATCACCAATTTGGCTGAAAATTTGCAGATATTATCTACACATTAGGACCTAAAAGCTGAATGGTTAAGATGCCGAAATGTTAAGGTACGTTGAAAGGTCTGAACATGAACATTGATGATCCTTTTATGGTGCATATGAATTAGCACATTGATGAATGCACTGGCTAGGATGAAATACAATGGACATGGAAACATAAGAGAGTACATTAAGAAGGGGATTGACATTGCAGGAAAGCTGAAAGACTGGAACATGAACATTGATGATCCTTTTCTGGTGCATATGTTGTTGAACTCTTTCCTTGATTAGTATAAGCCATCTAAAGAGCCTCTATAACACACAGAAAGAAAATTGGAGTCATAATGAACTGATTTCCATTTGTGTATAGGAAGAAGATGAAATGATCAAAAGGGGAAAGGCAGTCAGCATCAACTACATATCCAAGCCAATGAATAAGAAAGACTTTGGCAACAAGAACTCTAAGGCTAGTTCTTCAAAATCTGGTGTGAAGACTGATCTGAACAAAAACAAGTCTCTCAACAAATATGGTCCAATGAAATGTTTCTTTTGCAAGAAAACAGGTTATTTCAAGAAGAACTATGAGGGTTTCAAAAACTGGTTGAACAAGAAAGGTACTTTTCTGTTAAAATAAACTTTTACTTTAGAGTCTCATGCATCTGTTAATAAAAATTCATGGTGGTTTGACATTGGTTCACCCATACTATTGTTAATTCCTTGACGGGATTATCAAGCAAAACAATCCTAAACTAGAATGAAACAAGGGTATGCACTGCAAATGACCAAAGGGTGCAGTTCAAGTTGTAGGATGTGTTAAATTAGTATTAATTAAGAATAGGATTGTGTTAGTACTAGATAATGTGTATTGTATTCCCTCAATAAAGAGAAACCTAATATCTAGTTCTAAATTTGTAATGGATGATGCTTTCAGCTTGTCGAGTAATAATAGGGTATGTATTTCTATAAGATTCATCTTGCTTTGGTGATGCTACTTTAATAGATGGTTACTGACATGTAAATTGCATGAATGCAGCTACTCAAAATCATCAAGTTTTCAATATTTCAAAAACCGTTGGTGTCAAAAGAAAGCAAAAACAACATAAATCTTCATTCTTTGGCACAAAAGGCTAGGTCATATTTCAAAACAAAGGCTGCATGAGGTAGTGAAACAAGAAATTTTGCCTGCATTAGACTTTAGTGATTTTGAAACCTGTGTGGACTGTTTGAAAGCAAAATTGACAAACCGAAGAAATTTAAACTCCAAATGGTCTGCGAACTTGCTTGAATTAATCCACAAACAGATGTTTGTGCTCCATTTCCTATAAACACTATATGTGGAAATTCATAATTTGGGGCTTTTATTGATGATTTTCAAGATATTGCTTTGTGTATTTAATTTCTGAAAAATCACAAGTGCTTGATGTTTTCTAAATCTTCAAAACTGAAGTAGAGAGACAAACAAAAAGAGTTATTAAAGCCATAAGGTCAGATCGAGGAGGTGAGTACTATGGTAAATATTCAGAAAAGGGGCAACATAAAGCACCCTTTGCTGCATATCTAGAATAATGTGGCATTGTTGCTCAATATACCACCTTTATATACACCACACCAGAATGGTGTATCTGAAAGAAGAAACAGAACGCTAATGAACATGATTAGAAGCATGTTCTCCATATCAGGATTACCAAGGTTCTTATGGGGAGAGGCTTTGAAAACAGCAAACTATATCTGTAACAGAACACCAAGCAAGGAAGTCAACAATACTCCATTTGAAAACTGGTGTGGATACAAACCAAGCCTCAATCATTTTCATGTTTGGGGCTGCATGGCAGAAGCAAGGATTTACAATGGAGAAAATGACAAGCTTGAATCAAAATCAATAAGTACACACTTTATTGATTATTCAGAAAAGGCTAGGTGATTTAAGTTTTACTGTCATTCAAGGCATAACATAATTTTTAAGACATGTAGAGCAACTTTCTTTGATGAGATATTTGTTCAAAATGAAAATGTGCCTGCAGGAATGTAGAACAATAGTATCATAACATGGAAGAATGGTTTGTATTTCCATAAATGCTGTAGACATAAGATCATTTGATTGCTACATATATGTTTCAGGAGCCAATCATTGAAAATTAAACTCAATCAGTCAATGTTGAAAAACCAATCATTGAAGATAATCATCCTCAAGAGAATATAGATATGCCAGAAGCAGTTATTCAAGAACAACCAGTCTTAAGAAGGTCACAAAGTACAAGAAAGTCTGCAATACCAAGTGATTATCACCTATTCTTGACTGCAGTTGAATTTGATTTGGGGGAAGAAAATGATCCCACCTCATTAAAAGAAGCCATGCAATCTAACAACATCCCAAACAAAAGGGCAATGGATATATCTCATGAGATCAAGAGTGATTATGGTTTAGATATTGCGTAACGGACTGTTTGGTATGGTAATGAGTTGGCAAAGGCAGCCGTGCTTGATGATGAAGCTGAGTCTTACGGCCAACTAGTTTGGTACTGTGAGTCCATATGAAGACAAATAGTGACTCTAGGATTATGTTGGAGTTTGATCTAGAAACTCAAAGGTTTCAGAGGATGTTTGTGTGCTACGGTGCATGCATGAAGGGTTTTCAATCTTGTAGACTGAATTTATCATTGATGCTACAGTCATCAAGAACACGTACAAGGGGCAGCTTATTGGTGCATCAACAAAGGACGCAAATCAAGGTAGAATTTCATTCTAGTTTTTGATTTTTTTTCTTTGTTTTCTGCTGTGTTCTATTTTTGGTTATATTAGTGACATGGCCAGTAACCTAGCCAGTGACATGGCTAATGAGTGCCAGTGACATGACAGTTTGACATTATTATTATTATTATTATTATTGTTGTTGTTGTGTTGTTGTAAATATTAGAGTTAAATACTATTTACTTCTTATACTTATAGAGTTTCATTGTTTCAGTCCCTGACGTTCGAATTTCACCTAAAAACTCCTCGAACTCTCAATTTCCTCCCAATTAGTCCATGCCGTCAAGCTCCATCAAAATTATCCGTTAAATTGCTGACGTGACATCCATTTCACACTAAAATATCTATTTTACGCTCATGGTTTTTTTTTCTCTGTTTTTTTTCTTTTTCTTTTGACCCCTTCTTCTTCCAACTCTCTCTCCCCCTCTCCGTCTTCTTCTTCCTCCAAAAACAAACCCAACTCTCTTTCCATCTTCTTCTTTCAACTGGAGGAGAATCTGGACTTGCTCGCCATCACCTCATGGAGCTTGAAGTTGTTGGATGTTTCACCATCTTCATCACCGACGATTATGAAATCAGCGAAAATCTAAACCAAACCATCCTCAGATTCTTACGTTCTCCTAAACCAAATCAAATCCCTATCAATACCAATGTCAACCTAAACCAAATTGATCAAATCCAACAAAGTCCAAATCTTTACAACTCCTCAGATTCTTACCATCACAAATCGGTCCAGCCCGATCCCGATTCCGATATGTCTTTGTAGGGGAGGCGGCCGAAGCAATCCAAGTAGCGGCGGGGGATGTGGAGGTCGTGGTGGTAGTGGTGGAAAGACTAGAGTCACTGAATGACAATTTGCCTAGAGTTTCAGAGTAAGTGAAAGCCTCTTCCTCACCGATCTCGACTTGGAGAAATTTCCGCTCCGGTTGTCGTCGTCGTCGTCCTCCTCAACGCCATCTTTCCACTACGCTCTCCAGCCAAACATGTAGTACAGAATCTGGGTTGTGGGATTTGGTTAAGAAAGTGGGTCGAGTACTGCTATGTGGATGTTGTTGGTTTTGGTGTTGAGCTTGAAGAGGTAGAATCAAAGAGTAATGAGGTCGAAGTAGAAAGAGAAGAGATTAGAGAGGAGCAAGAGAAAGTCTTGGCCGACGAGGTCGTTGAGGGTCCTGGGCCTCATGCGCCCCGACAAGGGCTGGTGGTGGGCCGCGGCGGTTGAGGGTTTATTGGAGGTAGTGGGCGGCGGGGTTTCCGGGACGAGAAGTTTGTGGCGCTTGGGGAGTTAGGAGGTTGGGGTGGACTATTGTTCTTCTGGTTCTTGTTTGTCTTGGGATTGTGAATTTGTGGATTGGGAGAGGAAGAAGCAATCGAAATTGGGTTGAGAGGTGGCGGTGGGAGTGGGGTGGTTATGGAGGAATTGCGGTTGAGAATCCAATCGGTGGCTTTGAGAGCGGAGTTGCCACCGCTGGTGGCGAGGGCTTTGGTGGCGAGGTCGGTGGGGAAGCCCATGCTTAGCAGCTGCTGCATCTCCATCTCGACATGGTGGAAGAAGAAGGGGTAAAAAGACAAAAAGGAAAAAAAAGAGACAAAGAAATTAAAAAATAAAAAATAAAATCAGTGATGAGGGTAAAATAGACATTTTGACTTGAAATGGATGCCATGTCAGCAATTTAACTGACAATTTGGACGGAACTTGACGGCGGGGACTAATTTGGAGGAAATTGAGAGTTCGAGGGGTTTTTAGGTGAAATTCGAACGTCAGGGACTGAAACGATGAAACCCTATAAGTATAGGGAGTAAACAGTATTTAACTCTAAATATTATATATAGATGGCTGTCCACTGTAAATAATCATTAATTATGTCCTTATGATGTAAATCATACTCCTATATAAAAGGGTCTAATGAGAATGAAACATACACTTATGATTTTGTTTCTCTTTTCTATCTCTTTCTTATTCTCTAGTTTATAACACATTATCAGCACGCATTTGCTTTTTTTCTTTCTTCTTCTTTGAACTCTATGATGATCTGCAAGTCTTATGGTGCAACATAGTTGCTTATACCAAGGCAAATGATCTATGAGTTTCTTTTTTTCTCTATAGATGAATATCAATTTTTTTGTGTTCGTTCATATAATTGTTGAAAATTTATATTTCATATACGACAATGAGAACTACATGTTCCATTGCTCAAGACTCGAGTCCTCTGACCGAGTAGTCTTAGACCTATGGCTCTACAGACATCACACGAATGTTTTTCTCGTGTTTTCCCTATGGGATCCATTGTTCATATTTATGAACTCTTCGAAACCTTTGTTTCGTATATGAATTTTTCTATCATTTTTCATAGAACATACTGTTCTAATACTTATGGATCCTGATATATCTCTTCTTTTCTCTTTGTAGAAAGATGACACATCTAACAAACTTGGACATTGATCGTCTTGAAATTTCTAGCAAGAACTATTTGATGCCGAAATTCACCTTATGGCTAACAACCTTGGAAATGCCATAAAAAAAATTGACAATAAGTCATCAGTGCAAAATCAAGCCAAGGCTATGATTTTCTTGTGTCATCATATTGATGAGAGCCTAAAACATGAGTACGTTATGGTGAAAGACCCGTTTGAGCTTTTTCAAGAATTAGCTGATCAATTTGCTCACTAATACCATTGTTCTACTTAGAGCACAATATGAATGGACGCATTTGTGCCTTCAGAACTTTAACTCTGTCATTGATTTTAATTCCGCTATGCATCAGATTACCTCCCAGCTAAAATTATGTGGAGAATTTATCAGTGAAGATAACAAGCTCAAAGTCTCTGATTTTTTTTTTGTGGACAATGGAAAACTTATTGATTACATGATCAGCGGTGGTTTTCTCGACACCGAATAATTTTAAGCCTATGTTTAGGTGTTTTTTTTTTTTTGTCTCTATTTATTTTGTTTAGTCATTTTAAGCCTATGTTCTGGCACTGATTAAACGTAATTACGTTTCAGTATCTTTATCTATTTAATCACATTTATTACGTTTAAACTACCTTTATTACAATTCTTTCATAACTGAATTTGTCATGAGAATTTGTTGCAAAAGTTACAATTATCATGATAATATTTCTAATTACCATTATCTGGCAGTTATTGTTATTAATAACTCATTTTATTATCAATTTTATTACCATTCTCCGGTAATTGTTGTTATAAGTAACTCATTCTATTACCATTATTTGATACTTATTACAGTTATTTATTTTATGCAATCATGGCAAGGCAGGGTTAGGGTTTATGGGCTCGGGTTTGGGATTTTTTCCTCAAACTATTGGGCCTCGTTTTTGGGCTCTGCTGGCTGGTTTAGGTCTTGGGTCTGTCCTTAAGGCTTGAGCCTCTTTTAGTAGTGTTGTCTATTTTTTTACTTGAACTTGGGGAAGCCCCCTTTGCGTAGGGAGGTCCTGGGTTCCGTCGAATAAGTTGGGGTTTCTTTATTTTCTTTTCTTGCCCTAACATTGTCTAGGTTTGGTTCTTGGTCCTATTACCATAATGATTTCATTTGGTTGCTTTAGGGTAGCCTGCATGGCTTGATATTGACGTGGCCCTTTCAGGGGTAGATCATGTTGTGTAATCACTTATATTCTAATATTTCAAAAAAAAAAAAAATAACAAAATACATTCCATTGCCAGGACTTGAACCCCAATCCTTTGGGTGAGAACCGAATATCCTGACCAACTAGACTACAACAAATTTTTGATTATTTGGTTATAACGTTATATTAATGTATGTTCCAATTACTGACTCTAAATGAATCTGTCTCTATTTTGGCATATGGTACTTGTACATACTATTAGATATTTGGCACTATCGGCTGGGCCCCGTATGAGTGTCCAACCACCATACAATGGCCCGGGTTCGCAACCTACCATCGCGGTACTCACCAGGGACGACACCTTGGACATCAAGGACTTCAGACCTAACCAACATAGGCTATCTGAGTACACATTAGGAGAATGGATATAAACCACAAGACAACCTGCGTCCCACATCGAGAATATGGGAATTACTCTTCACATGCTCGAGTATTAAAGATTAATACAACCACCTTTTAGTGGGTGATAACTCATTCCTCATACTATTACTCTGTCCATTTCTATATCGGTACCTTACTCTGGCATTGGAGAGGTATAAGCCGTCCAGTATGGTTTATCCCTCTGACGTGTTGTTACTGATATAGGATACAGGAGTTGACTTTGTACCCCAGGTGGTATAGCATTCTGTGTGAGGTACATGGAAAAAGCCACCAGAAACATTGGTGCTCCAGATAGGGGTACCGAATCATGACTGAGCAGGAAGAAACGGTAGGTGAGGGCAGAAGTGTTACCCGAGCATTAATATTCACTCCGGGCACTTCATCTGCAGGGACGCCAAGTGTGGGAAGAGAAACACATGGTCTTGGATTCTTGGACCCGCAGAACGCAAGCAACCTACCAGTCATCCAGGACCAATTGGCCCCGGTCTCAGAGTTGGAGTCCATACGAGCAGAGATCACAGCCTTCCAGAAACGAGTCAGGATCGATTGGGAACAATAAAGAATCGATAGGGAGACTAACTTCATTTCACAACAGAGATTGCAGGAGCTGGAGGATGAAAACACTGAGCTTGCCTGGACACTGGACCGAAGGCACCAACATAACGAGGCACTCACCCAGGCCTCGCTAGAGCATCTCAGATAACAACAGAGTTAAATGCTGCCCCAGTTACTGGGGTAACCGGCGGCCCGCCAACTCCGTCCACGGGAAGAGGTCATCGGGTCATCCAGATACCGGTAGATCTGTACCCGGAAAGCTTGAGGCATATGCCACCACTGCCTTTACCCCAGCCAACTCAAAATGAGCCACTGGTAACTGATCCAAACACGGCGTTGCTCTTGCAAGTGAGCAACTCCTTGCATGCCCTTCAGGCAAGGGTAGAGGAAACAGATAATAGGGACACTTGGCGGCACCTGACCACTTACGAAGACCGTTCGGGTCCTTTCACCCAACAGGTTAGAGGTGCAATTCGGTCGAACATATCAAAGCCGCTGAAGATTGACTATACGGGAATTGGGGACTCGTACCAACACCTACAGGCTTTCCGGTCACAGACAAGCGCCAAGGGAAACACGGATGAGGTGTGTTGTAACATGTTCTAGGAGACATTATCAGGGGAAGCTTTGAGTTGGTTTTATGAACTGCCGGCCGGTTATGTAGGGAATTTCAAGGAGCTTGCGGACAAATTTGTAGCTCGATTCATCCTACGTACTGATGGGATACACACCCCGAAGGGACTGCTAAAGGTTCAGCAGGGGGAGAATGAAATGTTGAAATCCTTCGTCAGCCGGTGGCAGGCGGCTACCGCTTAGTGCCAGGACCTTAACAAGGAACTGGTTGAACTGGCTTTCAGGAGGGGCTTAAGGCCCGGGGAGTTCCTTTACTGGATTAATCATCATCCCTCGGCTAGCTACGACTAGCTGATGGCCACAACTATCAGACACGCTCAAGTAGTGAATTGGAGGTCCGAAAGGTAGTGAACCAGTGGAATATTTGCTATGGGTGGTTTGGAGATTCCGGTGGCCGGTTAGGTAGGTTTTCGGCCGGTTCTGCCGCCAGTTATGGATTCCTACGGTCGAGGGCTTCAAGTTGTGTGGCGGAGGCAGAAAAGGTTTCAAGGTATTGTATTCGGATTTAGGGTTTTAGCTATTTGGTTTAGGGTTAGGGCTTCGTGCTGATAACGTGTTTAAGGAAAACCAAAATTGGGAGAGAATTGAGTCGTGCTTTTATTAATAATAGGGGCCTCTTTATATAGAGGATTACAAGACATAGAATCAGAGTTATACGAATATCTATGAATATTTCTGAGAACATCTCTAGTTCAAAACCTTGTTACAACTAGGTCATGTAACCTAGAGTTTGGGCCAGACACATATTCTGGATTTACTTCAACACCAAAAAAATATTACAAACTTGTGTAAATATCTACTTTATTTGAATAACCTCAAAAGTAATATTTGACCAATATAAAAAAAATTATAATTAAATAACTTTTGAAAGCTTGAAAAATAAAAAAATTTGTCATTTTGCAAAAAAAAAAAAAAAAATTAGGATTGTGAATTCCTTTCTAAAAGGGGAAATGAGGAGTGTGGATTGTAGATTTGGGAGTGTGAATTTCCGGAATCGTTGAAAATAAAACATTTAAAATTAAAAAGAATCTAGAACGCCTCTCGCTCTAATCCTACAGAATCCTTTTTGAGTCTCACAAATGTAAATGTTTTCTCGCTGAGTCTTATCAATAAATATGTCTGTGATGACCTGGATTTCCGTTATTTAATTATTGCAATTAATAATTGACCAGTTATACGAATTATTGTTATTATGCTTTATTCGTATGTCGTATGTGAAGTAGAATTGTTCTCGGACGAATAACTATTCAGAAAATGTGGATTTAGGGGGGGGGGGGGGGTTTGAGGTTGACTTTTTATACATTGAGATTCTCCAAAAACTTGCTTCACGAAAGTGGTGTAGCGCGTCGATAAGTGTTCGTGAACATGTGGCACGCGAAAATTGGAGTTCGTATGAGAAAGTTATGTGCGTTTGAAAATTTGGGAAATTTCTATAAATAGGAAAAATTAAGGGATTTTTCATTAAACCCTAGAATTTTCTTTTTTTCATTTTCTCCCCTGAAATTCTCTCTGTTCTCTCTCTTCCAACCCAAGAAAATCCGACGACCCAACCCGGACCCATCGCCGTTTTCCGGCAACTCACAACGGAGGACCCGACCCAGATCAATTAGCCCAGCTGTCCTCCGTCGACCCCTGGGGTCAATTTCACCGGTGGAGCAACCCAAAAGGAGATCGGAGAAGTGAACAGTGATAGCGGATTGACCCGGTCGGAAATCAACTTTTCTGCAACGTCTCGGCTGATCCTTCTCAGTTTTGGAATCTCCTCCTTCTCTTGATCATCCTCATACCCGCCTTGAAGGATGATTTTGAGTGTGGAGTGAAAGATCGAGGTTTGAAAATCAGCGGTGCACAACGAATCTAGAGCTTGATCAGACGGCAGCGATAGGTCGATCTTGCAAGCTTGATCTAGGACATTCTAGACCAATCTAGGCTTAGCACCAGGTATGAAAATTGCTCAACTCTTCATGATGAACATTTTTGGATGGCATGATTGTTGTGATTTTGAGTTTGGCCGGTGGCATTGCATCACCGCCCGTGGTGGCGTTTCGGCCATGTAAGATACAGATTCTAGTTTAATATATCATCTACTCGTCGATACGAGCGTTTTGATATACAATACATAATTTTTGGAGATCGAATGAATATGTTATGATTTTTTCGATTTCGGACCATTCAATTATCTGATCTGTGAGGATTCGAGCATTCGATCGACTTATGGTTTTGTCATATCGATCATAGGAGTGTTCCGAAGACTTTGGGTGGTCTCGGACAAGGTTTTCGATTGGCATTACTTTCGGGTTGTAGTTCGATTTGGGGTTTTGAACTTTAATCATTGTATTTCGTTGACTGAATCTGTCACGCCCTGATTTTTAACACAAATAAAAATCGATATATAATCCCATAATTATACATGCGCGATCGTTCAACCATCAATACAAAGTACATGGAGACATCTTCCCTTTACAGCAAGTACATATTGATGCCATGAACCCACAATTTCAAATATTGACCCGCTCCACAGAGTCATATATTACAAAACTTACGAATTAAATTGTCATCACAAAATAAAACGTAAATGCACCTCAGAGCTTACTACATAGCGGAAGTCATAACAAGGGTAAAGCCAACAAAATTTGCTTCCTACCCGTTCAGCTGCCAACAAGCTACCTCAGCTTCAGCCACGATTACCCTGACTTGCAGGATTAACCCCTACACCATAGAATGGTGCACCGGGTTTCCACACAACAAAACCCGGTAAGCTTATGAAAGCTCGTATGAGTAACTCATGAACATCAATCAACAACTCACACACATCAACTTAAGGAAACCATGCAACCATGATTCCTTCTAACACTTCATAACCTTTCCATCGAAAGGACAACATAAATCACCACTGTGACAATGTTCTATTTGCTAACATAACCATCAAGAAGCAATTCAAGTCTCATCTAGACAATAAACGAAGAATACTCTCGGAACTCTCCTTTAAACTACATACTTATGAGTCTCCAGCAATCTCGACCGTTACCACCATAATCTATAATGGCAGACAGACTATAGCTATATTGAAATCGTAACCACTCGCCCGGCCACGAACGTGATTATCTATTTGCTGCCTTGGTCACCATCTGCGACCTGTCACCATCTGTGACATGTGATGTTCAGACCCCGTCTGGTCTTAGAATTAACATTAAGGTCACCATATGCGACCTGTCACCATCTGCAACCTGTCACCATCTGTGACATAAGATCTTCGGACCCCATCTGGTTATAAAATCAAACATCAAGGTCACCATCTGCGACCTGTCACCATCTGTGACATATAAGCTTCTTAGACCCTGTTTGGTCTTAAAGTCAACGTTAAGTAAGTCGCACCCGACCTAAAAATGTTACAAACATCTAGTTTCGGCTTTCCCAATCCCTGCTCACCATCTGTGACCCTTGGCACAAAGACTAATACATCTAAAATGAGTCACGCTTGACCCAAAAATGTAACATCAAGTTCAATATTTTTCAAACAATAGAAAACATCTTTTTCCACAATATTGTTTCCTGAAAAGTCACATTCAAAAATAATATGAACACCATTATGCATATTATTCATCACAATCATCCACAAGGATATATATATTTCACGTAAATATATATATACATAGCCATTCGCTCAGGAATGTCTACTAATGCCAACTATAGTTTGCAGTTAAATAATTAACGCCAAAACAATAATGGTAATTCCGTTCATAATGAACCTTGTGAGATTACTCACCTCGAAACTCCCGCTGAGTCTTCAATATAGTACAAAGCCGCCAATCCACAAAATAACCGTCCAATGTACTTCGTCAAGTACCTAATCACATACTGTTCCAACTTAGTAACGATTCACATTTGATTTAAGTTCGAAACCTATGTTTTGAACTAAAATCACCAAAGTGGCGCCAATCGAGGCAAAACCACATCCGAGACCTCCCAAAGTCTCCGGAAAAATTTCACGATCAATATGACCAAACCACAAGTCGATCGGACGCTCGAATCCTCACGGATCGAATAAATCGACCGGTATGAAACTGCAAAAATCATAACAATGCCATACAAACTCCAAAATTTGCATATTATATAGCGAAACGCTCGTATCAACGAGTAGAACATATATAATACCAAAAACAGTTCCTTACATGGCCGGAAAGCCACTAGAACGCCTTCACAGGCGGTGGTGCACCGCCGCCGGCCAAAACTCAATATTTCACAAAAGTCCTAACATCAAAGCTGTTCATCTAAGCATGCTTGTGAATTTTCATAACTAGCTTGAAGTCAGAAAACAAGCATAAAGGGTCGAAAACTACCTCACAAGCTTTGGATTTTTGCTCAAACTGAGTTGAACCAATTTCCACGTAAATCGATCAAAACAAACACCATAGATCGAGCAGGGAGCCTTCTCTGAACTCAACCAAGGAAGCATGAAGCCATGAAGTCGCCGGAGCTGCGTTTTCCGGTCGAGTCCGAAAACACCAACTACGCCGCCTTTCTGCGCCGTACAAGGTGGGTATCGTTGCTAGAGGATGCCACAGAGACGACCAGACGGAGGAGACGAACCAGCTGTATTTCACGGCTTGAGATCGCCAGAAACCGCTTGAAAAGTCTGGTCTAGTCGCCGAGTTCGGGTCGGGTCAAGCGAAAAACTCAGACACTGAAGGTACAGTCAAGAGAGAAGAGAGAGAGAGGAATTTGTTTCCGGAAAGGGAAAGTGAAATAATGAATCCATTTTCTGATTTTTCTCTATTTATACCAAAATGGAAACTTCTTCCCATGACCATAACTTTCTCATACTAACTCTGATTGACACAAACCACATGTCCACGAACTCGTATCGAAGCGCCCTACAACTTTCGTGAAGGAAGTTTTCCAAGAATCCCAATGTATAAAAAGTCAAACATGACATGACCCCCTAAACTGTGAAATTCGAATAATTATACGACGAAAACCATTACACTTCACAAACAACCTACGAATAAAGCACAATAACAATTATTGGTACATCTGGTCCATTATTAATTACCAAAATTAAATAGCAGAAATCCAGGTAATCACAAAATTGAGGCTGTACTTTCCTTAGATGCTTGACAGAGTGCGTTATGTAAGTAATCTAGTGGTGTGAAGATGTAGCGGGAATTTCAAAGTGAGTAATCTCACAATGTTCATTTACGAATGGAGTTACCATTATCGTTTTGGGAGTTATTTATTTAACTGCAAACTATAGTTGGTATTAATAGGCATTCCTAAGTGAATGACTACGTGTATATATATATATATATATATTTACGTGAAATATATATGTATTGGTGATTTTTGTTGATTGATGGAAACAATATGCATGAATGAAGTTTTTTATTGTTTTGTGTTGTGGCTTTTCGGAAAACATATGTTTGGGAAATGATGGATTTCTATTGTTTTGAAAAGAATTGAGAATTGTGTAACATTTTGAGTCAGGTTTGACTTCTTTAATGTTTTATTCCGAGGCACTGAGAGGTCCAAGGAATTAAGGTCAAATGGTGACCTTAGGCAGTGTATCGAGTAATCACCTCTTTGGCTGGACGAGTGGTTACGATTTCAGTTAGATCTAGTCTGTCTGCCTGCCAGTGTAACTCATGGGGTAACGGAGCGAGGTTATATCTAACTCATGAGTTTGTGTTTAAGGAATCAAGGAGTGAGTTGTTTTCCTTATTTACAATTTAGAAGAAATCAAGGTGTGAGTTGCTTTCTTTATTTCGTATTAATGAAAATCAAAGAGTGAGTTGCTTTCTTTTGTTACGTTTTGAAAGGAATCAAAGAGTGAGTTGCTTTCTTTTGTTACGTTTTGAAAGGAATCAAAGAGTGAGTTGCTTTCCTTTATTACATGTTCGTAAGGAATCAAGGTGTGGGTTGTTTTCCTTATTTTTGGTGTGAGTTGTTTAGTAGTTGTTTTGAGTTACTCATACAAGCTTTCATAAGCTTACCGGGTTTGTTGTGTGGCAAAACGATGCACAATTCAATGGTGTAGAGGTTAATCATGCAGGTCAGGATAATCGTGGCTGAAGCTGAGGTAGCGTCTTTGCAGCTTTATGGTAGAAACCATTTTTGTGACTTTACCGTTGATAAGACTTCTGTTGTGTAGTAAGCTCCGAGGAGCATTTAAAAAATTTTATTTTATTGTGACAATTTAATTAGTAAGTTTATGTAATATATGACTCTGTGGAGCGGGTCTGTATTGACATAGTGGGTTCAGGGCATCAGTATGTACTTGGTTTAAAAGGAAAAAAGTTTTTTAGGTATTTTGTATTGATAGCTGAACCATCACACATGTATAATTATGGGATTATATATCAATTTTTATTTGTGTTAAAAATCAGGGGCGTGACAATGTCGAACGTCCTGAACAAAGTAAATATCTATAGAGATGAGCTTTCCCTCAGTAGGGCCAGACCTTTTTAACTTATATAAATAATACAAATAAATTATCAAAAAAATATTTAGTGTCTAATGCATGCGTGAATGAGATGCCAACTCAAGCTCCACTCGGACTCATAGTACGTTTTCCTCTATTGTTAATCATCTTGTTTGCTCATTTTATTCAGACCCGAAATCTAGTGCGATCATTTTATCAACACTCTTTGTTGAAGGGGCATACTTTGTGCACTTATGAGCTGATCATAGATCCTGAACGCCTCATGAATCCAAATTCAACTACACAAAAGGATTTGTTTCTTTTTAATTCATCTGGATACCAATGTTGCTCGTATCCTTCCACATACACTACATTCAAATGCATACTCCCCATGCTTCTCTATGCATTATGTATGCCAATTAGAATATCAACGCTCGCAATACAATATTTAACACATGTTTTTATATACAGCAACAACACCCAATATGTAATTCAATTAATGGCAAACAATTTACAGATTTCACTAATAACTATTTAACATTTATTAGAAAATGTTTCCCTAGAGACCCTATCTAGAATTCAAGCTTTAACCACAACGCTACTCAAGACTAATAACAATGCGACTCACGTTTTGAAATCTTTATCCTTCTACTCATTTTTGGTTGGATCACCTAACTTATATTATGTGCAATTGTGTGTGATGTTACCAACTCCAAGATTAGGAGATCAAGTTTTAGTAAAGGAAAAGTAAGAGTATCATAACTAGCCTCCGAAGTTCAGTCCTAAGCACTACTAGAAAAACAACAATTACCCACATATTTTAATCTAAGACTTCCTCACATAGATTTCAGTGTCTGATGGCTCTTACTCAAGGTATACGCACATATTAATTTATCGCGTTGTTTGGAGGGAAAATCATGTATATCATAAATTAGCAATTCAATCAACCTACTTCACAACCGACATTTTTGTTCGTTTTAGTTTATATACACAAATATAAGGATCCAAACCATAAATTTTATAGAATTTCATTAGTATCTTGAATATCATAAAAATGAATACACCATCAAACCTACTTGCAATATACATGATGAGATTAAGAGGAGTGGAAATACAAACCTAAAAAGAGAATCAATAACAATTATATGTAAAGCATCAGTAACTGGTTTAAGCTGTGATCAGAAGAATAGAAGAAATATCAAACTTTGATTAATCTGCTAATTATAAGCAGAATGATCACGGAATTTTGTGCGAAATACATAGAATTTGCAACTGATATCTTTGTGTATTTACCTCGGTAACCAATAACTGTCATTCGATTGTTTACATAGAATTCTGTCTCTAGTCTCCTTTCTCACATGGAATTCAATAGCTAGCTAGTTTCTCTTTTCACACAGATATCCGTGTCTACATTTCACATAGATATTTGTGTGTTACTCATTTCACACAGAAATCTGTACTGAAAACTTATTGTCACGAAAATTTGTCTCTCCATAATTCACATAACATAAAAAATTAACGATTTCTAAATAAACTAATTTATAATACGTACAGAAATCTATGTGAATTGATATTCACACAGATAACCATGTGAAAATATTTTAGCTTTTATACAGACATCTATTACCGTTGTTTATTCACACGGATTTCCGTTGATATTGTTATTGTATAAATCATTGCGCGCTTAATTATGCTTATTTCACACGGTTATCCATTAGTATTTGTATTTCACATAGATATCTGTGGTTTTTAAATAATCTGTGTGAGTTAAATCTATGTGAATTGTTATTTTGCTAGTATTGAATTAAACTACAAAACATTTGTGTTGTGGAGATCCTTTCATTTATATACAATTTCACTGAAAAGAATATATAGGGATAGCATGTAAGCCAGTTGTAGCGTGTAGATAATGATCTCTTACCAAGTATCTGATATGTGACCAAATTGCTACCCATTTCATCAAAAATCAAACTAATCCATATTGTGAGTCTACCCACAAAACTCATACCAGTTGGTTTTTCCCTCTATATGTTAAAAAGATCTAAAATTTTGGCTTACTTAAAGTCACGGGTCACAAAGACTTGAAATTTTTTGGACAAAAAAAGACCAACATCGAGATTAGGAAATAGCAGCCAAAATAGTAGAGACAAGAACTTGAATTGAAGAACAGAGTAGGTGAAACTTGAATCCGATAGTGTAACATTAGCTGTGCTGCTTAACAACATATATGAAATAGCCTTATATACTGTGTATATCAAGTACCAGTAAAACATGCTTTTTGAACTTAATATTTGTACATTGCAGTTAACTTATGTATATTGAGTTGTAGATTTTAACCTGATCGAATTAAGCATATTATGTATGAGTTTATCTGTTTAGAATTCAAATTCAAAGTTATGGTTATTCAGATAAATTGGATTAAGATTACTTTGACAAGGAAGTTCCTTGATGGAAGGAATTGTCATATAACTGTAAATGTCAGTTTATAAAACTGAAGCCTCCACTGATTTTGATCCCTGCTAGAACACATAACCATTCTCATTATGTTTTGTCCCATCAAGAAAATTAGAGAAGATACAATCTATATCTAGGAGAAGACAAAACACCAGCCAACCAAGTTAAATCACAAAATCTGCATTTTCATTCTTATACATTTGATCTAACATCTGTGCTAGTTTTCTTTCATTACAAGTTTCATGTACTTGATTTGTCTAACAAATGGTATCAGTGCACCTATGTTCAGATTTAGATTGACCTATGTTTAATTTTGTATTTGGTTGGTATTATGGGATTCAACATGCAGTGATGTAAAATTGCAGATAGGTTGTAAACATCATGTTATTTATCCTATGTCAAATTAATGATGAATATAACACTATTTATTGTCAATTGTTTAAAGTTCATGATTATATCTGTATTCATAGTCTATTGCATATTTCATATAAGTACCTAATGTTGCCACAGTAGGCATGTCTATAGTGATATATGCAATGGATCAAGTAACATTCTTTCAAATATACATATATATATATATATATATATAGATACATACATACATACATACAGATCTTATCCAGAGTGGAGCTCCGCTTTGAAATTAACATGTGAAGTTTAAGTTTTGGGTCACTTTTCGGTCGCATATCCACATCTCGATCGTTCAGGTTTTAGGTACTACTGTATAGATCATCTCTGCAAATTTTCAGCCAAATTGATGATCGTTAAGGCATTGATAACTGCCTTAAAGCTAGTATGGTTCAAGTTGACAGATTCATTTCGTCCATTGGTTTAAGCGAGTTAGATACCTTCACGATCATCAATTTGGCTGAAAATTTGCAGAGATGATCTATACACTAGTACCTAAAACCTGAACGGTCGAGATGTGGATATGCGACAGAAAAGTGACCAAAAACTCGAACTTCACACATTAATTTCATATATATATATATTCAGATAAAGATATGATGAATGACTAGCTTAAGTTCAAAACTTCATTCTAGCAATGCATTTTGGCTTGAGCATCAATCAAATTGAATTGCTCCATGGATTGAATTTCAAGAAATGGAAGGGAGACATAGAGCTCAACCTAGGTATTATGGATTTTAACCATGTTTTGAAGGAAGATCCAGCTACTGAATTACTTGCAACAGCATCCAAGGAAGCCAAAGACATGTATCAACAATGGCATAGACACAATATGATGGCACTGATCTGCATAAAGAAGAGCATGATTGATGCAGTTAAGGGAGGAATACCAGATTTTGAGTTTGCCAAAGTCTACTTTAATTCAATTGCTGATAACTACAAGGTTTCTGACAAGGCTGAGATTAGCACATTGCTGAATGCATTGACCGGAATAAAATACAATGGACATGGAAACATAAGAGAGTGCATTATGAAGGGGATTGACATTGCAGGAAAGCTGAAAGGCCTGAATATGAACATTGATGATCCTTTTTTGGTGCATATGAATTAGCACATTGCTGAATGCACTGACCGGGATGAAACTGAAATTTGATAATGATAAAAGAGGTTAAGGGTAAATTAGGTATGTAAAATTTGAACAGATAGTATTAAGAGCAAATTACCACTACCTACACTTTTAGCCCATAAATTACCATTAGCACACGGCTATTTTTTTGAACTCCCATGCGCTAGTGTGCAAGTCCCATGCACAAGGTCTAATACCTTGCGGTCAGATTTCTTCCGTTTTTTAAATCATTTCTATTGACAAATAAATTACGAAAGTGCCCTTGTGGTTTGGATAATGTGAATTAACACTGCTAAATGTCAGTAGCATTATGAAGAGATCATATTCCTACATTCCATTTTTGTTTTTCTTAGAAACAACTCATTTATTTAATAATCCCAAAAACTATTGCCCATTGTAGTTAATGGTAAAAAGCTTTACAGTCAAACATATTTAAATATCAAATTACCACTAGCTACACTTTTAGCCCATAAATTACCATCAGCAGGCCTGTTTTTTCGAATTCCCTTGCGCTAGTTGGCAAGACCCATGCGCAAGGTCTAATACCTTGCGGTCAGATTCCTTCGGATTTTAAATCATTTCTATTGATAAATAAATTACAAAACTGCCATTTTGGTTTGGATAATGTGAATTAACACTGCTGAATGTCAGTGGCATTATGAAGAAATAATATTCCTACATTCCATCTTTGTTTTTCTTAGAAACAACTCATTTATTTAATAATCCCAAAAACTATTGCCCATTGTAGTTAATGGTAAAAGCTATGCAGTCAAACATATATTAAATAGCAAATTACCACTACTTATTGTCACGCCTCGAATTTTGAATAACCAATTCAAATCCGAAACATGAAAAATAACAATTATAAAATAACGTTCTAAATTTTTTTCTCAGAACAAACACACCACTAGCCACTCGAATATAAAATCTCGAAAACCTCGAGTTCATTAATACATCTCACTCTTACAACGTAAAATTGTAAAGCTCTAAATGAGCATAACAAACCTCACAATAGAAGGAAATAAAGTAAATGCTACAACTCTTAACCAGCTTGGCCTCCGCCCTGATTATCCTGACCTACAGGATTATCCGCTACACCATTTAAATAGTGCACCGGGATTGCAACAACACAAAATCCGGTAAGCTTTCTGAAAGCTCATATGAGTAAACAAGAAATGAATGGTTGATTTATTAAATCACAATTCTTTTAACTCAGGTAAACAACCAACAATCTCAACATCCACAAAGAAGACGTCAAACCATCTCACGTAAAACAACAAGGAATACATCCTCACAATCCCCTAACCTCAATATCACCTATGTGGTCTTTCCCACAACCTGCAAATATCACCACTGTGGTCTTTCCCACAACACGTTAGATATCTAACATCATTGCTACCTGACACCTTGGCCTAGGTCCAAGTAATCGACATACATCTCGGTTATTATTTAACCGTCGAACCTTAGACCATTTGGCCTTCAGAACCCTACATCATTGGACCTCTATACAACCCATCAAGTCAACTATGATTTTCAAACATGAATTAATCCATCAAAATCATCATATATAAATATGGCACAATACATTTCAATCCATATTATATCTAAAATCATCACAATTCCAACTCCTCAATGTCACACCTTTCCATATATAATCATGTAAATATATATACGTAATCATCCACCCAGGAATGACCACTAATACCAACTATAGTTCATGTATAAGAATCGTGAAATTCATTTGTATAGTTAAAATCATTTTACTCACCTACGGACTGTAGTTGATCAAGTCCATATGATTTAAAACAAATATTTATTCTATAAATATTTTCACACAATTATGACAAAAATAAAGCAATTAAATATACTCGGTTCGTAATATGAACCATGTGAGGTTTACTCACCTCCAAATTCCCGTTGCGTCTTCTTAACAGCTCAAACAACAATTTCACTAATCGTCCGGCAAATCAATCCGTTGATCACCTAATCCAATATGATCTTAACTTAGCCAACAACTCATAGACAAAATTAAACGATGATCCAACGGTCGGATAGAAATTAAATGATGATCCAACGGTCGGATCCTCACGGATCACATTTAGGATCATCCTCCAAAATCATCACGAAGATCCGACGGTCGGATCTTCCTGAATCTTCCTTACTAACATCTCCACAAATTTATACGAAAATCCGACGGTCGGATTCTCATGAATCACCTTCCGAATCACCTTTTTACACATATATGAAGATCCAATGGTCGGATCTTAGCCCATGACCACAAAAAGTCACTGGGACGGTCATACGATCATCCTAACAGAACTACAAGTCCATCGGACAGTTCTATCTTCACAGATCATAAATCAAACGATCGAAATCTATCGAAACGTAAAAATTCATAACTTAATTATACGACATCAAAAAATTGCGTATAATATATTGAAATGATTGTATTGAAATATAGAATCTAAAAATGCACAGAAACTGCTCTTGTGATCCCCGGATGTGGCCGGAAAGGGCTACCAGAGTTAGTGGCAGAGCCGCCACCTACCACAACCAATGGTGTCGGGGCCGGGCAGCTCTTCTCCGTCTCATGAAGCTTAACAACTTTCCTAACTAGCATGTAATCTGGAAATTACTGGAAGGGGTCGAAATTACCTAGAACCCGTTGAGGTGGCCGAAAAATTTGCAGAAACCGGCGAGCTCCAGTTCGACGTAAAAACTTCCACCACTCGCCTAGATCCCTTCTATAGACTTGTTCAGAAACTCAAGACGAGTTCACTAGGCCAAGAATCACAAGGAATGGTGGTATGTAACTCGAGATATCCAGATCGAAAGGTTGTTTTTCGATCTAAACTGGTTGAGCTCCGACGAACGTGAAATCGATCTACCCAGATCCAGTCCTTCTTGGTGGTTGTTCAGAAAGTTGAGGCAAGTCTAATGAGCCAAAGATCAAGAGAATTGGTGGCCTGTAGCTCGAGATATCAAGATCGACTCGAAATTGGCTCAAATGGAGCCGAGTCCTCCGCCGTCGTTGCCGGCCTTGTTGCGGCACAAGGCTGCCACTGGCAGCTATGCAAGGTCGAGGCGAAGCTAAGGGAGGTGGTTCGACGTCGTGAGGTGGCCTGAGGAGGGAGAGATCGGTAGGCAAAGCTTGCTTTGTTTTCTTCTGGGCACGGACGCGCGAAAGGGAGAGAGAAAGAGACTTTTCTTTGCTTGCCTACCACCTTCCACCAATTCGCATACAATATAAACGAAACAAAGCGGAAGCACTACTTCACTGTCGCCCAAACACGCCATACAATTTTTTATTAAAAGTAATCGCCACTAAGTTTTGCTTAATTGAAAATTGAGGTTATTACACTTATACTTTTAGCCCATAAATTACCATCAGCATGCTTGTTTTTTTGAATTCCCATGCGCAAGGTAATCAGATTCCTTCCATTTTTAAATCATTTCTATTGATAATTAAATTACAAAACTACCCTTGTGGTTTGGATAATGTGAATTAACACTGCTGAATGTCAGTAGCATTATGAAGAAATAATATTCCTACATTCCATCTTTGTTTTTCTTAGAAAAAATTCATTTATTTAATAATCCCAAAAACTATTTATACATATTACAATATGAAACTTGGACACTATATTATTTAGGGGAAATGATCATTTACCCAATTTTAGCTTAAAAATTGCCCACTTGCTCCACTAACAATTTTTTAACCCCATTTACCCAAAACACTCTAAGGGATTATTTCGCTAATACCCAATTAATTCTTTTTTTATTTTTTATATTTTTTGGGGACTTTTTTGCCCTCTCCTTCTTTCTCACTTAGAGAGAGAAGTCATCCTCCATCTTGCTGTGCTCCGGTGACCAGTGGCCGGTTGCGGTCTCCGGCGACCGGAATCTCGAATCAGACTGTCGGACTGGTGACTGGATTCCGGCGTCTGATTTTATTACCCCCCAATAATCATACTATTGCCCCCCAGTAACAAGTTCATTGGGGGATCAATAATTAGTGAAAAATGAAGATGTTTTTAACTTTGAATGTTTTAGTAGGTTTATCCAAATAAATAATCTTATTATTGCCCAAATAAATATTTTATTGCCCCCCCCCAAGTAATATTATTATTGCCTCCCAATAATCTTATTATTACCATCCAATAATGATATTATTGCCCTAAAGTGAATTGCATAAACACTGAAAACCAAAATGAACACACTACAAACGCATTTGATCAATTTATTTGTTCAATTGTACACGTTACTTTTTTTTTTCTTATTTGTCCTTCCCCATTCTCGGAGCTCACAATATACAAAAAAAAAAAAAAAAAAACAAAAAACAAAATCACAGTATACCAAAAAAAAAAAATCTCTGGGTACCCAGAAATTGCTCTCGGCACCCACGGAGTGTGACGCCGATGCAGGAGCGGTCGGGAGGTGGTTGTGTAAGGGGAGCAGAGTTGAATTGGGCTGGGATCGGAGTCGGATCGATGTTGGGGCTGAGTTGTGGCAGTGGGCCTTGGATCGGTGGATCTGTGGTTTGGGTGATGGCGACGCCAGAGGTGGATCGATCGAGGTGTTGGCCCGAAGCCGAAAGTAGGGTGCCGGAGCAGCCATGGCAGAGAGAGAGAGAGAGAGTCTGGTTCGGGTGACGGTGGCGCTCGGAGGTTGAGTTCGAATCAGGATGCAGTGCTCCGATCTTGGGGCTAGCTTGGGGGACCCATGACGATTGAAATCGTCTCTGATGGCGGTGGAGACTTGATGGAGGTGGTGACCCGAAGCCGGAGGTGGGTCGCCAGAGCAGCCATGGCACAGAGAGAGAGAGAGAGAGAGTGAAGCCGGAGGTGGGGCGCGGCACACACAGAGAGAGAGAGAGAGAGAGAGAGAGAGAGTTTGACAGGATAGAGTTAAATAATAAGTGGTCACGACCTCTATTATTTAAATCTAGCTTTGCTGCTTTCACATACAAGTTGCTTTGAATTTCACATCTTCTCTCATGGTGAAGAAATTTCTCCAACAGGATTTCCTCATGTGCTTGAGGCTCTCTTTGATTTCCATTTCAATTTGTAGCACATTGTCTAAGTAAACACTTCTATCCCTGACTCCATGGTCACCTGCAACTTGTTATATATAGCTTAGGATATATATGCTCCACAGTCAAACTACAAAATGATAAAAAAATCTAAGTGAAGGTATTCATTTAGTTAAAGCTACTGACATTCAGTAAGGTAAGTAAAAAGAAATCTTCCAGATACATTGTTGCAAGCATAGTACATATAGTAGCAAATTACCATTGCATCCTCTTCTTTTATTGCAGCAGCTTTTCTCTTTGTCATTGCGATTAATCTGTGTATATGATATGTGAATATATGAGTGTTGCTAAAAACTAAAATTATTGACTTTCAGTAGAACATCTCAGAGACTATATCTATTGACTCTCAATAACTAGAAATTTCTTTGGCTACTGACCTTCAAGGCCTGGCGCTGCCGGAGCCTCGATTTGTTGCTTCGCACTAGAGCCTCACTTTGTACGTTGCTTTGTCGCGGGGGCCTCTCTTTGTTGCTTCACCGCTGAAATGGAAGAGATGTTTCGATTTTGGGGAGATAGGGATTTGACGGGTTTGGTTTTGGGATAAAACTGAAATGAAGGTTGTGGCAATTATCGTAATTAATTAGAACTTGCTGTGCCTTTTTGTTTTTGTGCAAACTGGCCATTACTGTGCTATGACTGCATGGGATACAAATTATAAATCTTGCTTGTGGGAAGAAACTTTAGCCTATTGTAGTTAATGGTAAAAAACTCTAATATTAATTAAACTCGTTAGCTCAATAAGGAAGATTTGCTGATGTAAATTGGGTGTATGATGAAAGAAAAATATATGTGGGTTTTTCCTAATACATTACTAGAGAATTGGGCTTATATCTATATTTTTCTAAACTTTATAATTAATTGCTCTAAATAATTTTGGCATTTGTTTTTCCTCCTTGTTTCTTTGGCTTTCTCAACTGTATAAATTCGGTCAGAGAAGTTTTAGATCAGAAGAATTTTAAATTGGACTAAATACTCAAGTTCATTAGCGTTGGCGGTGATACCTAATTTCCAATTTGACAAGACAAAGCCAGGAATCGATTTTATACATGTTAAATACAGATCGCAGTCCATCAAGTCCAAAAACAACGAAAACAAAATAGACACAGACATTTGGCTAGATTATTCTGTTTCATTTGGAAATCTCTAGGGGGTACACTCAGAAATGTGTTCTGTTTCATCTTCCCCTTTGATCAAATTGGATGATGTGGATACTCTTGAGGTTACTTCCATAGAAACAGAGGAGTCAACTTGAGCATTGTGACTATTGAAGGAGAGCAATTCCCTAGTATGTTCCCAAATCCTCTCATACACAACGCTCTCGTATTTGGCCACCGATGAGTTATCAGTGACGGCGATGACGAGCTGGTAATTCTCGCCGGGGACGACTTGAGTCTCACCCTTCACCACGCTCTGTAACTCTAGCTTCTTCCCGGATTTCTTGTTGTACTCCGACACCGCGAACTCCGCGATCTCCTTCACATGGGGATCGTTGATGTCCTCAATCAAAGCAGAGGAACAAATCTCCTCAATTTTTTTGTCGCCAACGAGAACACTCACAACTTCAGACATAGTAGGCCTCAGTGTTGGCGATATATTGATGCACTTTACTGCTAAATTCAAGATGATGATGGCTTGTTTTGCATCATACTTATTAGACAAGGTTTTATCAACCAAGTCCACCAGCTTTCCTTTTCGCTGTAAATCACAAGCCTGCAATTCCATACACAACATAGAAGTCATGTTAAATGAGATCATAGCCTTAACAACATAATTTGGACAAACAAAAAGAAGGCAGAAAAGCATGGCGATGCCATTTTTGCTTACCGTGTCTAAAAGAAATTCAGTTTCCTGGCTATCTCGCTTGTGTCCTGCATTTTTCCTTCCACTAACAGTTTCAAGTATAACCACCCCAAAACTGTAGACATCAGCTTTGGATGTCACAACTCCTCGAACATACTCAGGTGCCATATATCCCCTGCAGAAAACAAGAGGTAACTTATCATTACACCAGTTGAAGATTGCAGTAAGCATATATATAAAGTGGCAGGGAGTAGGTACTGTTCTATAATTTCACTTACTCAGGCATTTCTACTTTGATGAACCTGAATTGATCATCTTCGGTGTAAAGGCTTGCCAATCCAAAGTCTGATATTTTAGCCTTGAGGTTTCCATCGAGAAGAATATTAGCTGATTTAATGTCCCTGTGAACCATCTTCAGCCTGGGATGCTCATGTAGATACACCAATCCCCTAGCTATTCCCAAGCAAATGTTAAACCTAGCTTCCCAATCAAGTTTCAGTTTGGACTTTGGGTCTGCCACCATACAGTCACTACATCAATATTTTCTCCAAAATAATTATAATATTAGAACAGAAAAACATATAACAAAAAGAAAGGGGCCTGATAAAATTAAAAATTACCAAATAAGGCGTGTGCAAGGGACTTATTTTGCATATATTCATAGATGAGCAAATGCAGGCCTTTTGTGTTGTAAACGTCCAGCAACTGAACAAGGTTCTCTTGACTCATTGATTTTAAGTTATAAAACTCATTTTTCAATTGAATGATCCTTTCCTCTGAATGAGAGGAAAGTTTCTTCACAGCTACAATTTTCCCTTGCACTTCAGCCTGCACACAATTGCAACCAAACAAATGAAATACATTCTTAATTAAGTCCATTTCTCCTAAAGAACTGAATTTGCAAGTTAAAGGTCGCAAATTTGAAGCTGAAACTCCATAATAAAAACAAGGGCAGAGAAAATTAGATACCTTGTAAACGGTTCCAAAACCCCCTTGACCAATCTTGTTCCTCTGGCTAAAATTCCGAGTAGCATCTTTTAATTGTTTGAGGGTGACGGGCTTTTCTAGACCTATATCTATTTCTGTTCCATGAACAAATGATTAGAGATGTAAGCTAAAGTTCAGTAACAATTCTTGAAAGAGCGAATACTTGTCAACTGTTGCTAGCCAGTATACAATATATACGCTACCTTGTAAGTGATCTGTACCCAGCCATCCCATCATCCAGGCAAAAAGCAATAAAAGCAACACAAAAACTATGATTGAAGCCACAGTAATGAGCGCTATGTGTAGAGGTGATAGTTGTTTGTGTAGCTTGTACTCTGATTTCTCGTTTCAATGTTGAATGATCATCCCGAAAAGTGAAATAAAATGTAAGTTTGTTATGATTATACCTTGGATATGCATATAAATAGGTAGTGTTACCTTAGGACTTGATATCCAAATATAGATAGGCATGTACAAGAAGGAAATTAATTAATTAGTAAGTATTGACCTGGAGTTACGGATATAGCAGATATGAGAGGTCCCTGATCAAGCCCTTCTCCAGCCGAGTAGAAGTGGATCTCTAATGTACTATCATTTACATTAACAGCCGTGAAATTTTCTTGATATACGTTATTCGGACCTCCTGCCTTGTCCATAATGTTGAAATCCTTTAGTTTCCTCTCACCCTGCAGCAACCAATCACCATTCATACTTAGTTGGTTCGAATGACAAAGCATGCAACAAAACTAATGCAAATCGGTGGGTGTTGAGTTACAAAACTAGGAAAAACATTACCTGAATGTATACATCAAATACGCGTTTATTTGTACTTCTGTGATCATTATCCTCATCAATGATTTCAGCAAAGTGAAGTGTCACACTGTATTTTCCTCCACGTAAACAGAATCCGTAATATTTTAGAGAGACAGGAGAAGTGCGAGCTCTATCGTATAAATGTGCTTCAGAGGAAAGCCCACATCTCACGCTTTTTAAGAATATACTAGAATTGGAAGCATAGTTTTGGTCGACGGTGCTTCCAGCACTACTCCGAGCCCAATTTCCTTTTGGACTCAGGTAAAACTGCGATGTATCATTATCTTGATCATAAACATTTCTATCAACGATGTCTAATGTTTCCCCACCACCACAATTTATAAACAATGAATGGTCTGAAGAAATAAAGACATTCACTGTTAATAATATATATATATATATATATATAATTGTTAGATATAGATAAACCGAAAGAGTTTAATTCAATAAACTTACAATTAGGTTTTTCCGGGGGACAATACTTCTCCATTATTCGAGTTGGGTCCATCCTGTAAGTATAATCGCCACAAGTTATTCTAAATAACTTGATTGTCAAGTTTTTCTAATAGTATAACAGACAAGATAAGGTCATACGTATCCGGTAGACATGTTGAGGAGTTGCAGCAACAGGAAAACAAATTCCTAGGACAATAACAAGAGATATCATGCGATTAATATTTCAATTATATATATATATATATATATAATCCTTACTAATTGAATAGAAAATGCATAGATAATTCCTTACAAGTCTAACTTGGTTGACGGTTTAAAGGTAAGTTTTGAAAAATTATTGTATGAAAGATCCCTGGAAAGAAAAGAAATATAGATGAGAATATTGTACACCGGAGGTACCTAACAATCTCCTTAATTAACTAGAAAACATGCTTTTTCTTAAAACATACATCTTACTCCAAACTGCATTTTGAATCCAATTAGGAACTTCCCCAGTAAGCATATTATTTGAAAAGGACCTGAAGGAGAACATGCATAAAAATATGTTATCAGCAAGTATAAAGGTTGATGAAATTTTCTAAATTTGTGGTTAAACATGTTCATGGGATTTTATACTTTAGAGAGGTAGAGAGTACAAAGTCACGTACAAGTAACTTAAATCTAAGTTTTTCAAAGAATCTGGGATACTACCCGTTAAGCTGTTGAAGCTCAGGTCTCTGCAACACAAAATTAAAAAGGCATAAGACTCAGTTTGGAAGGAGATGAAAAAGGGACCAGAAAAGAGAAATGTTAGAGAGAGGGAGAATTTAATAAAAGATGACATGGCTAAAACATGTTTTTATTTTTATTTTTTTTTATAGTTGAAAAGGTCATCCATTAGGGAATTAAGCAAGTTGTACAATAATGATTCACCCTTGAGGAGCTGATAGAAAGAGTCATTACACAGAGCACACTACTAAGCACACCCCTATATAGAGTGCACTAAAGAACATTCCTAGCATACCCACCTTTTAGGATTATGCCCAAGATAAAAAAAAACTGGACCTCTGAGGAAGTGTCTAATTTTCTTTCCGATCTCCTCACTTAAAAAAAAAAAAAAAATAGGCTTGTTATCATTTCGTGAAAAATGAAGAACGACCACAACAAATATAAAAGACAAGCCCTAGAGCCTTTTTGGACACATGTTACGTCCTGTATCTAGACTTACCCGTTTACTAGTCAATTAAATGGTAAATGATTTAAAATCCTTAGTTTTTACTTTCATTTCGAACTTTTATGTCTCCAAGTTTGACTTTCTCTTTGGTCTACATTTATAGAAAACTTCATTCATGAATGTTTTAGAGCATGTTAAGCTGAGTCTGTGGACATGCAGATAATAAAAATTGGAGTTCGTATGAAGAAATTACGATCTGAAAGCAGAAGTTACTATTTCAGAATTTTCATCCTTCCGTTTGAGGAAAGTTTCCATTTTCTGTCAAAAACCCTATTCCCCAATTCTCTCGACACAGACTCAGACGAAGAATTGGCAAAATCTCTATTGCCTGTCCGCCCTAAACTACCGCTCCGCTACCATTTGAGGCACCTTCCTTTCCTCTTGTGATCCATCAAAGAATTTCGTGCCATAGAAGCTTAAGAGAGGTGAATCGAATCAAAAATTTCTCCTCGGTGCTGCGTCGAGCAACCCAATTCGATCACCATTTTCCAGCCATCTCCAGTGACGCCACCACTTGATTTTTAAAGCTCTTACTTTGTCAATCATCCCTATACCCACCTTACAGCACGAACCGTTTGGAAGAGGAGTAATCGAAGACTTGAAGTTTCGGGAGTCCGAAACTTTTGAGATATTTTCTACACTCCTTGTTCATTTCTGGGCTTTGATGTAGTTAAAAAAGATATTGGGATTGTTGGGAGGACTGATTGGTGTATACATTATGATCCAATTTGCAGGTGGAGGTGCCGGCGCTTGGGGTTGCATCCGGCTGCTTCAGGTTTTTGATCTTTTTTGGTCTAGTATGGAGAGTTTAGCGTTATGAACTTGTGGATAGGATTTTTTATGCTAATGGTGTACGTTTCAAGATTTGCGGATATTATTCATGATGATCCGTGACAGGAACCTCCCTGGATTTCAAGGAATCCGAAGTAGCCAT
The DNA here is from genome assembly GCA_024704745.1 of Rosa lucieae. NCBI lineage: Eukaryota > Viridiplantae > Streptophyta > Magnoliopsida > Rosales > Rosaceae > Rosa > Rosa lucieae. The sequence goes on along the minus strand of CM045495.1, from coordinate 29,819,296 downwards.
GTGGGGTCTATTCTCACGGGTAATTCTATCGAAATTTAGGGTTAGGGTCCTTTCATGGTGAAAATCCGGGGCAGGTCCTGTCAATCCGAAAGTTAGATCGACCCCCCTCCTTCGATAGGTTGTTATAATTATGGAGTCAAATTAACTTATGAAATTTGAGCTCATTCCAAAATGATTTCGAGCTTTCGACGAATTATCATTTTAGGGTTTCAATTTCTATTATTGCCAATTTATTTTTGATTCTCGAAAATAATTATTTATAATATCGATTTGTTCAGGACGACGTATAGATCGAGCTCGAGGATGGAATTCGTCGAACGACTACCATTGCCATATTTCTGTGAGTGAACATTTGTTTTTAAATTATTTTGCATGCATTATTATTTTTTTGAGTATTTAATTTAGAATTAATTTCTGTTTACCTACCTAAACTTTCATTCATTCTTGATGTTAGCCCCTGAACTTCCAATTTTATCAACAATATCCCTGAACTCCCAATTTTTATCAGCCGTGTCCAATTTTTAAGCTCTATCCAAATTGAACGTTAAATCTGACGTTCGAGGCCCACTATAAGGGCTGAATGGTCATTTCGAGACAATAAAAAATTAGAACAAAATTCCTCAGCCATGCCTTCTTTCTTCGTTCTTCTCTGTTCTTCTTTTTTGCTTCTTACTCTGCTCCATATTCCAATTTAAATTAATCTAAAACCAATCTCCCCCAAAAAATTCCTCCACCTCTCCAAATTCACACTCCTAAACCCATGATTAACCTAATACCCAAAACCACCTTGGCCACCTCTTCTTCTTCATCATTTCTCCTCCAACTACCATGATTCATCCCAAACCCAAATCCCGTTTCTTCTTGAACAAGCTTCATGGCAAGCAAAGAAAGAATGAAAATACCTACTTTTAAAGTTACATGCTGAAGAACCTATAAGAGCTTGTTCAAAGGATCGCCTTCGCTTCCGACTCCTTTTGCATTCTATCTCGACGATCACCTGCTTGGAGTGAACGACTCCGTCAGAAAATTGGCAAGATCTTTGATGAGGAGTCCCTCTCCTTCGTCGTCGACCAGATGGATGGGTGGCCTTGCTATGATTTTTTTATCAATGGTATGCTTGATTAACCCTTAGCCTAGGTTGAATGGGTTGGGAAAGTAAATTTCACTTTGGTTTTGATTGGGTGAGAATTTGACATGGGTCTATGTAGTGAAGCAGATGGTGGTGAAGCGCTGGATCGGTCAGGAAGATCTTGAGGATACAGATGGCGACGTCGATCGAGCAGCGGTAGAGGCTTGTTTCTGGCGATGTGCTTTTTGATTTTGGAATTTAGCACTGTTGTGGTAGAGGTAGATGAGTTTGGGGATTGGTACTCTAGGGTTTGGCGTTATTTGGTAAGGGAGTTTTGGAGGGAGTTGAAATGGAAATTGAGGTTAGACCAGGTCAAACAAGAGAGAAAAAGGACATCAGAGTGGGACTAAACAAAGAAGAAGATATATTTTTTATGTTCTAATCTTTTTTGTCTTAAAATGACCATTTTAGCCCTTATAGTGGGCCCCGAAAGTCAGATTTAACGTCCAATTTGGACGGAGCTCAAGAAATTGGACACAGCTGAAGAAAATTGGGAGTTCAGGGATGTTGTTGATAAAATTCGAAGTCCAGGAACTAACATGCATGAAAAATGAGTGAAAGTTCAGGTAGGTAAACAAAATTAATCCTTTAATTTATCATATTGATTTAGCTTGATAATAGTTGAGCTTGATATTTGATTTTACACTTTATTGTTGATTTATCAGAATTCCATGAAATTATGTTTACGATAGTTTGATTTAATTTCTGACGTTGTTTGAATTTTTTTTTTAAATTAGTTGAAATATATTATTGTTTCCTTTTCGAATATTGTTATTGGCACATTGAGTTATTTTGAGAACCGAGTCTTCATGGAGATTTTATAGATTGCATTCGGAAAGTGGATGAGTTAAGAAAATTATACGAGAATTAATGAGTTTAAAACATTTATTTGAGGATATTATTAGAGCATGTATGCATTACCTGGTCGGTAGTACTCTCCAGACAATATTCTGGTCAGTAGTACCCTCCAGTATATCCAGTAGGCAATACCTTCCGATTTGTAATCTGGTCGGCAATATCATCTAGATTGCATGAGATAGTTAGTTGGCAGTTCCCTCTAACCATCGCCTCATAGTACTCCAGTCAACAGTACCCTATGATGCTTCATTTGGTCAGCAGTACCCTCCATATGGTAAGAGAATGACTAGTCGGCAATACCCTCTAGCCAACGCTTTCTCAAATTTCGATGGACAGTACCTTCCGATTGCCACCTGGTCAGCAATACCCTCCAGATGACATGAAATGACTAGTCAACAGTACCTTCTAGTCATCGGTTATCTTATAAAGTGAGAATTGGAAATGATTTTGAGTCAGTGCGTATTTTAAAATGAGATGATTTACAATGGTTTCTAGATATCAGTACCAGAGAATGGTTAAAAGTATTTTCATGAAACTCATACTACATGCTTGGTTTTATATGAAAATAAATGTAGGAAAGCATTAAATTTTATTTTGTTTCATTTAAATTATTTGTTTATCGTCCACTCACTCTAACAGTTCTTCTAAATGCTTTTCCGTGGGATTTTCAATTTTTCATGCCCAGTCTACAGATTATTTGAGGTTGGGCGTGCATAGGAGTCGAGGCATAGTGTCCACTACTTTCGATTTGATTGTATGTTATATATGTTTAACCTACTTATATCTTATTTCAGTTGTTTGTCTAGATTGATATGATGATCAATTTTCAGTTGTAATAGTAGTAAATTGAGACTCGAGATTTCAGTTTCAGTTTCTTTTATATTACTTGGTGGAATTTGAAAATTTGAGGAGAGGCTCACTGGAGTTGGAGTTGGAATTGTGGTTGACGATTGTAGAAGTGTTTAAACCTTCGGTTCATATTTCATCAACCAATCTGGCAAAGCAAGCCCCCGACGAGAGGCCCGCATGTTCACATGTTTGGGTAGTTCACTTTTAGGGTAAATTCTGTCAAATTTTTGGTAGTATTTTCCCCTAAGAAGGGCATGAAAGCCCACTTTGAATTTTAGGATGAAATCTAAGACGTGTTTTGTCAACCCATAAGAGCCAAATCCAAGCCCAAGAAGCCCAACAAGGGCAAACCCTAGGTGAGAAATTACCCCCTTCCACAATATTGCTACCGCACCTGCCATTGTGACTAGAAGGACAATTCCCCAATCCCACACACCATGAGCACCAGCCATGTGCATCGCTCTGGATGCCACCACTACTATTGAAGGCAATAGAGATGCGACCCACAAAACAAACCAAAAAACTGACCATCAGACCCGATCCTGAGTAAACTAGCCCTGCCTCACCCACCCCAACAGACCAACAAAGCCACCATAAAACCACCACAATAAATCTTTGATACAGCTTAGACTAAGCCAAACCCAAATCCAACCACCCAAAGCGAGGTGCCATGAACAAAACGACGACCAACTGAGAATACGAGTGGCCAATAAGGCTATAACCCGATCCAATCTTGAAACCAAGGGGCACCGTTGAAGCTATCCGTCGATACCACCAAGGAGGGGAGTAGGGAGGGTGGGAGCCACAATCCTTCTCGGTCCAAGGTACATGACCACCACTAAACAGTCAGTCGCAGTCGAGAAACCTCTCTTTCGAGAGTCAAGAAGAGGAGCTGATGGGTTTCACCCTTATGTAAAATATTATTTGGACCTAATATTATCTACATTAAGTAAATAACCAACTGATTAAACTTATTACAATAAATGGGAAATATATGAATTATCTACCTAGACACCTAATGGGTTTGGTATGTCACTCATATGGTTAGGAATCCATTTTGATAAAGATAAATATCTAATTAGTTGATATGATAATTATAGCATCTTTCAGAAATAACTCATTGGCTATAATCAAGGATTCTTTTATGGGGAGATCTATCTAGTTTGTATATGTAGGTGCTTGAAGTCCCTATTTACTATGTGATAAAACATTCAGTCCTGCCTCATAGAGAGGAGTTAAACACATAGTTGAGTAGAAGATTTCTTGCGTGTGGCTGCTTGAAGTTTTGGAGCTCGGATTATTTGTGATTGAATAGCTGTGTTGCTGCTACTGCTTTTGAAGGAATGACTGTTGTGCATGAAGCAGGTGATGCATCTCCTCTTGTTGTATTCTAGTTCATATTGTATCGTCATTTGGTTGTGTTCATGCATTTTGTGAAATGATCTTGATTTGCTCATTAAGTTAACACCTCACTGCCATCTAAAGAAAACCAGAGGAAACGGCAAACTTTCCTGTGGTTGTTGAGGTTGTAGCGTCACCATCGGTCAACACCGATAGCAACCCTAAGGTCTCTCTCTCTCTCTCTCTCTCTCTCTCTCTCTCTCTCTCTCTCTCTCTCTCTCTCTCTCTCTCTCTCGAAAAAGAGTACATTTTTATTTTTCTAGGTTTAGTCAAAACCTAAAACATTTTAATATTTTTAATCGAAGCTTTACTTAATTAAATGTGGATATATTTGAAGGTTTAAAGAGGAAACTAAACAAAAGAACTTACAGGTTTGATAATGATGACATATTTCCAATGTAATAAGGAATTTGACCTGTGATCGAGCAGTTTCTCAGTATCCTGCAGAGTGCAGATGCACGATAACAAATAATGCTATTAAAAATGCATGCTGATTATGCTAGTACATGTTACTTTGAAGATGGTTGAAACCCATGAGTTAATGATAGGAGCATAAATGCAACGAATATAGTGTGAAATCCCTTACATTTTTCTTAGTTAATTCCTTTAAAAAGTCAGTTTTAACTTTGTTTTCTTTTTAGGTAGTTCGTGAAGTGATTCAAGAGAAATAGAAGCTTAAAGGGAGCAATGGAGCCATGGATAATGAAGTACTGATGCAGAGGACCAAGTTTGATCAACCTTTTGGCCAGAAATTACAAGGGAAGTCCACGGAATTCATTGTGCAAAACAGTTGCTGCAAAGCAGAAAACTGCAGTTTCAGAATCAGCTTTCTGGGAACGGTTTTGAGGAGCAATTCTTGCATCCTTCCAGATGCAACTTTGAAGAAAGGGCCAGCGATCCTTGAAGACATGATGTTATACTTAAACTACAGCCAAATAACAGGTCAAAATCATTAACGAGACAGTAGGAAATCAAAGTCGAAATATGCTTCCCGATAAGGCAGAAACTGTCAGCTTTTCACGAAGCTTTTTGGGAGATCTTTTCCGGCGATTTAATTGGAGTTTTTCCAGAAGGTTATTGATCAATCTAGAAGATCTGATGTCATAGAGCACGTGGGAGTCAAGAACCATCCAGAAACTTGTCAAGACGAAGTCGTTCCTTGTCCAAGAAGGAAGCTTCAGAGTCAGAAATTGAATCCTAGTCAAAACAGGACGGTTTTGCAGAATTCTTCTTTGGACGGATTTCCAGGGCATTTTTGGGAGGTTATTACTGCTACAAATATGAAGGAGAGTCCTAGAATGTTTCCTCAAGATTTTGGGAAGATTATTAAAGCTTGAAAATCATTTAATTATGCACCAAGTAGAGTAATCCTCAAGCAACTAGGAGAGGCTTTCAAAGCGGAATTGTACAAGGAAACTTGGGCTGTGTATTCTATATATATAGAGGCTCTGAACACGTTGGGAGACACCATCCTACAGCGCCTCTTCTGCTCCCAAACCCTAGCACACAAAGTCTCAAGAAAATTCCCAAGTCTTCAAGAAGGAAAACCGTGCACACCATCATCCATCAAGCCTTGCCGTGTACCATCTTGAGGGGAGTTCTTGCGTCCAAGGCTGCTTAAAAAGTGAACTCGTGGCTCTCATCTTCTGCCCTTTACGGTTTTTGCTCTCTTGTAATTCAAACTTATATGATTTCAGTTGTGAATTTTGAGACAATGTGTGGCTAATCTACTTTTGTTAGGGGCGAGGTTTGAAGCCCCTAAGATATGTTTTTGACAATATTTTGATTCTTAGTTTCGTGATTGCTTTGTGGTGAAATTGTTTATTTGGTTTTGGTTTACAGATAACTCTTGCATGTTTATGTTTTATGAATGCGCACATAAAATATTATGATCATGTGAGTGGGGCTAGAAATAGGTATTTTAATCTCCTAAACGGTTAATAATGCTTGTTTCAATGGTAGTAAAACCTATAGGACAATAGGTGAAACCAAATAAAAAGGATTGCATGCTAGGTAGGCGTTCCACACTAGTTTTGCATACTTGTTCAATCAAACTTCCACATGTGATTAATGCTTAGAATAAATTGTTGATAGGATAGCGTTCTATACCTTGATTTTTATTCTAAAGGACTTAGTAATGGTGCGTTCATCTTGCTTAAGTAATCTAGGGAAGTAATAAGAACTTATGCATGCGTTCATGGTTTGTTCTTGATTGAAACCTTTTTCACGACTTAGTAATTGAAACTAGGATGATAAATTTGTCTCAAGCATATTTTGGTGGTGGATTTCCGAGTTCCTAACATCTTCATCCATATCTTTCAAAACCTTAAACTCAAATCGTTTTTCTTTACTTTGTTTTCTGTTTATTTTCGTGAAAACCCAAAAACCCCCAGTTTAGTGTGTTTCAGGATTGCAACGCCTCTGCAATCCTCCTATCTGTCTCTCCATCTTTCTCTCTTTTCATTTTGTTTTGTGACGTTTCTTTTAGAGTTAGTTTTGTTTTGTTTTGTTTTATTTTGTGTGATTAATATAGTTACCCTCAATCTCTGGCATCGAACGATCCTTGCTTATCTTTTACTACTGACGACTACATCATTGCAGGGTTAAGTTGAGCGCTTGTTTTTAGCGTATCAATTTTTGGCGCCGCGTCGCCGGGGATTGAAAAATACCTATTTTTCACAATTTTAATTTTTAGTTTCATTCAAGTTTCGGTTGGAAGTTGTAAATCATACTTGAATAGTTTTGGAATTCTTGTTTTTAACGTTGACTCTATCTCTACGTCCTCTAGGCGCATCTTATTACAACACGATGTCTAGGATTGGTCTGGATACGAGAAGTGTTATCAAGTGAGCTTTGTCTCCACCAAAATCGTTCCTTACCTACCTGGTCGTGTTGGAAAGGAGTTACCGAACGACGTAGAGAGAAAGTTTTTGTTAACGATTAGAATTCTATTTCTTTTCTAACTTGATTTACGAGTTCTAGTTGAAATAAATTTTGTTTTGTGTTAGTTTTCATAATTTCGTCCCTACATTTATTTCCCCTTGTTTTCGTTTTTCTTCTTAGGGTTCTAACGCCATTCTTGTTTGTTCCTCAGGCACTTCAACTCGTTTATGCATACAAGGAAAAATCCAAAAGGCGAGCTTGTTCCTTTTGATCCTGAACTTCTGAAAACAATTCGAAGCAAAAACAAGCTTAAGGAAGCAAGCTCGTCCTCACCAAAAGAAGAAGAAGTGTACGACATCTCATCACTCTTTCAAGAGCAAGCTTCAACGCCAACACCTCCACCAATGGCTCTCACCATTAGGCAACTTTCAACCTCTGTGATTCCACCAGGAGGTGTCCCCACTTGTATAACCTACCCTGATGCAGTTGAAGGAGCAACAGCTGACTTTGAGTTGAGGTCTGGGCTACTTCATCGTCTTCCTACATTCCATGGACACTCTATGGAAGATCCCAATCAGCATTTAATGGAGTTTCAGTTCATTTGCACAAGCATGAAGCCACAAGGAGCTGATGAGCAAATCTTGAAGTTGAAAGCCTTCCCATTTTCGTTGGCTGACAAGGCAAAGCAATGGCTTTATGAGTTGCCAAGTGGACGCATCACATCTTGGGCAGACATGATGAAAGCATTTTTGGAAAAATATTTCCCTACATCTCGGATCATCATGCTTAGGAAGAAGATAAGTGGAATTCAACAAGCGCAAGATGAGTCCTATGCAGAGTATTATGAAAGGTTCAAGACTCTCATCACTCAATGCCCTCAACATGGCATGAAGAATGAGACCTTGCTCACTTGCTTCTATGATGGTCTCACCAACTTGGAAAGAGATATGCTCGATGCAGCTTCAGGAGGATCATTCGTTGACAAGGAACCTGCAGCTGGACTGATCTTAATTGAGAATAGGGCCCTGAATCAACAACAATATGGCGGTTCCAAGTCCACCCCTACACGTGAAAAAGTTAATGAGGTAAGTACATTGGTTCAATTGGAAGATAAAATTAACAGACTTACTTCTATTGTTTCTCAGGGAATGAAGGGACAAGTTATGGTATGTGGAGTGTGCTCAATGCAAGGGCATATGTCTGATCAATGCCCTCAACTCATGGAAGGAGGAAACTTTGAAGGTGTCAACGCCCTAGGGTTTCAACAAGGGTACCAACGTCCAAGGAATGACCCATATTCTAACACCTACAACCCTGGATGGAGGGATCACCCCAATTTTCGTTGGAAGGACAATGAAAACGCCCAACCAGCTTCTCAAGCCTTCAATCAACGTCCTCCAGGCTTCTTTCCAAAGCCACAGGCTCCTCTAAACTCTAGTCCTTCGAATTCTTCATCTTCTTCTTCTAATAACTATGATGAAATTATCAAAACTTTAACTGTTTCTACTCAGACTTTGTTGCAGAACCAAAATCAAATGCAAAATCAAACCAACAATTTGATGCAAGGTCAGAATCTCATGCAAAAGAGGATGGACGCAATGGAGAAACAACTTGGTCATGTGGTTGATTTTATGACAAAAGGCCCTGAAGGTGGTAAGCTCCCAAGTAATACTATTCCAAATCCAAAGGGAAACTTTGAATCTGCAAATGCCATCACCACCAGAAGTGGAAAGATCATCAAAGACGGCCCCAAGGTACAAAAGAACACTACCATGCACATTGATGAAGAAGAGGAGACGCCAACTTCCAAAAGAAAGGAAAAAAATGGCCCAGCCACGTCCAGGATTGAAACTGACGTTGCAATCCCAGATCCTGCTACGTCCAGGATTGAAAGTTCATTGCAATCCCCAACGAACCCAGAAACAAAAGGTAAAACGTCCAACTGTTCCATTCCGGTTAATACTAATATTTTTCCTTCTTCCATGCCCTTTCCAAGCAGATTTGAAAAATCCAAGAAAGATGAAAGTGAAAAAGCTATCTTGGAAGTCTTTAAGAAAGTGCAAATAAACATCCCTCTCCTTGATGCGTTGAAGCAAGTACCAAAATATGCAAAATTTTTAAAAGAGCTTTGCACTACAAGGAGACACATTCGTGAGAAGGAAGTAGTGAAAGTTGGCGCCAATGTTTCTGCCTTGATTGATCGAAAACTTCCTCCTAAATGCAAGGATCCCGGAAGCTTCACTGTTCCATGTGTGATTGGTAACATTAGATTTGACAATGCTATGCTAGACTTAGGTGCATCCATAAATGTTATGCCATATTCAGTTTATGCATCTCTAGGCCTAGGTGAGCTTAAAAAGGATAATGTTATCATTCAATTAGCAAACAGATCTAATGCATATCCAAAAGGTCTTTTGGAAGATGTTCTTGTGCAGGTGGACAAGCTGATTTTTCCCGCGGATTTTTATGTTTTGGAGATGGAAGAGTCCTCCTTGACTCCAACGCCACTTTTGTTGGGACGTCCTTTTATGAGAACCGCAAGGACTAAGATTGATGTCTACGCGGGCTCATTGACCATGGAATTTGATGGCGAAGTGATTGGTTTCAATATTTTTGAAGCCATGAGGTATCCTTTACATGAAATTAACTCTTGCTTTTCTATTGATGTTTTTGATACACTTGCGCAGGAATTCTTAAAAGCAATGAATGAGGACATGTTGGAAACCACCATTGAGCAAGGGATCGGATTTACAAGCAATGGCACCCCAATTTCTACAAAGAAGCTCAAGGAAATGTTGGACGATGACATGATCAAAACCGTAGCCTCCCTTGAGGCACTACCACGTCATGAAAGGTATACTCCTCCTACGTCAATTCAGTTATCTACTAATAAACTTCTTCCTTCTGTGGTTCAGGCCCCATCACTTGAACTTAAACCTTTACCGGATCACTTGAAGTATGTTTATTTGGGAGATAATGAAACTTTACCTGTGATCATCTCCTCCAAACTCACGGTTACACAAGAGGAACAACTCGTGGACATTCTCAAGGCACACAAGACTGCAATTGGATGGACTCTGGCTGACATAAAAGGTATAAGCCCTACTACTTGTGTGCATCGAATCCTTCTTGAGGAAGGGTCAAAACCATCAAGGGAAGCTCAAAGACGTCTCAACCCTCCTATGATGGACGTTGTAAAGAAGGAGGTTATCAAACTCCTTGACTGTGGCGTTATCTACCCTATTTCGGACTCCAAATGGGTTTCACCAGTTCAAGTAGTTCCTAAGAAGTCCGGAATAACAGTGGTGAAGAATGAAGAGAATGAGCTTGTGCCCCAACGAACTGTCACTGGCCATAGAGTCTGCATCGATTATAGGAAGCTAAATGCCACCACAAGAAAAGATCACTTTCCTTTGCCCTTCATCGATCAAATGCTTGAGAGGTTAGCTGGTCATTCTTTTTATTGTTTTCTTGATGGTTATTCCGGTTATAATCAAATATGCATAGCTCAAGAGGATCAAGAGAAAACCACTTTCACTTGTCCTTTTGGCACCTTTGCTTACCGTCGAATGCCATTTGGACTTTGCAATGCCCCAGGTACGTTTCAAAGATGCATGCTTAGTATTTTTTCTGATTATATTGAGAAAATAATTGAAGTTTTCATGGATGATTTTAGCGTTTTTGGAGATAGCTTCGAAAATTGCTTAGGGAACCTAGAATTAATCTTGAAACGTTGCATTGAAACAAACCTTGTTCTAAATTGGGAAAAATGTCACTTCATGGTTACTCAAGGTATTGTTCTAGGGCATATTGTTTCTTCTAGGGGAATAGAAGTAGATAAAGCTAAGGTTGATCTTGTTCGCTACTTACCCTCTCCCACTTCTGTGAGAGAGGTTCGTTCTTTTCTTGGACATGCAGGATTTTACAGACGCTTTATCAAGGACTTCTCTCAAATTGCAAGGCCCCTATGTCAATTATTGCAGAAAGATGTGGCGTTTGAATGGTCTAAGGAATGCCAGGTGGCGTTTGAAAAATTGAAGGAGCTTCTGACATCTGCTCCTATCATGCTTCCTCCAGATTGGTCCTTGCCCTTTGAGCTCATGTGTGATGCTTCAGATTATGCAGTAGGCGCAGTTCTTGGTCAAAGAAAAGACAAAAAGCCATATGCCATCTACTACGCCTCTCGAACTTTGAATGATGCTCAATTGAATTATTCAACTACGGAAAAAGAATTATTAGCAGTTGTCTTTGCTCTTGAAAAATTTAGATCTTATTTACTTCAAACTAAAGTTGTTATTTATACTGATCATGCAGCTTTGAAGTATTTATTCTCTAAGAAGGAGGCAAAACCAAGGCTAATTCGATGGATTCTACTTCTCCAAGAATTTGATGTCGAAATAAAGGACAAAAAGGGAAGTGAAAACGTGGTTGCAGACCATTTGAGCCGCATAGTACATGATGAAGACGCCATTCCTATGATTGAGACATTCCCAGACGAGCAACTCTACGGACTTGAGGTAAGTGTTCCTTGGTATGCAGATATTGTGAATTATTTAGTTACAAAGAAATTGCCAAGCACTTTATCGCATGCTAGGAAAGATAAACTTAAAAGAGATGCAAATCGGTTTGTTTGGGATGAGCCCTACCTATGGAAATTTTGTGGTGATGGTTTGATAAGACGTTGTGTGCCTCAACCTGAATTTAATCATATCTTATCGTTTTGTCATACTAAAAATTGTGGTGGTCACTTTGGTTCTAAGAAAACTGCTCTTAAGGTGTTGGAATCTGGTTTTTATTGGCCTAGTTTGTTTAAAGATGCATATGCTTTTTGTTTGACTTGTGATAGATGCCAAAGAACCGGAAATTTGGGACCTAAAAATCAAATGCCTTTAACTCCTATCCTTGTTGTTGAAATTTTTGATGTGTGGGGTATAGATTTTATGGGGCCTTTTCCTTCATCTCAAGGTTTTCTTTATATATTACTTGCTGTGGATTATGTCTCGAAATGGGTGGAAGCAAAAGCCACCCGTACTAATGATTCTCGAGTTGTTGCAGATTTTATTCGGTCTAACATATTTTCTAGGTTTGGAATGCCAAGAGCACTCATAAGTGATGGAGGATCCCACTTCTGCAATAGACCATTGAAGCTTTGCTCAAGAAGTACAATATCACCCATAAGGTCTCTACGCCTTATCATCCACAAACAAGTGGGCAAGCTGAGGTTTCAAATCGAGAAATCAAGAAAATATTGGAGAAAACTGTGAATCCCAACCGTAAGGATTGGAGCCAAAGATTGGAGGACACACTTTGGGCATACAGAACAGCGTATAAAACGCCAATAGGGATGAGTCCCTTTAGGTTGGTATACGGAAAAGCCTGCCATCTACCTGTGGAACTTGAGCATAAAGCTTTTTGGGCCGTGAAGGAGTTCAATATGAATATTGATGAGGCCGGACTTCATAGAAAGCTACAGTTGAATGAGTTGGAAGAGATGCGGAATGATGCATATGAAAGTGCATGGATTTACAAAGAGAAAACAAAGGCTTTTCACGATAAGATGATTCGTGGAAAAACCTTTGTTGTGGGTCAAAAAGTTCTTCTATTTCATTCTCGTCTTAAACTTTTTCCTGGTAAGCTTAAATCTCGATGGGTTGGTCCTTTCATTGTTACTAATGTGTTTCCTCATGGTGCAATTCAGATTAAGAGTGAGAAGAGTGGGAACGAATTCAAGGTAAATGACCACCGCTTGAAACCTTACTACGAGGCATTTGTGGAGCATAGTGTAGAGGAGGAGAACTTCCATGATACGCCACCTCCAATGGACTAAAAGAATAACTCCGTCTGGCTGCAGGACGTTAAACCAAGCGCTTCTTGGGAGGCAACCCAAAGGATGTTTTCTTTGCTTTCTTTGTTTGCTATTTAGTTCCTTTCTATGTTTCTAGTTTGTGTGCAGGTCAAAAGGTTGTAGAGAAGTGTGAAAAGTGTCACTTCTGTAAAAACAGAGTCCAGACGTGCACGTCAGTCTACTTTAGACTGCTGTCGTTTTTCGCTCAGATGGAACCAGAAGATTTACCTTGCATGAATGGGAAGATCTTTGAGTCTAGTTTCTGTAAGTTTTTACAGCACTGGATTCGGAGTTCATATACGTTCCCAGTTCCAGTTTGAATGCAGTAAGGTCAGTCCAGGAAAACAGAAAACTGTGCAGTTGTGTCACAGAAAAGGGAAAACTGGGCGTATTTCCGTGGATGAAATGAGGAGTTCTCTCCATGAACTCGGAGCTCTATCTGTGCACTACGACCAGGCCAAGAATCACTTCCATTGGACCAGGGAAGCTTCCTGTATACAGGTTTGAAAGGGTAAAGGTCACTCTGTCAGGTTTTCTGTTCCAATTTCTGCTTTTTCTCTAACTTTATAGGGCTATAACTTTCAAACCGCTTGGAGTTAGGAAGTGTTCCACATATGCACAGAAAGCTCACAATGTCCACTTTCACTTCCAAGTGGTATAATCGTCATCTGACGCTGAATCGAGAAGTTATGGGACCTGGAACATGGGCTGCCGACACAAACTTATGGTTTCCAACGATGCAACAAGACTTCGCATGGAGCTTACGTTAGGAAGTCAAGACCTTATGGTCTTGAGGTTGGGGTCTTTTGTTGTCATCTCCACAGGTCGTGAGCATTGGGAGGTCTACAAGGGGGAGCTTTTCTATCAACCTTCTCACCTTTCTTCTTTTAAATTTTTTTGATTTCCTCTCTTTACGCTTCTATTATGCATTGTTTGATTAAATTTGCCATACATTGAGGGCAATGTATGATTCAAGTGTGGGGGAAGGGAATTCAATTTTGAGTCTTATTAAAAAATCAAAAAAAAAAAAAAAAAAAAAAAAAAAAATTGAAAATTTCAAAAATCCAAAAAAATAAATTTCGTTAGTTATTTTTCTTTCTTTTGGAGTCTTTAGTTCTTGTTTTCAGTTTTTGTCTTGTTTTTCGAGTCTTAGGTTGCCTTTCAACTGTCTAGGATGAATTTAATCTCTGAAATTATGGATAAAAGAGGATCACAATATTGAGATGATGTTAAAATAATTCTTTGGTTAATTACGATATATATAAAGCATACGATTGTGTAGTAGATGTGGTTTTTGATGACCTTGGTACAGAATTATGAGCATGTTGATGATGAGTTTTGATTCATAATAACCCTTGTGAGAATTTGAGCCTATTTGCCATTCTTTGTGAGTGTTTATTGAAAATTATACTCCTATTTTCTTGGCGATGCTTAGTGATCTCATTATCTTTCTCTTTGATTGATTGCTTGCCACAGATTAAGTTTGACGGACTCTAGAGATTACTAGAACTTGCTCTTGTACTGGTCGAAACTTTTATCAATACATGTCCCTGATTCTGGAAAGGATAAAGGCACCTAGGAAATTCCACCAAAGCCAAAAATAGCCTGTGTCCATATTTGTGCCCGTCGTGGGACTCCTCTAGTTTAACCCCTTTGAGCCTACATTTAAACCTTTTTCTTTTATCACCCTCAAAATCCTAACCTTTAAACCTTAGTATAGTTATATCCCTACCCTTGTTCTAAGGATTTAGTGGAGCTAATTCACGAGACAGACAAGTTTTTGAAGGCACTACAAAGGAGATGATGAGAAAGAATAAGTGTGGGGGGAAAGACTTGTCCATGAGGAAGAAGAAAAATATATGTATGCCGAAAAAGAAAAAAAAAAGTATGTATACGGCAATAAAAAAAAATTGCAAGTATTTATGGATTTTAGTCCCCCCAATGTGGATAAGGAGTTTATTTTGAAGTGAAGGCCTAAGTACGATGAATTTGGTCTTTGTCCTATTTCACAAGTGTTCGAAGGAATGTTAGAATGAAGTAAGGGTCCAACACAATGACATCCGGCCCTTAATAAAGGCACCCAAGAAGTTCAACGCTGCAAGATGCCTTGGTGACTAAAGGAAGACGTCTCAATGCTTCAATGAAAGCTCCGCTAGGTTTTTAGAATACTTTGTGATTTCTCCTTACCCTTTCGTTTCTTTAAACCCCTAAACCTTGGCCTCATTACAACCTTGAAGTAAGACCTCTTTGATCCTTAAGATGGGCAGCCTTTGATTTGTGGAGATTGGTTACAAGAGTTGAGCATATGGTTCGGTCCGTCTGGCAAGTAGTTGGTATCCTTCATGAGATCGAAAAAGAAAAAAATGCATATATTTCGACATAGCCTTTCTTTCTTTATATGTGAGCTTTTTAGTTGTCGAAAATATTATCATCTCTCACATATATTTGAGTGAAAAAGCTTTTAAGCATTAGCCTTGATCTGAGAGAAGAAAGAGTGGTGAATCCTGTGAGGTTTGAATCATACTTGTTGGATACATGCTGAGCTTAACCCACCACCATTGTCACATCCGTGTCTTACATGCTTATATGTGGAATATATGTTTTAATTAACTCTCGAATTACTTATGATTGAATCTTGGTTGCGTGCTAATCTTGATGCTATGAAAGTAAGAGATTTCTGAGACAACAATGTTGAAGGCATAGTTTGTTTTGAGTCTTTTGAGTCTTTATTTTATTTTCTTTGTTTTGATTTTGCTAAGGGACTAGAAAAAGCTAAGTGTGGGGGAATTTGATAGGAGCATAAATGCAACGAATATAGTGTGAAATCCCTTACATTTTTCTTAGTTAATTCCTTTAAAAAGTCAGTTTTAACTTTGTTTTCTTTTTAGGTAGTTCGTGAAGTGATTCAAGAGAAATAGAAGCTTAAAGGGAGCAATGCCATGATAATGAAGTACTGATGCAGAGGACCAAGTTTGATCAACCTTTTGGCCAGAAATTACAAGGGAAGTCCACGGAATTCATTGTGCAAAACAGTTGCTGCAAAGCAGAAAACTGCAGTTTCAGAATCAGCTTTCTGGGAACGGTTTTGAGGAGCAATTCTTGCATCCTTCCAGATGCAACTTTGAAGAAAGGGCCAGCGATCCTTAATTACATGATGTGATAATTCAACTACAGCCAAATAACAGGTCAAAATCATTAACGAGGCAGTAGGAAATCAAAGTCGAAATATGCTTCCCGATAAGGCAGAAACTGTCAGCTTTTCACGAAGCTTTTTGGGAGATCTTTTCCGGCGATTTAATTGGGGTTTTTCCAGAAGGTTATTGATCAATCTAGAAGATCTGATGTCATAGAGCACGTGGGAGTCAAGAACCATCCAGAAACTTGTCAAGACGAAATCGTTCATTGTCCAAGAAGGAAGCTTCAGAGTCAGAAATTGAATCCTAGTCAAAACAGGACGGTTTTGCAGAATTCTTCTTTGGACGGATTTCCAGGGCATTTTTGGGAGGTTATTACTGCTGCAAATATGAAGGAGAGTCCTAGAATGATTCCTCAAGATTTTGGGAAGATTATTAAGGCTTGAAAATCATTTAATTATGCACCAAGTAGAGTAATCCTCAAGCAACTAGGAGAGGCTTTCAAAGCGGAATTGTACAAGGAAACTTGGGCTGTGTATTCTATATATATAGAGGCTCTGAACACGTTGGGAGACACCATCCTACAGCGCCCTCTTCTGCTCCCAAACCCTAGCACACAAAGTCTCAAGAAAATTCCCAAGTCTTCAAGAAGGAAAACCGTGCACACCATCATCCATCAAGCCTTGCCGTGTACCATCTTGAGGGGAGTTCTTGCGTCCAAGGCTGCTTAAAAAGTGAACTCGTGGCTCTCATCTTCTGCCCTTTACGGTTTTTGCTCTCTTGTAATTCAAACTTATATGATTTCAGTTGTGAATTTTGAGACAATGTGTGGCTAATCTACTTTTGTTAGGGGCGAGGTTTGAAGCCCCTAAGATATGTTTTTGACAATATTTTGATTCTTAGTTTCGTGATTGCTTTGTGGTGAAATTGTTTATTTGGTTTTGGTTTACAGATAACTCTTGCATGTTTATGTTTTATGAATGCGCACATAAAATATTATGATCATGTGAGTGGGGCTAGAAATAGGTATTTTAATCTCCTAAACGGTTAATAATGCTTGTTTCAATGGTAGTAAAACCTATAGGACAATAGGTGAAACCAAATAAAAAGGATTGCATGCTAGGTAGGCGTTCCACACTAGTTTTGCATACTTGTTCAATCAAACTTCCACATGTGATTAATGCTTAGAATAAATTGTTGATAGGATAGCGTTCTATACCTTGATTTTTTATTCTAAAGACTTAGTAATGGTGCGTTCATCTTGCTTAAGTAATCTAGGGAAGTAATAAGAACTTATGCATGCGTTCATGGTTTGTTCTTGATTGAAACCTTTTTCACGACTTAGTAATTGAAACTAGGATGATAAATTTGTCTCAAGCATATTTTGGTGGTGGATTTCCGAGTTCCTAACATCTTCATCCATATCTTTCAAAACCTTAAACTCAAATCGTTTTTCTTTACTTTGTTTTCTGTTTATTTTCGTGAAAACCCAAAAACCCCCAGTTTAGTGTGTTTCAGGATTGCAACGCCTCTGCAATCCTCCTATCTGTCTCTCCATCTTTCTCTCTTTTCATTTTGTTTTGTGACGTTTCTTTTAGAGTTAGTTTTGTTTTGTTTTGTTTTATTTTGTGTGATTAATATAGTTACCCTCAATCTCTGGCATCGAACGATCCTTGCTTATCTTTTACTACTGACGACTACATCATTGCAGGGTTAAGTTGAGCGCTTGTTTTTAGCGTATCAGTTAATGAAATTTTGATTAACTTTTCCAATTAAGCACTAAAGAAGTGGGGGAGTACCCTTGAATTTCAAATAAATCGAAGACTTACATTGCAAAATTCATTATTTTCACCTTTTATATGTGATGAATTCGAATTGTTTTTTATAGAAATTAATAAGATCTTGTGTGCAATAAAAAATTTACTAACAAAATACGAAAGCTGCTCGTCACTTGTGTAGATGGTGGGAACTGGAAATGAGAGTCTCCCACATCACTTATTGCCCTACAATGAAACATGCAAAATTAGAAATAAGCAAAATATCAGTTGAATGTAAATACGATCATCATGAGCTTTCTATCTCCAAAGGACCAATATAAAGATAGCTAAGCTAGTGCCGGTGATGCTGTAAATTAATTGGCACACTTAATTGCTTACAAAATTTCTAGATATGATAAATTAAAAATTCCGGCAGGTATCTTCCCATGGAAATTGTTTCCGTTGAGATAACTGTACAAAATTTAATTCAGTTAGTTCAAAATATATATATATATATATATATATATATATATGTATATGTATATGTATATGTAGCTGCTTGTGTACGTTCGACAACCGTGCTGTACAAGCTACATATTGAAAACTCGGGTACGTACAGTTCAGTGCTTGAAGTCCAGTTGGCTATGAAGTCAGGTAGAGGGCCAGACAAATAGTTACCAGCTACAGAACTGCATGCGCTCAAGTGATTGTCATATCATATATAATTGATTGACGGTTTGTTAAATAGTCAATCAGATTACATATTATGCACTGACAAATAAAGATTGAATGGGGGCACAGGCAAATTAATTACGTACAATGTTTCCAGACTTGTAAGGTTGGCAAAACTTTTTGGTAATGTCCCAGTGATACTGTTGGATCCGAGCGTGCTGCAACAACAAAAAAATTTAGATATGTAAGGCTCTAATGAAAACCACTGTAATGAGAACTAGTGGATGACTTTTCGATTAATGGTTGTAAGATTCATTTTTTGATTATATTTTGGTAAATTAATTATTAGATATTTAGATATTTATGAGTAGATCACTTCTATAAAACTTTCAACCAAATTGGAAATCGTTAAAGTTAAAGTATCGAATTAGATCAAATAAATGGACGAACCAAATCTGTCAAATTTGAACCGTTCATGTTCGTAAATAATGAATCACTATTATAAATGCCTTAACGATTTCTAATTTGGTTGAAAATTTACAGAAATAATCTATTAATGAATATCTAAACATCTAACGGTTGATTTGCCAAAATATAATTGAACAATGGGTCTCACAAAAAAGTTCTCAACTAGTTCTTAATATAGTGACCTCATATATATATATATATATATATATGATAAATTAATAAGATATTTAAGCCTAATTTTAAATTGAGTTTCCCTAACTAGTACGATGTTGTACATGTTTTTTATTTTAAGAATTCAAATTCTCTTTTACATACATTAAATTATTGAAACATCAATAACTTCCTCACATAATAAAATTATTTAATAACAAATTAATTGTTAGGATACAATAGTAAATTAATTAAAAAATAAACATGCATAAAAATGGCTTTTCAAATTTAAAAAAAAAAGATTTTATAAAGACAAAAGCCAATCCATACATGATAAGGGGCTAGTATATCGATACTATTATTAAAAAAAGAGGTTTTGTTAGCCAAAATTTAAAATTTTGACAGAAATAACCCTAAAAGATTAAAATACTTTGAGAATAAATTAAGTCATAAAGGTAAATACGACAATTATAAAATAATTTTTTCTTTGAAAAATAAAAAGAAATTATCCCACAATCCATTTTTCTGTCACACTATCTCCCTCTACAATAAATGTTTTCTTCAATTCTTTTCTTGTTTATTTTCTCAAATAAAAAAAAAATATAACACATGCCGATAAAAAAGGCTAGTATAAAATAAAACTTACAAGACTATAAGGCGTGTTAAATTTCCAAGCGTTTGTGGAAGAGTACCAGAGATTCCATTGTTATGCAAATGCCTTCACAAGAGGATAATTAAGAAGCTTGCTCGTGAGAACACACATATAAAGGGCCCTTAATTTTAGTGAGGGATTCTTTTTTTAGCCATTTTTAGGGATTGCTTATTAGACCAATTTTTCGGTAATATATCGACATTTTAACCATTCAGTTTTTAGATCTCAATGTGTATCACTTATGCAAATTTTTAGCCAAATTGATGATGATTAAAACACTCATAATCGTGATTTACATTTCTAAACATAACTGAACTAGATCAAATCAATGGACGAACCAAATTTGTCCAACCAGAACCGTTCATGTTTAGAAATGTAAATCACGATTATGAGTGTCTTAACCATCATCAATTTGGCTAAAAATTTACATAATGTATCTACTCAATCATAAGGACCTAAAAACTGAATGATTGAGATTCTAATATTTGATCGAAAAATAAGTCCCACAAGCAATCCCTTCAAATGACAAAAAAAAAAAAAAAATCTCTCACTAAAAGGGCCCTTATATATATATCTCTCAAATTAATAATCGTTCATTTTTTAAGTATATATAAACGCACACATATTCATTTAGATTGGTCATTGTAATGTCGGAGTATTAAACAAGTGTAGGTACGTAAAGTTACTTACAGAGACTTAAGAAAAGTCACCGCCCCCAAAGATGCTGGTATAGAGGCGTTGAGAAAGTTGCCATGCAGATCACTATATACAAAAGCAAATTAACTTGCTTTAATTTCTTCAACGTACATAGTGAAATATGATACTATTGAAATCATGACCGTGGAGAAATCGACTTACATAGTATCGGCGAAAATCAAATTCCCTAAGCTCTTTGGTATGGGCCCAGTCAGTTGATTGTTTGAAAGACTCCTGAATGAATTAATGTACAAAATAACAGATAATTTTACCAGGACGTTCATATATATAATTAACCTGGCACAATTAATGGACTACTCGATCACGTACAGGTAGAACGATGAGATTACATAAGCACTGTCATATTGCTTAAGCTTGACGAGTCGGTAGGCTTCTGGATCACTGCATGCATGTACATATCCAGAAAGCAACATCAATTTCTTTCTCCTATTCCTAAATTTCAGTCTAAAACCATTTCGTGTGTGTAGATTATGAAATATAAGCTTACGATATCACCAAAGAGAGGGCCAAATTCCCTAAAGTAGCTGGTATGGATCCACTCAATTGATTGTCTGAAAGATCCCTGAACGTACATAAAAACAAATTATTAACACCCCATCAGATTGACTACTTAATTTATGATCCTGTAAATGATGAAATTATTAAAATCCATAAGATGGAACGATGAAATTAATTAAGCCAAGATCATTAATGGACTCCATACTCACAGTGTGAATTCAATATCCACGCGGCGATGAGAAGAAGGATTCAGAAAGAGATGGTCACTGTGTATTGAAGGAAAAAAGAAAACTTGAAGTGTGTTGTTGCTAATCAAATTTTTTTTAATTTTTTTTTAAGTCATGTGATATATAACTCACAACAATAATGCTTGAAACTTCATATTTCCCAAACTCGCTGGAATGGACCCGGTCAATTGATTATTGGAAAGATCCCTAACAAATTGACATGTACACAAACCAAATTATCAATGTTAATTTTCTCAACAAGTGATTTCACTAATAACCAAATAAGTTTGATGAACCACATCTCGATCGAGTTCGAGACATAAAAGTTCCGGAACCAAATGCACAGCTATGGATATAAATATTGCAAGCCGGCCATGACAATCATAAATCTACCAAGTATAGACTCACAGCCTGTACAGCAAAGATAATTTCCCCAAGCTAGCAGGTATGGGACCTGTCAATTGATTATTATCGAGAAACCTGAAAATTGAACCATCTTATAAATTAATTGCATTTCTTGATGTTCTGGAACTAGAAAAAAGATATCAACAGATTCTATTTTCTTTTTCTGAATAGTAATGCTCGAGCATTTAAGAAAGACATTAGATATGTAATGTTGTGAAAAATGAGAGAAATGTATTACAAGCTTTGCAGATATGTGAGATTGGCAAATTCTTCAGGTATAACTCCAGACAAACCCCTAGCAGTTAGCTCACTGTCACTCAAAATGTGAAAGCTAGCTAATTAACAATTTCGATAACAGATTTAACATAGGATTTGCATATATGTATTGTTAAAATCTAAATTTTCAAACTTACATATATGTGACGTGGCAAATGGTGCCGGAACTGCAGTCACAGTAGACGCCAACATCGCCGCTTCCATTGCAAAGTGAGCCTTCATAGAACATTCGTCCTTTTAACTCCAACTTATATGCTATTTCATTAAGAGCTCTCACTGTCGACCAACAATTTATTTTATATTATAAAAAAGAACCTGCATTATGTAGGAGAAAAATACCACTACACTAATAATGGCGTTAACAAAATTGAGTTTAATTTTTCTAATGTAATCTAATTCAGAAAAAAATTAAAAAATGCGAAAAACAATATGTGAATTATAGGTCTCAGCCTATATATTGATTTACAACACAAGTGTAATACATGCTAAATACACAAATATAAATACTTGTTATATAATTTGTTTACCTTGGTACTTAAACTAAATAAACTCGGGCTCCTTTGGTTGAATTAAGCTACATGGATTGGATTAGAATTCTATTCTGTTTGGATTTTTCTGACATTAATTATGTCTAGTTTTAAGGGAAAGATATTAAGAAGTGGATGATAGATTACCTTCTTCATCGGGCAATGGTTGAGCTGTACTCTGATATTTGAATTCAGAGCCAAGCTGCCAAAGAGTAAAGATGAGGCATAGACTTATAAGTTTACTAACAAGTCTTAATGAAGCTTCAGTACCCATTTTCCCTTGAATGAAATCTGTGCATCTGTTAATTCTACTTCTTAAAATATATAAGGCATAACTTTCATAAAGATGAGTTCTTATAATATAAGGCACAACTTTCCTAAAGATGAGTTCTTATAATATAACGCACAACTTTCCTAAAGATGAGTTCTTATAATATATAAGGCATTGTTTTAGGAAATCAGAAATTGAGAGAAATTCGCTGTGTATTCTCATTGATAATAGGAGCCTCTTTATATAGAGGATTACAAGACATAGAGCTCGAATCATACAAGGAAAGATAATCTCTAGATTCTTCTAATTAAACCCTATTACCACTAGGTCAAGTAACCTAGAGTTTGGGCCAGACACACAATTAGAGATTTACTTGAACACTCCCCCTTGTGTCTCCCAAACGTGGTGTTTCTCTCGTTGCCTCGTTAAAAACCTTGCCGAGTAACAAAAACCCAGTGGGACAAAAATAAACTCGGTCGAAGGGGAAAAAGAGCACAACACACCCTTCACGCTTCGAGACGAACATGTAGACATCTCCCCCTGATGTTTGCGCCTCCCCCTGATGACTACGATCATGGGAGTTCGGATAAGTTCCGCAAGCCAATTCTTGCCACATGTTTCTCGAAAGTGGAATTTAGGCAATGACTTAGTGAGTAAGTCTGCCATACTGTCCTCAGATTGAATCTAGTTCAAATTGATCTTGAGCAGATTCTATTGTTGCTGATTATCCTTGGTGTTGTTGCTTTTGATGTAGCATTTGCTTCATTTGTTTAAAACGAAGAGCATTATCCTAAATGCTTGTAGGCTCATCTGTAGTAGACTTCAAACCACAATTGTTCGAACATGCATAATTATGGATCCAATCCATAAACATTCACGAACCATTTCGTGAAGAGAAATAATCTCTACATTGTTCGAAGATATAGCGACGAGGGTCTATTATGTAGACCTGCAAGATATCGCGGTGTTACCCATGGTGAACACTTAACCAATTTGAGAATGACCTTTGTATGGGTCAAAGAGATATCCAACATCAGCAAAACCTTCCAAAACAGGTCGTTTTGGGATGGGGATAGAGGACACAGACCACTGTTGGCGGCGTTCCTGGTGTGTGATGGGTTTGAATCCATTATCTCTCTATAGGGATAGAACGAGTCCATATCAATCGTACATCTCAAGTACCGAAAGATATCTTTTACACCAATCAAATGGTGTCGCGTTGGCGCAGAGCTATACCTTAGCTAACAAGTTCACTGCAAATGAGATGTCTGGTCTTGTGCATTTAGCTAAGTACAATAATGCGCCAATTGTACTAAGTAAGGCACTTCTGCCTCTAGCACATCTTCGTCATCATCATTTCGACAAAGAGGATCTTTTTCAGGATCAAGACTACGGACGATCATGGGGGTGCTTGAAGGCTTGACATTGTCAAAATGCCTAAGCATCTATCGACACGATGCTCAAGTTCTAAACCGAGACATAATCGTGTTCTCCCAAAATCCTTCTTCTCAAACTCGGATTTCAAGTGTTCAGCGGTTTCCCTTAACTCTTTAAGGGCTTCCAATGAAGATCATGTCCAACATGAACCGCGATAGAATCCAAAACTTGTTGTGGAAATGTGTGGGCATATCCCTTCCCAATCAAGTAGTCATTTTAGTGAGCGTTTCAACCTCTTTGTAAACGCACTCCGTGATCTAGAGCCACTTGACTTAGGTAAATGAAGTTCACCATGAACCTTCATGTATATTCCGTATCTAGATCCCCATAGAGATACATAGTGACTACATTTGTAAGCTGCATGTTAGTTATTCGGAAACTACCAAACTGACAGGGTAGTGGAGTGCAATGACATCCATTACGAGAGAATACGTCTCAACGTAGTCGATTCCAGGGCGTTTTGTGAGAAGCCTTGCGCTATAAGGTGAGATTGCCATCTTCTTTTCTCATCACACTTTCTAACGAAGACCCATTAGTCAATAGGTTTTATGTTAGGAGGTGTTGGCATCACTGGCTCAAAAACCTTCCTCTTCGTTAGAGAATCCATCTTAACCTGGATCGCATATTTCCATTTAGGCTAAATCTCCCTATGTTGGCATTCATTCATCAACGGAGCGTGGTTCCATGTCATCGGACTCAAACAAACTCATGCACAACGAAATGCGCAACTACATCATCAATTATGATGGAGTTTCTATCCCACGTCTCATGTACACTAGTGTAATTTTCATAGAGCTCTATATTATCACGAATAGGTTCTAACGTTGAGGCGTCCCCCAATGATAACCATAACCTAGAAGATTCTCATGAGACGGATTCTGAGTCTTGATGATCAAAGGATTGGAATGTGCCAAAGTATCATTCGAACCCACGGGCCTCCCACGCATCCTAGCTGGGGCCATGGCCTATAACGCCAGAGTGCCACTCTCTTTGGCATTGGCGCCATGCCTACCTCCTCGTAGGGTGGTGCTACGTACTCTCGTAAGGACGTCCTTCCTTGCAGGCTTGTTTGCAGCATATTTGTGTGATCTCGTCACTTTAATGGGGATTGAGATGAGACATAGTGGGGACAGACTACGACAATTCCTGTCGTTCCCGCTGAACATCCATGTTCTTATCTCCCCCTAATGACGGGAAAACTATCTCATCAAAGTGACAACCAGCAAATCTAGCGGTAATGAGATCGCCTTGCAAGGGCATTAAGTGGCGGACGATTGTTGAAATCTCAAATCCAACGTAGTTGCCCATTCGCTTGTAAGAACCCATCATAGTGCGCTGTGGTGGTGCAATTTGGCACATAAATGGCTTACTCAAATGTGCGTAAGTACGATATTTGTACCCAGTCACTAGCTGTAACGCAGAGTTAGATTGAGTGGCAGTGGGTCGTAGACAAATTAGCATAGCTGCATGCGATATTACATCACCCCAAGCGGATATAAGGAAATTGGTGCGCATTACCAATGTTCTGACTACCATCGTAGTTGTTTCCGCTAGACCATTTGGGTGTGTACATGAGAATATGATGTCCAACATAAATCCCAATGAAATACCCATCGAAAGTCTTCAATGTAAACTCTCTAGCATTGTTAAGTCCAACTGAAGGAATAGGATGATCCGGAGAGTGAACCCGTTGTCATATGATATGTGCTAAGAGTGTAGCATAAGAAGTATTTACAAGTGGACAATGGCACAACACGTGACAAGCGTGTATGTGTGTCAACCAACATCATGAGATATTTAAACGTCCGCAGGTTGGTTAAATCAGTCCACAGAATCCCCATGGATTTTACGTAGGAACAGAATGAGTATATCCTTTGCATAGGACGGTCTCAGTCCTAATTTCCCAAAGGAACAGGCTTTGTAAGATGAGCGAGGGCTTTGGAAGCAACCAATGAGAATTTTGGTTGGCCATGAGCCTCTGAAACGCTACTTGAAGCAAAGTTGGTGATTGTATCATCACCTAGGGCGCCATCACCATGATGGACGCCATCCATGGCGTTATGGATAGGGACTGTGCCAGCCCTAGGCTGGTGGTGGACGGAGGCGGTGCCCTAGGCAGCAAGGTCAGTCACACTTAGTCCAGGAATCAACTTTTGATTCATGCTTCGCTTCGCTCAAAAGAAATGATGTCCATGCGAAGTCTTTTGTAGACGAATCATCATATCATGACTAGGATAACCTATCCTGTCGTGACAAAGCCAATATGTGTCTAAATCCAAGAGATCTTCTCTCATAACTTTATTGGATTTAATAGCTCGAATAGTGACATAAAGTCCACTAGAGCGACACATAAACTTCTCTAAGATGCGCCTTTGTTCGCAATCATTAGAGGTATTGCAAAGGAATTCATTTCCGTTCTCTATATGAGTTTTCGCCTGGAATCCGTTGGCTATTCATAGGTGTTATTTGCCCTAGGAGCATAGAGAGTTTCTGTGACAGTAATTAAGGTGCCATTTGGCAAGTGGAACTTGGGCTATTCCACGTCCTTGAATTAATACTAATGATCCAGCCATCGTAGTCACAACGTAATATGCTCAGAATCAAAATTGAGTCATAATGAAAAGAACTCGAAATTTTATTCATAAGCTAACGGAGTTACATGATTGTCTTTTTGACCAAAGAAAATATAATCCAAAATGCTAGCTAATGCAAAACAATGGTAGTCGTCTAACTTCTTTCGGTAATTCCAAAATGAATGTGACCAGGTGAGTAAAGAGAAGTCGGTGGAGCAAGGCTCTCTTAAGTACCACTAATCTCAAAACCTTCCTAGACATCACATTTACTTTGGGGTGAGCCTACTTTGAAGAAAAACAAAACCATTGGCATTTACTACAAAGTATATGGCAATTGCCTATTACAACTCTTGGAAAAATAAAGACTTAAACAGAATTGGCGATCTATTGATCCCAGCCAGATTTGTAGTCATCAACCCTTCACTCTAGATCATCTTCTTGATATTCTTGTTCCACATAGTGAGCTTCTCTTGCTTCACAATATGCTTTGTAGGCGGTGACAAGTTCTTCACGAGCTCTACATATGTGTGCCCAGTGATCAGACACTCCACATCGAGAACATACATCTCTTTGCTCAAACTCCATTGATTGAGGTGCTTTGAAAGTGTCATTTAGATGGCTCTTAGTGTTGGTGGCGCCACCAACATGGCCAGAGGCATTGCCTCCCTCTCTCTTTCCACGTTGACCTCTTCTGATCCATGTTCGCCTATTTTGGCGGTTACCTTCCCAAGTAAAGCGATTATATGGACCAGAACGTCCAGAAGTATCCCTAAGATTAGGGTTTCGCTCTTGGCGCCTTCTCTTAGGGGCGCGACTATAATTGGATTTAGGAATATGATCTATTTCCACGGATCTCGAATTATAGTTCTTCACAAAGATATTGTCATGCTTTTTAGCGACATTCATAGCTCCAATGAGCTCATGAAACCTTGTGATCCGTCCTACAACAACATCAATTCTATAGTTCTTAGCAACCATCAATGCAGAGACGGGGAAGGTAGAGAGAGTCTTCTCAATCAACATCGCATTTGTGATCTCTTTACCACAGAATTCCATTAAGGATTTAATGCGAAGTGCTTCCAAGTTGTAGTCAAGAACTGACTTGAAATCACTGACGCGGAGGCTATGCCATCACACTTCTAGGTTAGGAAGCATAGAGTCACGGACGTTGCCAAATCTTTCTTCGAGTGAGACCCACAGCCTTCTGGGGTCTTCTTCATTCATACACTCGTAATGGATGGAAATGATCCATATGACGAGTCATTAGGATGATGGCTTTCGCCTTATTTGCCTCTAAGGCTGCTCTATTTGCTTCCAAAGCTTGAGCTTTCTCAACAGTTAGCACATCCTGGCTAGGCTCGAGAATTGTATCCAGAATTCCATTAGCCTTGAGATGCTGGCGGACATCACGTACCCACCTGTGATATCCAGAGCCAGTTGTTTCTAATGGAGCAAAGTCCAATTTGTTCAGGTTACTCATCCTGAAAGAGAACAAGAAATTAGGGTTAGTTTCTGAGCGGAAAAAGCTACCATGAAAACATATAAAATTCCTGAGCGTAATCGCTTCCAAGAAATTAGGAATTTCTGAGCGTAATTGCTTCCAAGAAATTGAATTCCAAGAGGTATTGGATTAGATCGAAACAATGACGTAAGTGGTCGATCATAAATTCTCTACAAACTCTAAGTTTGGAGATCTCAACAAGCTCCAAGCTTGGAGTGATCACAAACCCTCATAGTTCGGCTTAATTAGGTCTCCCCTATGATGAAGAAAGGGGGGTAGAAGAAAGGAGGTTGCAAGTCCCCAAAAAGAAGAGAAATTGAATTTAAAAACTCTAAAAAACGGGAACGTTTAGTAAAAAATACCTTGAAATAGGTCGCCGGAAAATTTGGCAAGAAAAAGTGGTCGGAAAAGCCGCTGGCGGCGGCCAGAATAGTTGACGGAAAGTTGACCGAAAATGGTCAACTGGCGTTGACCAGAGTTGACCGCTGCTGACGTGGCTGCTGACCGCTTGCTGACTGTGCTGCTGACGTGGCTTGGGCTCGGCTTGGGCTGCCTCTTCCCTTTTCTTTTTTTTTCTTTTCTTTTCTTCTGCCGGTTTTTCTGCCAGACATTCAGTCGGCCCATTCAGCAAGTTTTAGGTCGGTTTTTAGGGATTTCTTCCTGTTCTGGATTTCTGGGTTTGAGGTTCTACTGCTGGAAAAATTTGGTAGCAATTGGAAGTCCAGAAGGTGGTGAACCGGTGAAATATTTGCTGCGGGTTGTTTGGAACTTCTGGTGGCCGGTTCGGTAGGTTTCCGGCCAGTTCTTGGGGTTCGGCCGCCGGTTCTGGACTCCTGGGATCGAGGTCTTCAAGGTGTGAGATGGAGGCAGAAAAGGCTTCAAGGTTTTGTATTCGGATTCAAGGTTTTTAGCTTCTTGAATTAGGGTTTGGCTTCATGTTTCAGGGTTAGGGCTTCGTGCTGATAACGTATTTTAGGGAATTAGAAATTGAGAGAAATTCGATGTGTATTCTCATTGATAATAGGGGCCTCTTTATATAGTGGATTACAAGACATAGAGTTTGAATCATACAAGGAAAGATAATATCTAGATTCTTCTAATTAAACCCTATTACCACTAGATCAAGTAACCTAGAGTTTGGGCCAAACACACAATTAGAGATTTACTTGAACAGGCATAACTTTCATAAAGATGAGGCATAGAATTATAAGTTCACTAACAAGTCTTGCAGAAGCTTCCGGTGCATTTTCCCTTGAATGAATGAAATCTCTACTTACAATATTTAAAGGCATAACTTTATTTTCCCTCTTTCTTTTTTTTTTTTTTTGGGCCACACGTCCCGCCAAAAAGTACCTAAGCACAAAAGAATAAGTCGACGATCATCATCAACTTTGCAAGAAGAATCTCGATCACTTCCCAGTTTTCACTAGGCCTGGCAACAGTGCGGTCACGGGGGTTACGGGCGGACTTAAAGGGTTGACGGTCTTAACGGGCTCAACCCGTTACAACCCGTTATCTTAACGGGTTATAACGGGTTGAGCCCGATGGGTTCGCGGGTTACCCGTTGGAACCCGTTACGACCGCTAAGGTTTTAAAAAAAAAAAAAAAAAAAAAAAAAATCTTTTCTAATCAATTACCCACTAAAACCCGTTAATACCTATTAACAATAAATTGGCCATTGAAACCTGTTAAGACCCGTTAACATAAAAATGAATTTATTTATTTTACATTTTTTTTTTAAACTCTTTTTCACACCCATTATCTATTAAACCTTCTCAAAAAAAAAAAATCTTTTTTATTTTTTTTAAACCCTCTTCCAACCCATTACCCATTAAAACTCTTTTTCATTGTTGATTTTCATTAAATCGAACTATCAAAAGTTAATACATAGTGGGCTCACAATTCTTTAAAAAAAAACTTTTTTTTTCTCTTCTAACCGGGTTTGATGGGTTCCGTCGGGCAACCCGTTTCCGCCCGTTAACTAACGGGTTGTTAACGGGTTGGCAGCCCATTAACACGTTAAGTTATCGGGCAGAAATAAATGGGTTTTTAGCGGGCGGTTAATGGGCGGTTAACGGGTCATGGGCTGAATTGCCAGGCCTAGTTTTCACACACTAACAATATATAGAAAGTAAATAAGGCCAAAACTGATACTATAAACCCACCCAAGCTACACCTCACAAAACACAATTTCTTCTTATAACAATTCAAACCAAAGCCCATCATCATCATCATCTTCATCATCAGTGGTGTACGACTCCCTCCAAATTCGATGTTAGTATTCATATACCCAAAATCTATGACACTAAAATTCAATCATATAGTCCTAAGTGGGACTTGAGACCTCAATTTTATTTTATTTTGGATAGAAATGGTAGCTAAGTGAGCTATCAGTCCGAGCAACTTCAGTATGACCCCTCTAAAGGGATGCTTTTCAAAAACTGGGGTTTGAACCAGATACCTCCTATTATCAAGAGAAGCCCTGCAGTATCCTCCTCACTTACAACCTATCATGCTTTCAATAAACCAATATGTTGTTAATAGAATACTGAATTTTTGTATACCCAAGTTGTTTACCCCCAAAACCAAATATATATACCCTAACCCTAGCTAAAAATTAAAATAAGGAAATAAGTGGAATAAAGAATGAGATGAGGAACTTATCAAACAGGAGCAACAAATTGTCTTGAGGACAAATCACCTCGGCTAGGTTTGAGAACTATAACATTTAGTGGGGCCAATATGAAAACGTACTTAAACCATTTCATTTCATATATATATATATATATATATATATATATATATATATAAAAGAACATCAAAATAGTTTCCTTCTCGAAAACATATGCATGACTCGAAATTCTAAAACACGTGCAATTTACCTGATGGCCTAGTTCCGCATAACCAATAACCAACCTTACCATTCATAAAGCACCAAACTTAACATACACATGCTAAACACACGGAATTGGATGGTCATTGCGATCAAAAGCACTGTTTGACCGATGTTGCTTACCCTCCGGAAGTTTAGGGGTGGCTAATCCTCAAGGAAGTCATCGACCATCTTTCCACTTTCACACACCACCATTAACAAGACTCACACACATGTTAATTCTTAAATATTTCATAAAACAATTGATATTTTATCATGCATCATAATATAATCAAATATGGAAAATTGCTAACCAAAAGTGAGTCTCGAGTCCTTTACCTGGATTCCAAAGCTTTATCTTTCACGTTGTTCGAGAATTACGAACCTTCTGTTTCTCTGATAAGTGGAGTCCTAGATTTTGACATAATAGACGTCAATAATCTGACAAATAAATACTTAAGCTTCGTTGATATGATCGTCCGACATTTCTCTAGTTTGACCAGGATTTGACCAACCATAACTAACATTTACTTCACTTCACGACAATATCCCATTATCACCTTTTTACCAAATTTCAATCAATTACGACCAAATAAGAAATAATCTTGATTAACGAACAGTTACTTGAATATTATTTACTCTAAGTTTGGAGGACTCTACAAGCTGCAAGCTTGGAGTGAACACGAACTCTTACAGTTCAGCTTAATTTGGTCTCCCCTATGATGAAGAAATGGGGGTAGAAGAAGGGAGTTTGCAAGTCCCAAAAAAAAAAAAAAAAAAAGAGAAAAAGAATAAAAACTAAAAAACGGGAACTTTAAGAAAAAAAATATATCTTGAAATAGGTCGCTGGAAAATTTGCCCTGAAAAAGTCGTCGGAGCTGACATGGCACCGGTTGCTGACGTGGCAGGTCTGATGTGGCGCAGGCTGCTGACGTGACAGTGCGCCAGTGGGCTTCTGGGCTTCTTTCTTCTTCTGGGCTGAGGCTTCTCTTTTGCTTCTGGGCCGAGGGCTTGTCTTATGCTTCTGGGTCGAGTTCCTGTCTTCTTTTGGGCTGGGCTGATTGGAACAGTGGGAGAAGCTGCAAGGTGGAAGGGCAGGTGGCAGTTTAGGGTGCAAAGGCTTCTGGTGGGCAGTTCAGATGATTTTAGGCTGGTTCCGGAATTTTTTTTTTCCTATTCCCGGAATTTGGGATCAAGGCACTGCTAGTGGTGGAGTATGACCATTGGAGGGGGAAGGGAAAGCCTTGAACCGAGCAGAGGAACTTCTGTTACTTCTGGAGGTCGGTTATGTATTTTTCCGACCGATTCTGGGGGTGGCTCTGTTGGTTATGGACTCCTGGAGTTGAGTGCTTCAAGGTGGGTAGCGGAGGTTTATGGGATTTGAAGGCTATGAATGTTGGGTTTCAGGGTTAGGGCTTCGTGCTGATAACGTGTTTTAGGGAAACGATATTTGAGAGCGAATTGCTATGTGTTCTCATTGATAATAGGGGTTTCTTTATATAGAGGATTACAATGCATAGAATCTGAATTGTATAAGGAAAGGTAATCATACAATGAATGGATATCTCTAAGATATTCTCCGAGATTATCTCGAATTAAATCTCTATTACCACTAGGTCAAGTAACCTAGAGTTTGGGCTAGACACAATTTGGATTTACTTAAACAAAACCAATATTCAAAAATTAAAATAATAGATTCAAAATGATTCACTTATTCAGTAATATTAGTTTAATGTGATAGTATTAAATGGTATGAGAGATCAAGAGATGTGATATGAGAAGATCAAAGAAATTGTAGAGAATGTATACTAGGGTTCTAGGCCTTTGGACCTTGGATTCGATATGGTAATATATCATTTGAGAATAAAATTATAATTGGAGATTTAAAACTTACTAAAAATAGACTAGACAAATGAATATATTTATTATGTATATAACTTTGAAATTTTAGCCTATTATATTTCAAACATATCAGTCAGTTCGGGTTCTGCGGTTTAAGCACAAGAGAAACCAAACCAACTCGGTTCATAAATGGTTTGGTTCAGTATTGAACCAGATTTTAATTTTTAAAGTTTTATAATTATTGGCTGGTTTGGTTGGTTGAAAAATTAGGGTACGTTGAAAATTATTAGTTATAATAATAAATAACAAAATTATGTAAATTTCATTATATCAAAATTCATGGTAAAATTCTATTCCTAATTAGTCCGATCAATTATTATTTGCTATATGAAGGAAAGGTGGTCAAGCTAGTCCATATATAATTATATCATGATTCACGCCTATCATGTCTATATTTTCTTATTTGATTGAGTTGATTTGAGTTTTCGATGAGTAAGACGTCATTTTTTCTTGTTGGTTTTGGAATTTACATGTAAACTTTACACGTAGCACGTACAATTTTTATTGGTTCCTTTAAGGCTTCTGTACCTAGTTGTTCATGATGATGGATTATGAAAAAGGAAAGATTCCTAGTTGATAAGGATAAATACTGATCGATATCATTAAGATCCATATTGAAACGTCAAAAAGTGATCAAATTGAATTGGCTGTCCACCACTAAGCAGGCATCGGAATTCGGAATCTTGGTCGATCACAATTCTGGGCCGGCGATCGATTGTAGTTGCAATTATCTGTCGGCTGGTAAATAATGACAATGCCTGCCATCATCATGCATGTAAGCCTCCGCTTAATTTAGGAAAAATTGCGGGTTTGGTTTTTGGGCTTTGGCGCTTAAGCATCTTCCGCCCGAATAATCAAAATTCAGGAGGCCTGACGATGATCAACGGCAAATGTTCTCATCTCTTGCACGTGGTGGATACCATAGAGCTAGTTTAGTTTTCAACGAAAGTTAACGGACCAACTTTTAAAATTTGAAAACAAGTCTCTTTTTTTTTTTTTTTTTTTTTTTTTACTTTTGAAATTTGAAACAAAGTCCAAAGACCAAAATGATTGCAATCTTTACTCTCCCCCACTGACCAAAAGCATTAAAGGGTGCTGATCCATTTAATTAACGAAAGTGGAACAGTGGATCATGCACCACGGCGACAACAAATTGGAAAAAGTTGGAAGGGCTGCTTTAAGTTGATAACTCAATTATTTGGCCAGTGGATCACACACAAAATGCCCAAGAAGAATAACATGAATTTTCTAATCTTCTTGAGGGGAATTCAATACTATAAAAAACTAACGTTCTTGATTCTCACCGAAAACAAAGACAAAACCATCTTCTCAGCAAAAGCCATTGGACCTGGTACATCAACCACTTAAGAAGTGTAATGAGACACAATAAGAAACATATGCCGATTGTTAACTTAATGAGCAAACCAAGATGTTAAACAGCGACAAGCGTGGCCCGTGACCCACCATTGTACCGATACTGTCCCAACTTAACCACCCGATAGGTGTTGGGTTTTAATCATAAAAGGTCTCGGTACAATTGGGTGAGATCCACCCACTTATAAGTTATATTTTATTTGTCACTTTTCCAATGTGGGATCTTTTTTCTCCAACACGCCCCCTCACATGCAACCTAACTCTATGTCTGCACGTGAAATTAATTAACAATCCATTTCCCACATTGGAAATTGGGACACAAGCCTCACATTGGAGACTTGGCCAATATAACAATCCAAGGCCCACACCGGACACTTGGTAACAATCCAATCGGAGTTTTCCGATGGCAATATAAGGAACCCAAATTCGGACCCATGACAATTGGAGAGAGACCCGCTCTGATACCATGTTAAACAGCGACAAGCGTGGCCCGTGACCCACCATTGTACCAATACTGTCCCAACTTAACCACCCGATCGGTGTTGGGTTTTAATCATAAAAGGCCTCGGTACAATTGGGTGAGATCCACCCACTTATAAGTTATATTTTATTTGTCACTTTTCCAATGTGGGATCTTTCCTCTCCAACACAAGATCGTTTCACAAAATGCATAAACACAACCAAATGATCAATACAATATGAACTAGAATACAACAAGAGGAGATGCATCACCTGCTTCATGCACAACAGTCATTCCTTCAAAAGCAGCAGCAGCAACATAGGTATTCAACACAAATAATCCGAGCTCCAAAACTTCAAGCAGCTACACGCAAGAAATCTTCTACTCAACTATGTGTTTAACTCCTCTCTATGGGGCAGGACTGAATGTTTTGTCACATAATGAATAGGGACTTCAAGCACCTATATACACAAACTAGATAGGTCTTCCCATAAAAGAATCCTTGATTCTAGCCAATGAGTTATTTCTGAAAGATGCTATAATTATCATATCAACTAATTAGATATTTATCTTTATCGATCAAATTGGATTCCTAACCATATGAGTGACATACCAAAGCCCATTAGGTGTCTAGGTAGATAATTCATATATTTCCCATTTATTGTACTAAGTTTAATCAGTTTGTTATATACTTAATGTAGATAATTTAGGTCCAAATAATATTTTACAATCTCCCCTTTGGACCAATATTGTCTGCATAATAACTGAACCAAAGCTCATTCAAGAAAATAGCCAAAGTGTGCACTGAAATATATGGTTTCTCAAGATCCATTTAGTTCTGTCAAGAACACAGCAGCTAAAATAGAACTTAGAAATAAACATGTTTATGTAAACATATTTGTTTCAAATTACCAATAATAACCTCTGCATCTCACATGAACTACAAAACTGATATGATGGAATCAAGCGGTAAAGTATGTCATTCTGCAGTAAACACTTGATTATAGTCCAACTAAAAATTTTGAATATCAAAATCATAACGCAAACATTATTAACTTAAGCACCAGTGGATTGCATGTTTGCCTCTTACTGAATATATGCATATTTCCATCCACCTGATAATCAACAAAACTAAAATAGCAGCAATCAAATATTATCAAAATAAGATCAAGCTGTGAAACAATATATCTGGAAATACCTCAGGCTTTATTTATTCGACCAAAATATGAATACATATTGTTTCTGACATGAACTGCAAACTGAAATAAAATTGAAACTTTCAAACTAAGAAACTGAAAACATAATCTTTTATGACTTTTGCTCTTTCTGAACTCAGGAATCTAAACTAGAGAGAATTTCCATGTCTTCAACATGCTTCTTGAAAACTGAAACTGGTAATGCCTTGGTAAAAGGGTTTGCAAGCTGTGCATCTGTGCTAATGATAGCTATTTCAATCTCTCCATCTTTTACCCTCTTTCTCACACTGTAGAACTTCAAGTCTATATGTTTTGAATTATTGGACCTTTTGCTATTCTTACTGAAGAACACAGCTGCTTCATTATCACAATAAACTTTTAGCTTTCCATCAACAAGATTACTTAAAATCTTTGTTTCCAAAAGAAAGTTTCTGATCCATAGGGCCTTCACATACACTTTCATATATGGCTATAATTAATGCTTGCATGGTGGATGTGGCTATCAATGATTGTTTCATTGTTTTCCAAGCCACTGCACCACACTACAACACAGACGGTAATTTCCGACGACGAAAAATGGTCGGAAATAGGGCATTTTCGTAATCGGAAAGTTGTCGGAAATGTCATGGTCGGAAATAATTTTCTTCCGACCAACCGTCGGAAATGCTTGCCCATTTCCGACTAATATCACCGTCAGATTTGAGCCTCGTTTTGGTCAGAATTATGGCTTGGGGACTTGGACATGCCTCATGTCAGTAGAGATTTGTTGTTAGTTAGATATTCTGTGATTGATCATGTGTCTATGTGTAAGAAGTCATAGGGTATAATTAAATTAAGGAAATAATGCGATAATATAAACACGGGAAGATCCAAACTGCTTCTTGTATTGAAATTAATGGTGAGGTTTAAAATGTGAATCTATTTATCTTGGCTTCACAATACTAATTAAGAAGAGTTTAAGCTTTGCTTCATGCAGAGATTATTGTCAAAACATATATAACTGCACTCTTAAACCAAAAAACGATCTCAATTACAAGGATCTCATCCAGTAATTGATTTTGTTCTGTGGTAGAAAAGGACTTGTGGAAAAGTTAACTCGTTCTTGTTTATTTTTCATTCGTCCTCCTCAGCCTTATGTGTGGTTTCATCATCCGAGATCTAACTGAAAATAAGCGATCAGAGTTATGAGATTAGGAGAAAAGAAAATAATTAAAAGAAAAAAAGTCTAGTTGTCTAATCAATTAGTCATTAGTGGATGATGTGATTATGGGATTCAAAGCTCAAATTGTATTGGTAAAGATTTGGATAAGGATTGATCGAGGACTAAGGACTAACATTACGCCAATATTTGAATCAGACGACACGTATCAGACAATTGCGCACATATTTTTTGTCGTCTGAATTTTTCAGACGACATCAAGAATTATTCTATTGTGTATGATGCAATCATACAACAGTTATTGTAAAATAGGTGTGATGTTGTCTGCATTTCTTTAAGGGACAATAGATTTTCAGATTGCTGTTGTCCAAATAGGTAGTTTCTGACAACATAATAAATGATGATGTTGTTTCGTAGTTATTCAAACAATGGTTGAAATTTGATGTCGTCTGAATAAATTTAGTCAAACAACTCTTTTCACAGTGCTATTGTGCAATTAATGATCAGACAATCACCATATTTTTATGTTTTCTGATATTTTCGGTTCAGACAACATCTTTTGTTGTCTGTTGTGTGATATTGTTACATACAATTGGTCTTTAATTCATGTTGTCTGTTTAGGGCTAAAATTTATTCTGCCCTAGCTGACTTATATACATCTCAACAGTTAGACAAAATTAAAAATTAAAACTTCCCTACTTTTGCCCTCCCAAAACACTTCAGCTCGCCCTCAGCTCAAACTCTCTCCCAAAAACCCGAGCCCTCATCACCTCTCTCTCTCTCTCCCAATATCGCTGTCCCCAACAATCTCACCTCTCTCTCTCTCTCGCTCTCTAGATCCTAAGTCTTGACCTCTTCCTCATTACTCAGCCCTTAGCAATCAAACTCTCAGCCTTCTCTCTCACTCATCCATCCACATCTTAATTGAAGCTTTGTAGTCGTCTCCCTCAATCAAAGCTTTGCAGGTTCTTGAAGCTAACTGCTCCCTCTTCGAGCTAGGTACGAACAGTACTTTACAAGTTTGTTAGGGTTTCAGGGTTATTTGGATATGGGATTAGGGTTTCGAATTCAAATCGATTTTTGAGTATATTTGATTTTCTGGATAACATGGATTTGGGGATTGGGGTAGAACTCGAATTGGGTTTAGGGTTTGTTATTAATTTCGATTTTGGGGTTGTCAAATTTTGTGGTTTTTTGTTGATTTTGATTTTGGGGTAGTGAAATTTATAAACTCATCTCAAATTTGTAATTTTAGGGTTTATATGATTTTGAATTTGTTTGCTGTTAATTTAGAGCACAATGGTTGTGAAAATGCAACTTTTGGTTTGTAATATGGGCAGATGAACTGAGCTTCATCCTTTGTATGATTCTGAACTTGTTTGCTGTTGATTTCGATGACAATGATGGTTGTCAAAATGATACGTTTGGTTTGTAATATAGGCAAATGATCTGAGCTTATTGCTTTGTATGATTTTGAAGTTGTTTACTGTTAATTTTGATGACAATGCATGGTTGTGAAAATGTAACTTTTGGTTTGCAATATGGGCAGATGAACTGAGCTTTGATCTTATTGCTGGTGGAGGAGTATATATAAGCTTATTTATGGTGGACTCATAAGCTGAAGTGAGTATTTCTTAGCATATATTCTCTTATTTGATATGTACTAGCTAGTGAAGCATATATATAGGTTTATAAGTTTAAAGCATGTGTTTGTTGAACTGTCTAGTTGTGATGACATTCATATCGTATACAATCTGGAATAGTTGCGATAAAAATGTTTGATAAGTATGATGTTTACTTGTGGGAATTCTTTCTAAGTTGTGTTTTTGTTTTTGTTTTTTTTTTTCATTGTAAGATGGATAAATCATGGATGCATGCTGATAGAAGATCACAAAATTTTCAGTTAGGGGTTGAAGAGATGATTCAGTTTGCAGTGGAGAATGGTTGTGATGTTAATAGAATATATATGTTGCCCTTGTTTGAATTATGGGCACGTTAACTATCATAAGGCTAGGGTTGTGGAAGACCATTTAGTCGAGTTTGGCATAGATAGAACATACACAAAATGGATTAACCATGGGAAAAATTGAGAGAATGAAGGGTATTCAGAAACTGTAGAGATGGAACCTAATCACATAGGTATAGGGGGCATGATGATGACGAGTTTTCAGAAGACTCTAATGAGTTTTTGAGATTTATTGATGATGGTGATAAACCTCTTTACCTTGGTTGTGCCCGTTTTACAAAGTTGAATGGACTTGTTAAATTAACGTATAATCTGAAAGCAAAGCATTGGTTGACTGATGCATGCTATTCTGACATGTTAATACTGATCGGAATATTGCTTCCAGAAGGTAATGAGATACCTGGTTCTTTCTACGAGGCCAAAAAGACGTTGTGTGTGTTAGGAATGGGCTACGAAAAAATACATGCATGCCCTAATGATTGTATCTTATATAGGGACAGTCATGTTGATGCCACTAGCTGCCCTGCTTATGGTATATCTACGTGGAAGTTGGGAAAGAATAATGTAGAGAAAGAAGGGGTTCCAGGTAATGTTTTGTGGTATTTTCCACCTATACCTAGGTTCCTAAAGATGTTTCGATAGAAGCATACAGCTAAAACCTTGACCTGGCACTCTGATGAGCGAGTCAAGGATGACAAATTAAGGCATCCAGCTGATTCCCCTACTTGGAAGTTAGTGGACGATAAATGACATGCTTTTAGTCAGATCCTAAGAATCTAAGACTCGCGCTTTCCTCTGATGGGTTCAATCCCCACAGTTCCCTATCTAGTAGATATTCTTGTTAGCCTATCATATTAGTGAGCTACAATCTTCCTCCATGGCTATGCATGAAGAGAAAGTACATGATGCTCACTTTGTTAATCTCGGGACCTAAATAACCTGGAAATGACATTGATATCTACCTCCAACTGCTGATAGATGATTTGAAGATTTTTTGGGATGGGGTTGGAGTCTATGATGCTTATAGGAATCTGTACTTCAAATTAAAACCAATCCTCTTTTGGACAATCAACGACTTCCCTGCATATGGGAACTTATCAGACAGCATTGTGAAAGGATACAATGCGTGTCATATGTGTCTAGAGAACACCAAACCTCTTAGGCTCAGTCATGGTCAAAAAATGTCGTATCAGTGGCATTGAAGATTCTTACCACGTCACCATCCTTATAGAAGGCAAGCAGCAGTTTTCGATAACACTGAAGAAGCTGATCTCGCTTCTGTTCCATTACGTGGACAGGAAGTGTTGGAAAGAGTGGAAGGGTTGAAAATGCCTTTTGGTAAAAAGCACTGTCATCCTTCATATAAGGGAAGATGTGAACAGACCATGTTGGAAGAAGGAATAAGTTTTCTTCGAATTAGAGTACTAGAAGTTTTTACCTGTTCTACACAATCTGGATGTCATTCATATCGAGAAGAATGTGTGTGATGCAATCATTGGAACATTGCTGAACATTCCTGGGAAAACAAAAGATGGGGTGCCTGCTCGATTTGATATGGTGGCTATGGGTATAAGGACTAGTTTGAAGCCTAATACTTAGGGAAAAAAGCATAAGTTACCGTTGGCAAGGTGGAATTTGATGTTAGAAGAGAAGAGAACAGTTTGCACTTATTTTTTTGATATGAAGTTAGCTGTTCATTTATGTTCTAATGTGAAGAGTTTAGTGTAAATGGAAGATCGTTGGCTTGTTGGCATGCAATCACATGATTGCCATATAGTGCTCCATGACTTGCTCCCCATTGCAATTTGTTATGTTTTAGATAAACCTGTTAGGTATGCCATGATTCAATTTTGTCTTTTCTTCAAGGGGATCTGCAGTAAAGCCATAAATGTGGGATTGCTGAAAAAAAAAATGCAAGCTGACCTTGTCGTAACCCTTTGTGAGCTTGAGAAATTCTTCCCACGTAGCTTCCTTCTTCCATGTCATGATTCTTCATCTTTCAGTCCATCTTGTTAGAGAAGTTGAGCTTTGCGGCTCCATTTTCTTTAATGGATGTATCCATTTGAAAGGTACATGAAGACTTTAAAGGGTTATGTTAGAAACAGTACATTTCCAGAAGGTTGCATTGCTGAGTCATACATCGCTGAATAAGCAGTGGAGTTTTTGGCGGACCGTTATCTAGATGAAGCTATTGTTGAAGAAAGTGACTCCTTTTTGGATGGCAATACATATAGACCTTTAGGTGCTACAATCATCAAGCCCGATAAGAAGTAGTTCTAACTAGCACATCTATGTGTATTGCAGAATACAGATGAAGCAAAGCCCTATTTTGAGTAAGTGAGCCTAACTGTTTTTCCACTTCTATTTCGCTAATGTACAAGTATCTTGGAAGTTTGTTTACTAAATGTTATCATTTCTATTCTATTTTGCAGTGAAGATTTGGAAATCTTGAAGCATGTTTTTCCAAACTTCGAAAAAAATGAGAAATGGCTAAAGGAGAAGCAGAATAAAACATTTGTGAAATGGATACAAGACAAGGTAGTGATCTGCTTATTTCAGCCTCTTCTTTATTTCGACATGTTTAGATTATAATAGTGTTTTATCTGGAAATGTAGGTTGCAGCTGGACTTGTAGATGACGGTAACAATGTATCAAAAAAGTTATGATGGATTGTCGACGGTCCTAGTCCAGAAGTATCATCATTCTTTGCTTACTGAATGGTTGGTCTATATATCTCTTTGTTTCTACCATGATGTGAATCGTTGTCTTTTAAGTGCATTTTTGCATTCTGTGATTGCTTTAATCTGTTATTATTTTGTCAAAGATGAATTTACTGTAATCAGATTTTCATTGGGAATCTTTGTTTTATTTTGCGTACCTGCCTGATTATATGTTAAACTAATCTATGTTTTATTGGTTTAGATTATGGCTCCAACGTAGACAAGGGCTACCTCTAGAGAAAAAGGCAAATATTCTGAAGGCATTGAGAGTGACAAGAGCGAAGTCTGCACCAGAACCAGCAAATACGGCTCACTCGAATGCTTTTGAAAATATGCCTTCCCCAAAGAAAGCAACGACATCTCTAAAGGTCAAAAAGTCATTGACCAAGAAGATGAAGGGCAAGTCATCAAAGGCCTCCAGCCCCAAAAAACATGGCTTGCAGTTGCTAAGGCAAGGCTATGTAACTATGCATAAGATTGTGCATCGAAAAATCCTTGGTGTAAAGCTTAAAGTCTTGTTTAACAAGAAAGGTTCGCCTTATGGTGCTGGAGCGAAGGAAATGCAGTCATACATTGGGGTACTTGCATGTACCAAGGCACCTATTTGGAGACCTACTTGGAAGCAGGTGCCAAGAGATCATAAAAATAAGATATGGCGATGTGTTTAGGTATTCAAATGACCCCTTTGTTTATTTCATTAATGTTTTTAATTATTCTTGGTGAGGGTTGTTACACCTACATTTTTTTTTTTTTACAACGGTAACCTTACATGAAAAAAGAAAAAATAAAAGAAAACAGAAAACAGAGCTAAACAATGCTCTCAAGGTGGAGCTGCCACCGCATTTGATTGAAGTACATGAAGCAAGGAAGGAGGCGGGTTTAGAAACCAATCCAACACACTCACCAACCGTGGAGCAAGGTGAGCAGCAACATCTGCTGCCACATTTGCTTCCCTACTAATCCAAGACCAGTTTACAGAAGAGAAAGAATCAACCAAAGACTTGATCTGTTGAAACCAAGAGAGTGTTGACCAAGAGACCTATCCCATAAAGGATTTCAAAGCTGAGATTAAGGGGAGCCAATTTAGCTTCAAGAGAAAAGGATAGAATGGACTCAGTTTTTGCCAAATTGAGGCCAAGAAGAACCGCTTGAGCCTCCGCCGAGGTAGCCTTCCCCACTGAGACCACACCATTGAGAAAAATACCTAAAGAATCTCTGAGAAGCGTAGCAAGACCATAACACAAAGACTCAGAGTTCCAAGTTGCACCTGTATTAATTTTTAAAGAACCAAGAGCAGGAGGAAACCATGTTTATGGAACAGAGTTATGAACAATCGGAGTATGCTGTCGAACTGAAGGGGCCATGTGACCAGCCAAGAGGAATTCTTCAGCATGCATGAGGGCCTTGTTTGCAGTTGACACTGGGTCTGGAGGAGAAAAATTGAACACAAAAGAACAACGATGCTTCCATATATTCCACAACATGAATGAAATATGAATGAACATATGTTTAATATCAACTGTGGTGGAAGACTTGAAAGTGATCATCTTGTCAATCCATCTATCCAAAGATGTAATCTGTGACCTTGAAACATGGTAGCCTAAGGGGTGAGCAAACCAAGCACAGGTTGCCCAATTACATGAAAAAAGGACATGCTCCATAGACTCTAGAAAGGCATTACAAAGAGAACAGAGAGGTGAATTTGAAATATGCCTGTAATGTAAATTCCCTTTTGTTGCAAGCACATTACGAATAGCCTTCCATAAGAACAACTTTATTTTGAGAAGTGTATTTAAACCCCAAATCCATTTCCACACCGTGTGAGAAACTTGGTGGGAAGAGGAAGCCCTTTTCATAAGGGGAGATGACACATTTGAAATAGCCAGATGATAAGCAGATCGTACCGAGAAGGAACCTGATTTGTGAAGAGGCCAAAACATAGAATCATTTTTGAACTGTCATGTAGAGGAATGGCCTCGATTCTCTATTGATCTTGAACCGATAAGATGTGAAAGACAGGGGATAAATTCCAAAAATAAGGATCACCTTCAATCAGGTCTTTCACAAAAAAAAAAAGGTTGCTCTCCATAAGTGATACATAGAGGAGAAAACTGTTGAGGAAGCCATTTATCATTCCAAACCTCAGTTTGAATACCATTTCCAATCTTAACTGCTGAACCTTGAACAATTAGATTTCTGACCTTTAACAGACTTGACCAAATCCAAGAAGGAGTCCCTCCTTTTCTAGCATTCCAGAATGAGGTGTTTGGAAAATATCGGGCCATGAGACTTCTAACCCAAAGAACATCCGGATTTTGAAGAATGCGCCAAACTTGTTTTCCCAAGAGAGCCAAATTAAAGCTTTCAGGAATTTGAAAGCCTAACCCTCCCACAGATTTAGAAGCTCCCAAGCTATTCCAATCCATCCAATAAATCCCATTTTCAGATGTATTACTCCACCAAAACCTTGCCAAGGCTGAGTTGATTTGAGTACATAAGCAGGATTTTGGAAATTTGAAACAGGACATTGGATAAGCTGGAATTGATGTTGCAACTGACTTTATCATGATTTCTTTATCAGCAGGAGAAAAGGTTGCTTGCTTCCAACCTTGGATTTTCTTCATAATTGAGTCTCTTACATAGCCAAGTGCAGCTGACTTTGACCGGTGCCAAATTGTAGGAAGGCCTAAATACTTCCCCAGATCTTTCACCAATTTCATATTCAAGATGTAACGAAGACGTTGCACAATATGAGGATGAGTGTTCGGTGAAAAATAGAGGGAAGACTTAGCTGTATTTATAAGTTGACCTGAAGTTGTATAGTAATGATGAAGAACATCAGAGAGTATCTCACAATTCTAAACTGTAGCTCTAAGGAAGAACAACGAGTCATCTGCAAAGAATAAATGGCTAATGCGAGGCCCCGATTCCCCTATCCGAATAGGTTCAAGAATTTCAACCTTTGAAAGCTTGCATATAATTTGGGATAGGACATC
Organism: Rosa lucieae; assembly: GCA_024704745.1. NCBI lineage: Eukaryota > Viridiplantae > Streptophyta > Magnoliopsida > Rosales > Rosaceae > Rosa > Rosa lucieae. The sequence goes on along the minus strand of CM045495.1, from coordinate 29,774,421 downwards.
ATTAACAAACAGGAAGAGAAATGGCGAAAGGGGGTCGCCCTGACGAAGACCTCTAGTTGGCTTGAAGAAAGGACCTGGCTTGCCATTTACCAAAACTGATAGAGAAACTGTATTTAGGCATTTCATAGTCAAAGAAACCCATCTTGAGTAAGACTGCTTCTAAGAAAGACCACTCAACTCGGTCATAAGCTTTGTTCATGTCCAACTTAAGGGCTAAAGCACATGAATTTCCAGATTTCTTGTACTTCAAATAATGAAACAGTTCATAGGCCACTATGATATTGTCTTGAATTTGCCTACCAGACACAAAAGCAGACTGATTTTCTGAATTCAGAGTTGCATCAAAGGTTTCAGTCTATTTGCAAGTACTTTGGCCAATATTTTGTAAGAAAAATTACAAAGCCCAATAGGTCGAAAATGCGAAGCAAAATGAGGATTCTTCTGTTTTGGAATTAAAGCCAAAAAATTTTTGTTTAATTCCAACAAGACTGAAGCAGAAGTAAAAGTTTCACTCACCGCTGCACTAATGATTGGATTTACAATTTGCCAGTAGGTTTGATAAAACACCCTTGAGAAACCATCTAGACCAGGAGATTTCAACCCTCCTAATTCAAACACTGCATTCTTGATCTCGTCAATCGAAAGAGGCAGAAGCAAATCAGTATTCATAACTTCAGTTACCACCGGATCCACAAAAGATAGAACAACATCTAAAGCAGACGTTGGGGCTGCAGTGAAGATCCCTAAAAGTAACTATTCAGCTGTGAAATGATATCAGACTCCTTTTCCAACCAAATGTTGTGAAATAATTGAGATTGTTGCTGTGGTTATTTGTGTTACATGGAATCTAAAATGTATTGATTTTTGGATTATTGTTAATATATGAGTTCTTGATTTTATCATAATCACCTAAACTAAATCATATGGAGGGAATACTATATGTTTAAATTGATTGGTTTTATGAATCACTTGATCTAAATCATATGCAGGGATTTATTATATGTTGAATTGATTGATTTTACTACTCTGATCTTCTATTTTGATTGTTGGAGTTTACTCATATATACAAGCTTCGAAAGCTTATCAGGCTTGTTTGTTGAACCTCGGTGTACTATTCAATGATGTAGGGGTTAATCCTGCAGGTTACGGTAATCGTGGCTGAAGTTGAAGTCTTGCAGTCGCAGCTATAGATGTTGGAAGATAATTTGTTTCTTTGATTTTATTAGACTTATGTTTTGTAGTAAGCTCTAAGGGAGTATTTACTTGTTAAATTGTTAATGCAAACTTAATTCTTAAACTTTGTGTAATGTAATATATGACAATAAAGAACGAGTCTGTATTGACATTGTGAGTTTAGGACTCATCGTATGCTTGTTTTAAAAGAAAAAAATAATTCCTGGTATCTAGGGTTGTTGTCTGAACCATCAAACCCGGTGTACTTTTTCATTCTTATGTTGTTCATTATTCATGTTCGAAAATCGGGGCGTGACAGTAAAAGTAAAGGAAAAAGAGAAAAAAAAAATAGCGAGTAGAGGACATGAAACCAAACTCCTCAAAAAGAAAAGATAGAGTGACCAAAACAATACTACTCCTTAACATACAAAGAAACGAAAGACCAATTCAAACAATAAAACAATGCCTAAGGTTAGTTATTTTTTTTTTTTCATATTTTTTTTTAAGGTCCAAGAATTAGATTCTTCATTTACAAAGAACATGTGTTTAGAAAAGGTACTAGTAAGCAAGCCAATAAGAGCAACTACAAGCTAAAAAATAGTTCAAGTTACACTATTCAAAACTCGTATGGAACTTTTAAATCTTCCCATTGTCCCCCTTTTCTTCAAGTCCATTAATAGCATCAATATGTCTATTTAAGCAAGCCAACTATACAACTACACTGTCAAGTTCACCATTGAAACTTCATTAAAACTTTCACACCTCTGCGTACTCTCCCTTTTCTTTAGGGCCATTTATAGTACCAATATGACTAACAACAACTGGATCTCTTTCTTCTGTAAAGTAGACAAATACTTTTAAAGCTAAATCTTTATCCAACATAGTGTCTGCCATTGCGTTATCACCTACTCCTAAAATTTTTTGGGATGCACTCTCACTCACCATAAGTATCAAAGATTGAAAATGAACCAAAGAACCCTCCCCTAAGATGTAGAGGTTCAATAATGCCTCCAAGATAAAGAATATAATCTTTTATCTATCTTAATCATCCATTCTATGCCCTTCAGAGCTTTTATAATCTCTACAACATCTTCACTAAATCTGTCTTTTCCCACAGCAAATGCAATGTTGATAATGCATGTTATTCCCCTGGATGAGATATTTAGAAGGATTAGCCTCGGTCAGCAACATGTTCTTTAACGAATCCATACCAATCTTATAACATAATGTGAAACAGCCCTTGGATGAACTAGCGACTGATGAAAGCTGAAAAAGCCACTGCCTTTAGTTTGTTACTCCCAGTCTACAAGAGAATAAGCTGGTTGCTTAAAATGTCATGCGGGAAAGGTCAATGCATCATTAGACACGAACATCTTTATCAGCCTCGAGACAAACATCCACTTAGTAGAGTGAATCAGTCTCTATATGACGCCGTTGATTTTATCAGTTTCCAATCTATCAAGCTTCTTAAGGAAAGAAAGCGCCAGCCGTCGGATCCTTTCTTCTATGTCAAGTAATGTCTAAGGTTAAACTAATGAATACTTGAAAAATAAACATATTATATAAATGTTAGAGACATTGAAGAAAAATATGAGTTAATAGTTAAGATTGTAAAGACCAAATAAAATAAAATAAAAAAACCTACTTTACTACCACTATGTTAATTCTCATTTCCTTGGTTTCTAATTAGACTTTGAAAGTTAGATTTAATTTATATTTATCTAGGTGTACAAGGGATATGTAAGTATGGAACTAGAAAATTACATATTTAGTAATCGTTTTCTTTAATAATTAGGAGTCACCGACTCGTTTGGTTATCAAAGTTAATCGCCTATGACATTATAGAGTATTTCATACATGGTTCAAGTACAAAACTCTTTTGTTGCAAGTCAAGATTATTTTTCTCATATTGTTCATATAACATTGGTATAACATTGTTGAGACTCATTTCTTCTACATTTTTAATGCATTTCTCTCTACATTTTGCTTAGTTATTTCCTTAACAATGTCATTTCTAACTTCTTTTGTGTTTTTAGGTAGTTTTGAGTCTGGAAATGGAAGGCAAGGAGTTATATGCGCAGAAATGATCAGAAATGGAAAAATGAAGTTTTCCCAGTTATACCAGGAAAATGAATCCCAGTTGAAGTAGGAATCCCTAACTCAACTAGGAAAGAGCTCGAAAAAATTATGTTCGGCAATGAAGAAATGACAGAGTCCTAGTTGGACTAGGAGACCTGGTGAGACTAGGAGATGCTGTGTCTTGAAGATGACTCAAGATAGTTCAAGAATGTTCTAGATTAATGAAGAATTTCGGCAATTATGATGATGGACTTTCTAATTGGCCCAATTTGGAAAAGTCTGGCCCAAGATTGAAGCATGTGACTTGCACATGAATCTCTAGAATCATCTATGATGTCTTGAGGAGTCCTTGGCCCATTAACATTGCTTTTTGCCGTGACGTATAAAGGAAAATAGAAGAAGATTTCGGCCAACATCTTTTTGGGATAATTTTGGATTTCTATGAAATTTTGGAGAAGAAAATAAAGGAATAAATATTGATTTTGGATTCCTGATTCCATTCTACATGTAAGGAGGCCGAAATATAGTCTAAATACATGGGAGAATTCGGCAAACACTATGGTGACTTGCTCTCCACTTCTCAAGGAATTTTCTCATTAGTTGAATGATGTCACAAGAGGAGAATTACTAGGAAACCCTAGCCCTTGCCGTTCACTATATAAAGGAGCTTTGTGAAGACATTCTACACACCACAAAATTCAAAATGAAAAGCTGCAAACACTCCCCCTTCTCTTCCAAGTTTCAGCAACTTCAAAGAATTCCAAGTTCAAGGCCGCGAAGCATCCTCCTCTCCATTCAAGCATCCTTGCCATGATCCTCATCCATTCCACCACATTTTCAAGCTTCTTGCGTCCTTGAAGATCAAAAAGTGTAACCATGAACACCTTTTTATGTTTTCGGTTTTGCTATGTAAACTATTTTGGGTTTTATATAAAATTGCGATTTGGTTTTCTCTCTTGGATTTATGTTTTATGATTTCTTGTGATGATGAAGTGTTGATTTTAGATATGTAGTCTTCGAATACTATGAAGCATGTTTTAAGTTTTAGGTTTTTAAATTGAAAATTGTGATTTCTTATATGTTGAGCATGATTGTTAATTTCGAGCTTCAATCCCATCTTTTATGTGTTAATTGATCTTTGGATGCATACTTAGGTTGATGAACATGTAATTGAATCCATATTAAGGTGCTAGCATTCTAGGCTTTAATAATCTAAGTGGAAAACCTATAATTACTTAGGTAAATTAACAATGAGTCAGCATTCTAGGCTTGATTAGCGTTCTAACTTGTGTTCTTGGCTTGAATCGATCAAACTTCTATTGTGTATACTGCGTTAAAAGTGTTTTTGTTAGTGATTAGCTACCACTAGTAATTGCATGGTTAATAGGATTAATTATGGTGCGTTCATCCAGTTAATTTAATTAAGGGAAGTAAAAAGAACTTTGTATGCATTCATCTTTGTTCTTGATTGATTCTATGCTATGACATATTTTGATTGGTGATTTGATGTTTGAAATCTTGCCAACGTGTTTATAGTAGTTAATTCTATCTGATTTCGTTCCATCCATATAATTCTACTTGATTCTGTGTTTTGATGTGTCACATGTATATATTTACTTAGTTGTTAAATTAGAAAACAAATCTTAAATCCCCTTACTTGTATTTTTTGTGAATAATGTATATATATTCTTTGATTTGTTTTTCTAACGTTTTAATTTTTCAGAAATTAATAAGTTCACAAATCCCCGGTTGAGAACGATACCCTATTTACTCTTACTACATTGATAGGGTTTTAAATTGAGCACTAACTTTGTGCATGTCAAACATTATTGTCGGAAGAAAAAAAAATATAATACATGGTGCAAATTCTGGAAAATGATCATTTTCTTTAATAATTAGGAGTCACCAACTCGTTTGGTTATCAAAGTTATTCGCCCATGACATTATAGAGTATTTCATACATGGTTCAAGTATAAAAGTACTCTTTTGTTGCAAGTCAAGATTATTTTTCTCTTATTGTTCATATAACATTGGTATAACATTATTGTTGGAAGAAAAAAAAAACTATAAAAAACATGGTACAAATTCTGGAAAATAAACCATGCAGTGCCCATTACAGCAAAAATTGTTGGCTTTGTGCACCATTTGTCTGCAACTACAGATCATGTAGGATTTGACATGAGTGCCAAGGGAAAAATGTTGTCATTATATAGATCACAACCTCTTCAGTCATTTGTGCGTCTTCCAAGCTAGAGTCCCATAAGGGTATAAAATTAGGCAACCGCGATGACCACAATTATGATTGTGAAATGCGGGAACTTTGGCTACTTCAACCTAACTATCTAGATCCTCACTTGTCTTGCAAGGCCACAACGTTCCAGTCAACATCTCTAAAACTATACATCTAAAGACCCAAATGTCTGATTGCTTCTCCTGTATGTTACTATAAACAGTTTTAGAATGCCAATATATTGTGGTGCCTTGGCAAGAATACTTGTTTTAAGTGTTTTTTATCAAGCAAAGTCTGTTAGCTTAGCCACAAAATTGACATGTCAAATCATGTCATTCACAAGAAGAAAGTCTTCAGATTTTATGTCGCAGTGCACATAACCATTGTTATGAATGCACTGGAGACCTCTAAGAACTTATTAGTGAACTCTATTATCTCACATACAGACAAGCTGAATGAGGATTTCTGAATCCTATCTCCTGTAGTCCCTCCTGCCACAAATTCTAATAACAATTGAAACAGAACGAATTTTGATGAAACTTATATGTCCATTGATCACCATAACAATTGATAACAAGAGGCAATCCAAAATTGATAAAGAATTTTGGCCTCAGTGAACAAAGCATCAACCTTGTTTGGTTCAGAAACCTTAGTGACTTTAACAGCCATAATAGCATGAGACCCTTTCTCTAGCTTCACTAGATAGGCCTTATAAGCACTCCCGAAACCCATACACACATGAAAAAGCGTTGAAAGTCATTCAGTTCAGCAGGTTTTGGTGCTAGAGGTTTGGCTAGTAGATAGGATTACAATCCTCTACTGAAGATCCACCTGCCAATCTTGAGATATCGATGACTTCATTGCCGGCAAGACCCAAGGATGTAGTGTCTTCATCGATGGACGCCATCTGGTGCAGTTTAGCAGTGGAATTAGACGGGAAAAATCTGTCTTTCAATCTAGGGTTTTGACGCGTCCTAGTAGTAACAGCGCTTAGGGTTTTTACAATTTCTATACAAAAAGCTACGAACATCTTGATCAGCCTCGAGACAAATATCCGCTTACTAGAATGAGTCCGTTTCTATATGATGCTGTTGATTTTATGAATTTCCAAGCTATTAAGCTTCTTAAGGAAACAAAAGCGCCAGCTGTCAGATCATTTCTTCCATGTCAAGTAATGCCTAAGGTTGAACTAATGAATACTTGAAAATTAAACATTTCATACAAATGTTAAAGACATTGAAAAAGAAAACCAGTTAATAATTAATGGAACCCTCAAGCTTGACGTCGTGACATCATTATTTAATGGAACCTGATTTCGTTCCCCTAAAAAAAAAACGAGTTAATAATTAAGATTGCAAAGACCAAATTTAAAAAGCCTACTTTACTACCTCTATGTTAATTCTTATTTTCTTGGTTTCTAATTAGACTTTAAAAGGTGTATTTAATTTATATTTATCTAGGTGTACAAGGGATATGTAAGTATGGAACTAGAAAATGACATATTTAGTGATTTTTTTTCTTTAATAATTAGGAGTCGCCAACTCGTTTGGTTATCAAAGTTATTCGGCTATGACATTATAGAGTATTTTATACATGGTTCAAATATAAAACTCTTCTGTTGCAAGTCATGATTATTTTTCTCTTATTGTTCATATAAGATTGGTATAACATTATCGTCGGAAGAAAAACTAAAACTATAAAAAAATATGGTGCAAATTCTAGAAAATAAACCATGCAACGCCCATTACAGCAAAAAATGTTGGCGTTGTGCACCATGTGTCTGCAACCACAGATCTTACAGGGTTTGACATGAGTGCCAAGTCCTCTTGCGAGCTAGAGTCCCCTAAGGATATAAAACTACGAAAGTGATAACCACAATGCAGTGATTGTACGTAAAATGTGGGAACCGGCTACTTGTTGAACCCAATTGTCTAGATCCTCACTTATCTTGAAAGGCCAAAATGTTCTCATCAACATCTCTAGAACTATACATCCTAAGGCCCAAATGTTTGATTGCTTCTCCTATATGTTACTAAAAACAATTTCAAGAGGGCAATACATTGCGGTGCCTTGGCGAGAATACTTGTTTTGAGCACTATTTATCAATCCGAAGTCTGTTATATTAGCCATGAAATTGATATGAGAAGTCATGTCATTAAGAAGAATGTTATCTTATTTTATGTCACAAGCACATAACCCTTGTCATGAATACACTAGACACCTCTAAGAACAGATTAGTGAACTCCATCATCTCACATATGGATAAGCCGGATGCTGATTTCTGAATCATATCTCCTATAGTCACTCCAGCCGCAAATTCTAATAGCAAACTAGAAGAGAACAAATTTTGATGAAAACTTATATGTCCATTGATCTCCATAACAGTTGATAACAAAAGGAAGTCCTACATTGATAAAGAATTTAAGCCTCAGTGAACAAAGCATCAGCCTTGTTCGGTTCAGAAATCTTAGTGACTTTAACAGTCATAACAGCATGAGACTCTTTCTCTAGTTTAACTGGATAGGCCTAATAAACACTCTGAAACCCATACACACCTGAAAAAGCGTCGAATGTCATTCAGGTAAACAGGTTTTGGTGCCAGAGGTTTGGCTAGCATTGCAATCCTTTACGTGAAGATCCACTTGCCAATCTTGAGATATCGATGACTTTGTTGCCGACAAGAGCCAACGAAGTAGCAAAGGATATAGTGTCTTCATTGATGGACATCATCTGGTGCAATTTCGCGATGGAATTAGACTGGAAAAAGTAGTCTTTAAATCTAGGGTTTTCCGAGTAGTAACGGCACCTGGGGTTTTTAAAATTTTCATATGAAAAGCCACCGTTAACACAACCTACATCCATTTAAATTGGTTTGGCACATCTATTTGACTCATTCGTTGGAGTTCAAGCTTAACAAAATGACAATTGCCAAGTCAACCTCAAATTCCATACAAGCCTTTTGACTCTCCATTGACCAGAGATGCTCTTAACCAGCTACAAATAAAAATTCGTCCATATTCCTTATAGCAGAAAATTGAAGAAATTCTTGCAAGATTTTACCGTTTAAAATAAATAAAGTCACTGAAAGAGAAACAAATTTAACATTTGATCTTCGGCAACATGACAAAAAATACAAGCTTGAAAGAAAGGACGCTTCATTTTATGCAGAGTAACTCCAATACAGAAGTGAGACATATTCTAAGATCACTGGGGAAAAAATTAGTACAGTGGCTTCAAGTTTGTACCAAACTATATATAACTATTCATTGGGTCTCTTCTTTTTTCCCTTGAACTCGTTATCAGATATTAATGGACCATAGAGAGAGAGACGCAAGGAACCTTGGAGTAATCGCTGGTGAAAATAGGTCTTGTACAAGTCCCAAAATTCATCTCTGCCACAAAGATAACACAATTGTTATTTGAGAATAAAGCAGAAAGGCAAGAAAGAGCAAAAGGACATATTAAAATCTCTTATATGATTTTTGCACTATCACAGCCCACACTAGTTAGTGAACTTAGAGAAAAACAAGATATGATAAGTAAAAATTCATGTAAACTCGCCTGTAGTTCAATTTTCATAATGAAACAAAACATAACATCTCTGTCAAAGAATGTGTAAACCACAAGGAAGGTTGACACTTAGTTCTATAAATTAGCAAGTAAAGGAAGAGTTTAGATTTGTGAATTAACTTGGGAGGCAAAAGATGATAAAAATAGTAGCAACAAAACCAGGACAGAGCAAATAGGAAACCAGCGAGAGATCACTGATAATCTAACCTGACTTGTGGAAGCGTCAACAGGGAATAGCCCTTTACATCTGGGTGCACATCAAGCACAATCACTGATAACCGTGAAAGTCCCAATGCCTCAATATCAATTAGCTTCTTTATCCTGGAATAAACAATTCAACAAGCCATTCAATTCAAACAGAATGACTTACAAGAAAAAGAAAGATACAGGATATGTTGCAGTACTGCAATTCCATGACCATTATGAACTCCAAACAAAGTAAAAGTGCAACAAGCCATCAGCAGTAAGCTTACCTCCCTCCCTTAACTTTACCTTGCAAATTAATTTTCCAAGTTAAAGAGGTGTTCTAATGTTGTTATAAAGAAGCATACTAATCTTAGACCTCTTTTGCTAATGTTTTCTAATGCAAAATGCGAGCATAACCTTTTTTGTTTTATCTTATTTTCTTTGGACCAGCAAAACCTGGACTTGTTTTTCCCTACACTTCCTTTACCCTTATTTGGAAGATTACAGGGTGGTTGACTGATTACAAATTGTTTCTGAGTACTATGGATCTTGGTCAGAGAACAACACCTACAACAGACTATAGTTAGGTTTATTTCTAGTCCAATTGAGGTGTTCTTGAATAGGGTATCACTGTTTTTCGGTATGTGATAAAAAAAAAATATTTAATAATACATATTTATATATTTTATGAATAAAGATTTTAATGGTACAATAAAGAGGACAAGTGGTTCACAACAAGAAGACACAAGCAAACCAAACCAGAAAGTACATCAGAAAACTTGAACAAACTTCAAAACAAGGCCCTAAAGACTATGAATAGACCGGTCATGCAAGATGTGAGAACTGCCTGTCTCTCAGAAACATATACTATTAACCAAAGGAAGGAATAAAGGCCCAATGAAAGTGGAGAAGATGTCCACTTAAGACACAAGCAGCAGAGAACTCAAAAACATAAATTAGCAGAGGCAAGATCCACACCAAAATACGCAAAAGAAGAAGAAAAGAACCCTATGAGAAACTGTTTATAAGTACAAGTGAAAAAAGCAAACCATATCAGGAGAGAAGAAGAGTCCAACTGAAAGCCCTATGACAGTATGACATGTAAAAGTTGTCTATACTAATTAATCTAATAGCCCAAACTACACACATATGACAACACCACAGTATCAAAACACTCCACATGTAACTTCAAAGTAACCAGCAGAATTTAACATTTTCACCATGTTTGCTAAAATGATACTTGAGCTAAGAAAAGCAATCAAACAACAGCTGAACATATTGGGTTACAGTTACCTACAAAAAGGTTAATAAATGAAGAAAATTGTAATTACCTGCTTGGTGTACCACTAGCGATGTTAACACGGTCCTTTAACAAGGAGACCTGGAAAAGGCATAAGTGGATGAGATAAAAGGCAACAATATTTTGACTGCATCGAGATTGGTAAAGAGGGAGATGAAATACGACTGGTTACAGGACTAAAATGACATTAGCATAAAGTATCACTTCAAAAATTAGGTATTTATTGAGAAACCTAAGCCATTGCAAATGCATAAAAAAAAATAAATAATAATAATAAATAAATAAAATAAAAAATTTTAAAATCATTCATTTCTACAGGGCCATGTATGTTAGTTTTATACTTTCACTATTTATTTAGTTATTAGTTGCAGCCATAGAGATGCACCATGAACCTAGGAATGGGCTACATTCACTATTAAGTGGATAGCATCAATTTCAAATCAACCCTACCTAAACATTAATAGAAGCATTAATAACTGATATAAAATGGCAAAGGATCTATTATACATAGAATTCATCCTACAAGAAAAAGGATGAAAAGGCAATATGAAGATCAGAGTGCTCACTCCAACACAAAAAACCTAAAACCTAATGGACAGTAAGATAAACAGAAAGAGTGGGGATTTTGGTTCAAAATTTACGTGCAAATAGAACACTCAATAGACTAGGAGCCAGTGTTAAACTATTTAAATTGAAGCAGCAGACCCAACAGTCAATGTCAAACACAAAGTTCTGCCCATCTTTTTAGAGAACTGAAGAGCATGATGACATGAATAGAAATTGAAGAGATGAGAATCTCAGACAAAAACCTAATAGAAATGGGATGAGACATAAAGAATCTGAAAGTCAGAACTAATTTTGATGCAGAAGAAAAACACTATAGTAAAGAAGATTAACAAACAGAAACAAACAAAAAATGGGTACTTGGATCAGACTGATGAGCAAAAGTAATGCTCAAGAGAGCAGGAGCCTCTGTTAACCAGTTTAAATCTCACCATCATTTTCTGAAACCACAATGCAGTGGCCACCACTGCGGGTAAATACCTTCATGAAAAGTAGATGAAACCCTAAAGAGTTTCACCAAGTAATTGGGATCAAACTGAAGAGCAAATAAAACTATTGATACTCCCTTTTGTCTCTTAATGATGAAGAGAAAAGGGAGTGTGACAGCAGGAAAAAGAAGGGGATTGAAATTCACCCTCCCCAATTTAAGGTCCACAATACGTCTTTCCTTTTTTAGTATTTTAAATTTTGTCTTTTTGTAAGAATTTCAACTAAAAGAAAGATGGAGTGTGGATTGCAAATTAGGGAATGTCAATTTCATTCTCCAAAAAGAAATATAATCGACAAGCCTATATATTGTCTATCAAAAAGAAATGCAGAGCTTTTACAAATGTATACAGAACACTTTTGAATCCATATAATCTATAGATAAGATAGCCACAACAAGACTGATAAAAACCGACTTTGATAATTTTTTTTCAACATTGTTTAGACTTTAGACACATTGAAGATAATTTACAAAGCCATTGTGCCAAGGATATTATTTTGGTTTAGCAAGATTACCAGTGATTAAACAAATTAAGAGGACCGGCATAACGAGAACTACTTGGAACAGTTTACGTCATCTATGTGAGTAATTAAGCAAGTTACTAAATATTAAATATCACAGCTGTTGCCAAGACGCTCGACTTTCTATTGGAGTGAAAAACTGATATAATTTAGCTGTTTGTAGCAGTTCCCCTGGTGACTGAGTCGGCCAAGTTAATCCTCCAACATAGTTGTAATTATTTTACAACATTTGGGGGGAAATTTTCACCGCCAAACTAAGCTTTACTTGTCTATCCTACCTAGTTGCTCACTTCAAGTAGGAACATAATTCATACATACATTAGCATATATATGTTATGTATGTATATGTTTACACACACAACTACAGCTAATGATTCAAAGAACTGGAACTTCTGACAACACAAGCCTTTCTTATACATTACTCATGCATCTCCAAACATATTATTTCATACAGACTGCTAACCCATTAATAAAGATACACAAGTAGTAAATAGTAATGCATGCTTGATCAATTAGGCATTTTAAAAATTCAGAGAATCTACCTGTTCGTCAACCTTCATATGCTTTGAGAACAGCTTCACTGGATGGCATTCTTTAGTCAGCGACCGAAAGCCCCTAGAGGTACAGAATGTAGACATCAGTGATAGCTGTGTGCTAAAAGGGGTAAAATTCATTATGCTACCGAGACATTTTCGTCTAATAAAATATTATGGGTTCGCAACATCATATTTGCAGCTAATTGCAATTCTGTTACAGTCCAAAATTGAAAGAAACATAACTCCACCTTAGAAGTTCTATTGATCTCAAGGCAGATGTACTAATAATAAGAACTGCTGGACTTCCTGGATCAACTTTTCCTTCCAAGAGACGCTTATCACATAGTTCGGCTTTCCAGGATGGACCAAAAGCTGCCTTCACATGTTTCCCCAAGTTTTCGACATCCTGATCCGTGCTTCCAGGCAGGTCCACAATACACTTATCTGCGAAATGTGTATATTAGAACACAATACAGTTCTTTGCATAACATTCCACAGATACAAAATTCATGCTGAATATGAAATCAAAGTCAATACTACAAGTAATTTGGCCAAACGGAGCAGAAAAGAATGGGCATGGTACCAGTGAGGGAGTCCAATTCGAGAGAAGAAAGCTGGAGACGATTGGCGGATTGAAACTTGTCGAGGAACGAGTTGAGTTGTGCCGACGGCGATGCCGGTTGTAGCTTGTTGCCGTCTTCGCTGTTTTGAGTTCCGATTTGGTTTTCATTTTGGGTATTCTTGTTGGGCCGCTGCTGCTTCTGCTTCTTCTTGTTCTTGTTGTTGATGCCGGAGTGGGAGTCGGCTTTGAGTTTGGTTGTTTTGGGGCCAAGCGGCTTACCCTTGTTCTTAGAGTTCCTGTCTTTCCCGCTCCCCATTGTTTTCTCCTGCTCTCCCTAAAACCCTTGTTCCGCATACTTAACTAAAACCCCACACTCTAGGCTTCTATCTCCTTTTCCTTTTCTTTTTCATTTTTTTTTTCAAAATTATACTCCTCTGAATTTTGGGTCCTAACTTTTAAATCCACTTACTAAGGTTCGTTTTTATACATATTGTGTCAATAAATTAAGTAGATTCCATGCATTGATAGACAATCAGGGTAAAGTGTTGAACTAGTCTATAACTATAGGGAGCTGCTACTTTACTGCTATAAGGAGTTACAGTGGGTTTGTATCATTGATGGGTAGAGTAATGGAGCTACTAAACAAGGGTACAATTGAAAAAATATAGGAACCACGTGGTGTGGTGTGTTGGAAGAGCTGCCTAGTCTGGAACCCCCAGGTCTAGAGTTCGAATCCCAGCTCCATCCCGTGGCCAGCAGATTTGAGGGACCTGGGTTAGTTAAAACACCCAATGGTTCGTGCGTCTGCGGTGCAGTGATTAGTCTGGCTATACTGGGATACACTGCATGGGTGTGTGTGTTGGTTCTATTGACGTCTTCCACTCAAAATATATATATATATATATATATATATATATAGGAAACTGTTAGATATTATTGGGTTCAAATAGCAGCACATTTTCAAAATTTTATAAATAAATTTCAAATTTTGCACCTAGCTAGGGCATTTTATAATGTTTATTAGGGTTGGACACGGGCCAAGCCCAGATGTCAATTTGTTGAACTTGAGATCGAACCAAAACTTTTCGAGTCAGTCTCGAATCATGTTTTTTGAGTTGGTTTCTCGAGTTTTCAGTCTCATTTCATTGATTTCATCGTCTCAAAAAAGATCCTCATAGAAAGTCACCAATCAATCTGATTCGATTTGAAGCAAAAATCATATTTTTTCATGAAATTCTCTTTCTTGATCGAATATTAAGAGTAATAAGTGAATGACAATTTAGGTGTATAATAAGATTCCCCATTTTATGTGGTTGGAGCACATAAAATTATTTGCACGGTCTGGGCTGGGCCCAATATGCATATGCCAAAGCTGGCCAGGACCAGAGCCTCTCCAAACTTTACCACGCTTACAATTCCTCGGTCCAGTTCCGGCGAATTGGTTTACTGAGAATGGCAACATGGATTGGTGCGAACTGCACTTAACAACCTTCATTTGCTCACTTAACATGTAGGTATCGTCTCTTGTAGGTCCAGTTCCACCCAAAAATGTAGTGAGCAAACCTAACCGACAAGAGTTACTGAGTTAGTACATATAGTTCCAGTTTAACTATAAATTCAAATTTGCTGGCTTTAGTAGTACTAAATTTTGATCACAAATAATACCCCTTTATAGATTTTGATCACAAGCATAAGCAGCGCAATTTTACACTAATATTTCAATGAAATGAACTACGTACATACCAAAATTGGTCATGACCATTAGGCCACATCAATTCTGCGAAGCTTCTAACAGATTCATAGTTGGAGGCATCTTCAATACCAGTGCTCTCAAACAATGGAGTAGCGTGGTTTGGTCCAGAGTACCATGGATTTAATATTCTTTCTATTCTTTCACTCATCTTTCAACCAAAAATATATATAAATATATGGTGCAACTGCCTCTTAAGCTTTGATTAATGTAGTATTGTTGAATATTATGGGGTGACATGGTGCCTAAACTCAGATTAATTGCAATAAACATTCAGTGTAATATTGACTACTCCATTTGCTTAATAATAACAGTGACATACGAAAAGTTAAAGCTATGTCATCAGATGAATAAATTAACTAGGCAATGATATGTATCAAATTATGCACATTTGACTGAAAAAAAATATATAGTAACTGCAGTTGATTTACGTGCTAATTAAAAAAAGGCGCATATGATTTGTAACCAGGGAAAACAAATTGCAAGTGTGAAGAGTTCGAGTGATTAACACCCAGCTAGCTAGTCATGAACGACTGTGCGCGTTCACTTTTAGTGCTAACTAATCCCAGCAAATGCGAAAATCTGCATTTCTGTGTCGACAGCCTTTCCTTCCTCTGAGTAGAAGAACTTGCTAAATTTCGAATAGTCAAAGTCCTCAAGAATACGGGGATGTTCTTCATCTACTAGCTCCTTTGGTGCTTTGATGATGGTACCTTCTACTGGATCTACAAATTGTCCCAAAGAATATCGTTCCTTCTCTCCACTCATCATCACTCGATGCTTTGCAGGATGCATTCTGCCATTACTCCAGGCCTGCAAGTGATATCATTAGTGATTCTTGTTCAACCTTTGTCAATTTATAAATAATCAAATGTTATGATTTGGGTGTTTGTCACATTTGAAGGCTTGTTACCATAAGGAGATCTCCAACGACAAAGACCAAGGAGGTAGGAGAGAAAGAAAGCTTGATCCATTGTCCATCCTTTGTTTCGATTTCCAGCCCTGAAACTTGATCATCACAAAGAATTGTGCTAAGGGCTTTGTCTGTGTGAGCATGGAGCCCCTGCATGGATTCCCCAGAAGGAGGTGGGCTGTATTTCATTATCCTTAGCAGTGTCATAGATGCCATGATCGATTTTGACTTCTCTCCCAAACCATAACTATCAAGAATCATCACTTCAATCATATGCTTCAGGTCATCCAACTTGTTCACCATAGAAATTACAGTGTTGCTATTGGAAGAGAACAACATTAACAAAAAAAAAAGAGAAAAAAAACAAAGAGATTAAAAGCCATAAGAAAGAAAAACTTCTACATAGGCTAAACAGTAACGAGATTTACTACCAAAACTTGTCATGGCCATTAGGCCACATGAGTCGTGTGAAGCTTCTGAGGGATTCATAGTTGGAGGGATCTTCAAGGCCAAAGCTCTCAAACAAGGGAAGTTTCGGATTCTGTCCAAGGTAACCGCCATAAGGCCTTGAACTAAAATAGTTCTTCTTTGTCTCCAGAGGAAGGCTGAAGAGTTGCCTTACCATAGAGAAGGTCTCTGCTCTTAACTGCAGAGGTATCTTATCATACACTATTTCAAAGAAACCATTGTTTTCACAAGCCTCTCTAACTCTCTTGCACAAACTGTACCACTCTTCGGTTCCTCGGTCTACTTCCAGTGAATGGATTGAGAAATCTATGGTAGGAATCTGGTATTGACAATCAGAACCCATTTTCTACTAATTGTCTACTATTTCTTTGTGTTTCTGATGAATTGCTTCTTTGTTTGAGTCTTTGAGAGGGTTTTGTTTAATTGCACAGTTCTTGATAGCTAGGGGATAATATTAATTAGACTTGAGGCTGTTCAGAAAATCCAAGAATTACTACAAGTCTACAAGAAATTATATAATACAATGTTAACTATACAACTAGCTATAACATAAACATGTGATTAAGAAACTGTAGAATAGATAATAGGCCCAAAAATCTCATATTCTAGACAAAATGAGGTTTCGACATCACTATTTATTTATTTTTTTTTTTATAGAAGGCTAATAGAGAAGCAGCTCCCCCTGTCTTTGCAATTTATTAAAAGAAGAAGCAACTTATGAGGGGGACCAAACCAAACCTCCCTACAAAGCCAAGTAAAAAACAAGCTATCAAAACCGAAATTGAGTAATACCAATGTCACTATTACAATGCGATAAGATAAAATATTGAGTAACATCCCACCACACCATATTCGAAGAAGTCATACCATAATTCGCCAAACCATCGGCTACCTTAACATCACTAGTAACATATGATAGACATGAAAACATATATCAATTAGCATCATTTAATGGTAAACCACAAAAGATGGTAGACCTTGATTGATTAATTGATTTTAGGAGAAATTGCACCTCAATCCGGTCTTCAATCTTCACTTAAACAAACTTTGGCTATTTGATAGGGTGTTTTATTCATATTGCATAGTTTTTGAGCTGACAATGATACACTACCAGCAATCAAATTTTCAAAATGGAATCAAAGACCAAATCAGAGGCCATCTAAGTTCTGTTAAATTAGACTCCGAGAGCATTTGGAAATCCAAGAACACTAAAATCTTAGATAATAGAATGTTTACTAGCTAGTAACCATTTATGTATTCATCAGCTGTTTTTTTTTTTTTTTGCTCAGAATGTATTCATTAGCTTACACAAGCATGTAGCAAAGAATCAATAGATGATATGCTACAGCTACTCTCACAATAACCAATAAGGCTAAGAACATACAAGAAATTATGTAATCAGGATACCATAAGAAAATATTTGAGAATGTGTAGAGGAGCTAGACTCCCAGAACTATTACGTACCAAATACACCCACTCATGCATGATACTTGAAATTAACTGCAATACAAATTGAGGTCTTTAATATTCTTTTGCTCCACATGTTAACCTTAAGTTTTGGCATAGATGAATCATATACCCCTAAATGTAACATTTATACTCTGATTCACTAATTCACCATGACTTTCAATAATTGGTCTGAAGATACTTGAGCAATTCTTAAGCCTAAAATCTCTTGTTACCTTTTAATATACATTTTACATTTCTTGAACTTCTTCAGAAGGTTTCCTATCTACCAAACAGAGGGAAGAGAAAAGAATAGAAATGGTACCAGTGAGGAAGTCCAATTCGAGAGAAGAAAGCTGGAGACGATTGGCAGATTGGAACTTGCCGAGGAACAAGTTGAGTTGTGCCGATCGAGACGTCAATGCCGGTTGTAGCTTGTTGTTGCCGTCTTCGCTGTTTTTGAGTGTCGATTTGGTTTTCATTTTGGGTATTCTTGTTGGGCCGCTGCGGCTGCTTCTTCTACTTCACGCCGGAAAGTTTGCTTAGTCTAAACCCGTTTGAGATTGGTTCGCTTTTTAAAAAATCAACTTTTATTTAAAATTTTAGATTTTATTGTGTTTGATAAATAAATAAAAAACAACTTTAATTGAAAGTTATAAGTCACTAACAGCAGATTTTAGAAGTAGTCTAGAGATTGCTTTTAGAAGCTGTTGTGGATCAAAACACGCTCTGAAGTTGTTTTATGTATTGACCGTACTTTTAAAAAGATGGGTGAAATTTGCACACCCCTAATTGCAAACCACACACCCTTTTATTTTTTTTAATAATATTTCAACTCAACATTTTTTGCACTTCCTAAAATACCCTCAAAGTCAAATTTTTCTTTTTTTCTTTTTAGGTCCCCCCCACCCCTTCTTTCTCAGTTGGGTGGGGCTTCCATTATAATAGCTTCATCAAAATGAATTCCATCATAGAACATGAAACTCAGTAAATTACATACCCAATATGCAGAAAGTGTACTTTTATCATTAGGGAGAAGTGAGCTTTGCCACGTATAGTAGATTGGAATTTTTCTTTTTGAGACTCATTTTGCACCATTGATTCTAGCCAAAAGACTTCAAGTTCGTGAATTATAGATTAGTTTGTACCGTTTTGATTAAGCTCAAGAACCCAGAAAAACAAGTAGATTAAAGAGTACCTATTACTCGCAAACTACAGTTCTATAAAAATGCTTCAATCCATCCAGACTCAGTAAACTAGGAAGTATCCTCAATCAAAACTACATATCCATCAAAACTACAAGATTAATCTCATTGCTCATTCAAACTCTGCAATTGCTTTATTAAATCTCACATCCCAATCTTAAGTGAGGTCACCTGATCAATCAAGAAACAACCAATCTGAGAAGGATTGAAGATCTGCCATGGCTCTGGTCTGGGTAGGACAAAAGTGAGAAGAGAAGGAAAGAGAACGAAGAATTCTTTCTTTAAAACAATAAAAGATAGAGGAGTTCGCGACTATCAAATTTACCAGTAGTCGACTGGGTTCGCTACATCCTCTTCCAGCCCAGCGCCGGTTCGCCGGATCTGGCGACCAATCTCCACTACGACAACATGCTCTTCGTTAAAATCGACGCCGTCTACGCTGCCGTCGGATCCCTAGGCTACAAGAAGCTTCCGGTTCACATCTCCGAGGCCGCCGACCACCTCTTCGCTCTCACTGATCTCACCCATTCTGAACAATAAGAACACTGCCACTGGGTCAGATTCAGGTTTAGTACCAGAAATGGAGTTGTAAATACTTCGTCTGATTCCGGTGAGTATGCTTCCGAGTGCGGCGCCCAATAAACGGTCCTGCATCATCAAATTTAGTTAATAGCATTTGGTATTTGGGATTTTGAATTGAGTTGATGAGAGAGAGAGAGAGAGAGTGAGAGTGATCGAACAGATGGTCCATTAGCCCCAAAAAAAAACTTGTTAGAGTTTTGCCGTGGTTTTGGAGAAGAGAGAGAGAGAGAGAGAGAGAGAGAGAGAGAATACCCAAAAAGAAAAAGAAAAAACAAAATCTGACTTTGAGGGTATTCTAGGAAGTGTAAAAAATGTTAAGTTGAAATATTATTAAAAAAATAAAAGGGTGTGTGGTTTGCAATTAGGGGTGTGCAAATTTCACGCCCCTTTAAAAATATTATTTACTAAACATGAAACCGTTTTAATTTACAGTTGATTATTTTGATCGGCTAAAATTAGCAATCAATTTAAGACCCTGCAGAAGATTGTAGAATAGAGTAAGTAGGGTATCATTACAAGCCGGGGATTGAGGGTACTCCAAACAATTCACGCAGCAAAACAAACTAAAACAAAGAAAGAAAGAGATGAGAAAGGTGGCGAGAAGACTAGGGATGGTAGAGGATTGTAGACGCAAAACAAAGTAAAATAAAAGGAGGGTTTTTAAGGTTGAAAACGCAGTAGATAAAATAGAAGAAAATCAATGGAATGAGACAATCAAGGGCATGTAAATCCACCACCAATCATATGCAATTCCGATTATTAACTCCCAATTCCTTTACTATGCTTGTGAAAGACAACAATCAAGAACAAACCATGAACGCATGCATAAGTTCTTTATTACTTCCCTTAAGTTATCGAACTTAGTGAACACGCTCAAGTTAAAAACATTCTACGCATGCAATCTCAAAACACTTAGTGAACGACACATAAGCAAGTCTATTTGATGGATGCATAGATCATTAAGAACAATGGAAGTTTGATTGTTGATTAAGTTCGTCCTAGTACAAAAGTATGTCTAATCAATAACTTAAGCACATATTGATTTACTATTGTCCTATAGTAGTCGCTACTTGTGAAATAAGATGTAGAAAGATGCTCTCTTAATTCTAGCTACAGATACATGCAAACATTCTAAGTGTGCACTCAAAGAACATAAAACATTTAAGAGTTTTCTATGAAACGAATCAATGAGACCAATCACATAGCATAGCAACGAAATTAAGGAGAAAAATAGTCATATATTGCACATAATTGGCACTTCAGAACAGCCCTTAACTATAAATAAAGTTAGCTACTCATATTTACTAAATCCATAATCAAAAACATAAAGAATTCTTGAATAACAAAGCTAAGAAAAATCGTAAAGATGATGAAGATGGAGAGGACAGCCATTGCAGCAACTATTTTGAGCCTTCAAGGAAGCTTAAGGATCTCCAGAGTGGTGCTCAGAGCAGTGGACGACGACAAGGATGGAAATTCTGCTTGCAAAACCTTCCCTAGTTGCTTAAGGTTTCTTTTGATTGGTGCACAATTTAATTGCCTTCAAGCCTTAGTAATCTTCCCAAAATCTTGTAGGACTTTTCTTGATAATTGCAGCATCAATAACCTTCCAAAAACTCACAAGAAATCCATCCAAAGAAGATTCGAGGCCAAACTACCCTGTTTTGATTAGGATTCAATTTTTGTCTCTGAACCTTAATTCTTGGACAAGGAACGACTTTCTCTTGCTATGTTTCTGGATGGTTCTCGACTTCTATATGTTCTATGACATGATATATTCTAGAATGATCAATAACCTGTTGGAAAAACTCCAAGTAAGTCGCCGGAAAAGATCTTCCAAAAAACTTCATGAAAAGCTGACAGTTTCTATCATATCAGGAAGCCTACATTGAGCTCGATTTTCCACTGCCTCGTAGATGATTCTGACTAGTTCTTTGGCCATAGTTGTAGTTGAAGGATTACTGGCCCTTTCTGCAGAGGTGCAGTTGGAAGAATGCAAGAAACGCTCACTAAAACTGTTCCCGAAAAACTAATTCTGAAACTGCAGTTTTCTACTTTGCAGCAACTGTATTGCACAACTATTTCTGTGGACTTCCCTTATAACTTCCAGCCATATGAATGATCAATTTAAGTCCTTTTCATCAGTGTTTCATGATCCATGGCTTCTTTGCTCCACTTAAGGTCCTATTTCTCTTGAATGACTTTACGAACTACCTAAAAAGAAAACAGAGTTAAATTAGACTTTTTAAAGGAAAGAGCTAAGAAAAGTGTAAAGGATTGCACATTATATTTGTCGCATTTTATGATTCTATCATATTCTCACAACACAGCAACAAGAAATTTTTTTTTTTTTAAATCACAGTAATTCCAAACTAGTCATATCCACAGCAGCTTTTAAAAGCAACCTTCTAAAATTTGCTGCCAGTGATCTATAATTTTCAATTAAAACCGTTTTTGTTTTAGGGAATCAGAAATTGAGAGAAATTTGCTGTGTATACTCATTGATAATAGGGGCCTCTTTATATAGAGGATTACAATGCATAGAGTTAGAGTCATACAAGGAAAGAGAATCTCTAGATTCTTCTAATTGAACTCTATTACCACTAGGTCAAGTAACCTAGAGTTTGGATTAAACACAAATAGAGATATCCTTAAACACTCCCCCTTGTGTTGTCCAAACGTGGTGCTTCTCTCGTTGCCTCGTTAAAAACCTTGCCGAGTAACAAAAACCCAGTGAGACAAAAATAACCTCGGTCGAAGGGGAAAAAGAGCACAACACACCCTTCACGATTCGAGACGAACATGTAGACATCTCCCCCTGATGTCTGTGCCTCCCCCTGATGACTACGATCATGGGAGTTCAGATAATTTCCGCAAGCCAATTCTTGCCACATGTTTCTCGAACGTGGATTTGGGCAATGACTTAGTAAACAAGTCTGCCATATTTTCCTCAGATTGAACCTAATTCACTTTGATCTCGAGGAGAGTCTGTTGTTGCTGATTATGCTTGGTGTTGTCGCTTTTGATGTAGCCTTGCCTCATTTGTTCAAAACAAGCAGCATTATCCTAAATGCACGTAGGCTCATCAGTGGTAGACTTCAAACCACAATTGTTCGAACATGCGTAATTATGGATCCAATCCATATACATTCACTAACCACTTCCTGAAGAGCAATGATCTCTGCATTGTTCGAAGATATAGCGACTAGGGTATATTCTGTAGACCTCCAAGATGTCACGGTCTTTTCCCATGGCGAACACTTAACGGGATTGGGAATGACCTTTGTATGGGTCAAAGAAATACCCAACATCAGTAAAACCTTCCAAAACACATGTCGTTTTGGGATGGGGATAGTGGACGCAGGCCAGTGTTGGCAGCGTTCCTGGTGTGTGATGAGTCCGAATCCATCATCTCTTTGTAGGGATAGAACAAACCCATATCAATCATACATCTCAAGTACTGAAGGATATCTTTTACACCAATCTAATGGCGTCGCGTTGGCGCAGAGCTATATCTTAGCTAACAAGTTCATGGTAAATGAGATGTCTAGTCTTGTGCATTGAGCTAGGTACAATAATGCGCCTATTGTACTTAACTAAGGCATTTCTGCCCCTAGCGCATCTTCGTCATCATCCTTCGAACGAGGAGGATCCTTTTCAGGATCAAGACTACGGACGATCATGGGGGTGCTTGAAGGCTTGACCTTGTCAAAATGCCTAAGTTTCTATCAACATGATGCTCAAGTTCCAAACCGAGACATAATCGTGTTCTCCCAAAATCCTTCATCTCAAACTCGGATTTCAAGTGTTCAGCGGTTTCCCTTAACTCTTTAAGGTCTTCTAATGAAGATCATGTCCAACATGAACCGCGATAGAATCTGAAACTTGTTATAGAAACGCGTGGGCATATCCCTTCCCAATCAAGTAGTCACTTTAGTGAGCGTTTCAATCTTATTGTAAACTCGCTCCATGGTCTAGAGCCACTTGACTTAGGTAAATGAAGTTCACCATGAACCTTCATGTATATTCTGTATCTAGATCCCTATAGAGACACATAGTGCCCACATTTGTAAGCTGCATGTTCAGTTATTCGGAAACTACTAAACTAATAGGGTAGTGGAGTGCAATGACATCCAATACGAGAGTATCTGTCTCATCGTAGTCGATTTCAGGGCGTTTTGTGAGAAGCCCTGCGCCATAAGGCGAGATTGCCATATCTTTTTCTCATCACGCTTTCTAACGAAGACCCATTAGTCAACATGTTTTATGTTAGGAGGTGTTGGCATATCTAGCTTGAAAACCTTCCTCTTCGTTAGAGAATCCATCTTAACATGGATTGCATCTTTCCATTTAGGCCAAATTTCTCTACGTTGGCATTCATTAATCAACAGAGTGTGGTTCGATATCATTAGACTCAACAAACTTATGCTCAACGAAATGCACAACTACATCATCAATTATGATGGAGTTTCTATCCCACGTTTCATGTACACTAGTGTAAGTTTCATAGAGCTCTATATTCTCAGGAATAGGTTCTGACGTTGAGGCGTCCCCCAATGATAACCATAACTCGGAAGATACTCATGAGACGGATTTTGAGTGTCGATGATCAAGGATTGGTTTGTGCCAATGTATCCTTCGAACCCACGGGCCTCCCACGCATCCTAGCTGGGGCCATGGCCTGTAACGCTAGAGTGCCACTCTCTTTGGCGTTGGCATCATGCCTACCTCCGTGTAGGGTAGCGTTACGTCCTCTTGTAGGGACGTCCTTCCTTACTGGCATGTTTGCAGCATATTTGTGTGATCTCGTCACTTTAATAGGGCTCGAGATGAGACATAGTGGGGGCAGGCCATGACAATTCCTGTCGTTCCTGCTGAACATCCATGTTCTTATCTCCTCCTAATGACGGGAAGACTGTCTCATCAAAGTGACAACCCGCAAAGCTAGCAGTAATGAGATCGCCGTGCAAGGGCATTAAGTGGCGGATGATTGTTGGAGTCTCAAATCCAACGTAGTTGCCCATTCGTCTGTAAAAACCCATCATAGAGCGCTGTGGCGGCACAATGGACACATAAATGGCTCACTCAAATGTGCGTAAGTACAAAATATGTGTACCCAGTCACTAGCTGTAATGCATAGGTACATTGAGTGGTGGTAGGTCATAGACGAATTAGCATAGCTGCATGCGATATTGCATCACCCCAAGCGGATCTAAGAAGATTGGTGCGCACTACCAATGTTAGGACTACCATCGTAGAAGTTTCCGCGAGACCAATTGGGTGTGTGCATGGGAATATAATGTCCAACATTAATCCTAATGCAATAACAATCGAAAGTCTTCGATGTAAACACTCTAGCACAGTCAAATCCAATTGACTGAATAGGATGATCTGGGGAGTGAGCCCGTTGTCATATGATATGTACTAGGAGTGTAGCATAAGCAGCATTTCAAGTGGACAATGGCACAACACGTGACCAGCGTGTTTGCGTGTCAACCAACATCATGAGATATTTAAACGTCCGCAAGTTGGTTGAATTAATCCACAGAATCCCCATGGATTCTATGTAAGAACATAATGAGTATTGTCATATCATTTTCATAGGACGGTCTCAGTCCTAATTTCCCTAAGGCGTTGGCTTTGTAAAACGAGCAAGAGGCTTTATAAACAACCAATGAGAATTTTGGTTGGGCCTGAGCGTCTTGAACGCTATTCGAAGCAAGTTGGTGATTGCAGCATCACCTAGGGCGCCATCACCATGATGGACGCCATGGAACGCCATCCATGGCATCATGGATAGGGACTACTCCAGCCCTAGGCTGGTGGTGGACGGAGGCGATGCCCTAGGCAGCAGCGTCGGTCACACTTAGTCCAGGAATCAACTTTTGATTCATGCTTCATTTCGCTCGCGAGAAAAGATGTCCATGTGAAGTCTTTAGTAGACGGATAATCATATCATAACCAGGATGACCTATCCTGTCGTGACAAAGCCAATATGTGTCTAAATCCAAGAGATCTTCTCTCATAACTTTTATTGGATTAATAGCTCGAATAGTGACATAGAGTCCACTAGAGAGACACATAAACTTCTCTAAGATACGTCTTTCTTCGTAATCATTAAAGGTATCGCAAAGGAACTCATTTCCATTCTCTACATGCATTTTCACTTGGAATTCGTTGGCTATTCATAGGGTATGATTTGCCCTAAGAGCGTAGAGAGTTTCTGTGACAACTGTAATCAAGGTGCCATTTGGCAAGTGGAACTTGGGCTATTCCATGTCCTTGAATTAATACTGATGGCCCAGCCATCGTAGTCACAAAGTCATATGCTCAGAATCAAAATTGAGTTATAATGAAAAGAACTCGAAATTTTATTCATAAGCCAACAGAGTACATCATTGTTTCTTTGATCAAAGGAAATCTAATCTAATAAACTTGTTAATGCAAAGCAATGGTAGTCGTCTAACTCCTTTTGGTATTTCCAATGCAAATGTGACCAGGTGAGTAGAGAGATGTCGGTGGAGCAAAGTTCGCTTAAGTACAACTTATCTCAAAACCTTCCTAGACATCACACTGACATTGAGTACACCTACTTTGAAGAAAGACTAATATCATTGGCATCTACTGCAAAAGTAATATGGCAATTGCCTACATCTCTAGGAAAATAAAAAAACTTAATCAAAATCGCCAGTTTCTGGCTCTTGATCCTTGTAGTCTTCCACCCTTAGATCGAGATCGCCATCTTGATCTTCTTGTTCCATGTAATTTGCTTCCCTTGCTTCACGATACGTCTTGTATGCGTTTGCAACATTCTGGGGTGCTGTACATGCTTTGGCCCAATGTTCAGTTGATCCACATCGAAAACAAACATCATTATGGTCAGGCTCCCTTGATCGAGGCGTCATTGGGGCGCGATTTGGACAACCTATGCTCTTGGTGGTGTTACCACCATGGTCGGAGGCTCCGCCTCTCTCTCTCTTCACACGTTGACCTCCACGGTTCCGTGCACGCCTCTCTCGGTGATTTCCTTCCTCTTTAGGGAGAACATATGGACCAGAATTGTCCCTACTCTTAGGGTTTCGCTCCTTGGGCCCTCCATTGGGGGCGCGACTATGGTTAGACTCCGGAATAGGCTTAGTTCCCACGGGTCTAGCATTATAGTTCTTCACAAGAATATTGTCGTGCATTTCAGCTACGTTCATGGCGCCAATGAGCTCATGAAACCTTGTGATACGTCCTGCATTTACATCAATCCGATAATTCTTTGAAATCATCAGTGCAGAGACGGGGAAGGTAGAGAGAGTCTTCTTGATCAACATTGTATCAGTTATGGCTTGGCCACAAAACTCCATCAGAGACTTGATACGAAGAGCTTCCGAGTTATAATCAAGCACAGACTTGAAATCACAAAAGCGGAGGCTATGCCATCGCACTTCTAAATCAGGAAGCAGGGAGTCACGAACGTTGCCAAATCGCTGCTCAAGTTCTACCCATAGCTTTCTTGGGTCTTCCTCATTGAGGTATTCATTTTGGAGCGCGTCATTCATGTGCCTTGTCATGAGAATTATGGCTTTAGCTTGTTTTGCTTCAAAAGCAGTAGCTTGCTCAATGGAGAGCACGCTCTGACTAGGCTCTTGGATGGCTTCCAGAAGTCCATCAGCCTTAAGATGTTGGCGCACATCTCGGACCCACCTATGGTATCCTGCGCCAGTTGTCTCTAGTGGAACAAAGTTCAACTTGTTCAGGTAATTCATCCTGAAAAACAATACAAGATTAGGGTTAGTTTCGGAGCGAAAAAGGGCTACCACGAAAAACTATTAAATTTCTGAGCGTAGTCGCTTCCAAGAAATTAGGGATGTTATGAGCGTAGTCGCTTCCAAGAAAATCCGATTCCAAGAGGGGTTTTGGATTAGATCGAAACAACGATGTATGTGGTCGATCGTTTTCTTCTCAACTAACTCTAAGTTTAAAGGACTCTACAAGCTCCAAGCTTGGAGTGAGCACGAACCCCCACAATTCGGCTTTTGGTCTCCCCTATAAAGAAGAAAGGGGGGTAGAAGAAGGGATGTTGGAAGTCTCCAAGAAAAGAAGAAGAAATTTAAAAAAAAACTTCAAAAGCGAGAACTTTTAGAAAAATTACCTTAAAAAGTGGCCAGAAAACTTGACTGAAAAGTTGGCCGGAAAAATGTCTCCGGAAAATGGCCGGAAAAGTCACCGGAAAGTGGCCGGAAAAGTGTTGACCGGCTTTGACCGGCCGTTGACCGGGGGTGCTGACGTGGCAGTGCGGCGCTGACTTGGCAGGTCGGGCTGGTTGGGCTTCGGGCCGGTTTCTTCCTTCTGGGCCGGTTCCTTCCTTCTGGGCTGGTCCTTTGCTTCTGGGCTTAGGTATGCTCTGTTGCTTGGGCTGGGCTTGCTTCTTTTTCTGGATTGGACTGACAGAGGCAGAGGGGTTTCAGGCGGCGGTTCAACGTGGGTGACCTTCTGGTGGCCGGTTCGTCGATTTTCAGGCAGGTTCCGGTGGTTATTTTTTCTGTTCCGGCAATCTGGGTTTGAGGCGCTGCAGGTGATGGAGTACGAATGTCAGATGTGGAGGAAAAAGCCTTAAACCGGGCAGAGGGGTTTCTGGTACTTCTGAGGGCCGGTTCAGGTTGATTCCGGCCGGTTTTGGGTCTGGTGCCGCCGGTTCTGGGTTTCTGGGATTGAGAGCTTCAAGGTAGGCGGCGGTGGTTTCTGATATTTGAAGGTTATGAATTTAGGATTTCAGGGTTAGGGCTTGTGCTGATAACGTGTTTTAGGGAATCAGAAATTGAGAGAAATTTGCTGTGTATACTCACTGATAATAGGGGCCTCTTTATATAGAGGATTACAATGCATAGAGTTAGAATCATACAAGGAAAGAGAATCTCTAGATTCTTCTAATTGAACCCTATTACCACTAGGTCAAGTAACCTAGAGTTTGGATTAAACACAAATAGAGATATCCTTAAACAGTTTTTTATTTATTTCTCAAATACAATAGTTTTAGAATTTTAAACAAAAGCTGATTTTTTTAATAGCGAAACAATCCCAAAGAGACCAGGTTCCTTTCTTTCCTGGTTCCCAGTGCTTTTTCTTGCTACCGTTAACTCTTGTTCTGCATGTTTAACTATACGGGCCTATACCCCTGTTCTTAGGGTCTCCTTAACTCTTGGGTCCATTGTTTACCATACGCTAATATATTAATTCATTAAATAGACCAACTCAATATGGTAGTAAATTGACTTCATTACGTTTGGGTTTAGCCTCGTCTTGAGTGGTCTACAACTGCTGTGAGGAGCTACTTTACTGCTATGAGGAGTAAGACACTAAAAAAGAGAGAATAACTCTTTTGATTATAGACCATCTTTTAAAATTATAATGAAGTAGGGTGTTAACGAGTCAATGTTCCCAAAAAAAAAAAAAGTGTTGTAGCTGCAAGTCACATGAAAAGGAAAAGAAAAAAGAGGTGTTGTAGCTGGAAGTCACATGAGGAAAAAAAAAAAAAAAGGTGGTATGGCTATGCAACCACCATTCACACCACACTACTCGAGTGCACCTACCAAAGGGCTAGTTTGAGATTGTTGTGACTTAAAAAAAAAAAAAAAAAAAAAAAAAACTGCTGCTGCTGTATTGTGAGAATAATCAGCTGTGAATTAAAACAGTTTTGTATTTGGTAAATAATATTTTTAAAAGTGCTGTCAGTACATAAAACAACCTACATAGTGTGTTTTGAATCACAGCAGCTTCTAAAAATAACCTACAGAGGTGTTGGTCTGCCACACCAGGTGGCAGTGCGGGTGCCCCACACAAGTCTTTCTCATAAGAGAAACAAAAATGTATTTGTATGCTTTTTTACTCAAGAAACTTTTTTAAATAAAAAACTCAGGTGGTCATAGGACCCACCTCGTCCCAATGTGGCTCCACTAGTATAGTCTATGTATGATGTACCGATATGTTCACAAAAAAAAAAAAAAACAATGGTCTACTCTAGACTAAACATTCTCTTTCACCTCATTATTTTTTACAATAAAAAATCTCTGCAACAACCCCTTCCAAACTGATCAAACTTGAATGCTTGACATGCATAAAGGGGCAAACAATTTGTCCAAATAGCATTAGTTAAAATAATCCTAAATTAGCAAAAACATCGACTAGAAAATTAGCCTCTCCAAGAATGTGAGTGCAATTGATCAACTAAAATCGGTGGATCCAAGTAAAGAGTGAAAATATGAAATTGACGTGGATTGCCGGCGATAGAGCTAGCTGGTTCGTCAACGAGCTTGAACAGCTTTTTGAGCACTGAGGGGAGAGAAAGCGCGTGGTCGATACGGCTCAATTGAACCTCACTCTAAACGGAGGCGACACAAGCAGAGACTGGCGCGGGAGATGAAACACCATCATTTGTAACCACTGAGGGACTCATCTTCAATGATCCTAAATTTTTTTGGGTAATTAGCAATCTGTTTTGGGGACGAAGACCCCTGTTTTGAGGTAGTCTACCCTACAGTGGCATCACAGTAATTTTAACAAAAAATTGTTTTAATTCATAATTGCGCAGGAAATATCAGAGATTAGGCCTGCTCCATTCCTTTTAGGCTTGGACTTTGTGTCCTAATTTGTATGAAACCTAGATAAGTTGGGTTTTCTGTTTTTTTTTCACTGTTCTCTGGTGCTAGTATATTTTTTTTTTCTAAAAATATTATGCATTTTAGAAATGTTCCTATTGTCTGTTACAAAAAGAAAAAGATATGTTCTTATGGAAGTTTTATGTGGGATATTCGGAGCAATCTCATCCCTCAGAGTAAGGTGGACAATCTGAGAAAGTACAAAATTATTTTGTGGTAGCGTAGACGAACCTTTTAATCAGTTGTCATTGGTAAGTTCAAGCTAAATTCAACTTCTAGTTGTCTTACCAGTTCTAGAGTTAAAAAGAGACCCAAAAGAAAAAGACCCGCTAACACAAAAGACCACTATTGTTCGTACTCGCGGCAACTTCCGTTCATGGTTTCATGCTCCTCCAAGTGGAATCCACCAAAAAATAGAGAATCTTGTTAGAGTTGCTCTAAGCTTTTGCATTTCTAGGCAGACAACACCAAGTTCCGAAACAACTATCAAATACAAAGTGCGCCAAACAATTGGATCAGTTTCTAAATACTCGCCAAGTTCCGAAAACAACTGATCATTTACAAACTATCAAACTTGGATCACTTACCATGTTCCAAAACAAATGCTACCAAACAATTGGATCATTTCACAGTTTCAAACCACTTGGATCAATTAACAAGTTCAAAAAACAACAGATGAGTTACAAACTACCAAACTTGGATCACTTACCAAGTTCCAAAAACAACTGATTAGTTACAAACTACCAAACAATTGCATCATTTACAGAGTTTCAAAACACTTGGATCAGTTACCAAGTTCCGATACAAATGATTTGTTATACAGTGAACAAAAGCCCAATGCTTTGAAATATCTGAAATTACACCCAAAATGCTTCATCTTAGCAGGGGACTCAGTTACTTCTCTGCTGGAGCACTCTTCCTCTTTGCAGGGGACTTGGTCTTCATCTTTATCGCAGTTGTGGGATGAATGAACTGGTTTGCAGTTCATAGCTGCACAACAGATGGCTGTGTTGGCTTGGGTGGTGATGCATAAAATGGTTGGGATGCAGAGGCTTGCATTAATTGGTTGAACTTCATGTGTGGTTTTTGCCTTCATGGGTGCTCTATTCTCCTGTACAGACAGTGAATCTGTGGCTTAATAGGTGGGTATAGATAGAGTTATCTAGGACAGAAAAATACCATTTTTGGATTCATCAATTTAAGTCACTACTAATAACAGTTAATAGAATTATTTGGCAACCCATACATTCATTTGATACCCTAAAGAAAACTATAACAGAAATCCAAGCATGCAAAAAAATTGAAATTCTATCATTTCAAACCATATTGAGACTTGTAAAAGAAAACCATGCAACAATTCAATCCATCATCTGAAACCATTAAGTACCCTTGACAATAAAAAAGCAGTCTTGACAACTAATCAAACCAACAGTGAACTAATCATCTAAAAACCTATTCATATGTAAACATTAAAACCCAAAATGAGCACAAGGAACCCTAAACTAATCATACCTTTAAAACTAAGCATCACTAAACCAAAAAGTGACCCTATATGTAGTCAAACCCTAAATTGAGCACCATATAAACCAAACCCCGAGCAACCACTTAACTCATGCAGCCCTAAATAATTACCTGTCTTTCTTGGGTAATTGTTACAGCTATAGATTGCAAATTCCCTTGATCTAATTGATCAGCATTAAATTGCACATTCCCTTTATCTGCTTCAGCATTCCCATGATCTGCTGCATTGGATTGCACATTCAGTTGGCCCTACAACAAGAAAATAATTAAACAACTCTTAATCTCATTTAAATGACATTGAACTCTAATAAGATAGTTTGAATAACTCCGTACTTGTTGACTGCTGATTACTTGGTCTTTCGATTTACATATCGATCTAAGAAAAAGAATGTTTTACATATACTTCAATTGTCATGTAGTTTCCCAATGACATTGATATGTGAGCAAAGGTTTTGGTATTGCATTTGATCCATGTGTAACCGTCTATTCAAGTTCATTTATGACATTGCACCATTTGACCCATGTGACACAGAGCCAATGCAACTATGTTAGTATATTTCAGCTTTAGTGTTCATGAGAACAAAACTGTGCTGAGCATTTTTCTAACATTTGATGATGCCCAAAGATGGAACACATGTCATAAGTTTCTCCAAATATTATGCAGCGAACAAGCTATACCGACATGTAGGACATGTCTGTGCAAATTGTTAGATCAAAAGTGGACTCATCACAAGTTATCCTAGAGTAACTAGGAAACCATCAAATACATTAAATCGTATACAACATGGATTTGGAAAAGAATCTACCTAGATATCTAATGTGATAGTGTATTTAACATTGGATTAGGGATCCATTATTTGGACTACAAGAAAGTCCTAAACTGTGATGCATTAGGAATCTAAGATACAAGTCTTGTTCTTCAAGGAAAACCTTTATGGGAGGATTCCTAGGACTTGAATTTGTATAAATAAGAGGTTAGGGTCCCTGTTATCACCACCGTTCTACAAGCATTGTGTTCTGCCCATTCAGAAGCTACAGTTGGTGAATAGCAGAAGACTTCAACTTCGACTTGTTCCTTTGTATTTGCAGCTGCAGCGATGGCATCAACTTTGGACATCAATGGTATGTGTTTTGATCTTTTGTTAATAAAGAAGAACATGATATTGTGTGAGCTTGTTTGTAATTTAGTTTTACACAAAATATCAAGGGTCTACCGTCTACCAAATCAAGCCGAGGTTTGTAAACTGCAACTCCATAACGAGAAACAGAGAGAACATTGCACATCAATGAAATGGAGAAAATCACAGATTGGCACACACATATACCCAATATTCATACATATTTCAGGTGTATAGGATAATATGTCTCACTCAATATCTGAAAAACTCAACATCTAAGGTCAGCTAGTGGAGTACTTTGTGGGACCTAAACATTCCATGAGCAGCACAGGAGTTCATAAGGTGTGAGTGCACTGAAGCACTATTTCCATGCTAAAACCACGATGTGATAAGTAATTTCAACTAAAAATTTTTCATTTCAAAGTGTGACAAATGCCATAGCTAGCCTCTAGAAAACTAGCCCAAATTATTCATATATCATAGTAATTCAAATATTACTGTTTGAGAAAAAAGTGGGCTTCAGTAATCCAAAGAATTGCTTAATGCATGGGTTCTAAAACTTAAAGTCAACAATTAAAATGTTTTCCTAAGTCTAGTTTCATTACAACAAAAAATTGAGGTTTCAGATGTTTCCATCTCACATCAGAAATTATTTGGAATGAAACTGATAACTTTTTTCTTTAAGGGAAATAAAAAAGAGGATATTTAAAACAAGTTCTCAAAAACCAGCAAAATGAGCCTAAGTTGTTATGTTTTACCTAGGTAAATTGCCTTTGCCAGAGAATTGACCATACAGAGATGATGATCATTTCTTCTTTTATGAACTTCGTATCTACTCAAATGACTGGTTTAACAATTGTTTTATTTTCCCTGGTAAGTTTTATCATTTTCAAGATGGGGATCTGCTATCTTCACAAGGATATCCAAAGCTGAACTTATGCTGCAAACAAGCAACACATAACCTTCCCTGAAGAGAATCAAGCAAATAGCTACAGAAGCCCAAAGTTGAAGGGTCAAGAAGGTTGGAGGCACATGGATAACTTTGTCAGAAAAATAAGCATACAGAGATGAATGATCATTTCTCTTTTTATTGACTTTGTATCTACTCAAATGACTGGAATACCATTGTTTTATTTCCTTATCTGCTATCTTCACAAGGATTTTCAAAGTTGAACTTGTGGCTGCAAACAAGCAACCACATAACCTTGCCTAATGATAGTCAAGCAAATAACTACAGAGGCCCAAAGTTGAAGGGTCAAGAAGGTTGGGGGGCATGAAATTAACCTAGTTTTGTGAAATTATTAGAGTTAGCAGATATGACAAGGAAGCAATCCATCATATCTGAAACCATTAAAACCAGCAAGCAGACATGACAACTAATCAAACCAACAGTGAACTAATCATTTAGCCCTATCCCTTTGTAAACATTAAAACCTGAAGTGAGTTCGTCAAACCAAGAAACGCTAAAGTAATGACACCTTTATAATCAAGCAAGCAACACTATAGAGGCAAAGTAACGCTATAAGCACTAAAACCTAAATAATTACCTGTTGCTGTTGATCTACTGGTACAGTTACAGATTGCACATTCCCTTGATTTAATCCATGAGCATTAGATTGCAAATTCTGTTTATCTTCCTTAGCATTCCCATGATCTACTGCAGTGGTTTGCACATTTCCTTGCCCCTGCAACAAGACATGAAATTGAATTACTCACTCATCACCCTAACTGATTTCAATGACTCTGAACTTGAAAAAAGATGGTTTGAATAGAACAATACTTCTTGTTGACTGCTGGTAGCTAGCTTGGTCTTTTGATTTACATATCAATCTAGTACGTTTGAAACTGCACACAGTATGAAAGAGTAAAGCCTTTACTGGGTTTGACATATATTACCTCAGGGTGCTGACACCTGATAACATCTTTAAGTGAAATAAAGCTTGGAACATGGGGATAGGCTTTGTCAACCGAAGATGGTATCCCATCAACCTGAACCCCAACAAAGCCCTCACTTCCAGCAGTATGAGCCTGCAACCTACCCTGCCACAACAGGACTTGCCATTCTGGTGAAAAACTCAAAATTTGTGCGTAACCACCAAACGACGACGGACCATATTCCACACTAATGTCAAGCTCTTTGGTCCAAGAGTTCTCAACACCGTAATGCTTCATCACCCAAACATGGATACTAGCTCTCCAACAAACAGTTATAGAGAGGCAATCATTCAAGATTCCAAGGTTGAATCTAGTCATTTGGCTCTCCAAAGAAGTCCAACGAGGTACTGGTAGCTCTCGGAAACACTCACTTCCAACATCAAATGCATATATCAAACGAGGACCCTTTACCGGTAGGCCAGTCCAATGAAGACAGTCATGAATATAAACTCCATGTACATGATCAAAATTGTTCATATCAAATTCCCCAACATGTCTCCAACCCCCTGAGTCCACAGTCAAAACCATCACCTCCCGAGGTCCATACGCAATCTCACCTGAAGGCCGAATCCCCATCCTCATTTTTCTTGAATAAGCAATAAGAACAATTTTGTAGACACCATTTATGGTACTATATCCGAACCCAAATCCACAAAAAGATGGCTCCAAAATTTCCTCAATGTGTCTTGTAGGAGTGGACTGTACAGGAGTTAACTCCTCCTCTAGAGATAAAGGCCAATAAAGGAAACTGGAATCACCAGTCATTGGATTGCATATGTAAACACCGTAAGGGCAGTACATCTTGTATAAGCAGACCATGCCCTTGCAAGATCCCACGATGATTGCGCTGCTAGGAGTCGCTGAGTCTATAGAAAGATCCAGTGCTGCGACGCCGTTTGGCCTCCGCTCGTTGAAGTCGACCAAGAAGTACCTATCCGAATTGAGGCTCGAGACCAAATGGCAAGGGCGTGTTCGAGAGAATAGTTCTTCGGTAAATTGCGGGTCTGCGAACAAAGATCGCAAAGATTTGCAGACATGCCTGCATTTCATGAGGGTCTTGATTGGGATTTTGCAGGAGATATCGACAATTATATGGTCTGGCAATTGTACAAGGTAGGGTTTCTGATCATCGTCGTCTTCCTTCTCATGTTGCTTCTGAGGTCGGCGGCTATGGCATAGTTCGGTATTCTTCATTGCCTGCTAGGGTTCGTATAGACAGGGACAAAGAGGGAGAGTGTAGCTTGAAAATGGAGGGAGAAAGGAGAATTTTGAAGAAGCGTTTCTGGTGGAAAGCGTGCGTTGAAAATGGAAATTTTATTACACGAGTCAGTGTCAGCCTATTTGAGTTGAAAATGGAAATTTTATCAAGACTGACTGAAGACCCGCCCAATAGGCTAACATTAACTCGTGTAATTTTATCAAATACTAGCTTTTTTGCACGCACGCTCAGTGCGAAATCGAGCCTGACGATATGCGTACACAGTGGCGAAGTCAGGAATTTAGGTTTACTGGGGCATACAAAAAAATAAAAATATAAAAAGATACAAAATCTTTAAATGTAATTTTTATCTATTACAATGATTTGTCTTCGACGAGATTTCATATTTTGAAATCGTTGCATGATAGTCTCACTATCTATACTAGTAAAAATGTCTTTCTCAATATATGAAATCAAACAATCATTCATAAACTTGTCACCCATTCGACTGCGTAAATGAGTCTTTACAATGTTCATAGCATAAAATGTTATTTCTACACTTGCAGTCGCAACTGGTACAATCAATGCTAACAACAAAAGTTAGTACATAGGTGAATATGTGTCACATCTTTTTTGGTCTGAACTATATGTCGCAGATTTGTATTATATATTTTTAGAAATTTTTTATTGAATTTAAAATTCTGTAAGTAATAAGAAAATATGAATCTTTAATTGTAACAAATTCTATTATTGATGTCAAAGAAATGGGTTTTTTACTTCAACAGTGTCTGAACTCTTCGAGGACTTTTGAAATGATACCTGAACTTTCAAAGTTATCAATATGATAACTGAACTTATTTTTTCGTATCAATATAGTACCTGCGGTTGATTCCCGTCACAGAACAGTTAACTATGACCACGTGCCCAGCACGTGAGGCACTTAATGAGGTTAAAAGACTACTTTACCCTCAAAAGTATATACTTCAATAGTGTCTGAACTTTTCGAGGACTTTTGAAATAATGCCTGAACTTTCAAAGTTATCAATGTGATACCTGAACTCATTTTTTCGTATCAACGTCGTACCTGCGGTCAATTTCTGTCACAGAACCGTTAACTATGACCACGTGGCCAGCACGTGAGGCACAAAATAAGGGTAAAAATGACATTTCCCACTTCCTTTGGTTCTTCACGTGTCCTGTCGTACCTTCGGTTCTTCTTCTCCATTTCTATTTCATTTTTCATCTGCAAAATACAATCAGATGGGATGATGACGTCATTTCCTAGAAAAATGCAAAACCCAAAGCAAAACTTGAATCCAATTCTCTGATGGACGAACACCGCCGGGGACTCCATCTCGTTAGAGTTCTCCAAGCACAACTTGCTCGATGGCTTTGCTTCTCTGAATTTATTGCAGGCCGGAGCGGTGTAAACGGTTTCTGAACTCTTGACCTCCAGATCTGAGACTTGGAATTTACCTGAGATTTCAGACATAGGGATCAGAGAGAGAGAGAGAATATGGCCGGCAGCAATCCAGACCTTCTTGTGCAGCTTGCCTGAGATATGACGGAGGCGGGCCACACCGTCGTGGCACTCGGCTTCCTCACCGCAACTAACATCACAGCATAAGTTCATGAATTTCAAAAATAGTCCGTGTCTTTGTAATTGAATCAAAATCTGCAAAAGTGAAGGAGATTGAGAGCCTCTCTCTTTCTCTCACTGCAACTCTCTTTCAGGCTAGTTTAGTTTATGTTTTTGCTTGAGGACAAGCAAAGTGTAAGTGTGAGGTATTTTGTTAGGGCCATAATTACCTAGTAATTATTCCCCTAATCTTGCACTTTTGCTTAGCCTTTGTGTTTATTTATATATATTTATTATGTTTTCCTTATTATGCTAGAAAATGATGGAGAAGCTTGGAAATGCACTAAAATGTCAGTCTTAGGACATTTTCCTACTCCAGCTAGGAGAAACCGAGCAAGGCAAGGAAGGAGGAGTGGCAGACTGACCAAATGAACTCCGAATGAGTTCAAAATTTCTAGATCCATTCTAGACATCCTAAGGATCATTTGTTATGCAGAATGTAGGAGCTAGTTCTGAGTGGAAGGCCTTCAAAAGATCGATGCAAGTTTCGGACTAAAAGACGAAAACTATGAAACCGGAGCTGTAATGAGGGTGGAGATTTATAGGCCAAGAGTGATGAATTGAGGGTGGAGATCAAAGGAAATGAAGGGCTAGATGTAAAGAACAAATGTGTAAGCACAAAATGTGAATCTAATCCTTAACTCTACATGAAAATGACCTAGGAAGCCCATAGATATTTTGGTGGAGGAGATAAAGTAAGGATAGAAGGGTCATTAGGAGACAAAGGTGTAAGATGTAAGAGGAGGACCACTTGTCATCCTTCAAATTTTGGATTTCAAAATAACCTACACCTAAAGTCTTCCCACCTAAACTCTCTAACCCTAGTCAACAGCTGTTCCATGCCCCCCACACATATCCTTGGCTAGAAATGGTTGGAAATTCGGCATTGACCTCCATTGACCCATTTTTTTGTCCTTTTGCGCACTTTCTTCTCCTTTCTTCCTTCAATTGAATCTCCATGGAGACTTCTGAATTGGCCTTCGGTTTCTTCATAAAAAATGTTCCTCCATGAGTGTAGATCATCCTGGTAAAATTTCAGAGTTTGATTCACCGTAGTGTGGCCATAAATTCTGCCGGAATCATTACAGCTCCGGTTTCATAGTTTTCGTCTTTTAGTCCGAAACTTGCATCGATCTTTTAAAGGCCTTCTACTCCGAACTAGCTCCTACATTCTGCATAAAAAATGATCCTTAGGATGTCTAGAATGGATCTGAAAATTTTCAACTCATTCGGAGTACATTTGGTCAGTCTGCCACTCCTCCTTCCTTGCCTTGCTCGGTTTCTCCTAGCCGGAGTCAGAAAATGTCTTAAGACTGACTTTTTAGTGCATTTCCAAGCTTCTCCATCATTTCCTAGCATAATAAGGAAAACATAATAAATATATATAAATAAACACAAAGGCAAAGCAAAAGTGCAAGATTATGGGAATAATTACTAGGTAATTATGGACCTAACAAAATACCTCACACTTACACTTTGCTTGTCCTCAAGCAAAAACATAAACTAAACTAGCCTGAAAAAACTAAAAGGCTCACTTGCATCCTTGATGAGTTTAACCATTTTCCCTCAGAGAACCATGACTTAGTGGATAGACTTTCAATTAAGCAAGCTTAGAAACTAAATTTTCAAAATGCAAAGCTAATAATTGGATTTGGAAATTAAGTCATGCTCAACATAATATATTGAATGCATATGCCATGTTGCCATCATAAATGATTCACATGGGATTAAATTGAACCGCATTTGTCTAACCATCAAACTCATATGGATATCACTCATTTTCACTCAAGTGTTTAATGGTTAGTGTTTGCACTCAAAAGCAATTCAATTGACATGCTTTCCATATGCTTGCTCTTCCATCTTTTCTCCACATGATCATTGCATGAGTTCTCTTGGATCACAAGGTCTTTTATTTAGGTTGTAATGGGGCTTAGGTGAGGGGTTAAAGAAATGAAGGGAAAGGAAATTACAAATTCTAATACTCCTAATAAGCTATTCTCTTGTTGAGTTCCTTTTTCGCTAAGACTTTAGGTACTTTGTAAAACCTTCTTTTTTTCTTTTCACAAACCCAAAAACTAAAGGACTACTAAAAACTATTATTCCCCCTTTTGTACAACCCACACTCTTTTTGTATTTTTTTTTTTTTTCACTCACACTATTTTGGCATAACAATTTTTCTATTTTTCCTTTTTCTATTTTCTTTTCTTTTGGTGACCCTAGTCCATATTGACTTTGAATAATTCTTTTGATATTTTGAACATGTTTCTAGGGTCACCTTTTTCTTTTCTTGGCTACAACCCGTAGCTCACACACACAATACTCTCTACCCACCTCACACTTATTCTTTGAACACTTCGTCTAACCCATTTACAAGCACCAAACTAACAATAGGACTCACATTGCTTACCACTTGGCTTAGAAAGGGTAGGAAAAGTGTTTAAGTTTAAAAAGGGTAGACATTTGTGGTGGTGAAGAAATGAAAAGGCTAACACAATTTACTTAGGCTCAAATTGGCTTACTAATGGATTTTCTTTTTGAAGGACAAAAGCTATTTGGCCATGGTGGATTCCCAATGCCTTGGTCTTCCCCAATAAAACTCATGCTTTTGATATAAAGTCTCGAAAGATTTGGAGCAAGTTCTAAATTACATGCACAATGAATTGATCACACAATGAAAGAACTAGTGCATTTTGACTATGTATGCACTCTCTTAGGCTCAAAAGGTCACATAATTAGGCATAAATAGTTTCAACAATTTTAGTCCTCATCTTTTCCACATGAATGCATCTAAAATAACTTAGGCAATATGAGTTTAAATGCACGTGAGCACAAAATGCCAAATCCATTTATTAAATAAGCATTGATCTTCAATGGCTAAACATGCTCAAAATAAATCAATCCAGTTAGGCATAAGTTTGGTCTCATCGTCGGGGGTTATTTCAGTTTAGGAACCACGCAAGCAAGCCAAAATCTTTTTGTATTTTTCAAAAGTTTTCAATTTTTATGGATTTTTCAATAAGGGTAACAAATGAAGAAAAGGATCAGGAATGTAATTACTTAGCCTTACCACCTCACACTTAATCACACATTGTCCTCAATGTGCCGTTATGAACAATTGTGAATCATGTGCAAAGCGTAGGACCAAATAAAAACTTCCTAATGCTAGTCAACATAATTTATTAACAAACTAAACATTGGCTTAACAAGCACCTCACACTTAAAAAATTATATAGTCCTTAATGTATAATGAAGCTATTAAGATCCTATCAATGTTTTGGGGAGCATGCATCATTAAGGCCGCAATTAGCATTTAATAGAACTAAACTAACTGCATGGCAAGAGAGAAAGGCTAGCCACCTTACACTTGAACTTTGGATAAGACACAAAAGATTTAGCTTTTATTGAAAGTGAGAAACAATCTAAGGGTTTTACAGCGGCGGAGGTGGATAACGGGGCTGGCGGATGGGCTGCGCGTGGGGCTTCAAGCGACGACGGGGCATTGAGTGGCGAGGAGCTTGAATTTTTGCAAGGTAGCCATATCGATCTAGCTGAGTTCAATGTGGTTGTAGTCAGGTAGTGATTGAAAAGGGTTGGGTGGTTGAGAGAGAAGGTGAAATTTGATTTGCGGCCATGGCTTCCAATCAGAGGGGACAAATCAGAGGGAAGAAGACATCGAAAAAGAAAAACAACAAAGAAAAAAAGAAAGAAACAAAGCAAAAAAATAAAATAAAAAAACAATACTTTTGAGGGTAAATTAGTCTTTTAACCTCATTAAGTGCCTCACGTGCTGGGCACGTGGTCATAGTTAACGGTTATGTGATGGAAATCGACTGCAGGTACGACGTTGATACGAAAATATGAGTCCAGGTATCACATTGATAACTTTGAAAGTTCAGGTATCATTTCAAAAGTCATTGAAGAGTTCAGACATTGTTGAAGTAAAAAACCGGAAGTGGGAAATGTCATTTTTACCCTTATTTTGTGCCTCACGTGCTGGGCATGTGGTCATAGTTAACGGTTATGTGACGGAAATCGACCACATGTATGACATTGATACGAAAAAATGAGTTCAGGTATCACATTGATAACTTTGAAAGTTCAGGTATCATTTCAAAAGTCCTCGAAGAGTTCAGACACTGTTGAAGTAAAAAACCCCAAAGAAATTTAGGAAAGAAAAATATTATATAATATTACTAAAAGGTCAAATGTGTGCCTTCTCAAACAATCCCATAAAAAAAAAAACAAACAAAAGAAGAGCACCTGAGCACTTTCAGATTAAGTTGAGAAAAAATAATATAAAAACCTATAATACAAATAGGGTGACCCTACAAATATGATATTAATATATTGGGAAAATTGTCCGTACAGTACCTGACATTTGCCCCATTCTAAACTTTAGTACCTCAAGTTCAAAAAATATCATAACGGTACCTGACGTTCTAACCCCGACAGAAGATTGGTACCTAGAGCCGTTAGCTCCGTTACAAAAATTGACAACTGCCATATTTTGATCATTAAATGACCAATTTACCTTTTTTTCCCCTTTTTTCTCATATAATAAAATAAAGAAAAAAAAATTTTGTTTTACGAAAATGCCAAAATGAAAGGGTGAGGACTGAGGAGGGCCGTAGGTGGGAAGGGGTCAGGCGGCGACGGCGGGAAAGCTCAAGTCGTGATCTGCCCCCAGCAATTTCAAGGCGGCGGCGCAGCACAACAACACTCCAACAGAGTCACTCGAGAGGCGAGAGTGGCTGGCTTCGTTAGAAGGTAGCGGAGGAATTGGAAAGTCATCATCCATCAGCCACCATCACCACCACCACAGCCAAAACCACAACCACACTACCCCGTCCCCAAACTTTTTGATTCAAACAACACCCGTAGCAAATTTCAACCCAAAACACCACCAAAGTGGTTAAAGGAAAACAGCTTCACAATTGAAATTTAGAAAGAGTAATAGAGTCAAAGATGTAGATGCAAGTTTCTTTTCTGCCTTGATGTTACACCTCCCCCACCCCTTCACAAAAAATAACAACAACAACAACAAGAAGGAGAAAGAATGTCACTCATATTCTGCTTCAATTAGGTATAAAACATCACTCATTTGTTTCTTCATTGTGCTATAGGATGAGTATTTCAAAG
Source organism: Rosa lucieae (assembly GCA_024704745.1). Lineage (NCBI taxonomy): Eukaryota > Viridiplantae > Streptophyta > Magnoliopsida > Rosales > Rosaceae > Rosa > Rosa lucieae. Next base: position 29,731,656 of record CM045495.1, on the reverse strand, counting down.
CTTATTACGCTGCCTTTAATAAAAATACAAGAAGAAGAAGCAGCAAAGAGTTGTCAGGTTAGCATGAAGTCAAGACTCAAAACTTCGAAGATGAAGGACAAGATAATGTTGACTGGGAAGAGGCTCCAATTGCAGATACATGTCATTATTTGAAAATCTGTGTTCAATTCCACTTGATGTATGATTTGATTCTCAACCTCCTTTTGTCGAAGAACAATGAAACCGGCATGTTGATATATACTTTCTTATATGTGCTTGAATATTGTTGTGTTGCACAATGGTCTTATTGGCATCATTTTTTTTCTTCGTGATTTTTCGACAAGGACTCCTTTGTAATACACACCCGAAAAATATTGGTATCTTGTTGGTCCTAAATTGAGTTGAATTGAGGGAATATTGTAGGGTAGGAAATGGAGAAGGGTATATAATCCATAGATACACATTTTCCACTATAAAAAATCGCAGCTGAGTTTCATATCCAGAGCTGTTGAAATGCATCAGTTGGAGGCCGGTGTACAACTTGGTTCATGGCTATGTCACGGGGTACAAAATAAGCAGAATTGGTTGTCAGGCCCTTCTTATTTGGATGCCATGCAAGCTTGTCCCGAGGCAATCTGGTACTCAAAGAAAAAGCTCTGATTAAACTTGCTTCTACAGGAGAAAAAAGGTCATTGATCAACGCCTCATTTAGTGTAGCAGTCCCTCAATGAATAAGCTCTGATACAAAAACTGGACCTTGTACAAGCGAACTCGACGAAGGTTTAAGAGCATAGCGGTCAGCAGGGAGCCATGTGTTCCCAAATTCTACTATCAGCTCTGTTTCCCACTTGTAAAACTTCATGTGCCTTAAGCATGCATGCTTCTCCAAGGGAAGGAAGGTTGCGGCCCTAACACTACATCCCAATTGGAAAATAAAAGGCTTTGTATACCTGAGCAATAAGAGATGTTGGATTTCGAAGTAGCCTCCAACCTTGCTTGGCTAACATCGCCAAATTGAACAAATGTAGATCTTTAAATCCCGTACCACCTTCATTCTTTGGGATACACAATCTCTCCCAGGATTGCCAATATATTTTGTTTTTGTGTAAGTATCACCCCACCAAAATTGAGCACAAAGTTGATGAAGATCAGAACAAAGCCTCTGCGGTAACAAATAGCATTTCATCATATACATACGTGTTGCTTGTGCAACTGCTTTAATAAGAATCTTAGAAATATACTTTTCTCACATAATTTAACATAAATCTTAAAATTTAATATCTGTTAATCTATACTATTACTAAAAGAAGAGAGGTTACTCTCCAAAACTGATTTTATTTACCAATTTAACCCTTTTTTTTTTTTGAAATGTTTAACCCATATATTAAAAAACTATGAAATATAATTAATCAATAAGGGTCGGTGAGCCGTGACCTGTTGGTTAGCTAGCCTAACTAAGACCGTGGAGGTCATGAGTTCAAATCTCACTGACATCAGGAGTGGGGTGGGGTTTTGGGAGTTACATTGTCGTCCAAAATATATAAAAAAAATTAATCAATAGGGATAGAATAAATTGTAAAATAAAAAACAAAAGAATAAAAAAAGTAAAAAAACGTGGTAATTATATGAAAAACGTGGTAATTAACTTCTATCCACACACACAATAGATGGACCTGCTACTCTGCTAGAGTGCTAGTGTAGTTTACCAAAACAAAATTATGTACGTTCGTCTACCAAAAAAAATTACTGGTAGTTTGTCTTTAAAAGAAAACCGATCGAACAAAAAAATAAAAAAATAAAAATAAAAACTTTAAAAGAAAAACTCTAATCGATCATAATCCTTTAGGAATACGGTATGATCCTTTTAGTAATGGAATATGTTTTCGTTTAGGAAAGTGCTTCCAATCCTTGTTGGATTAGAACAAAGGAATGGTTTTTTATTTACGTCTATATTAATGGTGCGAAAGACCAGCAAATAGGGAACTTAGCCCATTCCGCCGCAAGATGTCACCTTCTTCCGATCACCTCCACCGTCCGTTCAAGAGGCCACTGCTCTCAGACCAGCAAAGGCGCAGAGATCTTTCTCTGAAGCGTCAAGAGCAAAGCCGTGATTCTCAGCTCCACGCCCGCCGTGTATCCTCCGCACTCCTCTCCCTCCCTCTAGAACCCGGAGCCTCCTCGACGGAGTACTACTCCGACTTGCACCTTGCCTCCGAGGTCGCTTCTAAGATTCTCAAAGGAGGCCTAGAGGGTCGAAAGTGGTTTCAAAAGCAGCTCATGCTTCCCGAGTGGTTGATCGACGTCCCTCATCGCTTGCCCCAAGACTGGTTTGTATTAGCCAGGCCAGCCGGGGAACGCTGCCTGGTTGTTTCATACGGCGGAACCACCGTCAGTAGGAGACGAAACGGCACCGTTCTTCATCATTTCCCGTCTGCTTTATCCGATGGTTGCTGCAGGACCAAAGCACAACCTTCCTGTTCTATACTAGACTGTATATTTCACGAGATGGACCAGACTTATTATGTCATTGACATGTTGTGCTGGAGAGATTACTCTTTGTATGATTGCACGGCTGAGTTTAGGTTTTTTTGGTTAAAGTCTAAGCTAGCCGAGACCCGGGTTTGCGACCCTCCATCATATTATCATAGGTATAGATTCAGCTTGGTTCCTCGGTATACCTGTGATCTCACTGCCCTACACACAGCATATACCGGAGCGGTACCTTACGTAAAGGATGGTCTAATGTTTTATAATAAACATGCACATTATCAACCCGGCATAACACCCTTGGCCTTGGTTTGGAAGGATCAGAACTGTAGTAAATATGTTGTTGACACAAATAATGAAGGAAAGGTCCCAAGCCATCAGCAGATAGTTTTGGAGCTGCAACGTGATGGAAAAGTGACTTCATCTGACAATCCTCCCGTTGTATTTGGTTGCTTAGGTTTGGACTTGATACAGAAGTTGGGAACATTGCAGTCAGCATGTCTTCTTCGTTTTGCTATTGGTGACGGAGGATTGACCATTGTGGATGGGAAGCTTGACAGGGCAGATTTACATTACCTTGGCAAGTCCAACCGGGCACGTGCATTTGCAGATAGTTACTCCAAAATTATGTTTCAAAGTATGGTTCGAGGATCTTCTCTTAAAATTGATGATCTGATAGCAGCAATTAGTTCATCCGACGATGGAGCAAAAGGACCTGATGTTGAGATGATGGATGGTTAATGGTAATTATATAATTAGATTGTGGTAACAAATTTGCCTTTATGTTGTTTATTGATGTGTTTATTTTACTCAAGGGTTTTACAGAGGTGTGAAATGATGTGGCTAATCTGTCCAGACTTGAACAACAATGGCTAGAGGTAAGTTCTCTAAATTGCGCTAGCTGTGCACTTCATCGTGATATTGCAAATTATTTTGTTTCACCTCTTGCATCTAAATTATATGTATATATATCTTTTTTTTTTTTGAAAATTATATGTATCTGTTTGCTCAAAATTATTTATAGCAGTCACATTGTTTTTTTTTTTTTTTTAATTGTGTTGCTTCTTTTTCACAAGTGACATACATTCACATTTTCTTAGTTCAAATTAGTTGCTTTGACACTTGTTGGTGTGCAACATGTTGATGCTTCTGGAACAAATTCTGGGGGAGTCTCATTTGCTTTTGTTTAGTTCCTATGTTTCCTTAACACTTTAGTGTAAGACAAGAAGGAGCTGAACTATAAAATGCTGGAATCTGTTTGATGTCCCATAATGTTTGGTTGTGGTCCATGATTGAGAATTGCAAAAATGAGGATGATATTAAGCTTTTATTTGACATCATGCAGAACCTCTGAAAATTTGTTAATTCTAATCTTTCAGCATTTTGATTGGGCAAAGTTTTTCAATTTGCATCTTCGATCTAAGTGAAGTTTACAGTTTTTCTGTCAACAGTTGTGTGCTTTGGTTTTAATTGTAGATACTGTCCAATCTATTTATCCATTCAAATTTTAATTGCAATCTCTGCCGAGAGGTTTCTAAGGCCTGTGCACTGGGGAGCCTCTACTTTGGTAAGCTATACCGATACGCACTGGGGGACGTCTTGACGCAGTCGGAAGTAACCCTAGGTTTACCAGCAATAAACCTAAAACAAAGATTCTGGAGTCCACCAGAGATAAAAGAGAAAACTCTCAATTTTGATTGATAATATGATAAAAGATCGTTTTGCAGCCGTTTAAGGTTGCTTATATATGGGAAAAGAAACCCTAGGGCGACTAACAATGAAACCCTAAAGCCCACGGATTAAAACAAAACAAATCCAAAATAAACTAGAAAACCTAAAATAAAAAGAATGTAAACTAGCCTAAAAAATATGAAATCACGAATCGGATAATTAAGACGATACATTTTGGCCTAAATCTGATAGGGCTCACTAAAGTGAGTCTTGAAGATCTCGTCGTTCCCATTCTGGAAAGCTATCATGCGTCTCAAACGGATATTCTGGCCAAAAGTTAGTCAAATCTGATTCAAAATCAAAACCTGACTTTTTGTACGAGTAACTCGAAAGGTCCAAAACCAAATCTTCTTGAATATTCCAGCGGCTAATAATCTCATTACGCGTGAGTTACCTATTTTCCAATCACTCTTCTTGATTCTACGCCGTTTCTTTGCTTTTATGGTTTTCTGGCTAAACTGGTCACATTCTCGTCCTACATCATTCTCCTCCACTATGAAAGAACTCGCCCTCGAGTTCATCTTGAATAAAGGACAAGAATATGTAGACAAAAGACCTGAGAAAAAATTAGACAGTTGAACCTGTGGATTATTGGCCTGATCCTCTGCAAATTTTGATGGCACAATCATGAACCCAACGCCAAAAATGAGTCTGTCATATGCATTTTGGCTCTCATACGCAACCTTCGTAGATTCGTCTCGACTCTCAAGGTTGCATTCTTGAATGATATCTGGTTCTGAGTGATTTATTTCAGGCTCCAAGACTTCCTCATTATTAATAACCATGTCTACATGAACAATTTCATCTTTAACCTCTTCTTGGTTATCATGGATGATTTCTTGTGGAACTCCTTCCATTAGAAACTCTTCTGACTTTTCTTCAGATAAACTATTAATCTCAACAGGCAAAGAAAGTTTGAACTCTAACTTCTTCTTGAAAACCTTAGGAGAATAATTCTTGATTGAAAAATCTCTTGACAGAAATTTTTCGCTCAGAAGACCTTTCATCTTGCGCCATGTCCGAACACGCTCTTTGCCTTGCCTCTGACGAGAGCTTTGCAACTGATCCCACCAATAAGCAGCATCTTTCTTTAGCTTCTGAGAAACCATCTTAGCCTGCTTGTGTGTTGGAACCTCCATGGTCCCAAAGAATCTATCCACTTCAACCTGCCAATCTTGAAAATCCTCCGCGCTCATGTGACCAGAAAAGTAAGGAATATCAGCCTTGGTTATGAGAACCTCGGAATCATAATTAATATCACATCCACCACCACGTGGAGCTCTAGCCCGCTGGCCTCCTTCCCCGCCTCTATGCCGATTGTTGTTGTTGTTGTTATTGTTCCTCTCTCCCAACAATCCACAAATTTCTCCAATCTGATTGTTCATGGAGTTGATGGCAGCGGTAAACGCTGCTGTAAGAGCTTCAATATCTGCTTTTGTAACTTCACCCATTGCTACCAAGGTAAATAAAAGAGACAGGGAAGACCTGCTTTGATACCACCTGACGCAGTCGGAAGTAACCCTAGGTTTACCAGCAATAAACCTAAAACAAAGATTCTGGAGTCCACCAGAGATAAAAGAGAAAACTCTCAATTTTGATTGATAATATGATAAAAGATCGTTTTGCAGCCGTTTAAGGTTGCTTATATATGGGAAAAGAAACCCTAGGGCGACTAACAATGAAACCCTAAAGCCCACGGATTAAAACAAAACAAATCCAAAATAAACTAGAAAACCTAAAATAAAAAGAATGTAAACTAGCCTAAAAAATATGAAATCACGAATCGGATAATTAAGACGATACATTTTGGCCTAAATCTGATAGGGCTCACTAAAGTGAGTCTTGAAGATCTCGTCGTTCCCATTCTGGAAAGCTATCATGCGTCTCAAACGGATATTCTGGCCAAAAGTTAGTCAAATCTGATTCAAAATCAAAACCTGACTTTTTGTACGAGTAACTCGAAAGGTCCAAAACCAAATCTTCTTGAATATTCCAGCGGCTAATAATCTCATTACGCGTGAGTTACCTATTTTCCAATCACTCTTCTTGATTCTACGCCGTTTCTTTGCTTTTATGGTTTTCTGGCTAAACTGGTCACATTCTCGTCCTACATCACGTCTCTTTTGAGTAGTTAATCAGCAAAGTAGACTTTAATTAGGGAAACCCATGCATGTAAATGGCTATATGTTTGGAGCTGACGACTTGTTGGCTTTTTTATATACTCTAAAATGCCATGTACTGAGTTGTACGTGATATTATCAGATGTGAAATATCTGGAGTTGCAGGAAAGAAGGCCTTATGGAAACGCAGTGTATGGATTGTCCCACATAGTATTGGATCTGCTCACCATTTACTGTTGCTAATTAATGACATTTGGCTCTTATTATATATTGAGGTTTGTCTTCTGATTCATTCATGTAATAAATTCTAGCTTTTAATTGACTGCAGACATAGGCTAAAGCGTGCTCAATGATGTAAACTTACGACAGACGTATTGACACTTTCGAGTTTTGAAGGCGCGAATGACTTACCCTTGCAACCTGGTACAGATATCTTTTTCTGGTATATATCTAGGCTTCTAAGCTAAGACTTACCCAGTAAGGCTTTTACTTCCGAACTTAAAAAAAAAAGTGAGATTTATGCGGAAAGAATCACACAATAGTCTCTATGGTGGTTTGATTGCAAAGAATCTAGATATTCATTATAATAATGTCATAGATTTTGTTTTAGTATAATATGGTCTTAAATTTGTATTCCCATTTTTACCATTTGTTAATTACAATACTGATAACGGGAAGTTGATGTGCAAGTACACAAAGAGGTTGTTCGAGGCTAGAGTAAATTAAGCCAAGGCAATCCGCATTTGATGTGTGGATGAAATTCGCAGCTAAAATAGGTCTCTACAAATTCTCAGTTCTGTTGCATTATGTTATATCATATAATTTTCATGCACACTGAAGATGAGTTACATTGTCATACTCGACATGTGGATTTTTAGTGTTGAGAAGCATCAGTGGCTGTGAATGCTGAACTTATTAACACATCAACAGTACTACTCTCTTGCAGTCTCAAAGACACAGTGAACAAAGAATCAAAACATTGAATTACTTCTACTAGTATCAAAATCGTAAGGCTAGCTTGTCCCCTTTAAAAAACAGAACAAAGAAGTTTTGTGAAAATCTAGTGACTTCACATCATCTGTATGTGATATATATGCCTGTTGAAAAGTGGTGCAGGAAATCACAGTTGCGTACACCAGCCAGTAAAAGTCTTTTAGTTTCCTGCATACAATTTTTTAATTTTTTATTCTTTTTTGGTTACATGGAGGAGGCCTGAAACAGGCTTAAAACAAGAATTACTTGGCCTTTACAGCTAAATCCCAGATTTCCTGGGTCTGGACACTCCATAAAAGTCTGCTTAAAAAGCTCACGTACCATGAGTTGGAGGAGCTAAAGGTGAGTATGCCATATAGTCATGCTCAATGCTCAGCAGTCAGCAGACATGTTGCATGCATTCTCTGAAAATATAGGCGAGGAAACATGGAATGATCCCTGGACAGCAATCAATCAAAGAACTGTGAAGGAAAGCTTTGTGAACTTTGATTTGCTGCCAGAGTTCGATTGTTATTTGGATGAAGTTTTGTGAAATTCTTTGGGAGGAAGTAAATATAATTGATAGCAAGATCAATGTTAGGAGTTGATTCCAAGGCTTGTTGATCAGTCATTCTCAGCCAATTGGTGGATGATGAGCCTAGATTTCTCACATCACAAACGTGAATGATTTTCTTGGTGTGTCTCTTTACTATTCCCATGTGTTGCAAGACTTGATCGATCTCATCAACTTGATGAAACCGAATTATATATCCGTGTGTAATGTTGACATTTTGGCCTTCTCTTTTAATATATGCCCTTGTTTGCTAGCTTTAAATTCGTTACTGAATCATTTCATAATTAGTGTTGAAATAGTTCTTCAGAATGATGAATGAAATAGATCTCAAGAATTTCATTATCGCCAGCTAGTGAGGTCTTTCTGAACAAAACTTGGCATTTTTTATAGGGTGGTGCTATTCACACACCCTCTCTATTTTTCTATTACTTTAATTCAATTTATTTTTACAAATTACCGTAACTACCCTCTCTCGCAATTCTGATTATTTTTCTTTTTTCTTTTCTTCTATTTTGCAAGTCAATCATTGTCAAATTCTAAACTCTTATTTTCCTGCATACGAGAACTTCAAAACTCTTTGTGATTCCTTTTTTCCTTTCCATCAAAAATTTCTCTGGCATGGTCATTCCATGTCTCTAATGTGATGTTGAAGTTCAATTATCGCAAAGCAAGCAATTTTAGACACATCTTTAGAGAAATTTTTTACAAATGATCTGTAATGGAAACATGGAAGAAAAATATGGATTTAGTGATCATTCAAGCCCCTTTGAATCCATCATTCCTCGTAAGATTCTAACTCAAATTAGTTGGTGTATTTTAATCTATTGCTCTCGATCAGTTTCTCGGCGATTTGGTGGATCTAGGAGCGTTAAATTTGTGCGTTCTATTCGTCTTAGTTTGATTTTGGTATGTGCAGCGTGTTAGTCATGGTTTTGACTTGAGTTGATTGATAATTTTGAAGTCGTTGACACTTTTATTTTATTTTGTATTTTTTTTTTTCTGAATACCTCATCGCATTTATATCAAATTTCCTAATTTTTTTTTCCTGTCAGTTTCAGCTTAATGTTGAACTTTTATTTATGGGTGAATGTTCTTTCAATACTATTATCTAAAATACACTATATTAAGAGTTTCACGCCATTGATTATGCGTGTGTCTGCATTTGTCTAGCCCCTCATGTAAGCCTTGTTCAATTAATTTTGAACTATACTCTAATTTTTATTTTTTTATACCTAGAAAATTTTCAAATTCGCAGATTGTGTCTGAAAATGGCTTATTGCCAATCTATAAGAGGCGAGAAACTTTAATAATCTAGGTGCAATGTTGGAACCCTAGACAACGAAGGAGTATAAAGCATGCGTCTTACTCCCCCTACTCATATGAGGACAAACTTTGCAATTTAGATGATAACTGATTCATGATTGACTTGCCAAATAGAAAAAAGAAAAAGAATCAGAATTGCAATAGACGGTAGTTAGGGTAATTTGTAAAAACAAATTGAATTAAAGTAATAGAAAAAAAGAAGGGGTGTGTGAATAGAGAAAATGGGTGTGTAAATAGCACCACCCTTTTTGTATCAAGAATTCAAGATGATAGAGTTTCACGAATTAGCAGCTTTGATTGGTCAAGCATTAATTCTATGGACCAGTATGTGATCCCAGAACACTATAAATGTTTCCTGTTGATCGAGGAGAAATTTAGCTTAACTGTCTACAGAATATTACCATATAATGTTTGTTTGTTTTCCCTTGCAGAAAACCTAGCAAGAAGCATTATTGCTTCGGCAAAATAAACGGTGTTCCATGCAAGTGAAAATATATAGGAAAGAAATCCCCCAAGATCCAAAGAAAATGGGAAAGAAATCTTCTGAATCTCCTTTTCTTAGTTCAGCTCGTCTCTGTGTGATTGACAAGTGTAAATTGAAACGCAAGTTTCTCAAAACCAATAACCAAGCATTGTTATAATTAACTCATGCATTCTAACAAAAAAATTCTGTATTATATCTTAATAAATTCTTCCATCACTAAACATAAACCGGTCATTATTACATAAAATATAGCTAGTTAGAGAAACATTAAACATAAAGTGATCAATAGATCAAACTCAAAGAACAACAAATCAAATTGTTATTTCCTCGTAACATATCCTCTAACTACTCCTTCGAGCTTCTTGGTCAAAATTAGTGTTCAAGTTTTGTCCGCCAAAAGAGTCATTGTATCTTGGAGAAGGTTGGCTCTTTTTTGGAGCTGGTGGACACGAACGGCCTTCACAGGAGCGGTTTTCATGAGAATGGTCTTTCTCGTTGTCTCCAGCCATCGTCCACTTGTTGCCTTCTTGCGACATATTTGAAAATCTCGTCTTGATTAATCTCAATTAGCAAAGTACCAATCAAAGTTTCAATCACGACTTTGAGAATAAATTGTGAGGAATACAGAGCCCGGCCAAGACCCTCCTTATATAGATAATTTCTTTCCCAGATCCAAACGGATTCCTGGCTAATAAAGCTGAGACAAAGTCTTTGATAAAGAAACCAGGAAAGAATAATATTACAACCCAACACAAAAAGGAAAAGCATTTTCTTTGTGGAAAAAATTGGAAAAAAAAAAAAAAAATCTCTGACATAAGTGAGCAGGCGCACATGAATGTGGTTAGCTATGTACTTTGTTATCCCGAAGTCGAACTATAGAAATGGCTAAGCTATTTAATTACATCTCTGGTTCAGTTCTAGTGAGCGTTCATTAAACAATAGTCTATGAACATAATCAGCTCGATCTGTTATGTCAAATAATTTGCTGAGTACATCATAAATTAAGTAACTAAAGTAGAAATATCATAAGCTAATCTCAACTACAAAGAGTTCAACACGTACATATGCTGTTACACTCACTCTAAGGATATGAACCCATACGTGCATGGATATGGATAGAGGATAGTTTGGGGACTTGGACATGCTTCATGTCTGTAGAGATTTGTTGTGAGTCAGATATTCTGTGATTGATCATGTGTCTATGCGTATGAAGTCATAGGGTATTATTAAAGAAATAATATATGCGATATATAAACACGGGAAGATCCAAATTTGTTGTATTGAAATTAATGGTGAGGTTTAAAATGTGAATCTAATATTCATCTTGGTTTCACAATAGTAGTGCAATACTAAGAAGAGTTTAAGCTTTGCTCCATGCAGAGATCATTGTCAAAACATATATATATATATAACTACACTCGATCTTAAACCAAAAAACGATCTCAATTACAAGGATCTTATCCAGTAATTCATTTTGTTCTATGGTAGAAAAAAGAACTTGCGGAAAATTTAACTCGTTCTTGTTTATTTTTCATTCGTCCTCCTCACCCTTATCTCTGGTTTCATCCTCTGAGATCCAACTGAAAATAGGCGGCCCGGCGCGGGGTTATGAGATTAGGACAAAAGAAAATAAAATAAAAAAAGTCTAGCTGTCTTGTCTAATCAATTAGTCATTAGTGGATGATGTGATTATGGGATTCAAAGCTAAAATTGTATTGGTAAAGATTTGGATGAGGATTGATCGAAGACTAAGGACTAAGGACTAGTTTCTAACTCAAGATGGCAACATGTACGTAGTTGTTACAAACTTGATGTCAAAAAGGTTGAGACATACCGGTGGTATAGCAGAGTTTGTATTTCCAAAGTTTGATTTAGTACGTGATTTTGGCTTCGCACTAGAATACTTGGAAGATTCTGAGCTTTTGCTGCATGCTAAATCATCGACAAAAAATAGAACCACAAGCTTAAACCAGAAATCAATCTCAATTACAAGGATTCCATTCAGTATTTCATTTTGTTTTTTGAGCAGCTACATATAGATCTGTACAAGTTGGACAAAACTTTAGTTAGCTTTGATTTCTAACTGATTGATGTTTTCAATTAATATGTCCTATTATAGAGTCCATCTACTACAAACTGATTAGTCTTAAGAGTCTGTAAGTCAATAAATCTGTAAGCTCTTCCTCACCTGTGTTCTGGGGGTTTTTGGGGATGTGATGGCTAATTGTTGTTTAACGTTATGACCTATATAGAAAGAGCTGGGGAGTTTCTGGTAGGATAAAGTTTCGAGACTGAAAATATAGGACATTATAAAAGAGGTTTGCGGTGGTGAAGCTACTTGGGAATATTAGATCTGCTGGCTCATCAATATTGGCTAGTACATACTCTAAATATTGTCCACCATCATTCTCCATACTCGAACAGTCTGCACAAGAAGGACAATGGTACCAAAGGACATAAAAACGACAATCGTGGTGGTGGAGACCACCGAGCAACACAACGCCACTGGTCTGGTGACGTCAACAAACATCAGTGGAGTACCGGTTCAACAGCTATTCCTAAGTGTAGAATTAGGTGTATATACCCAGGTCGAGAATGAGTGTGAGGGAATTTGGGAAAAAAGAGAAAAAGATGGGATAGAACAGAGAGGTGGATCTGAGGATGAGAGAAGTGAAAGTAAATATGGGCATTTGGAGAAGAGTTGGCCTAGAGCAAAGAAGACGATATGAAAATGAGACATAAAGCCTCAGATCTAAGACAAAGCTTAGGGAAAACTCACCACAGAGGGTGGAGACACCCTAAATTATTGGATATGAAAACCCCAAGTCCAAAAGCTCAAGTGCTCATTTGGTGTTTCAAGTTTCACCGCAACATGAAATTTTGGACAAATTTATAAATTATAATATTTAAAACTCTTAATAAAATCATCTATAAATTGAAAAAGTGCGTGACAATTGAATGATCTTAATCACTAAATACATTTATAATGACAAACGTATTTAGAAGATTGTGCATTAAAGTATAAACGTGCATTTAAGTATTTTTCTATTAATAATGACAATCTTATTACAGAAATAACAAAACGTAAACATTAACCACTGCAAGTGGCCTAGTGGTTCTTGCCTAGTTGGGTGTGCTCCCCAACCTAGGTTCGAACCCCGAAGCTGTCAAAGTGGCGAGGCACTGTGCTGCAATGCATAGTTGGAGCATTTCACATGCGCCGAAGGGGTTTATCTTGGGCCTAGGAAGCCTTTGGGTTCCCCTTGACAAAGTCAAAAAAAAAAAAAAAACAAAACGTAAACATTTATTTTGCCGCAGGCAAGAAATTGGTTCCCCCCTTCAAAATGGAAGCAATAGCTATGGAACGGAAAAAAGGACACAAAATAGTTTCCGAATTACCGAAACCCCTTTACCAGAGCGAGACAATTTACCAAACCCAGAGCTAAATTATAAACCGCACAGTTTTCCCTGAATCGTGGGATAGTAAAAAGTAAAAAACCCATTCTCCCACTAAACCTTGTAAAGACAAGAGTCTCTGAAGTCCGACGGAATACCGAGTACAAGAACAACCCAAAACAACCAAACTGTTGTCTCTGTTGGGTTCGACTTTGTTTCACTTCAAATTTTGTGGGCAACCAACCAAATTGGTGTTGCCCTTGTTTGTCTTAGTTGAAGAAACCAGCGATGCTGGTAGACTGTGACTAGTCTCACTCACCCTTTTTCTTTCTCTATCTCCATTAAACTTGATTGCTTTATTGTTGTTTGCAATTATAATTGTTTGATTGTTTTTTAGATGGTGTTCCGGATGTGGCAAGGTTTTAGAGCATCACATTTTCTCTGAGGAACTCACTTTCGTTAAGAATGCGGCGGGCCAGGTATTATTGGGTCTTCTTCTACATATATGTTGTTCTTGATTATCACTGTGTTGATGTTGTTGTGTGTGTTTTGCAGAGCCAACTGGCTGGAAGATATGTACACTCCACGGAAAGTGAAATCTCAGCTTCTCGTGAAAGGATATTGGAAAATTGTCTTTTTTCATGCGTTTTTGCTCTTTCAATGTTTGGCTTGTTCAAGCTTTTCTTGTAGTCACCGTATGCCATTAGCCTAGGATTCCTTGGACATATGTACCGTCTTCCGAAAAGGATAATTGAAATTTTGCACTAGGTGTTTGGGTCGGTGTGGATAAGTAAAGTCAGGGTCTGGTGTTAGAGGTGCAACTTGAAAGTAGACAAGCAGTAGAGTATGTGAAGCAGCTTTGATAGGTCAAGCATTAATTCTTTGGACGAGTATGTGATCCCAGAACATTTTATCGATCAAATGCACGTTTCCTGTCGATCGAGGAGAAATTTAACTTGACTGTCTACAGAATATATGGTAAAGAATATTTGTTTGTTTTCCCTTGCAGAAAGCCTAGCAAGAAGCATTATTGCCTCGATCGGCAAAACAAATGGTGCTCCATGCAAGTGAAAATAGGAAAGAAATCCCCCAAGATCCAAAGAAAATGGGAAAGAAATCTTCTGAATCTCCTTTTCTTAGCTTCAGCTCGTCTATGCGTGATTGACAATTGTAAATTGAAACACAAGTTTCTCAAAACTAAAAACCAAGCATTGTTAAAATTAACTCATGCATTCTAACAAAAGCTTTCTGTATTAAGATATAGTAAATTCTTCCATTACTAAACATAAACCAGTCATTATTACATAAAATATAGCTAGAGAAACATTTAAACATAAAGTGATCAATAGATCAAAGCACAACAAATCAATTGTTATTTCCTAGTACCATATCCTCTAACTACTCCTTCGAGCTTCTTGGTTGAAATTCGTGTTCAAGTTTTGTTTGCCAAAAGAGTCATTGTATCTTGGAGAAGGTTGGCTCTTTTTTGGAGCTGGTGGACATGAACGGCCTTCACAGGAGCGGTCTTCATGAGAATGGTCTTTCTTGTTGTCTCCAGCCATCGTCCACTTGTTGCCTTCTTGCGACATATTTGAAAATCTCGTCTTGATTAATCTCAATTAGCTAAGTACCGATCAAAGTTTCAATCACAAAGTGCTTTGAGAGAGGAATACAGAGTCCAAGACCTCCTTATATAGATAATTATTTCTTTCCCAGATCCAGTCGGATTCCTAGCTAGTAAAGCTGAGACAAAGTCTTTGCTAAAGAAACCAGGAAAGAATCATAATATTACAACCCAACACAAAGAGGAAATTAAAGCATTAATTTTCTTTGTGGAAAAAATTGGAAAAGCAAAAAGAATCCCTGATATACGTGAGCCTACATGAATGTGGTTAAGCTATGTACTTTGTCACCCCGAACTATAGAAATGGCTAAGCTATATACATCTCTGGTTCAGTTCTAGTGACCGTTCAAGTCTATGAACATAATCAAGTCGATCTGTTTTGTCAAATAATTTGTTGATGTACATCATAAGTTAAACTAGAGTAGGAAAATCATAAGTAAATCTCAACTACGTACAAAGAGTTCAACATGTACATATGCTGGTACACTCACTCTAAGGATATGAACCCATACGTGCATATATGGATATGGATAGAGGATAGTTTGGGGACTTGGACATGCCTCATGTCTGTAGATATTTGTTGTTAGTTAGATATTCTATGATTGATCATGTGTCAATGCGTATGAAGTCATAGGGTATAATTAAATTAAGGAAATAATGCGATAATATAAACACGGGAATATCCAAACTGCTTCTTGTATTGAAATTAACGGTGAGGTTTAAAATCTGAATCTATTTATCTTGGCTTCACAATACTAATTAAGAAGAGTTTAAGCTTTGCTTCATGCAGAGATCATTGTCAAAACATATATATATAACTACACTCTTAAACCAAAAAGCGATCTCAATTACGAGGATCTCATCCAGTAATTCATTTTGTTCTGTGGTAGAAAAGGACTTGCGGAAAAGTTAACTCGTTCTTGTTTATTTTTCATTCGTCCTCCTCAGCCTCATCTCTGGTTTCATCATCTGTGATCTAACTGAAAATAGGTGGTCGGAGGTTATGACATTAGGAGAAAAGAAAAGAATTAAAAGAAAAAAAGTCTAGCTGTCTAATCAATCAGACATTAGTGGATGATGTGATTATGGGATTCAAAGCTCAAATTGTATAGGTAAAGATTTGGATGAGGATTGATCGAGGACTAAGGACTAACGCTATGCCAATATTTGAATCAGACGACACGCATCAAACAACTACGCACATATTTTCTGTCGTCTGAAAAGTTCAGATGACAGCAAGAATTATTCTATTGTGTATGATTGAATCATACAACAGTTACTATAAAATAGGTGTGATGTTGTTTGCATTTCTTTAAGGGACAATAGATTTTCAGATTGTTGTCCAAATAGGTAGTTTCAGACAACATAATAAATGATGATGTTGTTTCGTACGAAGCTATTCAAACAATGGTTGAAATTTGATGTCGTCTAAATAAATTTAGTTAGACAACTCTTTTCACAGTGTTATTGTGCAATTAATGATCAGACAATCACCATATTTTTATGTTGTCTAATATTTTCAGTTCAGACAACATCTTTTGTTGTCTGTTGTGTGATATTGTTACATACAATTAGTCTTTAATTTATGTTGTCTGTTTTTAGGGTTATAATTTAACTTATATACATCTCAACACTTAGACAAAATTAAAACTTCTCTCTACTTTTGCCCTCCCAAAACACTCGAGCCCGCCCTCAGCCCAAACTCTTTCCCAAAAACCTGAGCCTTCATCACCTCTCTCTCCCAAAATCGCTGTCCCCGATGATCTCACCTCTCTCTCTCTAGATCCAAACCTGAGCCTTCATCACCTGAGCCTTCATGGACATGTTTTAATTCCGAACTTTATTATTTTTCAGTATATTTCTTGGAGAGTTGGAATGCCTTGTTGATAGTGGCACCACATATACTATATTGCGACATAGGCAACTATTTCTATGGATAACTCGTAGTCAATCTTCTGTGACTACGATGGCTGGACCATCACAATTGATTCATGGTCGAGGACCAGCTCAATTTATGTTGCCAAATGGCACAAGTATTAATGTCACCGAAGCTCTATATGCTCCTAGGGCTGGAAGAACCCTATTGAGTTTTAAAGATATAAGAGCCAATGGTTTTCATGTGGAAACACATTGTGAGAATGGACGAGAGTTTCTTTGCATCACCTCTAATGACTACGGACATAAACGAGTATTAGAGAACCTTATGTGTCGCTCTAGTGGATTGTATGCAACCACTATTCGAGTCATTGAATCCAACCATGTCATGAGAGATGATTTATGGGATTCTGACACATATCGGCTTTGGCACGATCGTCTGGGACACCCAGGTCGTGATATGATGATCCGTATACTAAAGACTTCACACGGACATCCATTTTTCAAAAAGAAAAGAAGTCAGAACAAAAATTCGGTCCAAGGTAGGGCCAGAGCCGCCTACCCCCTGCAGCCCAACAGTGGTATTGACACCACTAATGCCTCCTTGGTTCCTTTCTCTACTTCTAAAGTCAATTCACTACTAGAATTATGGCCCCAGACATCGGCCAAAAACCGATGAGAAACAAAAACCCAATCGATGTCTTTGTGGGTGATGAGAAAGATCCGGAAAATGCAGACATCGATTTTTAGCCGATGTCTAGTATTCGTGTAGACATCGGTTCCTTATTATAAACCGATGTAAATAGGTTTAAATGATAACAAACTTGCATGCTTTACTATTGTTAAACCCACATTTTATTGTATTTAAAGCTTAAAGAAATATAGATTATACAACACAAGTTTGCGTTTTAACATCGTTATTGATTTAAGAACCGATGAGTAATACTGTTACAGACATCGGTTCCCATTTTGGAACTGATGTCTGGTACTCAGTAACATATCGTTTTCGACAAAAAATCGATGTCTGTATATTTTAGTAACATCGATTTCCATTTTGGAACTGATGTCTGGTACTCAGTAACATATCGTTTTCGACAAAAAATCGATGTCTGTATATTTCAGTAACATCGATTTTAAGTAGGGAACTGATGTATCTGTATTACTAGACATCAGTTTTTATGGTTAAAACTGATTTCAACTTTATATCTAGACATCACATTCTATAAAGAGGATGATGTCCACAAAATATGTAGCTGTTGTTATAAATTGCAATTTCAATAGTTGACGAGAGTGATTTGAATATTGGAGAATTATATCTGAAATCATCATCCTTAACAGTTTACAAAATGGGCAAAATAAAACCTCAATTCACCAACTACAAGGCTAGCCTAGCAATCAGTATTCATATTAAGTAGACCTGGCAGGAAG
Organism: Rosa lucieae; assembly: GCA_024704745.1. NCBI lineage: Eukaryota > Viridiplantae > Streptophyta > Magnoliopsida > Rosales > Rosaceae > Rosa > Rosa lucieae. Next base: position 29,713,663 of record CM045495.1, on the reverse strand, counting down.
CAATGGGTGTTCAATGTGCAACTCTTGCAATTAAGACCTTAATGCTGCAAGCTAAAGGCTCTCATTCAGTTAGCCCATGTGCTCCAAATCAATTGATAACTGTAGTGTCCAGTATCCTCTTCTACCATCACGAGTGAAACAATTCAGCAGCCTTTTCAGTAAATAGATAGCATCATTGTACCTGAGTGGAAAAATTAATCTATTCAGTGTGCTAAACAGATTATTTTCACATATGTAATTCAAAGACCCCTACTTTATCCCCTATGAACACGCTTTTCCAGCATTTCAATTGGCAAACCCAAACTAATTAGCAGCAATCCTCCAAACATGTATGGGTTAGTGACGCAATGAGATTGGCTATTACTAGAGAATATAGCCGACTGAAACTCAATGATATGAGCAAGCATGTATACGTGTTCTCTAAGAACATTATTTGGTAATTTATGGTGACAACCATGACCTTTAAAAATACATTCAAGGTACTTTTACAGAAAGTAGCATATGTTCCAACAGGAACCTTATTCTAGCTCATATTATTCTACTTCCCACCTACAGCATTGAGATTAGTCTCAAGTTCTTGATTCATTAGTCTGTACAGTACAGTGAAGCCCTATATTTGCAGACATATACTTCCTCTGCATGCTGCAATTATATGCTTCAATTCTGTACAACTGTGTTCCAAGGCCTTTTGGTTTAAAATTGCTTCCCAAACAGAATCCAAATTCAGAAGGAATTGATCACTTATAAACTATAATCATTTACGTGACTACTTGTTTTAGCTAAGTAAGCATTAAGCAAAGATTAGACTGAAAAGTCAAAACTTGTTAATCTGTTTCTTTCCTCTCAGTTTTCCACTGACCAAACAGAGCACAAGCTCAAAAACCCAATCACAAAACAATGATTTTCATCACAAAGTGCAAGAATTTCAGCAAGCCTTAATTCAATTGATATAGCAACAGTACTTCAAGCAAGAAGTAAAGTAAACAAAACCACAAAGATTTGCAGAGCTGAATTACAGCAATAGGCAGCAGTATTAGAAAGCCTTCATGCTTTAGTACCTTGTTCAAAGATTGACCTACCCTAGAGAACGAAACTCTGTTTTTGTCTATATATCCCCAATTTCCCATGCAAATACACAAACATACATATTAGAGAAGCAATAGGCAGGCTGATGGCAAAACCAATAAAGTGCCAAGGTAATGGCAAAAATGCAATCATAAAACTGATGAGTATTGGGGTATATATCATGAAAATAAGATGGGTTTTGGGAGTATTAATTAAGATTAGACCAAATCCCACAGATTACACCAATTCTCCCAACCCAATCATAAAACTGATTATTCTTATGCCTAACACAAAGTATCGGCTTAATTAAGATTTCCAATATCAATAAACCTTCTTTACAATACAAAGCTTTGAACTATTAATGTCCCCCCCCCCCCCCCCCCCCCCGAGGTGCAAAGTTTGTTATTTTAATCTTTGATGGTTCTGTTAAAAAAAAAAAAAACAAACCTTAGAACTATTAAATGATGCAATTTAGAGTGAACCTTAACAATTTCCATCATTTACTGAAACCATAATCAAATTCTTACCATCCAAATCAATTTACAAACAACTTCACAAATTGCATATCAATTTTATGTCAATGTTTCGGGACAACCAGACTAACATGCCACTGGGAATGATTCCCAATTATAATCATAACACGATCACAGTCCAATACAATACTACTATAGTTGACTGTAGAAACCAATTCTCAACAACTTTACTAATTGCGTATCAAATCAAATGAAATTCCAGAACACTACCGTTTTCCTTTCTTTTAGAATCCATGAAAATTAAAGCATAATCCATAGTGATGACGGGGAAAAATAAATAGAAAATATGTAATTGGGAAACAAAATTCAGTTAGATGGAAATGCAAAAGGGAAAAGCAGAGAGCAACGGTTACCAGGAACCAAAAAAATCAGTTGTTTGTTCAAGATACCTGCAAAATATAGAGAAAACAACTATGAACAAAAGTTAACCCCGGAACTGACCCCAAAATTCATGTATTAGCTTATTTCCTGCAATCAAAATTCATTTGGATTCTAAAAACAAATCAGAATTCACAAACCCAAGTCAAATTTCTCAAGCCATATTAAACCAAGCTAACCAAACAACCAAGTGGAAGCAAATCCAATTCTGAGAACACATAGAAACGAGTCGGAACTGACCCCAAAATTCATGTATTAGCTTATTTCCTGCAATTAATTCGATTCCAACAATGCTCCGGTGGATCAATCACAAACCCATTAACACAAATCAAATGTTGGAATCATTTGTTTATCTCAGATCGCAAAAAATAGCCCCAGAGACCAAACAACAACCTAAAATAGTATTTTTACAGCCTAATCACTCAAAAGAGCATCAACCCAATCTGAAATTCCTAAGATACTAAGTTTAAATGTTACCTCCATGGTGAAATTGATCTTGAATGTGACCGGGCTGAGCTCGGTTTGTCTATGACATGATATTTACTTGGGTTTTGGGGCTCTGCAAAGCGGATATCGAAGATTTTGGAGCGAAGGACGGCGGAAAGTCGAGCTAAGCTCCGGCGTTGTCTAGCTGAGCTTCCCTATGACAAGCCCAACAAACAGAAGAAAAAGACAAATGAATTTGAGAAAAGATTAATTAGTGATTGTATTGGTGAAGAGAAGAGAGAGAACGACCTCCCGGCAGCTCAGATCGGAGAACAAGCTCGATACGGCTCAGGTCGGAGAATGAGCTCGAGGTCATGTCGGAGAACGATCTGGAGGCCGCGATGATCGGAGAAGGAGCTCAGGTCGGAGAACGACCTCGGGACGGGTCAGGTTGGAGAACGAGGTCGCCAAGGTGAAGGAGGTGCTGAAGACCTGAAGTCAAGAACATGAGCCGAAAGTCTCAGACAAAGTGAAAAAAATAGAAGTGTTGAGGGGAATGAAATAATTAGTCCCCGCGTTCTCAAATTTTTTAAACTTAGTCCCTCCGCGTTTTTAAAAATTTTTCCAACGAAATTTTTCTCATCGTTTCAGTTGGTGACTGATGTCTATAATAACAATAGAAATCGGTTTTTTCACAAACTGATGTTAGCACGATTTTTAATATCAAGTGCAATCCTAACCGATTTAATAATGGCGATGTCTAATGACATTATTCTAGTAGTGATTGTGACTTCGTGGCTCAACCGGATACTTCCCTGGTTGCTTCTAAAGCCCATCTTTCATTTTGCAAAGCCTGCTCTTTAGCAAAATTAGGATCGAGACCATCCTATGCAAAGGACACTAAGGAAAATATTCCATTCTTACAAAGAATCCAAGGTGATGTTTGTGGACCTATTCAACCAACTTGCGGACCATTTAGATATTTTATGGTGTTGGTTGATGCATCGACACGATGGTCACATGTCATGCTATTGTCCACAAGAAATGCTACATTTGCTAAAATCCTAGCACAAACCATTAAATTAAGGGCTCACCACCCTGATCATCCCATTAAGTCAATTCGTCTTGACAATGCTGGAGAGTTTACATCAAAAATGTTTGATGACTATTGCATGTCCATTGGGATTGAGGTTGAACACCATGTTCCTCATGTTCACACCCAAAATGGTCTCCAGAAGCTGCCATTAAAAGACTTCAAATGGTCTCTAGAGTATTGGTTATGCGCACCAATCTCTCTGTTTCTGCTTGGGGCTATGCAATATTGCATGTAGCTGTGCTCATTTGTCTCAGGCCTACTGCCACTCAACCCTTTTCTGTGTCCCAGATAGTTACTGGATATGAGCCTGATGTCTCACACTTACGCATATTTGGGTGTACAGTTTATGTGCCAATTACGCCGCCATAGCGCACCAAAATGGGTCCTCAAAGACGATTAGGCATTTATGTTGGATATGACTCTCCAACCATTATCCGCTACTTAGAACCCTTGACAGGTGATCTATTTACCGCTAGATTTGTGGATTGTCACTTTGATGAGACAGTCTTCCAGTCGTTAGGGGGAGAATAAACAATAATGTTCAACAGGAACGACAAGTGGTCTGACCCCACTTTGTCTCATCTTGATCCCCGAACTGCACATTCCGAAATTGAAGTGCGGATAATTTTCGATCTTCAGAACGTAGCAGACTCTATGCCTGATGCGTTTTCTGATATCGCTAAAGTGACAAGATCACATAAACCTGCTGCAAACGTACCTGCAAGGATTGATGTCCCTAAAAATCATGGACATGGCGCCACCCCTAGGGTTATTGGGCATGGCGCCGCCAACACTAATAGTGATGGCAATGTGGCTCAGGCCCGGCTCCCAGCCAGGAAACGTGGGAGGCCCAAAGGTTCGATGGATTCTCGCCCGAGAAAGAAAGAGAGTTTGGCACAGAAAGATCCATCAATCATCGACATAAATAACCCGTCTCATGAAGATATTCCAGATTATGGTTATGTCCAAGAGACATCATTGGGGGACGCTCCAATGTTAGAACCAATTCCAGGGAATAGGGAGATCTCCATGAATTACACTAGTGTACATGAGACGTTGAATCGAGATTCTATTATCCTTGATGATGTGTTTGCATATTCTATTGCTCAAGGAATTATAGAACACGATGATATCGAACCTCGCTCTGTTGAAGAATGTCAACGAAGAGCAGACTGGCCTAAATGGAAAGATGCGATCCAGGTTGAATTGGATTCACTAACAAAGAGACAGGTATTTGGGCCTATAACACTGACACCCCCAAGTATAAAGCCTGTTGGCCATAAATGGGTCTTTGTTAGAAAGCGTAATGAGAAAAATGAGGTTGTTAGATACAAATCCCGCCTTGTGGCACAAGGTTTCTCACAACGCCCTAGAATCAACTACGAGGAGACATATTCTCCCGTAATGGATATTATAACTTCCGCTACCTTGTCAGTTTGGTAGTTTCTGAAAAACTTGACATGCAACTTATGGATGTGGTTACAGCATATCTCTATCGGGATCTAGATTCAGAGATATATATGAGGGTTCTAGATGGACTTCAATTACCCAAGTTAAATGGCTCTAAACCACGAAGCACGTTTTCAATAAGATTGAGACACTCACTATATAGATTGAAACAATCCGGACAGATGTGGTATAACCGTCTAAGTGACTACTTGATTGGGAATGGATATATCAACAATGAAATATGCCCATGCGTGTTTATAAAAAGGACAAGTTCTGGATTTACAATTGTAGCAGTTTATGTCGATGACATGAACCTAATTGGAACTCTAGATGAGTTCAAGGAAACTGCTAAGTACTTGAAATCTGAATTTGAGATGAAAGATCTTGAGAAAACACGGTTTTGCCTCGGACTAGAACTCGAGCACCGTAGTGGTGGGATTATGATCCATCAGCCAGCATATACTCAAAAATAATTAAGGCACTTTAATGAAGATAAAGCAAAGCCTGTGAGTACTCCCATGATTGGTCGTAGTCTTGAGCCTGAAAAAGATCCGTTTCGTCCAAGGGATGAGGACGAAGACTTATTAGAGGCTGAATTGCCCTATCTAAGTGCAATAGGTGCATTATTGTACTTAGCTCAATGCACAAGACCGAACATCTCATTTGTAGTGAACTTGTTAGCTCGACACAGTTCTGCGCCAACACGCCGCCATTGGATTGGCATAAAGACAATCTTTCGATACTTGAGAGGTACGATTGATATGGGCTTGTTCTATCCCTACAGAGAGAAAAGAAATAACGAAAGTGTGGGATCGGACTCCACAAGGAAAAACGCCACCTTCCGTGCTCCTCCTCCCTTCCATCAAAATGACAACGATGACTTGATGGGTTTTGCTGATGCAGGGTATCTCTCTGACCCTCACAAAGGTCGCTTCCAAACGGGTTATGTCTTTACCATGGGAAGCACTGCGATATCTTGGAGGTCTACAAAGCAGACCCTTGTTGCTACTTCCTTAAATCATGCAGAGATTATCGCTCTACATGAAGTTGTGCGAGAATGCATATGGCTAAGGTCTGTAGTTAGACACATTCGAGGAACTTGTGGTTTGAAGTCTACCACAGATGAACCTACATGCATTTATGAAGATCATGCAGCTTGTATTGAGCAAATGAAGTTAGGTTTCATCAAGGACAACAACACCAAGCATATATCGCCTAAGTTCTTTTACAATCAGCAACAACAAACACTTCTAAATATTGAAGTGAATCAAATCTGTTTAGAGGATAATGTAGCGGACTTGTTTACTAAGTCGTTACCTAAATCCACCTTTGAGAAACATATGAAGAGCATCAGATTAAGAAAGTTATCCAAACTCCCATAATTGTAGAAATTAGGGGGAGACCTTGACATCAAGGGGAGGTATGATGTCTACATGTTTGATCTCGAAGAGTGAAGGACGTGTTGTGCTCTTATTTTTGTCCCACATGGTTTTTGCTATATGGCAAGGTTTTTAGTGAGGCAACGATCAAAGCGTCATCACCGAGTTTAAGCGGCACAAGGGGGAGTGTTGAAGGATGTCGACTACTCCACATTCACGTGCGTTGTGCTCTTTTTCTCCTTCGACCAAGGTTGTTTTTTCCCACAGGGTTTTTATTACTTGGCATGGTTTTTGACGAGGTAACTTAGAAGCGCATAACAGAAGCAACACTATTGACATGAAATATCTAATGGGGAGTGTTGTGAATGATAATGACTATTCATGCAATAGGTATTGCTTAGTGTATGCGATTGACAGACTCGTAATGTATGCGATTGTCAGACTCGTAATGTATGCGATTGACAGACTCGTAATGTATGCGATTGTCAGACTCGTAATGTATGCGATTGACAGACTCATAATGTGCGATTGATTAGTATAGTTATTATGTATTGCCTTTTGTATACATGATGTAACCCTATATAAACCTCATGGTGACATGAATACAATACATTTTTTCCAATTCTCTACAATACTTTTTAGTATTGTTCTCTGTTCTGCAGGTTGCAATACATTTCATTGACCGCATATATGAATAAGTCTGTTGTTTTCTTTTTTCTAATCTCAGGTACATGATCCTAGAATTGACCGGTGAGAAATGGTATAATTGAGTTGCAGATGTATCTAGTGTTCTGCCCATATTTGTCCAGTTTCTGTTCTGGCAAGTGTACCCCTCAGTGAACTATTGATCCATATGCAGCTGGAACTACAGAAAAAGAGCAAAAAGCTCCTACAAAAGCTTCCCAAGCTAGACTCCAATGAGGCCATGAGAGCAGCAAAGCTAGACTCCTTAAGTAAATTTCTGGATGTATATTGCTAGGAGAGTACGTAGTACTAGATGTACTCCTTTTGTGGATGAAAGATTACCTTTGCACAATCTATTTTGGTGCATGATGTGGATTATAACAATTTCTTCTATATATTGATCAGCTTCTATTAATTTTATCATTTTTTTTTATTTCTGTTCCAGTATATACAATGCATTGAATCATTCTATTAGGAGAACAATAACCACAAAAAAGCTGGCGTATGTGCACAATATTCACAATGACCCTAATAAACCAAAATAAGAACTGTCGTCTGAATATAAAATAGATTACAAATACTTTGAAAAACTGCCGTTTGAATAAAAGTCACACAACGGATATAAAATAAAGCAACTTCTTAATCGCAATCACACAACCGTTTCTAAAGTTGCCCGTTGTCTGAATAACAGTCACATAACAACTAATGTTGCCGGCATGCTGTCGACAGACTGCAGGCATGCTGCCGAGTCTTTCACACTGCGGTTCCCTACAATCGACTTTCATCAGACGGCTCCTCTATATACGACGGTTAGCCTCCATATCAGAGGTCGGTTTTTAGCCGTCGTCTGATTCAATTTTTGTAGTAGTGAATGGTTGTGAAAATGCAACTTTTGGTTTGAAATAGAGGCAGATGAACTGAGCTTATTCCTTTGTATGATTATGAACTTGTTTGCTATTGATTTCGATGACAATGATAGTTGTCAAAATGTTACTTTTGGTTTGTAATATAGGCAGATGAACAAAGCTTATTGCTTTGTATGATTTTAAAGTTGTTTGCTGTTGATTTCGATGACAATGCATGGTTGTGAAAATGTAACTTTTGGTTTGTAATATGGGCAGATGAATTGTGCTTTGATCTTATTGCTGGTGGAGGAGTATATATAAGCTTGTTTATGGTGGAAGAGTATAACCTTATTGTGCACTGGTGGAGGAGTATAAGCTGAAGTGAGTATTTCTTAGCATATATTCTCTTATTTGATCTATACTAGGTAGTGAAGCATATATATAGGTTTATAAGTTTAAAGCATATGTTTGTTGAAATGCCTAGTTGTGATGACATGCATATCGTATACAACCTGGAATAGTTGCGATAAAAATGTTTGATAAGTATGATGTTTACTTGTGGGAATTCTTTCTAAGCTGTGTTTTTTTTTTTTTGGTTTTTTTTTTCTTTGTAAGATGGATAAATCATGGATGCATGCTGATAGAAGATCGCGAAATTTTCAGTTAGGGGTTAAAGAGATGATTCAGTTTGCATTAGAGAATGATTGTGATGTTAATAGAATATGTTTCCCTTGTTTGAATTGTGCACACGTTAACTATCATAAGGCTAGAGTTGTGAAAGATCATTTAATCGAATTTGGCATAGACAAAACATACACAAAATGGTAACCATGGGGAAAATTCAGAGAATGAAGGGTATTCAGAAATTGTAGAGATGGAACCTAATCACATAGGTATAGGGGGGCACGATGATGAGGTCGAGTTTTCAGAAGACTCTGATGAGTTTTTGAGGTTTGTCGATGATGGTGATAAACCTCTTTACCCTGGTTGTACCTGTTTTACAAAGTTGAATGGGCTTGTTAAAACGTATAATCTGAAAGCCAAGCAAGGGTTGAGTGATGCATGCTATTCTGACATGTTAATACTGATCCGAATATTGCTTCTAGAAGGTAATGAGATACTGGTCCTTTCTACAAGGCCAAAAAGACGTTGTGTGCTTTAGGAATGGGCTACAAAAAAATGCATGCATACCCTAATGACTGTATTTTATATAGGGACAATCATGTTGATGCCACTAGCTGCCCTGCTTATGGTATATCGAGGTGGAAGTTGGGAAAGAATAATGTAGAGAAAGAAGGGGTTCAAAGTAAAGTTTTGTGGTATTTTCCACCTATAACTAGGTTCCGAAAGATGTTTCAATCGAAGCATACAGCTAAAACTTTGACCTGGCAAGCTGATGAGCGAGTCAAGGATGACAAATTAAGGCATCCAACTGATTCCCCTACTTGGAAGTTAATGGACGATAAGTGGCCTGCTTTTAGTTCAGACCCTAGGAATCTAAGGCTCGCACTCTCCTCCGACGGCTTCAATTCCCACAGTTCCCTATCTAGTACATATTCTTGTTGGCCTATCATATTAGTGAGCTACAATCTTCCTCCATGGCTATGCAAGAAGAGGAAGTACATGATGCTCACTTTGTTAATCTCAAGACCTAAACAACCTAGAAATGACCTTGATGTCTACCTCCGACTATTGATAGATGATTTGAAGATTTTGTGGGATGGGGTTGAAGGGGTCTATGATGCTTATAGGAATAAGTACTTCAAACTAAAAGCAATCCTCTTTTGGACAATCAACGGCTTCCTTGCATATGGTAACTTATCAGGCAGAATTGTGAAAGGATACAATGCGTGTCCTATTTGTCTAGAGAACACCAAACCTCTTAGGCTCAGTCATGGTCAAAGGATGTCGTATCAGCGGCATCGAAGATTCTTACCATGTCACCATCCTTATTGAAGGAGAGCAGCAGCTTTCGATAACACTGAAAAAGTTGACCTCGCTCATGTTCCATTAACAGGACAGGAAATGTTGGAAAGAGTGGAAGGGTTGAACATGCCTTTTGGTAAAAAGCATCGTCATCCATCAGATATGGGTGTTGAAGATGTGAACAGACCATGTACGTTGAAGAAGAAATCAGTTTTCTTCAAATTGGAGTACTGGAAGTTTTTACATGTTCGACACAATCTAGATGTCATGCATATTGAGAAGAATGTATGTGATGCAATCATTGAAACATTGCTGAACATTGCTGGGAAAATAAAAGATGGGGTGGCTACTCGATTTGATATGGTTGCTATGGGTATAAGGACTGGTTTGAAGCCCGATACTTCGAGAAAAAAGTAGAAGTTACCGTTGGCAAGCTGGAATTTAATGTTAGAAGAGAAGAGAATAGTTTGCACTTCTTTTTTCAGTATGAAGTTAGCTGATCATTTCTGTTCTAATGTGAGGAGTTTAGTGTCAATGGAAGATCTGCTGCTTGTTGGCATGAAATCGCATGATTGCCATATAGTGCTCCATGACTTGCTCCCCCTTGCAATTAGTTCTGTTTTAGATAAAAAGTCATTGACCAAGAAGAAGGAGGGTAAGTCATCAAAGGCCTCCAGCCCCGGAAAACATGACTTATAGTTGTTGAAGCGAGGTTGTGTAACTATGCATAGGATTGTGCGCCGAAAAATCCTTGGTGTAAAGCTTAAAGTCTTGTTTAACAAGAAAGGTTCACCTTATGGTGCTGCAGCGAAGGAAATGCAGTCATACATTGGGATATACTTGCACGTACCAAGGCACCTATTTGGAGACCTACTTGGAAGCAGGTGCCAAGAGATCGTAAAAATAAGATATGGCAATGTGTTGAGGTATTCAAATGACCCCTTTGTTTATTTCATTAGTGTAAACAGCAACTTCACCTTCATAGACATGGTTTTAATCTGAACAATTATCATCTGTTTAGATGGCATTTGAGGTACCGCTGGAGGCAAGGAAACTGGTCCTAGGCTCCTAGCTTCAGCTTCTGAGAAGTGGAGAGAATTCAAGAGGAAGCTGACTACATCATACCTTTTAACACGTCAACAGTACTACTCTTGCAGTATCAAAGACACAGTTAACAAAGAATCAAAACATTGAATTACTTCTACGTACTAGTATGAAAATTGTAAGGCTAGCTAGCTTGTCCCCTTTAAAAACAGAACAAAGAAGTTTTGTGAAAATCTAGAGACTTCACATCATCTGTATGTGATATATAGTGGTGCAGGAAATCACAGTTACACCTGCAGCCAGTAAAAGTTTTTTTAGTTTCCTGCATACAATTTTTTATTCTTTTTTGGTTACATGGAAGAGGCCTGCTGAAACAGGCCTAAAACAAAAAAATTTGACAAAGAAAGACTTGGCACTCCATAAAAGTCTTGACACTCCATTAAAGTCTGCTAAAAAAGCTTGAGTACCATGAGTTGGAGGAGCTAATGGTGAGTACTGAGTACGCCATATAGTCATGCTCAATGCTCAGCAGACATGTTGCATTATCTGAAAATATAGGCGAGGAAACATCCTCCAAGGTTTCCATGATCCTTGGACAGCAATCAATCAAAGAACTGAGAAAGAAGGCTTTGTGAACTTAATTTGATTTACCGCCAGAGTTCGATTATTATTTGGATGAAGATTGTGAAATTCTTTGGAAGTAAATATAGTTTAGCAAGATCAATGTTAGGAGTTGATTACAAGGCTTGTTTATTCGTCATTCTCAGCCAATTGGTGGATGATGAGCCTAGATTTCTCACATCACAAACTCAACGTGAATGATTTTCTTGGTGTCTGTCTCATTACTTCCCTCGTGTCGCAGGACTTGATCGATCTCATCAGCTTGATGAAACCGGATTATGTGTAATGTTGACATTTTGGCCTTCTCTTTTTATGCCTTTGTTTGCTACTTGCTAGCTTTAATTGCGTTACTGAATCATTTAATCATTAGTGTTGAAATAGTCCTTCAGAATGATCAATGAAATAGATCTCAAAATATTCATTATAACCAGCTAGTGAGGCCTTTTTTAACAAAACTCAAGAATTCAAGATGATAGAGTTTCACGAATTAGCTAGCAGTTGATTGGTTAAGCATTAATTCTTTGGACGAGTATGTGATCCCAGAACACTATAATTGTATTATATCGATCACATGAATGTTTTTCCTGTTGATCGAGGAGAAATTTAACTTAACTGTCTACAGAATATATGGTAAAGAATGTTTGTTTGTTTTCCATTATTGCCTCGATCAGCAAAATAAATGGTGTTCCATGCAATTGAAAATAGGAAAGAAATCCCCCAAGATCCAAAGAAAATGGGAGAAAGATCTTCTGAATCTCCTTTTCTTAGCTTCAGCTCATCTATGCGTGATTGACAAGTTCAAATTGAAACGCAAGTTCCTCAAAACTAATAACCAAGAATTGTTAAAATTAACTCATGCATTCTAACAAAAAATTTCTGTATTAAGATATAATAAATTCTCCATCACTAAACAAAAACCAGTCATTATTACATAAAATATAGCTAGAGAAACATTTAAACAGAAAGTGATCAATAGATCAGAGCACAACAAATCAAATTGTTATTTCCTAGTACCATATGCTCTAACTACTCCTTCGAGCTTCTTGGTTGAAATTCGTGTTTAAGTTTTGTCCGCCAAAAGAGTCATTGTATCTTGGAGAAGGTTGGCTCTTTTTTGGAGCTGGTGGACACGAACGTCCTTCACAGGAGTGGTTTTCTTGAGAATGGTCTTTCTTGTTGTCTCCAGCCATCGTCCACTTGTTGCCTTCTTGCGACATATTTGGAAATCTCGTCTTGATTAATCTCAATTAGCCAAGTACCAATCAAAGTTTCAATCACGAAGTGCTTTGAGAATAAAGTGTGAGGAATACAGAGCCCAAGGACCTCCTTATATAGATAATTTCTTTCCCAGATCCAAACGGATTCCTAGCTAGTAAATTAAGCTGAGACAAAGTCTTTGCTAAAGAAACTAGGAAAGAATAATATTACAACCCAAGACAAAAAGGAAAAGAATTTTCTTTGTGGAAAAAATTGGAAAAACAAAAAAAAAATCTCTGATATACGTGAGCAGGCGCACATGAATGTGGTTAAGCTATGTACTTTGTTACCCCGAACTATAGAAATGGCTAAGCTATAATTTACATCTCTGGTTCAGTTAGTTCTAGTGAGCGTCATTAAACAATAGTCTATGAACATAATCAGCTCGATCTGTTATGTCGAATAATTTGTTGTCGTACGTTCATCATAAATCAAACTAAACTAGAAAAATCATAAGCTAATCTCAACTACAAAGAGTTCAACACGTACATATGCTGTTACACTCACTCTAAGAAGGATATGAACGACCCATACGTCCATGGATATATATGGATAGAGGATAGTTTGGGGACTTGGACATGCCTCATGTCAGTAGACATTTGTTGTTAGTTAGATATTTTGTGATTGATCATGTGTTTATGCGTATGAAGTCATAGGGTACAATTAAACTATTAAAGGATATAATGCGATAATATAAACACGGGAAGATCCAAACTTAATTGTTGTATTGAAATTAATGGTGAGGTTTAAAATGTGAATCTAATATTCATCTTGGTTTCACAATACTAAGAAGAGTTCAAGCTTTGCTTCATGAGTTCATGCAGATCATTGTCAAAATATATATATAACTACACTGTTAAACCAAAAAACGATCTCAATTACAAATATCTCAACCAGTAATTCATTTTGTTCTGTGGTAGAAAAAGACTTGCGGAAAAGTTAACACGTTCTTCTTTAATTTTCATTCGCCCTCCTCACCCTCATCTCTGGTTTCCTCAACTGCATGAGATCTAACAGAATATAGGCGGCCGGAGGTTATGAGATTAGCAGAAAAGAAAAGAAAAAAATAGTGTAGTTGTCTAATCAATTAGTCATTAGTGGATGATGTGATTGTTAGTGTGAGTCATCGTTCCCTATTAGGAATAGACTACAAGGGAATATATTGGTGTAACTACTTACCTTGTATATGTTGTGTAGTATAGTAGTACACAATAGTTGTAGTACGTTATAGTACGCTTGTAATCTGTTTATATACACCACAGAATGGGTGTAATTCTATATCAGAAAAATTCATTCTCTCAACCTTGTTCTATTTGACTTGGTATCAGAGCAAAGATCTAAAAGGACTTTGTCTTTTTTTCTTCTTCTTTAGTCTTCTCTTAATACGAGGAAGACAGTTGACTTAGAACACGACGTCGTTCTCCAACTGTTGGTAGACGTCTTCATTCTTCACGGTCAACTTCCTCATCTCACAGCTACGATCGGCCTTCTTGCCCAAAGCCATCGTTGCTCCTCTAGTCCAGACGGCCTCGTCTTCAGCCTAAGACCGTCGTCGATCCTCTTGTCCAACCGACTTCGTCTTCGGCCCGAGACCGCCGCCACTCCTCTCATCAATCCAGATCGGCTTCTCTTGATCTAGCCCGGCGTCACCAGCCCAGAATCGGCGTCACCGGCTTCCCTTGATTACCAGACCGGCATCATCAGCCCAGACTCGGTCCTCTGTTCAGATTGGCGTCGGTGTCTCTGTCCAGATCAATGTCGGCGTCTTCTGCAGCCAAAACGACTCTTGTAACAAGTCAAACCCGGGCCAACCCGACCCGTGCAACAGGTTCCCAAAAAAAAAAAAAATCTGCCACTGGGAATGATTCTTATTTTTTTTTTAATCTTCCATCTCTTTTATTCCGCTGCATATTCTGTAATTGTGTGATTTTACTGCTGTGTTGTTGCAATGAGTGGTGATGATAGTGAAGGACAGAGTTCTAAGATTAATGAGGTCCAAAAGATTGAGGTTTTTGTTCGAAATTCATATGGTGGTTCTTTTGGTGGTCCAAAACTCAATGGTACCAATTTTCGAACATGGAAGAAGATTATATCTGTCCATCTTCGTGGCATTCACAAGATGGGGCATGTAAATGGAACCACCAAAGCTCCTGGTGAGGAAGATGTGGTTGCCTATGCTAAATGGGAGGATGATGATGGATCTTTGATGGCTCTCTTGTTCAAAGCCATGACTGAAGATGTGTTACAGGTGGTGGAAGAGTGTGAGACTGCTGAAACAATATGGAAGACATTAGGGGATTTGTATACCAACTAGTCTGATTTTATACAGGTTCATGAATTGATGTGTAAAGCTGCTAGTATGCAACAGCATGGGCAACCAGTAGCTGTGTATTTCACCAAGCTGAAGAATGTATGGGCTGAAATTGATTAGAAGCGTCCTTGCAAGATCAAGAATCAGGAAGATCTTGTGTGGTACCATAAGGAGAAGGAGCTAGAAAGGGTACATGTATTCCTACGAGGACTTGATAGGAAGCATAGCAGTGCTAAGGGAGAATTGCTCAGAATGACAGACCCTCCTAGTTTGAACACCGCTTTTACATACATCCGCAAGGATGAGTCTCAGCAGGAGAGTGTCAAACATGCACAGGTTGAAGTATCTAGCCCAGCCATTCAGGCCAAGTCACCAGCACCTTTCCTTCAGCAGCAGAGTTCAGCCCCACTCCATCAACATGGTTTCCCACAAGGCTTCACCAACTTCCCTCATCCTCAATGTTCTTATTACAACGACCTTGGCATGTTCGGGAGACTTGTTGGAAGTTGAACCCACACCTTAAACCTAAAAAGCAAGGTTATCGTCCTAAGGCGAAAGCAGCTGCTGTTCAATTGATCCAAGAACTGGATTTCTATGGAGTGGTTGGCCAAGATCATCATACAGCAGGTGGAGCTACTCTTACAGCCTCCATAGCTGGTCGAGGTAAAATTGGTATGGCTTTAAAGGTTTCTAACTTTGTTGGTTTTGATACATGGATTATTGATTCTGGTGCCTCCGATCATATGACTTATGACAAATCATATTTTACTGAATTGTCTTCCCCATCAGTATCATATGTAACCAATGCCAATGGTGAGGCCTTTCCTGTGTTAGGGTCAGGGTTAGTTCGTATTACTCCCACCTTAGAACTTCATAATGTGTTATATGTGCCTGACTTGTCTCACCATTTGATATCTGTTCCCCAGTTGAATACTGAGTCTAAATGCTCCGTAACCTTTTATCCTATGTATGTGATTTTTCAGGATCTTCTCACCAGGGAGATAATCGGTCGGGGGTATCTGAGGGGCAGGTTGTTCCATCTGGATCAGACATACGCAGGAGAGAAACTAGGATCACAGTCCCGCGCCGCTTTGACTTCGAGTTCTGATAAGCTAAGTGAAATTTGGTTGTGGCATCGCCGTTTAGGGTATCCCTCTTTTAGTCTTATGAGAAAAACCATGCCTACTTTGTTTATTGGTGTGGATGAGTCTATTTTCCATTGTGAAACATGTGTTTTGGCCAAGAGTCATCGTGCTACTTATTCTCATATATTTCAAGTAAAAGTGTTGCTCCTTTTGAATTGATTCATTCTGATGTTTGGGGGACGTCTAGAGAACCCACTGTGTTGGGTATGAGATACTTTGTGTTGTTTATTGATGATTGTACGAGATTGTCATGGGTTGCTCCCCTAAAAATCAAAGATGAAGTCTTTCCAGCTTCTCAAACTTTTCGTACTCTCGTTCAAACGCAATACGATAGCACTATTAAAGTCCTTCATTCTGACAACGGCGGGGGGGGGGGGGGGGGGGGGGGGGGGGTAATATGTTAATCATGTTTTCCAAGAGTTTTTTACAGCCCATGGGATTGTTCACCAAACTACATGTCCACAAACACCAGAACAAAATGGAGTGTCTGAACGGAAAAACCGTCATTTACTTGATATGGCTCGTGCCCTTCTCTTTAGTGCTCATATGCTTAAGTATCTTTGGGGCGATGCTGTACATGCTTCCTCCCATCTTATCAATCGTCTTCCATCTAGCATCCTTAAGGGAAAATTTTCATTTGAGGTTCTTTCATCTCATGTCTCCTTACCTTCATTTCATAATCTTCCAGCTCGTGTCTTTGGTTGTGTTGCCTTTGTCCATGTTCCTAAAAACCAGAGGTCTAAGTTGGATGCCCGGGCACTTAAGTGTGTTTTTGTTGGCTACGGAGGGTATCAGAAGGGGTACAAGTGCTATCATCCGCCTACCAGGAAGTACTATGTCACTATGGACGTTACCTTCTTTGAGGACATGAGTTATTTTTCCTCTTCAGATACAGCTCTTCAGGGGGAGAATTCATATTTTGAAGAACTGTATCATGGAGAGGGGAAGGAATCAGAAGGAGGAGAAGAAGAAGTCACACAGGCAGGAGGTATTTTGACGGATCCAGTTGAAACCATCAGCTCGCCACCTCTTGAAACTCCAAACATCCAAGCACCAGGTTCTATGGCTGAAGATGAAGTTGAAGACACAACTGCCCCTCTTGCCATCCTTCTACCCCTAACCCACAGCTTCCTGGTACCAAAGATCACTAATTTGAGGTATGTCCACCCACTAGTACTAGTAGTAGTGAGTCTAGTGTTGAGCAATTTGTGTTACCAAGTAGGACCACTCGGGGTCAATCAGCCAAAAGATATGAACCTACTCTTACTGCCAAATCAAAATACCTAGTAGCCAATTATATGTCCACTAGGAGGTTGTCTAAATCATATGCATCATTTGTGAATCAAATATCTGCTGTATCAGTACCTAACATAGTGCAAGATGCATTGGGGGATCCAAAGTGGAGGAAGGCAATGGAGGAAGAGATGGAGGCGTTGCAGAAAAACAATACTTGGCAACTTGTGCCTCCACCACAAGGCAAGAAGGCTGTAGGTTGTCGTTGGGTGTTTACCGTGAAACATAATGTAGATGGATCAGTGAATTGGTACAAAGCAAGGCTTGTAGCAAAGGGGTTTACTCAGACGTATGGTATAGACTATGATGAAACATTTGCCCTTGTTGCCAAGATGAACATTATTCGGGTTCTGCTCTCATTTGCTGCTAGTTTAAACTGGCCACTCCAACAGTTTGATGTCAAGAATGCATTTCTTCATGGAGAGTTAGCCGAGGAAGTGTACATGAGCCTTCCACCTGGGTATTTAGTTGCTCCTCCTGGTGATTTTGTCTGCAGATTGAGAAAATCTCTGTATGGTCTCAAACAGTCACCTCGTGCTTGGTTTGGAAGATTTTCACAGTTCATGCGGAAGGTTGGTTACAGGCAGAGCAACTCAGATCATACTTTGTTTCTCAAACATCAACAAGGGAAGGTAACATGTCTAATTGTTTATATGGATGATATGGTAATCACTGGTAATGATACGGTTGAGATAGATAGACTGCAGAGACAGCTAGCCTCTGAGTTTGAGATTAAGGACTTGGGTGAGCTTAAGTACTTCTTAGGAATTGAGGTAGCCAGGGAGAGAGAAGAAATCTATCTGTGCCAGAGGAAGTATGTTCTTGACTTGCTGACAGAGACAGGATTGTTGGATTGCAGACCTATTGACACTCCTATTGAGCAGAACCATTGTTTAGCTGACTATCCAGACCAGGTACCTACTGATCGAGCTCGCTATCAGAGGTTAGTTGGACGCTTGATTTATTTGGCTCATACAAGACCAGACGTTGCATATGCAGTGAGTGTGGTGAGTCAGTTCATGCATAATCCGTGTGAGAGTCACATGGATGCTGTTATGCGAATTCTGAAGTACTTGAAGTCAGCTCCAGGAAGGGGAGTACTATTTTCTAAACACAACAACATTCTTGAGGTTTGTGGCTTCACATATGCAGATTGGGCTGGAAATATCACAGACAGAAGGTCAACATCAGGTTACTTTACCTTTGTGGGAGGTAATTTGGTTACATGGAAGAGTAAGAAACAGAAAGTTGTGGCACGTTCCAGTGCTGAGGCCGAGTATAGAGGTATGCCTCATGGTGTGTGAATTGTTGTGGCTGAGAAACCTATTACATGATCTGGGTTTCAAGCTCAAAAATTCCATGCAGTTGTATTGTGACAACAAGGCAGCTATTGACATATCACAGAATCCAGTACAGCATGATCGTACTAAGCATGTGGAGGTTGATCGTCACTTTATAAAGGAGAAACTAGATGCCAAAATTATTAGCTTTCATTTTGTTCCAACTAAAGAGCAACTTGCAGATGTACTTACCAAAGGAGTTTCCAGGAAGGCGTTTTATGACTCACTAAGCAAGTTGGGCATGGTTGATGTATATGCGCCAACTTGAGGGGGAGTGTTAGTGTGAGTCATCGTTCCCTATTAGGAATAGACTACAAGGAAATATATTGGTGTAACTACTTACCTTGTATATATTGTGTAGTACAGTAGTACACAATAGTTGTATTACGTTGTAGTACGATTGTAATCTATTTATATACAACACAGAACGGGTGTAATTCTATATCAGAAAAATTCATTCTCTCAACCTCGTTCTATTTGACTGTGATTATGGGATTCAAAGCTCAAATTGTATTGGTAAAGATTTGGATGAGGATTGATCGAGGGCTAAGGACTAGTTTCTAACTCAAGATGGCGACATGTACGTACGTAGCTGTTACAAACTTGATGTCAAAAAGGTTGAGACATACCGGTGGTATAGCAGAGTTTGTATTTCCAAAGTTTGATCTAGTTCGTGATTCTCGCTTCGCACTAGAGTACTTGGAAGATTCTGAGCTTTTGCTGCATGCTAAATCATCGATAAAAATTAGAACCACAAGCTTAAACCAGAAATCGATCTCAATTACAAGGATTCCATTCAGTATTTTATTTTGTTTTTTGAGCAGCTACATGCTGATCTGTACAAGTTGGACAAAACTTTAGTTAGCTTTGATTTCTAACTGATTGATGTTTTCAATTAATCTGTCCTATTATAGAGTCCATCTACCGGCCACAAACTGATTAGTCTAAAGAGTTTGCAAGTCAATAAATCTGTAAGCTCCTATACGGTACCTAGCTTATTTCTAGGAGGGAGGGGGTCACTTGACCCTGCTCAATATTGTTAAAAGACTATTTATGTCATATTTTTCTAATTTGTATGAGACATATTTATGAGAATTTAATCATTTTGCTCATTTTGAAATAAAATAAAGTTTTTTTTTTATTGAGAAAAAAAAAATTACTATTAACCTTTTAATTGTTAAAACGCGAGAAAATTCTCAGCAATAAAAAAAAAATTCTTCTATATATATTTTCATTCCCTCCTTTTCGACCACTTTCTTTTTATGACTTTTGGACCATTTGCATATTTGTTTTTCTCATTTACTACTTTTCATCAAAGAAATTTGGGGCAACTAAAGTTTTCTTTCTTTACATTACTAGCTAGGAGTTTAAATTTGTAGATTAGTATTGCGTATTTAAAACCAGTCTTCAATTAAATTTTTTTTTTTTTTGTTTAATCTAACATCGACACAAGTTTGATCCTCCGTAACAAAATTTCTAGCTACGCCACGGTATACTGATTGGATTTTCACAGGTATACAATTAGTAAACAGGTAAGCCCTTCCTCAACTGTGTTCTATAGTCCTGGGATCGGTTTGAGATACCGGAATTTTATCAGGGATGCCGATCAGTCCCTAAACAGATCGGTTGGGTACAGTTCCGGTACGAAACGGTTTCAACAATTCTAAATGACAAAACTTCCAGAAACCTGAAAAACTGCAACATTGTAAATTTGCCTGCCTTCCTAATTAGTTCTCCAGTGAACTTCATGCACATTTCAATCCAAAATGCAAATAAAAAAGAACTTAGAACTACAAATAACTAAAATAAGTGAATAACAAATCTCACATAATAAAATCAGTTTAGTAGATAAGTTCACAGACCAAAGTAGCAATGTTCACAAACCACAGTAGTAAATTGAAATCAGTTCAATAGCTTAGACAAATTGAAATTCAATAGCCAAATGCCTTAACGGCTAAATAATTAAGTTCATAAAAATAAGAAATGTTCAAGTTCAAAAATGAAAATTGAAAGCCTAAGAAGTCCATACTTGTTGCAGAAAACATAAAGTCTGAAATTGATCACCATCAACTGTTTTCTGAATCTTCAGACATCATTTCTTTAGAGTCATCTTCACTGACTTCAACAACTTCATCATCAATTTCGGTACCATTCTTTCCCTTAGCTTTTGGAGGAGGACAAGAGCCTGAAGAGATTAAGGTTACATGATCTACATACCAAAGTACAAAACACAAGAAACTGATATCATAATGTAAAACATAATTGTGAAAATTGAAACGTAAAAACACAAACACAGAAAATTAGAATTCTAATTTCTCACACTTTTCATAGAACTCATAATCTTTGATGCATGGTGCATCTTCTATGCAGCTAATATCATTCCCCCTCAACCAACTTTGTGGATAAATCAATGCTTCGACAAATTTAGGAGTCAATGAACTCTTCCTCCGGTGCGCGCTAAAAGCAGACTCTGATGCAACTGTTGAAACTTGAACAGCCAGTACATGTTTGGCTATTGTTGCAAGTATAGGGTATTTGGGTCCATTGATCTTCCACCATAATAGAATTGGGAACTCAAACCCTTCCTTCTCATTTGTGAATTCAAGAGAGTCCAGCAGGTATTTATCTACTTCATGTGAAACCACAGCCTCATCAAGCTCAAAAACTACTTTCCTCCAATCATTGATGTAAGATTGTCTTCCTCTGCTACCAATACTTGTTATAGTGCTTTGTGAGGATGAGCTTTCAACCTCTCTTCTTTGTAGGGGCCTCTCTTTGATTGACAAGTACACATCATGAAAAGTGGTATGGATTGTGGGAAGATTACTTGCACTAACTCTTAGAGTAACTTCATAGAACCCCCTAAGAAACTGCACAAATACTTCAGCCTTATCCTATTCTTCATCGGATTGAGGCCCTACTCTAGGCCTCTTGCCATTGCTTGGAACCAAATTTCCTTCTTCATCATACTCTTCCTCAAGCTCTTTGAAATAGGCTAAAAAGCCGATATCTGGTTGCTCCTCCATCCTTGCAAAGGCTGCTTTGAACTTCAAGGCAGCTTCCAACATTAAGAATGTTGAGTTCCACCTTGTGGGAACATCCATAACAACCAAGCCTCTGCAAGGGATCTGTTCCTATTCTACACATGATTTAAAGCTATCATTTCTAATGGCTAGCACTGCTCTATTCAATCTTTTCAGCCCACTTCCAACAATCAAATTACAAATATGGGAAGTACACCTTACATGCATGTACTGACCCCCTAAGATTGATTCTGATTTTTCTCTTTTGTTAAGTTTGGACCTAACAAACTCAAAAGCACACTTATTGGCTGCTGCATTATCTATTGTGATGGTTAAATTGAGCATTGTTAATCCCCCATTGAAGTAAACAAGACTCAATCAAAAGACCTATGGAATTCCCACTATGGTTAGAAATAGTGCAGAAATTGATTATCCTCTTATGCATTTCCCACTCATCATTGATAAAATGTGCTATTAGCACCATGTAGTTGAAATTTTGAACAACACTTGTCCAAGTGTCAGTAGTTAGGCAGACCCAATGACTAAAATATCGAATATCGAGGAAATATTGATAGTCTAAAAAATAGAAATTTTGATGGAAATATCAAGGAAATTTCAATCTAAGTAAATTTTCAAAAAAAATGATGGAAATTAAGAAAATAACATGGAAATCATTAATGAATTTTCATGAAATGTTTACATGATCAGTTACCTATAGTATTTTAAAAAAAAGTGATTGATAAGCTTAATTGTATAATTATTGTAGTAATTTAGAGTATAACAAGATACACTGACACGACAAATGTATGAGATTCTACATGAGAAATCTCAAAAATGATTTAAATAGGAGATTAGGAGAGTTAATTATTAATTATAATAATATTTTACAATTAAATATATATGTTAAAAAAAAACATCGGTCTTCAAATAAACAGAAAAAAAAAAAAAAAAAAAAAAAAAGTAGAAAATGGTCCTTAGAAATACATAAAAAAGTTTTTTTTTTTTTAATAGAGCCAAACATTTACTAGTTAGCAAATTGGATAATTAGAAGAATTATAAGCATGGTGGGAAAAGACTCAAAGAGCGATACATGACCCTATAAATTTTTAAAGTTTTCCTCTTTAAATGTTATTCAGTTTCATTGGATTGGATAAAGACAAGGACTAGTTTTCACGAGCCACATATCGCGAGAGGTGAAGCCACATATCGCGAAAGGTGACGATAATCTCGGAATTAGGGAGAATATCAGGAATTTCGCGAAAATTTCGAATATTTCCAGAAATATCGGGAAAATTTCAAAAATTTCTCCCGATATTCTCTTGGTAAGTCAGAGATATATCGAGACCCTAAAAAAACAGAAATATCGAGGAAATTTCGAGGATATTATCGATTTTTCAGTCCTTGTGCGGTCAGACCCTATATTGTGCTAAATCAGTTTTCAACTTCTTCTTCGGCTTATCATACAATGTAAGAAAATTTTCCTACAAGGAACCTTAAACATCGACACTGCAACATGACAAAAATGCCTAAACCCTTGCTTTTCAATGAAGCTAAAAGGAAGCTCAGCAACTGCAACCATTTCAACACAAGCTTTCATAACTTCATCAGGATTAAATGCTTCCATTTTCATTGAATTACCCTTACTTTTATCACCAACAAGCACTTTCTGATTTTTATCTATCGCTCTCCTTCCTAGATAATACTTGCATGATTTGTTTATGTGCCTAATTACTCCTTGAGTCCCATTTTTGTAAGAACCACAAGCATAGTCTCTTACAAAACCCTTTGGACAATATCTACACTATACCACTCCTAAATTCTTCTACAATATCCAATTGACCCTTCACTTTAGTGACTTTTACATCTTTGTATTCAACAAAGTTGACTTTTACATCTTTGTATTCCACAAAGTGCTCCCACACCGAACTACGTTTTCTATCAACTCGAGGATTGCTACTAACCTTGACAGACGAAGATGGGGCTCTTGATCCTGCTTGAGTGACATCTTCTTCTGCTTTCTCAGGGATTGAGGGAGAAGTACCAGTTGAAGAAACAACTAGACTAGAATCTACTTATATATGTACTTGAGATGTCTTCTTACTGTTTTTAACTGAAACAAGTAAATTATGCAACAAAAATGTTACAAGTAAATTGAAATAAGTAAATTAATCAACAATTAGATATAATATAACATTGCATCATAACATACAACTCTGTAAAAGCTACTGCTATTATAACATGAACTTTCCATCATAGCTGACAACTCCATAAGAAGTAAAAGCTACTGCTATTTCAAAGTATTGCTCAACAATGGTGACTTGGTCATATCTCTGTAAAGTGTAAATCTTCTTCTTAGAAAAAACTACTGCTACTACAAACTACAAAGCATGAGCCATGAAAGAAAACAAAAAAGTTTGAGAGAGTGAGAGACTTGCAATTTTTTCATTGATTCAGAGTGAGAGGCTTGAAGAATCTGAGAGACTGAGAGAGTGAGAAGCTACTGCTAATCGCCTAATCGAGTTGGAGTCAAATCGAGGCTCTTAACTTCTTCACGCTTGAACTCTGATTTGGTCTCTGTGAGAGGACTGATAGCCTTTGTTTTAGGGATGGAGGCTGAGTTGTTTTATGGTTGGGGTCTAAGTTGAGAACGGGAAGCAATTGGGAGTTTAGGGTTGAAGCTTACAACAACTAGTGCTTCCTATTTAAGCTGTTAGAAAATTTTGCTTGGGTCGGACAATACGGTATGTATTTGACCCATACCAGTGCCGACCCATTTACACAGATTTCGGTATGGTTTGGTTCGGGATGCCGGCTAAATGAGTTTTCATACCGACCCGATCGATTTTGGCTCGAATCAGACTGGATCAGTATCGGTTTCTCCGTGTGGAATTCCTAGGCCTAGTATTCTGGGTTTCTTGGGATGTGATGGCTAATTGTTGTATAACATTATGACGTACATAGAAAGAGCTAGAATGCTTCTGGTAGGATAAAGTTTCGAGACTAAAAATATAGGAGAGTATAAAAGAGGTTTGCGGTGGTGAAGCTAAGGAATATTAGATCTGTTAGCTCATCAATATTGGCTAGTAGATACTCTAAATATTGTACACCATCATTCTCCATACTCGAACAGTCTGCACGAGAAGGTACCAAAGGACATAAAAAAGACAATCGTGGTGGTGGAGACCACCAAGCAACACAACGTC
Organism: Rosa lucieae; assembly: GCA_024704745.1. Classification (NCBI taxonomy): domain Eukaryota; kingdom Viridiplantae; phylum Streptophyta; class Magnoliopsida; order Rosales; family Rosaceae; genus Rosa; species Rosa lucieae. The sequence continues at coordinate 29,688,645 of CM045495.1, read as the reverse complement.
ACTGGTCCGGTGACGTCCATAAACATTGGTGGAGTACCGGTTCAACAACTATTCCTAGGTTTAGAGTTGGGTGTATATACCCAAGTCAAGAACGAGTGTGAGGGGATTATGGAAAAAAGAGAAAAAGATGGGATAAAACATGAGAGGTGGAAGCTGTATGAGGATGAGAGAAATGAAAGTAAATATAAGCATTTGCAGAGAAATTGGGCTAGAGCAAAGAAAACGATAATGAAAATGAGACATAAAGTCTCAGATCTGAAACAAAGCTCAGCGAAAATTCACCACAGAGGGTGGAGACACCCTAAACCATTGGATATGAAAACCCCAAATCCTAATGCTCAAGCGCTCATTTGGTGTTACAAGTTTCACCACAACATGAATTGCCAAAAATATTTATAAATTATAAAATTAAAATTCTTAATGAAATCATCTATAAATTGAAAAGGTGCGTGACAATTGAATAGTCTTAGAGCATCTTTAGATGACTCTATTCTGGCTTCTTAGCTATTTTAGAGAGCATGTTTAGCTTTTATCTATTTTAGCAGCTGTGCCAGACTTTTAAGTGCTTTCTATTATAACTTTCAGCTATCTTGCTCCCAAATATAGAGAGCGAGATGAGGCTCTCTATAGTTTAAAATATTCATTTTGAGTTATTTTATGTAATTTGTAAATACATTTAAACTAGGGAAAATCGTCCGTACAATACCTGACCTTTGCCCCATTCTAAACTTCAGTACCTCACGTTCAGAAAATATCAGAACGGTATCTGAGGTTTCGACCCCGACCGAAGATCGGTACCTTGTGCCGTTAGTTTCGTTACAAAAACTGATAACTGAAGGATATTTTCGTATTTTCATGTCTTAATCCCTTATTTTTTCTATCAAAACATTTTTTTCTATTCTCTCTCTCTCTCCCTACTCTCTCTCTCTCTCTCTCGTTCCCATTCAAACCCAGAATTCTCTCTCTCTTTCTTTCTGAAACCCAGCAAACCCAGAATTCTCTCTCTCTCTCTCTCTCTCTCTCTCTCTCTCTCTCTCACATTCCCATTCAAACCCAGAATTCTCTCTCTCTCTCTGAAATCCAGCAAACCCAGAATTCTCTCTCTCGTCCCTAGATTCATCAGAGGAACCTCAACAACATAATGTACAAGGAAGGGACAACAATGAACCCGCAGTGACCATAACACCTCAAAATTCCAATTTCTGCAATTCTCCTCCAAACTGAAATTTAATTATATTGCCAGGTAATGATGGGCTAAGTAAGATCGTTCCAGAACAAAAGCTAGCAGAGAGAGACCAGAGAGAACCCTAAGAGAGAGAGAGTCCACTCATCCGACTGCGCCGCCATGCTTGCCTTGGCCTCTGGCCAGGTCGGCGTGTGTCGAGTGCGGCCGGACGGGATATGTGTGTAGATGATCAGAGATGGGGGTTGGGTGGCCTTCCTTTTCATTGTTTTCAGGTGGCAGCGGTGGTTGCACAGAAGAAAGGTGTGTGGCCGAGGGTGGTTTTCCGTCGTGTGGCTGAAGGGCGCACTCGGTCTGGATTCCGAGTTTGTGGATGGATCCGGCTGGATATATACATCACAGATCATGTGGAGTTTGGGTGTGATGTGGTTTCGAATTGCACAACAGCAGGGGGCGGAGGGAGTCACAGCGCAGCCATCGTTCTGCTCGGGCTCTCGAGGGATGGGATTGTGGCGGTGGGCGATCTAATCTGCTGGTGTTCTACAGTCGTCTGGGTCCGCAAGCAACGGCGCGGTGGTCTGAGAGGTGCGATGGTGGTGGATGGGCTGGATGTGAAAAATTGTCGTGGGCTGGGGTCGATGCTTGGACCCTCCCGGTTTTGTTCCAAAGGTTGTTTTTTCTGGTGCGGCGACGGAGATTGTCCGTCAAGGGCAGCGTTGGGATGGTGGTGGGGCGTCTGGATCAGGTTTGCCTTGGTGGTGGGCAAAAATATTTGCTTTTTTTATTATTATTTATTTTATAAAAAAAAAACTAAAGAAAACAAAAATTAAAGGGTAAATTGGTCATTTGATGATCAAAATATGCCAGCCATCAGTTTTTGTAACGGAACTAACGGCCCTAGGTACCGATCTTCGGTCAGGGTCGAAACCTCAGGTACCGTTCTGATATTTTCTGAACATGAGGTACTGAAGTTTAGAATAGGGCAAAAGTCAGGTACTGTACGGACGATTTTCCCTGAATTTAATTTTCATTTAAAAATAATATAAATTAAAATTAGGCTAAAATAGAGAGAAGAAAATATTAGCACTAGCCCTAGCAAGAAGAAAGCGTCTCGGAGCGACTTTGGAATTCGAAACCTAGGTTTCGACTGGCGGCAGCGTTCTTCAGGCAAGGCGACGTCTGTGGAGCAGTACGGCGGCGGCTCGGAGCGGGTCCTCAACGTCAATCTTGGTTTTGCGGCGAGTGGTTTCTGACTTGGAGGCCTCTCTGACCGTGTTTGTTCTAGTTTTCGCACCTTCGGCGGCGTTTTTCTCTGATCTTCGGCGGTCCAGCAGGTGGGTGGCTAGTGTCGGCAGATTTGGAGGTGGTGGGTTCTAGGCAGAGCGTGGCGGCTGCAGGATAGCACCGACGATTCACAGTTGTGAGCAGTGAGACGCAGACCTTAGCGTCTGAGATTGCAGTTCTCGGTAAAGGAATCGGCGGTGATCCAGGGAGGCAGAGGGAGGCCAACTTGGTAGGTTGTTTCGCACCGGCTTGGTACTCCGGCTTTGATTGAGCAGCGTTGCAGGGGCTGTGTTCTCCGGGTTGACTGGTTTGCATCTGATGGCCGGCTGGAAGGGTCGCCCGCCGGAAAGTTGGCTTGTGGCGACGAGGGCATGGCAGAGGGCGCTTAGGGCTACTACTGACTTTGCTTGGGTTTGGGCTTGGGCCTTTGGGCCTGGGATCCAACTTCAACTGCTGGGCTCTATTTTTTGGGAATTTGAGGGTGCCTTGCCACCCTCATTTATCACTTAAGGGTGAGGGTGGGCCTGGCCTAAGAGGTGGACTTTCTTGGGCAGTTGGGCTGATATCTGGTCCAGGACCAATCGTTTGCGGATTATGACTTCTGTGGGAGTTGGTAATTATCTAGAATAAGATTGGCATTTTTTCAAGCGGCTTATCGATAAGGAATTGCTCCTATTTGTTTGCTAGGAAGTGGCTCTCTGTTGGTACCGCAATTGCTCGCCTGGCTAATGGAGAGACAAATCAATGATTTTGCCCTAAAAGACACGGAGTTGTTCTTAGTTCATGTGTCCGCTTTACAAGCGGGATCAAATTGACTTGTAATGAGTTTACATTACTTAGATAGGAGAGTGGTTGTTTCCCCACCATTTTTCTGTCTTTAAGTGTATGTTAGACTCTGGCTTATTTGCTAGTCATCTAATGCAATGAACCTAATTTATTTCAAAATATACACACACACATACACACACACATATATGGAACGAAAAAAATAGGACACAAAATAGTTGATCGGCGCTTATCTAATTCCGAATTACCGAAACCCCTTTACCAGAGCGAGACAATTTACCGAACACAGATCCAAATATAAACCGCACAGTTTTCCCTGAATTGTGGGATAGTAAAAAGTGGAAAAACCCATTCTCCCACTAAACCCTGTAAAGACGACTCTGAATTAGTCCCATGTAACTGCTACTGCTGACGGAATACCAAGACCAAGAACAACCCAAAACAACTAAACTCTTGTCTCAGTTGAGTTCAACTTTGTTTCACCTTCAAATTTTGTGGGCAACCAACCAAATTGGTGTTGCCCTTGTTTGTCTTAGTGGGGAGCCAGAATGGTATGGTGTGTTTGTATTTTGTTGATGTTGTTGTTTGTATTTTGCAGAGCCAATTGGCTGGAAGATATGTACGCTCCAGGGAAAGCGAAATCTCAGCTTCTCGTGAAAGGATACTCGAAAATGGTCTTTTTTCTTGCGTTTTTGCTCTTTCAATGTTTGGCTTGTTCAAGCTTTTCTTGTAGTCAAAGTATGCCATTAGCCTACGATTCCTTGGAGATGCTTACCGTCTTCCGAAAAGGATAACTGAAATTTTGCACTAGGTGTTTGGGTCAGTGTGGATAAGTAAAGTCAGGGTCTGGTGTTAGAGGTGCAACTTGAAAGTAGACAAGTTGAAGGGATTATGCAATAGAGTATGTGCAGCAATTTGATTGGTCAAGCATTAATTCTTTGGACGAGTATGTGATCCCAGAATGAACGTTTCCTGTTGATCGATCGAGGAGAAATTTAACTTGACTGTCTACAGAATATATGGTAAAGAATGTTTGTTTGTTTTCCCTTGCAGAAAACCTAGCAAGAAGCATTATTGCTTCGATCGGCAAAATAAATGGTGTTCTATGCAAGTGAAAATAGGAAAGAAATCCCCCAAGCATTGTTAAAATTAACTCATGCATTCTAACAAAAACTAATAATCAAGCATTGTTAAAATTAACTCATGCATTCAACAAAAACTTTCTGTATAACTAGAGAAACATATCCTAAACATTTAACATAAAGTGATCAATAGAAACAAAGCACAACAAATCAATTGTTATTTCCTAGTACCATATCCTCTAACTACTCCTTCGAGCATCTTGGTCGAAATTCGTGGTCAAGTTTTGTCCGCCGAAAGAGTCATTGTATCTTGGAGAAGGTTGGCTCTTTTTTGGAGCTGGTGGACACGAACGGCCTTCACAGGAGCGGTCTTCATGAGAATGGTCTTTCTTGTTGTCTCCAGCCATCGTCCACTTGTTTCCTTCTTGCGACATTATGAAAATCTCGTCTTGATTTATATCTCAATTAGTTAAGTACCGATCAAAGTTTCAATCACAGAGTGCTTTGAGAGAGGAATACAGACCCCAAGACCTCCTTATATAGATAATTTCTTTCCCAGATCCAATCGGATTCCTAGCTAGTAAAGCTGAGAAAGTCTTTGCTAAAGAAAAGATTACAACCCAAAACAAAGAGGAAAAGCATTAATTTTCTTTTTGAAAAAAATTAGGTTAAACTAGAGTAGAAAAATCATAAGCTAATCTCAATTACAAAGTGTTCAACACGTACATATGCTTGGTACACTCACTCTATGAACCCATACGTGCATGGATATGTATAGAGGATAGTTTGGGGACTTGGACATGACTCGTGTCAGTAGAGATTTGTTGTTAGTTAGATACTCTGTGATTGATCATGTGTCTATGCGTATGTAGTGTATAATTAAATTAAGGAAATAATGCGATAATATAAACACGGGAAGATCCAAACTGCTTCTTGTATTGAAATTAATGGTGAGGTTTAAAATGTGAATCTATTTATCTTGGCTTCACAATACTAAATAAGAAGAGTTTAAGCTTTGCTTCATGCAGAGATCATTGTCAAAACTCAAAACATATATATAACTACACTCTTAAACCAAAAAACGATCTGAATTACAAGGATCTCATCCAGTACGTAATTCATTTTGTTCTCTGGTAGAAAAGGACTTGCGGAAAAGTTAACTCGTTCTTGTTTATTTTTCATTCGTCCTCCTCAGCCTCATCTCTGGTTTCATCATCTTAGAACTAACTGAAAATAGGCGGTCGGAGGTTATGAGATTAGGAGAAAAGAAAAGAATCAAAAGAAAAAAGTCTAGCTGTCTAATCAATTAGTCAAAAGTGGATGATGTGATTGTGGGTAAAGATTTGGATGTGGATTGATCGAGGACTAAGGACTAAGGACTAGTTTCTAACTCAAGATGTCAGAAAGGCTGAGACATACTGGTGGTATAGCAGAGTTTGTATTTCCAAAAGTTTGATCTAGTACGTGATTCTGGCTTCGCACTAGAATACTTGGAAGATTCTGAGCTTTTGCTGCATGCTAAATCATCGACAAAATAGAACTGCAAGCTTGAACCAGAAATCATTCTCAATTACAAGGATTCCATTCAGTAGTTCATTTCGTTTTTTGAGCAGCTACATATAGATCCGTACAAGTTGGACAAAACTTTAGCTAGCTTTGATTTCTAACTGATTGGTGTTTTCAATTAATCTGTCCTATTATATAGTCCATCTAGTACTACAAACTGATTAGTCTTAAGAGTCTGTAAACTCCTATGGGCGTACCCTAGCTTATTGCTAGGAGGGTCACTTGATCCAGCTCAATATTGTTAAAAGACTATTTATGTAATATTTTTCTAATTTATATTCTTTTTTTTTTTTTTAAGAAATGTGGATTTCATTAATTCATGTCAATACGGCTATTACATATCCTTTTGCTACCTTCGACTAGACATATCAAGAAGTTGTAGTAAGAAAACTACTGTAATACATAGAAATAGACCATCTAAATTCGAACTAATCACTCACTTATTTAAAAGCAAGCCTATAAACTATGGTGAATAGCAAGACATAGTAAATAGCAAGCCCCTACCACACCTATCTAGGGTAGGAGGTTTTGTTGGGCAAAATTGCTTCCCGGTCCATAGAGAGATTGGGCCTAACAGCAGAGTGAAGCGGACCCCACAGCTGTCCAAACTGCTGAAGACCGGAATGTAATCAGATGCTTCGTTAATGAAGAGCCCAGGCCCATTACTTGCTTCTTTCATCTTCCTTTTCTGGCACATAATAGCACATATGAGCCCATTTCCAAGAGCCTAAGCATAGGCACAATAGTTTGACCTAGCCAAATAGGGTCCCAGTATCACTAAGACCGCCGCATTGCTGCCACAATCCTCGACATCACTATCGCTGGCAATCACCCTGCCAGTCGCACAGGGTATTGGATCACTGCCAAAGACCAGCTAGCCCTGCCCCCTGACTCCACCAGGCAACCATCATCGAAATTGATTTGGACACCCAACTTGTCTCCATCAGCTCTGACTTCTCTGGCGACTTCAGTCGTGCCCCGAAAACCTCACTCTTGCTAGCAGCTCTAGCCAAACTCTGCTGCTCATCCACGCTTGAGAGGTCTCTTGTAGCAAGACTGCATCGCTGATATGCTAAAATAGCACGCAATTTAAAAACCCTTTTTGTTGTCAAGTTGTAGAAGTGAAAGTAAGGGATCGTTCTATGCCAAGGATCAAGGGTTCACCTTCAATTTACGTAACCGACAAAACAAAGAAAACTAGGATGTTAAACTATAGTATGAAACAAATTGAAAGACCCAATTGGGGGGGATTGTTGATTAATTATGCTGAAAATAAAGTAAGAACAAAAGATGAATCTCAATAAAGTTTGTGAATATGATGATGAGCAGTTAGGAGTTCATTATCCACCACTAAACACAATCCAAGTTCCAATTTTTCTTCCTATGTTTATTACTAAGTCATGAGAAAGAGATTGACCAAGTTACAAAGCTAGAAGCAAGCTAAGTACCTTATATTACTTCCCTATATTGTTCTAACAAGAATAAGCGCCGTTATTAGAACCTTTTGAAAACATGCAACATAGACATCACAAGCGGCTCCTACATTTAGCAAGTTCTAAAGCATTAAGCACATGTGGAAGGATGTCAATCTAAGTGTACAAAGTACTAGTACAACAAGCATGTCTAGTTGCCTTCCTCATCTTTGGTACACACCTTGGCGAGAGGCTTTACTACTTGGTTAAAATCACAAAACTAATAGGTAAATTGCTATTTAACCTAGCACCAATTACATGCATATCCTATATGTTTGCAACCACATAAAACATACATATAAAAGACTCATCTAATCCAGAACCAAAGAACAATCTCATCAACAAAGTAACTAAAACATAGAAATTTATTATGAAACTTGAACCATAGTTTAAGGCTTCAAACTAGCTCTAACACAAAAGTATTTAGCTACTTATTGTTTTAAGGTAAACACATAGCAACATATTGAAAATAAGAAGACAAAGTAGCAGAAAAGGGAGTAAAGAACACGGTGGATGTTGCTTGAAGATGGATGGTTACGGTGGTGGCAGATGGCGACTTTGGCAGCTTCTTTTCCATATGCTTGTATGGAGCTTCAAAAACCAGAGAGCTAGGGGTGTTTTGAGGCATGAAATCTGTATGATATGGTCTGCTAATGACGCAAAGAAGCCTCCTATTTTTATGGTTTACAAACCCCTAGCTTTTCTCCTCAAAACGGGGTTGAGTTCTCCTTATTCTTCTCCAATTCCACTTGCTTAGCTGTCACACAATCTTCTGAAGCTTCCTTAAGTCTTTCTAACCGTCTCTTGGTCTTGGTAAGTATAATGCAGCAAAAATCCAATAAAATTCGTCCCAAAAATCTGCCATGAATATCTTCAGAAAATAATTGATTTTCGTCTCTCAAAATATAGTTTTTAATTCACTTTCCTTTCTCAACTAGGATTGATTTTCCTCTCCATGTTTGACAAGGGTTCCTGGAAGATTCAAAGGTGATATTCTGCCACATGATACTCCTAATGTCACTCTTCAAAACCGTGTAAAAACCTTCTAGAAAGCTTCTTGAAATGTGGCCCAACGACAGCCTTGAAAATGCTTCGCAGAAAGACTTATCAGAAATTCCATATTTTCCTTATCCTCTGCTCATATTTACAGCATCATAACTTATGCATTCCACCACCTTTCTGGATGATTATTGATTTTGAACTTCTCTAAAACATATATTCTTCAAATTTGGGCAGAGAACTTCATGATTTTCATCCCTTAAGTCCAGCAGAAAGGTCCTTAAAAAGGCTTCCTAAAAAGCTGATGGAAACAGTCTTATCGAGGTACCAACTTTGAGCACAGCCTCCAGCTTCCTCCTTATCACTCTGGACCAACTCTTTGCTTGTTGTTATATTAGAACATGTGGTCTTCAAATATTTCCAGGCCTTTCTTCATAATTTTACTTGAAAGTTCTTCAAAATAGTTTCCCAAAAAGAAGAAAATAAGGCAGATTCTAATACTCTGTTTTTTGCTTTTCTGCTTTTCTGCAATTGTTTTGCACGGCAACTTTCTCCATCTTCTCTTGAGTTTTATGATCAATAAATGATCAGAGTCCATCCTTTTCATCACTACTACATGTGAAGTGCCTTGATTGCTCCATTGTAGCTCTCTTTCTCCTTAACTGCTTCTCAAAGTACCTAAGAAAATAACAAAATTAAATTGATCTTTTTAAGGAAAAAACTGAGCAAAAGTGTAAAGGTTTGAACTATAAATTCGTCACATTTTATGCTCCTATAAATTGCTAGGCCACCATAGCCCGGGACAACTTTGTCATGACTAGACATCTATAGATTGGGCCATCGCCATTCAGGCCACCACCCAGTAGTCCACCACCATAATTTCAGGTCGCCGTTGAGCAAAAAACTGCCCTTTCAAGAGGGTGGTTCAACAATTGACGAATGAGCAGGATTATGCCCATCACCCACAAAGGCACCAAATGAGAGGAAGAGGATTGAATCCATAAGCTTTGGATTTGGAAGGCGATTGGAACCACCGTATGCATGACCGACATTGGTAGACGGCGTTTGGATTAGCGCGAGAACAAGTGTTGCTAGAGAGGATAGGTTTTCCATCAATCTTTATCTTTAAAATCACTAATCTTTTCAAATTTATATGAGATATATCTATGAGAATTTAATCATTTTGCTCATTTTGAAATAAAATATTCAAAATAAAGTTACTATTAACCTTTTAATAGTTAAAACGTGAGAAAATTCTCAACAATAAAAAAATAGTATATTTCTTGTATGTATTCATTCCCTCCTTTTCGACCTCTTTCTTTTTATGACTTTTAGACTATTTGCATAATTGTTTTTCTCATTTACTACTTTTCTTCAAGGAAATTTGGGTAGCTAAAGTTTTCTTTCTTTTGAATGAAGGGCCGGTGCGGCTGTCCTCAAGCCTTGATTAATGAAACTGTCGAATACAAGAAGGGGACATTGAGCCTAAACCCCTGATTACAATAAGCATATAGAGAACATCCTGAAATACTATCGTGAATCTTTACCAAATAATTGTATTCAACTAGGCACCAACTAGCAAAAAGCGCTCTACTGGCAACTCTATTTGCTTTAACATAGCGGTGACATAACGGAAAAATAACCCGATTACAACATAGCATAATTACCAAACGCACAGCTTTCCTATTATGTTACCGCCGGAGGATAAATCCAATGACACTTAGTCTCACCCTGCCACTAGGAGGTAGCGACCATTTGACGAAGCAAAAAACTCGCTACCTACCTACAGCAAACAAAGCATTCTGAGTGCATACACAGGCGAAAAGCCTGACTAGTCCTATACAACAAATCTAGGAATTTATTACTTGCAAAACGCGCAACAAAACTAAACAACTGAAAAATATAAAAATTGTAAAGAAAATAGAAACCTGGTCTAGGCCCAAGTAGTGAGCCCAAGCCCAAGCCTTAGAAGCAAGGAGAGCCCAGCCAACAAGCCAGGCCCAACCTAGTTCTGGTACAGCTCCACCGCCAAGCTGCATAACCTGTAGCACCACCACCTGCACCGTCGTCACCATCCACCATCTGTCACCCGGTCACCACCAGCCCAGCCATCCTCTATCTCTAGATCGGATATGGAAATATCGATATTGTCAACCCAGATCCGCCAACCACCCTTCAACTCAGCCCTCGCTACAACCCGAAAGCTAACCCAACCGGCAAAGAAACCCCGCAACGGCTCCCTCAGCAACCAACCCCGCTAACCAAAACTAGATCTCCACCCGACAGTGTCCACGATCTCCTCCTCCACCTTCCTCAAACTGCGACGGCCCAGATAACCTCTTGCATTTGAGGACAATACTTCCTCCACCGACGTATCCGTCCGACGACAGAGCCCTGAGGGCACGCCGCCGGACAAAGAAGGGAGAGTTTTTATCGAAACCCTAGAGAGAGATACGAGAAGTCGAGTTGTCTTTTTAAATTTTCTTTCTTTACATTACTAAGAGTTTAAATTTGTAGATTAATATGCATATTTAAAAACCAATCTTCAATTATTTTTTTGTTTAATCTAACTTTGACACAAATTTGACCCTCCTTAACAATATTTCTAGCTACGCCACGGTATACTGATTAGATTTTCATAGGTATTCAATTCGTAAACAAGTATGCCCTTCCTCACTTGTGTTCTAAGTTTTTTGGGATGTGGTGGCTAATTGTTGTATAACGTTATGACCTATATTGAAAGAGCTGGAGAGCTTCCGGTCGGATAAAGTTTTGAGACTAAAAATATGGGATAGTATAAAAAGAGGTTTGCGGTGGTGAAGCTACTTGGGAATATTAGATTTGCTGGCTCATCAATATTGGCTAGTAGATACTCTAAATATTATCCACAATCATTCTCCATACTCGAACAGTCTGCACAAGAAGGACAAAGGTACTAAAGGGCATAAAAACGACAATCGTGGTGGTGGAGACCACCAAGCAACACAATGCCACTGGTCCGGTGACGTCCACAAACATAAGTGGAGTACCAGTTCGACAACTATTACTAGGTGCAGAGTTAGGTGTATATACCCAGATCGAGAATGAGTGTGAGGGGATTATGGAAAAATGTGAAAAAGATGGGATAAAGCATGAGAGGTGGAGCTGTATGAGGATGTGAGAAGTGAAAGTAAATATGGGCATTTGGAGAGGAATTGGGCTGGAGCAAAGAAAACGATAATGAAAATGAGACATAAAGCCTTAGATTTGAGACAGAGCTTAGGAAAAACTCACCACTTTGGGTGGAGACACCCTAAACTATTGGATATGAAAACCCCAAATCCTAAAGCTCAAGCGCTCATTTGGTGTTACAAGTTTCACCACAACATGAATTGCCCAAAATATTTTAAAATTATAAAATTAAAACTCTTAATGAAATCATCTACAAATTCAAAAAGTGTGTGACAATTGAATGGTCTTAGAGCACCTTTAGCTTACTCTATTTTGGCTCCTTAGCTATTTAAGAGAGCATTTTTAGTTTTTTTATCTATTTTAGCAGTTGTACCAAACTTCTAAATAGTTTTCCATTATAACTTTTAGTTATCTCGCTTCCAAATATAGAGAGCGAGATGAGGCTCTCTATAATTTAAAACATTCATTTTGAGTTTTTTTTATGTAATTTATAAATATATTTAAACTATTTAATCTTTATTTAAAAAATAACTAGAACAAAACACACACCCGATGGGTGTGAACAATTATTAATTAAATAGATGTGAAAAAACTTTTTTCAAAAGAAGTGGGGAGTTACTACAGATAGTGGGAAGTTTTGTCTTGAATGAAATGCACATAGTGGCTAAGTGGGAAGTTATCTTCATATGAGTGAAATATTTTATTTTTTTTAAATTTTGATTTTATTATTTACCTCCTTATCCCTTAATTATTAAATATAATCTCAAATTAATATATGATGCAAGGATCTATATGCAATTTCATATGCATTTTGGCTAACAAAACCTCTTCTATTATCTTAATAAGTCTGCAATCACATGCTCTGCATGTGCAAGAATTTTTTTACTAAAAAATTAATATTTATAAATAGTGTTAGATATCTGCAGATAGTGGGTAGGGGAAGTAAATGTAATGCAGATAGTGGGTAGGGGTAGTTATCTGCAGAAGAAATTTTTTGTTTTTTTTTTTTTTACTTTTATGTTATTTTGTTAATTACATTTATATCCCTAATTTATTAAATATTAATTTAATGTAACTTACGGTGTGAGGGTATTTGAGTATTTTCACGTCCACTTTGGCTAACAAACCTTCTTCTCTTAATAATAGTATAGATAGTATAGATATAATAAAACATAAACATTTATTTTGCCGCGGGCAAGAAATTGGTTCCCCTATTCAAAATGGAAGCAATAGCCATGTAACGAGAAAAAGAACACAAAACAGTTGATCGGCGCTTCTCTAATTCCGAATGGCCGAAACCCCTTTACCAGAGCGAGACAATTTACCGAACCCATCCAAATTATAAACCGCACAGTTTTCCACTTTTCCCTGAATCGTGGGATAGTAAAAAGTATATAAAAAATAAAAACCCATTCTCCCATTAAACCCTGTAAAGAGTCTCTGAAGTCCCGTGTACAAGAACAACCCAAAACAACCAAACTCTTGTCTCAGTTGAGTTCAACTTAGTTTCACCTTCAAATTTTGTGGGCAACCAACCAAATTGGTGTTGCCCTTGTTTGTCTTAGTGGGGAGAAGAGTGGTATGGTGTGCTTTCTGTGTCAAAAATGTTGAAGGAACCAGCGATGCTGGTAGACTGTGAGTAGTCTCACTCACCCTTTTTGTTTCTCTATCTCCATTAAACTTGATTGCTTTATTGTTGATTGCAATTAGGGCTGTCAATTCCGACACGACCCGATAACACGACTCGAAACCCGCACGAAATAAAGCGGGTTGAACCCACACGATTAAAAAGCTGGTCAGCCATGGGTCAACCCGCCATGACCCATTTAATAAATGGGTCGGCCACAGGTCAACCCGCCAACACGAAGTGAACCCGTATAACCCGATTATGCTATACTTTATCCTGAAATTTTAGATGTTGGAAGTACTTGATCATAGGATTAGACAATTTGAAATATTTTTCTTTATAATTATTGGATTAAATTATTTATGAATTATATATAATTATTTATATTCTTCATCTTGTGGAGTTTTTAGTGAATTTAATCAATTTATGTATTTTTTTAGTTAAATTGGTTGCATTGTTAACTCTTAAATGAGTCATTTTGTCAAATACAACACAACCTATTTATTAAATGGGTTAAGCGGGTTGGAAACGGGTAACCCGTTTAATAAATGGGTTGGGTTTGGGTTTAAATTTTTGTCACGATTATTAAATGGGTTGGGTTTGGGTTTGTATCTTGCGACACGACAAATACCTTGACCCGACATGAACCCAACCCGACACGACCCATTGACAGCCCTAATTGCAATTGTAATTGTTTGATTGTTCTTTAGATGGTGTTCCGGATGTGTCAAGGTTTTAGAGGATCACATTTTCTCCGAGGAACCCAGCCACTTTCGTTAGGAGTGCAGCGGGCCATGTATTATTGGGTCTTCTTCTACATATTTGTTGTTCTTGATTATCACTGGGTTGATATTGTTGCGTGTATTCTGCAGAGCCAATTGGCTGGAAGATACGTACATTCCAGGGAAAGCGAAATCTCAGCTTCTCGTGAAAGGATACTCGAAAATGGTCTGTTTTCTTGCGTTTTTGCTCTTTCAATGTTTGGCTTGTTCAAGCTTTTCTTGTAGTCACCGTATGCCATTACCTAGGATTCCTTGGAGATATGTACCGTCTTCAGAAAAGGATAATTGAAATTTTGCACCAGGTGTTTGGGTCAGTGTGGATAACTAAAGTCAGGGTCTGGTGTTAGAGGTGCAACTTGAAAGTAGACAAGTTGAAGGGATTATGCAGTGAGTATATGAAGCAGCTTTGATTGGCCAAGCATTAATTCTTTGGACGAGTATGTGATCCCAGAATATTTGATCGATCAAATAAACGTTTCCTGTCGATCGAGGAGAAATTTAACTTGACTGTCTACAGGATATGTGGTAACTGGTAAAGAATGTTTGTTTGTTTTCCCTTGCAGAAGGCCTAGCAAGAAGCATTATTGCTTCGATCGGCAAAATAAATGGTGTTCCATGCAAGTGAAATTAAATAGGAAAGAAATCCCCCAAGATCCAAAGAAAATGGGAAAGAATTAATCTTCTGAATCTCCTCTTCTTAGCTTCAGCTCGTCTACGCGTGATTGACAAGTGTAAATTGAAACACAAGTTTCTCAAAACTAAAAACCAAGCATTGTTAAAATTAACTCATGCATTCTAACAAAAACTTTCTGTATTTAAGGTATAGTAAATTCTTCCATTACTAAACATAAACCAGTCATTATTACATAAAATATAGCTAGAGAAGCATTTAAACATAAAGTGATCAATAGATCAAAGCGCAACAAATCACTTGTTATTTCCTAGTATACCATATCCTCTAACTACTCCTTCGAGCTTCTTGGTCGAAATTCGTGTTCAAGTTTTGTTTGCCAAAAGAGTCATTGTATCTTGGAGAAGGTTGGCTCTTTTTTGGAGCTGGTGGACACGAACAGCCTTCACAGGAGCGGTCTTCATGAGAATGGTCTTTCTTGTTGTCTCCAGCCATCGTCCACTTGTTGCCTTCTTGCGACATATTTGAAAATCTCGTCTTGATTAATCTAAATTAGCTAAGTACCGATCAAAGTTTCAATCACAATGTGCTTTGAGAATAAAGTGTGAGGAATACAGAGCCCAAGACCTCCTTATATAGATAATTTCTTTCCCAGATCCAAATGGATTCCTAGCTAGTAAAGCTGAGACAGAGACTAAAGAAACCAGGAAAGAATAATATTACAACCCAACACAAAGAGGAAAAGCATTAATTTTCTTTCACGAAAAAATTGGAAAAACAAAAAAATATCTCTGATATACGTGAGCGTACATGAATGTGGTTAAGCTATGTACTTTGTCACCCCGAACTATAGAAATGGCTAAGCTATATACATCTCTGGTTCAGTTCTAGTGACCGTTCAAGTCTATGAACATAATCAGCTCGATCTGTTATGTCAAATAATTTGTTGACGTACATCATAAGTTAAACTAGAGTAGAAAAATCATAAGCTAATCTCAATTACAAAGAGTTCAACACGTACATTTTCTGGTACACTCACTCTAAGGATATATGAACCCATACGTGCATGTATATGGATAGAGGATAGTTTGGGGACTTGGACATGCCTCATGTCAGTAGAGATTTGTTGTTAGTTAGATATATATTCTGTGATTGATCATGTGTCTATGCGTATGAAGTCATATCCAAACTGCTTCTTGTATTGAAATTAACGGTGAGGTTTAACATATGAATCTATTTATCTTGGCTTCACAATACTAATTAAGAAGAGTTTAAGCTTTGCTTCATGCAGAGATCATTATCAAAACATATATATAACTACGTACACTCTTAAACCAAAAAACGATCTCAATTACGAGGATCTCATCCGGTAATTCATTTTGTTCTGTGGTAGAAAAGGACTTGCGGAAAAGTTAACTCATTCTTGTTTATTTTTCATTCGTCCTCCTCAGCCTCATCTCTGGCTTCATCTTCTGATCAAGACCTAACTGAAAAAAAGCGGTCGGAGGTTATGAGATTAGGAGAAAAGAAAAGAATTAAAAAGTCTAGCTGTCTAATCAATTAGTCATTAGTGGATGATGTGATTATGGGATTCAAAACTCAAATTGTACTGTTAAAGATTTGGATGAGAATTGATCGAGGACTAATTAAGGACTAACACTATGCCAATATTTGAATCAGACGACACGCATCAGACAACTACACACATATTTTCTGTCGTCTGAAAAATTCAGACGACAATAAGAATTATTCTATTGTATATGATTCAATCATACAACAGTTACTATAAAATAGGTGTGATGTACGTTGTCTGCGTTTCTTTAAGGGACAATAGATTTTCAGATTGCTGTTGTCCAAATAGGTAGTTTCAGACAACATAATAAATGATGTTGTTGTTTTGTACGTAGTTATTCAAACAATGGTTGAAATTTGATGTCGTCTGAATAAATTTAGTCAGACAACTCTTTTCACAGTGTTATTGTGCAATTAATGATCAGACAATCACCATAATTTTATGTTGTCTAATATTTTCAGTTCAGACAACATCTTTTGTTGTCTGTTGTGTGATATTGTTACATATAATTAGTCTTTAATTTATGTTGTCTATTTTTAGGGTTAAAATTTATTCTGCTCTAGTTGACTTATATACATCTCAACACTTGGACAAAATTAAAAAATAAAACTTCCCTCTACTTTTGCCTTCCCAAAACAGTTGAGCCCGCCCTCAGCTCAAACTCTTTCCCAAAAACCCAAGCCATCATCACCTCTCTCTCCCAAAATTGTTGTCCTCAACGATCTCACCTCTCTCTCTCTAGATACAAAGTCCTGACCTCTCTCTCATCAATCAGCCCTATGCCAATAAACTCTCAGCCTTCTTTCTCACTCATCCATGCACATCTCAATCGAAGCTTTGTAGTCGTCTCCCTCAATCGAAGCGTTTGAGGTTCTTGAAGCTAACTGCTCCCTCTTTGAGCTAGGTACGAACGATACTTTACAAGTTTGTTAGGGTGTCAGGGTTGATTTGGATATGGGATTAGGGTTTCGAATTCAAATCGATTTTTGAGTATGTTTGATTTTCTGGATAACATGGATTTGGGGATTGGGGTAGAATTCGAATTGGGTTTAGGGTTTGTTATTAATTTCAATTTGGGGGTTGTCAAATTTGGGGGTATTTTGTTGATTTCAATTTTGGGGTTGTGTAATTTATAAACTGCATCTCAAATTTGTAATTTTAGGGTTTGTATGATTTTGAACTTGTTTGCTGTTAATTTAGAGCACAATGGTTGTGAAAATGCAACTTTTGGTTTGTAATATGGGCAGATGAATTGAGCTTATTTCTTTGTATGATTATGAACTTGTTTGCTGTTGATTTTGATGACAATGATGGTTGTCAAAATGTTACTTTTGGTTTGTAATATAGGCAGATGAACATAGCTTATTGCTTTGTATGATTTTGAAGTTGTTTGCTGCTGATTTCGATGACATTGCATGGTTGTGAAAATGTAACTTTTGGTTTGCAATATGGGCAGATGAACTGAACTTTGATCTTATTGTTGGTGGAGAAGTATATATAAGCTTATTTATGGTGGAGGAGTATAACCTTATTGCACGCTGGTGGAAGAGTATAAGCTGAAGTGAGTATTTCTTATCATATATTCTCTTATTCGATCCATACTAGCTAGTGATGCATATATATATATATAGGTTTATAAGTTTAAAGCATATGTTTGTTGAAATGCCTAGTTGTGATGACATGCATATCATATACAACATGTAATAGTTGCGATAAAAATGTTTGATAAGTATGATGTTTACTTGTGGGAATTCTTTCTAAGTTGTATTTTTTTGTTTTTTGTTGTTTTTTTCTTTATAAGATGGACAAATCATGGATGCATGGTGACAGAAGATCGCGAGATTTTCAGTTAGGGGTTGAAGAGATGATTCAGTTTGCATTAGAGAATGGTTGTGATGTTAATAGAATATCTTGACCTTGTTTGAATTGTGCACACGTTAACTATCATAAGGCTAGGGTTGTGAAAGATCATTTAGTCGAGTTTGGCATATATAGAACATACACAAAATGGATTAACCATGGGGAAAATTCAGAGAATGAAGGGTATTCAGAAACTGTAGAGATGGAACCTAATCACATAGGTATAGGGGGGCATGATGATGAGAAGTTTTCAGAAGACTCTGATGAGTTTTTAAGGTTTGTCGATGATGGTGATAAACCTCTTTACCCTGGTTGTACCCATTTTACAAAGTTAAATGGACTTGTTAAAACGTATAATCTGAAAGCAAAGCAATGGTGATGCATGCTATTCTAACATGTTAATACTGATCAGAATATTGCTTCCAAAAGGTAATGAGATACTGGTTCTTTCTACGAGGCCAAAAAGATGTTGTGTGCGTTGGGAATGGGCTACAAAAAAAAAATACATGCATGCCCTAATGACTGTATTTTATATAGGGACAATCATGTTGATGCCACTAGCTGCCTTGCTTGTAGTATATCTAGGTGAAAGTTGGGAAAGAATAATGTAGAGAAAGAAGGGGTTCCAGGTAAAGTTTTGTGGTATTTTCTACCTATACCTTGGTTCCGAAAGATGTTTCAATGAGCGAGTCAAGGATGACAAATTAAGGCATCCAGCTGATTCCCTTGCTTGGAAGTTAGTGGACGATAAGTAGCCTGCTTTTAGTTCAGACCCTAGGAATCTAAGGCTCGCGCTTTCCTCCGACGGCTTCAATCCCCACAATTCCCTATCTAGTAGATATTCTTGTTGGCCTATCATATTAGTGAGCTACAATCTTCCTCCATGGCTATGTATGAAGAGGAAGTACATGATTCTCACTTTGTTAATCTTGGGACCTAAACAACTTGGAAATGACCTTGATGTCTACCTCCAACCGTTGATAGATGATTTGAAGATTTTGTGGGGTGGGGTTGAAGGGGTCTATGATGCTTATAGGAATTAGTACTTCAAACTAAAAGCAATCCTCTTTTGGACAATCAACGACTTCCCGGCATATGAGAACTTATCAGGCAGCATTGTGAAAGGATACAATGCATGTCCTTTTTGTCTAGAAGACACCAAACCTCATAGGCTCACTCATGTTCAAAAGATATCGTATCAACAGTATCAAAGATTCTTACCACATCACCATCCATATCGAAGGGAAGCAGCAGCTTTCGATAACACTGAAGAAGCTGACATCGCTCATGTTCCATTAAGGGGATAGGAAGTGTTGGAAAGAGTGGAAGTGTTGGAAAGAGTAGAAGGGTTGAACATGCCTTTTGGTAAAAAGCATTGTCATCCTTCATATAAGGGTGTTGAAGATGTGAACAGACCATGTTGAAGAAGAAATCAGTTTTCTTCGAATTGGAGTACTGGAAGTTTTTACCTGTTCGACACAATCTAGATGTCATGCATATCAAGAAGAATGTATGTGATGCAATCATTGGAACATTGCTGAACATTCCTGGGAAAATAAAAGATGGGGTGGCTGCTCGATTTAATATGGTTGCTATGGGTATAAGGACTGGTTTGATGCCTGATACTTCGAGAAAAAAAGTAGAAGTTACCGTTGGCAAGCTGGAATTTAATGTTAGAAGAGAAGAGAATAGTTTGCACTTCTTTTTTAGGTATGAAGTTAGCTGATCATTTCTGTTCTAATGTGAGGAGTTTAGTGTCAATGGAAAATCTTCGGCTTGTTGGCATGAAATCGCATGATTGCAATATAGTGCTCCATGACTTGCTCCCCATTGCAATTCGTTATGTTTTAGATAAAAAGTCATTGACCAAGAAGAAGGAGGGTAAGTCATCAACGGCCTCCAACCCCGAAAAACATGGCTTATAGTTGTTAAAGCGAGGTTGTGTAACTATGCATAGGATTGTGTGCCAAAAATCCTTGGTGTAAAGCTTAAAGTCTTGTTTAACAAGAAGGGTTCGCCTTATGGTGCTGCAGCGAAGGAAATGCAGTCATACATTGGGGTACCTATTTAGAGACCTACTTGGAAGCAAGTGCTAAGAGATCGTAAAAATAAGATATGGCAATGTGTTGAGGTATTCAAATGACCCCTTTGTTTATTTCATTAATGTAAACAGCAACTTCTTCATAGACTTGGTTTTAATCTGAACAATTATCATCTGTTTAGATGGCATTTGAGGAACCGCTGGAGGCAAGAAAACTGGTCCTACCTTCAGCTTCTCAGAAGTGGAGAGAATTCAAGAGCAAGCTGACTACACACTACATCATACCTTTTAACACGTCAACAGTACTACTCTTGTAGTATCAAAGACACAGTGAACAAAGAATCAAAACATTGAATTACTTCTACGTACTAGTATGAAAATTGTAAGGCTAGCTTGTCCCCTTTAAAAACAGAACAAAGAAGTTATGTGAAAATCTAGTGACTTCACATCATCTGTATGTGATACATATGCCTGTTGAAAAGTGGTGCAGGAAATCACAGTTACACCAGCCAGTAAAAGTTTTTTAGTTTCCTGCATACAATTTTTTATTCTTTTTTGGTTACATGGAAGAGACCTGAAACAGGCTTAAAACAAAAAAAATTGACAAAGAAAGACTTGGCCATTACAGCTAAATCCCAGAGGTCTTGACACTCCATAAAAGGCTGCTAAAAAAGCTTGAGTACCATGAGTTGGAGGAGCTAATGGTGAGTACGCCATATGGTCATGCTCAATGCTCAGCAGACATATTGCATTATCTGAAAATATAGGCGAGGAAACATCCTCATAGGTTTCCATGATCCTTGGATGGCAATCAATCAAAGAACTGAGAAAGAAGGCTTTGTGAACTTAATTTGATGACCAAGGCTTGTTTATCAGTCATTCTCAGCCAATTGGTAGATGATGAGCCTAGATTTCTCACATCACAAACTCAGCGTGAATGATTTTCTTGGTGTCTGTCTCTTTACTTCCCTTGTGTCGCAGGACTTGATCGATCTCATCAACTTGATGAAACCGGATTATGTGTAATGTTGACATTTTGGCCGTCTCTTTTTATGCCTTTGTTTGCTACTTAATTGCTAGCTTTGATTTCGTTACTGAATCATTTAATCATTAGTGTGGAAATAGTCCTTCAGAATGATCAATGAAATAGATCTCAAGAATTTCATTATCGCCAGCTAGTGAGGTCTTTTTTAACAAAACTTGGCATTTTTTATATCAAGAATTCAAGATGATAGAGTTTCACTAATTAGCTAGCAGCTTTGATTGGTCAAGCATTAATTCTTTGGACGAGTATGTGATCCCAGAACACTATAATTGTATTTTATCGATCAACTATTTTAATTGGAAATTCATGTTTGGAGTTATACATCTGTTTGAGTTTGCTTGATTGTGATTCAATTAGAAACCTTTACATCAGTTAGTCCTATATTAATTGAAAACTGTTCCATTCTTGTAGTTGTATGATGCTAGCAAGCTTTATATCATATAGAATTTTAGATTAAAGAACTAACATAGGCCATTTGAGAGGTTTTGGTGTTCTCTGGGCTATCAGAATCTTGGCTGTTAGGAAGATGATGCAGTTGTCTATGTTGATGAATTTATGTAAATGAACAAAAGAAACCCAGAAATTAATTCTGTAAATGAAAACATGAATTTCCAAACTACCAAACAGAGAATAGGAGAAGATTCTGGGAGATCAGTACCAAAGTACTGTCAACTCAACCCCCTCATTACGTCGTCTGACTGGCCGTAATGTCCCTCCGCGCCACCATAAGTTCATAACCACCACCAACCCCCTCAAAACCACTGGTAAAATCAATAAACAGGTCGCTGATACGAAATCCGTTCTCGCCTTGACAACTCGCAAACTACTCCCCAATAATACCACCACTGACTTCGCTATTTTTTAACAGTTTCAGTGAAAATCTGAAAATTTCAAAGTCTTCTCCTTTGCTATTTTTTAACAGCACTCACTCCTTTTCTTTGAAACCCACCTTAATAAACATGTGATTGAGAAAATTTTCTGGGAATCTAACGCCAAAGACAGTAGATTCAAAAGAGCTTTCCTGGGTATAGCAAAAGCGCTTTCCTGGGTTCGTGTTCAGGCTGTTCCTGTGCGATCATTTCATGCCAAAATGTGGCTGCCTTTTAATTGCCCAGAAAAATCTTTGATGAAATGTTGTTCCAGGTGTTCAATGTTCTCCTCAATAACATGGTGTTGGTACTTGGCAGCGGTTTAGGGAGGCAAGAATTAGAGAAGATGATTTGGGTGGGACTCACGTAATGAGTTGTTGAAACCTGAAATTAGGTTGACTTGTTGTGATTTCTTTAACCAATGGATGCCGGACAAGTGTTTCGTCCGCATTTGTCAACTTTGCGGGCATCGATGTTTGTTTGTTTTCCATTATTGCTTCGATAGGCAAAATAGATGGTGTTCCATGCAATTGAAAATAGGAAAGAAATCACCCAAGATCCAAAGAAAATGGGAGAGAGATCTTCTGAATCTCCTTTTCTTAGCTTCAGCTCATCTATGCGTGATTGACAAGTGTAAATTGAAACGCAAGTTTCTCAAAATTAATAACCAAGCATTGTTAAAATTAAGGGTGTTTTTATTTGAACCCAACAAATTTCTAAATAGACCCAACAGCTAAAAAATTGTCCTTTATTTTCTAATTTTGCCCTCATTGTAATACACCCAGCATACACAAACCCACAAGTATAGTTGTTGCTATTGTTTACCGACGACGATCCAGAACAAAAGAAACCACTGAGATCAGCCGTCATGTACATATCAACCTTCATCCGTTCACCTTATCTAGATCAGCCACACCAAAATAAGATAAACAAATCACATTTTGATTTTTCTAAACAAAGCACAGATGAACCCAGACGGTATCTTCATTTGGGTTCAATGAGATGGTACAAATCGATCGACCATGAAGAATGTGGACGTCAAACTGGCCATGTACATATTGGGAAAGTAAAGTTCTTGGATCATCTTTAATGAATTGAGAATTTGTGATTGATGCCCTTGCTGGAAAATTTATTCTAACTTAAACAGCTTGTTAGTGGATTTTGGGATACTAGCTGGCTAGTCTTCTCAATTTGTTGTTAGAATATGTGGACTTAACATTATCTGAATCACATTAAGATTAGACCAGTTGATTTAATCCTATGTAGATAACAAGAAGTACATGAATATGACTCTAATTCTGGTTATCTATTGAGGAGTATGTCTCTTGATAGAAGTAGGAAGCTCATTAGTAATTAACCTGTATTACATCAAGTGTTGGTGATAAATTCTAGGTCTCCTATCTCGATAAACATGAAGCAGTGTTGGACTCCTTATGGGATGAGTCTAACTCGTTTGTTTTGGCCAATATAAATAGGGAGCAAAGTCCCTGTATTCAACACCGAGTATTGCATATTGTTCAGCCCCATTCTGAAGCTTTTGGTGTTGACATACAGAAGACTTTCTTCTCGAGTTCTGCAGCTGCTATTCATTCTTGTTTCCAGTTGTTCAAGATGTCTAACCTTGGTCAAGTTGTTTCTGCAGGGATCCAGAGCGTCAATGATGCAGGTGGAGTCCTAGTTCTACTAGGAAAGCTATTCTGCAGATTATGTGATTGTTATGCAGCTGGTTTATTGTTCTTGATGTGTGTTGTATGATATGATCTTGTGGTTAATGTGTTATTTGTTGCATCATCAAGATTTTAACAAATGGTATCAGAGCTTAGGAATTTCATAAAACACATATCATGCGTTTTTGTTTTTATTCAGAAAACCATACTATGAAAATTATTTTCTGGAAAATAAAATATATTTTCTAGAGCTAATTTCATTTTACCTCCCTAACATTTACATGTTAAATCAGTTGTGGCCCTACACTTTTAATTTCATCACATGTATCCCTATGCTTTCCAATTTAATCAATCATGTCCAATAATTCATTTTTTTGTCAAGTATTTTGTAAATTGAAAATGTGGCTCTAATGGACTCCCTTGTATGATGACGATTCAATAATGTGGCATGCAAAATTATATCGTATGTGACTACAATTTCAAAATACATCACACAATATTTGACAAAAAAGCTAAGGGTTAGACAAGATTGATTGAAATTGGTACGTACAGGGGCACGCGTGATGAAATTAAAAGTGCAGGGGCACAAATGATTTAAGGTGTAAAGATCAGGGAGGTAAAATGAAATTTTCCCTATTTTCTATTTAGACTAAAGCAGGCCTTAAGTGGTTTTAACCCCGGTTTTAGTACTAATCCAACTCATTAAACAGGCCCAAACCCGAGTCCAATATTTACATATTATTTAAAGAATGTTACCGTTAGAACATAAAGGTCATTTTTGCTTTAAGGGATCGGATTGAGTTAGAGCTCACTGAGATGAATTCTCAGTTATGGGATTCAAGACCCCTCTTTAGAATTGATTGGATCATGTGGAAGGGTTGAAATTTATTGCTTGTTTTCTTTTGCTTCCGCTATAAAATAATTGTTGCAGCGCTGTAGCAGAGGCCAAGGTATGTTCATTGGGAATCCCAGAACTTGTATTTCAATTTCTGCATATGGAAAGGGTTGTCATATGGATTACTGTTTAGCATATGGAAAGGGTTGTCATAATCATATTTGGAAAGCTTGATCATGCATATTGAAGGATTTCTGCATATATGGTTGAATGCCTTACTGTAATCGTGTGATATGAAGTTTTGTTTTTGGAAATTGTATGGTTACTGTGATGGTATGATTTGATGATTTTGATTGAGTATTGTTTGTTTTAAGTATGCTATGGTTTTTAGTTAACAACTAGAAATATATCTCCCAACATTAAAATCTGCAGTATTGTTATTATCATAGCATAAATTAATAAGTTCATACAGAAATTGAGCATATGGTTATTAATTCTAGTTTTGTGATTCTTGGAAAATTATATTGATTATTTTGCACAAAGCAAATCTTCACTGTCGTTTTACAAAATTTGAGTATTAACAAAACTGAAACTTGTGTTACTGCATTTAAAATTGCACTTATATTTTGTCTTCCAAAGAAGTTGTTCACTGTGTAATTTTGAATGCAGAACAGCATCATATGTAATCACAACTATCTATTTAGATACCTTGAAGCTTTTCTTGTCCAAAGATCTTGACTGATTCAAGGAATGACTGATTTTTGTAAAATGCAGTATGGTGATTTAGAACTTTAGAATGTTGAGTTTTATGCCACAAAGGTGTTACTTGATATTAATTCAGTTATGGGGTTTTATGGAAAACTAATCATGTATCTGCCTAATTTTAAAGCTCATGACTGCTCTTGAATTTTATGTCTTTTGCTTTATTTTGTGTGTGTTATTCAAATACATGATTTTATTTTAAAGATAAACACACAGATAAAATCTTTTACTGCAAAAATCTTATTTTCTTTATTTTTCTGTGTTTTTAGGTCTAAATGTGGTCACTATAGGCCAAATTCAGTTGCTAAATGGATGGAATTATAAGAAGTGGAGAAACCAAGTTGAATTTTATCTGTCTATGCATCAAAATATGGATCTTTGCTTGATTGAGGAACAGCCATTAGAGCTAGACACTGAGAGCACAGAAGAAGATAGAAAATACTATAAGGAGTGGTATAGCGCCAATAGGAAAGCCAAAAATGTGATAAGAACCTCTATGTCTGACACAGTTAGGGGCTCGATCATTGAGCCAGAGCTTGCCATGGATTTCCTAGAAGCCATAGGAGACAAATATCAGGAGAGTGACAAAGCTGAGGCTGCTAGGCTATCCAAAAGATTTAATGAGCTGGAGTTTTCAGGAAAAGGAAGTGTAAGGGAGCACATTATGGAGCTTATTGACCTCAACTCGAGGCTGAGGGATTTAGACATGGGAGTTAAAGACTCTCAGGTTGTGCATGTGGCACTTCAGTCACTGCCTAGCACCTACAGTAACCTGAGAACCTCCTACCATGCCCAAGAGTCTAACTGGGACCTGAACAAATTAATTTCTATATGTGTTGTGGAGGAAGAGAGAATCAGAAAAGAAGGCAAACCAACTACTGCAGTAAACCTAGTTGAGAAGCCAAAATGGAAGAAAAGGAACCAACTTAAACTCAAGAAGACTACCATCACTAAAGTCCCTGGCAAACCTGCAGAACATAAAGCTGAGAAACCTTTTAAGTTTAAGTGCTATTTTTGCAAGAAAATAGGGCACATGAAGAGAGACTGCAGTGGTTTCAAGGCTTGGATGATAAAGAAGGGTGAGTCTTTTCCTAATTCTGTCTTTTCTCTAGAAGTTAATTTTGTTAATATAGCATCTCACTCTTACTGGTTAGACTCGGGCTCACCTATACACATTACAAATTCCTTGCAGGGTTTAACAAACAGGAGGACACCAAAGAATAGTGAGGTCCAAGTCTGTGTGGGGAATGGTTCGAGAGTAGCAGTTAAGGCCATTGGGACCCTGAAGATTGATTTAGGCTTAGGAAATTTTCTTTTTCTAGATAGTGTTTATTATATTCCTTCTTTGAAAAGGAATTTGATTTCAGTAGGTCTTCTAGTTAAAATTGGTTGCAAACTCATTATTGATTTCAGTGGAATAAAGTTGTTTCAGGGTTCAAATTATCTTGGCTGTGGTGTGTTTATGCATGATTATTTGAAATTAAATTGTTCTGTTGCTCAACAGGAGATTATGTTAATTGAAAATAATCTAAACACTATTGAGAATAACACTGTCACAGGTACAAAAAGAACATTGTTCAATAATAAGTCTGCAAATATATGGCATAGAAGATTAGGCCATATATCCAAAGAAAGACTAAAAACACTCGAGAAAAATAAAATCTTACCTGCATTGGATTATACAGATTTGAATGACTGCATTGAGTGTTTTAAAGGGAAATTGACAAACTTCAGAAAGAAAAAGGCCTTAAGAAGTCAAAACCTATTAGAACTAATACATACAGACATATGTGGTCCATTTAAACACAAAACTATCTGTGGAAATTTTTACTTCATCACATTCATAGACGATTTTTCCAGGTACTGCTATATCTATTTACTATCAGAAAAATCACAAGCTCTAGATGCATTCAAAATTTATAAAACTGAAGTTGAATTGCAGCTAGAGAGGAAAATTAAGTTAGTGAGATCTGATAGGGGAGGGGAGTTCTATGGAAAACACACTGAAGCAGGCCAGCAAAAGGGTCCTTTTGCACTATATTTACAGGAAAATGGCATTAAGGCTCAGTACACAACTCCCTATAATCCTACACAAAATGGAGTAGCAGAGAGGAAAAATAGGACATTATTAAACATGGTGAGAAGTATGATGTGCACTACAGGTCTACCTATATTTTTATGGGGTGAAGCTCTTAAGACTGCAAATTATATTTGCAATAGATCACCTAGTAAATCAGTAGACAAGACACCATTTGAGTTGTGGTGTGGAAGGCAACCTAGCTTGCATCACTGCCATGTGTGGGGATGCAAGGCTGAGGCAAAGTTGCCAAATGCACAAACACAGAAGCTTGAATCCAAAACAGTCAGTTGCCATTTTATTGGCTACTGTGAGAAATCTAAAGGCTATAGGTTCTATGCAGCTCAAAATTTTACCAGAACTTTTGAAACTCATCAAGCAAAATTTTTGGATGAAGGTTACAGTAATACTAATTTTGAAGACTTGTCTTTAGAGTTAGAAGAAATTACTGAAAACGAAAATTTACAGAACATCTTGCCTTTAATTCAGTCAAATAATGCAGATAATGCAGATACAGAAACTCAAAGCCAAAATCAAGTTTTAGAAGAACCAGTAGCCTTAGAACCTCATGCAGATGAACCTATGAATAATATCCATTTAGAAAATAACCCTACAGAAGAACAAATTCCAACTCAGCCTAGGAGATCCCAGAGAGAAAGAAGACCAGTATATGGGGAAAATAGTGATTTTGTAGTGTACCTGCAAGAAACTGATATCCTAGGTGAAGATAATGATCCTTCAAGCTTCAAGCAAGCTACTGAGAGCCATGAAGTACAAGAATGGCAGAAGGCTATGAAGGCTGAGATTGAGTCAATGCAGCAGAATTCAGTATGGGAATTGGTTAAACCAAACCCAAACCAAAAACCAATAGGCTGCAAGTGGGTGTTTAAGACAAAGAGAGATGCAAATGGAAATGTAGAAAGGCATAAAGCCAGGCTAGTAGCTAAGGGTTTTACACAAAAAGAAGGCATAGACTATACAGAAACATTCTCTCCAGTTTCAACTAAAGACTCATTTAGGATTATAATGGCTCTAGTAGCTCATTATAATATGGAGCTGCATCAAATGGATGTGAAAACAGCCTTTTTGAATGGAGAGTTAGATGAGGTCATATATATGAAACAACCTGAAGGTTTTGTGAAAATAGGAAAAGAAGATCATGTATGCAAACTGAAAAGATCAATTTATGGACTTAAGCAGGCTTCTCGACAATGGTATAAGAAGTTTGATTCAGTGATTTCATCTTTTGGCTTTTCAGAAAATATTGTAGATGAATGTGTGTACATTAAGACAGCTGGGAAAAATTTTATTTTTCTTATACTGTATGTGGATGATATTCTTTTAGCTAGCACTGACATAAAATTGCTTAAAGATACCAAAGCTTTTCTGTCTAAAAATTTTGACATGAAAGATTTGGGTGAGGCATCCTATGTTTTAGGAATTGAGATTAAGAGAGACAGGTCACAAGGCTTATTAGGCTTATCTCAACACAACTACATCACAAAAGTGTTGAAAAGATTTGGTATGGAATCTTGTGCTTCAGGTGATGCACCTATGACAAAGGGTGATAAACTGTCCAAAACCAAAAATTCTAAAAATGGGGGGAAGATGTCTGATATGGAAAGCAAGCCTTATGCTAGGTTAATTGGTAGCCTAATGTATGCACAGGTCTGTACCAGACCTGATTTGTCATTTGCAGTTGGAATTTTATCCAGGTTTCAGTCTAGTCCTACCCATGAACACTGGGTTGCAGGAAAGAAAGTGCTTAGGTATCTGCAGAAAACCAAATCTCACATGTTAGTTTACAGACAAGTTAAGAAGCTTGAACTTGTTGGCTATACTGATTCAGACTTTGCAGGCCATTATCCGGATTCTAAAAAGTCCACATCTGGTTATGTCTTCATGCTTGCAGGAGGGGCTGTTGCATGGAAAACCATGAAACAGTCATTGATTTCGACCTCCACTATGCAGGCTGAGTTCATAGCCATTTATGAAGGAGTCTGTGAAGGCTTGTGGATCAAAAATTTTCTATTGCATACTAAAGTATTAAGTTCAATTGTTTCAGATGCATTGAAGATATTTTGTGATAATGAGGCTGCAGTATTTTTTGGTAAAAACAGTAAGAGGTCCAACAACTCTAAACACATAGATTTAAAATACTATAGTGTTAGAGAAAGAGTGAAGCATGGTGAGATAAATGTTTTGAACATAAATACAGAGTCACAGCTTGCAGATCCCTTCACTAAAGCATTATCAGTTACAAGTTTTCAGAAGCATATCAAGAACATGGGAATTCTATCTGAATTGGAGGCTTGAGTTCAGTGGGAGCCAATTT
Organism: Rosa lucieae; assembly: GCA_024704745.1. Taxonomy (NCBI): domain Eukaryota; kingdom Viridiplantae; phylum Streptophyta; class Magnoliopsida; order Rosales; family Rosaceae; genus Rosa; species Rosa lucieae. Next base: position 29,658,998 of record CM045495.1, on the reverse strand, counting down.
TAATTTTTAGAATTTTATTTTGTGTAATAGGTTCTTGCTCCAGTTATTGTCGTCTTTGTTTTTGCTTGTAATTTTGATACTGCAGTTTCTGAATAAAATGAGGTATTTCATATATGTGTTTCTTTTGGTTTCAGCATTATTTTATTTTCTGCAGTCTTGCAAATTACAGTTTTTGAGCTTTAAAATATCAGTGTGTGTTATCAAGTGGACTTTTCTGCATTGAGGAATTTTGCAGCTTCAGTTTCAGTTTTCAGTTAAGCAAATACCAGTTCACTAGTGTTTCAGTTTTTGCTGTCAAGATTTTGAATTGTCAAAATCATTCTGTTGGACTGTGAGCATTGGATTTTGCAGGTAGATATACTTATCCAAATTTTGCTCTTATTATCACCTTGAGCTTATGTGATTGCAGTATTTGATGTTGGTGATCTTTAATCAATCTGGTTATTTAATCAAAATTGGTTTGAGGTTCTGCATTATTTTCTGTAAATTGACCAAGCTGAATGAGCTATGAGTTTTTGTGTATTTCAGTGCACACTTCAGTTTGTTGTCTATATGGGGTTATTGGTTCAGTTGTGTTGTGCACAGACAATGTCAGTCCAAGTGGGAGAATGTTAGAATATGTGGACTTAACATTATCTGAATCACATTAAGATTAGACCAGTTGATTTAATCCTATGTAGATAACAAGAAGTACATGAATATGACTCTAATTCTGGTTATCTATTGAGGAGTATGTCTCTTGATAGAAGTAGGAAGCTCATTAGTAATTAACCTGTATTACATCAAGTGTTGGTGATAAATTCTAGGTCTCCTATCTCGATAAACATGAAGCAGTGTTGGACTCCTTATGGGATGAGTCTAACTCGTTTGTTTTGGCCAATATAAATAGGGAGCAAAGTCCCTGTATTCAACACCGAGTATTGCATATTGTTCAGCCCCATTCTGAAGCTTTTGGTGTTGACATACAGAAGACTTTCTTCTCGAGTTCTGCAGCTGCTATTCATTCTTGTTTCCAGTTGTTCAAGATGTCTAACCTTGGTCAAGTTGTTTCTGCAGGGATCCAGAGCGTCAATGATGCAGGTGGAGTCCTAGTTCTACTAGGAAAGCTATTCTGCAGATTATGTGATTGTTATGCAGCTGGTTTATTGTTCTTGATGTGTGTTGTATGATATGATCTTGTGGTTAATGTGTTATTTGTTGCATCATCAAGATTTTAACATTTGTCTGTTCCATATATCGACAAATATATATTAGAATACAGGTTTGAATATAGTGGGTGAATAACCCTGGCGTAAAAGAGTTTGATAGGGAGGTTTCTATTGCCCTTAAACTGAAAATGGCTTCCACTGAGATCTTATCATTCAGAGTTTGTTCAGGCTAAAAGAGTTTGATGTTTTATTGCGTTGTCTTGAAGATGACCTGCATCTGGTGGAGTCTATTCTGGAAGTAGCAACACAAGAATATGCAGAGAAAAGAGATGTTCATGCACCAGAGTTCATAGTTCACCACACTGTCTTTCTTCCACTTGCTCCCACCCATCATATAATCCTCACGTTAATTCCTGTTCTGGAGGTTGCTGCATAATGGGAAGAATTGTATTGTATTTTACCCCAAGTTACGAGTCCCTAGCATGGTCTTTGACCAAAGAATCAATTGTTCAATTGTTAATTCTTGCTCTTGTTTATTGGTGTCCATGCTGTCTGGGCAGCCTCAAGAGCCTTAAAGATGCTCAGCTTGCTATTGTGTTTGCTGGGTTTATTTAAACAAGGTTGCTGGGTTTATTTAAATAAGGATAAAACGGAAAATATCGAATAATATTTAGAATGCTGGGTGTATTTAGATATTTGTTAGGTACATTTAGAAAGACCCAAAATTAACTCATGCATTCTAACAAAAACTTTCTGTATTAAGATATAATAAATTCTTCCATCACTGAACATAAACCAGTCATTATTACATAAAATATAGCTAGAGAAACATTTAAACAGAAAGTGATCAATAGATCAAAGCACAACAAATCAAATTGTTATTTCCAAGTACCATATGCTCTAACTACTCCTTCGAGCTTCTTGGTCGAAATTCGTGTTTAAGTTTTGTCCGCCAAAAGAGTCATTGTATCTTGGAGAAGGTTGGCTCTTTTTCGGAGCTGGTGGACACGAACGGCCTTCACAGGAGCGGTTTTCATGAGAATGGTCTTTCTTGTTGTCTCCAGCCATCGTCCACTTGTTGCCTTCTTGCGACATATTTAAAAATCTCGTCTTGATTAATCTCAATTAGCTAAGTACCAATCAAAATTTCAATCACAAAGTGCTTTGAGAATAAAGTGTGAGGAATACAGAGCCCAAGACCTCCTTATATAGATAATTTCTTTCCCAGATCCAAACGGATTCCTAGCTAGCTAGTAAAGCTGAGACAAAGTCTTTGCTAAAGAAACAAGGAAAGAATAATATTACAACCCAACACAAAAAGGAAAAGAATTTTCTTTGTGGAAAAATTGGAAAAACAAAAAAAAAAAAATCTCTGATATACGTGAGCAGGCGCACATGAATGTGGTTAAGCTATGTACCTTGTTACCCCGAACTATAGAAATGGCTAAGCTATTTACATCTCTGGTTCAGTTCTAGTGAGCGTCATTAAACGTACAATAGTCTATGAACATAATCAGCTCGATCTGTTAATGCGAATAATTTGTTGACGTACGTTCATCATAAATTAAACTAAAGTAGAAAAATCTTATGCTAATCTCAAGTACAAAGAGTTCAACACGTACATATGCTGTTACACTCACTCTAAGGATATGAAGTTATGAACCCATACGTGCATGGATATATATGGATAGAGGATACTTTGGGGACTTGGACATGCCTCATGTCAGTAGACATTTGTTGTTAGTTAGATATTTTGTGATTGATCATGTGTTTAGTCATAGGGTACAATTAAACTTTTAAAGGATATAATGCGATAATATAAACACGGAAATATCCAAACTTAATTGTTGTATTGAAATTAATGCATGGTGAGGTTTAAAATGTGAATCTAATATTCATCTTGGTTTCACAATACTAAGAAGAGTTCAAGCTTTGCTTCATGAGTTCATGCGGAGATCACCGATCATTGTCAATATATATATATAACTACACTGTTAAACCAAAAAACGATCTCAATTACAAATATCTCAACCAGTAATTCATTTTGTTCTGTGGTATAAAAGGACTTGTGGAAAAGTTAACTCGTTCTTCTTTATTTTTCATTCGTCCTCCTCACCCTCATCTCTGGTTTCCTCATCTGAGATCTAACTGAAAATAGGCGGCGGGAGGTTATGAGATTAGAAGAAAAGAAAAGAAAGAAAAGAAAAGGTGTAGTTGTCTAATCAATTAGTCATTAGTGGATGACGTGATTATGGGATTCAAAGCTCAAATTGTATTGGTAAAGATTTGGATGAGGATTGATCGAGGACTAAGGACTAGTTTCTAACTCAATTGATGGCGACATGACGTAGCTGTTACAAACTTGATGTCAAAAAGGTTGAGACATACTGTGGTATAGCAGAGTTTGTATTTCCAAAAGTTTGATCTAATACGTGATTCTGGCTTCGCACTAGAGTACGTACCTGGAAGATTCTGAGCTTTTGCTGCATGCTAAATCATCGATAAAAATTAGAACCAGAAGCTTAAACCAGAAATCAATCTCAATTACAAGGATTCCATTCAGTATTTTATTTTGTTTTTTGAGCAGCTACATGTTGATCTGTACAAGTTGGACAAAATTTTAGTTAGCTTGATTTCTAACTGATTGATGTTTTCAATTAATCTGTCCTATTATAGAGTCCGTCTACTACAAACGACTGATTAGTCTAAAGAGTCTGCAAGTCAATAAATCATTAAGCTCCTATATGGGCGTACCTAGCTTAATTATTGCTAGGAGGGAGAGGGGGGGGTCACTTGACCCTGCTCAATATTGTTAAAAGACTATTTATGTTATATTTTTCTAATTTATATGAGACATTTATGAGAATTTAATCATTATGCTCATTTTGAAATGAAATAAAGTTTTTTTTATTGTGAAAAAGAAATAAAATAAAATTACTATTAATCTTTTAATTGTTAAAACGTGAAAAAATTCTCAGCAATAAGAAAAAAATTTCTTCTATATTTTCATTCCCTTCTTTTTTTTGCTTTTTTTTTTTTATTATTAAAAGAGGTCAGTCCATTCTATAGATTCAGCAAGCAGTACAAAAACGAAACACATCTAAGGGGTCGACAGAAAAAATCGTTCCTCAGAGCACCCTAAGACTCCTATTCTAAAAAAGAACAAGAATCTAACATACTCCCAATACACCCACCTTTTATAAAGTTCACGCACCATTATTCCAAACAAAAACCTAGGAACTCCGAAGCAGGAATAAAAAACCCTCAGAGCTACTTATCTTTGCAACAAAGATCAAAATCAAATAACATAAGGAGTAGAGAATGATATGACACCCTCCACTCCATCTTCATTCATCAGAACCGCCGGTAATAATAAGCTCCCGTCAACCTCAGCCCAATTGCTAATCCACAGGCAGCCTAGCATCCAAAATGCAACCCCAATGCCCCAAACATAGGTAAAATTCCAATCCAGAGAAGTCCTACTGTCCTAGCAGCCCTTAAGACCCAAACACTGAGCCCAGGAGAAGAACATGATGCCCAAGTAGGCGAAAATGCTATGGACACCCCACAGCCTCTTCGTAGAGCTTTCAGGCCACCACCCTCCTCCATTGCAAGCCCGCACTGCCGCAAGGCCTTCCCTACCGTACGCCCAAGCCGCCGACCAATATTACCACTACAAGCTATCCCTCATTCGTCAGCGAACCAGCCCTCGTCGATCTGGCATCCACCTATAACCCTGCAATCGTCCACGCCGTCAAAGTTGACAACGCGAGTTCCAACAATCAGGCACTCGTCAATTGTGCCTTTCACCATCCTCCTAGCAGGAGCCAACATCGGACCAAAAACCGGATCCGTCAAAACTCCTCCATCACCGCTATCAGCAAACAGAAGGAGAAGGAAAAAAAGGAAAAGAGGACCTCCAGCACGCCCCCAGTCGACGCAAAATGCACCGGAGAAAGACATCATTGTGAGGCCATCTGTGGCATCAGCCATAGGTTTTGGAATTTTGTCAAAGATGAAAGATCAATGAGGAAACCCTAGCAGAGCAGCTAGGTCGGAAAAAAAAAGAAGAAGAAGTTTTTTAGACTATTTGCATATTTGTTTTTCTCATTTACTACTTTTCATCAAGGAAATTTGGGGCTACTAAAGTTTTCTTTCTTTGCATTACTAGCTAGGAGTTGAAATTTGTAGATTAGTATAGCGTATTTAAAACCAGTCTTCAATTTTTTTTTTTTTTAATCTAACATCGACACAAATTTGACCATCCTTAACAAAATTTCTAGCTATGCCACGGTATACTGATTGGATTTTCATAGGTATACAATTAGTAAACAAGTAAGCCCTTCCTCAACTGTGTTCTGTAGTCCTGGGATCGGTTTGGCTCAGCTCTATTCGAGATGCCGGAATTTTATCAAGGATGCCGATCAGTCCCTAAACATATCAGTTGGGTACAATTTCTGTACCAAACAATTAATTTCAATAGTTCTAAATGACAGAACTTCCAGAAACCTAAAAAAGTGCAGCGTTGTAAATTTGCATGCCTTCCTAATTAGTTCTCCAGTGAATTACTTCATGCACATTTCTGTCCAAAATGCAAATAAATAAGAACTTTAAAAAAAAATGATCAAATGATTTCACTCCTACCCCCATGGTGACTCGAACCCAAATAAAAAAGAACTTAGAACTACAAATAACTAAAATAAGTGAATAACAAATCTCACATAATAAAATCAATCTAGTAGATAAGTTCACAGACCACAGTAGTAATATTCACAAACCACAGTAGTGAATTGAAATTAGTTCAGTAGCTTAGACAAATTGAAATTCAGTAGCCAAATGCCTAAACGGCTAAATAAGTTCATAAAAATATGAAATGTTCAAGTTGAAAACTGAAAACTGAAAGCCTAAGAAGTCCATGCTTGTTGCAGAAAACAGAAAGTCAGAAATGATCACCATCAATTGTTTTCTAAATCATCAGACAACATTTCTTTAGAGTCATCTTCACCGACTTCAACAACTTCATCATCAGTTTCGGTACCATTCTTTCCCTTAGCTTTTGGAGGAGGACAAGAGCCTAAAGAGATTAAGGTTCCATGATCTACATACCAAAGTACACAAACACAAGGAACTGATATCAGAATGTAAAACATAATTGCAAAAATTGAAATGTAAAAACACAAACACAGAAAATTAGAATTCTTTACCTTTCTCACACTTTTCATAGAACTCATAATCTTTGATGCAAGGTGCATGTTCTATGCATCTAATATCATTCCCCCTCAACCAACTTTGTAGATAAATCAATGCTTCAACAAATTTAGGAGTCAATGAACTCTTCCTCCGGTGCGCGCTAAAAGCAAACTCCGATGCAACTATTGAAACTTGAACAACTAGTATATCTTTGGCTATTGTTGCAAGTATAGGGTATTTGGGTCCATTGATCTTCCACCATAACAGAATTGGGAACTCAAACTCTTCCTTCTCATTTGTGAATTCAAGAGAGTCTAGTAGGTATTTATCTACTTCATGTGAAACCACAGCCTCATCAAGCTCAAAAACTACTTTTCTCCAATCATTGATGTAAGATTGTCTTCCTCTGCTACCAGTACTTCTTATAGTGCTTTGTGAAGATGAGCTTTCAACCTCTCTTGGACCTCTCTTCTTTGTAGGGGCCTCTCTTTGATTGACAACACATCATGATCAAAAGTGGTATGGATTGTGGGAAGACTTGCACTAACTCTTAGAGTAACTTCATAGAACACCCTAAGAAACTTCACAAATGCTTCCACCTTATCCCATTGTCAAAGATTGACTATCTAGGGTTTGCGAATACTGTTTATTTGGGTTTTATTTTTGTCTTATTCTGCCTCCTTTTATAAACCATCTTTTATTGTCGGTGAATCTGGTTGAGATTGGTTGGGATTTAAATGAGTTTCTAGTTTGGTGGCTATTAACTAGGTTTGAAGTGAATGAAACGTAGGGGCGTAAAGGCCTTCAATTTTGTGCTTTAAGGTGGGTAGAAACTATTGTCAGCCATTAATTGAAGTCCCTTAGTGACTGCGTCAAAAGGAAACAACAGAAAAGCTGGGTTTTGTTATCAAATTTTCTTTTTTCAAAACTGCGTTTGTTTTTTACTGATGGTGTTCACAGATTTGTTTAACCTTGATTTGTAGTGTTATGTATAGAGCTGAAAGTGAGTTCTTTTCAATTGGATAGGTGGTGATTTGTTTACAGTGAGGATTCATCATGGGGGTAGGTTTTATAGCAATGAAGGTGTATTCATCATGGGGGTATGTTTTATAGAATGGAGGTGTTGATAGGCAATATAGGGGGGCTGAAGGAGTAGTGTATGTAGATGGGGTTGACCCAGATAAAATCTCGTTACTGGGTTCAACTATGGGCAAATGACCTAGGTTATACTCACGGTCCTATAATGTACTAGTATAGGATCCCAAGGAGTGAACCAGGAACTGGCTACGTTGTGACTGATGCAGATGCTATGGATATGCTGCAATTTATCCCTTCTAGAGATAGGATTTTGGATGTCTACTTTGTGTGTTTAGCTGGAAGGAGGCATTTTCAGGACTAGGAGTTGGATCATTTTGATGATGAGGTGGACCACATGTGTACCTTGGGCACTTCATTGAAGATTTGCCTTTATCATTAGCACTTGAAGAGGAACAATTGGGTTCTATTGGTGAAGATGCAGTCCAGGCTAGAAGTGATGTTGAGGACCATGTAATGGGGCAAGATGAAGGAAACAGACATTGATGAACAATTGCCAAATTTCTGCCATGAACCATTGCTACAGCATTTTCAGACCAAAAGGTGCTAAAATGGAGGGAAAAGTGTACAGACGGATTTACCCCTAAAAAATTGCCACGTTTCACACCTTCTAACGGCATCATTAATGTCGTGTACAAGTCTTTGGTCGGGAACAAATGTTCATGTACCAAAGTTCATAACTTGTGACTTCGTGTACGAAAATTAATAGTGGGCCAAACTTCATGCACTGTTCTTAAAATTTTCCCATTTATAAATATTTTGGACAATTCATGTTGTGGTGAAACTTGTAACACCAAATGAGGCTTGAGCTTTAGGATTTGGGGTTTTCATATCCAATAGTTTAAGGTGTGTCTCCACCCTCTGTGGTGAGTTTTTCTTTGGCTTTGTCTCAGATCTGAGGCTTTATGTCTCATTTTCATTATCGTTTTCTTTGCTCTAGCCTAATTCCTCTCCAAATGCCCATATTTACTTTCTCTTCTCTCATCCTCATACACACGGGCTCCAATGGGCTAAAGCCCACCCCAAATTTTGAAAAAAAATTACTTAGTAGCTTAATTTTAGTTAAAAAATTAAATATTAAAAACTAGCTCACCCCAAATTTTTTTATCTTAGCCTATATATTATTAAAATTAGTCTATATATTTTCTTTTTTCTTTTTTTAGTCACATATAAATTATTTCTTTTCTTGAAGTATTTTATTTTATTTTATTTTCTATTCTGCTTTAAAAGACATAGTCCCATAAAAAGCTCTTTTTTTTTCTTTTCTTTTTTTTCTTTTAAGTAAGGGTGGTTCTAGTTGAACCTCCTAATTTGCTCTTTGGACCTCCCATCCCAATTTTTTTCAACAAACTTCCTATTTTTTTCCTTGTTTGTATTTTACTTTTTGTTTTTTATACCCACTATGATACGTGCAGTTCCTTTGAACATCAATTTTTTTTTATCTTTGTCCGGTAAGGAACTATATACATAGAGAGGAGAGGAAGGATTAATATATGACCACACTACCAACTTTAAAGTCTAAACTCTATACAACTTTAAAGTCTAAACTCTTTTTCAATTAAGGTTTGGGATTATAATTTACTTGTTTTTGCTGATCAATTGGCTTTTCGTTTTATCCTTTAATGCATTGTTAGAGTAGTGTTTGTGTGCTACTTGATTTTATAATAGATAGTTGCTTACTTGATTTTATTGTTGCATTTGTCAATTGGTGATGGTTACTACTTAGGTATTTAAATATAATGTCTGGTCATAATCGACCAACCAAGAAAGCAAAAACTCTTGATTCATGGCTCAAGAAAATAAGAGAAGATCAGAATAGCAATACACCCCTTGCATCTAATGAGCATCATCATGTTAGTTCTCCTATACTGAGCCTGAAGAGTTTGTTCCTACTACTCCTGCATCCAATATTGATAGTACAATACTCAATGAGCATCATCATGTCACATCTCCAATACCAAAGCCTAAAGAATCTGTTCCTATTATTCATTCAACACGTAGAGATTCTATTCCTACTCCCTCCCGATCCAGTACTAAAGTGCAGTACTCAATGAGCAACCTCATGTCACATCTCTGACTCTTGAAGATATAGATTTTATTGTTGGTGATTTGGAACGAAATCCAGGGAAATGAATTCAGATATATGAATATCTGTTAATCAGCGTTACCATATTCGACGTGGTTATATAAAGTTGGAGCCATATCAACCTAAACTTTTTGAGTATCCAAGAGTTCGGTCAGGAAACTAATATCGTCGGTTCAATTATTCTTGGTTCAAGATTGGTCATGGTTAGAGTATTCTCCTTCTAAGAATAAAGCATTCTGCTTTCCGTCCTTTCTTTTTGCAAAGGGTCCAAAAGTGAATCCTACACTAACTATTGATGGGTTTAATGACTGGAAAAGAGTTAAAGATGGAAGGAATTGTGTATTTTGAAATCACGAATTGTGTATTGTCACCACTTTTTCAATTTATAGATGATTTCATTAAGAGTTTTAAGTTTATAATTTATAAATATTTTGGGCAATTCATGTTGTGGACTTGTGGTGAAACTTGTAACACCAAATGAGCGCTTGAGCTTTAGGATTTTAGGTTTTCATATCCAATAGTTTAGGGTGTCTCCACCCTATGTGGTGAGTTTTCGCTGAGCTTTGTTTCATATATGAGGCTTTATGTCTCATTTTCATTATCGTTTTCTTTGCTCTAGCCCAATTCCTCACCAAATGCCCATATTTACTTCATTTCTCTCATCCTCATACAACTTCCACCTCTCATGTTTTATCCCATCTTTTTCTCTTTTTTCCATAATCCCCTCACACTCGTTCTTGACATGGGTATATACACCCAACTCTAAACTTAGGAATAGTTGTCGAACCGGTACTCCACCAATGTTTATGGACGTCACCGGACCAATGACGTTGTGTTGCTTGGTGGTCTCCACACCACGATTGTCGTTTTTTTCCTTTGGTACCTTCTTGTGCAGACTAATCGAGTATGGAGAATGATGGTGTACAATATTTAGAGTATCTACTAGCCAATATTGATGAGCTAGCAGATCTAATATTCCCAAGTAGCTTCACTACTGCAAACCTCTTTTATACTCTCCTATATTTTTAATCTAGAAACTTTATCCTACCAAAAGCTCTCTAACTCTTTCTATGTACGTCATAACATTATACAACAATTAGCCATCACATCCCAAAAAACCCTAAACACTGGCCTAGGAATTCCACACGGAGAAACCGATACTAATCCAGTCTGATCCGAGCCAAAATCGATCGGGTAGGTATGAAAACTCATTTCGCCGCATCCCGAACCAAACATACCGAAATTGTGTAAACGGGTCGGCACCGGTATGGGTCAAATACATACGTATTGTCCGACCCAACCTGAATTTTCTAACGGCTTAAATAGGAAACATGAGTTGTCGTAAGCTTCAACCCTAAATTCCAATTGCTTCGCATTCTCAACTTAGACCCCAACCATAAAACAACTCAGCCTCCATCCCTAAAACAAAGGCTCTTTGTCCTCTCACAGAGACCAAATTAGAGTTCAAGCGTGAAGAAGTTAAGAGCCTTGATTTGACTCCAACTCGATTAGGCGATTAGCAGTAGCTTCTCCCTCTCAGTCTGTCAGATTCTTCAAGCCTTTCACTCTGAATCAATGAAAAAATTGCAAGTCTCTCACTCTCAAATAATTTTTTTGTTTTCTTTCATGGCTCATGCTTTGTAGTTTGTAGTAGCAGTTGCTTTTACTAAGAAGAAGGTTTACACTTTATTGATACCCAAATTTCCACAAGTTCAAATTTAACGAATGACAAGCAAAATGGATGAGTCATCACCTAGTTGAGCCTTCAAGCAAGCCCATTTCATGCCAAAAGGAAGCTTCTAGTTAGCAAGAGATACGACAAGCCCAAATTCTCAAACAACTAACATGCCTCTTCAAAGCAGCCGATATGCTTAATTACCACGCAATACACGTAGCCCAAGCTACATTTGGGGCTTATATGGCAGGATGTGGTGTGGAAGGTAACGGATCATGTGAGCCTATCATTAAGATAAAGTTCGTCAATAATTTTGGACTTGGGAACCAAAATTCATGCTTGACGGACCAAATTCTTAATATGGGCTAGTGAGAGGGATGCAAAGCAGGCCCAACAAAACCTAAAGCCCACTAGAATCATTTCACCCAAAGTCCATTAGATTAGTCTCTAGCCCAAAGACCATTGGAGTCATCTCCTTTCCCAAACCAGAAGTCGTTTCTATCAAAATTGCTGTTGGGATCAAAGCTTCACCATTTCTAGCAAGAACCCAGCATCTATAGAGAAGTTTCCTGATTCATATACCCAGCAACCCCGTTTCAATTTCCAATAGCCCTCTAACTCTATGACATAGCCCTCTAACTCTATGACCACAAGTTTCAATACCAGAAATTGAGGAACTAAAATCTTCAAAAGATCACAGCAGCACAAATTCTGGATGATCACCCCTAAACCTGTGCCACCGCCCTTCATCTCCTAGCTTAAAGAAATTTCCATAGCTTTCACAATTTATCTTCCCAAAATTGAGAGTGGTGTCTAAAAACCCTCAGCCCTTGTCACCAACCTTCTTCTTCCACCTTCGCTATAAAAAGCTAGTCTGCTGCTGTTGGAAACTAAGCTAGAACGACCCAGAAACTTCAAGCAAGAGATCAAGCTTCATCTCTAAAAAACCTTGCCATCAATACACAAATAGTCTTATCTCATAACCCAAAACCATGCCACTGCTGGAATTTCCTCCTTACTAAACTCATAGGCATCTAGCTCCCACACCATATCTACCTATAAGCTCTGTTCCGTGAAATTAACTCCAATCGCTGCTGTTATCATCTAATCCAATCGCTGCTATTATTATCTAGTCCAATCACTGCTGTTATCATCTAACCCAATCGCTGCTATTATTATCTCGTCCAATCGCTGCTGTATCATCCAGCTGGTCACAATGAAGTTGTTCTCAGGTCAAACCTTTGATCAATTTCGGGCCTAGTCTCGTTTAATCAAGAGGGCCCTCTGTAAAAGATCCAAAACACAAACTTGCCCTCACACACTTTATAGAGATATGACCAAGTCACCATTGTTGAGCAATACTTTGAAATAGCAGTAGCTTTTACTTCTTATGGAGTTGTCAGCTATGATGGAAAGTTCATGTTATAATAGCAGTAGCTTTTACAGAGTTGTTTGTTATGATGCAATGTTATATCATATCTAATTGTTGATTAATTTACTTATTTCAATTTACTTGTAACATTTTTGTTGCTTAATTTACTTGTTTCAATTAAAAACAGTAAGAAGAGATCTCAAGAACAAAAATAAGCAGATTCTAGTCTAGTTGTTTCTTCAATTGGTACTTCTCCCTCAATCCTTGAGAAAGCAGAAGAATATGTCACTCAAGCAAGAGCAAGAGCTCCATCTTCGTCTGACAAGGTTAGTTGCAATCCTCGAGCTAATAGAAAACATAGTTCGGTGTGGGAGCACTTTGTGCAATACAAAGATGTAAAAGTCACTAAAGTGAAGGGTCAAGAAGATATTGTAGAAGAATTTAGGAGGGGTAAGTGTAGATATTGTCCTAAGGGTTTTGTAGAGACTATGCTTGTGATTCTTACAAAAATGGGACTCAAGGAATAATGAGGCACATAAACAAATCATGCAAGTATTATCCAGGAAGGAAAGCGATAGATAAAAATCAGAAAGTGCTTGCTGGTGATAAAAGTAAGGGTAATTCAATGAAAATGGTAGCATTTAATCCTGATGAAGTTATGAAAGCTTGTGTTGAAATGGTTGTAGTTGATGAGCTTCCTTTTAGCTTCATTGAAAAGCAAGGGTTTAGGCATTTTTGTCATGTTGCAGTGCCAATGTTTAAGGTCCCTTGTAGGAAAACTTTGGTGAAATAGTTTCTTACATTGTATGCTAAGACGAAGAAAAGTTGAAAACTGATTTAGCACACTATAGGGTCTGCCTAACTACTGACACTTGGACAAATGTGTTCAAAATTTCAACTACATGGTGCTAACAGCACATTTTATCAATGATGAGTGGGAAATGCATAAGAGGATAATCAATTTCTGCACTATTTCTAACCATAGTGGGAATTCCATAGGTCTTTTGATTGAGTCTTGTTTACTTCAATGGGAGATTAACAAGGTTTTAACCATCACAGTAGATAATGCAGCAGCCAATAAGTGTGCTATTGAGTTTGTGAGGTCCAAACTTAACAAAAGAGAAAAATCAGAATTAATCTTAAGGTTTGTTAATTAGGTGTACATGCATGTTAGGTGTACTTCCCATATTTGTAATTTGATTGTTGGAAGTGGGCTGAAGAGATTGAATAGAGTAGTGCTAGCCTTTAGAAATGCGGAGAAGTTTGTTAGGTCTTCACCAGCAAGTTTGGATAGCTTTAAAGCATGTATAGAGTATGAACAGATCCCTTGGAGAGGCTTGGTTGTTATGGATGTTCCCACGAGGTGGAAGTCAACATTCTTAATGTTGGAAGCTGCCATGAAGTTCAAAGCAACCTTTGCAAGGATGGAGGAGCAACCAGATAGCGCTTTTCAGCCTATTTCAAAGAGCCTGAGGACGAGTATGATGAGGATGGAAATTTGGTTCCAAGCAAAGGCAAGAGGCCTAGAGTAGGGCCTCCATCCGATGAATANTGGCTACAGAAAAATTCAGACTTTTGGGGATTTTTTTTTTTTTTTTTTTGCTTGACTATTGGCTCTGAGCGTGCTGATAACGTGTAAAAGTAAAATTGAGATTGGAATTGGTCTACTCATTTCATTTCATAGTCCTTTTATATAGGGAGAGAAATACAACGGAAATATCAATTACAATGATGACATTAATTGCTGATTGATCCGTAATCGTGTCGATTGATGGTAATCACTGATTCCTTGATTTTCTCTCCATCAGTCGCTTTGACGAAGGCACATAATATATTTTTCATTTAACACCAAGAACATATGAAGAAGATTCTGACTAGGGTTTACAATTAATAACATGGTTTTTGTAAAAGTAAAATGGGAAATGGAAAATGTCTACTCATTTCATTCATAACCCCTTTATATAGGGATAAGATTACAACGGAAATATCAATTACATTTATGATACTAAATGCTGATTGAGCTGTGATTTGTAATTGCTTGATTCTCTCTTCGTCTGTTTCTTTGACGAAGGCACACAATGTGCTTTTCCTTTAACACTCCCCCTTGTGCCAAGTCAAAGACGAAATGGTGCATGAGTTGTTGCCTCACTAAAAACCTTGCCAAGTAACAATAAAAACCCTGTGGGACAAAAATAAAACTTGGTCGAAGGAAAAGAGCACAACGCACCTTCTACATTTGAGAATGACATGTGTGTGTTAGACTCCCCCTGACGTCTACACCTCCCCCTGATACTTACATTAATCTAGGAGCTTGGAAAGTCTTCGCATTCCTATGCTTTTCACATGTTTCTCAAATGTGTCCTTAGGCAATGATTTGGTGAACAAATCTGCCACATTCTCCTCAGACCTTACTTGATTCATTTGAATCTTGAGGAGAGTCTGTTATTGCTGTTGTAGGACAACTTTGGCGATATGTGTTTTGTGTTATCACCCTTAATATAACCTAGCTTCATCTGTTCGATGTAAGCTGCATTGTGTTCGTAAATGCAAGTAGGCTCTTCAGTGGTAGAACTCAAACCACTAGTCCCTCGAATATGTGCAATGATAGTTCTTAACCATACACACTCAAGAACCGCTTCATGTAGAACAATGATCTCTGAGTGGTTCGAGGGGTAGCCACAAAGTTTGCTTGGTTGATCTCCAAGATATCGTTGTGTTCCCATTGGTAAATACATAACCAGTTTGGGAACGATATGTGGGTCAGATACGTATCCAGCATCAGCAAAACCGACCAAAACGTCATTTGGCGTTTTAGTGTAGTGAGTGGCGTTTTCGCCATCAACATTTCCTTTAGGGATTGCAGTTCCATCTGCGGTCCCTCTTGTCTCTCTGAGGGAAAGAACAGTCCAAGCAATGGTTCCTTTTAGGTATCGAAAATGTTCTTGATACCATTCCAGTGACGCTGCGTTGGCGCTGAGCTAAATCTAGCTAACAAGTTCATGAGAATGCAATGTCTGGTCGAGTAAATTGGACTAAGTACAATAATGCCCTATTGCACTTAGATAGGGAATTTCAGCTCCCAAACTTGTTCGTCATCTTCCTTTGGACGAAATGGATCTTTCCTTGCATCCAAACTTCGACCGATCATGGGAGTGCTAGCAGGATGTGCTTTGTCCATGTTATATCGCCTGACTTTTGGACATATGCAGACTGGTGGATTAAATTCCACAAACTCGGTGTTCTAGTTCAAGACCTAGATAGAATCGAGTTTTCCCAAGATCCTTCATCTCAAATTCGATTTCAAGTAGCTCGCGGTTTCTCTTATTTCATCAAGAGTACCAGTTATGACATATACTACTACAATTTGCAAATCCGGAACTTGTTTTCTTTATGAATACGCAGGGGCATAATTCATCGTTCTTATATCCCTTCCAATCAAGTAGTCACTTAGACGGGTATACCACATCCGTCTGGATTGTTTCAATCCGTAAAGTGAGCGTTTCAACCTAGTTGCAAACACACTCCGTGGTTTAGAGTCACTTGGCTTGGGTAATGTAAGGCCATCAGGCACTTTCTTATATATCTCTGAATCTAGATCCCCATAGAGATATGCAGTAACCACATCTATGAGCTGCATTTCCAGTCCTTTGGAAACTAAGCTAACTAAGTAGCGGAACGTTATAACGTCCATATTGGGAGAGAATGTCTCCTCGTAGTCAATTCCAGGGCGTTGTGAGAAACCTTGCGCCACAAGGCGAGCCTTGTACCTTAGGACTTCATTCTTCTCATTACGCTTTCTGACAAAGACTCATTTATGTCCTACAGGCTTTACACTTGTGGGGTTAGCACTACCAGACCAAATACCTGTCTCTTTGTCAGAGAATCTAATTCTACCTGGATTGATTCATTCCATTTAGGCCAATCTGCTCTTTGTTGACATTTTTCAACAGAGCGTGGTTCGATATCATCGTGCTCTATGATTCCTTGAGCAACATATATATCATCAATGTGTATGGAAGATCTTTCTATCAACTCATACGTACTCTCGTAATCCTTTGAGATTTCTTTGTTCTCTGGAATCATTTCAAACATCGGAGCGTCCTCCAGTATTGATTCATGGACATAACTATAATCAGAGACAATCTCATGAGAGGGATTCTATACATTGATGATTGGTTTGTGCCTTACTCACCCTCTTCTTCCTTGGGTGAGTGTCAATCGAACCAAGTGACCTCCCCCTCTTCCTTGGGGAGCCACGGCCTCAACCACACCTCCACTAAGTGCGGTTGCAGTGCCTCTATCTGCGGCACCGTGCCCCTTGTTGGGGACTTCTAACCTTGCAGGACATTTGCAGCTGGTATATGTGATCTCGTCACTTTTACGATATCAGTAAACGCATCAGGCATCGAATCTGCTACGTTCTGAAGATCGATTATTCTTTTCACTTCACTTTCACTTATGAAGTGCGGGGATCAAGATGAGACAGAGTGGGGACAAACCACGACAATTCCGTCGTTCCCTTGGAAAATCCTTTTTCCTATCTCCCCCTAACGACGGGAAGACTGTCTCATCAAAGTGACAATCCGCAAATCTAGCGGTAGAGAGATCGCCTGTCAAGGGTTCCAAATAGTGGATAATTTTGGGGATTCGTATCCAACATAAATACTTAATCGTCTCTGAGGACCCATTTTGGTGCGCTGTGGGGCGCAATAGGCACATATACTGCTCAACCAAATATGCGTAAGTGTGAAGTGTCAGGCTCATATCCAGTTACCAACTGGTACGCAGAAAATGGTTGGCTAGCTGTGGGTCTTAAACGAATAAGTAAAGCTGCGTGCAATATTGCATAACCCCATGCAGATATAGGCAGGTTGGTGCGCATAACCATGCCCTAGCCACCATCTGTAGCCTTTTGATGTGGCTTTTGCTAGACCATTTTGTGTATGCACATGGGGTACAGGATGCTCTACATCGATCCAAATAGATATGCAATAATCATCAAATGCTTTTGATGTAAACTCTCCAGCATTATCAAGCCTTATAGACTTGATAGGGTGATCAGGGTGGTGAGCCCTTAAACGATAATCTTGCTAGGAGTATTGCAGCATTTCTTGTGGACAATAAAACGACATGTGACCATATTGTCGAAGCATCCACCAGAACCATAAAGTACTTGAATGGTCCGCATTCTGGATGGATAGGTCCACAGACATTTCTTTGTATCCTTTGTAAGAATGGAATGTTTTGTTTTCTATCTTTAGCATAGGAAGGTCTCGATCCTGTTTTTGCTAAAGAGCAGGCTTTGCAAAACGAGTGATGTGCCTTTGAAATAGTCAATGAGGCATAATGGGAGGGAGGTAGTGCTTCTGGTACTTCAGAAGGCAATGAGGCATAATGAGGTAGTGCTTCTGGTACTTCAGAAGGCAATGACTGCATTTGAGCAATACTAGAACCGACACCTTGCAGTGTGGCGGATTTTTCTCCCATTTTTCACTCGAAAGAAGGGATGTCCGTGTGAGTCTTTGAAAAATACGGATCATCTGTCACGACCTCGGTGCCATAGGCGTCATGCAAAAGCCTGTATGAGTCAGTGTCCCACATTTCATTGTTGGTGACAATCCCACGCTCCTACAGCTCAATTCCGGCCGGACCGCCTTGGTCTTCATCCAGCACCAGAGCGACGCTGTCTCCTCCAGGCCCTCTTCTCCAGTCGCTCACCTGCGGCCCATCTCCGATGCATCACCGGTCCCAGCCCCAACACAACACAGGCCTCCAGCCTGGCCCAGGTCACTCCCTGGCCTGCGTAGAGCTAGCCTCCAGCAGCCCCAGCACCCTCACAGAAACAATAATCTGAGCAGCCTCCAGATCGGCCTTCCCCCCTGCGCACCTTCCATTTGCACACACTGTTGCCCAGCCAGCAGCACAGTCGCTGCCCAGCCCTGCAGCCCGACATATCCCGTGCCATGCAGCCGCCCTGCATCATTGCATATCCCAACAGCCTAGCGACTCCAGATCGGCCTTCCCCCTCCTGCCCACCTCGCTTAGCCTTACAGGGCCCGCAGGATCAGCCACTCATCAGAGAACCATAAGGAAGAAGACGCAGAGAAGAGAAAAGAGAGCGAGAGAGAGAAAAAAGAGACAAAAGAAAAGAGAGAGAGAGAGAGAGAGAGAAAAAAGAGACAAAAGAAAAGAGAGAGAGAGAAAAAAAAACAGACCCGGCCCAAAGAAAAGAACTGGCCCAATAAAAAAAAAAAGAAAAAAGAAACAAGGCCTGAGGCTCAGAAAAGAAAAAAAAAAGCAAGCCAAGAAAAAGAAAAGAAAAAAAAGGCCCCGTGGCCCACTGCTGAAAAGAGTGAAGAAGCGGCCTAATTTTTCTCAAGCCCAAAAAACATCATTACGCACGCTTGCATCAACACGCGCGTGCGGTAGGATTGTTTATTTTCTCGAAATCAAGTATGTTCTCTTTTATTTATTTAATTTCATACTATGGTATATTTAATTATTTATTTGAGCATGCTTTATATTTTATTGTTTATGTTTTTATTATGAACTTTTGAGCATGTTTAGTTAGATAATATTGACCTTTTTAAGCATGTCTTGTTATTTATGTTTTATATAATTATCTTTAAGCATGATTATATATTTTACTATTTATATGCTTGTAAAATTTCAAGCATGTTTTGCGAATTTTATTTACGCTTATTTATTTACGCATGATATATTATTGCTATTATTATGTGTAACATATATTTTGTTGTATATTTGTGAAATTTGAGCATGCCATATACTTTATTTTTATATATGCTATGTTCTATTTATTATTACATATGCTATGGTTATTTTTAGAATGCAACATATAAACTGTATTTTGCCATGATAAAGAAAATTCATGTGCATTATACATACACACTTACCGTGATAAAGCATTTTCACATAGCATCGAAAAATGTGACCATTATGAATCTTGGTCTAGAAATCTAATTCACATTTTTGGAAAATAATTTATGTGGATGTCTTTATGACTGCGTAATTTATATCTTCTCTCTTGTTTATGTAGATGACTAATCCAACTTGACCTGAATTTGACATTTTGGACTCAGACGGACTTGAGTACCACTGTTGGATTTCCGATGTAGAAACTGATTTTGTAGCAAAAGACTACACTGCCATCATTACCGACCCCAAAGATGATGAACCGTCTACTAATAAGGTGAAAGCAAATTCCTTAATGTTTCTGAGGCGACATATTGATCCTAGCCTATGCTGGGAATACCTTCAATTGAAGACACCCAAAGAACTGTGGGATGCCCATAAGGGATGTTTTTAGGAACATTCATGACACCTTGCTCCTAGAACTGCCCATTCAGTGGAATGAAATCTGCTTGCTTGACTACAAAATGGTCGATGACTTCAACAAGGACATGATGCGCCTAAAAGCACGTCTCAATTTCTGTGGAAATGAACTCACAGAAGATTATATGATCCAGAAGACTCTTTCTACTTTTCCTACTTCAGCACTTATACTAGCGAACCAGTATAGGCTGGAATATGACAACAAAAGCCATTCTAGTGATCTCTTCTAGTCTGATACCAACAATTAAACTTGATTGTATATTATAGAATTATTGACCAAATTTGGATGACCAATCTGACCTCAGCAGCTTATTCTTACTCATAGCTTCACACTCACCTGCCTTGAGATTTGCAAGGCTTGAGAGGCTTGCATAAAGCGTGCCTCACTTTTCATTAAAGAGCATGTAATAGAAGTTGAGGCATTTAGTTGGAAATCTAAAGACTTTATGCTAAGACAGTTTATGCTTCCTCCAACACTTTGTTCATTCATTTCACTCTTATGTATGGCTGAATTGCTTGAATTTGATTATAGGCATCACTTTGTATAGTATGTTTTGCTGTGGCTGGTATTTTTACTGTCGTGATTGTAATAAAGCGTGATGCAGCATGGTATTAGTTGTCTTGATTTATCATGTAAATCGTGTTTCTTAGCTTGGCTTGGCCATATTAATTCAATGGTTTTAGTTTTGCTTGGCTCCTTGCTTGGAGTGTGAATGCGCATGTAGCTTGGCATGTATAAAAATCATATTTGATTATCATTGATTTTGTTTAACAATACCGAGGATGAATTGCTTGACTTGCTCGGCCCATAGCTTTGGTCTTGATTTAAGTCTGTCCTTAGCTTCTGCGATAACCAGACAATAATTTTTTTTTAATACAGCTTCAGGTTGGTATGTAAAGTCTTTCTTTGCTTGGCTTCAATTTTTGTTTGTTTGCTTGCTTAGAGTTATTTAGGCATGCAGTAGCTTTGCTTGGGCGTGTGCTTTGGTAGCTTGAGCTTGTGGCCACCTTGAGTATTTTGAGAGGGAGTCAATATTAAAAAGAATGAGCTTGGTACCTTGGCATGGCCCTCATGTGTTCTAGGGTAGATACATGACCTTAGAGAGGAGCTTGGCATGGCTTGTTTATATACGCCTGATGCTTGTACGCTTAAAATTACTTTTGCTTGGCATAAGCTTGCTTATTAATTGGTGTGTTTCTCTTGGTTATGGATCTGCATGGCTTGAGCATGTGCTAAACATGATGTTTGAGTGGCATGAGCACATGCTTGGAATTAGTATGGACTTAGCATGATATATTGTTTCATAAAGTTAGACTAAATGCCGTGTATTATGCATGGAATTTGTCGTGATTGCTACCTTATTATATAGGGTTTAGACACATATGGGCTCAGATTTCATTGATTTCTTGTTTTCCTCTACTTCTTGTATGTCTATCTCGACAATGATTTATTTATTTATTTAGAAAGGCTGGTATGATTTTCTTTGAGATGCTTTGAGAGAGAAATTAATAACTTGGGTTAAAGATTTTGGGCCTTTAATCAGAACATGTACGAGACATTTAAATGATAATATTTGATGTGAAGAATGGGCACTAAATTTGGTGATAGATTGGATATGTAGATGTTTGTGTAGAGTAATAAAGGCTTAAAGTATGGTTGTAGATGCTTGTGTAGAGTAAAAAGGCTTGAAGTATGACTTAGGTTGCTGAATTTTGTATGGGCAGCAATATTTGGATCTGTATATGTATGGGTGTTAGACCAAAAATGTATGGTGGGTTGGAACTTGAGTTAAGAGTATACCTGATGTTGAAATCATAGCATGTGAAAGTTTGTATAATGCTTGCTAGATTGGATTGTAAATGCTTGGGCTTATGACTTCTCCATTTTTTTTTGGTTCAGATGAGATACTCTGTGCTTGAGCTCTGACTTGATAAAATTGATTACGACAGTTTTTGTTTCAGCAGTGGAGTAGTAGAGGCCAATGACACAGGACATGAGAGTATCAATTCCGATCATAAACTAGATGTAAGTAAATGGTGGAAGCTTTGAACACAGCAATGAAATGAGTTTTAACTTGATCACGGTAACTGAATTTTTTTTTTTTGCTTGAATTCCTTAGCTTGCTTTTCCTTCATTGTCACATATTTGCATGATCATGTGCCTGACTAGCATATCTAAGTCATATACATTTTTTTTTTTGCTATATCTTACATGGTGTTATCTTCCATATCAATAAATGCTTTCCAATAGAATTTTCATTTGTATAGGATTTGGCTTGCTTACTTATTTGAGCATGCTCTCTGTGAATTTGTATAGTTTATGGTAACTGTGATAATGCATTGACCACACACAACCTTGACTTTTTCCCCGTGGTGCTAGCTTTGTAGTTACTTTGATTGGCTGCTGGGAATTAGCATATTGGGCTAAATCGCTGCATTATGGTTTGTCATGATATCCAGGTGAGCATCAATACAAGAGTCTTCTCATGAGATATGCTTGCATTTGATATTTAAAGTTGTACTCTTGAATACAATTGAAACATCGGTTGATCTTTCTCCTGGTGGTGAACTCTCTATGCTTACTACTGGGATTTAAATAGGTGAGCAAGAGTCTTCTCATGAGATATGCTTGCATTAGATATTTAAAGTTGTACTCTCGAATACAATTGAAACATCGGTTGATCTTTCTCCTGGTGGTGAACTCTCTATGCTTAGTGCTGGGATTTAAATTTACTCAATAATCACAACGATTGATTGACAATATATGAATATGGACATTGCTTGTCAATAATTGAACTTAACAGTGATATAACATGAATTTGCATGACATGTTTTGCTGTGGCTTGTTTTAATTGTTGCAGTTATCACATAACATACTTTGCTTTATTGCTGGGATTGTGATATATCCTGCCTTTGTGAGCCCTTCTTTGCTAGCCATTTGTGAGCCCTTTCTATTTTACTGCTATAATTGTGAAAAATGAATGGTATAGCATGGCATTGCTTGGCTTGGTGTATGTAATTTTCTTAGCTACGCATGCTCACGGAATCAAGAGTTTATCAAGTTCATGTTTCTGATTCATTAATTTCCTAAAGCATGCTTCTAGGTGATAAATCTATAAACACATTTAGGATACATGAAAGTATAGTAGCCAAAAGATTCAAAACATGCATAACCATCAAACCACATGAAAATTTGCATTATTTGCACATAAGTTGCCCTAGCCTCAAATCCAACTACTCACAACACATGTTATTACAAATACAAGCCATGAACATCAAATTAAAGAGAGAAGGAGAGAAAAAGAGAAGAACTACCCAACCTTCCACCTAGCTCTTGAAGATGTCAAATGATGAGATAATTGCTTCATATATGGTATGGAATTTTCGGTTTTACAACTCAAAACGCCATACACATCCACAAAACTCAAGAAAAAAAAAAAGAACAAAGGCTTGGATGTGTGAAAGCAAGTGTTGTGATTGATTTAGAGTGTGTAGTAACTTCGGTTTTGGTGAAACCTAAGTGCTTACACACCTATTTCTCACACAAACTTAAAGAAAAATGTACAAGGTACGAAACACTAACCTAAAACTAGAGAAAAGAGAGATTTTGATGCTCCAAAATAAGAGAGCCAAGGGGGATGAACGGTTTTGGGAGAGAGGAAGGGCTATTTAAAGGCCAAGGCAATCCAAATCAAGGGTAGAGATCAAAAGGAATGAAGGGCTAGATGTGATTGACAAATTTGTAAGCACAAAATGTGGATCTAGTTTTTGACTCCACATAGAAATGACCTAGAAAGCCCACAGATATATTGGTGGAGGCGAAAAAATAGGGGTAGAAGGGTCATTGTGTAGGGAAACAAGGTAATAAATGGAAGACAAAGGTGTAAGGTGTAAGAATATGACCACTTGTCATCTTTCAAATTTTGAATTTCAAAATAACCTAGACCTAAAGTCTTCCCACCTAAAGTCTCTAACCCTAGTCAGCTCTTCCTTATCCTCCACACATATTTTCGGCCGGTCAACTAGGGCGGAAATGTCCGGAATCCGGCGTTGACCACCGTTGACCCATTTTTTGTCCGTTTGCGCGCTTTCTTCTCCTTTTTTCCTTCAATTGAATCTCCACCAAGAGTTTGGAATTGGCCTTTGACTTCTTCATACCAAATGTTTCTCCATGAGTGTAGATCATCTTGGTAAAATTTCAGAGCTTAGTTCACAGTGGTTTGGTAGGAAATACAACCAGAATTCTTACAGGTCCAGTTTTACAGTTTTCATCTTCTAGTGCAGAAAATTCGACCGATCTTTTGAAGGCCTTCCACTATGAAATAGCTCTTAAACTCTGCATAAAAAATGATCCTTAGGATGTCTAAAATGGATCTGGAAAGTTTCAACTTATTAGGAGTTCATTTGGTCAGTCTGCCGCTCCTCCTTCCTTGCCTAGCTCGGTTTCTCTTAGCCGGAGTAGGAAAATGTGCTAAAGTTGAGTTTTTAGTGCATTTCCATGCTTCTCCATTGTTTCCTAGCATGAGGAAAATATAATAAATAGATATAAATATACACAAAGGTTAAGAAAAAGTGCAAGATTAGGGGAATAATTACTAGGTAAATATGGAACTAACACATGGTTACTTGGTTGATGCACTAGTTTAAAAGAAAGAAGTTTGTATGCTTGGCATGGTTGTCTTGGTCGTGATCCGCTTGGCATATGCATGAGGTGTTCTCAGTATTAGCTTGGCATGATAGTTTGTTCAAAGGGCCAGAAGTATTTGTTGCTTGATAGGAAGGTGCTTTTGGTTATTGAAGTTTGGTCTGGTCATTTTAAGAAGAATCAAGATTTGGTCTAGCTAGCATGATAAGAGATTGTCACAATAGCAAGAGGTTGTTTAGAAAAAATTGGTATGGATAAGCTTAAAACTAGGTTAGCATGTTGGTTTAGTGAAATAGGATTATCACAAAATGATATCAAGCTGAAAAGAGAATGACATTTCACTCAATACTTAAGATCTGCTGCTGGGATACTATTGATTTGAATTATATGGCATGGCAGTGGTTCGTGTTGCTTTTACAGCAGCATTTGGTAATCTAGTTTTTCACATTGTCTTGCTTGACTCTCCACTCATATATGTCTTGATTAACTTGTTGTCTTGTAAGGGATTTGGCTTGGAAAGAGAATGAGCTTGTATGATGTTCGCTTGCTTGTTTTGGTTTGAATTGATTCAATTAGTGACTGTTATACTTGGGCATGTCTTAGGCATGTGCTTTGATGGTATGAGCTTGTGACTTCCTCAAGTTTCTTTAATGGCCAAATGAGAGAGTGCATTAGCATTGGCAAACATGAGCTTGAATGTATGAGCTTGGAGTGACTCTCATTTGGTTTCGATGCATATAAGATCTTGCAAGATAAGAGCTTGGAGTAACTTGCCTTCATATGCTTCTTGTTAGTTCTTTAATGGATGCACGACCTTAGAGAGAAGCTTGGCATAATTGGTATTTGTATGCTTATATGCTTAAAAATATTTTTTACTTGGCGCAAGCTTGTTTAAGTATTGGCTTGTTATTCTTGGCCATGAATCCGCTTGGCTTGAGCATGAGTTTGGCATGAGCATGTGCTTGGCATGAGCATGAGCTTGGCACTGTGTAGATACATTTTTGATTATTAATTTGAACATCATAAGAACTTTGACTCTCTCTGTTTTTTTTTTTTCTTTTCCAAAGTCATGACGCCTTGAATGAGCAGAAAGTGATTAGAACTGATCCAATGATAGTGTGTTTGGAAGCCTTAAGTTGTAGTTCGTATTTTCCAATGAATCAATAGACTATAGGCTTGTGTTTTTCATCATGAATCATCTTGTACTTCAAGCAAAATCAATCTTTTGCATGTAACACGGTAGTGACACAATACCATAGATATGCATAAAGCCTGACATGTTTGCTCACAGGTTGTAATTCTTGTTTGAGTTACATAATGGAGATTTAAGCTTAGGCCTAATTAGCGCATTCAGGCTATACTCTCATGTTTGTTGATTACTTGTCGACTAATCGCTGGCTTGACATGGCTTGGATTGTTGAATTAGGATTTCGTAGGAATTGTAGCTAATGTATGAACTTCTGCTGAAATTGCTTTAGTACAAGCTTTAATTACTTGTGTGTATGCTTGGTTGATTACGATGAGAATAAAGACAATGGGTAATGAAAAATGGTTAGAAGTGTTTATTCTCTTCATATAAACAAAAATGAAGGGGGAGGGGAGGGCATTAGATGTTTGATTATAAGAATGGATGGCATTTTTAGTAAAAGGGGGTAGACTCAGATATTGAAAGTATTATGGTGCAAATTTTGGTTTTGAGAGTATGCATGTATGCTTGATCGTCTGAAATCAGTAGCACATGGAAGCTTGAATCTTGAATAAGTGCTTGTTGATCTTTGAGTTTAAAATAATACTTGCTCAAATTCTTTGAATTGAATTGTTTTTCTTTTATGGTCAGATAGAATTAGCATGCTAAAATTTCAGTTTCTTCATGGATGTATTTGAACGTGATCTTTATTCTCAGTAGTAAAATGGGTCTGGTTGTTGATCTCAGAGCTTCAGGCCTGGAAGTAAGTGAATACCATGATATTGGTACTAGAACAGCTTTAAATATTTGAGTTACTTTGGGCATAATGGGTTGTTTTTGTTTTCAAGCTCCTTTTATCATGGTGATGAATTGTGACTTGCATGATATACTAGTGACTTGATCATGAATGGGCAATGTATAGTCTTGACTTCGTTCCAGCAGTGAACTTTTCTTTTTGTTTTAAGTTGTCTACGCATCTAAGCAGCTTGAAATGCTTAAATTGCTTGGGACGCTACTTGAGTTGCATGATGCTCAATCCATTTTACTTGGTTGCTCCCGTCTTCATGCATGAACTTTTTTTTATAAATTAGTTCAAATTCCTTTTGCTTTGCTGATGCAAGGAATGTACAGACTTATGATCTTCCATTTTTTTTTTCTTGAACAGAGTGAATGTTGTGCTTAATGTTTCTTTTAACTTCTTCTATATGCTTGAGAGACTTATTTTCAAATTAAGATTTTAAATTTTGCATGTGTGTGCCTGATATGAATATACTTGAGATCCGTTAGTAATCTAATAGTTCTTTTTTTCTTCAAAATTGCTTGTTACTGGTCGGCTTTGATGTGTGGATATGGAAGGGTACTCTTGAGTGATGCAACAGATATGGTAAAAGCTTGATTATAAGAGTGCATATGCTTGATGTATTGATTATGGTTTAAATCAGTACGCTTGAGTTATGTAATAGATCGAAATGGTATGGTATGACTGATTGTGGAGAGAGGATTTGCTTGAGGTGTTGTCAAGATTTGAATTTTTACATCGATATGATTTGGTGTTGGTTATAGTATGTAAAGGGAATGATTTTGCTTGATTTGAATATTTTTTGCTTTCAGATGGGAATGATTTTGCTTGATATGAATATTTTGCTTGTCCAGGATTTCCGCTGCTAAAATATGCTGTTGGGATTGCAATCCCAGGATTTCTGCCCTTGTTCCTGGGATTATGTTTCTGCTATTGGGATCAGGATTATATGTGACATTTAGTGTTTTGTTTGGTTCCAAAGGATTTGGGCTTGGGCTTTTGGGGTTCTTTTCTTGTTGGGGCTGGCTTTATCCCTCCTATCAAAGGGATTTTGGGCTTGAATTGTGCTATCTTTCATCTTCACTTTTCCCGTGTTGAGAATTGGGCTGCTGGCTTGAATTTTGGTCCCAAGTCCAAAATTATTTGCATGCCTAAAACTCGCAATGGACATCATACTTTTCCATAACTTTCCATATCACATCCATTCTTGTAAGTCCCAAGTGCGTGAATGTGGCTTGGGTACCCGGGAAAGTGAAAATTTTAGGTTTTCGTTTCAATTTTGCTCCAAAGTTCATACTAAACAATCAGACAGATAATCAATCAAGAATCTTACAAGTTTCAATTGCCACTCCAACTGTATTCAATCTAAAGTACATGAACAACATATTAGAATTTCAATTTCAATTAAAGACTACCTCAATCTCTATTAGTACTGCGAATTGGAGGCAATTAATTGATCAAATAGATGTTAAAAGGAGATCAAGATCAAACTTTGATAAAATAGAACAAGTACAACTAAAAACCCCAAAGTCCAAATTTAATGATTCAATCAGATGTCAAACAATAAATGTAAACTACAGCCCGGACAGAATAAAGTTCCACACTTGAAGCACACGATATCGATTTCAGAGAAATAAAACAAAGAAAAGAGGAAGAAATTTTTACATTTAAACGGTGACCAAGTTGAGAAGAAGCTACGGAGAAGAGTTTTGGATAGACGGCTACAGAGAAGGTGCCAAGAAACGAGGCCAAGCTTGCACTATCCCATCATCACCCACAAAGAAATCTGAATTAAGCTCAAGCAATATGCAATAAACTATGAATTTAAAATACCCACTTCAGAATCAGCAATATCAATCCCAAAAACAAACATCTTACAAAGAAACTCGAAGAAATTATTTGAGAAGAGAGAGAGAGAGAGAGAGAGAGAGAGAGAGGAGTTGGTACCTTTAGAGTAGAGAACTATATGAGCATACTCGGATCAGATCCAGCCTATCTTCCATAAGCACTTAAGAACAACAGAAGAAGACTATGCAAGGAAGAAAGCTATAGATCGCGATGGTGATTGAGCATCAGAGCACGTCGAATAAAACTCAGTTTCTTTTTTCTTTTTTCATGTTCAAGGTGAAGATACCTGGGTTTGATTAAATGAACAGGGGCAATTCTGAAGTGAATTTGGCAAGATTCCAGGGGAAAGCTAAAACTCGGAGAGGGAAAATTTGGAGAACCCGGGAAAGTGAAAATTTTAGGTTTTCGTTTCAATTTTGCTACAAAGTTAGTGCTGTGATTATGTGATTAATTTATATTTATACCAATAATCTCTCCATGTTTGGGTTTTACGTGAATCGAAACTGTGACCTCATATTAAACTTGGAGGCGCCTTTGTCTTATTTAGCTGAGGGTTGCACATGCTTCTCTCCGGTCCACGTGCGTGGTGTAATGGTTGCTTGTGTAATTTGCCTTGAAATATGAATTGGGCTTAAAGCATGAATTAGGCTTGTTAGCTGGATTTTTGGGTGTCGACAGTGACAAACTAAATACTCATTCTCTAGTGACATATACATATATTAATCCCTACAATAAAATTAGCCAAATCAGAAAATATTTAGCCATTTGATTAGCACCATTTTTGTTCTAAGTTTGTTTAACAAACTACATTTGATGATTATGGATTTGGTTGATTTTTTATAGACACAATTCTTGCATAAGAATCTAAAGAATTAATGGTTGAAATCATTGAATTACGTTGTATACCAGTCATATAAAAATCCTCAAATATTAAAAGTAAAGGATGCCTCTCTAGAACGGGCCTCTATATATATATATATACACACACACACACACTCTTCTAGTGAGGGATCCCTTTTTTTTTGCCATTTTAAGGGATCGCTCATTAGACATACTTTTCGATCACATATTTACATCTTAACCATTCAGTTTTTAGGTATATATGAGTAGATTGTCTCTGCAAAGTTTCAGCCAAATTGGTAATCATTAAGGCACTCATAACTGCAATTTACAATTATGAACACGAACTGTTCAAGTTGGACAGATTCGGTTCGTCCATTGATTTAATATAGTTCGATAACTTAATGATTATCAACTTGGCTGAAAATTTGCAGAAATGATCTATACATTAGGACCTAAAAACTGAACGGTCAAGATGCTAAAATAAGATAGAAAAGTGGCTCCCACAAGAAATCCCTTAAAATGACCAAAAAAAGGGATTCCTTAGTGGAAGGCCCCCGATATATATAGGCCAGTTCTGAAGCGGACGTCCGCACTGCTGCAAAAGTACAGACGTCCATGCTTTCTCAGCTATCAGGCGGCGCGTCTCTTGCCAGACGGAGGCCAGGGGTATCCCGGACGTCTTCATGGATAAGGAGATAGAGATCAAAGGTTCTGAGCAGCAACCTCACCTGAATTTTCAAGCTCGATCAAGGTGGATTGCAAACTGGTAGCCGGTGAGTCCACCGGAAAGAAGAAGTTCAAGATCGACGTTTGGTCTCCATCCGACAAGAGTCGCACCGCCTTTAGCGCCTGATCGCGGCAAAAGTATGAACGTCCGCATTTTTGGGCACTGCGGACGTCCGCTTCTTATCCACTGTGTGAGTATGTGTGAATAACAAAGCATAAAAATATTCAAGAAAGGATAAAAAAAAAATTCTTTCATTGCTATATATCGAATTCATAAGAAGCCACATTTTGATTATTCACCTTAGGAAACTCAGGCTGGCCTTGATCCGCTCCTAGAATAATTTTGAAGTTTGTTGACGGTGGAGATTCTTGTTGTATTAATTGTGGGTCCTCTTCGTTAGAAACAACTACGAATTTTTCCTAGCCCCTCCTCCGTCTTTGATCAACCATAGGGATTCGGCTTTTCAACTTTTGGGGATTGCATGGCATGCTCTACTTGTCGTGATGAATTGTGACCATGGTTCTACGTGGGGATGGTGTTTAGCTTGTTGAATCTGATGCTCAATTTAGGATCCGGGTCCGATTTGGAATTTGCTCATGGTGTTTACTATACAGGGATGCTTGTTGGTGGCATCTAATTGTCATCGGTTTCACTGCTACTTTACGTACCTCTTAATAGCATCTTCCCTTGCTCATGGTAAGTACTTGTGCAATAAAAGATTACTATTTAGACATTAGCTTGTTGTCTCTGAGAACCTATTTTAATATACTTTCATACAGTTCCTCCTTGTCAACAAATGGTCGATGTACTTGAACATTATTATTAACAAATAATCCAATAATCCAACGTCTTAAGTTAAAAAAATATGTAATTTATTGATGTTTCTCTAACCAACCATCTGTCTACACATCGCTAATTTAATGAACTTTTCTTAAAAAAAAAAAAAAAAAAACACATGTTAAAATTTTCCGACTTTACGAAACACAATAAGTTGTTTGTTAGGATAACAAATAACCAAACTAAATTGGGAATGGAGTGGCTGTGCATATCTTTTATTTATTTGAATATATACAAGAATGCAAACCAATTAACATACCTCGTTACTACAATTCCCTAATCTGAGTTAGATAATGCTAGCTCGATCGACCAAGTTGAGGGACTTGAGTTGAGATTTTGGTTGGCAGTTGGAAGTGGAAATGAGTGGACATATTTGCAGTTGGGGCAACAAGGAGAAGACTTGGAGAGTATCACAAGCAGATGGCAATTGAAACAAGCCAAAGCCAGCATCATATTATTATTGCTACTGCCGATCACCTCCTCTTCGGCAGTTACTTTCTTTGAGCTTCTTCGGCAACGTCGCTGCTCCGAACACGAATCATCGGTCAAGAAGGTGCTCGAGATGTGGAGCTCAAGGTCCAGATGTGCTTCCTCCTGATCCTCCTTTAATGGCCGCTTCCAACTCTTTTCCGATGTCTTTCTGTTCAAATAGTACACTTTTCCCGACTGCAACACCAGTATTAAAATATACATTATGATCGAGATAACTAGTTGTAGAAGATGTACTAGATCGAAATTGAAAAAAATACGAACTGATAGAAAAATTTAGCTAGAGAGATATATATATTTAGTTGCCTTAAGATCAAGGCACTGCTCCCAATCCAATGGCAAAGGGTTTTCAAGCTCGAGATCAACATGACTTGTACGAACTACTGATGTTTCATTAATCTTCATCAGGAGGTAATCATCTTCAAAAAGCTTCCTCTTCTTCCTGCTAGTATTCATGTTCTTGCTTTCTGCAGATATCGTTGGAGCTAAAGAGAGCTCTGTAAGTTCCATCTCCCCTCCAAAACAAAAGAAGGATATCGATCGAACGAGAGGAAACTTTAAATTTGGGATAATACAAAACCAAATTTAATCCCTCCACCTTTGATTATTCAAGAGTTGCAAAGGAATTAGTTAAAGAGTGTTATTAAAATTGAGTTCGTCGATCAGATAGAAGCCATGCATTAAAGAGAGGAGGGCAGGCCAAAGCATTTAAGGTGGCAAGTAGATATCACTTTAATGCCTCAAAATCTAACTCTGTAGCTCCATCAAAGCATTTAAGAGACCAATACAGACACACCACCTCAGAACTCTCCAACTCTACGCCAACTTAATTTAATTCTCAGCGAATTTTCTTAATTGCATTCACGTCCTTTTCTTAAATGCTATTCAGATATACATGTGGTTACATACAACAAATTAAACTCACTAGTTTTATTCTTTTCGTTCCCGATTTATGCTGCCAGATCCATTCTCAGACTAAAATAACACAACACTCATTTTTCTGGTTTTCGTTTTCGTTTTACAAACCCTAATCCTTCTTGGCTTTGAAGTTTTTGATTCTAAATCAAAGAATTATAAAGCTCAATCATTGCAATTAAGTGAGAAACAATGAATATACTTTGTAATATGCATGGAACCAGCTAAGCTCCTGCTCTGGTTGATGCAGTTATAATCATGAAGCCAATCAAGTAGTTTACAGCTGCAGTGTAATTAATATATCCAATTTTTACACCTACACGGAGGTATACTATACTATTTATAGGTTAAACTTTCTATATATGTCTTTGTTTTCATATGTGTTTTTTTCATATATGTCCACCTATAAGTACCTATATTTCTCAATATATGTTTTTGTTTTCATATGTAGTTTTGGTTGGATTTCACTCTAGTCTCTGTTGCTTGCTCAATCTGACTTAAAACGAATTTATAAAACTTTATTGTTTGTTAATGTGGTCTTTTAAACTTGGTACTATATTTCACTCCTATAAATGTAATATGATCTAAAAGGAAATGTTTTGTAGACAGTGAAATGCTAATCATGGAAGTTTGGGGCAAACCTAATCTTCATCAAGGTCTAACATCTATTTGTTAAGGGGGTGAAATCCATACTCCCAATTTTACAATCCACACTCTTGTTCTTTTTCCTTTATGATTAAAATTCATATATAAAGACAAAATTAAGTTACGAAAGACAAAAATTTAAGTCACTAAAAAATGAAACATAGACTGTAAATTGTAAAATAAAGAGTGTGAAGTTCAATCCCCTTTGTTTAGCTAGCGAACAGTTGCTGATAGATGAGGCCAGTTTTTTTTAATCTTTATTTATTGTTATTATTATTTTCCCTTATTTTTATGGTTACTTTACTCTATTTGGAAACTAATTGATTACTTGGAGAAAAGAAATGTCACTAACATTGACGAGCCTCTTACGCAACTAAATAGATTAGTGGAAGAAATTCCAGGAACAGTGACTAAGACAACTTAATGCTTCTTTGCATGTGATGTTGTTCTACATCATCAAGTATATATCAATAATAATCAAGCATATCGTATTGCTAGATTATTGTTCATGAGCCTCTCTCTCTAGAGGAAAACCCTAGAGCACGCCTTTGTCTATGCTAGTGCATGTCCAGCTGCGCCTCGGCGCCAGCAATTGCCTCTGGCCTAGCCGGTACATGATGGGTGAGGCTAGACTGATGGTTTGTTTCAGGGATGTGTGCTCAGAGATTGGATCAGAAGGTGTTCTGGTTTGTCTCCCTCGGTCAAAGGGAGTGGCTGAGTCGTGGATGGGGGCTGGGATCGGAGAAGAAATGGGCTTTTGTTGGGTCGGAGAGGCGTCTGGTGGTGGTTAGCAGTTGGTGGGCCAGATTCAATGCCCGGTATCGAAGGTCGGTTGGGATCAATGACTTATTGGGTGAGGTTCGATTTGGATCCTGTTGTAGAGTTTCCATGTTCTAGTTGGTGTTGGGTGGAGTGAGATGCTTGAAGTAGTTCGCCGATGGTTGGACGATGATGGTGGCCCGACACTAGTGGTGGGAAGGCAGTTTTGGTGGCTGGACGACGCATCTGCTGATTTGGGTCGGGAGGGCTGGATACCTTGCTAGTTTGGTCTTTTGCGCTTGGATGCTGCATGTGAGCTCGATATGGGCTGGAGATGAGGTTTGGGCTCACTTTGTCGGTCTTGCCTAGGCTAATTTTTTTTTTTCCTTAAATGCTTTTAATGTTTTACGTTGTTTAGTTGTTTTGCGCATTTTGCAAGCAATAAGTCTCTATATGTGTTGTGTAAGGCTAGTCAGAGTGTTTTCTTTTGTGTGCACTCAAAGTGCCTTGTCTGCTCTAGGTAGGCGGTGAGTTCCTTGCTTCATCAAATGATCGCAACCTTCTAGTGGCATGATAAGACTAAGTGCCGTCAGATTTATTCTCCAGCGACAACATAGTAGGAAAACTGTGCTTTTGGTAATCATGCTACATTATAATCGAGTCACTTATCAAGTTATATTTCCGTTATGTAACTGCTATGTCAAAGCATATAGTGCAGCCTGTAGAGCACTCTTTGCTAATTGGTGACTGGTTGAATACTTTTTTTTGGTAGAGACTGCTAATATAATTTTATAACTTTCTCTATATGCTTATTATAATAAGAGGTTTAGGCTCAATACCTGCCCCTCCCCCCTTTTTTGTATTCGGTAGTTTCATTAATCAAGGTTTGAGGGCAACTGCACCAGCCATTTATTAAAAAAAAAAAATTATTGTAATCGAGTTATCTTTCCATTATGTAACCGTTATATCAAAGCATATAGAGTAGTTAGTACAACAACTTTGCTAGTTGGTGCCTGGTTGAATACTTTTTTTTTGGTAGAGATTGCTGATATCATTTTAGAATGTTCTCTAGATGCTTATTATAATAAGAGGTTTAGCCCCTCTCCCCTTTTGTATTCAGTAGTTTCATTAAGAGCAAGTTCACCCGTTGGGTCACCAGGTCACCCACTATTCACTGCTTTTTAGTGTTAATTTCACCCTCTGGGTCACAAGCACAGTGTATTTCGTGCGCTGGGTCACCCTGTACAGTGTTCTGGATCACCATGGTGACCTGCACAGTGTATTTCGTGCCCTGGGTCACGAGCACAGTGTATTTCGTGACCCAGAGAATGAAAATATACACTAAAAAGCAATGAATAGTAGGTGACCCGGTGACCTGACGGGTGAACTTGCTCTAATAAAGGCTTGAGGAGTTGAGGGCACCAGCCATTTATTTTATATTTTATTTTTAAAAAAAATATTATTGTTCTTGAGCCAAGTTTTTATTTCATTTAGACTATGGTCAGATATATTGTCTCATGGATGTATTCTATGAATTTTCTTTACCCTCAAATTCTCTGCATTCTATTGTTGATAACTTTTGAGGTCTGTTCATGTTGAGATATAAAAAATAAAAATAAAAAATAAATAAAAAGGCAGTTGCGATCAATTTGGTTGCTACATGTATATATGGTTGCCGTAGAAAAAAAAAAAGAAATACATTTGCAATGAATTACATTCAAAATCCCACATGGATAGGTTTGTATATGTTGTTACAGCCTTGACCATTTCAAACGGAAAATAGGCCATTCAAAATGAAGCAGAAGAGATATGCTGACAGTCAAAGTTTACTAGCTTTGAAAAAGACTTCAAACGTGAAGCAAACTCGGGGTTGTTGCTGGTCAAAATACAAGATAAGCTTGTTATCCAAAATTCAAAGTTTGCCATTCAAATTTCAAATTTACAAGTCCTGCGGAAGGCAAAGTTATCTGAGGAGCAGCTAGACTATTATAAAAGGACAATAACGTGAAAAGAAACAGAGAGGCACGGAGAGAGACGGAGAGAAAGAGAAGAAAAATCTGCAAGCAAAGACTCTGCCCAAACAGAGAGCAAAACCAAAGCAGCTCGAAAGGAGAAGTTCAGGTACACGCTGCATCATGTTGTTCTTGTTTTCCTTGGCAGAGAATTAATAGGTTTGCTCTTCAAGCAAAGGGGGCTGTTCATGAACAGCCAATAGCTATTCATGAACAGCCAATACCCTTTTGAAGACAACCATGGTCGTTCAAGAACGGCCGAGAAAGCTTCTCTTGCGTTTAGACTGATATGGTCGTTCATGAACGGCCGAAGTCTCAACGTGCTTGGCTGCTGCAGTTTCTAATGCTGGAACATAGGGTCATTCATGAATGGCCAAGTTCCAAAGCTAAAAATCTGCACGAGACGCCACACTATCTTCCTTCAATCTCAGCAATACACGTCACAAAAGAAGCTCCCCGCTCTGCCTCGTTTTCCTTCTTCCACCATAGTAAAAGCCTTGCACCACCACTTCCCAAAACAAGCCATACAAGGCCAATCAACCAAGAGAAATAATCAAAGCCTCACCCTTTAAAGGTTGTTTTTTTTAATCCTTCTCTGTGACCTGCAAACGAAAAAAAAGAAGAAAAGAGTCAGAAGGTAGAGCTGCAGACAAGAGGGAAAGAAGAAAAAAAGAAAACAGACAGAAGGAAAG
The DNA here is from genome assembly GCA_024704745.1 of Rosa lucieae. NCBI lineage: Eukaryota > Viridiplantae > Streptophyta > Magnoliopsida > Rosales > Rosaceae > Rosa > Rosa lucieae. Next base: position 29,622,682 of record CM045495.1, on the reverse strand, counting down.
AGCTGTAGGCTACTATTTCTTTGCAATGCTTACCTCTGTAAAATTGGCAGCAGGGCTTCGTGGTCAACTAAATTTGCACACATGAAAGCTTTGAATTGTTAATTAAAAAAAAACAAAGCTATGTGGATTTAATTAACAAGAAATACAAGATGAGGCAAGCTAAGTTGTAATGGTAAAAGCTTTGTGAAGGGGTGACGGATTTAATTAATTTGGTCAGCTAGTTTGAAGCGGTAGTGGTTTAACTGTGCCATTTTGGACTTGCTGTTTCCCACTAGCAAGAGGACAAGTGATGACAAATTAATTAATCCTCTGAGGCTGTGAGTATGATCTAGATGAAGTCAAAGTTCGACTGCTTAATAATTGATCAGAGGCAAAGCTATGCAGGCTGGGAAGCAACAAAATAGAAACAAATCTTAATTGTTTCTAAGAGCAATACCACACAAGATGACAAGAAACATGGATTAAATGTTCGATCTATCAAACGGTGGCAATATAATCCAATCTTGCAATTAAGCTTTGTACACCACACAGACAAAAAAAAAGATGGCAGGTTTAATCAATTAATTTCTGGAGTACTGACGAAATCAATTGAAAGACAACAACAAATATAAAGTGCAGCAAGTGGTGGGTGCTTTGAATGGAAGCGGTGCTGAAACGGTGGACAAAGGCAAAGTGAAATTAACAAATACTTTGTCAAGCAAATAGCCTCACCTTTCTGAAATCTTAATTATGGAAGAATGGCCAAAACCTGCAGATAATGACAAAAGGCTTTAAACATTGAGCCTTCAAACTTGTATTGCATAATTATTGCAAACGGTGGTGATAAAGAAAAAAAAGACAAAGGCCCAGGTTTGATTATTCAAACATGCAGAGACATGCCATGACAAAAGAGAAGAAGAGTATAATTAATCAAATTTCTATGGCAGCAAGGTCAAGCTGTGGTGGAAAAATAAATAGGCCTACTTTCCAAAGTATTGATTATGAAAGAAATGGTCAAGACCTGCAAATAATGACAAATAATTTTGATTATATATATAATTGAATGAGAGTTTGTCAAAGCTTTCAAATATATGTAATCAAGCAATTGTGCTGCAGATCGGTGTTGAATACAAATTACAGCCCAAGAAACATGATGATGCGCTCCAGCTTTGGATTTCAACTAAAACCCAAGCAATTGATAATAAAAAAAAATAGCAAGATGAGTTCGTACAAGTGCTTGAAGAATCGTTCCGAACCCGTAGCAGAAAATCTGGGTAGCAATGATCAATCAGAGCAATCAGTACATGAACAAGAAATTGGTGCTACAGAGGAGAAGTAAGAAGTGAGAAGCCATTACCCAATTTTTGCGAACAAGGGAGTAATTTCCGATTCTCTGTGTAGAAGCAGGGGTGTAGAGCATTGTGACAGAGCCCTCCTTTTATTGGGAATACAGGAAGGTGTCTCCTTCTCCAATTCGAATTGAGATCGACTTCCATCTCTGATTTGGTACGTATCCGTTTGGGTTAGCCACAAGGACTCCAGCTGATCAGTTTGGCCAAAGTGAAGACGGAACCTACCAGTTTAACCTCGTGGATTTCAATACAATTGGGCCTAACGCATAATAGAGCTAAAGGCCTGGAAAGAAAGATGGGTGCCCAAATCATTCGGGCCTGATGCAAAACAAGGCTAAAAGGCCTAGAACGAAAAGATGGGTGCCCAAATCATTCGGGCCTGACGCGAAACAAAGCTAAAAGGCCTACAACGAAAAGATGGGTGTCCAAATCATTCGGGCCTGACGCGAAACAAAGCTAAAAGGCCTAGAACGAAAACATGGGTGTCCAAGTCAGTTTATGGGTTTGCCTACGAATTCCGAAGCACTACAAAGCCCACTTCAAGACAGTTTGCCTCAGAAGTTCGGGCCCGGTCGAATTTGTTATCAACAAGTAAAGGAGACAACACAAAAGCCCATTTACACTGCCCAATATAAGATTCAACACATCGGGTGCCCAAATCAAATTAGCGGACACTCTGTTAATTACGTGTCCAAAAGAAATACATTTGTCGGGTTCAAAAAATATTTATACATCCGTCAGACACAAAAGTCAGTAAAACACCAGAAATACAAACTCAAGAACTACAACGGTTTGATCCCTTCATAGGGTATGTAGGCAATCTAGCGACCTACTAGATGCAACCGCAAGTCCAAATGAAAACCCTGACTCCCTGGTTCATCCAATTCGAATCCCTGATCTCATCAGTCAAATTCCGCCAAACACCAGGAAACGTCATAGCCTCCCCAAACAATTCTGATACAAATCGAATCCCTGGTTCATTCACACCAAATTCGTCCAAACACTATTCACATTCCAAAAGCAATACCCTCCAATGGGTCATTCACCCACTGGAAATCTTGAACTACGAATGGCTTGATCCCTCTCCCAGGGTACGTAGGCAACCCATTCAGACATCCGGGTGCAGCCACAAAAATAAACAAACACACACATCCCTACAATTGATTTCTTCATAATAGGAATCAGAGGGTGTTTCCCTGTAATGGGGATTGTAATTAAAAGACACATTCTGTCTTGAATGGGTCGAACCCGAACTAATTAAAACTCTATTCTTTTAATGAATACGAGTGAAATTATGTTGGGTGACATTTACGCTCACGGTGTGCAATTTTTGCTCAACAGTTCACCTAGAAACAGTTTTTAATGGACTGTGAGGGACAAGTGAATCTGACTGCTAAAAACAAATGCATACTTTTAAGTTTTTATAATTTCAGTTTTTTAATTTAATACATGTGGTTGAGATGCATTTTTCTCTCACAGTCCATTAAAATTATCCCTTATGTCAGCAAGCCTGAGTAACTTAGTGTGTGATGTTGTTCCACATGCATTACAAAATCATTTTATTTTTTGACAAAAAGATGACAATTTTTTTTTTCTTTTACTTTAATTTTGACTAACAAATAGTTACTAGCGTGCTAGTACGGTTAGTTGCATATAAATTCAAAACTCCATAGAGACGATGTACAATCCTAGAGAAACCATACAAATGGGCCCAACTAAGAAATAAGTAATACAATCCTAGTGCATGAAAATTTGATCTAGATTGACTCCAGATCCAGACTTGCAAAGCACCCAAAACACGCACCAAATTCAATTAGAGCCTGAAATCCGGATACAACCTGGTTCCCATACTCGAATCCAAACCCACCAGGACTCATATCTGCTGAGATGGGCACCATCAGAAGGTTGTGTTACCAAAGAACAATAGACAACCGAAAACCATGACCAAACGAAAAACATGCCAGCCAATGAAACCCAACATTTAAAGTAAAAAAGCCTGTCTTGAATACGCGAGGAAGATCATTGGAGTAGTCAATTGGGTTTACCAACATAAACTCCACCAAAAATGTGACGTCGTTTCCATGCTTGCTGGGCAGCGACCAATTTTTAAAGAACACAGACAAAGCATTATTCTAGCCATAATGATCTTGAAAAGAACAAGGATTTCAACCTAATTCCCATATTTTTGGGCATTCCTCTCCTCTAAAATGGCATAAACTAGTCCATATTACTGTTCTGAGAAGAAGCAGCCCAAGATTGCTGAAGCAGCTAGCACCACATTTAGAAAGCACCTGAGAAGAGTTTCAGGTTGGATCCACCAAAACCAAGTGTAATAAAAGCACCAAAGTTTGCGTGTAATGTTTACAAACATATATGCAGGGCCATATTAACGAGAACGGGGTCCAGACACATCCCTTGGAGGAATCTGAGCTTCACCCCATGCATGGCACACAAACACGCAAAGCGCAAGGTGACGCAGGCATAGATGCATCAAAGGTACTGTATATGCCCCAGGGAACAGCCCGGCCTAGTAACTATAAGAACATTATTGCTAAAATTGAAACTACAACTACAGGTAATTCAAGTTCAAAGAACAGAGACTCTGAGAGCAAACCTTTAAACAAAAATAAATAAAATAATAGTAGTTATAATACTAATAATAAAAGAATTGAGGGCAACACGTGGATTCAAGTAAGTGAAACAACTACAATTAAAGCTGATGCAAGGATTTCTTCTACATGCTCAAGTGCTCAACCATTAAAAAATCATAAGAGCTTATAGATAACATAGCTTTCTAATAACTAAACCTTTTCACTTTCACAATCCAGTTGCCTAACAATTCATCTTTAAGTTAACTCCCAACCTATTCTCCTCAGAAGCAAAGCATGTGATATTAAAACCTACCATACCTTCTTCCATGCCAATTCTGATAATACATCTTTTGCCACAGCATTTTCCACAATAACCTATACCCGACCACGCACGTCCAAAAAAAAGTGACATTCTTTCTACAGCAAAGGTCTTTGCAGTGCACACATGGAATTTTTATAACAACTAAATGCGGTAGACTTGACCTCTACAGTGATATTCCTCTGCATAAAAACAAGGAAAAGAAAAGAATATAATTATGAGTAAACATGAAAGCTGTCACCAAGTAAAGCTTGATTCTTTCCATGGTAACAATTAAATTATGAGGTCTATTCAATTTGAACATCCAGTAAACATAAGAAGGTTCTGAAGCATAGACCATAACTATAAAACAACATAAAGTTCTACTCACCAGAACATATATCGTATAACCCATCCCAAAAATGGAACTTCACAGAGGAACACCTTTATAGTTGGCCAAAAACCACTACAAGAGAAAAAGAAAAGAAAAGGAATCAAAATACACCTTTAAGGGGATGCAGTTAACTCAAATATGAATAATTGAATTTCTTTCTTGAAACTAGTAAACTCATACAACTTAACTAGAGGCCATAATATAAAAACTCGCACAACTTATTATTGGACGGATGGGTCACAATTGCAAGGTGAGCTAGGATTTTGGTTTCAGAAGGAATCTAAGGGACGAGGAAGTTGGGTTAGTCAGCTAGATTGTCACAGGTCTGAGATGGGTTTAGTTTATACACCAATAAAGAGGCTACAGGAAGATGGGTGCTGGAGAAGTCCGGAAAATTATCAGTCCAACCCTCCAGAACCAAAAAGTTGGCAGATCTTACCCATCTTTCCCAGCAAATATTCAACAAATCCCATTTCACATGATCATTAGGCTTTCTCAAAACCTATTTTGAGCACCAAGCCTTCAGACTTCTTCTTCTTATTTACTCAACTAGCTGACTGTGATTTGTATATTTTTCACAAAGGCGCCCTCAGCACAAGAAATAGTACCACTTAGAAACTCTTGGAGCCTAGCAGCTAGCACTTTAGCAATTAACTTGAAAAGACAGGAAACTGAGCTAATCCTATAGTCCTCAATATTCAAAGACTTAACTTTCTTTGGCATGATACAAATGTAAGTGTCATTTGTGACACTGACAGCTTTGAGTAAGCCATTGCTGTAGAAAGAAAAATCCCCCAAACACCTCGATCAAATTCACCTTTAAAACTCCCATCCCCTCGATAATATAACATGGTAAATACATCATGTCCTGGCAATATATCCTCGAAAAAGCAAGCTGATATTGCCCAATTGACATCCCCCTCCTCAAAACGCCTTTCCAGCCACTTCACTTAATTTTCAGATATATTGAGTAATTCAGCCCATCAAAATCCCCATCCTGAGCTTGAATTCAGATATGCATAGAATCCCACAATGTCAACTACCACGCCCTCTCCTCCAGTGTTTCAACAATATTCTTCTTCCTACTCCCATTTGGAACTCTGAAAGAATATGGTAGTCCCTTTCTATAACCAGTCACCATACCACTTTTGATCGTTGCCTTTAGGGGATCTCCTCTCCACTGACTAATCCACCCAAAAGACTTCTCTCTAGTAATCTTTCAGCGCTCTTTTAAAGCAGATCTTTTAGTTTTGCTCTAACCTATATTTTTTCTAACTCAAGTCCCAAGCCCTTACGCCACTACTTTAATCTTTTTTTTTCAAAAGCTTCAAGCTTCTGCATAAATTAAATCTGTCCTTAGAAACACCCCTAATCCCAACACTCCTTTATTTTCTTCTAAAGGGAAGGATGCTCCATCCACATGTTTCAGATCTATAAGATTCTGGCCCCTCATAACAGTATTTCTATACAATAATACTGCACAATGATCTGAAATCACCATTCAAATTGAAAACTTTCTCATATTTGAAACTTTTATCTCCTAACCCAAAGATAAGTCTACTATAACTTCATTCGAATTAATCCAGTAACCCAGAAGGGCCACAAACATAGATTCATTCGAATTAATCCAGTAACCCAGAAGGGCCACAAACATAGATCATAGATGATTATCCTAGAGCCCCTTAAAGCTCCAAAATGAATCTCAAAAAAAAAAAAACAAAAAAACTGTGAATAAGTCATGAGAGAGAGAGAGAGAGAGAGAGTGTGTGTGTGTGTGTGTGGCCACGCGCACGTTTCTAAGGTCCAAGGAGACAAACTTGTTAGCTTGTATTTATACCTCAACTGCTAATGTCTACAAATCAACTATTAATAAATCTTATAAGAATGATTTTATGATAAACTCTACATTTCAATCGTGTTTGTACCAATGTTACCACAAGATTCCTCTCAAGTCTCTAGAGATTCGCTAGCCCTAGAATATATTATATACTTGAAGCATAATGTTGATAGAAGAAACGAACCCGAACAGAACGATACAACCATATAGTTCCAAGATTATGCCAAGTATTGGCCACCGAACAAAAAGGAAAAAGAGACCAATCAGAAAAGATGCAGAACCCTGCAAAAATAAAGAAACTCAGCATAAGTTGTATCTCTATACCATGCAAGTTGTATCTCTATGCCATGCAATTACATTATACAAAATAATGCAGCTAGATATCCAGTTCTTTCATATTCAAAGAATGCATAACCAGGTAGCATATGAATCTCAAAGAACCCTCAACATCTTATTAAAAGATGAAAGGAGAACATTTATGCAAAATTAATTTGTCACTACCCCATTACCCTGACCAAAAAATGACAATTTAACATCGAACAGTTACCAACTGCAGAAGAACAACATTCTCTTCACATAAAGATAAATAGATAAATAAATGGCTCAACAGAATTTTATCAGAGACACATAGATCAGAGTCAGTTTCGTCACATTTTCCAGGGTCAACAAGAATATACAGAACCACCGGGGTGAAATTAGGGGATGGACCAATAAAATTAAAAACCCTTTTTCCCTCGACAAATATTTAAAATCATTGCACTGATCCTATCCAGCATCTTAACTTTGGATAGGTGATGCAACTTAAGAAAGCTCTCAGCCACAAGATGTCAAGCTTGCTTCCAGATGTGTGGATACTTGCAGACTAAAAAAAGGTCCCCAAGTTGTTAAAGTCAGCTGATGTAAATTTGTACTATGATAGTTTGATCTTTTGGCCTCTAACAGAAAATCTATCAAGATGAGGCAGATCACGCAAAACAAACGAAGAAAAAAAAGTAAAAACTAAGCACTGATCTAATGTGTCAAATAGCTATTGTCAAGAATGCGTGGCCTATCAACTTCACCTCCAGCCAAACGAAAATCGAGTGAAAATCAAGTCATACTTCCTGCATCGTCCTTATTTGATGCTCCTAGTTTGTTGGGAATGCAGGGCTAAGGAAAACTAATATTTCCTATGAACATCAGCTTTCAGAACTCAGGGAGAACTTGCATACTTTTGATGCTGCTGTGTCTTTTGATTTCATTAGTGGTTTTTTTTCCTTTCTTTCTTGTTATAGAATAGCCCTGATTTCTTTAATTGTGTGCACATTCATGTGATAGACAACCACCATTGCATTACTTTCATATGTAGCTCTTTTCCGACTTCCGAGACATTCATGTGCCTTTGCTACATCATGTTTTTGCAAGAATATAAATATTTACGAAAAGAAACAGAAGGGGAATGAAAATTACTAATACGAGTTCAATCTAAGTTCCTCATTTTCCTCATACCTTAACGTGTGCTTTGCTAGTGAAGACATTCAATGTAGAACGCCAACCAAGTAAAAGGGCCACCCCAGTCAACCAAAATATCTGTTTTATCGACACAAACACAAGCAAATAAAACACTTAAAACCTCCATATTACAAAGTAGAAAATAAAACTGAGGCTTTCAAAAAACCAAAGGTAAGCACTTACATTCCCAAGAGCAATCAAACCTCTGTCGAAGAAAAGCACTACACCCAGAAATGCGAATAAAATGCCAAACCCAAGAAGACCCAACCCAACCTCTGCCAAGGTGAAGCAAAAACCTCAAGCTTATGAGCCATACATCGCTTTCTGATTCTAACTGCGGGGGAAGAAAGATGCAAGGAAAGTGAAAGAAGCGCTTACTTTTTTGCTCAGTCAATTCATAAGCCATCCGGGCAGTTCTAGTTGACGATGACTAGCGGAAAGCAGAAGCTGCAAAATATGCGGGGAAGAAGATCGGACGCAATAGAATTAGGAGGAGGGAGACCTGTTTGGAGAGGAAAAGCTTTAATGGACTCGAGCGATTTTGAGTTTTTGACTCTTATTGAGGATTTTATTAAAAAATAATAATAATAAAGAAAATCAGTTTTTACCCTTTTGGTTATTTTATACAAGGTTTTTTTTATTTTTTTTTCTTTTAAAGAATCGAAAGGAAATCATGTTTCATTGATAAAAACTTATTGTTTATCACAAACAGTACCCGACTTAAAATTATTCTTTGTTTTGATACCTCATCTTCTAAATAAATCACTTTGGTACCTCAACTTATTACTTATGCATAACGTATGACCGATACACGCAGTTAAAAACTCCGTCAACTTTCTGTCATGGGTATTTTTGTCTATTTATGTTTTCCCACCAAAAATTCCATGGGAGAGGATCTAGAATTGCTTTCTTTTTGTTGAAAATGAAATCTGTCATCAAGGAAAATATTATATTTTAGGGTTTATGGAAGATCAATTTAAGTTATTGTATCGGAAATTTTGACTTATTGCTATGATCCCAGGAAACAGAATAATTAAAATGAGAAGAGGTGAGAGATTTATTGATTTTTAGCCTGCTAATCCACGAACAAAAAGTGTCTTGGATGAGATCAGATTGTCTGCTAGCGTTATTAATTGTTGATTCTATATCACTCTATCTCAACTCTTCAAGTGTAATTTGTTGGGTAGATACTAATTGTTAATTCTTCTTCCAAAGCTGCGGCGTGTATGAATGTTATGCATAAGTAATAAGTTGAGGTACCAAAGTGATATATTTAGAAGATGAGGTATCAAAGTATAAAATGAGTTTAATAAGTTTGGGTACTATTTTGTGACTTTTTCCCTTGTAACAAAAGAATTCAAATTCTGAAGGGACGTGCTCGCTCCAAGAAGATTGCAGCTTGGCAGAATAAATTGACAAAGAAATATTATCAACAATTCTACCAAAATTCAAAGTATCATCTCCTTCATCTTGGATTGCCTGGACTAACTAAAGACAATCAAACTAAAAAATCATCGGAGCTAGAAATTATCCTTCACTAGCTTGCATCCTAGTTTGCTAGCAAGACCATCTACCACTATCGGAACTAGCATATCAGAGCACTGGCTACATGCCCCTGCAACCACCGTGCCAACAGTATCCCTCACCACTAGGCCTCATCAAAAAGCCCGCGGATCAAGTGGGCCGATGGAGGCCCGCCGGCCCTAAGGGCTTTTAGCCCGGCCCGGCCAGTCAAAAAACCCGACCCGGCCAGTAGGCCCGGCCAGTAAAAGCCCGTAAAATATTATATATATATATATATATGTGTGTAGATATGTGTGTGTGTGTTTATAAATATATATATACACACACTCACACATAGATATATATTTGTGTGTGTGTTATATATATATAGAAAAGATATATATGCATTACCGCATAATAAATAAATATATATATATATATATAGATATATATTATATGTGTGTGTGTGTTTAATTATATATATCTAGATATATATATATATATATATATATGTGCGTGTGGTGTGTGTGTGTGTGTGTTTATATATATATGTGTGTGTGTGTGTGTGTGTGTGTGTTTATATATATATCTATTATATCTATGTGTGTGTGTGTGGTGTTTATATATATATATATATATATATATATATATATATTTATATATATTATATATATATATATATATATTGTGGTGTGTGTGTGTGTGTGTGTGTGGAAGTTCTTATACTTCTATTATTCTATATAGAATATGTGCTATATATATATATATATATCTATTCTACATATCGGTTGACCAATTCGATCGGATTCGAAAATATGGTGAAATTGGCTAAATTTTGTACCACACTTATAATTTATTGTAATAAACTCATCCAACGGTCGGTTTTTCCATTTTCTTTGAATTGATATGGGTTGCTCTTTGGAGTATATGATATATAAATATAGGTTTATAAGAGTAACTAAGTTTGACCTAATTGATCGAATTCGAAACGATAACCAAATTGGCTGGATTTTCTACAACCACCATAAAACATTACAATCTCTCAATCGAGCGGTTGGTTTCTCTGAATTCATTTTCCACTTCATGATTGCTTTAGAATTAACATAAACAATTTAAATACAATGAATATGTCATATAACTTTAGGAGGAAAATTGGTATAGACCAATGTGTTTGTAATTAAAATTAATTTTTTTTTATCTTATGTCCACGCACATCCATTGATGGAATATATACAAACGTGATGTGAAAAAATAAACACGTTTCGAGGTTGTCACGGCATCGGTCAACCAATAAAACATATAAGTGTCTACGGTTGACTAATCCGATCGGATTCGAAAATATGGTGAAATTGGCTAAATTTTTTACCACACTCATAATTTATTGTAATAAACTCATCCAACGGTCGGTTTTTTCATTTTCTTTGAATTGATAGGGGTTGCTCTTTGGAGTGTATGATATATAAATATAAGTTTATAAGAGTAACTACGTTTGACCTAGTTGATCAAATTCGAAACGAGAACCAAATTGGCTGGATTTTCTAAAACCACCATAAAACTTTACAATCTCTTCATCGAGCGGTTGGTTTCTCCGAATTCATTTTCCACTTCATGGTTTCTTTAGAATGAACCTAAACAATTTAAATGTAATGTATAAGTCATATAACTTTAGGAATAAAATTGGTATAGTCCAATGTGTTTGTAATTAAAATTAATTTTTTTTTATCTTATGTCCACGCACATCCATCAATGGAATATATACAAACGTGATGTGAAAAAATAAGCACGTTTCGCGGTTGCCACGCCATCGGTCAACCAATAAGACATATAAGTGACTACGGTTGACCAATCCGATCGGATTCGAAAATATGGTGAAATTGGCTAAATTTTTTACCACACTCATAATTTATTGTAATAAACTCATCCAACGGTCGGTTTCTCATTTTCTTTGAATTGCTATATGTAGCTCTTTGGAGTGTATAATGTATAAATATAGATTTATAAAAAATTAGTGTCTTTAAAAATTTATTTATCAATAAATTAGTATCTATATATAAATATAGATTTTTTTGGGTACAATATAGTTATATAGATATGTTATCTTTGGTTGTATTTGATCATTATCCATTGAATTTCCAAAGCTTGATTAAAAAAAAAAAACTTGTGTCTTTAAATATTTATTTATAAATAAAGCCCGCAAGGCCAAGCCCGGCCCGGCCTGAAAAAGCCCGCAAGGCCCGCTTTATATGGACGGGCTTGGATCCTTTGATTTTTAATAAAGCCCAGCCCGACCCGGCCCGCAATTATTTAAAAATATAGCAAGCCCGGCCCAAGCCCGCTATGAATGGGCCGGGCCGGGCCGTTGACGACCCCTACTCACCACTATCCCCAAACCTCCCTGATGTGTACCTTGGTCAAAAGCACTGTTAATGTTCACTTTAAGTCATCCTACAGGTGGAGGGCACCACTGCTGTACTTGACAATAAAATGAAACATATTGGAAATAAACATGCTGCATAGTTCGTACCTTACCAGCCTACAGACGCTGACTTCTCTATTTCCACACTCTGCATAGAAGCATAAGTAATATTAAAGCAATGGAGCTCGGTGGAACCAATATGTAACATAGTGCTAGCCAATCTAGTAAAGAGCTCTATGGGGTATCCAAAACTGGAAGCAAAATTAGTGCCAGGCCATGAAAGCACGCATAAAACTACACTCCTTGTTAATATAAGATGTAGTTTCCTCCTCCGTATTACAAAACAAGTATCGGTCACCAACTGCAACTTTTCTCCCTTTAAGTTGAGAAGCACTTTGAAGAATAGGAGCACAAACTTTCCAAACATGTACTTTAACATATCGAGGAACATGAGCTGCCTATAGATGCTTCCAATGACTCGGATTGAAACTAGAAGAAGAATCGTCCATCAGTTTTGGATGTACAGAAACAAATGAAATCTTATCTGCACTCTTAGTAGTAAAGCTACATTTCTTATAAAAGTGTCAAACAATTTTATCAGGAATAATACTTGTACTAAGAGAGAACATATGAGAGTAGCTACATCATCAGGAAAATTTTCAAATAACAGTTCCTTCTTCCAATGACTGGCAATAATTAGATCACTTACTAGCACAAGAGGGGAGGGGCCATATCTCACTGGACGGAATAATGCAGGCCTTGGAATCCAAGAATCCTCCGAAATATTAATTGAGGTGCCATCTCCAACCTGCCATCTAAGGCCCCCATGTAACATCATTATGTCAGCAAAGATTCCCTCCAGGATGCAGAAGCTTAAGTAGATGCAAGAAAAAATAGTGTGGAAAGTATCAAGCTTTAAACAAACAACTCACAAGAGACTCTGGATTCCGTAATAATCTCCATCCTTACTTGGCAACCAACGCTAAATTATGGGCATGAAGATCTCTGAACCCCATACCACCCTCCTCTTTCGAATTGCAACAACGTTCCCATGACATTCAATGAATTTTTTGCTCATTGGATTTACTTCCACACTAGAACTTCGCACACATTTAGTGCAAATCATCACTGAGTTCCTTTGGAAGTAAAAAGCAGCTCATGATAGCATAAGATGGTAGAGCATGTGCCACCACCTTAATCAATAAATCTTCACCAACCCCAATTAGAAGCTTCCCCTACCAACCGGCTATTTTGTTACTCCAACTTTCTTTGATATAAGCAAAAGACTTTGTCCAGTTCCTCTCCAAATAAGTAGGGAGACCTAGATATTTCTCATACTTAGCTTTAAGTCACCCCCCAAAAAACCCGCCAAAGCAAGCTTATCTGCATCAAGAACCCTCTTACTAAACAGAATACTATTCTTGGCATGGAGAAATTAATCTGTTAGTCAAATGTCAACTCATAATCATTCAAAACATACTGAATAAGGTGACATTCACCCAAAGTAGCTTTCCCAAAAAGCAAGCTATCATTAGCAAAGAGAAGGTGATGAATTACTGGAGCACCGCCCTTTCAAATTTTAATTCCTTGTAAATCTCTATTAGCCACTTTACACTATAGTAAAGCAGAAAGAACCTTAGCATAAAGTAAAAATAAATATAGTGAAAGGGGTCCCCTTGTCTGAGGCCCGTGGTGGGAGTCAGATAACCTCGCGCGTGACTGTCTATTAATAAAAAAAACATACCTCATACCAGTGACACATTTTATACGAGGATTTAGTTCAAGGAAAGCTAGAAGGTGAGGGCATCTCCAACAACTTCTCCATATATTGTTTTTTTTTTCCTTCTCTAAGCATTTTCCTATATCTTCCTATACTATCTTCTTTTTAGAGAAAGTGAGGAGTGAGAAAACGAAAATCTCTGTACTTACAGCAAGCTCTAAAATTATAGGGAATTATTTTTTAGGAAGTTTTTCTCTTTTCTCTCCAAATTATATTTATTTATCATTAATTATTTGATCAAATTTTTAAAATTTTAAAAAAATTACCATATATTTTAGGAAAATTCTATAATGTGTTAACGTATGACATGCATACAATTGCCTTGAAAGTGGTAAAATGAGTCCTCAAAATAGTAATAGAAGTCCTCAAAGTGGTAACATGAGTCATTAAAGTGGTAAATTTTCTTAGTTACCACATTAGTCCTCAAAGTGGTAACATAAGTCCTTAAAGTGATAATTTTTCTTAATTTACCATATGAGTCCTCAAAATAGTAATATTAGTCCTCAAAGTGGTAACATGAGTCCTTAAAGTGATAAAAATAGTTGATGTATGAGAAATGTTAACATACCATAGCTTTACCCTATATTTTAACCATGTATAATAAATTATAGAGAATAATAAAGAACATGTTGGAATTGTGGAAGAAAAATTATAGAGATTTTAACTTTTAAAGCCACATAATAGAGAATTTATAAAGAACCCGTTGGAGATGCTCTGAGACCGTCACGCACTTAATTATGGTTCGAAATAAAAGAGGAGGATATCACCTATCCCCATTTTCTCTATATCCATTATGCCTCAGCAATCATATTAGACCACATATTTCTTCACTAACAGCGAGCTAAAACCATTAAAATTTACTATTACATATAAGGACAAAATACTGTTTACTCCCTATACTTATAGGGTTTCGACGTTTTAGTCTCTGACGTTTCAATTTCACCTAAAAAGTCCCTGAACTTTCCAATTTCATCTAAAAAGTCCCTGCCGTCAATTTTCCGTTAAAAAATCTGTTATCTTGCTGACATGGCACTATTTCAACAGTAAAATGACTATTTTACCCTTATTGACCCCAAAAAAAAAAATTTACTCTTTTTTTTTTCTATCTTTTTAGTTTGTTCTTTTTTTTTTTAACTCTTTTTTCTCTATTTTTTTAATTTGTTCTTTTTTTTTTAACTCTTTTTTCTCTATTTTTTAATTTGTTCTTTTTATTCCTACTTTTTTTTCTCTATTTTTTTAATTCTTCTCCTTTTTTTTTCCTACTCTTTTTTTTTACTCTTTTCTCTCTCTTTTTTTTAACCTCTTTTTCTCTTTTTTTATTTATTTATTTGTTCTCTTTTTTTTTTAACCCTCTTTTCTCTTTTTTTTTTAAAAAACTTTTTTCCTCTTTTTTGTATTTGTTCTCTCTCTTTTGTTTTTTTTTTATTTCTTTCTCTTTTTTGTTTACCTCTTCTTCCTCTCCCTCCTCTCTGCTCTTCGACCTTCTTTTCCTCCTCCCTGATCTCAGCTCCAGTTTTCGGCGAGCATCACCACCTCTCCTTATCACCGTTGGCGTGCCCGCCGCTCCAAGCAAGTGCTGACCATTCCACTGTCCATCCATCATCCCCGTCATGCTAGCAAGCATCACCACCTCTCCTAATCACCCCTATCCATACAACGGTTCCAAACCAAATCGGAGCACACCCAAATCAAATCAATTCACGTGCCACCTCCCTTTCTTCGGTGCCAAAACAGTTCAAACATTTCTCTCTAAAGTTACGATCAGAAACTGCCAAATAGATCAAACAAGGAAACTCGCAGGAAAACTCTAATATCTTATCCTCTTTGAATCTCTATTGGCTCATCATCTCAGCAAACTAACACCAAAGAAACGTTATTGACGTCGAGAGAAAGCTTCTGATATAGCTCCAACACCACGAAGGGGCCGGAATCTGAAGGGAAGAGAACCCGACCATTCCGGCTTCCAAGCGTGGCCGAAAACATGAGCTGCGATCAAGGAGGAGGAAAATAAGGCCGAAGAGCAGAGAGGAGGAAGAGGAAGAAGAGCTAAATAGAAAATAGAAAGATATATATATATATATATATATATATAAGGAGAGCGAACAAATAAATAAAAAAAGAGAAAATGGTGTTAAAAAAAAAAGAGAACAAATAAAAAAAAAGAGAAGAGAGTTAAAAAAAGAGTAGGAAAAAAAAAAGAACAACTTAAAAAATAGAGAAAAAAGAGTTAAAAAAAAAGTAGGAATAAAAAAGAACAAATTAAAAAAATAGAGAAAAAAGAGTTAAAAAAAAAAATAGGAATAAAAAAGAACAAATTAAAAAATAGAGAAAAAAGTTAAAAAAAAAGTAGGAATAAAAAAGAACAAATTAAAAAAATAGAGAAAAAAGAGTAGGAAAAAAAAAGAGAACAAATTAAAAATAGAGAAAAAAGTTAAAAAAAAAAAAAAAACAAACTTAAAAAATAGGAAAAAAAAGAGTAAATTTTTTTTTTTGGGTCAGTAAGGGTAAAATAGTCATTTTACTGTTAAAATAGTGCCACGTCAGCAAGATAACAGACTTTTTAACGAAAAATTGACGGCAGGGACTTTTTAGGTGAAATTGGAAAGTTCAAGGACTTTTTAGGTGAAATTGAAACTTCAGGGACTGAAACGTCGAGACCCTATAAGTATAGGGAGTAAACAGTATTTTGTCCTACATATAATTAAGTAAATAAAGGCAAAAGCTTAATTTTTTTTCTATGTGGCATACTCTCTCTCTCTCTCATTGCGACCCAAAAGCTACTATCATGGGTTTGCCATCGAAACTCAAATCCTAATAACATCGTTTCTTTCTCAAGGAAACCCATTGTATGTGTCCCAGACTTCTCTGACTAAAAAATCCAAAAATTTAATTTTGAAGTGTGTATTCTATCTTTTGGGTTTAGTAGGAGAGTTTAGGATGTTAAATTAGGATATGGATTTCCATGACTACAGGAAGTGGTGGCGTAATTACTTGTTGTAAAAAATATTAGATTTGAATTAAAACTGTAATTGAATCTCTTCCTCTTTCTTCAATTTGCTCAACATTTAAATTATCTTATCGAATTAGATGACACATGCGATTATTTGAAGATTGATCGAGCACCACAAGATTCTTAGTGCATGTAGATCTGGATGGACTTTACAACTGTAATTGGGAATTTGATTATAGAAGATAACTTGTGCATTAAACGTTGATCCATGAATAAGTGGTGGTTTTGATAGGTTCGTTCGAAATTTATTGCCTGACCTGTGGTTATAGGTGTATGGAAAATTAAGGGAAGACAAGAAGACCACTGGACAACACAAAATAAAGATGCATTCTCTTTGTTTTGGTTTGTAAAAGTAGAGAGAGGAGCATGAAGAAGAAGAATTATAGACACGCGAAGAGTGCTGCATTCATTATTAACTTTTTCTTTTGTAAATAAACTTTTATTTTTAGGGAGAATATCATAAATGGTCACTCAACTTTTACATGTTCAACACTTTGGTCACTCACTTTTTAAATATATCACTTTGGTCACTCAACTTTAACTCTGTTATTCACTTTAGTTACTTCGTTAATTTTTTCATTAAAAAAAATTATTTGCCACAATATCAAAAATATTTCCATCCAACCAATTGTGGAAAATTGAGAAGTTTGAATTGAAATGATTAGGAGAAGTGACTAAAGTGAGACAAAAGGCCTCTTCAGGACTAAAGTGATTGACAGAATAATAGTTGAGCGACTAAAGTGATATATTTAAAAATTGAGTGACCAAAGTGTTGAATGAGTCATAGTTGAGTGCCCATTTATTAAATCTCCCTTATTTTTAATAGAATTCTATTAATAATAGAGAACTTAACAAATGGAGATGCTTTGTATTAAGCAAGAGTACATGTGTCAAAAAATTATGCAACTAAGAGCATCTCCAACCATTTAGTCATAAGCCAAAGCCATATGCAAAATTTGACTCCCCTAGTGTCATCACTATTCATTCAATTTTTCCATCTTCAACCATGTTTAGTCAAAAGCTAAAGTCATTTAATAAATTAATCATTTTAGAGAATTAATTAACTACAATATGAATTTATATATCATACATAATTATGTTATATAATATATCGTCATTAATTGATTAAAAAAAATTATTTATTTATTTTTGGGAATCTATATATTCGTGCCACGTGTCAATGCTATTCGGATCCGATATCTTACTCTATCTCGGTTGAGATTTTATTTATCACGTGATAAGATAAGATTTTCTATCTCAACTTTATTACCGATTCTAGTGCCACGTGTCAGTCGTTGAAAGGCTGGTTAGATTATGTTTTTGATTTTTATCTGCCACGTGTCGTATCCTATCTTCAGATATCCTTTTCCAACCCTCCATAAATACGGAGTCATTCACTCCATCATAGCTCACCAATTCACAAACACATCTCTTCTCATATCAGAAGCTTAGAAATTCTGAACTTCCTTTTCATTTTATATTTTTGGTTCCTTGTTGCAATGAATAGGTTCCGGAAATTGCTGATGCAAGAGGAAGAAGATGCCCTTACAAGAAATCATCAAAGAGCCCTGGTGATGCAGGCAGCTTCCTCTCATATCTTGAGGATCCAAGAGGAAGAATCACAGTGGGGTGGTTCACAGCCCGGGCGCCAGTACATCGCAAGAGGTCGAGAAGCTATGGATCGACGATTGAAATCTATACTCACTTCACTCGCCGTGCAGGTTCCAGGGCAATATTTTCGCAGAAGGTACAGAATGCGACCTCATGTGTTTGACCAAATGATGCATGATGTCGCCAACCACGATCCGTACTTCGTGCAAACTGATGATGCCTCCGGCAGAGTTGGTTTGTCTACCGAACAAAAGATGACTTGTGCTATGAGGATGCTTGCTTACGGGCTTCCGGCCGACCTGTGTGATGAGTTTCTAGACGTAGCTGAATCTACAGCTTTGGAGATCTTGTCGCACTTTACTAGAGCAATCTGGAATGTGTACCATGATCATTACCTTCGTCGACCAACTCCGGCAGATTTGCAGCGGTTGCTCGATGTTGCCAAGAAAAGGGGGTTCCCCGGAATGGTGGGAAGTCTCGATTGTATGCACTGGCAGTGGAAAAACTGCCCAACCTCATGGCAAGGGCACTTCACTGGTTATAAGGGAAAACCCACAATCATTCTGGAGGCGGTCGCATCATACGATGCTTGGATTTGGCACGCCTATTTCGGACTTCCAGGTTCCCTTAATGATATTAATGTACTTGGAATGTCTCCATTATTCAACGAAATATGCACAGGTGAGGCTCCTCGATTTTCATACCATGTAGGTGATAGAGAATATGGCCAATCCTTCTACCTAGTTGATGGGATCTACCCTAAATGGGGATCTTTTGTGAAAGCAATTAGAAATCCAATTACGCCAGAGTAAGCTTATTTTACAAAGATGCAGGAGTCATACAGAAAAGATGTGGAGAGGGCTTTTGGCATTCTCCAAGCTCGTTTTGCAATAGTAAGAGGACCCCCGCCCGTGGATGGGATAGAGAGGATCTATCATACATCATGATGACCTGCATTATTTTGCACAACATGATTGTCGATGATGAGCGTGAAGAAGATGAAGAGTCGCCTTTTGACCCCGATGATATCCCCACCAGACCAAGGAAAGCACAAATATATGAGAGGTATAAGGATGATCATGAGGTTGAGCGCAACCGTCCTGAACTTGAGGAGTTCATGACCCGTTACCAGGGGGTTAGATGCCCAATTGTGCATAGAGTCCTTCAAGGAGATTTGGTTAATCACCTCTGGAACATGAAGCTGCAAGCAGAACGGAACCGCAGATGAAGAGATTGTATTTTCACGCTTTCAATAATTGGCAATGTGGCCATTGTGTGGTTTGATTGTTTGTGTGTTTATGCTTTGTAATGTTGTGTGGTTTTATTTTATTGTTAGTGTGTTTATGCTTTTGTAATGCAGTGTGTTTTATTGTTATGAATAAAAGTGAGATAAAAACAAGTTTTTGTTTTTATTTGTTAACTATAAAATTAGCAACAATTTTATTTCATAATTGAAAAACATAAGTGAAAAAGTACAACCAATAAAATATTTCTAATTTCTCCCCATCCATTGAGTCTCTTGAACTGGCACGTAGAGGTCCAAGTTAGAGTCATCTTCACTATGTGGTGTATTTTCTTCTGGAGAAAAGGAGGGTTGACGAAATGCACCAGCACTAGAGCTTTGTTCCTCCCTCTCAATAATCTGTGCTTGCTTCCTCTCCCAATAACTCATTTTTTTGGGTGTGAAAATTGACGGATCCACTTTCATTATGCGAGCATCATCCGCGTGCTGCTCAGCTAATTTAGTCTCCTCCTTGAGTCGTAGCCTGTATTCAAGATCGCGCTCTCCTTGGTCTGCAATCCTTTGCATTTGCAATAAGAGTTCACTTGTTTCGTCTTGCCTGGATTTTTTCTTAGCAGCCTTTTGAGCTTTTTGACCTAGGGGGCATGCATGCACATTTGAAGAGCTTGGGGAGTCACTCGCGGGAGTGCCGTCATCCTCTAAGTTGATAGAGGTAGGAAAACTTGAGCTACCGACATTCATGCCCGGAGGATTGCTAAACTTTTTTGTATCCTTTAATATTGGCCAACAATGCTCAAACGCAAACTCCTCTCCTTTAGCTAAGGTACGATAGATTGATTTAGCTTGTAATACCTATAAATAAGAAGATATTAATCATGTACTATATATATTTATACGAAAGTCAATATACATAACATGCTAAAATAACGGTAAAATTAATTTTAAAAATAAGAATAAAACGTCAAGAATAAGGATGATTACCTCGTCGGTGGCATTATCACCACTTCCTCGAAGAAGTGCCGCTTTGTTAAGAGCTTGACGCCATCGAGCGCATGCCGGTCTAATCTTTTTCCAACGACCGTCACACCCTCCTCCCAATCTAACCACTCCTCCGGCAGGCTTGCAAGTCTCGTATACTTCATGTATACGCTC
This sequence comes from Rosa lucieae, assembly GCA_024704745.1. Taxonomy (NCBI): domain Eukaryota; kingdom Viridiplantae; phylum Streptophyta; class Magnoliopsida; order Rosales; family Rosaceae; genus Rosa; species Rosa lucieae. Next base: position 29,602,025 of record CM045495.1, on the reverse strand, counting down.
CCACAATTTTTTTTTTCTCTTGACTAGTACCCTTAGAGCCGTCTTCACCAACGGTAACTACAGCTATGCACAAGGCTATAACTTCGGCGTCCTTCCAACTCTCTTGTCTTGGGTTAGGCATCTTCTAAAAAAATTGAAAGCTAGCTAGATGAAGAACAATGGTGAAAAAGAATGAAGTTTGGAGGAGATTGGAGATGTTTTGGAGTGAAAAATTATGAAGAAGAGGGTTGGTATTTATAGAATTTGTTAAAGTTACTGTTCCAACGGGCAAAAAACATTTTTCTGATTTTTTAGAAAATTTTCTTTTATTTTTTCAATTTTTTTTGGGTTTAAAACACATTTACTTTATTATTAACTGTTGATTTTAATCCATACAATTTTTTGAACCGTCAGATTAGATATTCAGTATATATATATATATATATATATATATACTTTTTTATGTTTAGAAAGATTTAATCTGGGCCCTTCATTTTAAATAGAATTAATGAAGTTGAATCTGGGCCGTTAGATTTCTTACCGTTGGAAGACTTCCGCCCGTTCTGCGCTGTTGGGCCCCATGTGTCGGCTGCATCTCCAGCGCGTGTCTCGCGCGTTAGCCACTGCGGAGCCGTTATTTTGTCGTCATCCGCGAGTGGGTTCTGTCTTCTCCCTCTGGCGCGTCATTTTCTTCAGCTGCGCATGCAGCACATGCAGCTGGGGCCCGCCGTTTCTCTTCCCTCCTAGATTTGGCTTTCGTTCTTCAAAGTTGAGTCATTTTGACTCAGCTTATGGCTCAATCGCCAAAATGGCTCCACATGCACAATGGTTGGAGACGCTCCCCCCAAAGCCAAAGCCAAAATGACTTATGACTCCAGCCGTTGGAGATGCTCTAACAGAATAGTTATAGGCAATTTGGGGATAGGTAATCTCCTCCTGAATAAAAGATTTAAATAGGGGTGAACTTTTTGGCCACTGAAAACGGTCAAATCCGTGAGAAAATCGAAACCTGGCAAAACTAAGCAATTGATACCGAAACCACATCAAATCAGAAGTGACCGATTTTTTGTTTGATCATATGAACAACCAGAATGAACTGAACTAAAGCGACTCTATCAATTTCTATTGGTTTCGAACATTGTATACCCTAGAGTTGCATACATAGCGTTTCATTTCTTTATTTTTTTTTTATTAAGGTGTCAATTTATTATTGGTATTAAATGTGTTATCTTAGGCTTGCATACACTATATTACATGCCTACTAATACAATTCATACCACACAACAAATGTCATTTCTTCTATTTTGTGTTTCTGCTCTTCTCTTAGCCTCAAACAACACAACATTATTCTCTTTTCACTTCTTTTCATACTCTCTTGTGTCAAACAAAGGTAGACAACACACTCATTTCTATACTTGTATTCTCTCACCCCTTACTTCTTTTCCTATTGATTTGTGATAGATTTCAACGAATTATATTAAAAAAATTATCTTCACTACTACAAAAAGGCCATCAGACGATGGTGGATTTCTGTTGTATGATGACCAAGCTCACCGTGGTCTAAGTGAGTGTTGTGTGATTGAAAAATCACACAACGGTAATTCCACCGTTGTCTGACAGTAGTTGGCTCAACATAATAGCTATTTTTCTGTTGTGTGAATTATGCGCAGCAAGTGCCTGCCATGGCATGCGCAGGGATGCCTCGGCCATTCAGACAACAGAAAAAGAAATTTTGCCATTGTGTGAGATTCATAACACATAATGGGTATAACTCATTCTTTGTTGTCTGAGGTTCATAACACACAATAGATATAATTCTTCCTTTATTGTCTAAGATACATAACACACAACAGAAATATAATTTATCTCCTGTTTGTTGATTCATTCAGACAACAGAGATAATTTTATTTCTGTTGTGTGTTATGAATCTTAGACAACAGAATCTTGTTTTCTTTTGTTGTTGGTTGTTGGTTCATACAACAGATTCCTTTTATCAACCATTGTGTGAGCAATATCAGGTTTGTTGTATGAGCTTGGTTCTCACAACATTGTTTTGAGCTGTTGCTTTTTCATTATGGAATTCATACCTGGAATATTTTTCCAAAAATAATGCTCCATATTACCAAATAAAACCAGTCTGATCGATATCATTCAAGTAGAATTTTTCAAACATTCAAGTTACTGAATAATGTATCAAACAAGAAAGCATTTCCAGCTGCTATCTACACATTAATCAAAAGCATTCCTAGCTATCCCTAGCTGCTACCTAGACCCATGAATCAAACTTGGAGCTCATATGCTGAAAGGAGGTAATCCATAGTACTTGCTTCTCTCGCTCTAAGATCCCACTCCAACTCATTTGTGTTGCTTTTCGAGCTTTGGATCACTACCACAGAGAGGGCATCCTTGGTTATATTTCTAATGTTTTCCTTCCCTGTCCTCACTGTCATAATTGAAGACTGTTGAAACTCTGAAAAAATGTTAACAAAGACATAAACAACATAAATGACCAGGAAAAAAGACCAGAAAATTTAAGGAAATGTTTGTTACCTATCCTACATGTGGATCAAGGAAATATGTTGAAGAAATTCTCCAAAACTAGGTCAGACTTTGGGAGTCAGCTTCGTTCAGCATCTTGCTGCTTTTCCTTCTTCATGAAACAATAACATTCAGACCTAAGACAAACTTTCTCAAGCCATAGCTTATGCACAAATCTAGAATTTAGTTGATGGCCTCAAAATAAAGTGCAGGGATCTCAGAGTGCGAAGACAATGTTGCTGCACACTTAAATTGTCCAAAAAATGTCATCTTGTGCAGCATACGCTTGAGGATTCTGATAGACAGGTTTATTATCTTATGCAACATTAGCTTTAGATTCATCTACTAAATGCAATCCACACCCAACTTGGATGCCCAAGACATTTGCAGCAGCTGCCTTTGCCACTAGGTTAGCATCATATTTCTGCATAAAAAAAAAAGTAACATGGCGGAAGCACAAACAAAGAGAGTTAGGCCCAATTTCTAACTATTGATGCTTAAAGAAATTTGAACTAGGCAGAAACATCTTAAAAGCATCAGCGCATAAGACAAAGATATGAAGTAGAAAATTATTTGTTTTCAGATTTGCACCAAATTTTGTTGTAGTTTATAGAAGTAATGTACTGTGTCGACAAACTATCCAAATTGTGCATCTCATTACTGCAATGCTACTTATCAGCAGATTAAAACATCAGTCACCAATATCAACAAATAGCCATGGTTAATCAACATGGATGAAGTAGATCAGGCACGTACATTAGTCTAAGTAATAACATATTAAGAAGAGTCTCAATCCTAGTGTCTAACCTGGTAGATAAGGGATTAAAATAAGACTGACATGTGATTATGCACCCCCCCTGATTTTAACTTTAAGAAAAAGCATACCACTTTAATCCTTGAGCTACCGGTTCAAACTTATTTAAGATCCAAATAAGCCTATAGAAGTCTATATAAGTTTTAAATTGCAGCACAAGGTCTTGGACTTATTTCAGATTCAAAGAAACTCAGACCGAGCAAAAAAAGAAACTAAGGAGATGCTTCTTCAGTCCAGACCATATTTGACAAGAACAAATAAAAGTACTTGAAATTTAAAAAGCATGTCAAAAGTTTATTACTAAGTTGTCCGGACTCACTTTCTTTATCCCATATCTACAAAGGTTTGCTCCTAATTATCTAGAAAAATGCACAAGTTAAGCATCAAAATTACAACAAGTATGATAAACGAAAACTGAAAACACAAGAGCAAAAGACGACGAGGCATACACAAGGCTACATGGAATGGAGAGAAACCCAGATTGGAATGTGTTCTTGAACATATTTCACTTGCTTCTAAGTCAAGCTGCAATCAAAGCCATTTACACAATGAACCATTTGAATGACAGAAAAAGGTAAAGAAAACTACAGTAACAAGGTAATAGTTGGATCCAATAGAAACAAAAAAAAAAAAAGTAAGAAAGAAAGCCACAAAAGGTGTTAAGATAACTATCAGATACTCTGTCAAAGTATGTACAACATATCTGAACATATTACATTGAGCTTCTAACAATTTATAAACACACATATACAGATTACACTGTCAAAATTTCCTTAATCCTTGCAATACTATCTGCATGATGAGGCAAAGAAAATCAAAATTGGATGTAGTACAGTTAACCATGATTTTAATATTCAAAAAAGGTCTCCTTACCATGGATATCATGCCAAATGGTGTTCTCTGAGTTTTTGTCCTCCGAATATGGATTCTTTAAAGCTCAGTTGCAGTTCATACCTGAAACATAAAAGAATGATGACATCATTTGAAGGTTATAGTAATAGCATACTTTTGTAAACATGAAAACTAACATCGAATTCTACTTTGTTAAGGCAAAAAACGACATGTATTGACCAGTACAGAACCATTAATTAATAGTAAACATCACACCTAGACAATTACCGAATGTCAAGGCCCTGATTTCCTTAGTTAACGAATTGAAGCTCATGCCTCCTGATTCACCCCTTCCCCAAAGTACGCATCAAAAACGTCAAAAGGATCCACCTAAATAAAGTGATCATTCATCAAAATGCGGTTAACAATAGAAGTGCCTTCAGTGAAAATAAATAAATAAATAAATAACTAAAAAGAACTACTATTGTGTATACATGTTTGTGCATATATGGAAACAAATAAGGAAGCATATATTGATGGATCATGCAATATACTCGTTGTTCTCAAAATTTTAACATAAATAGTTGGCACACTTTAATTCATCAAGATAGTACTCAATCTTTGTTTATAATCAATTTCTTCACAAACTTTCAATCAGAAAGTAATCCTAGGTCTTTCCAAATATTTTCCTTTAGCAAAAACAATATTAGTGTGTGTAGAGAAAGAGAGTAGAGATGGAGATGAGAGACTTACCAAGGTCCACAGCCTTACCCATTTCCAGCAAAGCAAAAAGGAAGGAACTAATTCTTTCATTTTCCAATGCAACAGCAATATGCAGAAATAGTCGTTTCCTGAAAATCAAAAGAGAGGCTATAAATCTGATTATGAAGCCTACCCGACATTATAGTTTTCAATGAATTAGGTATTCAACTACAAATTAGATATATATAACCAATCAAAATTCCAAAGCTATTTTGTAAATCTATGAAGCCCCCCAATAGCTTGCACTCAAATCTACATATTACATGAAGCATTACAAAGTCAAAACATAGAACTGAATTGCACAATCTATACGACTCAAATCAAGATACCTTGATATATGGTTATGAACGAAACAACTACATCTTTTCCTGATTTCAACAATGAATGACTGAACTGCTAATAAGATCAATGCTTTTAATTATACCTTTTTGTACAAATTCATCGGGCTAGAGTCATCAAATGGCAGATGACCAGCAAGTAATTAGAAAAGAATCACTCCACAAGATGAAACATCTGCAGCTGCTCCATCATAGCCCTTATTTACAAGTGGCTGTTGATGATACAGAAAGCATCAATAGTGTGATCGAAAGAAATTTAGGTATGATGTTTGTACAAAAATATATGCTCAATCACTTTAAGCTGACAATTTTTCTTTCTCTATACACAATTTAACTCAACAAAATATAATTGAGCAGCAACATACTTCAGGAGCTGCATAGCTCGGAGAACCACATTTAGTTGACAACAAGTCACCAGGCTGTTGATATCAAAATTTCAACCAAGCAGCCACTTAAATTGTCAGTTTTTTTTTTTGAACCAGTCGTAACATATAATAATGGCTCAAGAACATAAAATTTTTATGGAAAGTACTCCTACCTTACTCAATGCACTAAGTCCAAATCAGATATTTTGAGATCTCCATTACTGGTCAAAAGTAAGTTTTCTGGCTGCAAAAGATTTAATGTCTTTTCAGTAAGAGAATGAACTCATGAAAGATTCATGTCATTGTGCTCTAGATAATTTGATTACTAACCTTTAGTTCTCTGTGATATACACCTTTATTGTGACAGTAGTCCATCGCATCTATCATTGCTGAAAAAGCTTTCTTGCCTCCCTCCCCTTCACTTAATGTTTTGGAATACAACTAATCAAAATTTTAAACACAATTAGAAAATTTTACTACATATGTTAGCTACAAACCAAACATGAAGAAGAAAAAAAATATAAAAACTTGGTAATGAAGAAGAAGAAGTGAAGACCTTGGTTTTGGTCTCTATTTTGACGTCGAGGGATTGGATTCTAGTGAAGTCGTGGAGAGGATTCCGGCGATCAATTGACCAGCGCAGGGGTTGAGGAGGTGGAAGCCGGGCTCGACCCATCCTTCACAGATTTTTGCTTCACTGTTCATCTTGCTCCTTGCAACAATCACAATTCAAAGCATCGATATGAATTCCATTGCAGCTGAAAAATCAAAACGTACACTTGCATCCAATTTTCTCCAAATTCAACAACTTTTACACAATCCAAACAAACAAGAGAGGAGAAAATAATTGACTAACCCCCATTGGACGGTGAGGGCCTCACAATCCCAGTGCTGCTTGGGGCGGATGGCGTTGACATCAAAGTGTATATCCAGGCCTTGGAAGCGGCGCCGGGGCTGCGAATCGATTTACAGATCTTCTGCGGAGTAGTTGGAATAGCGGCTTGGAGTGAGAAGCCAGCCGGGAAAGGGAGAAAGGAGGAGGAAGAAGGGCGGTTGAGGAATTGGGAGAGGATCTTGTGGTGGCTGGAGATCTTCAATTAGATCTCCCATGATTCAATCGAGAGAGAGAGTGTCGAGAGGTCGAGAGGCTAGGTTTAATCTGAGAGTGTCGAAAGAGGGTCAAAGGCTAGCTAGGTTTAATTTGTTCTCTCTCTTTTTGTTTGCCCTTTTGGACACAATGCGACAATTAAACTTAGCAAAAAAAATTCTCAAAAGTTACTCACACAACATAAACCTCACCAACTATCGTCTGAGTGCACTACATAAAATCAAAATGTGAAAACATGGAGGGAAACATGCCGCCTACAGCATTTTGGCTCAAGATGTTGCCGCCTGTTTTCGTACTTCACACAACAGAAAAGTATAACTTCTGTTGTCCAATTGCTATAGCTTGCACTACCTTTTCCCACCGGAGACATTCAAGCAAGCTTCCTCAAATTTTGATGCTTAGTTTTTCAATCACATAACGGAAATAGTAAAACCCATTGTCCTAGTAACCCAAATTTCAGTGTTTCAAGAGCCAACCAAGACTCCAAAGTGGAGGGAAATGTGTCACTAAATTTTTTAAGACTCAGATGACAGACATTACTTCATTTCTGTTGTGTAATGTAGTTCTGATAAAAAAGTTTTCACTTTGTTGGCATTCACAAAATAGAATATAACAAGCACCGTTGTACAATAAAGCTTACTTAAACACACAACAGATGATTTCTTTTTCGTTGTGTGATTAGTGTTGTGTGATTAACTTTTTGTAGTAGTGCTTCTTCCATGGATTGATTAGTAAATTTTGCTCTTCCTCAAAATTGAACGAAAATCATGTTAGAACTGAATGGAGAATACACGCACTCAATATTATGGAAGAGAGAATGTTTCACTATAATGCACACAAATGAATACATGCAACTCATGCAATATATAGGACACTAAAAATAATTCTAGACTCGTCAATAACCGACGTCTAACTTATTGACTCATAACTCTCTATCATAATCACCCACTACACCATGATTGACCACTAACTTATATAACGGAAATGTCCATTATTTCATGCATTACACCCACTGACTCATGCATGTAACTCACACATTAACCCTCTAATTAAACACCAAATAACAACTAATTAAGGACATGTTTATTTTCTAACATCCCCCCTTAAACATGACTTTTAGGTTTGGGACCGACTCCAAGTGAAGCTCTCAATTTGCTAAATGTCTCTATCTTCAAAGGTTTTGTGAAGATGTCAGCAATTTGATCGGCTAACTTGACAAACTTGAGCTGAATCTCCTTCTTGCTCACAAATTCTCTGATTTTGTGATACCTTATATCAATGTGCTTGCTCTTTTCATGGAACATTGGATTCTTAGCCAAAGCTATTGCAGACTTGTTGTCAATGCAAACTTCAATAGCTTCCTTTGTGCCAAGTTAAGCTCTTTCAACAAATTTCTAAGCCAAATACATGACAAACACATGATGTTGCAGCAACATATTCCGCCTCAAAAGTAGAAAGTGTCACAATGGGTTGCTTTTTGAAGTCCATGTGTGTAATACCCCGGAAATTCGTTATTAATTTCCTGAAATTTCTTGGAATTAATAAAGTGTTTATTGGTACTGATTACACGCATTTATATGTATGTAATTGTATCTAAAACACTAGAAATAAGCTAATTCTTGAGCCAATTATAATGTAATTAATCCAATTTTTATTTATTGTGTAGGAAATAAGCGGAGTTGAGAATTCTTGAAGAAAATGGTGCAAAAATTGGAACAAATTAGAGTTTTCGACAAGGAGATGAAAAGTCAATAGTAGTCAACCATGGTTAACATGAGTGAGGAAACCGAATTTGAGTATTTCAAGATGATGCCTTCCGATATGCTCTAAGACCGGAGGAGGAAGAAAAAGAATGAAGAGAAGAAACTATTAATTGATTAATTAGTGGCTTAATTAATTAATTATTAGCTTAATTAATTAACCCATGATTTGATTAATTAATCTCTAGCCATGACGTGCAGGCTGTGCAGCAATTGTGATTTTTGCTTAATTGCTTTGAGCCAATTACATACTCACACGTGGCAGCCATTATATTTCTTTCTCTTCCTCATGCACCCTGCACGTGCACAGCTATCCACTTTTCTTTCTGTGGCAGCCCCCCATTATAATTATCCTCTCCTCTCTCTCTCCAACAGATATATATATATATACATACCACGACCTAAATCGGGAGCTAACAACAGTAGCCGCACCAAACAGAGGCAGCCCCTTTGGGCTGCTCTCTCTCCTCTCCTCCATTTCTTTTTCTTTTCATCTTTGTCTTAGTTTTATTTTAGAGATTTGAAGGATTTACTCACCCAAAGCTTCAAGAATTCATCAAAGGCTTCTACCTCTACAAGATTTCAAGCTTGGGTAATTGTGGGAGTTGTAATTCAAGACTAGTCATGCTATGATTATTCTTGTTTCTCCTACACTATACTCTTTTCCCTTTGAATTTTGTATCTTGATGTTTATAATTATGGGTTGTGAGTAATTTCCTTGTTGGGTTTTAGGGTTGTGTCCCTAACCCCAAATTTTGTGTAAAAGATGTTTAATTTGTAATGATGTTTTTCATATGGATGCTGCTATATCTTTTTTGTTGGGTTAAAAGCATGTCTAGGAGCCTAGTCAACGCTAGGGTGTGTATTTTGAGCATGTCTAGGATGGGAATAGGGGCTTGACTCCCCTCTTCCTAAGCTAGAAACCTTCATTTCGTATTCGAGGGGTTTAAGCATGGTGATTTACACCCGTTGTGTGATTGCGCGGCGGGGTCCGCTTAGTAGTCTTTCCGCATCTCTACGCCTCTTGATGTGATTAATGACCCTTGAACCGGCTCTAATTCATGTCAAGTGAGTCCCTACGGCCCTTGGGAGTAGGAATACCATGAAAGGGAATTTCGGTCCTTGAGCCTTGAACCGCCGTGGATACGACTACCGCCAAAATAGGAAATATGCATCTACATTAGATTAGCTTCCGACACATGAGATTTTGGTGAAGGACCTCCCTAACACCCCGACATTCTCATTTTTATTATACATTTCCTTTTCATTTTTTTTTACTTTACATTTCATTCTTATTTGTTAAGTTAGATCACCCCCAAACAATTAACTCTTCCACTCATTTGTGCATATCCACCACTAGGCTCTTAGTTGTGATTAGGTTTTGGTACCAAAACCGAGCATTGCTAGGCTTGGTGCCTTAGATTAACATTTTTATTTCTTTTCTTTTTCTTTTCTTTGTTTGCTAAGTGTCTTTATTTCCGATTACCCAAGGATTGTGGGTTAGCACTAATCCCCGTGGTACGATAAATTTGGGCAGAATATTTCCCTATCTTGACAATGATACGTACGCTTGCGTAAATGTGTATTAAGTCATGGCGCCGTTGCCGGGATTAGGGTTTAATACCCTTAATCCCTTGGTAAATCGGTTCTTTAGGTCACTTTAGCATATTTTTATTTCTTTGTTATTAAAAAAAAAAAAAATTGGTTGTTTATTTGTTTGCTTACTTTCTAATTTTATATTTTCTAATTTTTTTTGGTTACTATCTCACTTGGGAAACTCATAGGCATATATTTTTCTCACATTGAACTATGGATCGGTGGAACTATGGATGGAAGACCCGTGGAGATATGAGCAAGAAAGTTTAGATGGTGGAGGTTTCAAGCTTATGAGCCTAGGAAGGAATTCGTTGAAGGACTACTAGCTCAATTGCAAGCTTCTCAAGCTCTCTTGCAAGCCTCCCAAGCTCTCTTGCAAGCCTCCCAAGCTCGATTGCAAGCTTCTCAAGAGATGCTTATACATTCCAATGAGCAACTTAAGGCTAGTCTTGCACAAGAGCCACCCTTCACCATTTATGAGCATGAATCTTTCTTTGACCAAGTGGAGCCTATTTCAAGAGAAGAAGTGTATATCGAGCATCTTGAGCAAGAATCCTTTATGCAAGTTGAAAATGATGATAGTGATGTTGATGTACAAGAAATTGAGGATGGTCATGAAAGTTTCAATGCAAGTGGGGTGAGAGACTACACTTCCGAGGAACCGGTGCAATATTGGAAATCTAATCTTCACAATGAAGAGGAGGTATATGAAGTTGATTATGAAGAAGAGGATAGCTTGTCTAGTGAGGAAGATGTGGAGCTTGAAGACTTACATCATGATCCCTTAATCGTTGAGGTCGATATTCCCAAGGAGAAAGAGAGTCCTTCAATACCTTGTGATGATGAAGAAATTGAAGAGCCAAGGACTTTCTTGCCTCCCACATCCATGGAGATCCATCATGAGCTTCCCAAGGTGGATTGTAGAATATTGATCACTTATGTTATTCATGAGAGGATTGGGATCAAGGTACTTTTACCTCCTAATCCACCATTAAGTGGTCAATGTTTCTATAATGAGGTGATAGATTGGAAAGGAAGTGAACCTCTTGCACTCAACCTTTCCCATCACTTGCAAGAGCTTCTACCACCTATTGTTTGTAAGAGCATTATTTCTATACCACTTGAGAAGGAGAAGGCAAGTATATTGGCTCCTAGAAGAAAAATTGAGAAGAAGAGGAAAATTAAGAAGCTACACTTTTGCTTGCCATTTGGAATATTCATAGGTAGCTCTTGGTCTTGCCTCTATGATACATCAATGAGTCCCTTAGCCCCAAACAATAGGGTGGTCGTACTTGAGAAGTATCCACCTTGACAAGATCATGTTCTATATGGACCGGCAATGAAGTCCTTAAACAAAGCGCTCGCTAGGGAGGCAACCCTAGTACATCATTGGTAGTATTTATTCCTTTAGTAGTTTACTTTTGTGGTGAATAAAGCTTTTTGGTCATTTTTGGGTAGATGGGAGGTGTCCGGAGTTGGAAATGTGAAGGAGAATTAATTTGGTAGTGAGCAGTTTCTGTCCTGAAAATTCAGTTGAATTTGGGTGACTATAGCTTCTATTCTACATCTTATTTTGAGCTGAAATTTTCTGAAGATATTCTCCTATATGTCTACTATTCTGTGCCAAAATTTGAGCCACTTTCAGTCACTGGAGATCCTGTTATTTGATGGTCAATGTATGAGGGTCAGAACAGAAATAGCTACTGTAGAGTGACTTTGAGAAGCTATACCCTCTACATATCAAGCTATTTGGAGCTAAAATTTTTCAGAGATGTATATTCACATGTCCTCTATACACAGAAGAAACATTTTTTGATTTTAACCTTCCTATCTTCAGATATTGTGTTCCAAGTGACAGAGGTCAGAAACAGGGCACAGCAGAAACTGCAGAACAGATCAGTGAGTTTGGAGGCCAACGATTTTTGACTCATAATTAATTTTCAAGTGAAATTTTAACCAAAGGTATCTTCATGAGTCTAGTTTTATATCCAGTTGGTCTCACCCTCTTTTCACCTTTGGAGCTTCAGATATTACAGTTTTGGTGACTGAGGGTCAGCAGAAAACTTCATGACAGATTAGCAAGTTTGACCAGCTTTAATTTTCATTTCAATTGGAGATAGGTGGCTAACTTTATATGGATAGAAAGCTCTCTGAGTCTAGTTTCCATTTCCAGTGGCATCACCTGATTATCACTTTCTGAGTATGAGCTATAGGCATTTGAAGATAGAAAGGTCATTGCTGGAAGTTTTCTGCACTCACTAGTTTGTGTTCACTCGGGTGGTTGGACTTCTTGCACTTCAATTCTTCAATGGAGGTCATTATAGGGATGTTGTGAGGTGTGTTGGAGGTGATCAAGGCCATGTGCTTAATGGAGGACCCTTGTCCTTATTCCTTAGTGGGCTATTTGTGATGCGTTGCTATTGGACACTACATATTTCTCAATGGAGTTGATCTTTTCATGAGCACCTAGAGCGATTATGGAGCATACGTTAAGGAAGTCAAGGCCTTGTGCCTTGAAGTTGGTGTCTCATATTAGTCTTCTACGAAGGTCGTGAGCAATGGAGGTTCTACAAAGGGGGTTTTCCGTAACTTTTCTCCGCATTTAGATTTTTATTTTCATTTGTGCCTTCGCCCGGACTTCACTCTCATGCCTAAATCAGACACGGATTTTAGCTTTCAAGCTCACTTTACAACATTGAGGACAATGTTGGTTTTAAGTGTGGGGGTGAGGGCTCGGGCGCCCTATCAAAAAAAAAAATTATTAGATTAGCTTTATATAATTATATTTTAGTGGTTAATGCCTTTTCCAACCCCAATGAAGAACCATGGACTTAACTTGTTATGATTGTGGATAGATTGAGCATGATCTAGGACTTTGAATTTGTTTTGCAATTAAGTGTATATGTGATCTATGCTTGACTATATGTGTGCACATAGCCTATGGTTAGGTTGGTTCATCATAATTAGAGAAGCATATAGATGATTTGATTGACTTGCATGCCCTTATTTGTGAGTTTTTGTGCCTATATATATAGTGTATGCATCGTTCATTCACTTATTCTTTCATGTGTGTACAATTTCATGACATTGCGTATCTAGAACTTGCTTGAGACCTCTCGAGGCTACTTTTAGCTTGCGACATGATAGAAAGGATGGAGGCATTAGGACTATATACCACCATGGCCAAAGAAGCATGTGCCTAAAAGTATTTACCACTAGATTGCCACTTTGAGCCTATTTATATATTTAGCATTTTTGTTCATTACCACCACAAATTCCTAACTAGCCTATACACTTTTATCCTACCCTTCCATGGTAGTTGATGAAGCAATTCGAGAGAATGACTTTATGTTTGAGTGCTTCAAAAGAAAGAAAAAGTCAAAAGTGTGAGGTTACAAAAAATAAGTGTGGGGGTGAGTGATATTGTTTAGAAAAGAAAGTTTCAAAAAAAAAAAAAAAAAAAAAAAAAAAAAAGTTGTTTGAAAAGAAAAAAAGAAAAAAAAGTGAAAAAAAAAAAAAAAAAGGTCAAATAGAAGAAAACCCAAAAATAGAAAGAAAGTAAAGTATTGTATATAGTTTAGCGTGGGTTGTATATTGGGTTTTAGAGTGAGTGACTTAGCATTTGAAAGCAAAAGTCTTAAATCTCTACAAGAGAGAGTTGCTTCACCGATTTCTATGGACTTTGTATTTCCTTATCCTTCATTTCTTATAGCCACTTGCCCTTAGCCCCATTACAACCAAATAAAAGACCTCTTAATCTTGAATGTTGTGGGTTACCTAGCGGAGATGAGATCGAAGAGCAAGCATATGGCCGCGCATGTTGTGAAATTGCTTTTGAGTGAAACACATATAGCACCTAAACACTTGAGCGGTAATATTTAGTGAACTTATGTGAGTTTGGCGGGTTATGTCGGGTCTTCTATATGCCTATTTGATTGTGGTGGATTGATTTGACACATGGTCAACACATGCATATACTTGAGCATTTCTCACATGTGCATCTTAATTGCATTACAAATTCAAAAATCTTATGTTGTACTTCGTCTACTTCATGGTCATATACATAATTAGTTTTCCGAGGGTTATGGTTGGAAAGGCTAATACGACACTTCCTTTATGTTTGAGTTGGTAGATTTTCGGATTAGATTTCATTTAGTTTGCTTGAGGACAAGCAAAGTTTAAGTGTGGGGGTGTGATTACACGCATTTATATGTATGTAATTGTATCTAAAACACTAGAAATAAGCTAATTCTTGAGCCAATTATAATGTAATTAATCCAATTTTTATTTATTGTGTAGGAAATAAGCGGAGTTGAGAATTCTTGAAGAAAATGGTGCAAAAATTGGAACAAATTAGAGTTTTCGACAAGGAGATGAAAAGTCAATAGTAGTCAACCATGGTTAACATGAGTGAGGAAACCGAATTTGAGTATTTCAAGATGATGCCTTCCGATATGCTCTAAGACCGGAGGAGGAAGAAAAAGAATGAAGAGAAGAAACTATTAATTGATTAATTAGTGGCTTAATTAATTAATTATTAGCTTAATTAATTAACCCATGATTTGATTAATTAATCTCTAGCCATGACGTGCAGGCTGTGCAGCAATTGTGATTTTTGCTTAATTGCTTTGAGCCAATTACATACTCACACGTGGCAGCCATTATATTTCTTTCTCTTCCTCATGCACCCTGCACGTGCACAGCTATCCACTTTTCTTTCTGTGGCAGCCCCCCCATTATAATTATCCTCTCTCTCTCTCTCCAACAGATATATATATATACATACCACGACCTAAATCGGGAGCTAACAACAGTAGCCGCACCAAACAGAGGCAGCCGCAGCCCCTTTGGGCTCTCTCTCTCTCCTCCATTTCTTTTTCTTTTCATCTTTGTCTTAGTTTTATTTTAGAGATTTGAAGGATTTACTCACCCAAAGCTTCAAGAATTCATCAAAGGCTTCTACCTCTACAAGATTTCAAGCTTGGGTAATTGTGGGAGTTGTAATTCAAGACTAGTCATGCTAGCTTTTTAGCTATTTGTGATTATTCTTGTTTTCTCCTACATTTCTATACTCTTTTCCCTTTGAATTTTGTATCTTTGATGTTTATAATTATGGGTTGTGAGTAATTTCCTTGTTGGGTTTTAGGGTTGTGTCCCTAACCCAAATTTTGTGTAAAAGATGTTTAATTTAATGTAATGATGTAATTTTCATATGATGGATGCTTATATCTATTTTTGTTGGGTTAAAATGCATGTCTAGGAGCCTAGTCAACGCTAGGGTGTGTATTTTGAGCATGTCTAGGATGGAATTAGGGGCTTGACTCCCTCTAATTCCTAAGCTAGAAACCTTCAATTTCGTATTCGAGGGGTTATAAGCATGGTGATTTACACCCGTTGTGTGATTGCGCGGGCGGGTCGCTTAGTAGTCTAATTCCTCAATCTCTACGCCTCTTGATGTGAATTAATGACCCTTGAACCGGCTCTAATTCATGTCAAGTGAGTCCCTACGGCCCTTGAACCGGAGTAGGAATACCATGAAAGGGAATTTCGGTCCTTGAGCCTTGAACCGCCTTGGATACGACTACCGCCAAAATAGGAAATATGCATCTACATTAGATTAGCTTCCGACACATGAGATTTGGTGAAGGAACCTCCCTAACACCCCGACATTCTCATTTTTATTATTTACATTTCATTTTAATTTTTTTATTGCTTTACATTTCATTCTTATTTGTTAAGTTAGAATCAACCCCCAAACATTAAACTCTTCCACTCATTTGTGCATATCCACCACTAGGCTCTTAGTTGTGATTAGGTTTTGGTACCAAAACCGAGCATTGCTAGGGCTTGGTGCCTTAGATTAACATTTTTATTTCTTTTCTTTTTCTTTTCTTTGTTTGCTAAGTGTCTTTATTTCCGATTACCCAAGGATTGTGGGTTAGCCACTAATCCCCGTGGTACGATAAATTTGGGCATAATATTTCCCTATCTTGACAATGATACGTACGCTTGTGTAAATGTGTATCAAGTCAGGTACGATTGCATAGTTCAAGGGTAGAGCAAAAGTGTTTCAGACAATTAATTACTAGAAATATTTTATTTTCGAGGAGTCAAAAGAGTTGACATTTTATACGTTAGGATTATGTGAAAACTTCTTTCACGAAAGTTGTAGAGCGCGTCGATAAGCATTCGTGGACATATGAAACGTGAAAATCGGAGTTCGTATGAAGAAGTTATAGCCATCGGAAAAAGTTTTCATTTTTGTTAAATAGAAAAATTTCCAAAAAAATGGGAAAAACCCTAAATTTCCTAAATTGGAAATCAGGAACCCGTTTCTCTCTCCACGACCGGAAATTGCTAATTTCCTTCCACTAGTGATATCTTCCTCCACAGGCCACCGTTGGATGTGAAACCAAGTGCGTTGGCTTCTCCTCAACCTTGCGTAACCATCTGTGGCAGTAGCTTGGCCTATCTCGGCAGCTACACGGTGCAGTAAAGCAAACCTAATAGTACTTTCGTTTTAAGTCAATGCCGATATCTCCACCATCTAGCCACCATAGCTTGAGCCACTTGGCTATTTGGAGTCGCCTAAAGATGTTGGTAATGCTCCTCAAAGGATTTGAGCTGATCAAGTGAGCCATGGACGGAGAATTGGAGCTCGCCGGAAAACTGGGCAAATCCTGATCTCAATGGCTTTTAGAGGTAGTTTTCGACCTTTTAACCTTTGATTTAGACTTGATGCTAGTTGAGAAAGTTGTTAGGCATGTTGAGACAAAGAGTTGCAGATAGGTTTCACCACATATCTAGGTGGTTGACCGCGGCTTGCGGCGGTAGTTTTCGAAGGCTTCCAGCCACCCCAGGGACAATTTTTGTTCCTCTTTTCAATCTATACATCGATACGAATATTTCAATGTACAATACATAATTTTTGGAGATCTCATGAATTTGTTAGGAATTTTACGGTTTCGTTCGTTTCGGTTTTTGATCCGTAAGGATCAGAATGTCTGATCGTCTTGTAGTTCTGATATATTGTTCATAGAAGTGTTTCGATGACTTTGTGTGGTCTCAGATGAGGATCCGACAATTGGATCATCGTATAAATTGGAAAGGATGATCCACAGGGCGATCCGTGAGGATCTGATCGTTGGATCATCGTACAATTGTGTTTTGTGAATTTTATGCTAAGTTGATATCGTATTTGATTAGCTTGATGGATTGAGTTGGCGAACTTTTTATGATTTTATGATTTTGGGCTATTAAGAAGACGCAGCTGGATTTAGTGGTGAATAAATCTCACGTGGTTCATTTACGAACAAATTTATTTATTATTTGAAATTATGTGATAAATTGTAAATCCTTTTCAAAAATGAATATTTGTTTTAAACGATATGAACTCGATTGACTACGGTTTATAGGACTGCGGTTCACAGGTATGGAAAAATGAAATTTAAAGTATAAAAATGATTTTCTCGAGTTTTGTGATTGTGAACTATAGTTGGTATTAGTGGCATTCCTAAGTGGATGAGTACGTGTGTGTGTGTGTGTATTTGCTCACCTAAGGAACAGTTTTAAGAGACTGTGAGGGACAAATGCATCTTAACCACATGTATTAAATATAAAAGCAGAAATTATAACAACTTAAAACTGTGCATTTATTTTCAACCATTATATTCACTTGTCCTTAGGTGAGCAGGCCTTTATATATATATATATATATCTTGATGGTGTGTCATTGTGATATGCATAATAATTGTGATTTTATTCAAGTTATTGTTTTGGGCAATTACTCTTTTCGAAAATGGAATATTTTATGTAATTGGTGATTATATTGTGTTGAAAGTGTATATGAGTTATGGATGTAACATTTCGAGTCATGTGTGGCTTTTAAATGTTTTCGGATCTACGGATCCGGGTCACAGTAGTGACAGAGGCAATTATTATCGTAGGGTTGAACCTCGGTTGAGGTGACAGGCTATGATTTAGTTAGAGATCTAGTCTGTCTGCTATAGTATGAAATGGGGGTAACATGTGGTTACTTGGGGACTCATGAATACGCATTTTTAAAAGACAGTTTCAAATGGTTTCTTTCTTTTATTGTCCAAGAGGGACTTGATTTTCATATCATGGGTGAGTGAAAATAATATGATTTTTATCACTTTAGTGATGTATGTTACCATAGGGGGAAAGGATGTTGAGTTCTGAAAACGAGTCATTTTGTGAGATTATTTATTTGGAGTTGATTGGTGATGATCGACTTTAGTGTGAGTTGTTTGACTTTTTTTTTTATCTATTTTCCGTTTCATTCTAATTGTTTGATTTTAAATGTAATCTCCTGAACTAAACTATATGCAGGGATTACTATGGTTTTGGTTTGTATACTGTTGGTGATTTCTTGAACTAAATTTCTATGCAGGGATTACCAGTTTTCATTTAGAATGATTTGATTTGTCACGGTTGTGACATGTGTGTTCCTGAAAAGAAAAGAAAAGAAAAAAAGGATTTTGTTGTTAGAATTAATCATTGTGTTGATTGTTTTCCTCGAGTCAGAAATGCGTTTTTGGAGTTATTTAGGTTTACTCACATGAGCTTGCAAAAGTATACCGGGTTTGTTGTTTTAACCCGGTGCACTATTCCATGGTGTAGGGGTTATTGTGCAGGTTGGAGTAACAATCATCTAAGCTGAGGTTGGTTGCTGTTGTAGGTTGGACATTGAAGTGTATGCTAGTTTTATTCTTCCGCTGTGTAGTGAGTGTGTTTACTTATTGAATTTTCGTTAAGTTTAATTTGTAAACTCTTTGTAAATTAATATGTGACCCTAAAGAACGAGTTCGTATTGATGTTGGTGAGCTCGATTTGTTTTATCGCTTAATTTAAATGAAGAATTTTCTAAGTGTTTTCTTGTGCTTGTTAAGTTATTACGTTTCAGATTCGAATTTCTTTATTCGAAATTTGGGGCGTGACAATGTGAAAGCTGCATCTCCCATATAAAGGACAAATCCAGTGGTACTCTTTCTATCATCAACATCTCTAGCCTAGTCACTATCACTATAACCCACAAGTTTCAAATCATTTGCTGGTGAATAAAGTAAACTAAAATCAAGTGTATCTTTGAGATAACGAAGAGTTATTTTGGCCGTCTTCATGTGGGTGCTAGTTGGCTCCTCCATGTAATGGCTAACAAGACGAACTCCATAAAAGAATATCAAGTCTAGTGCATGTTAGATATCTCAAGCTTCCAACCAAACTTTTGAAAGTAGTTGGATTCACCTTTTCACCAACATTATGTTTGGATAACTTCACTCCACACTCTACAGGTGTGATTGCAAGATTGCAATTATCCATCTTGAATTTTTAGAGGACTTCTCTTGCATAGCTCTCTTGTGAAATAAAAATGCCTTCCTCCATTTGCTTCACTTCAACGCCAAGATAGTATGACATGAGCCCAATACCGGTCATCTAGAATTCTCTGGTCATTGCTTTCTTGAAATCTTCAAACAACCTTGGATTATTGCCAGTAAAAATTAAATCATCCATGCACAAGCAAACCAACAACATATCACCATCATTATTCACCTTCACATAAAGAGCATGTTCATGTGGATACTTGTTGAAACCATTATCTTTAAAATACTTGTCAATTATGCTATTCCATGCTCTTGGTGCTTGCTTGAGCCCATAGGACGCATTCTTGAGACGAAGCACTTCATCTTCATGCCCTTTCACCACATACCCCATGGGTTGATCAACATGCACTTCCTCTTTTAACATTCCATTTAAAGAAAGCATACTTCACATCCAATTGATAAATCTTTCATTTATTTTGCGTAGCCAAAGAAATAACCAATCTAATGGTTTCCAATCTAGCAATAGGAACAAATACCTCATCATAGTCGACGCCAGGTCTTTGGTTGTAACCCTTGGCAACAAGCCTTGCTTTGTACCTCTTCACTTCTCCAATTGCATTTTGGCCTTGTAGACCCATTTTACTCCAATGGTCCTTTGGCCTTCTGGCAAGGTAGTTTGCTCCCACATATTATTTTTCTTGATTGCTTCAATCTCGTGATCCATTGCTTTCCTCTATTTCTTTTCTTGAATAGCTGCTTCAAATCTTATTGGCTCATATTCAGTAGATAAGCGAAATAAACTAATATCATCAACCGGTAAAGCTACATTATAGATTTCATTCAAGCTCTTCTTTCCTTGACGTCCTGTATTTGGTGGTGAATCATCTTGAATTGGTGATGGAGGATGAGTTTGTTGTTTCTGTTCATGTCTCTGCGCAACTTCTTCTCCTTCCCAAAAAGGAAAGAAATTGTAATCCTTTTCTTGATTTTCCCAATTCCAGCTGTCTTCTTCATCAAACTCCACATCTCTGCTAACAACAACCTTGCTTTTGTTAGGGTTGTAAAATTTGTAACCTTTGGGCGAAGCATCATAGCCAATGACTAAACTTCTCAAGTTTGTCATCCAATTTGGAATGCATTTGGTCTAGTACATGAGTAAATGCAATACTCCCAAATACTCTTAAATGGAACATAATGGGCTTTCTTCGGCTCCATGTTTCTTAGGGTGTTTGATTCCACAAGCTTCTAGTAGGACACAGATTGAAAATATAAACTGCACACTCCACAGCTTCAGCCCAAAATTCTTCGAGCCGCACATTGAGAATTGATCTATTTTTTCTCTCCACTACGCCATTTTGTTGAGGAGAGTATGGCACCGTTAGGAAGCGGCGAATTCCATTGTCGTCACAAAATTTTTTGGAATTCATTTGAAGTGAATTCCCCTTTGCGATCAGATCTCAATGCCTTGATCTTACAGCCACTCATATTTTCAACAACAGCCTTGAATTTTTTGAATGCACCAAACACCTCTGATTTCTCTTTTACAAAATACACCCAAATTTTTATGCTAAAATCATCAATAAGTAGCAAAAAATAATTATTCTTATCAAAAGAACTTGGTTTGATTGGGCCGTAGACATCAACATAAACAAGCTCTAGAGGACTTTCTTTTTTGAGGTGGTTTTGGTTTAGTCCCCCACCTCATGTACTTTGGCCTTTCGGCCACCTTTTTATTAATAAAATTTCTAACGAGGGACAAGCGGTAGGCCCCCAATTGTAGTGGTCCCTTGGGGATTGTGTGGGTGCTTAGGCACCCCTTTCAGACCATTGCAGAGGGGTTAATATCACATAATCCTCGTTAGTTAAAAAAAAAAAAAAATCTTCCGTGACTCTTTTTCTCTTGTAGTTGCCTCCTTAGGAAAACTTTTTCTTATATGCTTTTTAAGAAGACACCCTTCACATAAGTGATTTGTGGAATGATTTGTTGGTAAGCCTTTCACTATATTTTCTTACAGCATAAACAAATGTTCAAAATTCACTTGCCCAAATTTCAAGTACCAAAGCCAAAAAGAGTCTTTGACTGAAGCCTTTAGACATCTTGCCAATTCAGTTTGCAGTTTCAGCAAGAACATTTTATTCTTCGTCATTGGAACTTTGGCAATTAGCTTATTCCTCCTATCTCTAATTGAAAGACAAAAGTCTTTCAACATAATGGTATATTTTTTCTCCAGAAGTTGACCCAGACTCAAAATATTGTTTTTCAATGAGGGCACATAATAAACATTTGAAATAAATTCCTAGCTGTCATCTTTCAAATAAATTGAGATTTTCCCTCTCCCTTTAACAGCAACATGGGACTCATCTCCAAATGTGATCTTGCCATTGAATGATTCATCAAGATCCACGAACATGTCTCTGTCACCAGACATGTGATTTCTTGCTCCAGTGTCCAAATACCATGGCTTTCATTCTGCTTTGTTTTTTCTTCACATCGGAAGGCTAATAACAAGGTTCCTTCCTCATCTACTTCTGCATAATTGCTCCTCCCTTTGTAGTATCCAACACCATTTCCACACTCAATAGATTTGTGCCCAATATTTCCACATCTATAGCATTGAATATGAGACTTACCAAACCTGAAATTTCCTTGTTGCTGTGAATTGCTCCATTTTCCATTTCCTCTTGAAGAGTTTGGATTTTGATCTCTTCCTTCAATGTAGCTTGACTTGTAGCCACCTCATTTTCCAACAAATCAAAACTGAAACCAAGATTGGTTAATAATTTTTTTGAAGAAGCCAACAGTTTTTTCAAAAGATTAATAGCTTTTTTGGAGATTTACATTAACTTTTTAGTTCATCAGCAATAAATTTTTGTTTAGGGCAGTAGGTTTTAGAAAGATGATTGTGACATTTCTAGAGGATGACAATAACTTTGTGAAGAATGACAATAGTTTGTTTGATTTGTCAAATAATAACTTTTGGTTCGTCGACAATAACTTTTTTATTCGTTGCTAGTAGCTGTTTAGAAGTAGTGCCATTTTCGTAAATAATGAAAATAAAAATACGGTGGCATCTTTCTAAATATTGATTTCTTATATTTTGGTGAGAACATGACTCGCATCTTCTTCCAGTTCAAACCCAAATCTTTGTGTCGTTCTTGGATTCCTTTTAGGTTTGTCAAATGCTATGCATCTTTGAAACAACTGAAGTGCTAGTGAAATTGAGGAATTTTGACCCCTCTGTAGGAATTTCGAGCCCTAATTGGTGAATGTTGTTGATGCTTTGGTTTCTCAATAGCTACTTGATTATTCTCTACTCACTCAATTTGTTCCACTTGAGCTTGGGAATTTTCATCTGATGCTTTAGCCAATGAGATCTCGTATATTTGTCTTCAACAGTATCCATCTTCTCTCTCTTGCTATTAATTTCCTTATTTAATGACATAGTCATCTCATCAAACACAACATCTGTGCTGATTATCCTTTCATCTTTGACTATATCCCACAACTTATAACATTTCACCCCTTTTCTGAAGGGGTTGACGAGACAATTGGAGAGAAGCCTACAACGATGTCTGAAACAGATTGGACGAAGAAGAATAAGAAAGCCAAGAGCTCCATTGAGTTACATCTTGTTGATAATGTCATGCTTCATATTGGTGAGAATATGTCTGCAAAGGAAGCAAACTCTTTGCCTAAGAACATGACTAGCATATTTTGGTTGTCTTATAAAGGAAAAAAGATATTTTTTGACCTAGAGAATAATAAAATTACTAAAAGTGACCTTATAAGTCATTGACCCTTATTTTTTCGGTCTAGGGTCACCCAAGAAACACTCCCGGTCACGCCCCTGATTTTTAAACATAACAAAAATCAATATATAATCTCATAATTATACATGCGTGATCGTTCAGTCATCCATACAAAATAACTGAAAACATCTTTCCTTTAAACCAAGTATATATTGAAGCCATGAACTCCCAAAGTTCATATACACTCGCTCTCCACAGAGTTATATATTACACAAGCTTACGAATTAAATTGTCAATAACAAAATAAAACGTAACTGCTCCTCAGAACTCACCTATAACGGAAGTCCTTATCAAAGTTACAGTCACAAAAATGGCTTCCTACCGTAAAGCTGCAAAGACGCTATCTCAGCTTCAGCCCTGATTATCCTAACCTGCAGGATTAACCCCTATACTATTTCAATGGTGCACCAGGTTGTCACACAACAAACCTGGTAAGCTTTTGTAAGCCCGTATGAGTAACTCAAAACACACAACTCACGCCAAAAACGAGGAAAACCTTTCAACTTGAGAATAAGGAAAACATACCATGCTTCCCAAAACAATATTCTTTTCCCAAAAGAAAACAACGTAAGTCACACCATGACAAAATCATGTAAATCGTTAACCAAACAATTCAAATATAATAAATTGATCCAACGTGGATAATAAAAGCCAACCCACAACAAAACATTTCAGTCCAACCTGGACAAAACATCAAATCAGTCCAACCGAGACAACACATCAACACACATCAATCATATCTATCGTTAACCTAACTAATAGAATATGATTCATTGGTCCAACCTGGACAAAATACCAACACACACATCAAATTATATCAATTGTTAACCTAACAAATCGAATATGAATATTTGGTCAAATATGGACAAATACCAACACACACATCAAATCATATCAATTGTTAACCTAACAAATCGAATATGAATCTTTGGTCCAACCTGGACAAATATGTATCCAGGAGTCGTAAGTAACCTACTAAGATCTATGAGGTACCATGGCAGACCGACTAGAGCACTAACTGAATTGTAACCTGTCACCCGGCCAAGGTTCAACCTTATGATATAACATTGGCATGAGGATGCAACCTGCAACCCCGGATCCTTAGGCTAACCTGACCCTCAGATTAAAACATTAAACGAGTCACACTGGACCCCAAATGTTAAATCAAATCAAACAGAGAAATCACAACCTGTAACTCTCACATCCTCAGACCACCGGTCTGATCAAAACGTTAAATCAACCAAAAGGAGAAATCACAACTTGTGACTCTCACATCCTCTGACCACCGGTCGTTTGATCAAAACGTTCAGTCAAATCAAAAGGACAAATCACAACCTGTGACTCTCAAATCCTCAAACACCTTTCAAAACAATAGAAATACCATTTCCCACCATTTGTTTTTCGAAAAGTCACATCACAAACAATAAAATGCATCATTCATGTATATTGTTTACATATATCCATATATCCACCAAAACATATATATTTCACGTAAATATATATATATATACACACACGTAGTCATCCGCTTAGGAATGCCTACTAATACCAACTTGCAGTTACTAAATAACTCTCAAAGCAATAAGGGTATTTCGTTCATTAATGAACCTTGTGAGATTACTCCCCTCGAAATTCCCGCTGCATCTTCACACCACTAGACTACTTACAGAATGCACTCTGTCAATAAGGGTATTTCGTTCATTAATGAACCTTGTGAGATTACTCCCCTCGAAATTCCCGCTACGTCTTCACACCACTAGACTACTTACAGAATGCACTCTGTCAAGTACCTAAGGAAATTATAGCCTTGATTCAGTCATTGAAACACAAGGAATAACGTTCAAAACCCTAATACAAATTAAAATTACCAAAGTGACGCCAATTGAGGCAAAAATACATCCGAGGCCACCCAATGCCTCCGGAATACTTCTATGATCGATATGTCATAATCACATGTCGATCGGACGCTCAAATCCTCATGGATCGAATCATCGAAAGGTCCAAAACCGTAAAAATCATAATATAATCATACAATCTCCAAAAATTGCATATTATATATCGAAACGCTCGTATCGACGAGTAGAAGATATATAATACTAGAAACTATCCCTTACATGGCTGGAAAGCTGGCAAAACGCCGCCACAGTAGGTGGTGCAACCACCACAACCACCACCGGCCCAAACTCAAAACCACAACAATCAAGCCATCCAGAAATGTTCATCACGAAGAGTAGAGCAACTTTCATACCTGAAGCTAAGTCTGGTTCAGCTTAGATCGTCCTAGATCAAGCTTGCAAGATTGACCAATCACTGTAGTCTGATCAAGTTCCAGATTCACTGAGCACCGCTGATCTTCCACTCCACACACAAAATCGTCCCTCAAGACGGGTATGAGGATGATCAAGAGGAGGAGGAGATTCCAAAACCACGAAGGATAGGCCGATACGTTGCCGGAAAAGTGAACTTCCGACCGGGTGTCGATCGCGTCGACTGTAGCTGCTCCGATCTCCACTTTCAGGTGGTTTCCATCGCCGTCGAGCACCAGAGGGAGGACGGCAAGATAACGACGACCACGTCTGCGTTGGTCTCGTCGCCGACGGACATCAAGAACGGCTAGAAAACTCGGGTCGGGTCACTGGGTTTGGGTCGGGTCGTGCGGAGGCTGACGAGAGAGAAAGGAGATTCCAAAAATGGAAAATTGGAATTTATGAAATAATTTTCGGAAAATCCCTATTTATACTAAAATGGAATCTTTTTCCGAAAGCCATAACTTCCTCATACGAACTCCGATTTTCATATTCTGCATGTCCACGAACTTGTATCGACGCGCTCTACGACTTTCGTGAAGGAAGTTTTCAGAGAATCTCAACGTATCAAAAGTCAACCTTGAACCCCCCCTAAATCCACACTTTTCGAATAAAAATTCGTCCGAAACAATTCCGCTCCGTCCACGAGCCACGAAACCATCCAATAACCATAACATTAAATTTCGGAAAATCCTCAGAAAATAAATATGAATTTCCGGGGCATCACATTTCACCCTCCCTTAAAGAAATTTCGTCCCGAAATTTAAACGTACCACTCCCACATGCACGAATAAACTCATCCCCAAAAATCCAATTCTCATTCCTCAACAACCTGTTCTTGTCTCGTTGTACAACAGACCTAGATCAACAATAGATACAGGTACAATACCTAGTATCATAACACTAGGAATCATTACCACACCGCTTGGGTAACCCAATCATTTCATGGATCTCATTCCCGTACACTATCCAACAAAAACTCTGTGACCGCAGTACTACACACAGATCACACAAGAGTCCAAAATACTGTTATCACAACAGTATCTGTATCACATAATCGATAATGCAAACCTTACATTACAAGAATTGAAAATGAAACTTTCATTTCAACTCAAATCGAGCCTATACATCATAACTTAATAAGTGTCTACCCAACCTGGGAACACCAAATCAAGCTAAGGTCTGACCTCGCCTGACCCGCACATAATAATCATGTCATTGTAATCACAATCAAAGTGGTACAGACCCTTTTTACCACAACAATGAAGGATGCATCATACATCATGCCTCACTCAAAAGTCTAACTATAGACAACAGGCAAAACTCAACACAACACAACACATGGAAAGAAGTACTCAACCATCACACATCATTCTAACAATCCAAGCCGAAATAGACAAGGTACCTTCTTCCCTAACACCCTGTTGACCAATAGCAAACACTCTCGCATTTCCCTGAGGTAGTTGCCTATGCTGGTTCCCTTTCCAACTACTCCCTCAATGAAAGCGGAAAGTACTTCTTCCTAAATAGTTCCACAAAACCATCCTAGGTCATGGTGGATAAATCCATCACTCTCTGTGTGCTATTCCACCACACCCGTGCTTCGTCCTGAAGCATATACGAGGCTATCTTCCTCTT
The DNA here is from genome assembly GCA_024704745.1 of Rosa lucieae. NCBI lineage: Eukaryota > Viridiplantae > Streptophyta > Magnoliopsida > Rosales > Rosaceae > Rosa > Rosa lucieae. The sequence continues at coordinate 29,574,836 of CM045495.1, read as the reverse complement.
CTCCATGTTGGTACAGACGACCATCTAAAAGTAGTTTTCCATGTTCTCGATCCATTGATCTGCCAACATGTGATCCATACCTCCCTTGAAAAAGGCTGCAACTCAAACAAACTACACTTAAGTTCACAACTTCACTAACAGAGCAAACCAATGCTCAGACAATCCTATACTCTAACTCACAACTAGCACTCCTACATACCCAATTATTATATCAATATTGAAGAGCATCAGATGGGGATCCGCTGCAGACGGGCAATCACTCGAGTAGTACTAATTCTCACCAAATATGTACCTTACGCTCTGATACCAAACTGTCACGCCCCTGATTTTTAAACATAATAAAAATCGATATATAATCTCATAATTATACATGCGTGATCGTTTAGTCATCAATACAAATACCTAGAAACATATTTCCTTTAAACCAAGTACATACTGAAGCCCTGAACCCCCAAAGTTAATATACACTCGCTCTCCACAGAGTTATATATTACACAAGCTTATGAATTAAATTGTCAACAACAAAATAAAACGTAACTGCTCCTCAGAGCTCACTACAACTGAAGTCCTTATCAACGGTAAAGTCACAAAAATGGCTTCCTACCGTATTGCTGCAAAGGCGCTATCTCAGCTTTAGCCCCGATTATCCTAACCAGCAGGATTAACCCCTACACCGTTTGAATAGTGCACCGGGTTGTCACACAACAAACCCGGTAAGCTTTTACAAGCCCGTATGAGTAACTCAAAACACACAACTCAAGCCAAAAATGAGAAAAACCTTTCAACTTGAAAATAAGGAAAACATACCATGCTTTCCAAAACAATATTCTTTTCCCAAAAGAAAATAACGAAAGTCACACCGTGACAAAATCATATAAATTGTTAACCTAACAATTCAAATATGATAAATCGATCTAACCTGGATAATAAAAGTCAACCCACAACAAAACATTTCGGTCTAACCTGGACAAAATATCAAATCGGTCCAACCTGAACAAAACAACAATTCGGTCCAACCTAGACAAAACAACAAACAACAATTCGGTCTAACCTGGACAAAACAACAAATCGGTCTAACCTGGACAAAACAACAAATCAGTCCAACTTGGACAAAACATCAATTCGGTCCAACCTGGACAAAACAACAAATTGGTCCAACCTAGGCAAAACATCAATTTGGTCCAACCTAGAAAAAACATCAAATCGGTCCAACCTGGAAAAAACATCAAATCGGTCCAACCTAGACAAAACAAAAAATCGGTCCAACCTGGACAAAACATCAATTTGGTCCAACTTGGACAAAACATCAAATCGGTCCAACCTAGACAAAACAACAAATCGGTCCAACCTGGACAAAACATCAATTCGGTCCAGCCTAGACAAAACATCAAATCGGTCCAACCTAGACAAAACAACAATTCCGTCCAACCTAGACAAAACATCAACACACATAAATCATATCTATCGTTAACCTAACAAATAGAATGTGATTCATTGGTCCAACCTGGACAAAATACGAACACACACATCAAATCATATCAATTGTTAATCTAGCAAATCGAATATGAATCATTGGTCCAACCTGGATAAATACCAACACACATATCAAATCATATCAATTGTTAACCTAACAAATCAAATATGAATCTTTGGTCCAACCTGGACAAATACGTACCCAGGAGTCGTAAGTAACCTACTTAGATCCATGAGGTACCATGGTAGACAGACTAGAGCTCTAACCGAATCGTAACCTGTCACCCGGCCAAGGTTCAACCTTACGATATAACATTGCCATGAGGATGCAACCTACAGTCCCGGATCCTTAGGCCAACCTGACCATCCGATCAAAACATTAAACGAGTCACACTGGACCCCAAATGTTAAATAAAATCAAACGGAGAAATCACAATCTGTGACTCTCACATCCTCAGACCACCAGTCGTCAGATCAAAACATTAAATCAAATCAAAAGGAGAAATCACAACTTGTGACTCTTAAATCCTCAAACACTTTTCAAAACAATAGAAATACCATTTTCCACCATTTGTTTTCCGAAAAGTCACATCACAAACAATAAAATGCATCATTCATGCATATTGTTTCCATAGATCCACAGATCCACCAAAACATATATATTTCAAGTAAATACACACACACACACACACACACACGTAGTCATCCACTCAGGAATGCCTACTAATACCAACTATAGTTTGCAATTACTAAATAATTCTCAAAGCTATAAGGGTATTCCGTTCATTAATGAACCTTGTGAGATTACTCACCTTGAAATTTCCGCTGCATCTTCACACCACTAGACTACTTATAGAATGCACTCTGTCAAGTACCTAAGGAAAGTACAGCCTTGATTCAATCAATGAATCACAAGGAATAACGTTCGAAACCCTAAATCGAACTAAAATTCCTAAAGTGACATCAATTGAGGTGAAAACACATCCGAGACTGCCCAATGCCTCCGGAATACTTTTACTATCGATATGTCAAAATCACAAGTCGATTGGACGCTCAAATCCTCACCGATCGAATCATAAAACGATCCAAAACCGTAAAAATCATAATATATTCATACGATCTCTAAAAATTGCATATTATATATCGAAACACTTGTATCGACGAGTAGAAGATATATAGTACCAGAAACTATCCCTTACATGGCCGGAAGGCCGCCAAAATACCGCCACAGTAGGTGGTGCAACCACCACAACCACCACCGGCCCAAACTCAAAACCACAACAATCAAGCTATCTAGAAATGTTCATTACGAAGAGTAGAGCAACTTTCATACCTGAAGCTAAGTCTGGTTCAGCCTAGATCGTCCTAGATCAAGCTTACAAGATCGACCAATAGCTGTCGTCTGATCAAGTTCCAGATTCACTGAGCACCGCTGATCTACCACTCCACACACAAAATCGTCCCTCAAGGTGGGTATGAGGATGATCAAGAAGAGGAGGAGATTCTAAAACCATGAAGGATCGGCCGATACGTCGCCGGAAAAGTGAACTTCCGACCGGGTCCTGATTGCGTCGACTGTAGCTACTCCGATCTCCACTTTCCGGTGGTTTCCGTCACAGTCGAGCACCAGAGGGAGGATGGCGACCACATCTGCGTTGGTCTCATTGCCGGCGGAAGTCAGGAACGTCTGGAAAACTCAGGTCTGGTCACACTGAGGCTGAGGAGAGAGAACAGAGAGAAAGGAGTTTCCAAAAATGAAAAATTGGAATTTATGAAATAATTTTCGGAAAATCCGTATTTGTACTAAAACGGAAACTTTTTCTGAAAGCCATAACTTCCTCATACGAACTCCGATTTTTACATTCCGCATGTTCACAAACTTGTATCGACGCACTCTACGACTTTCGTGAAGAAAGTTTTCGGAGAATCTCAACATATCAAAAGTCAACCTTGAACCCCCCCCCCCCCCCCTAAATCCACACTTTTAGAATAAAAATTGTCTGAAACACTTCCGCTCCGTCCACGATCCACGAAACCATCCAATAACCATAAAATTAAATTTCAGAAAATCCTCGGAAAATAAATACGAATTTTCGGGGCATCACACTCCCTTTACATGGAAATTGACCCTAGTGGGAGAACAATCTATTGAGAAATCGACAACTTAGTTGGCTGTTGGCTATAATTGATCAAATTAGAAAGCATAAAGGCTTGTGTGATCAATTAAAATTTTGGGAGCACAGACGATTTTAAGAAATAAAATTCCAAAAAATGAAATGATTTTAATTGTTTTACTCATCCTAATTGAATATAAAACCGTAGTCGAATAAAACAAAAGGAAAGTCTCATGGAAGAACAAAAAAGTTGGCATAATCTACCTTTTTTTTTTTTTGAGTTGGCACAATCTACATAGGGAAGTGAACACTCTTATAGAAAGTTTGAGCATATAGGCATAAGGTTAGGTTGTTCATGTGGTAATTTTAATTATAGTATATATGTAGCTAGCGCTTTCATAGGCTCGGGCGAATTTCAATGAACATAGGCTAATGCCATGATTTCATCACATTCTTTCATAATTATCTCTGATCCTTGTTGGTTTATTGTACGTAATTATAAAGATGTTAATTATCTACTGTTGTGACCTGCAATTTTAAGATATATGGCAAATTGATAGGGCTGAAATGAATAGAGCAAAATAACACTACATAATATTATTAAAACTCATTTTCATAAACTTCAACTCTTTAACACAAAATGTAGGGATGAATAAATTATAGTATCTAATTGATTACATCGAGTTTCAGCTTGTGAAACCAAAAGGTCCTCATAAAGAAATACCATGTAATATATTGTTTATGACTTTTAAATAATCAAACCATCAAAGCTGAAAAAAAAAAACAAACACTTAAAATTGCATGAAATCTGGAAATCAGCCTCTTATTCTCCAGCACTTTTCTGGCCCCATCTTAGACTGATGAGATGCAAAAATATTATTGCTAGGATAGAACTCTCTCTTGTAGCAATTATGTGCCTTATGGATTGACAACCTGCGATGCAAGACAATATGTCAATTTACATAATAGATTGTCAAAAGAATGAAGATGAATAGAAGAAAACACATAAAGCTCTAAAGTTTGTCAAAAGACTTACACAATGCAAACACAAATTCAATAAGTTTAGTAATGAACAGTTGATGGCGGGGGTGGGGTAGATGTTGAATGTGGTGACTTCTTAACATAACGGATAGGGAGAGAATTGGTCTACTCATTTAATTTTATAACCCCTTTATATAGGGAGAGAATTACAATGGAAAGAACAATTACAATGATGACATTAACTACTGATTGGTTCGTAATCCATGCTAATTGAGGTTAATCGGTAATTGCTTGATTCCCTCTCCGTCAATCACTTTGACGAAGGCACACAATATGTTTTTCCTTTAACACTCCCCCTTGTGCCAAGTCAAAGACGAAATGGTGCATGAGTTGTTGCCTCACTAAAAACCTTGCCAAGTAACAATAAAACCCATGTGGGACAAAATACACCTTGGTCGAAGGAAAAGAGCACAACGACCTTTTACATTTGAGTATGACATGTGTGGTTAGACTCCCCTGACGTCTACACCTCCCCCTGATACTTACATTAATCTAGGGAGCTTGGAAAGTCTTCGCATTCCTATGCTTTTCACATGTTTCTCAAATGTGTCCTTAGGCAATGATTTGGTGAACAAATCTGCCACATTCTCCTCAGACCTTACTTGATTCATTTGAATCTTGAGGAGAGTCTGTTGTTGCTGATTGTAGACAACTTTGGCGATATGTGTTTTGTGTTATCACCCTTAATATACCTAGCTTCATCTGTTCGATGCAAGCTGCATTGTGTTCGTAAATGCAAGTAGGCTCTTCAGTGGTAGAACTCAAACCACTAGTCCCTCGAATATGTGCAATGATAGTTCTTAACCATACACACTCAAGAACCGCCTCATGTAGAACAATGATCTCTGAGTGGTTCGAGGAGGTAGCCACAAGGTTTGCTTGTTGTTGATCTCCAAGATATCGCCTGTTCCCATTGGTAAATACAACCAGTTTGGGAACGATATGTGGGTCAGATAGTACCCCAGCATCAGCAAAACCGACCAAAACGTCATTTGGCGTTTTAGTGTAGTGAGTGGCGTTTTCGCCATCAACATTTCCTTTAGGGATTGCAGTTCCATCTGCGGTCCCTCTTGTCTCTCTGTAGGAAAGAACAGTCCAAGTCAATGGTTCCTTTTAGGTATCGAAAATGTTCTTGATACCATTCCAGTGACGCTGCGTTGGCGCTGAGCTAAATCTAGCTAACAAGTTCACTGAGAATGCAATGTCTGGTCGAGTAAATTGGACTAAGTACAATAATGCCTATTGCACTTAGATAGGGAATTTCAGCTCCCAACTTGTTCGTCATCTTCCTTTGGACGAAATGGATCTTTCCTTGCATCCAAACTTCGACCGATCATGGGAGTGCTAGCAGGATGTGCTTTGTCCATGTTATATCGCCTGACTTTTGGACATATGCAGACTGGTGGATTAATATTCCACAAACTCGGTGTTCTAGTTCAAGACCTAGATAGAATCGAGTTTTCCCAAGATCCTTCATCTCAAATTCGGATTTCAAGTAGCTCGCGGTTTCTCTTATTTCATCAAGAGTACCAGTTATGACATATACTACTACAATTTGCAAATCCGGAACTTTTTCTTTATGAATACGCAGGGGCATAATTCATCATTCTTATATCCCTTCCCAATCAAGTAGTCACTTAGACGGGTATACCACATCCGTCTGGATTGTTTCAATCCGTAAAGTGAGCGTTTCAACTTAATTGCAAACGCACTCTGTGGTTTAGAGTCACTAGACTTGGGTAATGTAATGCCATTAGGCACTTTTCATATATATCTCTGAATCTAGATCCCCATAGAGACATGCAGTAACCACATCCATGAGCTGCATTTCCAGTCTTTCGGAAATTACTAAGCTAACTAAGTAGCGGAACGTTATAACGTCCATTACGGGAGAGTATGTCTCCTCGTAGTCAATTCCAGGGCGTTGTGAGAAACCTTGCGCCACAAGGCGAGCCTTGTACCTCAGGACTTCATTCTTCTCATTATGCTTTCTGACAAAGACTCATTTATGTCCTACAGGCTTTACACTTGGTAGGGTTAGCACTACCTGACCAAATACCTGTCTCTTTGTCAGAGAATCTAATTCTACCTAGATTGATTCTTTCCATTTAGGCCAATCTACTCTTTGTTGACATTTTTCAACAGAGCGTGGTTCGATATCATCGTGCTCTATGATTCCTTGAGCAACAGTATATATCATCAATGTGTATGGAAGATCTTTCTATCAACTCATACGTACTCTCGTAATCCTTGAGATTTCTTTGTTCTCTGGAATCATTTCAAACATCGGAGCGTCCTCCAGTATTGATTCATGGACATAACTATAATCAGAGACAATCTCATGAGAGGGATTCTATACATTGATGATTGGTTTGTGCCTTACTCACCCTCTTCTTCCTTGGGTGAGTGTCAATCGAACCAAGTGACCTGCCCCTCTTCCTTGGGGAGCCACAGCCTCAACCACACCTCCACTAAGTGCTGTTGCAGTGCCTCTATCTGCGGCACCGTGCCCCTTGTTGGGGACTTCTAACCTTGCAGGCACATTTGCAACTGGTATATGTGATCTCGTCACTTTTACGATATCAGTAAACGCATCAGGCATCGAATTTGCTACGTTCTGAAGATCGATTATTCTTTTCACTTCACTTTCACTTTATGAAGTGCGGGGATCAAGATGAGACAGAGTGGGAACAAACCACGACAATTCCTGTCGTTCACTTGGAAAATCCTTTTTCCTATCTCCCCCTAACGACAGGAAGACTGTCTCTTCAAAGTGACAATCCGCAAATCTAGCGGTAGAGAGATCGCCTGTCAAGGGTTCCAAATAGTGGATAATTGTTGGGGATTCGTATCCAACATAAATACTTAACCGTCTCTGAGGACCCATTTTGGTGCGCTGTGGGGGCGCAATAGGCACATATACTGCTCAACCAAATATGCGTAAGTGTGAAGTGTCAGGCTCATATCCAGTTACCAACTGGTACGCAGAAAATGGTTGGCTAGCAGTGGGTCTGAAACGAATAAGTAAAGCTGCATGTAATATTGCATAACCCCATGCAGATATAGGCAGGTTGGTGCGCATAACCAATGCCCTAGTCACCATCTGTAGCCTTTTGATGGTGGCTTCTGCGAGACCATTTTGTGTATGCACATGGGGTACAGGACGCTCTACATCGATCCAAATAGATATGCAATAATCATCAAATGCTTTTGATGTAAACTCTCCAGCATTATCAAGCCTTATAGACTTAATAGGGTGATCAGGGTGGTGAGCCCTTAAACGTATAATCTGTGCTAGGAGTATTGCAGCATTTCTTGTGGACAATAAAACGACATGTGACCAGATTGTCGAAGCATCCACCAGAACCATAAAAGTACTCGAATGGTCCGCATTCTGGATGGATAGGTCCACAGACATCTCTTTGTATCCTTTGTAAGAATGGAATGTTTTGTTTTGTAGCTTTAGCATAGGAAGGTCTCGATCCTGTTTTTGCTAAAGAGCAGGCTTTGCAAAATGAGTGATGTGCCTTTGAAATAGTCAATGAGGCATAATGGGAGGGAGGTAGTGCTTCTGGTACTTCAGAAGGCAATGATTGCATTTGAGCAATACTAGAACCGACACCTTGCAGTGTGGCGGATTTTTCTCCCATTTTTCACTCGAAAGAAGGGATGTCCGTGTGAGTTCTTTTAAAAAACGGATCATCATGTCATGACCTCGGTGCCATAGGCGGTCATGGAAAAGCCTGTATGAGTCAGGGTCCCACATTTCATTGTTGGTGACAATATAGGATTCAATGATCCAAATCGTAGTGAGGTACAGTCCACTAGATTGACTCATAAGTTTCTCTAAAATGCGTTTCCTTCCACATTCATTAGAGTTAATATCAAGGTATTCAGTTCCATTCTCACGGTGTGTTGTTACATGATAACCGTTGGCACAAATATCTTTGAAACTTAACAAGGTTCGATTGGCTCTTGGTGCATATAGAGCGTCTGTGACTTGAAATGTTGCGCCATTATGCAGCAAAAATTTGGCAGTTCCTCGCCCTTTTTTTAGTTGTGATAATCCAATCATCGTAGTCACAGATGAATTATAGGCTATTAGTTCAATGAATAATTGTCTATTTCTTAATATTGTGTGGGTAGTCCCACTATCAATTAAGCACTCAAGTTCTCCTCCATTCATTCCTACAAATAAATGGGAGGTATTTAGAAAATATAACTCATATTCTTTAGAGTATTTCTTATTTGCGTAGAATGGTATTCTTTTCATTCTAATAATTTTTCTCTAGATATATTGCTTTACATCTTTATAGTGCTATGTCGAACCATGTAAATATGTTTAGTAAATAAATTTGAATAAATTCAGTGCTTCAGAATAAAATTCAAAATTTATTAATAAGCCAACGATAATCAAATCAAGGTCTTGTTCAGAAATCTTATTCATCAATCCATGATTGAAAATAAACTTTAAGACCAAACAATAGTCTAATTAAAAATGAGGCATTATGCCTTCACAACTGTCTTTGGAAAATAAAATGAATAAAGCAGATCAGTCAAGATTGAGAGCATCCATTGACTTAGCAAGTTCCTCTTTGCCATTGGAGTCTGCAACTGTAAGGTTGACGTCTAGGTCATGACCTCCTTCTTCCATATAGTGAGCCACTTGTTCTTTAGACTCTCTATACCTCTTGTAATTGGCTGCTACTCTGTTGTTTGCTTGGCAGTTCTTGTACCAATGCCCAATGAATCCACACCTATAACATGGTTCATTGTCAACTCTTTTCTTTGGCATCTTGTTTCCATGATCCCCATGTCCCTTTCCACGTGGGTAGGGATCAGCACGTCTAAACCCCCTTGCATTGGAGTTATTTCCACCTTTCATTTTTCCATAATTAGCCTCGGGAATTTTCTTTGTCCCAGTAGGCCTGGCATTATTATTCAAGAGAATCTTATTTTGTCTCTCAGCCACTTGCAGTAGGCTTATCAACTTATTGAAGGTTGTGATTCTTTTGTTGTCATAATCCAACTGATACTGGTTCGCTAGTATAAAAGCTGAATTAGCACTATGCCAAAAAAGCCTTCAGACGACACACTTCAGACGACATAAGTTTAGTTTTATGTCGTCTGAGTTTTTCAGACGACATAATTTTTTTTTCTGTCGTCTGAATATACACTAAAACCATACTGGTTTAATTTGGAAAAATGGTGAGCATTCAGACAACATATTTGTGTCGTTGTAGAAGGTGGTGATTTCCTATCTCAAATTTGGATAAATGGCGAGCATTCAGACAACACATTTGTGTAGTTGTAGAAGGTGGTGATTTCCTATCTCAAATTTGGATAAATGGTGAGCATTCAGACAACACATTTGTGTAGTTGTAGAAGGTGGTGATTTCCTATCTCAAATTTGGAGGGATATCCAAAAGTTGAGAAGTGTTTTTCCCTCTCAAATAGCCAAGCCCTAATTGACTAGAAAATGTTTTGACATTCAGACAACATTTAAATGTTGTCGTAGTGTGGAGGTTGTTTTAAAAAATTTTGAGTTATTTTGACTTATGCTTTTTGACCTCGATCTATCCCTCACAAATTCGACTCCCTCCCGAAATTTCACTTCCCTCCTTCTCCATTTTCGACTTCCCTCCTTCTCCATTTTCGGCTTCCGTCTTCAATTGAAAACCTCACCAATTAGAGAAAAGATGTTTCATTCACTCTCTTTTCAGTTTTTAGTTGTAATAGAAAAAAAGGAAAGAAACTGGAGCTGAAAACAGATTCGATCTGTTTCGATTCGGTGGAGGCGGCGGTGACTATTTGAGTCAGTTCAACTCGTAGTGAGGTTACTCGGTGTGAGATATACTCTGGGTCGACAAATTCTGACAAGAATTTCAATTCAAGGTGAGGTTATACGATCAGAGGTTACTCGATCCCAAATTTCTTTTGGTTTTGTTTTGTGTTTGGTTTTGCTACTGTTGGGTTCAATGTTCTGTACTTGGTGACTTCTAGCTATTGTTTTGTACTCTGGACTTTGGCAATGGTGTACCTGTGAAAACTTCGGTGGAGCCTAAAGTATATGAGGAAGGGCTTCTTGATGCTATTCAGCAGGATTACTTCTCATCTGCCTCCATAGAGGTAGTGAAGACAGATTATCGGTACTTTGAATTTTGGATTTCCTTGTTTTAAAATTAAAAGTGGGTTTGGTTTGAAAGAAAGCCACCAGTCATTGTTAATGATTTTATAGCTAGGCTCTGTCAAGTTATCACATTACCACTTTCAGAAATTGTATCGTATCAATAATCTGAATTTGTATTTAGTTAACCTTTTTTTTCTCTTCTTTTCATAGTTTTGAATTACCTCTTACGGAATCAAAGGGGGTTGGGTCTGAAGGAAAGCCACTAGTCATCATTGATGATTACATAGGCTGCAGTAAGGTATCACATTGCCTGTTTTCCTTTTCCTGAATTAAAAGAGGCTTGGTTTGTAGGAGTTTAACATTGGTTTAATAACTAAGAACTTCTGGAAATCTAATGGTGATGGTTACTTTACGATTGGCTGATAAAAGGATCTGTTTTTGTTTGTTCCCACTTTTAGAGGCCAATATAATTTTGTTTTTATCTGTTTTTTGTTAGTAGTTTCAGCATTTGTTAAGGTGAAAGCTCAATATGGGATTTTTTGATGGATTGCCAGTGTCTCGAGACAAGGAAGTAAGTTCTATTTTTTCTCCGACAAATATTTTTTTTTATCTGTGAGTATGGCGGTTTAAGTTGTTTGGATGCCGTTATCTCTTGTTGTAAGATATTCATATATGAATGGTTTGCGTAAAATATGTTTCAGATAGTTAAAAAGTTTGTTCTGTGCTTTAGTCCCAAAACTTCAAAGTTAATATAATATGTTGAGCTATTGTTGCCAGCTTATGTCTTTGATTGCCACTTCAGTTCTCATTTCAGTATAGTGTGATTCTGATGTTATGTCAACATAGGACTACCATTTTATGCTGGACATGATGACATGACTTTGACATCTTGATTCAGTTTCACACCATTCAACAATGTAATAACAATTCCTTGCATTAATCTTCTTTGTACAAAACCAATAATTGCATTTAGACTGATTCCATTTTGTTTGGGAGATCAAAGGACGAGGTTGATATGCATGGTCTTCATTAATTTGAAGCTTTTATACTATTTCATTGCATGGTCTTCAACATAGGACACTTACACATTGTGAAATTCACCCGTCACTTATATTGGGTGTTTGAGCATCAAGTATACCATTTCCTAATCATAATCAGGTATATTTTCACCCGTCACTTACATGTTATACTAATTTGTACCATATGTTATATATTTTGTTTGGTTGCTCCTAATGAAAGACCCTTTCTGACTGAAGAAAATATGCTTATATTTTACCTATTTCTGACTGAATAGGATATGCAGAAATCAGATTCTCTGGATAGCTTATTTGGCGACAAAGATGCAAGTAGTGCTCTGGAAGTTTATGGTATGTTCAACCAAAGAGGTATTGTGTGAAAAATTCTGCAATCTTTTCTTTTTGAGTGTTTCCTATATGTATCACAAAAGATCCAATTTGTGGCTACTGGACTCATTTGTAATTGATCATTGCAAGTCATTGGTGTCTTTGTTTTGATCTATTTGTTGTTGTCTGTTCTTGTGTTTTTCTTTCAGTTCTTAGTTGATTAGGATTTCTTATCCACTGTTTTGTATTTCCCCTCTTTCATTTTTTTTATAAAAAGGTCCCTATAATAAATTAAAAACTTTGCAATCTAAGTGATTTAAAGATGCTGTCAGTAGTGCTGTGACTGAAATTGGATTGTGAGGTTCATCTTTAACTTTTGGCAGGAACCTGATTTACCTGATGGACCTGACGATGGAAAAAAGGCGTCCTTACTTATGATGAATTTTTCTAGAGATGAAGTTGAGTTTGCAATGAATATGCTTGGTAGGTTGAAATTTCTGGATATTCATTTCACAGCAAGAGGCTTTGCTGATTGTCAGATTTGTGTTTGTCAAACCTCTAATAACGTGGATCTTCTATGAGAAGGATCATTAGTACTTGTATATTGATATTCCAATTTGGTTTTAACTCTTTTGGGCATGTGAGTGGTAAACATTTGTTTTCCAAATTTATCATACAACTGAGAAAAATTCTGCACTCATGTGCATGATACAATTAACATCATAATCCTGCTTGTCAAACCTATTTCATCAGAATCGTGCTTGTCAAACATCAGAATTAGTGTGCCCATATTCATGGTAATAAATGGGATTCATACTAAATGTAATTTTCTGGTGATTGAATAGGTGATCAAGATGGAGGCTGACTACAAAGCAAGTTCCCTCTGTACCTTCCTCTTACATATTTGGATTTGCCAAGTTGATATTATCTGATATTGACTGCTTTGCTTTTCTGTTTTTTCTGTAGACTCCTAATATGCAGTTTCAGGCTTTGATTTACTACCTTACAAATCTAAGTGAATTACAGATGGTTTTAGTTTTGGCTACCGGTATATAACAAAACCTTAATATGTTTGTTTCATTGATGCTGGTTTCTTGATTCTGTTGCTCTTTTTGATTTTTCGGTGTTTTTGTTTTTGCTCTATTGTTGTTTCAGAGGTGAATCTATTCCTCCCTGTAACACTACATTACTCATCATTCAAGGTAAACTCATTCCTTACAATCTACAGTTTTGACTAGAAATTGAACATTATAGCCTATTGTTATTAATTCTGCTTTCCCATTTCTCTATGTAAAGGTGCACCACCATTTACTTGTGTGTTCCCAATTCAACAATACAGAGATGAGTGAGTATATGTTGTTTTCTCGCAACTTTACATATTTCAAAGCTTTTAGGCACTTTTCTAGGGGTTGTGATTTTGTAATCCACTAAAAATTATGGTCAAATTTGTAATGTTCTCTGCAACTTAGAATATGATGATCAAGAATTTGTTTTTTGTTTTTTTTTTTGGGTGGGGGGAGTTGATATAAGTGCAGTGAAACTGATTTCCAATCTCAGTATCTGATTGAGGAATTCATTGGAGATGCATGACCAGAAGCATCGAACACTCAGTAATGGAATATACTCTTATTAGAATTATTATCCTGTAAATTAATTGTATCCCAGTTTTCTAGTTTGCACGATACTTGATCGTTGTAGGTCTTGCATTTTTTTTCATATTTTATTGAAGATTTTAGCTCGAATTTTGTATTGTGTTTCAGCAACTTGTGGAGGACTACTTCTGAAGAGAAGAGGGAGTTGGAGCGCCTTGAAAAACTATTATATAATTCAGTTCGTCGAGCTGCAGAAGTTCATCGCCAGGTGCAATTTCTTTATGTCAATATGTTGCTTCTTAAGTTATAATATCCTGGAGAGGAAACCAACTGGTGGCTTTTTGGTAACATTTAAATAGGTACGGAAATACATCAGAGGGATTTTAAAGCCTGGAATGTTGATGACTGATTTGTGTGAGACTTTGGAGAACACAGTCCGTAAGTTAATATCAAATAGAGGTTATGCCTTTGTTGGAAATAAAGTACTAGAGATTATGCAAATCTTGTATTTGTATTTGCACATCAAATAGAGATTTTGGTGTTTTCTCTCGTCATATAATAAATTATGGATACTTGTGATGCAGGGACTTTTTGAACTGACTGGCTGTGGCTTTTTTCTTAGGGTTAGCATTCTCTTGTTATTTTGATCCTTGACATTTCCTTTTGCTGGTCTTCCCCTTCCAATTTCCCGGTGAAGTGAGAATTCAGAATTTAATTTTTTTTTTTTCATTTGCTTTCTATAAATGATCTGTGAAACACCATTAATGGAGTACTAAGGACAAAAACCAAGAGTGGAGTGCTAAGGTAATAAGTAACTAATCTCTTGTAATAGTGATTTATTGGATTAATCTATTGTGATCTATAACTAAGCTTCTGTCCTTGTTGTTCTTACAGTGAGAAAGAAAAGCAAATTGCTATTACACAGTTGAGAATGCTGGTGTTGTCTTGGCAGAGTGGGCGAAGTATGTTCTTAAGTTCAAAGATAACTAGTGTGTAGGTTAATTAGTAGTTGGGGATATGTAGCATCAACGTTTGGACATGCATAGTTTATATATATATATATATTTGCCAGATCTTGATTGCAGTACTGCTAGCTATTTTGGTATGTTGTCTAGTGCTTCTGGATTATTAGCAAGCAGTGCTGCATGCATATATTTTGATGGCTGCCCAGATTAGTAGATATGGGTCTTTTATAACTGATGCTCCTGATTAGGTTTGTGTACATGAGACAATGGTGAATTAATGGAAATTGCAATGAATGATTTTAGATGTGAATTTTATGGTTTCAGGAATACCAATTTTAATTTCCAGATGCATGCATACCAATTGTAACAGGAGACTACTAATGTGTTATCTCAAATAGCAAGCTAAAACAAAAGCACACCAAAATGTGTGGTTGCAGTTGAACAAAAACAACACAAAAACCAATTAGAAGTCTATTGTCTTTTTGACATTGGGACGACAGAAAATTGTAGTCTAAAGGGCAAAACAACAACATAAGTTAGATGAAAGTATTGGCTAAAGTGTATAATAACAACAAATAAGTGTGGTTGGAATCAATCACAGACAATATAAAAGACCTAATAAAAGATCTTTCACACAACACTTAAGTGTCGTATGTATGGACCCTAGAATGACACTTAATTGTCTTCTTATGCTCTTTATGACCACATATAATTGTCGTTTAAAGTAAATTAGCACAACCTTTAATTGTTGTTGTATGAGAGAAGACACTACATATGAGTGTTCATATTTCTTATTTAAGGGCATTCAGACCACACAAATAAGTCTTGCAAATATGCTTCACACAATAGCATTTAAAAAATACTGTGGTTGTTTTGTTTATCAGACAATACAAAACTGTTGTTTGAATGCTTTTAAAGATACAGATCACAATGTTCCCAAAATGCAAAACTCATCAGACAACACAAGGCTTTTTTTTTTTATGTCGTCTGAAAAATCAGACGACAGAACACTTCTGTCGTCTGATGCCCCCAAGAGACGACACCGTACTAGACGACACATTTTTGTTCGTTCAGACGACAGAACAGTTATGTCGTCTGAAGGCCTTTTTGGCATAGTGTAGGAAAGGTAGTAAGAGTCTTGTAGATCATATCATCTTCTGTGATTTCCCTTCCACAGAAATTGAGACGTGCCTTTAAGCGCAACATGTCCTTGTTGAAGTCATTGACATTTTTATAGTCAAGCAAGCGGATTCCATTCCACTGAACAGCCAGTCCTGGGAGCAAAGTATCGTGAATGTTCCCAAAACGTCCTTTAAGGGCATCCCACAGTGCTTTGGGTGTCTTCAACTGAAGGTACTCCCTACGTAGGCTAGGATCAATATGTCGCCTCATTAAAATTAAGGCATCCGCTTTCACCTTATTAGATAGTTCATCATCTTTGGGATCAGTAATGGTGGCAGTGTAGTCTTTTGCCACAAAGGCAGTTTCCATATCGGAAACCCAACGATGGTACTCAAGTCCTTCTGAGTCCAAGATGTCAAACTCAGGTCGAGTTGGATTAGCCATCTACATAAAACAAGAGAGAAGATATAAATTACGCAGTCATAAAGACATCCACGTAAATTATTTTCCAAACGTATGAATTAGATTTCAAGACCAAGATTCGTAATGGTCACACATTTTTTTTCGATGCTATGTGAAAATACTTTATCACAGTAAGTGTGTGTATAATGCGCATGAATTTGCATTATCATGGCAAAATGGAATTTTATATGTTGCATTAAAAATAATTGTAGTAAATTTAAATATATCATATAAAAATAAACTACAAGGCATGCTCAAATTTCACAAATATACAACAAATTATATACTACACATAATAATAGCAATAATATATCATGCGTAAAATAAAATGTAAACAATAGCATAATATAAAGGCATGCTTAGGAATAATTATATAACAGTAAATAAAATTTACAAAACATGCTCACAATTGCATAATAAAAACATAAGCAATAAAATATAAAGCATGCTTAAACATAATTATAAATCATGCTTAAATATAATGATATAAAACATAAATAATAAGGCATGCTTAAAACAAAAATGATCTAATTAAACATGCTTAATAACAAAATAAAATAAAAGCATAAACAATAAAGTATAAAGCATGCTTTGTTAAAATCATAAAATAAAATAAAGAAAACATACTTGATTTCCAGAAAATAAAACAATCCTAGCGCACGCGCGTGTTGATGCAGGCTTGCGTAGCGATGTTTTTGGGCTTATGAAACTAGGCCACTTCCTCTCCCATTTCAGCAGTGGGCTTTGTTTTTTTTTTTTTTTTTTTTTTGGGCTGCAGAGGCTGCTCTTTTGTTCTTCTTGGGCCGCAGGGCCTCTCTTTTTCTTTTTTTTTTTTCTCTGGGCCGCAGAGGCCTTTTTTTTTTTTTTCTCGTGTCTTTTTTTTTTTTCGTCTTCTTCTTCGTTTTTCTTTTCTCTCTCTTCTGCGTCTGCTTCTTCCTTTGGCTGCTTTCTCGCTTGTGGTGTGCAGGCAAAGCGATGACTGGGCTGGGTGCTTGAGCGACGGGGCTTAGATGCGACAGTTGGCTGGGAGCAACGCTCAGGAGGTGGAGCGACGCCGTAATCTGGGCTGCGGTCTGTGATGCAGGCGGGGATGAGGCTGGCCGGGCTGCGACTGCAAACGCCGGACTTGCAAGGCGGAGGCGCTGCTGTAGTTTGCTGGGTTGGGCTGGAGGCCCGTGTGTTGCGGCGTGTGTGCAGCGCTTGTGCAAGGCTGAGGCGGGGTCTGTAGGCTGTGTGATGGGCTGCAAAGCTGGGCAGCAAGATCTCCGGCGTGCAGGGCTTCGTGGATGGGGCCGGTGCTGGGGATGGGAACGGCGAAGAATCCGATCTGGGCTGGGTGCTGCTGCTGTGTGTAGTGGTGAGGCCGGTCTAGCCGGCTAGACGGAAATTTTTTTTTTTGAGAATTGTTGTTGTTTGTGGCGGCAGAAAAAGAAGAATTTCTTTTTCTTCTAGGGTTTTGATTTGTTTTTCGACGGGAAGAAGAATGAAACTAGAAAATTACATTTCTTTGGCTATTGGCTCTGAGCGTGCTGATAACGTGTAAAAGTAAAAATGGGTTGGAATTGGTCTACTCATTTCATTTCATAACCCCTTTATATAGGGAGAGAATTACAATGGAAAGAACAATTACAATGATGACATTAACTACTGATTGGTTCGTAATCCATGCTGATTGATGTTAATCGGTAATTGCTTGATTCCCTCTCCGTCAATCACTTTGACGAAGGCACACAATATGTTTTTCCTTTAACACTCTGATCCTTGTTGGTTTATTGTACGTAATTATAAAGATGTTAATTATCTACTGTTGTGACCTGCAATTTTAAGATATATGGCAAATTGATAGGGCTGAAATGAATAGAGCAAAATAACACTACATAATATTATTAAAACTCATTTTCATAAACTTCAACTCTTTAACACAAAATGTAGGGATGAATAAATTATAGTATCTAATTGATTACATCGAGTTTCAGCTTGTGAAACCAAAAAGGTCCTCATAAAGAAATACCATGTAATATATTGTTTATGACTTTTAAATAATCAAACCATCAAAGCTGAAAAAAAAAACAAACACTTAAAATTGCATGAAATCTGGAAATCAGCCTCTTATTCTCCAGCACTTTTCTGGCCCCATCTTAGACTGATGAGATGCAAAAATATTATTGCTAGGATAGAACTCTCTCTTGTAGCAATTATGTGCCTTATGGATTGACAACCTGCGATGCAAGACAATATGTCAATTTACATAATAGATTGTCAAAAGAATGAAGATGAATAGAAGATAAACACATAAAGCTCTAAAGTTTGTCAAAAGACTTACACAATGCAAACACAAATTCAATAAGTTTAGTAATGAACAGTTGATGGCGGGGGTGGGGTAGATGTTGAATGTGGTGACTTCTTAACATAACGGATATGTGGTGGAGGTGGAGATTTGTAGATGTAGCCAGGTAGTGAGGATAGAGATGGGGGTGGTGGTGACTTATAAATGTAGGGAGGAGGAGGTGATGGAGATGGAGGTGGTGGTGATTTGTAAAGATAAGGTGGGAGAGGTGACCTTGAGGGTGGTGGTGGTGATTTATAAATGTAAGGAGGGGGTGGTGGTGGCGACTTGTAGACATAAGGAGGGGTAGGTGATCGAGACGGTGGAGGAGGTGACTTGTAAATGTATGGTGGTGGAGGTGATGGTGACTGTGGAGGTGGTGGTGATTTGTAAATGTAAGGTGGTGGAGGCGATGAGGACAGGGGAGGCGGTGACTTGTAAATGTAAGGAGGGGGAGGAGATGGAGAAGGTGGTGGGGGTGACTTGTAAATGTATGGTGGACGGGGTGAGGGCGAGGGTGGTGGTGGTGACTTATAAATGTAAGGTGGTGGAGGCGATGGAGAGGGTGGCGGTGGTGATTTATGGATGTAAGGCGGAGGTGGAGATGGAGATGGGGGTGGAGGTGACTTGTAAATGTATGGTGGAGGAGGAGATGGTGAAGGAGGTGGCGGTGATTTATAAAGGTAAGGAGGAGGTGGTGATGGAGATGGTGGTGGTGGTGACTTGTATATGTAAGGTGGTGGAGGCGATGGAGAGGGGGGAGGAGGTGACTTGTAAATATAAGGAGGGGGAGGTGATGGAGAAGGTGGTGGGGGTGACTTGTAAATGTATGGTGGAGGAGGTGGGGGCGAGGATGGTGGTGGTGACTTGTAAATGTAAGGTGGTGGAGGCGATGGAGAGGGTGGTGGTGGTGACTTATAGATGTAAGGCGGAGGTGGAGATAGAGATGGTGAGGGAGGTGGCGGTGATTTATAAAGGTAAGGAGGAGGTGGTGACGGAGATGGTGGTGGTGGTGACTTGTATATGTAAGGTGGTGGAGGCGATGGAGACGGGGGAGGTGGTGACCTATAAATATAAGGAGGGGGAGGTGATGGAGAAGGTGGTGGGGGTGACTTGTAAATGTATGGTGGAGGAGGTGACCGGGATGGAGGTGGCGGGGATTTATAAATGTAAGGAGGAGGTGGCGATGGAGATGGTGGAGGAGGTGACTTGTAAATGTATGGTGGAGGAGGAGATGGAGAGGGAGGTGGTGGTGATTTATAGATGTATGGCGGAGGTGGGGAGGGAGAAGGAGGCGGTGGTGACTTGTACACATAAGGAGGAGGAGGTGACTTATAAATATATGGAGGGGGTGGAGATGGAGAGGGAGGTGGAGGTGACTTGTAGACATAAGGAGGAGGTGGGGACTTGTAGTGATATTTTGGTGACTTGTAATGATGGGGTGGTGGTGGTGACTTGTAACGATATGATGGTGATGACTTGTGTTTATAGGATGGAGGAGGTGGTGACTTATAGTGATAAGGTGGTGGTGACTTGTGTTTATAAGATGGAGGAGGTGGTGACTTATAGTGATAAGGTGGTGGTGACTTGTGTTTATAAGATGGTGGCGGTGATGACTTATAGTTATACGATGGCGCTGACTTGTGTTTATAGGATGGTGGCGGTGGTGACTTATAGTTATACGATGGCGGGGACTTGTGTTTATATGATGGTGGTGGTGGGGATGCATAAATATATGTTTTCTCATAACTAGCTGCTACACTGGTGGCTATCAAGACTATTGCCACGGCATAAAGCAGGCTAGGCCAAAGATTGGCCATTTTGAAAGAGGACAACTGTTGAGACCGCCCCAAAATTTGGGACTTCAATGGCTTAAAGATGTAAAGATGTTTCTGAATGAGAATTGAGGAAGATGTTCACAGTTTATATAGTTAACCTTTCATCACTACTAGCTAGCTGCACCATTTCTTTAATGGTATATGAAGTCCAACTTGTAGCAAACCAATTATCAAATCCAGCTATTAACAATTTGGTAATGGGATGCCACTAACAATTTAGTCTCATAACTAAACCAGTCAAGATCGTTCATAGGAAACAAGCACTATTTAAAACTTTACTAGCTAGAACGATGTTATATATATAATCAGACAGCTGAACGTGCATCTTAGAGAATAATTGATAACTTACTAATCACTATAGGTAAAAAATTAATCGTCGTTAAAATGATGGCTCATTGGCCAGAGTTACCAAATAGCGGCTCGTATATTTGTCTTTATGTGACTTTTCTGGTAATGTGAAGACTGATGAGACTCACATGACTAGTTCAGTTCTCGCTCGACATCATTCTTGATCGTTTGTGCTTTGCCTTTTTGGTTTGTATTCATTTAAAGCAAAATGTTAACATACATGCTAGATAATTTGTAAAGGAATCGATTGAGTAGCTAGTTTGAATCTATCATGTCATTGTCATAGATTTAGGCAATACCGCCTGTAATTTACAGAAGAGATTTTGGTATGCAGCTGTTAAAATGTGAAGTGTCAAAATCACTCCTTTAATTATGATTTTATGTATTCCGAGAGGGCTTTTCAAATTACCGTAATACATTGTTCACATGGAAATGACATAACAGTACGCAGCACAAAACTGTAAGCTTGAGGATGCATGTCTTGAAGTTGATCGATCCTCTCCAAGTACGTAAGACCTGGGAGTAGATCTTCCTAATCTAATATGTTATCCAACAGAAATTCTGACTTGCCAATGGCATCAATTCGACATGCATTTATGCTGCACATGCAGATAGTCAATATGAAGATTTGTTTTGGAATATTGCCGCCCCCGTTTTGCATGCTTTTGCTTCAATTTACTAAATATTATATACGCCTGGAAAAAAAGTAGTAAGTTCCAAACTGGATGGTATCTATTATATATATATATATATATATATATATATGATAATTTTCTCATTATCTTAAGCTTAAGATATTATCTGATGACATTTTTCTAGCTTGGTAAGCTGCCTCCTTTCGGGTTCCCAAAGGGTGGCAAAGTTTGGGAGGATCTCTAAGCTAGCGTTACATATGATGGCATGAAAATTTTTCATCTTGAATTAGGGTTTATTTTAGATGGTGTGGAGAGGGAACAGTTTGCAGAAGGCGGGATTAATCATTCTTATATTTATGGGCAACTTGAGGAGAGAGACTTTTGTTTATTTATTTTATATATTTTTTGTTGGTGAAGAAAATAAATAAGATAGTTTTTATTAAGAAAAAAAATTACAATTTCAATTAAAGTTCAGCTCCTGCATGCTCAAATGCATGTCATGCTATGTTTGATAGAAAAAATGCCAACCCATAATATAGCTAGCTAGGGTAATTACAGGGAAGATCTTTATTGCTACTAGCAACATGTCTGCGTTTCTGGCAGATGATATTGTATTGTTGATGGTAAATATTCGACTAAAAAGAATAGTGTTTTTTTTTTTTTTTTGACATGAAATAATGGTGGTTTGGTTATTTTTTTAATTTTACACTTTTGCCTATTTTTATTCTATTGGCTTAATTTGATAATGGGAGAGTTTCTGATGAGGACCTTATAATAAGAACCAAGCTAGTGAGGCCTTTTAAATGAATGGTTCGATGCGTGTTTTAAACTTCAGTTGATATTTTAAAGTTTCAACATGAATGTCATCTTGCCATTCATTCAAATGTCCTCACTTGATCCTTATTATTATAAGATCCTCATTAGAAGCTCTCCCATTTGATAATTATGTTATGTAAGGGTATTTTAATCACTTTATATTTTGGTGAAACTCTTTGACACCAAAAAAGCACATCCATTTATAGTAGTAGAGATGTGTTCAAACTGACCCTTTTCTTTTTTGCCATTATTTCTTGGGTTTTTATCATGGGTGGGGTATGTACTTTTTTGAACCGGACAAAAAGGTACCCGAATTTAGAAAACGATCAAGTAGGTACATGAACTTGTAACAACAAATCAATTAGATACATCCATCCACCTTCAATTAAATGGCATATAGATGCACATGCATGGCGCATAATTGTTTTTAGGGTTTTTAACAGATATCTAACAGAAGGTGGACAAATGTATCTAATTGATTTATTTTTTAATTATAAGTTTAGGTACCTATTTAATCGTTTTCGTTTCAGTACCATTTTGTCCAGTTCAAAAAACTACATAACCTACTCATGATAAAAACCCTTACTTCTTCAATGTGTGAAGCCATGGACGACAAACGAGAGAGAGAGACAGAGAGAGAGAGAGAGAGAGAGAGGCGCCTCTTAACAAGGTGTATATACCTCATACAAAAACAAAAGTGTACATTTCCGACCACATACAAAATTTCACGGCAGCCGGTAATTAACAAAGTGTGTATATACTATATATATCCAACCACTTATGAGAACTATGTTTTACAATTAATAATCAGTTTTCATGATTGTCAACTAGGTAATGGGCAACAACGTACTTCTGGTGCTCTATATCTAATTATTTCTGATCATTCATGGCATCCATGCATGTTATTAAATTAATTTGTTAGGACATAATTTTTGGATTTTTTTTATATTTATCCGTACAGTCTGGCATATATTCTCAGTACGGATCGACATGTATACCAGTAGGTGTATTTTTTTTTTTGGGGTCAAAATATTTAGCTCCAGTTACGTACAGGAAAACAGCAACTTAGCTTTTTGTTTCAGTGTTAGTTGG
Organism: Rosa lucieae; assembly: GCA_024704745.1. Lineage (NCBI taxonomy): Eukaryota > Viridiplantae > Streptophyta > Magnoliopsida > Rosales > Rosaceae > Rosa > Rosa lucieae. The sequence goes on along the minus strand of CM045495.1, from coordinate 29,551,539 downwards.
TGCCAACTAAAATCAATTGATGCTGTGTAATTCATCCAAAGTTCCAAACAAGACATGTGTGTGTATATATATATATATATATATATATATATATATATATATATATGCAAGAACAAGCATGCATCACATGCATATATATGCCATGTATCAATTGATGCTTTGTTAATAACATGCATGCACATCAGCACATGGCTTGTAGTAGAACTAGCTAAAACTGTCCAAAAAGAGAAAAAGGTAGCACCGTAGCAGTAACTAAATTAATGATCAATTCTTGTAGAAAACTCACGTACGTTTAACCTGATGATAACAATTTGGGAATTTAAAACGGAGAGAAAACTGGAGTCCCCTGGTAGAGTTTAATTTGTTTCTCTCTCAGAACCGCCATCTATTCTCATCATGGTTGATGAGGTTTTCACTCACCTAACGGCGTCGCTCGCTATCTTTGAGGGAGGGAAGATTAAGTTTGGTGGTGGTGGCAGTGCTGCATTGTCTCCACATTATGCGGTGGCTCTTTCATCAAGGAAGAAGGTGGAGCCGAAGGCTTTTATAGGGACGATTTCTTTTATATGGATTATGATCTCTCGATCCATCTGTATGGATCTGATCGTTATGTGTTTCAAGTTCAGGGTGTCGAAAGAAAGAGGTCATATAGTGAATGCAGGCCCTTGGTTCTATGGGAAATCATTGCTAGTGCTGGCAGCTTTCGACAGACTTACAACGACGGATCTGGCTACCCTCAAAAGTCAAGAGCATTCTAGTCTGGGTGGAAATTTTGGGTTTGCCGCCCTACCCTAGTCACTGAGGAGGCTGATGGTAGGGTTGACAGCAAGTGAGGTGGTGTCGTTGGACAATGTTGGCATCCACCGAGGCTCTTGGGTCAGAATTAAAATCCGACATGTAATTTCCAATTTTTCCCAAGATTCACGGTGGCGCTACGCTTCAGGTATGAGAAATTTGTTGGGTTTTGTACGGCCTGCGGCCTATTGGAGCATCCTCAATATGGGTGTCTTAGTCAACCGTCTTTGGTGGACACGGTGGACGGGGAGAGTATCAATCAACCCTAACCAAAACCCTAAAGCTATTGCTAGGGAGTCTCTCGAGGCGACTTCAGATGGGAAGGCGGTACGTACGTAAATCGGTGATCTGCATGGCTAGGTAGCATGGAGATGGGCTGACTTGGTTTTTCAGCCCTCCATTCCAAATCCTTGTGCTTCTTCTTCTACACCCTATTGTTTCTCTCCTTCGGGGATCTCGATACAAGATTTGATGATGCAGAAGGTGCAGTTTCGGTCTATTCAGCTGCCAATGTAGCTCTTTGTGTTATACCCCATACTCAAATTTATTGGTTTACTAGTTATATGGACAGTAAACAACAATTATCTTCACTTTTTACCTTCGTTGCGATCATTTAGTGGATCAAAAGTTGACTTTTTGTTTCCTTTCTTATTTGAGAAAATTTTCTTCATGTAAGTCGTAGAGCATGTTAAACCGAGTTTGTAGACACGAAGCACGCTAAACTCGGAGTTGTAAAGAAGAAGTTAATAAGGATTTATGTTAATGGTATTTTTGTAAATAGTGGGAACTCTAAAACTATAAATAATAGTTTCTGTTAATGCTCAGGTTCAGCGGTAGCCGATTCCTAGTTTAACGCGGGTCCGGTGGGCGGACCGCTACTCCGAAGATTGGATGATTCCTGTTTACTGTAACACGATAGACAGTGCGTCAGAGGGAGACCGCGTTGGGCGGTCTTCACTGCTCCGATGCCTAAGTCAGTCACTGTATATGGACAGTATAACAATAAATGAGTAGTAATTGCGTAATTAATGAGGAGAGAGGAGAGAACCTTCTATAGTTGAGGAAGAGGTTGACCTTCCCCTTGTTTCCGATGTGGGATTGATGTGCTTTGATTCCCAGCGTCTGGAGCTTCTGATGCTATTTTGACGCGGCGCGTGGCGGCGTGTCAGCGGTGATTTAGGGGCGGCCCGGGGCTTTAGCGGTACCCTGCCTGGCCGTGCCTTCGCAGGTCATCCCTTTGGTGGGAGTCGGTACCTCTGGCGGTACAATGAGCGTGGCCCATTATAGCTAATTATGCTCGTTCTGGCACATGTAGGTACAGTTTCCTCTTTTGGAAACCACCATATGTGGAAGTTTCCCGAAATAGAAGCCCCAAAACCCAAAAACGGTAGATTTGCCGCTGAACCTTCTCGGCCTCTCCGGCGCCGATTCCGGCCACCTCAGGCCGTGAAAATGATCCCAATCTCTTCTCTCGAAACTAGCTTTCCAACCATATATGATTTACACCCTATCATTCACCGTATATGAAGAATCGAAGGAATAAAGGTACCTCTCTTTTCTGGCATATTTTTCAATTTTCTGCCAACTCCAACCAAAAAAGATGTTCAGACTAATTGGACTCTGTTCATCTTGTCACTATGCCAAAAAATCAATCAGACAACAGTTTTTCACTGTCATCTAATAATGCCCTTTGCTGTTGTTTATCTCAATGCCGTCTCATGAGTTAATAAGAAAATACCACATAACTGTCGTCTGAGAAAATTTTACACAACATCAGTGGCTTACATGACTGTTGTCTATATACCAGAAAGAACAACAGTGGGTTATATGCTTACTGTTGTCTGAAGGCTGTGTCATACACCAGGGGCTTATATATGCTTGTTGTTGTCTGAAGGTTGGGTCAGACAACATGTAGCTGAAAATCCCATTGTCTATCCATTATTGATATTATAGGTTTCTTTGAAAAACTGTTGTCTGTTGTTTTGCTCGACAATGGCTTTCTCATTCTTTTAGTCCTTAATGTATCATAGTTAGATAGCTCACACAATAGTTTTTGCTAGACATTTTATGATGTTTAATTATTAGACAATAGTTTTTAGCTGGAATAGAATGGTTTAAGAGACATTCAAAAGACCTACATTCTGCATATATGGAATCCAAATGACAACACATTCAAAACAAATTCATTTATGTAAAGATCATATACATTCATCCATATATTCAACAAAGTCATTCCATCCCAACATTAACCCTAACCATAAAACACTAACCATAAACCTATACTTGTCCATAAATGTGATGCGCATTAACCCTGCCTAAACCTCACAAATAAGTGAAAACAATGCACTAGCAGCTTTAAGTCTTAATTCCTTTATGCTTGTTAAGATAATCCTATTTACAACATCAACTGGCAAAGCATAAGCTGGATCTGTGGGTTTTTCACCCCTGGATATTCAAGGAGGGAAAGCCCTGCATCAAAAAACACCAACCTCAGTTTTGTGATGAAAACTGCGGCAAACAAACAGCAAATACCAAAGATAAATAGTTAAATACTACACGGCACTGACAACTTATATATATATATATATATGATTAATTTCAGTTTACCCCCCTGTGGTTTGGGGGTGTCATCATTTCACCCCCTGTACTTTCAATTTTAAATTTTTACCCCCTAAACTTTCTAATTTCAATCAGCTGTGTCCAATTTCTACTATTCCGTCCAAATTGGACGTTAAGTTTGACCCTTGAGGGCTAAAATGGTCATTTCAACATAAAAAAAAAATTTCTTCTTCTGTTTTTTAGTTTTTTTATTTTATTTTATTTTGTCTTCAACCAATACACCACAAGTTATAATAGGTTTATAAAAAAAAATACTCTGGGTGGTTGAAAGCCGCTCGCTGGTCTACGATATTTGTGATATATCTCCGATAAAGTGAAGAATTTTAGGATATATCCCCAATAAAGTGAAGAAATATCTGTGTAAAATCATTTTTGGTCTACGATATTTGTGATATATCTCCAATAAATTAAAGAATTTTAGGATATATCCCCAATAAAGTGAAGAAATATCTGTAAAAAATGATTTTATACTTTATCTGTAAATATCTGTATATCCCCAATAAAGTGAAGAAATATCTGTGTAAAATCATTTTTTACAGATAAAGTGTAAAATTATTTTTTTACAGATATTTCTTCACTTTATTGGGGATATCCTAAATTATTCACTTTATCGGAGATATGTCATAAATATCGTAGACCAGTGAGCAGCTTTCAACCACCTAGAGTATTTTTTTTGTTTTTATAAACCTATTATAACTTGTGGTGTATAAGTTGAAGACAAAAAAAAAAAAAACATAAGAAAAAAAAAATAATAATAAAAAACAGACAAAAATTATTTTTTATTATTTATATATATATTTTTATGTTGAAATGACCATTTTAGCTCTCAAGGGTCAAACTTAACGTCCAATTTGGACGGAATAGTAGAAATTGGACACAGCTGATTGAAATTGGAAAGTTTAGGGGGTAAAAATTCAAAATCGAAAGCAGAGGGGGTGGAATGATGACACCCCCAAACCTCAGGGGGATAAACTGAAATTAATTCATATATATATATAGGAAATTATTTTTTTGAATAGATCCAATCTCATCTTGCCAACAGATATTTACAGAAGGAAAAGTACATGTGCAATTTAAATCTTCTTATGTAAACATTTCATGCATATGACCTCTCACGTAGAAGCAGAGGCTCCAACTGGTCATCTACTGTTATTATTTAGAAAGGTTCTACAGGCTAAGTAACAAAATGTTGGAAAGTAACAAAATGTTGGAAATAAACAAGGTAGAACCAAAGCAACTATATACCTGCTACACCAATGTATGGTTAGCATCACAGGCATCATCTGGCATGTCTTCCTCCATTTTCAATGTCCTACAATTTTTAATAATTGACCACAACATCTCATATAAATTCAATCACAGAATCAGAATTTCACTTTGGAAACTCCTAAAGAATATTCCAACTGTACAAATAGGTTACATAAAACCTGACAATCTAAAATGAATTTGGCAAGCTTTTCCTTATTGATCCAACGAACTTTGTCAATCATGATCAAACTAGATAGAACCCACCATGAGTAGCACACCTGAAATGAAGTACAAATGCAGTGAAGAAGAGTCCAGTAGTGCTAACATAAACTTATATTTTAATCATGACATTAGAGCAACATATTGGTTGTCAATCAAAGAGTTTGATCACAGTTCTGTGACAAATAAAAAATCTCTTCCTTTGTACAAATGGAATGCTTCATAGCTCATATATTGCTAGAACATGTTGAGACGACATATAACTGAAAGACTTTGACCAATGGCCTTAACGGTAGCAGTTGGATACATTTATTTTTCTTGAAATTATAAGTTATCAAGTTGCTGAAGTCAATTAACATTTAGTATTATTCTTAAATGGCCCATGATGTTCCACTACATTCTCAAAAGTCTCTTAGCCTATAAATTATGTACCATAATCTTTCACACACTACACCAAAAAATGAAACAGACGACGGGTTTTTTTCGTTGTGTGATTTGGAGGCTCACCGTTGTGTATCGGAGCGTTGTCTGATTAAATTTTGCACAACGGTGGTGCACCGTTGTATGATATACAAACACACGACATATTTTTGTTATCAGGGTTGTGTCATCTCTCGACAGATGCCAAGCACAGCTGCCACACAACATGACATGCATCTTTCATACAACAGAATTTGTTTCCAAGCTGTTGTTGGAAACCCTTGTCAGACAATATTTTTTTCATTTCACCGTCGTCTGATATACCGTCACACTTCAGTTGTACACTATGGTTGTTGTGTGAATTGGTCTTGGACAACATAATTCAGTTATTATCGTTGTGTGAATGTAAAATCAGAAGACATAGTTTTTTTACAACCATTGTGTGATGTAAAGAGTGCATCGAGTGAATGACCCAATTTTTGTATTCAGACAACGTTGGATTGCCACATTATAAAACTGTTGTACAATCATTTTCATTTGCTATATTTTGTGCATATATAGCTCCATTTTACCTAATGAACATTGATCAATTGGAAAGAAAACACATTGCAAATGCTCAAATGAGTAATCAAACCCATTCCATATATCTCAAATGTTAAAAGGGAGCATTTCCCAATCATCCAAGCAACCATTAATAGAAGAAAAGTATTCAAATGCATGGCCATCTACTTGGGACATCAAAAGCTGATACAACTACGTTGTTCCAAATTAAACATGCAGGAACTTGGTTTCTACAGCCTACATATTGATACAAACTCTTGTCTTCCCACTATTCCCGGAACTTAGTCTGTGCAGCCATGGTGTCAAACCTATAAAGTTGAAGCGATTCTTGGTGAGTTAAATTTTGATTTGTTTAGCCATGAAATCAAATCTAGTTCCCCACCTGTCTTTATCCAGCATCAACTACATGCACCGTCCTTTACTTGAACAACATGATCTGCAAGCCATCAATGAAAGAAAAAATGAAGATACTTGGCAAGGAAATCATACAAAATCAGCAAGACATTTGCATAAACTGAGATTGTGAAATGATCATGATTCATGCAGTTATATATCATAAATTATAAAGGCAGATATAGCATTTAGAAACAAAACAACTCTCAAGCAAAAATCACAGCTCAATTAATTATCATCTTCTGGTGGAATCATTTTCTGGTTCCTAATTCCTAAAACCTCTACATTTTCCAGAACCAAAGAGTTCAATATTTGAAATTTCACTCAACAAGTCGGACTTATTAACGCACTGGACACACTCAAACAGGACCAAATTAATCTGATAAAAGCACTAAAGTACTAAACTCATCAAGCATTGACCATTACAAAAACTCAGGTAACTAAACCTCACATCATAAACCATGAACACAGCTAGAATCGTAAGCATGGCTATTCAACTACAAAAGCAAGAAATCAAAGTCCTGTTACATGAGAAAAGTGAAGAAGTCATGGAAGCAGCAAACCATGACTATAATCATCGTTTATCAGCTGAAAATTGAGTGTGCAAATGTTCCAAGACTCTAAATCACTACCAAGTTTCATAAACTTAGAGGGACCTAAATAGAGGATTAACCAAAGTATCACATACCCTGTCACAGAAGGAGAACTATAGCTTAGAACAACAATAGAACAGAAAGTTACCATACCTTTTGACATAAACCATACTGTCATTCTTTTTTCTTACTCTGTTGTTTGCAAAATTGAAACTTAAAAATGTCATTTCAATGCACAAAATTGGGATAGAAAACATTGGGCTGAGTCAAATACTTAAATTTCCTATCGTGGCATTACTTCTAAGATACAGACATAGGAAGCCACTACTAACAAAGAATTGAGGCAAGATTCTCCAATCCATTTCTGTACACATTTACCAAAAACCACTCAATAAAAAATACATAAACAAAAAGCTTCCATTAACAAGTTTGAGCATTTTCTGGTTCCAGATTTTGCTGATTGTTTTTCTTATTGCAAGTAATCTAATTAAGAAGACAATGATTACACAATCAAAATACTATAGAAATAAAAAGCACATAGATGAAGAAGTCATTTTTTTTATTAAGAAATCACCTTAAAAAGCATGTATGGAGTTCCTGTTTCAATCTGGGATTTCAAAACCTCATACCAACGTTGTTGGGAAGATACAACTCTTTTGGCCTTACCCTGTGCAGCAATCAAGAATCAATATAAAGCTGTTCATAACAAAAAGATGCTGAATGTTAATATCGAGCCTGGTATTACTCACTTTCATAACGAGTGCAAAGCTGTTCGAAGCTTTCATCCTAGCAACCTCCCAGACCTGGACACTATTAGGACAAAAGAGTGACCACTTTTCATTATTTCCAACCTTTTTCATGAATAGATTAGGCACCCAAAAAGCATAGAAAAGATTATGAGCTCTGAGCTCTTCCTACAAGATAATAAATTCCAGGTAAATAGTCTGAAGCCTAAGTTGTTCATCTTAAGAGAAAATCAGGCATTCTTTTTATTACGGCAATTCTACACCAAAAACATTATCAATGGTGGATGTGTGCTTTCTTCGGTGGTGGCAATCAAAGCAATATAAATATGGCATGATAATTAATTGATCTTTTGAAGTGGAAGACAACAAAAGCAATGTCCAGCAATATTAATTGTTTTTGCAAGTTGGTTTTGGTGCAAAGAAATATAATGCTATGTGCCCATCTCCCAATGGAGGAGGAAGAAAAAAAAAACACAGCAGAGGAGACGACGCACGGAGCAGAAACACAGAGAAGAAGATCTGAAATAGCTTTGAATTTAAGCACACCATCAGCTTTGACAAAGTAATATTCTTTTCATGTTAAACCTAGCAAAGACAGAGAAATAGCTTCAAATTGAATTGTCATCCAATTTAAAAGTCTTTGGTTTCCTTGAAACTGCTATAATTCTCTGTTTATGAAGAAACCAATTGATTTTAGAAAGCAGGAACATATTTCTTGCAAGTACTTAATAGAGTGAAAATGCATCCCCAAGTCTCCTTTGCAATGAAAAACATATAAGCAAGGCAGAGTTCTAGATTTCTAAGCAACTATGTACAAATGCTAGTAAATCAAAAGAAAAAAAAATAACGCGACTACCTCAAAAGAAAAAAAATATAATGCAGCCTCCCACCTTTCGCCCATGATCACAAGCTTCTTTGCTATTCACAAGTACCTTTACTGCACATATATTTGATAAAATTAAACAAGTCAGAGCATCTCTTAAATAAAGTACCCCATTCTATCATACATTTATACCCAAGCTATACTAATTGATCATTCTCTAGCACCATTGACCTTGATTTAGAGAGTCCAGCAAAGACATTTTATATATGGTCAATACAACAAATTATGTCTATGGCCATCAGAAACCATAAGACATGCAAATAGATAAGATGAGTATAATAAGTTCCATTGAATTACATTTAGTTCCTACACATGAACATAAGTTGACCTTAAATGCAAATCTAAAGCAAATTCCTTTCTCAAACCGTAGTTATAGTAATGTATGGCGTTATTGTTTCCCCTGCTGCACATAACCCCACTTGTGAAGACAAACCAAGACATCAACACGCCACCCAATTCATAAGCTTCAAATGCTTGGCAAAGCCTTCTTCTCTCCTCTAAAACAAGAGGGACATAAAACTATCAACCTCTACTTTTAGAAAAGAAAGGCATTGCTAATGTAAAGCACATGAAGCATTGATTTTGATCAGTGTCTTAATTCTGGAGAAGGAAAAACGCAACCCCCAAGTCTCACTTTGGTGTGGTTAAAACAAATTGAATCATCATCGAGCAATGGGTTCCAACCAATGTTCTTAGATAAGCATAACCAGACAGAAAGCCTAGAAAATAAAATCATACTGGAATTGAAAAGTACCATGATTTAGAGCAATTAATTATACCCCCAAGTCTCCTTTCCATCTTCTCTTGCATCTTCTTATTCGTCTGAAACCCAGCAAATAAACAAGCTCAATACCCTTGAAAATCAACCGCATATCTTTAATTTAAACAAACCGAAACACATAGAGAAAGAGAAGAGGAAACTGGTACCGATTAGTGAGCAGATTCGACTAGGTGAGAGCCAACGAGGTTGCTCTTGATGCTGTTAAGATCAAAATAGAACATATCATTTTGGGACCCCCGATGACAATGAACAAAGACAATGAATAAGAGCAATGAAATCTCAAATTTAACTCACCAATCGAAAGGAATTGAGCAACAATCCCTAAACCCGTGAAACCCCTTTCCTCCTCCTTCAACTCGAACCCAACTCAATCCCCTTTTCAGCAGAATGGAAAACCCCCAAATCGAACCCAACGTGAAGCAAATAGCGACAGGAGCATTTTAGGATAATGGGTCGAGCATGACCTATGCCAAATTCCATGAAACCAGCCTTCAAACCTCCAGAAATCACCAGAACCCTCATCTGCATCAAGAACCTCGTCTGCCAAAAGAACCAAAGACATAACAACTGGATAAACCAGATGAAAGAAGTCCGGAAAAACCGGATGAAGGTGAAATCGAAGAGATAGGCACCCGAAGGTACACAGAATCTTGTTGCATCACCCCGTGCGATAGTGAGAAAATCCCACTTAGAGAGTGGCTCTGAAGAACCGATGAACCAAACCAAGCAGAACAGAGGGAGATGAAAAGGAGGGAAACCATTGAATCGGGAAGTGTGAAATCGGAAACACAGACAATGGGGCAAGATCAGAACGGAGACGAACTCCGAGCTACAAAACCACCAAAGACAGCAGACATGGAGAAACCGGTTGAAAGAAAAGCAAGACGGAAAATAAAACCAACAAAAACAGAAAAGAAAGCTAGATCTAAGGCCTCCCCCCCCCCCCCCCCCCCCACTCTCAAGCCAAGGATCCCGATAAAAGATCGAGATCTGACAAGAGAGAGGAGAGGAAGAAGGAGAACTAGGCGGTGGGTTGTTTTCAGTGAGAGAAAGGTTTCCTTACAGTCTGGGAGAGTAGGTGTGCTCTCAAGTTGTCCGAGGCATTTAGCATTAACTTTGTTTTTTTTTTTTTCCCTTATTTCTCAGACAACGTATAGATACATTTACGCTGTCTGAATTGCTAATATCTAAGAGAACAAAAGATGAAATTTTTCCGCCTGTGCAATCAAAATGTCAATTTTGGCGCTTAAGCTAGGCATTTCTCATTCACACAACATAAATAGTTCACTATATTGTAGGAACTTGCGAGCATGACAAACATTGAAGCCGAATTTGCTCATTTTGGGGGGGGGGGGGGAATGAATGCCATTTTGGAGACTTCTCCAAATTTTGCCACTCATTTGCACAACGGCACATTAAAAACCATTGTATGATGATTTGCAAGTATACTCCTACAACACAAGTAACTAAACTGTTGTACAATTTAGTGGCATCTAGGGTACAATTTGGAGCCAAATTTTAGTCCATCTAGGAGGAAAATCTGCCGCAACTTTTTTTTTTATTCACACAACAGATTATTCTTGTAACAGTTGTGCAATGACCTTCTAGATAAAAACTTCAAAATTTTAACCACCTTATACAACGTAAGTCTAGTAAACATGTTGTCTGATGCACTTTCCTTCATCACACAACACATTTTTTTTTTTCGTTGTGCAAAAAGTGTTGTCTGTTTCGTTTTTTGGTGTAGTGACAAGACATAAATGGATTATAAAGTATAGTCTGATGTCTGCAAAGTATGAACCTAGACTATATTCTTTACTATACATCTAGGCGTTAATAATACCTAAGATATCTTGAATGTTAAAAATGCTTTGTGCGTGATTGATTATCTACTTTCAAAAATTTAAGTACATATACACATTTCATTACATTATACTAAATATAATATTCAGAGATAAGTTTATTCCACCACAGAATGAGAAGAAGAATAAGTACAAAAGAAACTGAAGCGCATAAACATTATATTGGCCGGTCATACCTTCTAACATTAGTATTTGCAAGACATCCATCAAAATCAAAAGCAGCAATTTTACTTAAATCATGCAGACCATCATCCTGTAGGCAGAATGAACATGTGAATAACATTAAATGGTTGATGCTTAGTGATATGATGTTATGACAAGCCACCAGGTGGGAGTTTGTCTCATAGAATATTAGCTAAATTTGATCATAAAAAAGACTGTATTATTGACCAACACAAGTTCTCTAATTCAACTAACAAAAACAAATTATGCCCAGGAAAGCCACCGAAACGTTCTAGGACTTACATATGTGGACATGACATCGAGACATTATTTACCCATTCCAATGAATGTGCTGCATTCTAGGAATCCAATTAATGTCCTTTTCAAATTGTTGTTGATGCTCACGTAACATGTGGATCCAAAAACAATTTCCCACAAAAGATTACCACATCCATTTTCTTGGATAATCCAAAACAGAACCTTCATCTTTCCAATTACCAAAAACAAAAAACCCAAGTTGCAATACCTTTATGGCACGTTTACTTACTTGGAATAGAAAATAATCATGAATCAGAGACAAGTGGAATGAGAGAAGAAAGGAATCGGTATTGATTCTGGATGAATGATTCCTAAACCCATCTCCCCCCTTAGTAATTGAATTCCTGAGTATTCAGGAATCGATTCCTGATAAGGAGGTGAGACCTACATCCATTCCGATTCCTTCATGTGTTAGTAAACGCAGGAATTCTTTTACCCGGAATCATTCCTATTCCTTTATGTGTTAGTAAACGCAGGAATGTTTTTACCCCGTAATCATTCCCTTTCCTTCCAAGTAAGTAAACGTGCCATTAGACTAAAACCGTTTAATCTTGTCAAACAAAGCAGCCGATTTGGACCCAAAAGTGAAGCAACCCAAGTGGTGCCACTTGGTTGTGTCAAAACCACGCGGGTCTCTGGTGACCGAGCACAGCCTCAGAGCTATCTTTTAAATCAGTTGCGAGCATTTCTTGCATGAGGACTTGTCGGACTTGGCGTACTCGGCTTCGACATGAGTGTAAATTTGAAAATTGAAAGTCTACATACAGAAGCAGAGACATTGTTCTAGCCATAATACTACTCACTACAACGAGGAATTTGGGTTCACCTATACAATTGACTGAGGTATTATCCACCTAATAGACAAGTATTGACTAGTCTGAATTTAAGCTGAATGCACCAAACACAAGGAATTTTCCGGTCCTTAGCAGTTCAAGAGAAACATATTTACCTGCATGCCTCCTTGTCCATAATCTAGACAGTTGGCCTCCCTCGGTGCCATACCAGGCCTATAACTAAGCTTATTATAAAAATCAATTCCAGTGGATGTCAAAGCTGTTGCTAGGGATGCCATTTGCTTCAATCTCACTGCAGCATCTTCATTGGGACTAAAAGGCAACATTCTCCTTCTCTTCTTGGACATCACCAAACCACTCGCTCTCCTTCGCCTCTTTCAATTTTCTATAGACAAAAACAGAACCAACACTATCCCATTAGTAAATACTCCCACCAAACATACGTAAAAAAAAATATTTTCACATACACTAGAAATTGAACGGAAATTCAAACCTTATATGACAGAACCCGACCCAAGTTTCACCCCTAAACCCGGATACGAGCCTGCGGGACCCATTTTAAAGGAAATCCTGAAGAAAAATCGGCAGAACCTCCCCTAAAATGAGCTAACCAAAGATTCACAAAACTTGGGCATACTTAAAATTAGACTCCTACTTATCTCACATCACATTCCAGTATTTACATTCCAAGTGTAAATGGTACATTCAGAAAGTACGAATTCAATCACAACATTAGTACGATAACATCTACTCAACAAAAGCACCCACCAAATTAAAAAGGGTTATCAGAGCAACTTTACATAACTAAGCCTATATCATACAAGGTAGGTTAAGTAATAACCTACAGACAAAACGGAAGCGCTGATTCCAAAGCCTCTAGTTCCTGGACGCGATCTCGGCCAATCTGAAATATGGGCATTTGAAAACGAAGGGCCCAGGGGAAAACATATAAAATCCATTAGAGTGAGTGGATAAAACTGAAACAAAATCTGAAACAATTAACGGAATGCTTCCCCATTTCTCTTTTCAACAAAACCAACATGCAGCGAGATTCCATAATATTTCCAACTCAATCCTTTTCAAGAAAACTCATTTGATGATTAGAAAGGACTGCTTCCTAATCATCTCATGCCATCTGGGATTGACTGCCACCCAGATGACGCATCAGAAGGGACTGCCAACCGGAATAGGAGGAGGTGGTTAGATGGGACTGCCAACTAACTACCTCATGTCATCTGGAAGGGACTGCCAACCAGACGAAGCATCGGATGGGACTGCCAACCGGGCTGTAGTCTGGAAGGGACTGCCAACCAGACTATTACCTAGAAGGAACTGCCAACTAGGTAAGATACGCATGCGCCATAAACTAAAGTCTTCTCATTCATTCCATGCAATTAAAAGTTTCTTCTTAATAGTATTTCTTCAATATTTATACTCACCAAAAAACAAATAGGTTAACAGGTATTTACAAAACAATCTCATGCAAGATTTTAAAGAAAAGCCAAACTAACCATAAAAGAGCCCTTCTAATAAGGACTACTAAAATGAGGATTAGTTGAGGACTTTTGTGTTAGACCAACTTTTCGATCACATTTCCGCAAATCAACTATTAGATGTTTAGATATTTACATGTAGATTATTTATGCAATTTTTCAACCACATTGAAAATCGTTAAGATATTCATAATCATGATTTAACAGTTATGAACATGAACAGTTCATGTTTGACAAATTCGGTTCGTTCATTGATTTAATTTAGTAGGTGGGGGGTGCGAGGGAGGCTACTGTGCATGGGGATAGGCTACTGTGCGCGGGGATGAGCTGCTGTGCGTGGGCACATGGTAGGCAGAGGTGAGGCTGTGGGGCTAGCTGGCATGGTTGTGGGAGGCTGCAAAACGTAGGGCAGGAGCGTTGCAGACGTTGGGGATTTTTTTGTTTTTATTTTAGGGTGGCGGCAGAAGAAAAAAAATTCTCTAGGGTCTTGGGTTTTTTTCTTTGAAGTTAGGGCTTTTTTTTTTTCTTGGCTATTTACTCCGAGCATGCTGATAACGTGTAAAGGTAAAATGACATTGAAATTGGTCTACTCATTTCATTTTATAACTCCTTTATATAGGGATATAATTATAATGGAAACATCAATTACAATAATGATAGTAAATGCTGATTGTGATGTGATTGCAATTCCTTGATTCCTTCTCCGTCAGTTTCTTTGACGAAGACATATAATGTGCTTTTCCTTTAACACATTTTGGTTTTAAGGTGGCTTTCCTTAAATTCGTTACTTAGACTAATAATATTAAATTATTTCATACCTTTCTACATGTTCTAATATGATTAGATGGGTCATGAATCAAGAACTTACATTTTTTTTATTGGGAAAATTTCACAAATGGTCACTCAACTATGACTCATTCGACACTTTAGTCACTAAAGTTTCAAATATATCACTTTGGTCACTCAACTATTACATTGTCAATCACTTAAGTCACTTTGTTAATTTTTTTCATTAAAAAAATTATAAAAAATACTCTTTGGGTAACTTAAGTGATTGACAGTGTAATAGTTGAGTGACCAAAGTGTCGAATGAGTCATAGTTGAGTGACTATTTGTGAAATTCTCCATTTTTTATTTGAGTAATTGCGTCATGAAAATATGTTAAATGAGTTGTAAACATCTAAATCATAAAATCAAATAAAAGTGAGAAAAACTGTTTTAAGAATCTCATACTTACTGCTTCGTCGTAAATTCTTATATGGTAAATTGTTAATCCGGATCTGATGAACAATTTGAAAGTGTAAAAGTAAAATTGAGATTGGAATTGTCTACTCATTTCATTTCATAACCCCTTTATATAGGGAGAGAATTACAATGGAAAGAACAATTACAATGATGACATTAACTACTGATTGGTTCGTAATTCATGTTGATTGATGTTAATCGGTAATTGCTTGATTCCCTCTCCGTCAATCACTTTGACGAAGGCACACAATATGTTTTTCCTTTAACACTCCCCCTTGTGCCAAGTCAAAGACGAAATGGTGCATGAGTTATTGCCTCACTAAAAACCTTGCCAAGCAACAATAAAAACCCTGTGGGACAAAAATACACCTTGGTCGAAGGAAAATAGCACAACGCATCTTTTACATTTGAGTATGACATGTGTGTGTTAGACTCCCCCTGACGTCTACACCTCCCCCTGATACTTACATTAATCTAGGGAGCTTGGAAAGTCTTCGCATTCCTATACTTTTCACATGTTTCTCAAATGTGTCCTTAGGCAATGATTTGGTGAACAAATCTGCCACATTCTCCTCAGACCTTACTTGATTCATTTGAATCTTGAGCAGAGTCTGTTATTGCTGATTGTAGGACAACTTTGGCGATATGTGTTTTGTGTTATCACCCTTAATATAACCTAGCTTCATCTGTTCGCTGCAAGCTGCATTGTGTTCGTAAATGCAAGTAGGCTCTTCAGTGGTAGAAATCAAACCACTAGTCCCTCGAATATGTGCAATGATAGTTCTTAACCATACACACTCAAGAACTCCTCATGTAGAACAATGATCTCTGAGTGGTTCGAGGAGGTAGCCACAAAGGTTTGCTTGGTTGATCTCCAAGATATCGCTATGTTCCCATTGGTAAATACATAACCAGTTTGGGAATGATATGTGGGTCAGATACGTATCAAGCATCAACAAAACCGACCAAAACGTCATTTGGCGTTTTAGTGTAGTGAGTGGCGTTTTCGCCATCAACATTTCCTTTAGGGATTGCAGTTCCATCTGCGGTCCCTCTTGTCTCTCTGTAGGGAAAGAACAATCCCAAGTCAATGGTTCCTTTTAGGTATCGAAAATGTTCTTGATACCATTCCAGTGACGCTGCGTTGGCGCTGAGCTAAATCTAGCTAACAAGTTCACTGAGAATACAATTTGCATCAAGACTACCAGTTATGACATATACTACTACAATTTGCAAATCCGGAACTTGTTTTCTTTATGAATACACAGGGGCATAATTCATCGTTCTTATATCCCTTCCCAATCAAGTAGTCACTTAGATGGGTATACCACATCCGTCTGGATTGTTTCAATCCTTAAAGTGAGCGTTTCAACTTAATTGCAAACGCACTCTGTGGTTTAGAGTCACTTGACTTGGGTAATGTAATGCCATTAGGCACTTTTCATATATATCTCTGAATCTAGATCCCCATGGAGACATGCAGTAACCACATCCATGAGCTGCATTTCTAGTCCTTCGGAAATTACTAAGCTAACTAAGTAGCGGAACGTTATAACGTCCATTACGGGAGAGTATGTCTCCTCGTAGTCAATTCCAGGGCGTTGTGAGAAACCTTGTGCCACAAGGCGAGCCTTGTACCTCAGGACTTCATTCTTCTCATTACGCTTTCTGACAAAGACTCATTTATGTCCTACAGGCTTTACACTTGGTAGGGTTAGCACTACCTGACCAAATACCTGTCTCTTTGTCAGAGAATCTAATTCTACCTAGATTGATTCTTTCCATTTAGGCCAATCTACTCTTTGTTGACATTTTTCAACAGAGCGTGGTTCGATATCATCGTGCTCTATGATTCCTTGAGCAACAGTATATATCATCAATGTGTATGGAAGATCTTTCTATCAACTCATACGTACTCTCGTAATCCTTTGAGATTTCTTTGTTCTCTGGAATCATTTCAAACATCGGAGCGTCCTCCAGTATTGATTCATGGACATAACTATAATCAGAGACAATCTCATGAGAGGGATTCTATACATTGATGATTGGTTTGTGCCTTACTCACCCTCTTCTTCCTTGGGTGAGTGTCAATCGAACCAAGTGACCTCCCCCTCTTCCTTGGGGAGCCACAGCCTCAACCACACCTCCACTAAGTGCTGTTGCAGTGCCTCTATCTGCGGCACCGTGCCCCTTGTTGGGGACTTCTAACCTTGCAGGCACATTTGCAACTGGTATATGTGATCTCGTCACTTTTACGATATCAGTAAACGCATCAGGCATCGAATTGCTACGTTCTGAAGATCGATTATTCTTTTCACTTCACTTTCACTTTATGAAGTGCGGGGATCAAGATGAGACAGAGTGGGAACAAACCACGACAATTCCTGTCGTTCCCTTGGAAAATCCTTTTTCCTATCTCCCCCTAACGACAGGAAGACTGTCTCTTCAAAGTGACAATCCGCAAATCTAGCGGTAGAGAGATCGCCTGTCAAGGGTTCCAAATAGTGGATAATTGTTGGGGATTCGTATCCAACATAAATACTTAACCGTCTCTGAGGACCCATTTTGGTGCGCTGTGGGGGCGCAATAGGCACATATACTGCTCAACCAAATATGCGTAAGTGTGAAGTGTCAGGCTCATATCCAGTTACCAACTGGTACGCAGAAAATGGTTGGCTAGCAGTGGGTCTGAAACGAATAAGTAAAGCTGCATGTAATATTGCATAACCCCATGCAGATATAGGCAGGTTGGTGCGCATAACCAATGCCCTAGTCACCATCTGTAGTTTTTTTATGGTGGCTTCTGCGAGACCATTTTGTGTATGCACATGGGGTACATGATGCTCTACATCGATCCAAATAGATATGCAATAATCATCAAATGCTTTTGATGTAAACTCTCCAGCATTATCATGCCTTATAGACTTGATAGGGTGATCAGGGTGGTGAGCCCTTAAACGTATAATCTGTGCTAGGAGTATTGCAGCATTTCTTGTGGACAATAAAACGACATGTGACCAGATTGTCGAAGCATCCACCAGAACCATAAAATACTTGAATGGTCCGCATTCTGGATGGATAGGTCCACAGACATCTCTTTGTATCCTTTGTAAGAATGGAATGTTTTGTTTTGTAGCTTTAGCATAGGAAGGTCTCGATCCTGTTTTTGCTAAAGAGCAGGCTTTGCAAAAAGAGTGATGTGCCTTTGAAATAGTCAATGAAGCATAATGGGAGGGAGGTAGTGCTTCTGGTACTTCAGAAGGCAATGACTGCATTTGAGCAATACTAGAACCGACACCTTGCAGTGTGGCGGATTTTTCTCCCATTTTTCACTCGAAAGAAGGGATGTCAGTGTGAGTTCTTTTAAAAAACGGATCATCATGTCATGACCTCGGTGCCATAGGCGGTCATGCAAAAGCCTGTATGAGTCAGGGTCCCACATTTCATTGTTGGTGACAATATAGGATTCAATGATCCAAATCGTAGTGAGGTACAGTCCACTAGATTGACTCATAAGTTTCTCTAAAATGCGTTTCCTTCCACATTCATTAGAGTTAATATCAAGGTATTCAGTTCCATTCTCACGGTGTGTTGTTACATGATAACCGTTGGCACAAATATCTTTGAAACTTAACAAGGTTCGATTAGCTCTTGGTGCATATAGAGCGTCTGTGACTTGAAATGTTGCGCCATTATAGCAGCAAAAATTTGGCAGTTCCTCGCCCTTTTATTAGTTGTGATAATCCAATCATCGTAGTCACAGAGGAATTATAGGCTATTAGTTCAATGAATAATTGCCTATTTCTTAATATTGTGTGGGTAGTCCCACTATCAATTAAGCACTCAAGTTCTCCTCCATTCATTCCTACAAATAAATGGGAGGTATTTAGAAAATATAACTCATATTTTTAGAGTATTTCTTATTTGCGTAGAATGGTATTCTTTTCATTCTAACAATTTTTCTCTAGATGTATTGCTTTACATCTTTATAGTGCTATGTCGAACCATGTAAATATGTTTAGTAAATAAATTTGAATAAATTCTGTGCTTCAGAATAAAATTCAAAATTTATTAATAAGCCAACGATAATCAAATCAAGGTCTTGTTCAGAAATCTAATTCATCAATCCATGATTGAAAATAAACTTTAAGACCAAACAATAGTCTAATTAAAAATGAGGCATTATGCCTTCACAACTGTCTTTGGAAAATAAAATGAATAAAGCAGATCAGTCAAGATTGAGAGCATCCATTGACTTAGCAAGTTCCTCTTTGCCATTGGAGTCTACAACTGTAAGGTTGACGTCTAGGTCATGACCTCCTTCTTCCATATAGTGAGCCACTTGTTCTTTAGACTCTCTATACCTCTTGTAATTGGCTGCTACTCTGTTGTTTGCTTGGCAGTTCTTGTACCAATGCCCAATAAATCCACACCTATAGCATGGTACATTGTCAACTCTTTCCTTTGGCATCTTGTTTCCATGATCCCCATGTCCCTTTCCACGTGGGTAGGGATCAGCACATCTAAACCCCCTTGCATTGGAGTTATTTCCACCTTTCATTTTTCCATAATTAGCCTCGGGAATTTTCTTTGTCCCAGTGGGCCTGGCATTGTTATTCAAGAGAATCTTATTTTGTCTCTCAACCACTTGCAGTAGGCTTATCAACTTATTGAAGGTTGTGATTCTTTTGTTGTCATAATCCAACTGATACTGGTTCGCTAGTATAAAAGCTGAATTAGGAAAGGTTGTAAGAGTCTTGTAGATCATATCATCTTCTGTGATTTCCCTTCCACAGAAATTGAGACGTGCCTTTAAGCGCAACATGTCCTTGTTGAAGTCATTGACGTTTTATAGTCAAGCAAGCGGATTCCATTCCACTGAACAGCCAGTCCTGCGAGCAAAGTATCGTGAATGTTCCCAAAACGTCCTTTAAGGGCATCCCACAGTGCTTTGGGTGTCTTCAACTGAAGGTACTCCCAGCGTAGGCTAGGATCAATATGTCGCCTCATTAAAATTAAGGCATCTGCTTTCACCTTATTAGATAGTTCATCATCTTTGGGATCAGTAATGGTGGCAGTGTAGTCTTTTGCCACAAAGGCAGTTTCCATATCGGAAACCCAACGATGGTACTCAAGTCCTTCTGAGTCCAAGATGTCAAACTCAGGTCGAGTTGGATCAGCCATCTACATAAAACAAGAGAGAAGATATAAATTACGCAGTCATAAAGACATCCACGTAAATTATTTTCCAAACGTATGAATTAGATTTCAAGACCAAGATTCGTAATGGTCACACATTTTTTTTCGATGCTATGTGAAAATACTTTATCACAGTAAGTGTGTGTATAATGCGCATGAATTTTCATTATCATGGCAAAATGGAATTTTATATGTTGTATTACAAAAATAACTATAACACATTTAATAATAAATAAAACATAGCCTATATAAAAATAAACTACATGACATGCTCAAATTGCACAAATATACAACAAAATATATGCTACATGTAAAAGTAAAAATGGATTGGAATTGGTCTACTCATTTCATTCATAACCCCTTTATACAGGGATAGGATTACAACGGAAATATTAATTACATTGATGATACTAAATGCTGATTGAGCTGTGATTTGTAATTGCTTGATTCCCTCTTCATCTGTTTCTTTGACGAAGGCACATAATGTGCTTTTCCTTTAACACTCCCCCTTGTGCCAAGTCAAAGACGAAATGGTGCATGAGTTGTTGCCTCACTAAAAACCTTGCCCAGTAACAATAAAAACCCTGTGGGATAAAAATAAAACTTGGTCGAAGGAAAAGAGCACAACGCACCTTCTACATTTGAGAATGACATGTGTGTGTTTGACTCCCCCTGACGTCTACACCTCCCCCTGATACTTACATTAATCTAAGGAGCTTGGAAAGTCTTTGCATTCCTATGCTTTTCACATGTTTCTCAAATGTGTCCTTAGGCAATGATTTGGTGAACAAATCTGTCACATTCTCCTCAGACTTTACTTGATTCATTTGAATCTTGAGGAGACTGTTGTTGCTGATTGTAGGACAACTTTGGCGATATGTGTTTTGTGTTATCACCCTTAATATAACCTAGCTTCATCTGTTCGATGCAAGCTGCATTGTGTTCGTAAATGCAAGTAGGCTCTTCAGTGGTAGAACTCAAACCACTAGTCCCTCGAATATGTGCAATGATAGTTCTTAACCATACACATTCAAGAACCGCCTCATATAGAACAATGATCTCTGAGTGGTTCGAGGAGGTAGCCACAAAGGTTTGCTTGGTTGATCTCCAAGATATCGCCGTGTTTCCATTGGTAAATACATAACCAGTTTGGGAACGATATGTGGGTCAGATACGTATCCAGCATCAGCAAAACCGACCAAAACATCATTTGGCGTTTTAGTGTAGTGAGTGGGGTTTTCGCCATCAACATTTCCTTTAGGGATTGCAGTTCCATCTGCGGTCCCTCTTGTCTCTCTGTAGGGAAAGAACAGTCCCAAGTCAATGGTTCCTTTTAGGTATCGAAAATGTTCTTGATACCATTCCAGTGACGCTGCGTTGGCGCTGAGCTAAATCTAGCTAACAAGTTCACTGAGAATGCAATGTCTGGTCGAGTAAACTGGACTAAGTACAATAATGCGCCTATTGCACTTAGATAGGGAATTTCAGCTCCCAACACTTGTTCGTCATCTTCCTTTGGACGAAATGGATCTTTCCTTGCATCCAAACTTCGACCGATCATGGGAGTGCTAGCAGGATGTGCTTTGTCCATGTTATATCGCCTGACTTTTGGACATATGCAGACTGGTGGATTAATATTCCACAAACTCGGTGTTCTAGTTCAAGACCTAGATAGAATCGAGTTTTCCCAAGATCCTTCATCTCAAATTGGATTTCAAGTAGCTCGCGGTTTCTCTTATTTCATCAAGAGTACCAGTTATGACATATACTACTACAATTTGCAAATCCGGAACTTGTTTTCTTTATGAATACGCAGGGGCATAATTCATCGTTCTTATATCCCTTCCCAATCAAGTAGTCACTTAGATGGGTATACCACATCCGTCTGGATTGTTTCAATCCGTAAAGTGAGCGTTTCAACTTAATTGCAAACGCACTCTGTGGTTTAGAGTCACTTGACTTGGGTAATGTAAGGCCATTAGGCACTTTTCATATATATCTCTGAATCTAGATCCCCATAGAGATATGCAGTAATCACATCCATGAGCTGCATTTCCAGTCCTTCGGAAATTACTAAGCTAACTAAGTAGCGGAACGTTATAACGTCCATTACGGGAGAGTATGTCTCCATGTAGTCAATTCCAGGGCGTTGTGAGAAACCTTGCGCCACAAGGCGAGCCTTGCACCTCAGGACTTCATTCTTCTCGTTACGTTTTCTGACAAAGACTAATTTATGTCCTACAGGCTTTACACTTGGTGGGGTTAGCACTACCTGACCAAATACCTGTCTCTTTGTCAGAGAATCTAATTCTACCTGGATTGATTCTTTCCATTCAGGCCAATATGCTCTTTGTTGACATTTTTCAACAGAGCGTGGTTCGATATCATCGTGCTCTATGATTCCTTGAGCAACAGTATATATATCATCAATGTGTATGGAAGATCTTTCTATCAACTCATACGCACTCTCATAATCCTCTGAGATTTCTTTGTTCTCTAGAATCATTTTAAACATCGGAGCGTCCTCCAGTATTGATTCATGGACATAACTATAATCAGAGACAATCTCATGAGAGGGATTCTATACATTGATGATTGGTTTGTGCCTTACTCACCCTCTTCCTCCTTGGGTGAGTCTCAATCGAACCAAGTGACCTCCCCCTCTTCCTTGGGGAGCCACGGCCTCAACCACACCTCCACTAAGTGCGGTTGCAGTGCCTTATCTGCGGCACCGTGCCCCTTGTTGGGGACTTCTAACCTTGCAGGCACATTTGCAGCTGGTATATGTGATCTCGTACTTTTACGATATCAGTAAACGCATCAGGCATCGAATCTGCTACGTTCTGAAGATCGATTATTCTTTTCACTTCACTTTCACTTTATGAAGTGCGGGGATCAAGATGAGACAGAGTGGGGACAAACCACGACAATTCCTGTCGTTCCCTTGGAAAATCCTTTTTCCTATCTCCCCCTAACGACGGGAAGACTGTCTCATCAAAGTGACAATCCGCAAATCTAGCGGTAGTGAGATCGCCTGTCAAGGTTCCAAATAGCGTATAATTGTTGGGGATTCGTATCCAACATAAATACTTAATCGTCTCTGAGGACCCATTTTGGTGCGCTGTGGGGGCGCAATAGACACATATACTGCTCAACCAATTATGCGTAAGTGTGAAGTGTCAGACTCATATCCAGTTACCAACTGGTACGCAGATAATGGTTGGCTAGCTGTGGGTCTGAAACGAATAAGTAAAGCTGCGTGCACTATTGCATAACCCCATGCAGATATAGGCAGGTTGTTGCGCATAACCAATGCCCTAGCCACCATCTGTAGCCTTTTGATGGTGGCTTCTGCGAGACCATTTTGTGTATACACATGGGGTACAGGATGCTGTACATCGATCCAAATAGATATGCAATAATCATCAAATGCTTTTGATGTAAACTCTCTAGCATTATCAAGTGGTATAGACTTGATAGGGAGATCAGGGTGGTGAGCCCTTAAATGTATAATCTGTGCTAGGAGTATTGCAGCATTTCTTGTGAACAATAAAACGACATGTGACCAGATTGTCGAAGTATCCACCAGAACCATAAAGTACTTGAATGGTCCGCATTCTGGATGGATAGGTCCACAGACATCTCTTTGTATCTTTTGTAAGAATGGAATGTTTTGTTTTGTATCTTTAGCATAGGAAGGTCTCGATCCTATTTTTGCTAAAGAGCAGGCTTTGCAAAACGAGTGATGTGCCTTTGAAATAGTCAATGAGGCATAATGGGAGGGAGGTAGTGCATCTGGTACTTCAGAAGGCAATGACTGCATTTGGGCAATACTAGAACCGACACCTTGCAATGTAGCGGATTTTTCTCCCATTTTTCACTCGAAAGAAGGGAAGTCCGTGTGAGTTCTTGAAAAATACGGATCATCATGTCACGACCTCGGTGCCATAGGCGGTCATGCAAAAGCCTGTATGAGTCAGTGTCCCACATTTCATTGTTGGTGACAGTATAGGATTTAATGATCCGAATCGTAGTGAGGTACAGTTCACTAAATCGACTCATAAGTTTCTCTAAGATGTGTTTCCTTCCACAGTCATTAGATGTAATATCAAGGTAGTCAGTTCCATTCTCACGGTGTGTTTTTACATGATAACCGTTGACACAAATTGCTTTGAAACATTAACAAGGTTCGATTAGCTCTTTGTGCATATAGAGCGTCTGTGACTTGAAATGTTGCGCCATTAGGCAACAAAAATTTGGCAGTTCCTCGCCATTTTATTAGTTTTGATAATTCAATCATCGTAGTCACAGAGGAATTATAGACTATTGGCTCAATGAATAATTGCCTATTTCTTAATATTGTGTGGGTAGTCCCACTATCATCTAAGCACTCAAGTTCTCCTCCATTCATTCCTACAAATAAATGGGAGGTATTTAGAAAATATAACTCATATTCTTTAGAGTATTTCTATTTGCGTAGAATGGTATTCTTTTCATTCTAATAATTTTTCTCTAGATGTATTGCTTTACATCTTTATAGTGCTATGTCGAACCATGTAAATATGTGTATAGTAAATAAATTTGAATAAATTCAGTGCTTCAGAATAAAATTCAAAATTTATTAATAAGCCAACGATAATCAAATCAAGGTCTTGTTCTAATTCATCAAACCATTATTAAAATAAACTTTAAGACCAAGTAATAGTCTAATTAAGAATGAAGCATTATGCCTTCACAACTGTTTATGGAAAATAAAGTAAATAAAGCAGATCAGTCAAAATCTGGGGCATCGGTTGACTGAGCAAGTTCCTTGTTGCCATTAAAGTCTGCAATTGTGAGGTTGACGTCTGGGTCATGACCTCCTTCTTCCATATAGTGAGCCACTTATTCTTTAGACTCTCTATACCTCTTATAATTGGCTGCTACTCTGTTGTTTGTTTGGCAGTTCTTGTACCAATGCCCAATGAATCCACACCTATAGCATGGTTCATTGTCAACTCTTTCCTTTGGCATCTTGTTTCCATGATCCCCATGTCCCTTTCCACGTGGTGCATTTTTGCCACGTGGGTAGGGATCAGCACATCTAAACCCCCTTGCATTGGAGTTATTTCCACCTTTCATTTTTCCATAATTAGCCTTGGGAATTTTCTTTGTCCCAGTGGGCCTGGCATTGTTATTCAAGAGAATCTTATTTTGTCTCTCAGCCACTTGCAGTAGGCTTATCAACTTATTGAAGGTTGTGATTCTTTTGTTGTCATAATCCAACTGATACTGGTTCGCTAGTATAAAAGCTGAATTAGGAAAGGTGGTAAGAGTCTTGTAGATCATATCATCTTCTGTGATTTCCCTTCCACAGAAATTGAGATGTGCCTTTAAGCGCAACATATCCTTGTTGAAGTCATTGACCTTTCTATAGTCAAGCAAGCGGATTCCATTCCACTGAACAGCCAGTCCTGGGAGCAAAGTATCGTGAATGTTCCCAAAACGTCTTTTAAGGGCATCCCACAGTGCTTTGGTTGTCTTCAACTGAAGGTACTCCCAGCGTAGGCTAGGATCAATATGTCGCCTCAGAAAAATTAAGGTATCTGCTTTCACCTTATTAGATAGTTCATCATCTTTGGGATCAGTAATGGTGGCAGTGTAGTCTTTTGCCACAAAGGCAGTTTCCATATCGGAAACCCAACGATGGTACTCAAGTCCTTCTGAGTCCAAAATGTCAAACTCAGGTCGAGTTGGATCAGCCATCTACATAAACAAGAGAGAAGTAATAAATTACGTAGTCATAAAGACATCCACGTAAATTATTTTCCAAATATATGAATTAGATTTCAAGACCAAGATTCGTAATGGTCACATTTTTTTCGATGCTATGTGAAAATACTTTATCACAGTAAGTGTGTGTATAATGCGCATGAATTTTCATTATCATGGCAAAATGGAATTTTATATGTCGTATTACAAAAATAACTATAACACATTTAATAATAAATAAGACATAGCATATATAAAAATAAACTACATGACATGCTCAAATTTCACAAATATACAACAAAATATATGCTACACATAATAATAGCAATAATATATCATGCGTAAAATAAAATATAAACAATAGCATAATTAAAGGCATGCTTAGGAATAACTATATAAGCGTAAATAAAATTCACGAAACATGCTCACAATTGCATAATAAAAACATAAGCAATAAAATATAAAGTATGCTTAAACATAATTATAAATCATGCTTAAATATAATGATATAAAACATAAATAATAAGGCATGCTTAAAACAAAAATTATCTAATTAAACATGCTTAATAACAAAATAAAATAAAAGCATAAACAATAAAGTATAAAGCATGCTTTGTTAAAATCATAAAATAAAATAAAGAAAACATACTTGATTTCGAGAAAATAAAACAATCCTAGCGCACGCGCGCGTTGATGCAGGCGTGCGTAGAGATGTTTTTGGGCTTATGAAACTAGGCCGCTTCCTCTCTCTTTTCAGCAGTAGGCTTTGTTTTTTTTTTCTTTTTATTAGCTTGCTTTTTTTTTTTTTTTTTTTTCTGGGCCGCAGGGACTGTTTCTTTTTTTCTTTGTTTTTTTTTTTTTTTATTGGAAATTGTTGGCCCGGGTCCTCCTTTTCTCTTTTCTTTTTTTTTTCTTTTCTCTTTTTTTCTTGACAAAGATGGGCCGGAGGGCCTTTTTTTTTCTTTTCCTGGGCCGCCCTTTTCTTTGGGCCAGGTTTTTCTTTTTTTTCTTCTTCTTCTCTTCCTCGCGTTTTTTCTGCTGGTTTCTGGTTCTTTACATATGGTGATTTGCAGGTGCTGGGATCGGTGAAGGTGGGAGCAGGCACCGTTACACTGGGCTGCGAGGGATCGCCGGGGCTGGGTTCGCAGGGGATCGCCGGGGCTGGGTTCGCAGGCGGGCGCTAGGGCTGAGACCGCATTGCAGGTTCTCCTCGGCCGGATCTGGTCTGGTGCTGCAGGCGGGTCCCGGTTGAGATCGGTAGGTCTTCAAGGGCAGCACCGGTGGACAAGCTCGGGGCTGTGCTGCGCTGGGATGGGGAGCAGCTGTAACTGGATCGAGGGCCTGGGCAGAGGCCGATCTGGGCTCGGTGGTGGGGTGTTGCTGCAAGGTGGGCTGCTGCAGGCCGGTGATGCGCAGGGGAAGAGGCCGGTTTGGGTGGGAGGCCGTGCGCGATTTGGGATGAGGCGGAGATGCAGGTTCAGCGCCTGTCAGAGGAGATCGGTTTGGGTGACTTGCGGCCGGTGAGGGGAGCGCTGTTGGGTTGGAGGCGCTGTCCGGTGTGATCTGCAATTTTTTTTTTTGTTTGGTGGCGGCAGAAGAAGAAGAAAAAAAAGTTGTTTTTTTTTTTGCTAGGTTTTTGTTTTTTTGTTTTCAATGGAAAAGAGAAAGAAACTAGAAAATTCTTGGCTATTTGCTCTGAGCGTGCTGATAACGTGTAAAAGTAAAAATAGATTGGAATTGGTCTACTCATTTCATTCATAACCCCTTTATACAGGGATAAGATTACAACGGAAATATTAATTACATTGATGATACTAAATGCTGATTGAGCTGTGATTTGTAATTGCTTGATTCCCTCTTCATCTGTTTCTTTGACGAAGGCACATAATGTGCTTTTCCTTTAACACTACATATAATAATTGCAATAATATATTATGCGTAAAATAAAATATAAACAATAGCATAATATAAAGACATGCTTAGGAATAATTATATAAGAGTAAATAAAATTCACAAAACATGCTCACAATTGCATAATAAAAACATAAGCAATAAAATATAAAGCATGCTTAAATATAATGATATAAAACATAAATAATGCATGCTTAAAACAATTAAAATTATCTAATTAAACATGCTTAATAACAAAATTTATAATAAAAGCATAAACAATAAAGTATAAAGCATGCTTTGTTAAAATCATAAAATAAAATAAAGAAAACATACTTGATTTCGATAAAACAATCCTAGCACATGCGCGTGTTGATGCAGGCGTGCGTAGCGATGCTTTTTGTTCGAGTTCTGTTGGGCTGAGAATTAGCACTTTTTTCTTCTTCTTCTTTTTCTGCTGGGTCGCAGGGCCTTTGTTTGTTTTATTTTTTTTCTTTTGGGCCGGACCAGGCTTTTTCTTTGGGCTGCAATGCTTCTTCTTTTTTTCTCTTCTTTTTTTTTTTTCTCGGTCCTTTTATTTGGCCGGTCACTTTTTTCTTGCTGGGCCGGGTCAAACCCGCCCTTTTTTTTTCCTTCTTCATCCTCTTCCTCTTCTTTTTCTGTTTGATCGTCTTCTTTGTTATTTTTCTGTTTCTGTTCCGTTTGGGTTTACAGATGGTGGACTGAGTCGGCTAGGCGAGGTGGGAGGCCGCTAGAGGCTAGGCGAGGCTGCGCTGCAGGTTTGTGGTGAGCTGGTACGGGGATCTGCGCAGACGAGGGGTCGGAGGGCGATCTGGAAAAGGCAGAGGATGTCTCTGGTGCTTTGGGCTGCAGGTGAGCGAGCGTTGGGCAGAGCTGGAGATGGCTCGGTGGTGCAGGGCTGGGCTAGGCTAGACAGGTCGAAAAGGTCGAAAGCGCTGTGGGGATGCGCCTGTGCTGGGCTGGGAGCGAAACACACGGCAGAGAAAGAGGGAGGCCGGTCTGGAAGAGAGAGAGTCTGGCCGGTCTGGAAGAGCGGGGCTGGAGCTCGCTGGGCTAGGCGGTGCAGCAGCGAGGTGGGCTAGGATGGAGGCCGGTGGGACGTGCAAGGCAGAGGTGCTGCTTTGTGAGAGCGGCTGGGATTGAGTACTGGGATAGAGGCCGATCGACTGCAATGGAGGTCGATCTGCTTCTGGAGAGAGATTTTTCTTTCTTTCTTGGCTATTGGCTCTGAGCGTGCTGATAACGTGTAAAAGTAAAATTGAGATTGGAATTGTCTACTCATTTCATTTCATAACCCCTTTATATAGGGAGAGAATTACAATGGAAAGAACAATTACAATGATGACATTAACTACTGATTGATTCGTAATTCATGCTGATTGATGTTAATCGGTAATTGCTTGATTCCCTCTCCGTCAATCACTTTGTCGAAGGCACACAATATGTTTTTCCTTTAACAGAAAGTAATTTCTCATAAAAAATAAGAGATCAAGAAACATATGAACCATGGAAGTCAAAGTTTAAGAGCAAGAGTGGTTATAGAACTATAACAATTGCACTAAATAAGTTTGGAGGGGAATGTGAGACCTAGGTAGCATTATTTACAGATTTACCGGAATATTTTGAATGATGCTGATGATCTAACCTCAATTAAAAAAAAAAAAAACTTTAATAAATTATTTCGTGAGCCTTATGAACATGGAGAGATTGAGTCTCACAATCATTTGAGAGACCAGTTTTGTGGGTGTCAAGAGTAGATTGATCGGTTAGTGGTTTGCACGACTGTGGTCGGCCCAGAGTAACACATAGTGTGGATATAAGATGTATAGTGATTCGCCTCCTATATTGTGAGACTACATCAACTTAATAGGATGGCCTCTAAGTGAGATATCAGCGGATCTTCACTATAGCAAGGTAGCTCAATTGTCGATCTACGTGGTACACGTCGTGACATGTATTATGAGCCCACCAAGAGATGTTAATTATGCTTTGTGACATGTAATACAAGCGGTATGTACTTAGTTCGTAACAGTTAGTTCTATTGCCAACATGGGTAATCCGTAAAGTTCATTTGTAAATCCTTCTTGGTACCCTACACTTTTTACCAAAAGAAAAAGAAAGAAAGAGAGATTTCAGCCTGGTAATGTGCAACTCATGCAATCCTAGATCACTAGATATGCATTTGCAGCAATTGAGCAGCAATCTATTGACAGAAAACTTGACAACATAATGATGAGGCAGTTGATATCATAATCCTTTTCAAAATGGCATTGCCAAGAATCTCCAAGACTCATCAAAACCTCTGGAAATCAATAAACCCCATCAACCCAACTGCGTTCTTTTCCCTCATCTTCACCAACATCCACACTCCCTCATCGAATTCACCCAGACCCATTTGCACCAAAACCCACTCTGACCCTTTTCTTCCTAATCCAGACGTGGGTCACGTCGCCGATGGTCTCATTTCCATCTTCACCAAGCAACCTTTCTCCCCAGACAACCCAGATTTGAAGCATTTTGCTTCAAGAATCACCCCAAAAGCAGTCGAATGTGTGCTGAATGGCCTCAAGAGCTGGAAGCTAGCTCACTCGTTCTTCAACTGGGCTTCAAACCAATGTGGGTACAAGCACAATTGCTATACCTACAATGCCATGGCTTCACACCTTTCACGTGCTCGACAAAATGCCCCAATGAGAGCCCTGGCCATGGAAGTTGTGGATTCCAATTGTTATATGACCCCTGGAGCTTGGGTTTCTTTCTAAGATGCTTAGGGAGTGTGCAGTTGGTTGAAGAAGCCAACATTTTGTTTGATCAAGTTTGTACAAAGGGTCTTTGTGTTCCAAATAGCTATAGCTATAACTGTTTGTTGGAGGCTATATCCAAGTCTGGTTCGATTGAGTTGCTTGAGAAGCGAATGAAAGAAATGGGGGATTCTGGTTTGGAATTCGATAGGTACACATTGACTGCGGCGTTGAAGGTTTATTGCAATGCAGGGAAGTTCGAAAAGGCTTTGAATGTTTACAATGAGATGCATGAGAAGAGCTGGGTGGATGCACATGCCGTGTCTATCTTGGTGTTGCATTTGAGCAAGTCGGGTGAGGTGGACAAGGCTTTTGATTTGATTGAAAGAATGGAACGTCGCAATCTTGGCTTGAATGACAAGACATTTCGTGTTTTGATTCATGGGTTTGTGAGGGAGTCCAGAGTGGATAAGGCCCTCCAACTGTTTGATAAAATGCGGAAGTCAGGTTTCTCTGTTGACGTTTCTCTTTATGATGTACTGATTGGAGGGCTCTGTAAGAATAGAGAGATTGAGAAAGCCTTGTCTATGTACTCGGAAATGAAGGATTTGGGAATCCATTCTGATGTTAGAGTCCTTACGAAGCTCATATTAGCTTGTTCTGATGAAAGGGAAATGATTCGGATGCTTGAGGAAAGTCAGGAAGATTTAAATGAAGAGGATATGCTTTTGCTTTGCAGTTCTGTGCTGAATAGTCTGGTTAATAACGACTCCATTGACAGAGCTTATCGACTGCTTCAGGCAATGATGAAAAAAGAATCTGATGCTGATCCAGTAGTAAAGAAAAAGGTTCGTCCTACCACCCGTTCATTTGAAATTGTTATTGATGGCCTCCTAAAATTTGGTAAGTTGGCCGTGGCATTAAGCCTTTTGGAAGATATGAATCAGATTGGGTGTAAACCAAATGTAGTAATTTACAATAATGTAATTGATGAACTGTGCAAATCAAATAGATTGGAGGAAAGTTATAAGCTTCTGAGAGAGATGGAGCAATCTGGAGTTGAACCAACTCATTTTACCCATAACTCGATATATGGTTGCCACTGTAGAAGAGAGGATGTTCAAGGAGCCCTTAACCTAGTGAAGGAGATGCGTGTTTGTGGACATGAACCATGGAAAAAACATTCCACCTTGCTCGTGAAGCAGTTGTGCGAACATGGAAAGGCAGCTGAAGCTTGTAATTTTCTTGATAAAATGGTTGAAGTAAGTTTTGTCCCTCGTCTAGTTTCCTATTCAGCGGTTATTAGTGGATTACTCAAAATTCAAGAAGTAGATCGAGCTTTACAGCTGTTTCAGGACATCTGTGCTGATGGCTATTGTCCTGATGTAGTTTTCTATAACATAATGATAAATGGTCTATGTAAGGCCAAAAGAGTCTCCGAAGCAGAAAACTTTCTGAAGGAAATGGTCATGAAGGGGCTTGTTCCCTCAGTTGTAACCTACAATCTGCTGATAAATGGATATTGTAAAAACGGTGATGTGGATAAAGCCATGACGTGCCTCTCCAGGATCTTTGATGAAGCCAGAGAACCTAACGTGATTACATATACAACCTTAATAGATGGATTATGCAATGCTGGAAGGATTGATGATGCTCTTGTGCTTTGGAACGACATGGCGAAGAAAGGATGTGCTCCAAACAGAATTGCTTTTATGGCTCTTATTAACGGTCTTTGCAAGTGTGGTAAGCCTGCTGAGGCTTTAGCCTATCTTCGTGAGATGGAAGAGAAGGAAATGAAACCTGGGATACATGTATATTCAGCAGTAATAAGTGCTTTAATCTCTAATTTAAACCTTCCCCCTGCCACTTGAGGTTTAGAAAGAGATGGCTGATAATGAAGGTAAGTATTATGTTTTTATTTTTCTCAATATTACATAAGTTGCCGCTGATTATAGTGGCCTGCATTACATTTTAGCCACAGGACTGCTCAATCTATACTGCATTTATGCAAATCTTCTCAGATGTCAACCGTATTTTCAATTTTGTTGCATTTTAGTTTCAAATTTTAAAAATCTGGTTGCAAGCAACACCATATGGGAAAAATCATGAAACTGTGCACTAACATAATCAATGAAAAGTGATTGACTCCTATGTCAGTAATAATTCTACAAACTGTGTATCTCGTTGGATTTGTTAGTTTGGTGAGTTCAGTTTTATTGCATATTCGGTTACTTGCAATCTAATCCATCATGAATTTGTTGTATTTCTTCGTGACACTGTTTAGTTTCTCCACAGACAGACGGTTTGTGTTTAGAACCATGTTGCTTCTTGAATGGCATTGAAAGATTTGTTCTGACTTCTCAGATACATGGGTCGGATGTGCTTTTTTTTTTGTTGAAAGTCTGGACATGGGAATTTGTCCAACTTCCATAAACTTCCATAAAAGAGCCCAACGAAACCAAAGTTTCATGTTCAGTTTTGATTAAGGGAATAGGAACCTTCCAAGCTAATGATGCAGGTTCCAACCGATTAGACTAATGCCACATTCATGTTTTCCCTCTGTTCGCAAGCATTAACCTATTAGAACTAAATCTAAATGGAATCCCATTCAACACTAGCTATAATGAACTGTTGCTTGTGCTTGATAGAGACAGCTGAGCAGTGCCAAAGAATGTTGATTACCTGTTTAGCCCAGTGCTCCACCAAAGTCACTAGTACTGCATCACAAATGACAGACTTATTTTTAAGAAGACTAAAGGACAGATTAATCCTAAACCTGAGGAATATATACAACACTGACTCACTGTAGGCTGTCTAATGTTGTAAATCAAAGATTTTGTCATGGAAGGCGGCTAATATGTAGTGTAATAAAGGGATGCATGAGCACAAGAAAATTATTAAAGAGAGTTTTCTCCTGCTTGTGATTATATTTGTATGATGCAAAAGCCGAACATAGTGAGTAGGACTTGCAGTTTCAGAAGTCTGAATGATAGTAAGCTTTGATACTCAGCCAAACAATTTGCATCAATACGAGGTGGTTGGATGCTTTAGCTGTGCATACAATACCTCGGGTACCCGATCTCCATATTGGTTACATAGAGATGGTCTGGTACACTCACGCCTCCATGTCCACCTTTTGCATAAGACCAAGTCTTCACTGAGGTAAAGAAGAATGAGCTGTGGCGTGCTGCCAAGACGCGCAAGTCGTTGCGTCCCTAGATGAATTTAAAAAGAAGAAGGATCTGGGTCCATTCTGACAGCTACGGGTCTACTCCACCCCACTGAACTAGTTTGACTTTGAACTTTCTTTCTTGCTGTGGACACAATTTCATTTGGGAGCTTGACTCAATCCAAAGTTTTCGACAGCAGAAATGGTGGTGGAGCTGTTTCTCGGGGCTTTTCTTCAGGTACTGCTGGAAAGGTTGGCACCCCAGAACTTGCTCAGTTTCGGTCACTTCCAAGGCGTCGAAAAGAAGTTCAAGAAATGGAGTACAACTCTGTCTGCAATTCGAGCTGTGCTGCAGGATGCTGAGAAGAAGCAACTCACCAGCGAGGCGGTGAAGCTGTGGCTGGATGAGCTCAAACACTTGGCTTTCGACATGGATGACTTCTTGGACACCTTTTCCACCCAGCTCTTGGTGATCAATCACCAAAATGGGGCCGGCACAAGCAAGGTACAACGCCTCTTTTCGAGAGTTAAATTCAACTTTAACATGAACTCCGAAATGGGTAACATTGCTGACAGATTACAAGTAATATCTGATAGAAAAGATAAGCTCGGTTTAGTATATAGTAATGATCCAGGTTATCCTCGGGCATCACAAAGGTTGCCGAGTTCATATGTGTTGGATGGACCTGTGGTTGGAAGGGATGAAGACAAGAGAAAGATTGTTGAGTTGTTGTTGAGAGATCATGAGCCTTGTTGTACAACCAATTTCCAAGTTTTGGCCATTGTTGGTATGCCGGGACTTGGCAAGACCACACTTGCAGGGCATGTGTTTAATGATAAGGAAATGGGGCTGTTCAATCCAAAGGTGTGGGTATCTGTTTCTGATAGCTTCAGTCTTGAGAGACTGACGAAAACTATCTTCAAGTTAGTCACATCCCGGGATTCTGATGATTTGGATGAGTTTAGTAAAGTGCAAGATCTTCTGAGTGAGGCATTAGCAGGAAAAAAGTTTCTAATTGTTCTCGATGATGTTTGGAGTACTTGTGATTATGATTCTTGGACAAAACTCCAGTCTCCCTTTCGTGTTGGAGCACCAGGAAGTCAGATAGTTGTGACTACACGTGAAGAAAAAGTTGCGAAATTGATAGGAGCAACTCATGTTTATGATTTGAAGACCCTATCAAATGAGGATTGTTTGGAAGTATTTCAGCAGCATATTAACAGTAATAGACCACCAAATTTTAATCTTCTTTGCAAGAAGATTGTTGAAAAGTGCAATGGATTGCCATTGGCTGCAAAGACTCTTGGTGGCATTTTACGTTGTAAAGAAGCTGGCAGTTGGGAAGAAGTATTGGATGATAAATTGTGGAGTGTGTCAAATAATGAGAGCAACATTCTCACAGTACTAAAATTGAGCTATCATTATCTTCCTTCAAACTTGAAGAGGTGCTTTGCGTATTGCTCAATACTTCCAAAGCAATATGAATTTGGGAAAAAGCAGTTAATACTGCTGTGGATGGCAGAGGGTTTTCTTCATCAATCACATGGAAGTAAGGAGATGGAAGATATTGGCGGTGACTACTTTGGGGAGCTGTTGTCTCGGTCATTGTTTCAGAAGTCAAGCAAAAATAATTCAAGATATGAAATGCATGACCTTGTTGGTGATTTGGCACGGTGGGCTGCAGGAGATATCTGTTTTAGATTGGAGGATAATCTGGATGGAAGATGTTCTCCAAAGACTCGTTATTCGAGTTACAGCTCTGGCAAGTTTGATGGGGTAAAAAAATTCGAAGCCTTTTCTAAAGCCAAACGTTTGCGGACTTTCTTACCAGTTTCAGTTTTACGCGGTCGTGAGAATCATCAAACTCGTAAGGTTGCTGCTGATTTATTGCCAAATATGAAGTACTTACGGGTGCTCTCTTTCAATGGATATCAAATAACTGAACTGCCGGATTCAATTGGCAGACTGAAGCATCTAAGGTACCTTGATCTGTCTCACACCTTCATAATGAGTTTGCCTGATTCAATAAGCTCTCTTTACAACTTACAGACGTTGATATTGGAAAATTGTTCTAAATTAAGGCACTACCTTCAAACATTAGGAATTTAATTAATCTACGTCATCTCAACAATTCTAGCATGCTTTCTTTGGGAGGAATGCCTCCACAATTAGGTCAACTGACTAGCCTGCAAACGTTATCCTGTTTCGTGGTGGGCAAAGCTAGGGAGTCAGGTGTGAAAGAGATAGGCCCCCTATATCTTCTTCGTGGGACATTGTGCCTCTCACGATTAGAAAATGTCATCGATGTGGAGGATGCAAGAAGGGCTGACTTAATATGCAAGGAATGTGCTTGACATGTTAAAACCCCACAGAAACCTCAAAGAGCTTACCATTAAAGGCTATGGTGGTTTGGAATTGCCATCATGGATATGTAATCCTTTATTCTCTGTTCTGGTGCTTTTAAGGTTAGAGAATTGTAATAATTGTCGATTCTTGCCACAACTCGGACAATTACCTTCTCTCAAGGAACTCTTCATAAGAGGAATGTCTCAGGTGGAAAGTGTTGGTGTTGAGTTTTATGGAGAGGGTACCTCGTCTTTTCCAGTACTGGAGAATCTAGTGTTTGAGGATATGCAACAATGGAAGGGATGGTTTCCTTGCGAAGAAGATCAAATTGGAGTTTTTCCTTCCTTGAAAATGCTTTCTGTCATTAAATGTCCACAATTGGTGGTTTCCATTACAAACTATACACAACTTTGTGCATTACAAGTCCATGACTGCAATGGGGTGGTATTTAGAGGTGCTGTTGACTTTGAGTTACTTGAGCATATGTATCTTTCAAATTTGTCAGTGTTGAGACTTGAAATTGAAAAATCTGCGGAATGCATGAGGGGCTTAAGAAATGTTCAAGGCTTGGGAATTACTAATAGCGAGGAATCATCATCTTCATGGCACAATGAGGATATAATACTGCAGCACCTGAGTTCTCTTCGTAGTTTGTTTATTGAAAGGAACTCCAAGTTTCTTCAATTGCATCACCTGACATCACTTCAAGCGCTTCGCTTATATAGATGTGCAAGTCTGGTTTCCATTCCGGAAGCATGTTTGCCACCTTCTCTTAAAGATCTGTGGATTGAAAGGTGCGATTCTCTTACGTATTTTGCAAGGTACCAGATACCTCCAAGTCTAAGAAGAGCAGGAATAAGAGAATGCAAAAGGTTGAAATTATTAGTTGGGGAGAATGTAGAGGGTTCCTCATCCTCTTCTTCTTCGCACTGTTTGATGCAAGAGGATACATCTTGTCTTGAGTACTTGGAGGTATGGGAGTGTCCATCTCTTACATCCTTGTCATCAAGAGGCCAACTACCCAGAGCGCTTAAACACCTTCACATAAGGGATTGTGAACGACTGGAGTCAATAACAGATATGTTCCACAGTGAAACTTGTCTCGAACATATTGTGATACAGAGTTGTGCAAATCTCAAATCCTTACCAGAAGGCCTATGCGACCTCACACATCTTCAACAGTTAATTGTTATGGATTGTGGAAGTCTGGTTTCCTTCCCGAGAGGAGGGTTGCCAACAACAGTCTCCAACCTGACAAGCATCTATATCTACAATTGTGATAGCTTGGAAGCTTTCCCCAGAGGAATGGACAAGTACATCTCTCTTCAGACATTGTGGATCGGTTACTGTAAAGGTTTGTCATCCATTTTAGAAGAGGGTTTTTCCCCAAACCTAGTTGAGCTTTACATTGTGAACCCTTTACGTTGCAAGCCACTCTGTGAATGGGGGTTGCAGTTGCACAGACTCAATTCTCTGAGAGAGTTGTGGATCCAGGGTGTAGATCCAAATCTGGTGTTATTTCCACCAGAGGAGATGGAGATGCTGCTCCCTAAATCTCTCATTAAAATCAGAATTGGAGACTTCCCAAAGCTAAGGCGCCTATCCAGCAAGGCCCTTCAGTCGCTCACCTCTCTTGAATCTCTTAGAATTGAAGATTGTCCAAAGCTAGCATCCATTCCAGAGGAGAAGCTGTCTCTTTCACTTACACAACTGCATATCTCCAATTGTCCTCTGCTAAAGAAGAGATACAGACCAGGGAAAGCACCACACTGGCCCAAAATAGGCCACATTCCTTACATACAGATTGGAGAGTAGACACCAAAAGGCTTGTAACCGGAATGTCTTCCTCTCCAGGTGAGCAAGTATGTGCATCATACCCATTTCTAATTAATGTCCTGTGACATTTGACAAGAGGAGCTAAAGAATCTTACAATGCTGAAGGATTCCAACCTGTTCTCAGATTTTTTGGGACACGATAGGCAACTACAATGCTGAAGGATTCCAATCTTTGTTTTTGATTATTAATTTCTTCATTTATCTATGTTTGGTTTGCAGGTGTTAAGGCACCAACTACAAGTACAAGGTTGAGAGCTGAGCAACGTGAAGGTGAATATGCAGTCCAATCTTGCTTTTTGTGTGATTCATACTATATTTTTGAGCCTCTATAAGAAAATTTAATGACTGTTGTAGGAGAATTGTAATTCTGTTTATTATTGATAATAAGAGCCCTTTATATAGGGAGTTACAAGGTACACAATAGGTAATAGAATTCGAATATAATTGAATACCTAGAACACTTTCCTATTACACTCTAAACCCTAGTTTGTAGAGGCACACATTATGTCGACATCCTTCAACACTCCCCCTTGTGCCGCTCAAACTTGGTGATGACGCTTTGATTGTTGCCTCGTTAAAAACCTTGCTATGTAACAAAAACCCTGTGGGACAAAAATAACCCTGGTCGAAGGACAAAAAAAGCACAACACATCCTTCACTCTTCGAGATTGAATATGTAGACATCATGCCACCCCTTGATGTCAATATCTCCCCTTGATTGCTACAATCATGGGGGTTCGGATAACTTTCTCAATCCGATGCTCTTCACATGTTTCTCGAAGGTGGATTTTGGTAACGACTTAGTAAATAAGTCCGCTACATTATCCTCTGATCGGATTTGGTTCACTTCAATATTTAGAAGTGCTTGTTGTCATTTTGATGGAGGGGAGGAGGAGCACGGAAGGTGGCATTTTTCCTTGTGGGGTCCGATCCCACACTTCCGTAATTTCTTTTCTCTCTATAGGGATAGAACAAGCCCATATCAATCGTACCTCTCAAATATCGAAAGATTGTCTTTATACCAATCTAATGGCGTTGCGTTGGTGCGTTGCTATATCTAGCCAACAAGTTCATAATAATTGAGGTGT
Source organism: Rosa lucieae (assembly GCA_024704745.1). Lineage (NCBI taxonomy): Eukaryota > Viridiplantae > Streptophyta > Magnoliopsida > Rosales > Rosaceae > Rosa > Rosa lucieae. The sequence continues at coordinate 29,512,365 of CM045495.1, read as the reverse complement.
CCAATCTTGTATTGTGCTAAGTACAATAATGCGCCTATTGTACATAAGTAAGTACTTCTGCTATTAACATGTCTTTGTCATCATCCCTGAGACGAAACGGATATCTTTTAGGGCCAAGACTACAGACGACCATGGGAGTGCATTTTTGATTTTATCAAAATGCCTAAGCATCTATTGACACGGTATACAAGTTCTGAATCTAGACAAAACCCTGTTCTCCCAAGGTCCTTCCTCTCAAACTTGGATTTCATGTGTTCAACGGTTTCCCTTAACTCTCAAGGATTTCAATTATGTTTATCAACATAAACCGCGACAATTGCAAATCCAGAACTTTTCATGGAAACGTGTGGGCATAGTTCATCATATCCATTCCCAATCACGTAGTCATTTTAGTGAGCATTTCAACCTCATTGCAAATACGCTCCGTGGTCTAGAGCCACTTGACTTGGGTAAATGAAGTCCATAAGAACCTTCATTATATTCCGTATCTAGATCCCCATAGAGATACGTAGTGACTACATTCGTATGCTGCATGTTCAGTTATTTGGAAACTACCAAACCGACAAGGTAGTGGAGTGCAATGACATCCATTACTAGAGAATATGTCTTCTCGTAGGCGATTCCAGGGCGTTGTGAGAAACCTTGCGCCTTAAGGCGAGATTACCATCTCTTTTTATCATCACGCTATCTAACGAAGACCAATTAATGTCAATAGGTTTTATGTTAGGAGGTGTTGGCATCTCAGGCCCGAAATTCTTCCTCTTTGTTAGTGAATCCAATTCAACCTGGATCGCATCTTTCCATATAGGTCAATTTTCTCTACAATGGCATTCTTCAACGGAGTAAGGTTCGATGTCATTGGTCTCAATAATTCCACGTCCTCATGTACACTAGTGTAGTTCGTAGAGATCTCTATGTTCTCAGGAATTGGTTCTAACATTGAGGCGTCCCTCAACGATGTCTCTTGGACATAACCACAATCCAAAATATTCTCATGAGACAGATTTTGAGTATCAATAATCAATGGATCAAGTTGTGCCAAACTCGCTCTCTTCTTAGGGCGAGAATCCATCGAACCTATGGGTTTCCTACACTCTCTAGCGGAACCCATAACCTATGACGCCATTATGCCACCTTTCTGACGTCACCATACCACCATCCATGGTAGTGTTGCCGTACCTATCTTCTCTGGGTGGCACCATGTCCTCTTGTGGGGACATCAATCCTTGCAGGCATGTTTGCAGCAGGTATATGTGATCTCGTCACTTTTAGGGGATCAAGATGAGACATAGTGGGGACAGATCACGACAATTCCTGTCGTTCCTGTTGAACATTGACGTTCTAATCTCCCCCTAACGACGGGAATACTGTCTCATCAAAGTGACAATTCGCAAATCCAGTGAAATAGAGATCGCTTGTCAAGGGTTTTATGTAGCGGACTTATAGATGGAGGCCTATGGCCAACACAAATATATATATATATATATATATATATATGCATTCATTACAATGACTCATGTTGATGCGCTGTGGCGGCGCAATTGGCACATAAACCGCGCACTCAAATATGCATATGTACGAGATATTTAGACTCGAACCCAGTCACTAGCTATAACGCAAATAAAAGTTGAGTGGATGCTATGAGTCGTAGACGAATGAGCATAGCTGCATGCGATATTGCATAACCCAAGCGGAAAATATTGGTGCGCATTACCAAAGTCTGGGCTACCATCGTAGTTATTTAACGGTGGCTTTTCCGTGAGATCAATTGGGAGTGTACATGGGAATATGATACTTGATATCAATACCCAATGATATGCAATAGTCATCGAAAATTTTCGATGTAAGCTCTCTAGCACTGTCAAGTCGAATTGACAGAACATGATGATCCGGGTAGTGAGCCCGTAGCCATATGTGATATGCTAGGAGTGTAGTATATGCAGCATTATGAGTGGATAATGGCACAACACATGACCAACGTGTTTGCATATCAACCAACACCATAAAACATCTATACAGTCCGCAAGTTGGTTGATCAAATCCACAAAATTCCCTTAGATTCTTTGTGAGAATGAAATTATTTCTTCAATCTCCTTTGCATAGGATGGTCTCAATCATAAATAACAGACTTTACAGAATGAAACATGGGCCTTATAATCAACCAATGAAGGTTTTGGTTATGCCACAATGTCACAATGGACTTGAGAAGTAGGGAGAGGAGTTGAATAAGGGTTTATGGCGTCAATGACATGTATTTGCCGCAGGGGGTATGCGGCGCCGGCCATGTGTGGCCGGTCTTTGCACAATCATGGCGCCATGAGGCGCATGTGCAGCTCCTCGAACCAATTATTGGTTCTTACTTTTATTTGTTCTGAAAATGGATGTCCATGTAAAGTCTTTAATACACGGATCATCATGCCAAAGCCTGTATGTGTCAGAATCCCATAAGTCGTCTCTCATGACATGGTTGGATTCAATAACTTGAATAGTGGTTGCATACAACCCACTAGAGTGACACATAAGTTTCTCTAATACTCATTTATGTCCGTAGTCATTAGAGGTGGTGCAAAGGAACTCTGTCCATTCTCATAATGTATTTCCACATGAAAACCATTGGCTCTTATATAATAAAGTTCGAATTAAGGTATGTCCAAGACATTAAGTAAAAGAATTGACACTTTATTAATAGCCAATGATTACATCAAAGTTTCCAAAATCTAATCCAAAATAAAATCAAACTAAGACACATTGTAGTTACTCTATCCGTTTGGTAACTCCAATCAAATATGACCAGGAAAGTAGAGAGATGTTGGTGGAGCGAGGCTCTCTTATGTACCAATAATCTCAATAACTTTCCTAGACATCACATTTTATTGGGTCCGCCACATAAGAAAGAGTTAGTACACTTGTCATTTATTGACAAAGGCATATTGCCATTACAAAAGTTCTTGGAAAAATAAAAGGACTAATCTAATCAAAATCTGTTGCATCCTTGTGCACTTCATCTTCATCTTTGAAGTCCTCTATGGTGAGATTGACATCTTCACTATTTTCTTCTTCTTCTGCAAGATACACTTCTTTCTATCTCAGGTCCCTGTATGCCCTGTATCTTGCAGCTAGTTGCTCGCTTGCCTTGCATTGCTTGAACTAATGCCCAATTGATCCACATCGATGACACTCATCATTGTGGTTGCCTCCCTTTAATTGAGGTGCACGTTTTGCAAGTTACGGGCGTTCCCTAGGAGGGTTGGTGCCACCACCACGACCCATAGCGCCACCATTACGGCTAGGGATACCACGACCCCCTCTCCCACGTGTGGCATTACCACCACGTGTATCCACACCAAACTTGCAGTTTCCTTCCTGGTTAGGGCGGTTATATGGGCCCATACGTCCCTCATGTCCCCCATTCTTACGGTATCGCTCCTTGCGCCCTCCTTTGGGTGCATTATAATTTGCCTCATGAATGCTTTTAGTTCCAATGGGCCTTGAATTATAATTCCTCACGAGTATGTTATCATGTTTCTCAGCTACAGATATAACATTAATAAGCTGATGAAACCTCGTGATCCGTCCAACATTGACTTCAGTACGGTATTGCTTTGATACCACAATGGCTGAAACGGGGAAGGTGGAGAGAGTTTTCTCAATTAGCTCTTGCTCTGTGACAGGTTGTCCACAAAACCTCAACATGGACTGTATGCGAAGAGCTTCTGAATTATATTCAGCAACAGACTTGAAATCAGCAAAGCGCAGATTGTTCCATTGAACCTTCAAGTTAGAGAGGAGGGAATCTTGGACATTGCCAAAGCGCTCTTCTAGCGCTACCCATAGCTCTCTTGCATTCTTGGTCGACATATACTCTAATCTGAGTGCCTTGTCCATATGGCGTTGCATCAAGATAACTGCTTAAGCATGCTTTGTAGGTGTTCACACGAACACAAGATCCGGGTTAGGTGCCTGGATTATGGGTAATATTCCCTTTGAAGTGAGATGGTTCTCAACATCGGTTACCCAACTGTGGTAATCCGAGCTTGTTGAGTCAAGCATGGGAAAGTCGAGTCTAGGTTCATTCGACATCCTAAAAATAAGAAGAGAAGATATATTAGTTTCGGAGTTAAACTTCCACGAAAACTAAAACAATAAGATTTCCGAGCTATGCTACCACGAAATCAATTTCCAAGAATCTCTTTTGGATTAGACCAAACAATGATGTTTTAATATGGTCACAATTTGATGCTTGTGGACGCTCTTAGTCCAAGCATTATGAACACTCTTAGTTCATACGAACGCTCTTAGTTCTTTTAGTTACGAACACTCTTAGTTCATTAAGTGTGAATCCCCACAATTCCGCTTTGTTAAATACTAAAAACCACACATGTTCATATATTCATATATTCCAAAATTTGCAGAAAATAAAAGAATTTAAAATACATGAAAAACAGCAACTTTAATTCACAAAAACTTACGTGATGGTTCTTAGCTTGAGGACACGCGCGTGTTGGAGCAGGCATGTTTTTTTTTTTCTCTGGGCCGGGTCCCTTCTCCCTTTTTTTTTCTTTTTCTTTCGCGTCTTCTTCTTCTTTCTTTCCTCTGTTCTTCCTCCTTCTAATCTGCAGCGATCGACTGACTAGGCTGAAGTACGTGGGAGGCTGCTGCTACTGCAGTTCGCCAGCGGTGCTGTTGCAAATCGGAGGCACTGTTGCAAAGCGGAGGTACTGGGATCCGGACGTGAGAAGCGGGGGCGTTGGGTTGTGCGCAGGTGAGGCTGGGCTGGAGGCAGCGATGGGCTGGGCTGGGCTGGAGGCAGCGATGGGCGGGGGCGTTGGGTTGTGCGCAGGTGAGGCCGGTTTGGCTGGGCAGCGATGGGCTGGGCTGGGTTGGAGGCAGCGATGGGCGGGGCTGTGCTTAGAGTTGCGTCGCGGGATTGCAGGTGCTGCTGCAAGGTTGCCGGAGGAGGGAAAAGCCGAGCTAAGGTTTTTTTCTTTTATCTTTAGGCTAGGGTTAGATTATCGTGCTGATAACGTGTTGTAGGAGAATTGTAATTATGTTTATTATTGATAATATGAGCCCTTTATATATGGAGTTACAAGGTACACAATAGGTAATAGAATCCGAATACAATTGAATACCTAGAACACTTTTATATTACAACTCTAAACCCTAGTTTGTAGAGGCACATATTATGTCGACATTCTTCAACATACGAATGTAATATTTATCTAGTCATAAAATATATATAACACGAACGTAATATTTATCTAGTCATAAAATATCTTAATCCTGACCATCATTCCACTTTCAATTATGTTCATAATAACAACTACATTACTGAAGTGAGTGATTGACTTTTTCTTTGATTAGTCATCTACTTTTTTAACTGCAATAATGCTGTTAATTGGTAGCTTTATATGTTTTCTTTATTTGCTCAATGCCCTCATTTGAATATGTCAATGCTTCCTATGTCATATTAGATTACTATTGAACTAAAAAAAGAACAGAAGTAGCTAGCCCAGGTCTGTGTGAAAGATTCATTCCATTCCCCAGTTAACAGTAATTGTTTCAAATCAGATCACCTTGAAGTCCTTTCTTTTCTGAAAACTGATAACTCCAGTTTCATAAGGCTTTAGGCAAAACCCAAGTGTTTCTTCCTTTTTATTCTGTATGTGTTTTGTTGCCCAGTAAAATCTGATAGAGGAGCTTTTGACGTTAATGTGCGCTAGATAAAGTAGCATGTGTAGTTCACTAAGTATACCAGATTTCTGTGTTATATCTTTGGAACACTAAATCGTTACGTTTTCTAAAAAATGTTGAAAACTTCACCGTCTTAAGAACGTGATAGTATCGACTGTTTTCTGAAATTTATGTATTGTGTTCTCTTTTAAAACCATGTTAATTACGCACAGGAGGAGCATAAAACCACTAATTTCAGGGGACTTTATATACAAGTCTCATAGCTTATTCACTGTGCCAACAAAAGACCTCGGTCATGCATTTTCTTATAGGAAACATCTTCTGATTATTTCTCTTTTGCAGGAACTATAGAACAATTTGTGGATCACTGCAAAGTCTCTTCGTGTTTCCATATAACATTTGCTAGGTACTGATGTGTCACTATTTTTTGTCTTTAAGTATATCCTTAAACAATGGAGAATCCACATTCGAAAGCCCTGTTAACCACTCTTCTGTTTTTTAATAAGTGAATAGCAGGGATTAGTACTACCATAAAAGTTTCTCTAACTTGACAAAGACTGATGTCTATATTGACTCTCAAATAAATTTCAATTTGGTGATCAGATAACAAATGCAGAATCCAAGTGGCAAACTCTCATGAAGCTGATCACTTGGCAAACTTTCTTGGAAGAGTTCTACAATTTCATTGGTATTTAACTATTTATGCTTCCCCATCACAAGTTTTGTGCATGAATAGAATCTGTTTACCATGCTTATTACTTATTAGACTGCTGCACTATTTATCGATATTTTTGTTGATTTACCAACTATGGTTGTATAGTTTCATATAAAAATCCCCTTATATTTCAAGGTTTATATTCCAGAAAGAGTAGTGCTAGGGATCCCAAAACTTTGTACCAAAATTACTTACCAAATGACATGGCACATGCCATATCATCAATTTAAATGTTGACATGGATTTCCTTGTTGGATATAAAATAAATTACATGTTTTTTTTTTAAGAATTAAGAAAACTTATATTAAATAAAAGTCACAATTAAACAAAATACCAAATTAATTTAGAAAATGAATAGATGGAGTTGTTATAGCAATCTGGCTCTCTGCAACCTTGATACCCAGATCAAAATATATATTAGAAAAAAAAGGCAATTCCCACATGAAAGATTATAACTTGGTCTTTGATGTTTGAGTTTTGAATCGATCTCTGCGAGTTTTCTTAATGTCTTTCTTTATTTCTTTCTTACCTAAAACTTTTGCAGGTTAATGAGGCCTTGAAACCATGGCTTATTCTGGTTGTCATTGGATAAATAGAACTGAGCAGGGATGAGATCAACTAGCTTGTCTATAAATTGAGAATGTTGATGGATAATAGACTTCAAATAAAGAATTGGATAAGAATCAATAATGGTCTCTCTATCTGTTTTATTCTTCATCATTTTTCCCATTTAAGCAAGATGAAGCCAATTAACGAATAACATTGGTCGCTCTTCACAAGAAGTAGTGTAATTATATTTGTAATTGTTTTGATTTTTGTAAAACATTAAGGTTTTGATAATCTACAAAATATTTTCTCAAAAACATTTTGTTTTTAAATTGAAAATAAATAAATCCATGTCATTGAAATTTATGGAATGATATTGATGAAGTGTTGTATGCCACATCATTTGGTACTCAATTTTGGTATAAATATTTGGTGTCTCAAGCATTTTCCAGAAACTATATTACAACCAATCAGATCTGTAATCAGGGACGTAGCCACGTTATGGGCTAGTTGGGCTACAGCCCAACTCAAAATTCTTCCAATAATTTACATAGTATAAGTCTGATTCTTTAACAGCGGATTTGACCTTGGTCGAGTTGGCAAAGTGGCAAGAATATTTTCTCTTTCTAAATCAGGGATCTTCTCTTTGCTAAGAACCAATATATTTATCCTTTTTTTGCATAATTTCCTTCTCTTTAGTTCCTGTTTTTTTTTTTTGTCTCTTTCTCCATTTTCTCCTTCCTTTTTCCCCCACCCTTCTTTTGTTACAACTTTTCTATTAATTTTTCCTATTAGTATTTTTAAAAAAAAATTTCTTCTCTTAAAGGCAAATCTTATCTGTTTTTTCTTTGCTCTTTCCACATTTTGTTCTTGTTTTTTTCTTTACTTACAACATTCTCCATTAATTTTTCTTTTAAAATTTGTGTTAAAATCTATCGAATTATTATCGACAAAGGAAAAAACAATCTTGTAAGCAAACTTAAATTAGCCCACCCCAAATGTAGATCGTGGCTACGTTACAGACTGTAATTGCAAGAAATTTGATATAACAGCCTCTACACTCACTGAAGATGTGATATTTTTACATTTTCAATTATGTAGATAGCTTGAAGTGCAAATGGAGCAGAAATTTGAGGCTCGTATGCAAGGTGGCACAAAATTAAAGGAGAACTTATAACGTGCTCTGCAGCTTAGTTAAAGAAAGTTGGATCATATGAGGCATCTCTAGCTTTGTAATGGAAAACTAACTTTTCACAATACATGAGTACTCAAGTGGGATATGCGGGCAAGGAAAGACTACTGAAGTATTTGTACACGTGGTGGCTCCTATCCAATTGGTTTGGAATGCTATAACACAATGATTATCGTCATCAGGAATCTACTTTGTCGAAAGATAGAATCCGGTTTAAAAAATTTTGCACACTCCTAGCTAGGACTTTCTGCTAGATATATATGCAATTTTCTTTGTCGCTGGTATCTTCCTCGAAATTCTTACAGCTAAAGTTGCACCTAAAGAACATAATTAAATAGGCAAGACCGCAAGTTACTTGGTCTTTGAGAACAGTTAAATTTTGACTTGTTTTTTTCACATGTCATATTCTACAACACAATATGCATGAACTTGTTGGTGATTTGGCACGGTGATTTTCACAATCATTCATATCTGATAATCTTTAAATATATAAAGTTGGGTTCTAAAAGAAATTTGGAAAAAAAATTGAAGAAGCAAAGAGTATCGAAAAGAGAACTTCTCTCTCTGAAGGCACCACACGCGCACCAACCTTGGTCGAGTTTTCAGCTGAGATCCTCTCGTCCGGCGGCACTCTAGGTCGGTGGGGCTTGCCTCGTCGTGGCTGGGAGGCTGCCGGATAGGTGTTGATAGTCTAGGGTTCCCTTGTTCATAGATCTGCAGTGGCTCGAGGTTTGTGTCTGATCTGATCTTGCTTGGGTTGAAACCACTATGTGGTTGGGGGAGTCGTCGATCTGCTTCAAGGGACAGCATGGGCTGGTGTTTGTCTTCAGGCAACGGATGCAGTGCAGTGGTATCGCCAGGATACAGTCAGTGCTCAAGGGGCACAGGGATCCTTTCTTTTTGGATCAGGTCTGGTGTCGTTCGGGTTTTATTGCCGTCGCGGTGGTGGAGGTGTGGTGTGGACGATGGTCCTTGAAGTGGGCGGCGACGGCATGGTGCAGGCGTGGCAGCGGCTGGCTTGCAGTGTGCAGCGTCCTCAACACAGAAAGGCGGAAGCTCAACAGGGCTGAGTCAGCTAGTTGGGCTTAGGGTTCTGCTCTTCTTTGGGCCAAATTGACCGTTGGTTAACTTTTATTATTTTCTAGTTCATTTGGGCCTTTTTTGAGGCATCTAGTGGGTTTTTTCCTACCTAGTTTTTAGCATTTGGTTTGGTCTTTGTTGATTTAATTCTCAGTGTCTCTAGTTGTACACCAATTGAGGTCTCTAGGCGACTAGATTTATAGTTTTATGAGTTAGGTTGGGAGGACCGGGCCTTCTAGCTCCTCCGGTGTAGTACCAAAGGGGGATTCCGCTTTGTTTACGTACTTGATTGTACAATGAATAGGTCTATTTTCTATGTACCACTTTGAGTACTACCACTATCTTCTTGTCTGTCTAGATGGCCACGAAAGGGTATGTAACGGCCTATTCTGGCTTCTGATGAATATATTTTTGCCTATTAGCTCGATTTCAAAAAAAAAAAAAAGATAATCTTTAAATATATAAAACGCTGTATTATATACGACATACAAAAAAATGAACAGAAAGTTAACTTTTCAAATTGGTCTATCTTTGCATCATGACAATAATTATTGATATGTTGTAAATGATTATGGCTATTCATGTAATAGGTATTGCTTGATGTGTGTGATCACTATTGATTGGCGATTGACATACTTCTAATTGGCGATTGACCGACTCGTAATTGTATGAGTGATTGGTGTAGCTATTAAGTTTTATAGTAAATTATCACTAGCTACACTTTTAGCTCAATATTTACTATTAGCAAGCCGTTTTTTCCCCCTTGCCGTACTGTTCTTGACCCATGCGCAAGGCCCAAACCCCATGCGGCCTATTTCCTTACGAAAATGATAACGCTTAAAAGCAAGCGCACAATTTAACCCTGCAAAATGTAGTTGTCAGTATAGAATAAGTAGGGATCGTTCTAGCCGAGGATTGAGAGTACACTTGCAATTGCAAAAACAAACAAATAATTAATAAAAGTATAAAGTATTATTTACAAAAATAAAACAAAGAATAGAAATATATACAAGTTAATGTAAAAAGGGGGTTTTAGGATTTTTAAATAAAAAATTAAAAGAAACAAAAATAAAAATGTAAAATACATATATACAATAGTGGAACGCAAGGAACAAAGATCAAAACCACATCCATATGAATGAAATCCAATTACAATTCCTATAGTTGATTATCTATCTCATGAGAAAGAAGTTGACCATGTGAAACGTTAAAAAGCAAACGATTTCTCATTTTTTACTTTCCTTCAATAATTAATCTAAGTGAAAGCACCTAAATTAATCCTATTGAACATGCAATCAGAGTCTAGAAAGCTAGCTAATCAAGAACACATTCAACGCATGAAAAACAAAGAAAGGATGTTAACCAAAGTGCACAACCTAGTATGAAAAAGTTCACCTATTTGCAATCCTCTTCAATTGATTTCGACTTTTGTCCAAAGCCTTTACTACTTAAATCTAGCTCCAATTACATGCTTATATCCTAAGTTGGCCACCAAAGAACACATACATATAAAAGTTTTCTATAATCCAAAATCAATCAAGCAATCTCACATAAGCAACATATAAATCAACATATAGAAATCGCAACTTTATTTCAAAACATATAAATAGGCTTTAAACTTTGCCCTTAACACCATTTTAACTAGAATTCATAACTCTATGAATCAAACAAAGGAAAATAGAAGAAAGTATGAAATACACAGTAAAAGATGGATGACAAGCCTTGAGACGAAGAACTTGAAGATCCTTGAAAGAAAGCAATCTTCTAGGGACGACACAAGGGTGGATGGCGGCTAGGATCTTGATGTATTGCATGACTTCTTTTCCTCCTTGGTTGAGACGCAGAGCTTCTGAAAACTAGAGAATTGAGAGAATTTTGGGTGTTTAGAATTGTGGGAGAAGTGGTGTGTTAAAACATCAAGCATATGGGGGTTTATATAGGGGCGGCCAAGCTTCATGAATATTCTTTTATTTTCCTAAGAAATTATCCAATAATGCCACACAGCTTCTACCAATCACGTAGCGCCACGTCAGCTCTGTTGTGTCATCCATCCAATCAAAAAGCTCCAAAATAAATCCCTAATATATTGTTGCCGAATTTTTAAGGATTATTTCTGATTTTATTCATAAATTTCGGCCAAATATCTAGGCATGAACCTAGACAATGTATCTGGACGCATTTTGGACATTTTCTCCCTTAAATCTCTCCATGGCTTTATCCATAACGTCCTCCCCTTGATTTTCACATTAATACTGCAGATTTTAATTCCTTAATTTTGGCCAACATATCTTGAGGGAATTGAGGAACGAATTTGGACTTGTTTTGAGCCTTATCTTGGTGCACACACTTCACCCTTCCTTGAAATTCTCCCTTGATATTCTCCAACGTAATCTTTTTTATCATCCTTTGATTTTCACGTTGTCTTTGTGATCTTCTCTTGATAATTCACGGCAATTCAGGATTTATTCTCCAAAAATCCCTCTCTGATGTCCACAAAACCCTAAATCCAATGGGCTTCCTCCATTTGCCGAAAATCCAAATTAATCCATAAGATTCTTGGGCCTCCATGTGTCATCTTCAAGACATAAGGTCTCCTAGTGTCTCCAGGAATCTTCTCCCAACGCCTTTTTTCTTCATTTTTCTGATCATACTCCCTGGTTGGCTCATTTCAGCTTTATTTGCTCCAAAGGACCTGAAAATAGAAACTATTACTAAAAATAGAAACTTCCTAAAAATAGTAACTTTCCTAAACAAGAAGGATTCATTTAAGGAAATAACTAAGTAAATATGAGGAAATAACAATTAAAACGTCGCATTAAAATGCTCCTATCAGAAAATGACCCTAAATATACTAATAGAGACAGATAAGCGACATAAATGGAGATGGTAAGAGAAAGTCAGAGAGAGAGAGAGAGAGAGAGAGAGAGAGAGAGAGAGAGAATAGATCTAAATTGAGATCGCGCAAGATCAAGATCAAAATCAATCAAGATGATGAATTTGAAATTCTCATTCAAACTGGAAGTTTGAATAGTAAATGAGAGAGAGAGAGAGAGGGAGAAGAGATTAATCAATATCTAGATTCGTATCGAGGCAATGAATTTGAAATTCATCCTCAAAAATGAAGTTTGATTTGTAAATTTAACGATTTAAGGTATGTTTTTATGTACTTTGTTTCTCACTTCCATTTCTGTTGAAATTCATAATCGGTTGTTCTGTATGTGGAGTTTTTTTTTTCCTTTACACATTTGTTCATTCAATTTTTTATTTTGTTCATGGTGTTATCATCAAGTGCTAGCTGATATGTAGAATATGTTTTTTTATTTATTTATTTTTATTTTGTTCATGGGCAATAATATACTACTCAATGTATCCCTTACATTTAGTAGTAGTTACCCAAATTTCACTTATAATGAGCAAGTACTATCTAATCTGTGATGCCCCAGAAATTCGTATTTATTTTCCGAGGAATTTCCGGAATCTAATTTATGATTGTTGGATGGTTTCGTGGCTCGTGGACGGAGCGGAAGTGTTTCGGACGAATTAATTATTTAAAAAGTATGGTTTTAGGGGGGTTGCCAAAGGTTGACTTTTTATTTGTTGGGATTCTCCGAAAACTTCCTTCACAAAAGTTGTAGAGCGCGTTGATACGAGTTCGTGGAAATGTGGAACGCGAGAATCGGAGTTCGTATGAGGAAGTTATGGCTATCGGAAGAAGTTTCCGTTTTAGTATAAATAGGGGAAAATCAGAAATTATTTTCATTTCCTCATTTCCTTTTCCGGAAACCATCCTCTCTCTTTCTTCTCTCGCGTCCGCACCCTCAGAGTCGAAGTTTTTCGACTGACCCGACCCGGACCCGGTCGATCCGACCCGACTTTTCCGGCGAGCTCCGACCATCTCCGGCGACGAGACTTTCCAGATACGTTCGCCTCCTCCTTGCGCTCCTCCCTGTGGTGTTCTCTAGCGCTGATTCTCAGTGGTGGCGGTGATAGAAGGCGGTGCAGATTGGTGTTTTCGGACCCGGCCGGAAAACACAACTCCGGCGACTTCATGGCTTCAATGATTCCTTGGTTGAGTTCAGAATAGCCTCGCCGATCGATCCTTGGTGTTTGTTTGGATCGATTCACGTGAAACTTCGATCAACTCGGATTGGATTACTGTTCACGGCTTGTGAGGTAGTTTTCGATCCCTTAGGCTTGTTTTCTGACTTCGATCCAGTTATAAAAGTTCACAAGCATGCTTAGATGAAGCTTTTTGATGTTGGGAGTTTTGTGAAATATTGATTTTTGGCCGGCGGCGGTGCGCCACCGCCTGTGGTGGTGTTCCGGCCATGTATGGGACTGTTTCTGGTATTATATCTCTTCTACTCGTCGATACGAGCGTTTCGATATATAATATGTAAATTTTGGAGTTCGAATGGATTTGTTATGATTTTTGCCGTTTCATATCAGTGAATTTATTCGATCCGTGAGGATACGAGCGTTCGATCGACTTGTGGTTTGGTCACATCGATCGTGGGCGTATTCCGGAGACTTTGGGAGGTCTCGGATGTGGTTTTGCCTCGATTGGCGCCACTTTGGGGATTTTAGTTCAAACAGGGGTTTCGAACTTAAATCAAATGTGAATCGTTACTAAGTTGGAACCGTATGTGATTAGGTACTTGACGAAGTATTTGGACGAGTTGTTGGTGATAGTTTTGGTTCGGTTCTGTATTGAAGAAGCAGCAGCAGTTCGAGGTGAGTAATCTCACGAAGTTCATATCACGAACGGGTTCACCATACTGTTTTGAGAGTTATTTAGTTAACTGTAAACTACAGTTGGTATTAGTAGGCATTCCTGAGCGGATGACTACGTATATATATATTTACGTGAAATATATATGTTTTGGTGGTTTGTGGATTTTGAAACAATATGCATGAAATGATGCTTTTTATTGTTTTGGGTTGTGGCTTTTGGAAAATAAATGATTGTGGAAATGTTGATTTTGATTTGTTTTGAAAAGCGTGTGATTTGTGTATTTGAGGAACATTTTAGTTCGCGGGTGGTTTATTTAAATATGGGTTTTTACCGGGAGTAATTGATAGGGATCAATTACGGGGAATCTTTCATTTTAGATTCGTGTAACATTTTGGGTCCATTGTGACTCCTTTAATGTTTTGGTATTTATACCGCGGGTCCAAAGACTTACGAGTTGAGGATCGTGGGTGGGAAAATCGGGACTTCACGCCTTTGGCCGGGTTAGTGAATACGATCAGTTAGAGCTCTAGTCTGTCCGCCGCGCTTGTTTATTGATTTAAACGTGTGAGTTTATCTCGTGCCTTGTTTATTTATTTAAACGTGTGAGTTTATCTCGTGCCTTGTTTATTGATTTAAACGTGTGAGTTTATCTCGTGCTTTGTTTATTGATTTAAACGTGTGAGTTTATCTCGTGCCTTGTTTATTTATTTAAACGTGTGAGTTTATCTCGTGCTTTGTTTATTGATTTAAACGTGATTTGTGTGAGTTATTCTCGTGATTGGTGTGAGTTGTGTGTGGTTTGAGTTACTCATACGGGCTTGCAAAAGCTTACCGGGTTTGTTGTGTGGCAACTCGGTGCACCATTCCAATGGTGTAGGGGTTAATCCTGCAGGTTAGGATAATCGCGTTGAAGCTGAGATAGCGCCTTTGCAGCTTTACGGTAGGAAGCCAATTTTGTGACTTTACCGTTATTTGGATTTCCGTTGTAGTGAGCTCTGAGGAGCATTTACGTTTTATCTTGTTGTTGACAATTTAATTCGTAAGCTTGTGTAATATATAACTCTTTGGAGCGAGTGTATATTAACTTTGAGGGTTCAGGGCATCAATATGTGTGTAAGTTTAAGGGAAAAAGATTTCAGGTATTTGGTATTGATGACTGGACGTTCACGCATATATAATTATGGGGTTATATATATCGATTTTCATGTGTGTAAAATCTGGGGCGTGACATAATCTCTCACAAATTTTGTTAGCAATTACACAATTCTACTAACTGGCAATAACGGTTACACAATTACACTGACTCTCAGTAGCAATAGCACATTTCCCATCCAGACACTAAGTAGTCATCATCCAATGGATACTAATGAGTTTAAATGTCTTTCATATGAACTTTATGTATTGAGCATATTTAACTGTTTATTTCTTTATCCATACCTATCGATAACCTCACTTTTAGCATGTATTTCATTATTATTTAGATATATATAAATAAGTCGCACCAACAAATATTGCATATTAGTGAATTTAGTATACATGATAACAATTGACATGTTAATGATGCATTCAATATTTGCAGTTTCACACTATACCTACTTAGAAAGGTTCATAAACTGTGGATAACATGTAGATCGAGAGTGCAAACAAAAAGGAGGAAGTACAAACAAGCAAAAAACTCAATGTCAGAAAAAGCAACAAAGACCAAGAATATTACACAGAAGAAAATATTTTGTTGCAGTGCAAGATTAATCTCAAATTTTACTTGTTATTATAGTTGAAGGTGCATTTGAGATGTCAAAAGCTAATGCAAAACAGCAAGATTGTGAATGTTACTGTTAGTCAATAGTATTGTATTGTATAATACTTGGTCTTGGTTTTGATTGAAATGGTTCAGTTAAATGTTCTTAGTTTATTTTAGAGGGTTTTACAAATAAGGTAAAGAATACAGGTGAAAGTACCAACTACAAAATCAGCCCAACTTTTTCCATTCGCATGCCCTATTTTAATGAAATCCACACCATACATCGAATTACCCCATGCGACGTTCATTCCAGATTATGTACAATTCCCAATAATTTAAGACCATTTCAAGAAGTAGTGGCAATCTTGTAATTATGTACAATTTTAATGTTTATTTTGGCCCCTCATCTATGTTAGTGGTCCGCATGGTGCAAACGACAATTGTCTATACGCATGGTACTTTGTGTTGTACTCTTAACCTTATTGATAGAAACTTCTAAGTTTTACCTTTTGTACACAAAATGTAGCCCTATACAAACCTCATAGTAAGATGAATAGAAACATAACTCCATCTCTCTGCGTCCAAACTTTCTGTCTCTCTCAAATTCTTTTAGTATCGTTTTACAACACGTTATCAACACGAAAAGCTCTGAAATTGCTGATCATCCAAAGGAGGATCATTGTTCAATCTGGTTTAGGATTTGAATCACAAACAAGCTCTTGGATTGGCTGAGAAGCTCTGTACAAACAACCTTCTCAATTCTGTACAAATAAGTTGAAGATTCATATGTTCTGCATCAAGTAATGTTTTCCAAAATCTAATTTTAATTCATGTTTATCAAGCCTTCATTATATGAAAAATCACCATGGAGCATGAACCCAGTTTTGTTTGTTATTTCAATCTTATATCTGCATTCTTATTAAACCATGATTGTATGTAAAAATCCTCCATGATGCATGAACCCTAAATTCTGATTGTTTATTTGAAATATATATATATATATATATATATATATTTGTTCATGTTTTTGGATTTGATTGACATATATCATGGCACATTGACATATATCATTCCTATTTAATATTAGTACAATGCAAGAAGCATTTATTCAAATCATTGCCATAATAACGTGCATCATTACCTGTCAATGCCATATATTACACTCATCACCATAATGATTTCATGATATTTACTTCCTTCATTATTACTCCTTAATAACATACATTAAGTTCATTACCATAATGACTTTAAGATATTTATTTACTTCATTACAATCCCTTAATGTTGTACATTAAGTTTATTGTCTTAGTGATTATGTAATATGTATAGGGTATGTATGATGCGTTAATGCCAAAATCATTTACAGGAAAAAAAAAGGAAATAATTTTTGTATTAAGTTATTTCAGTTATATAACTTAATTTATTTACGTTATGATTTAATAACGTATATTGGAGTGAAATTCTTGGAGATTTTATGTTTGAATGTTAGATGAGCTAGGGCTAGCTGCTTGGAGATACAGGAGACGATTCTGTTGACGTCTTGATTTTTTTTTTTTTTTTTTTGAGAAACTGTCAACTCAATTTTATTAATAATAAACAGAATAAAAATTACAATGGATAAATGTAGAAACTATATCAAAATATAAAATAACAAAAGAAATACTAGATGCAACTAAGCATCGGAAATAAAACCTAAGAATAGAAAGAAGGTGGTCTCCTGGACCCAAGAATAGAAAGAAAGCATTCTTGTTTTGGGAAACCCATTTAGATTCATATACTGGGCCCATTATGAGGGCACAAACCAACCATGTATGGGTAAATTGAATAGTCCAGTCCAAAATATGTGACACCCACCCAACCATGTTGGATTGCCTCGCTACAGGTATTCCTCTCCTTTCAGATTTTAATCCTCTTGGAATAGAGCAAAGTTTGGTGTCAAACTACCACAATGCATAGCTAATTGAGTCCCATCCTTACAAACCAAATTAAGCTTTGTTTTTTATATTATGTGTCAATGTGGGTGCAGGTTGAACAATAATTGCATAGATAATCTTATATTATGATTCAAATTGCGATGAGAAGATGAGGACTGGTATAAGTGAGTTTGAAGATGAAGTGGTGCTTGATAGTGAGGATGATGAAGTTAATGGAAGCAGAATAGTGACTCATAGAAATATGTCTTCGGATTAGAAATGCTGACAGGACCCGCCCCTGATTTCACCATGAAATCCGAAGTGGGCCTGCGGGGCCACCTTAGAAGAAATTCTACCAAAAATTTGGCAGAACTTCCTCTAAAAGTGGACTACCCAAAACCTGTAGAAAGACTTACACTTCTATAATAATCAAACCTTATTCTTCTGGAGCTACCCTGCTCCCTAAAACACAACATCTCCCATTTCACAAAACAATTCTGAACTTAAAAACATCAATCTCATGGGTTATCTGAGCAATCTAATGCACCAGGTGTACAAGAGAATTGAATACAAGATAAAAGACCGATACTTTTATAATGCGGAAACTATGACAGCTATGCCTCAACCCCATGTACGCTCGACCTCAAGCTAATTTGACCTGCAAACTGGGCATTTGAAACAGAAGGGCCCAGGGGAAAAGCATTTGAAAACCGTTAGAGTGAGTCGACAAAAAATAAGTAATTTCGAGTGAACAAGTGAAACTTGATGCTTTCCCAAGTTATTCGATCTAAAACCTCGCATGTAGTAAAAATCTTGAAAATACTCTTAATCATCATCTTTACTGAAATCTCAATCACGTAAAATAGAACATCTCGAAATCTCTTTAAAATCTCAAATCCCTCAAATACATAATGATATTTCAAACATCTCATTAAATTACTCATATCTCAAAATAGATGATGACTAAAGGGGACTGCCGATTAGTCATCTCATGCCACCTGGAGGGGACTGCCGACCGGAAGAGGAGGTGATGGTTAGAGGGAACTGCTGACTAACCATAGGTAGTTAGAGGGGACTGCTAACCAGATGATGCAAGAGGGGACTGCTGATCGAAATATTATGGAGGGGACTGCCGACCAGAATATTATCTGGAGGGGACTGCCGACCAGACTTACCTAGAGGGGACTGCCGACCAGGTAACGCATGCATGCGCTAACTTATTTACCTCCTCAATAAACTGGAATCAACCTCTTTCAAATAATTACTTCTGGAAAGAAACTCGATATTACTTCAATAAATCATCAATAATTCACTGAAAGCATAACTTAAGAATATCTCGATAACTCAAAGTCAAAGCTCAATATCTCAATAAATCCTCAAAAGTATAAATCAAATATTCAGTAAATCAGTTAATGCTTTCGGAAAGAAATCTCAATATAACTTCAAATGTTATGCCCCGTATCCGAATTACCCTTTTACTATGTCTAATTGAATTACTAAATGTTTTACCGTTTTTGGTTTCGGTTTTTATCAATTAGGGGCGGGTGCTAGAAGTTGACTTTTTATGGGTTAACAATTTGAGAAAATTTCCTTCACGAAAGTTGTAGGGGACGTTAAACCGAGTCTGTGGACATGTGGTACATTTAAATTGGAGTTCGTATGTGAAAGTTATGGCTTAAAATGTGAAAGTTACTGTTCATGGTAATAAGTATATATATGGAAAATTACTGTTGGTAGATTTCCATTTCGGAAATCCACCCCTCCACCTCAGTAACTCTCTCTCTCCTCTTTCCCTCTTTTTCTCTTCCCCTTCGGCCTCCCTTTGATTTCCGGTAGATCTTCTCTTTCCGGCCACCCAATGACGAACCCAGGGCATAGGACGACGCCCCTCCTCCTCCTTGACACACCTACGGTGGTGATTCACGACGATTTGGCCTGAATTTCTCAGATCGAGCTTCCAAACTTTATTGTAGCAGTCGGCTTCAATCACCGATTTCTTTCAATTCCGGCCACCTCTGGCTACAAAACCAGGCATTTGAGAAAGCCCACTCCTCATAGACGAATCTCTCCAAGTTTCGCAATCCAATTTGAGGTGTGCAAGGACAATCGAAGGATTGAAGTTGTCATTGTTCATTTCGGTGTTCCTCGGAATTTTGCTCCGATTCCGGCAATTCCAGGTATAATTAAGCTTAGGTGCAGTTGAGAAAGATGTTTGGACTGTTGAGTTGTGTTTGTTGGTAAAATTTGGTGGCTTGTGGTAGTGTTGCCGGCGGCGCCTATGCGCCGCCACTCTGGGTGGCGCGTGGTGGAGCATAGGGCAGAGTTTTGGTTTTGGTTTTTAGCTAATTAAATGGTATTTGAGCTGTAGAAGCTGTAATTGTGATTTTGGTGTAGTTTGGATGGAATCCGATGCAAATTCGGATTCAAGGAGTTGGGTTAAAGAAGGGGTTTAGAATTTCAATTTCTAATTATCGTAACTTTAAATTTCCGTCCTGTAATTATATTTTTAGGAGTGTTATTCGTACAGGATGACAGGAGTCTCCATACGAGGAGAATACTGATCGACGACAGGACTAGCCTAATACAGTGAGTGGACTTTTGTTTTTTTAATAATGATGCATGCATTTAGTTCTTAAAGTAATGCTCTAGTTAATTATCATATTACATTTCGAGCATATGATTTATTTTCAGAGATTGATTTCGCTTTATCTCATATAATTTCTTTCGATAATGATTTGTTTCCGAAGTTGGTTATGACTTATATGTTAAAGGAAAAACACATTATGTGCCTTCGTCAAAGTGATTGACGGAGAGGAAATCAAGCAATTAGAAATTACCATCAATCATCATGGATTACGAACCAATCAGTAGTTAATGTCATCATTGTAATTGTTCTTTCCATTGTAATTCTCTCCCTATATAAAGGGGTTATGAAATGAAATGAGTAGACCAATTCCAATTGTCATTTTACTTTAACACGTTATCAACATGCTCAGAGCAAATAGCCAAGAGAAAAAAATCATAATATTCTAGTTTTCTTTCTATAAAAAAAAATTAAAAAAAATAAAAACCCTAGAAGAAACAAAATATTTTCTTCTTTTTCCTCTGCAGCCCTAAAAAAAAAAAAAAAAAAAAAAAATCTCTCTCCCCCCGGTCGCGCAGCCCCAACGCCCCGCGCTACTCCAGAGCCCGCCTGCAGCCAAGCTTTCCCTTTGGACACCCAAGCTTTCCTTTTGGACACCCACCTAGAAGTAACCTCCAAAGAAGACCCGACCCGGCTACGATTCCGAGCCCAGCTCCGACTGCGACCAAATTCCGGCACAATCCGGCTCTCCTCTAGCCCGATTCTGATCTGCGCCGTCTTCCCAGTCGCTCACCTACAGCCTGCTCCCTTATACAAAGCACCACCCTCTCCTCCCAGCAGCCCACCGATCCCCGCACGGACGCATCCAGCCCACAACGCCTTCGATCTGCCCAGCGCAGCCCCTGCCACCGCGTTGCTGCTCACCTCCACTTACAGCCCAGACCGGCCTCCACATCCAGATTGGCGCACGAACAGCAGCGCTCGCCCAACCTCGCTGCAGACCGACCTTCACATCCACGCCCTAACACGGCGCTCGCCCACGACCTGAGTCAGCCACCTGCAAACCTGATCGATCGGTACCCACTCACCTGCAAACAAAGAACCTGTAGGAAGAAGAAGAAGACGCGAAGAGAGAAAAAGAAGGAAGAAAAAGAAAAAAAAGAAAAAAAGAAAAGAAGGTGACTCAGTATAGAGCCGGCCCAAAGAATAAAAAAAATAAAAATAAAAACAGAAAAAAAAAAAAAGGCCAAAGAAAAGGCCCTCGACCTAGAAAAAAAAACGGGAATCAGGCCCTGTGGCCAAGACAAAAAAAAAAAAAAAAACAAGGTTTTGTGGCCTATTGCTGAAAAAAAAAAAACAACAAAAAGAGAAAGCGGCCCAATTTTTCTCAAAGCCTAAAAACATCGCTACGCACGCCTACATCAACATGCGCATGCGCTAGGATTGTTTTATTTTCTCCAAACCAAGTATATTTTCTTTTATTTATTTAATTTCAGACTATGGTATATTTAATTAGGATTTTTGAGCATGTTTAGTTAAATAATTTTGATTATTTTAAGCATACCTTATTATTTAGGTTTTATATGATTATCTTTAAGCATGATTTATAATTATGTTTAAGCATGCTTTATATTTTATTGTTTATGGTTTATTATGAAATTTTGAGCATGTTTTCATTTTATTTACGCTTATATAAATTATCCCTACGCATGTTTTGTATTATGCTATTGTTTACATTTTATTTTATGCATGATATATTCTTGCTATTATTATGTGTAGTATATAATTTGTTGTATATTTGTGAAATTTGAGCATGCCATGTAGTTTATTTTTATATATGCTATGTTTAAATGTGCTATGATTAATTTGTAGAATGCAACATATAAAATCCGGTTTGCCATGATAATGAAAATCCATGCGCATTATCCATACACACTTACTGTGATAAAGTATTTTCACATAGCATCAAAAAAATGTGACCATTACGACTTGGTCTTGAACTCTAATTCATATTTTTGGAAAATAATTCACGTGGATGTCTTTATGACTGCGTAATTTATACCTTCCCTCTTGTTTTATGTAGATGGCTGATCCAACTCGACCTGAGTTTGACATTTTGGACTCAGAAGGACTTGAGTACCACCGTTGGGTTTCCGATGTAGAAACTGTCTTTGTGGCAAAAGACTACACTGCCACCATTACCAAAGATGATGAACTATCTAATAAGGTGAAAGCAGATGCCTTACTGTTTATGAGGTGACATATTGATCCCAGCCTACACTGGGAGTACCTTCAGTTGAAGATACCCAAAGAACTGTGGGATGCCCTTAAGGGACGTTTTGGGAACATTCACGATACTTTGCTCCCAGGACTGGCTGTTCAGTGGAATGGAATCCACTTTCTTGACTATAAAAGGGTCACAGACTTCAACAAGGACATGTTGCGTTTAAAGGCACGTCTCAATTTCTGTGGAAGGGAAATCACAGAATATGATATGATCGACAAGTCCCTTTCCACCTTTCCTACTTCAGCGTTTATGCTAGTGGACAAGTATAGGCTGGAGTTTGACAACAAAAGAATCACAACCTTCAATAAGTTGATCAGCCTACTGCAAGTGGCTGAAAGGCAAAATGAGGTTATCTTGAACAACAATGCTAGGCCCACTGGGACAAAGAAAATTCCCGAGGCTAATTATGGAAAAATGAAAGGTGGAAAGAACTCTGATGCAAAGGGGTTTGGACGTGATGATCCCTACCCATGTGGCAACAATGCACCACGTGGAAAAGGACATGGAGGTGATGGAAACAAGATGCAAAAGGCACTTCAGTCAAACAGGATAGAGTTGGCAATGAACCATGCTATAGGTGTGGAGTCATTAGACATTGGTACAAGAACTGCCAAGCAAGCAACACAGTTGCAGCCACTTACAAGAGATATAGGGAGTCTAAAGAACAAGAAACTCACTATATGGAAGAAGGAGGCCATGACCCAGATGTCAACCTCACAATTGCAGACCGCAATGGCAACAAGGAACTTACTCAGTCAATGGATACACTAGATTTTGACTGACCTACTTTATCTATTTATTTTCCAATGACAGATGTGAAGGCATAATGCCTCATTTTTAATTAGACTATTATTTGGTCTTAAAGAATGGTTTGATGAATTAGATTTCTGAACAAAGACCTTGATTTGATTATCGTTGGCTTATTAATAAATTTTGAATTTTATTCTGAAGCACTGAATTTATTCAAATTTATTTACTACACATATTTACATGGTTCGAAATTGCACTATAAAGATGTAAAGCAATACATCTAGAGGAAAAATTATTAGAATGAAAAGATTATCATTCTACCTAAATACAAATACTCTAAAGAATATGAGATATACTCTGTATGCACCAAGAGCTAATCGAACCTTGTTAAAGTTTCAAAGATATTCGTGCCAACGGTTATCATATAAAAACAAAAATTGTGAGAATGGAACTGAATACTTTTATATTACCTCTAATGAATGTGGAAGGAAACGCATTTTAGAGAAACTTATGAGTCAATCTAGTGGATTGTACCTCACTACGATTCGGATAATTGAATCCTATGCTATCACCAACAATGAAATATGGGACACTGACTCATACAGGCTTTGGCATGACTGCCTAGGGCACCCCGGTCGTGACATGATGATCCGTATTTTAACGAACTCATATGGACATCCCTTCTTTCGAGTGAACAATAAAATGAGACAAAAATCCGTTACACTGCAAGGTGTCGGTTCTAGTACTGCTCAAATGCAGTCATTGCCTTCTGAAGTACCAGAAGCACTACCTCCCTCCCATTATGCCTCAATGACTATTTCAAAGGCACATCACTCGTTTTGCAAAGCCTGCTCTTTAGCAAAAACAGGATAGAGACTTTCCTATGCTAAAGATATAAAATAAAACATTTCATTCTTACAAAAGATACAAGGAGATATTTGTGGACCTATCCATCCAGAATGCAGACCATTTTAAGTACTTTATGGTTCTGGTGGATATTTCGACACACTGGTCACATGTCGTTTTATTGTCCACAAGAAATGCTGCAAAACTCCTAACACAGATTATACGTTTAAGGGCTCACCACCCTGATCACCCTATCAAGTCTATAAGGATTGATAACGCTGGAGAGTTTACATCAAAAGCATTTGATGCATATTGCATGTCTATTGGGATCGACGTAGAGCATCCTGTACCCCATGTGCATACACAAAATGGTCTCGCAGAAGCCACCATCGAAAGGCTACAGATGGTAGCTAGGGCATTGGTTATGCGCACCAACCTGCCTATATCTGCCTGGGGTTATGCAATATTGCACACAGCTTTACTTATTCATTTCAAACCCACTGCTAGCTAACCATTTCCTGCGTACCAGTTGGTAACTGGATATGAGCCTGACATTTTACACTTACACATATTTGGTTGCACAGTATATGTGCCTATTGCGCCCCCACAGCGCACCAAAATGGGTCCTCAGAGACGATTAAGTATTTATGTTGGATACGAATCCCCAACAATTATCCGCTATTTGGAACCCTTGACAGGCGATCTCTTTACCGCTAGATTTGCGGGTTGTCACTTTGATGAAACAGTCTTCCCGTCGTTAGGGGGAGATAGGAAAAAGGATTTTCCAAGGGAACGACAGGAATTGTCGTGGTTTGTCCCCACTCTGTCTCATTTTGATCCCCGCACTTCACAAAGTGAAAGTGAAGTGAAAAGAATAATTGATCTTCAGAACGTAGCAGATTCGATGCCTAATGCGTTTACTGATATTCCAAAAGTGAAGAGATCACATATACCAGCTGCAAATGTGCCTGCAAGGTTAGAAGTCCCCAAAAAAGAGGCACGGTACCGTAGATAGAGGCACTGCAACCACACTTAGTGGAGGTGTGGTTGAGGCCGTGGCTCCCCAAGGAAGAGGGAGAGGCCACTTGGTTCGATTGACACTCACCCAAGGAAGAAGAGGGCGAGTAAGGCACAAACCAATCATCAATGTATAGAATCACTCTCATGAGATTGTTTCTTATTATAGTTATGTCCATGAATCAATACTGGAGGACGCTCCGATGTTTAAAATGATTCCAAAGAACAAAGAAATCTCAAAGGATTATGAGAGTGCGTATGAGTTGATAGAAAGATCTTCCATACACATTGATGATATATACCGTTGCTCAAGGAATCATAGAGCACGATGATATCGAACCACGCTCTGTTGCAAAATGTCAACAAAGAGCAGATTGGCCTAAATGGAAACAAACAATCCAGGCAGAATTAGATTCTCTAACAAAGAGACAGGTATTTGGTCCGGTAGTGCTAACCCCACTAAGTGTAAAGCCTGTAGGACATAAATGGGTCTTTGTCAGAAAGCGTAATGAGAAGAATGAAGTCCTGAGGTACAAGGCTCGCCTTGTGGCGCAAGGTTTCTCACAACGCCTTGGAATTGACTACGAGGAGACATACTCTCCCGTAATGGACATTATAACGTTCCGCTACTTAGTTAGCTTAGTAATTTCCGAATGACTGGAAATGCAGCTCATGGATGTGGTTACTACATATCTATATGGGGATCTAGATATATATGAAAGTGCCTGATGGCCTTACATTACCCAAGTCAAGTGACTCTAAACCACGGAGTGCTTTTGCAATTAAGTTGAAACGCTCACTTTACAGAATGAAACAATCCGGACGGATGTGGTATACCCGTCTAAGTGACTACTTGATTGGGAAGGGATATAAGAACGATGAAGTATACCCCTGCATATTCATAAAGAAAACAAGTTCCGGATTTTCAATTGTAGCTGTATATGTCGATGATATGAACATAATAGGTACTCTTGATGAAATAAGAGAAACCGCGAGCTACTTGAAATCCGAATTTGAGATGAAAGATCTTGGGAAAACTTGATTCTGTCTAGACCTTGAACTAGAACACCGAGTTTGTGGAATACTAATCCACCAGTCTGCATATATATGGCCAAAAGTCAGGCGATATAACATGGACAAAGCGCATCCTGCTAGCACTCCCTTGATCGGTCAAATTTTGGATGCAAGGAAATATCCATTTCGTCCAAAGGAAGATGACGAAAAGGTGTTGGGAGCTGAAATTACCTATCTTAATGCAATAAGCCCATTATTGTACTTAGCTCAATGTACTTGACCAGACATTGCATTCTCAGTGAACTTGCTAGCTAGATTTAGCTCAGCGCCAACGCAACGTCACTAAAATGGTATCAAGAACATTTTCCAATACCTAAAACAAACCATTGACTTGTGACTGTTCTTTCCCTACAGAGAGACAAGAGGGACCGCAGATGGAACTGCAATCCCTAAAGGAAATGTTGATGGCGAAAGTGCCACTCACTACACCGAAACACCAAATAACGTTTTGGTTGGTTTTGCTGATACTGGGTATCTCTCTTACCCACATAAAGATCGTTCCCAAACTGGTTATGTATTTACCATTGGGAACACGACGATATCTTGGAGATCAACCAAGCAAACTCTTGTGGCTACCTCCTCGAACCACTTCGAGATCATTGCTCCCCATGGGGCGGTTCGTGAGTGTGTATGGTTAAGAGCTATCATCACACATATTCGAGAGACTAGTGGTTTGAGTTCTACCACTAAAGAGCCTACTTGCATTTATGAAGATGATGTAGCTTGCATCGAATAGATGAAGCTAGGATATATCAAGGGTGATAATACAAAACACATATCGCCAAAGTTTTTCTACAATCAGCAACAACAGGTCCTCCTCAAGATTCAAGTGAATCAAGTAAGGTCTAAGGAGAATGTGGCAGATTTGTTCACCAAATCACTGCCTAAGTACACATTTGAGAAACATGTGAAAAGCATAGGAATGCGAAGACTTTCCAAGCTCCCTTGATTAATGTAAGTATCAGGGGGAGGTGTAGACGTCAGGGGGAGTCTAACACACACATGTCATACTCAAATGTAAAAGGTGCGTTGTGCTCTTTTCCTTCAACCAAGGTGTATTTTTTGTCCCACAGGGTTTTTATTGTTACTTGGCAAGGTTTTTAGTGAGGCAACAACTCATGCACCATTTCATCTTTGACTTGGCACAAGGGGGAGTGTTAAAGGAAAAACACATTATGTGCCTTCGTCAAAGTGATTGACGGAGAGGAAATCAAGCAATTAGCAATTACCATCAATCAGCATGGATTACGGACCAATCAGTAGTTAATGTCTTCATTGTAATTGTTCTTTCCATTGTAATTCTCTCCCCATATAAAGGGGTTATGAAATGAAACGAGTAGACCAATTCCAATTGTTATTTTACTTTAACATTATAATATTATTTGACGAATTATTTATTTCCGAGGTGAATTCCAGAATTATACGTTTTAACTATATTTCTATACGTCGATTTGAGATTTTTTTTAAAGGATTTTCGAAATGGGTTTTTGATGGAGTTATATTTCTTATTTATTTATCGACTTTCGGTTTTGGCATTGGGAATGCCTTGATGATGATCTTGGAATTGGTTTTGTTTCGATTTATGGAGATTATGTTTTATTATTATTTCTCTCCTATTTATTTTTGAACTTGAGATTATCTTGGCGTGTAGGACACGTCGTTAGAAATTCATTTGCGTGATTTGGGGAAGCTTTATGGATTTATGTGGTTTTCGGATTTTCTTTTGCCATACTTTGGGTGACTATTATCATTGCTAGCATTGATGTCCGCCTTTGTGGCCCTGGTTACTGTCTTTGTGACAGTAATGTTGAAGCCCAATATCCTAATAGCTTCATATAGTGGCGTGTGGATATATAACGTGAGTATATGGGAGTACTTTAGCCTAGGAGGCTATCACCCGAGCCTGGGAGGCTCATTCGTATGGCTTTCTTCTTCCCCTACTTTTATGTTATTTTGACTAGCGGGGCTAGTCCCGTTTCCCTTAACCAGCGGGGCTGGCTTGTTTTTTTACGAGGTTCTCATTTTTAAAGAGAAATGTTTTAAAGTTGTTGCATGCATCGAGTTTTTAAATGAATAAATGTGGGAAAGTATAAAATCCTTCATCTTTTCAATTAATTATTTTTGTCCACTCACACTAAAGTTTTTATGTACTTTCCCCTGGGCCCTTCGGTTTCAAATGCCCAGTTCACAACGTTGCTGCTCGGCGCATTAGGAGTGAGCCATAGTGATCGCACCTGCTTTCGTCATCTTATATAGTAGGTTACCTGTTTAACCTACTGAACTTTTATACATTTCTGTTTTAGACTGCTCTGATTACTATGGGAAGTATGACCCGGACTTGTAATGAATTATATTTCAGGTCCATGACCTAACTTTAGTGAATTGTTGTAATTTAATTAAGGAGCTTCGTTGGACTTTACGTATTTGAAATACTATCATTATCCTTGAGTTTGAGTTGGTTGGAATATGGGAGCAGGGTGGCTCCAGGAGGTTACGGTGGGGTTATTAGAAGTGTTTTTGGTTTCTTACAGGTTTGGGTTGCCTACTTTCAGGGGAGGTTCTGCGGAAATTTTTCGGTAAAATCTTCTTTAAAAGTGGGTCCCGCAGGGCCACTTCGGATTTCACCGGATTTCTAGGTGAAATCCGAGGCGGGCCTTGTCAGTTGGTATCAGAGCATTAGGTTGTTAGGTTTTGTAGACTTCCTTTTTTTCCTTGCTACTTTATATGCCTAATGATGCCTAGTACCTCCCGAGTGATGGCCCGATAGCGGCGGATCCCCATCGTGTGCTCTTCGGTGCTAATGTGTTATAATGCATGTAAAGTAGATACGTTGTTGTACTGATTCTTGAACTTCTTAATACTTTTTCTTCTGGTACTATGGCTCGTAATCGCCGAGCACGTAAAGGACTCCTCCTATTGAGGATAATGAGCAGATACCTAGGAGGTTTGCGAATACTTTTGTTTAGTTCTTTCGACAGATTGTTGCAGCGCTTCCCGATTCACGTACCGACTATACTGTGGAACGTGCTAGGAGGCACGGGGCTCAGACTTTTGCTTCTGCCACCTCACCTATAGAGGCTCAGCGGTGGCTTGATAGGATGGAGAGAGTTTTCTCCCAGATGGATCTTCTAGAGGACATGAAGTTTAATTTGGCGGTGCAATTCCTTGAGGATACCGCCTGGCATTGGTCGACTGGTGTTGTCAATGACCCTACAAATGCTGGCCCGATGACATGGGATATGTTTAAGACCCATTTCTATGGACGGTACTTTAGTGATGCCCACCTTAATCGAATGCAGGACCAGTTTTTGAATTTGGATAAGAGAGATGATCAGTCAGTGTTAGAGTTTGAGCCGGAGTTTCTCTCATTGGCTCACCATGTGCCGGATTTGGTTCGTATTGAGTAAAGTAAGATTCGCAGGTTTGTCCAGGGGCTTGGAGGAAAGTTTAAGGATAAGATGTTAGGCACACCGTATAAGAGTTTTGGTGAGGCAGTATCTTATGCCATGGACATTGAGTCGGACTCACCTGCTGGTTTTCACCCTAGGGATCCTGGTGGCCCTAGCCAGGATCTATCTAAGAGGGCTACTTCCACATCCGGTTCTGGATCTTCGGTTGGTAGTGGGAAGAGCAGTGGTTCCAGTTCGAGGTCCCATACTAGATTTAGGGGACGTGAAAGGAGATTCTCTCGTGATTAGTTTAGTGGACGACAGTCTGGACAGCTTAGGAGGTCCAAGAGTTATCATGGTGGTTCGAGTGGGGCTTCTACTAGTCAGTCAGCTCAGTTTGGGCAGTATCAGACAGTGGGGTGTTTCATGTGTGGTCAGCAGGATCACTTCAGGAGGGACTGCCCTCTTTTGACTCAGGGAGCCAGATCTACCCCCACTCAGAATGTTGGCCAGTCTTCTGTTGGCGGTTCTACTAGTGGTGCCTGCACTAGTTCGGTAGGCCGAGCTGGTTCTTAGCAGAGCAGGGGTCAACGAGGTCGTTCTGTGACATATGCAAGACTGCACGCTATGACCCAACAGGAGGGCCGTGATTCACCGAAGGTTATCGTTGGTACGTTGTTTATTTTTAATCAACCTGCTTTAACCCTAATTGATCCTGGTGCTACGCACTCATTTATGTCTAGTAGATTCGCATGTTTTGCAAATGTGTCGTCATCACCTCTTATAGGCGAGTGGTATGTTTCTTTACCTGCGGGAGAAGCCCTTAAGATAGAATGGGTTTTCAATAATTGTGGTGTAATGGTTGATGGTTTTTGTTTGAAGGCCAATCTAATCCCTTTAGATCTTGTTGACTTTGATATAATTTTGGGGATGGATTTTCTGTGGACACATTATGCATTGGTTGATTGTTTCCGTAAGGAAGTAGTGTTTCGAAGTCCAGGAAAACCAGAAATTACTTTCCGTGGTGAGCGGAATATTCTCTCCTCTTGCCTGATTTCGGCCATAACGGCTGAAAAGCTTTTGAATAAAGGTAATGGTTGATGGTTTTTGTTTGAAGGCCAATCTAATCCCTTTAGATCTTGTTGACTTTGATATAATTTTGGGGATGGATTTTCTGTGGACACATTATGCATTGGTTGATTGTTTCCGTAAGGAAGTAGTGTTTCGAAGTCCAGGAAAACCGGAAATTACTTTCCGTGGTGAACGGAATATTCTCTCCTCTTGCCTGATTTCGGCCATAACAGCTGAAAAGCTTTTGAATAAAGGTTGTCAGGCTTACTTGGCACACATGGTGGATACAAGGAGGGAGGTGTTGAGTATTGAGGATATTCCTATGGTCAGGAAGTTTCCGGATGTGTTTCCTGATGAACTACCTGGCTTACCTCCAGTAAGAGAGATAGATTTCACTATTAATTTGCTCCCTGGTACAACACCTATATCTCAAGCACCTTACCGGATGGCCCCAGCTGAATTAAAGGAGTTAAAGACTCAGTTACAAGAGTTGTTGGATAAAGGTTTCATTCGACCAAGCGTATCTCCTTGGGGTGCCCCGGTGCTTTTTGTTAAGAAAAAGGATGGCACCTTGAGATTGTGTATTGATTATAGAAAATTAAATAAAGTCACCATGAAGAACAAGTATCCTTTACCAAGAATTGATGATTTGTTTGATCAGTTGCGGGGTGCTAGGGTATTTTCTAAAATTGATTTGAGGTCAGGATATCATCAGTTACGGATAAGAGAATCTGACATTCCCAAGACCGCCTTCCGATCACATTATGGTCACTATGAGTTTGAGGTAATGTCGTTCGGATTGACCAATGCTCCTGCGGCTTTCATGGACCTCATGAATCTGGTATTCCGCCCGTCCCTAGACCGTTTCGTGATCGTGTTTATTGATGATATTTTGGTCTACTCTGAGAGTGATGAACTCCATGTTAAACACTTGAAGCTGGTGCTTCGGACTTTGAGGGAGGCTAAACTATATGCTAAGTTGAGTAAGTGTGAATTTTGGCGTAACAGCATAGGATTCTTGGGTCATGTGGTTTCAGCTGAAGGTATTAGTGCAGATCCTCAAAAGGTGGAAGCGGTTTTGAACTGGGGAAGACCTACCACTGTGACAGAGATTCATAGTTTCTTGGGTTTGGCAGGCTACTATCGGCGGTTCATTCAGGATTTTTCTAGGCTTGCAGCTCCTCTTACCAAATTGACTAGGAAGGGTGCTAAATTTGTTTGGTCAGAGGAGTGTGAACAAAGTTTCCAAGAACTCAAGAGACGTTTAACTAGTGCCCCAGTTCTGGCGTTACCTGATGATAGCGGGGAGTATGTGATTTACAGTGATGCCTCAAGACAAGGCCTGGGTTGTGTGTTAATGCAGCATGGAAATGTAATTGCCTATGCATCTAGGCAGCTGAAACCTCATGAAGTGAACTATCCGACTCATGACCTGAAGCTTGCTGCCGTGGTACTTGCACTTAAGTTGTGGAGACACCATCTTTATGGGGCTCGATGCCAGATTTTCAAGGATCATAAAAGTCTTCAATATTTACTTACTCAAAGGGACTTAAATTTGAGACAAAGGAGGTGGTTGGAGTTAATTAAGGATTATGATTGCACTATTGAGTATCATCCAGGAAGGGCCAATGTGGTAGCTGATGCACTTAGTCGGAAGCCCTTTAGCTTTTTAGCCCATTTGAGGCAGTTCGAGTTCCCTTACTTTATGAATTGTGAGCTACGGGGATTAATTTGGCAATTGAGGAAGAATCTGGAGCGTTGATAGCTAGTTTCCATGTGAGGCCGATTCTTATTGATAGAGTGCGGGCAGCACAAGATGATGATGAAAATCTGACACAATTAAAAGAAGCAGTGAGTAGCGGCAATAGAGCGAACTTTACTATCAGAAGGGATGGAGCCTTAATGTTTGGGAATAGAATATGTGTTCCTGATCATGATGATATTAAGCGAGAAATTTTGGAAGAGGCTCATAGTTCCGCTTATGCCATGCATCCCGGTGGGACTAAAATGTACCGAACTTTAAGGGAATACTATTGGTGGCCAAATATGAAGAGGGAAATTGCAGCGTATGTGAGTAGGTGCTTGGTGTGCCAACAGGTAAAAGCTGAAAGACAGAAGCCTTCGGGATTGCTGCAGCCGTTGCCAATTTCGGAGTGGAAGTGGGAGCATGTCACCATGGATTTTGTCTCTGGCCTTCCGCGAACTCGTAATGGTCATGATAGTATTTGGGTGATTGTGGATCGACTCACTAAGTCTGCTCATTTCTTACCGGTCAACAAGACTTATGGGATGGACAAGTTGGCAGAACTTTATGTGAATGAAATAGTAAAACTGATGTCGCTTTTGGGAGCGACCAATTTAACCCTGAAATATCGTTAGTAGTATAAGCAAATAGGGATCGTTCTATTCCGGGGATTGAGGGTACACCTGTCATTGTCAAACAATTACACAATTAAAATTACAACAAAGTATAATATTCACAAAGATATTCACAAATATAAACATTTTTACGAAAAGGGGGGGGTTTTTTATTTTGATTTTCGAAAAATAAATTAAGTTAACAAAACAATTAAAATGCAAAAACATAAAAATACGAATGGAATGAGAGAACAAAGATCAAAACCGAAACTTATGATTAAAATTGATTCAAACCCTAATATTGTTCATCTAAGTCATGAGAGAGGAGTTGATCATGTGAAACGTTAAAAGCAAACAATTTCCCATATTTTACTTTTCAATGCTAATTAATCTAAGTGAAAGCACAAAGACTAATCCTATCAAACATGCATTCAAGCCCTAGAAAGCTAGTCAATCATAACATGTTCAACGCAATAAACATAGAGAAAGGCTATCAACTCAAGTGTACAACTTAGTATGGAAAAGTCCACCTAATTGCAATCCTCGTTAATTAAATTTGATCTTTGTACAAAACCTTTACTACTTTGATTCAAGTTTACACAAAACGAAAAGTCGATTTCATGTTCTTAAACCTAGCACCAGTTATATCGAAACCCTAAGTGTTTGCAACCACATAAGATTAAAATACAAAAGTTATCTATAACGCAAATTTAATTAAACAAACCCACATAAGCAACTCTCGAAGAACAATAATATGAATCTGAAAATTCTCAATTAATCATAAAAATTCCAGAAATTAATATTTGTTCAAACACATATGTCAACTAGTTCATAACCAACGAAATCAAAGCAAAGGTTACAAAGGAGAATCGGATTACACCGTGAGATGGAGATGGTGATGAACGATTTGTGTGGTGGTCTCTTGAATCTCGAAAGCAAGCTTCAAGGTTGGAGATGGATGATGGATGCTCACGGCTATGCTTCTTCTCCCTTGGCCTTGCTTGAACTCGTGGAGATGACTAGAGGATGGAGAAACTCACGGCTATGCTAAGAAGATTTTCTGATTTTTTTTTCTAAAGTGTAAATTGTAAAGAAGAGGACCCTTCTCAACGTCAAAGAGGTGGGTATATATAGGAGCACGGCTAGGATTCACAAAGCAATCAGAAATTTCCACATAGCTTCCACCAATAGGAATTCGCCAAGTAAGCTTTGTGATGTGGTCCAACCAATCGTAGGATGCCAAGTAAGCCTTGTGATGTGTTCCAACCAATCAAAATTCTCTAAATTACCTCCCTAATATTTAATTTCCGAATTTCCTTGAAATTATTCTGATTTTCTTCATGAATTTCGGCCAACATTCCTTTAGGGAATTTAGGGATGAATCTAAACGCCTTTTTAGCTTTTCCTTGGTGCACACATATTTTCCTTCCATAAATATTTCCCTTGAATCTCTCTTGGCGTCATCTCCTTGATTATTTCTGATTTTCACGTTGGCAATCACACCAAATTATTCCTCCAACAATATTTCTTTCCATAAAAGTCTCCCAAGAAAATCTCTCCTTGAAATCCTCAATCAATCATCTTTAATTCCCACGTTGTCACCTTGTTTTTCCTTAAGTATTACACGGCAAATTTAATCCCCAAGGAAAATATATTTTCCTTTTTAAAAAAAAACTCTTCCTTGATTCTCTCCTTGCCATGTCATGTTCATGAAGCTTCTCGTTCCATTTATGAACTCAATTCAGCTTATTTATTCCAAAGACCTGAAAATAGAAGATTTCTAAAATAAGAAATGGAAACTTTCCTAAACTAAAATGGAAAATAGAAACTACAAAACGGAAACTTTCTATAATTAGGAACTTTCCCATTCGAAGAATGGAAACTTTCCTAAACAGAGTTTTATTAAGGAAATAACGCAGAAAATGTAGGGAAATGCAGTTAAAACGTCGCATTAAAATGCTCCTATCAAAAACTTCATGGGCCACCTGTTTCTATTGTCTCTGATCGAGATCCCCGTTCACTTCAAAATTTTGGAAGAGTCTACATGAGGGTTTGGGTACTGGATTGAGTTTTAGCACTGCATTTCATCCGCAGACTGATGGACAATCAGAGACAACTATCCAAACTTTGGAGGACATGTTGAGATCCTGTGCTATGCAGTTCAAAGGAAGCTGGGATAACCATTTGGCATTAATAGAGTTTGCTTACAATAATAGTTACCATTCCAGTATCGACATGGCTCCTTATGAAGCTCTCTATGGGAAACAGTGTCGTACCCCGCTATGTTGGGATGAAGTAGGAGAAAGAAAACTCATAGGCCCAGAGATCGTACGGATTACCACTGAAAAAGTTAAGTTGATGAAGGAGAAACTCAAGGCAGCTCAGAGTAGACAGAAGAGCTATGCAGATAATCGCAGGAAAGACTTGGAGTTTCAAAAAGGTGATTGGGTATTCTTAAAATTATCCCCTTGAAAAGGCGTTGTGAGATTTGGTAAACTAGGGAAGCTCAGTCCTCGATATATTGGACCTTTTAAGATAAAGGAGCTAGTTGGCCCAGTTGCTTATAAGTTAATACTACCTTCAAGGTTGTCAAAAATTCATGATGTCATCCACGTATCCATGCTCCGCAAGTATATTGCTGATCCTTCTCATGTTTTAGAGGAGCAGCCTATTCGGTTGAAAGAGGATCTGACTTATGAGGAGAAACTGATCCAGATACTGGATAGGCGGGAGCAGGTCCTCAGGAATAAGACGATACCGTTGGTTAAGGTACTGTGGAGTAATCATTTGGTGGAAGAAGCTACTTGGGAACCAAAGGACCAGATGAGACAGCAATACATCCATCTTTTCTGACAGGTATGTAAATTTTGAGAATGAAATTTTTATAGGGGGGGTGAATTGTTACGCCCGGTATCCGAATTACCCTTTTATTATGTCTAATTGAATTAGTAAACGTTTTACCGTCTTTGGTTTCGGTTTTTATCAATTAGGGGGGGTGCTAGAAGTTGACTTTTTATGGGTTAACAATTTGAGAAAATTTCCTTCACGAAAGTTGTAGGGGACGTTAAACTGAGTCCGTGGACATGTGGTAAATTTAAATCGGAGTTCGTATGTGAAAGTTATGGCTTAAAATGTGAAAGTTACTATTCATGGTAATAAGTATATATATGGAAAATTACTGTTGGTAGATTTTCATTTTCGGAAATCCACCCCTCCACCTCAGTAACTCTCTCTATCCTCTTTCCCTATTTTTCTCTTCCCCTTCGGCCTCCCTTTGATTTTCGGCCGATCTTCTCTTTCCGGCCACCCAACGACGAACCCAGGGCATAGGACGACACTCCTCCTCCTCCTTGACACACCTATGGTGCTGATTCATGACGATTTGGCCCGAATTTCGCAGATCGAGCTTCCAAACTTTACTGTAGCAGTCAGCTTCAATCACTGATTTCTTTCAATTCCAGCCACCTCTGGCTACAAAACCGGGCATTTGAGAAAGCCCACTCCTCATAGAAGAATCTCTCCAAGTTTCACAATCCAATTTGAGGTGTGGAAGGAGAATCGAAGGATTGAAGTTGTCACTGTTCATTTCGGTGTTCCTCGGAAATTTGCTATGATTCCGACAATTCCAGGTATAATTAAGCTTAGGTGCAGTTGAGAAAGATGTTTGGACTGTTGAGTTGTGTTTGTTTGTAAAATTTGGTGGCCTATGGTGGTGTTGCAGGCGGCACGTACGCGCCGCCACTATGGGTGGCACATGGTGGAGCGTAGGGCCGAGTTTTGGTTTCAGTGTTTAGCTAATTAAATGGTATTTGAGCTGTAGAAGCTGTAATTGTGATTTTGGTGTAGTTTGGATGGAATCCGATGCGGATTGAAGGAGTTGGGTTAAAGAAGGGGTTTAGAATTTCAATTTCTAATTATCGTAACTTTAAATTTCCATCCTGTAATTATATTTTTTCTAGTGTTATTAGTACAGGACGAGAGGAGTCGATCTCCATACGAGAAGAATACTGATCAACGACAGGACTAGCCTAATACAGTGAGTGGACTTTTATTTTTTTAATAATGATGCATGCATTTAGATCTTAAAGTAATGCTCCAGTTAATTATCATATTACATTTCGAGCATATGATTTATTTTCAGAGACTGATTTCACTTTATCTCATATAATTGCTTTCGATAATGATTTGTTTCCGAAGTTGGTTATGACTTATAATATTTTATGATGAATTATTTATTTCCAAGGTGAATTCCGGAATTATACGTTGTAACTATATTTCTATTCATCGATTTGAGATTTTTTTTAAAGGATTTTCGAAATGGGTTTTCGATGGAGTTATATTTCTTATTTATTTATCGACTTTCGGTTTTGTCATTGGGAATGTCTTGATGATGATCTTGGAATTGGTTTTGTTTCGATTTATGGAGATTATGTTTTATTATTATTTCTCTCCTATTTATTTTTGAACTTGAGATTATCTTGGCGTGTGGGACACGTCGTTGGAAATTCATTTGTGTGATTTGGGGAAGCTTTATGGATTTATGTGGTTTTCGGATTTTCTTTTGCCATACTTTGGGTGACTATTATCATTGCTAGCATTGATGTCCGCCTTTGTGGCGAGGTGATGGGATCACCGAAGCCCGTCCGCCTTTGTGGCGCTGGTTACTGTCTTTATGACAGTAATGCTGAAGCCCAGTATCCTAATCGCTTCACATAGTGGCGTGTGGGTATATAACGGGATTATATGGGAGTACTTTAGCCTGGGAGGCTCATTCGTATGGCTATCTTCTTCCCCTACTTTTATGTTATTTTGACGAGCGGGGCTAGTCCGATTTCCCTTAACCAGCAGGGCCGGCTTGTTTTTTTACGAGATTCTCGTTTTTAAAGACAAATGTTTTACAATTGTTGCATGCATCGAGTTTTTAAATGAATAAATGTGGGAAAGTATAAAATCCTTCATCTTTTCAATTAATTATTTTTGTCCACTCACACTAAAGTTT
The DNA here is from genome assembly GCA_024704745.1 of Rosa lucieae. NCBI lineage: Eukaryota > Viridiplantae > Streptophyta > Magnoliopsida > Rosales > Rosaceae > Rosa > Rosa lucieae. The sequence goes on along the minus strand of CM045495.1, from coordinate 29,474,374 downwards.
TTATGTACTTTCCCCTGGGCCCTTCGGTTTCAAATGCCCAGTTCACAGCATTGCTGCTCGGCACATTAGGAGTGAGCCATAGTGACCGCACCTGCTTTTGTCATCTCGTATAGTAGGTTACCTGTTTAAGCTACTGAACTTTTATAAATTTCTGTTTTAGACTGCTCTGGTTACTCTGGGAAGTGTGACCCGGACTTGTAATGAATTATATTTCAGGTCCATGACCTAACTTTAGTGAATTGTTGTAATTTAATTAAGGAGCTTCGTTGAACTTTACGTATTTGAAATACTATCATTATCCTTGAGTTTGAGTTGGTTGGAATATGGGAGCAGGGTGGCTCCAAGAGGTTACGGTGGGGTTATTAGAAGTGTTTTTGGTTTCTTACAGGTTTGGGTTGTCTACTTTCAGGGGAGGTTCTGCCAAAATTTATCGGTAAAATCTTCTTTAAAAGTGGGTCTCGCAAGGGCACTTCGGATTTCACCGGATTTCTTGGTGAAATCCGGGGCGGGCCTTGTCATCAAAGTTGATAAGTACGGACCTCAAAACTCAAGAAATCTTGATAATTCCATTGTGCTATAATATTTGATAAATCATTCGTACACGTATATCATCATATAAATCAATAATCGAAATCAATAATTCTCATACTATTTTCTTAATTAATCATTTCCCGAAAATCATTCCCCAACTCAATAATCCATTAATAAATAGATTGAAAATCTTCTAAAAGCCCTCGGGTAGGAAATTCACTAGTCTCGTAATTCATAAAGCATAAATAAATCTCAAGAAAATTGAGCTCATAAAATCATAAAATCTCAATAATTCCAATCATAAATTAAATCTCAATTGAAAAAAAAAAAAAATAATAATAATAATAATATACTACATGTGTTAAAGTAAAATTGAGATTGGAATGGTCTGCTCATTTCATTTTATAGTCCCTTTATATAGGGATAGAGTTACAACGGAAATATTAATTACATTAAATACATTGAATGCTGATTGATCTATAATTGTGTCGATTGATGGTAATCACTGATTCCTTGATTCCCTCTCCGTCAGTTGCTTTGACGAAGGCACACAATATGTTTTTCCTTTAACACTCCCCCTTGTGCCAAGTCAAAGACAAAATGGTGCATGAGTTGTTGCCTCACTAAAAACCTTGCCAAGTAACAATAAAAACCCTGTGGGACAAAAATACACCTTGGTCGAAAGAAAAAAGCACAACGCACCTTCTACATTTGAGAATGACATGTGTGTGTTAGACTCCCCCTGAAGTCTACACCTCCCCCTGATCTTTACATTAATCAAGTGAGTTTGGAAAGTCTTCGCATTCCTATGCTTTTCACATGTTTCTCAAATGTGTCCTTAGGCAATGATTTGGTGAACAAATCTGCCACATTCTCCTCAGACCTTACTTGATTCATTTGAATCTTGAGGAGAGTCTGTTGTTGCTGATTGTAGGACAACTTTGGCGATATGTGTTTTGTGTTATCACCCTTAATATAACCTAGCTTCATCTGTTCGATGCAAGCTGCATTGTATTCGTAAATGCAAGTAGGCTCTTTAGTGGTAGAACTCAAACCACTAGTCCCTCGAATATGTGCAATGATAGTTCTTAACCATACACACTCAAGAACCGCCTCATGTAGAACAATGATCTCTGAGTGGTTCGAGGAGGTAGCCACAAAGGTTTGCTTGGTTGATCTCCAAGATATCGCTGTGTTCCCATTGGTAAATACATAACCAGTTTATGAACGATATGTGGGTCAGATACGTATCCAGCATCAGCAAAACCGACCAAAACGTCATTTGGCGTTTTAGTGTAGTGAGTGGCGTTTTCGCCATCAACATTTCCTTTAGGGATTGCAGTTCCATCAGCGGTCCCTCTTGTCTCTCTGTAGGGAAAGAACAGTCCCAAGTCAATGGTTCCTTTTAGGTATCGAAAATGTTCTTGATACCATTCCAGTGACGCTGCGTTGGTGCTGAGCTAAATCTAGCTAACAAGTTCACTGAGAATGCAATGTCTGGTCGAGTAAATTGGACTAAGTACAATAATGCACCTATTGCACTTAGATAGGGAATTTCAGCTCCCAATACTTGTTCGTCATCTTCCTTTGGACGAAATGGATCTTTCCTTGCATCCAAACTTCGACCGATCATGGGAGTGCTAGCAAGATGTGCTTTGTCCATGTTATATCGCCTGACTTTTGGACATATGCAGACTGGTGGATTAATATTCCACAAACTCGGTGTTCTAGTTCAAGACCTAGATAGAATTGAGTTTTCCCAAAATCCTTCATCTCAAATTCGGATTTCAAGTAGCTCGCGGTTTCTCTTATTTCATCAAGAGTACCAGTTATGACATATACTACTACAATTTGCAAATCCGGAACTTGTTTTCTTTATGAATACGCAGGGGCATAATTCATCGTTCTTATATCCCTTCTCAATCAAGTAGTCACTTAGACGGGTATACCACATCCGTCTGGATTGTTTCAATCCGTAAAGTGAGCGTTTCAACTTAATTGCAAACGCACTCTGTGGTTTAGAGTCACTTGACTTGGGTAATGTAAGGCCATTAGACACTTTTCATATATATCTCTGAATCTAGATCCCCATAGAGATATGCAGTAACCACATCCATGAGCTACATTTCCAGTCCTTCGGAAATTACTAAGCCAACTAAGTAGTGGAACGTTATAACGTCTATTACGGGAAAGTATGTCTTCTCGTAGTCAATTCCAGGGCGTTGTGAGAAACCTTGCGCCACAAGGCGAGCCTTGTACCTCAGGACTTCATTCTTCTCATTACGCTTTCTGACAAAGACTAATTTATGTCCTACAGGCTTTACACTTGGTGGGGTTAGCACTACCTGACCAAATACCTGTCTCTTTGTCAGAGAATCTAATTCTACCTGGATTGATTCTTTCCATTTAGGACAATCTGCTCTTTGTTGACATTTTTCAACAGAGCGTGGTTCGATATCATCTTGCTCTATGATTTCTTGAGCAACAGAGCGTGGTTCGATATCATCTTGCTCTATGATTTCTTGAGCAACAGTATATATCATCAATGTGTATGGAAGATCTTTCTATCAACTCATACGTACTCTCATAATCCTTTGAGATTTCTTTGTTCTCTGGAATCATTTCAAACATCGGAGCGTCCTCCAGTATTGATTCATGGACATAACTATAATCAGAGACAATCTCATGAGAGGGATTCTATACATTGATGATTGGTTTGTGCCTTACTCACCCTCTTCTTCCTTGGGTGAGTGTCAATCAAACCAAGTGACCTCCCCCTCTTCCTTGGGGAGCCACGGCATCAACCACACCTCCACTTAGTGCGGTTGCAGTGCCTCTATCTGCGGCACCGTGCCCCTTGTTGGGGACTTCTAACCTTGCAGGCACATTTGCAGCTGGTATATGTGATCTCGTCACTTTTACGATATCAGTAAACGCATCAGGCATCGAATCTGCTACGTTCTGGAAATCGATTATTCTTTTCACTTCACTTTCACATTATGAAGTGCGGGGATCAAGATGAGATAGAGTGGGGACAAACCACGACAATTCCTTCGTTCCCTTGGAAAATCCTTTTTCCTATCTCCCCCTAACGACGGGAAGACTGTCTCATCAAAGTGACAATCCGCAAATCTAGCGGTAGAGAGATTTCTTGTCAAGGGTTCCAAATAGTGGATAATTGTTGGGGATTCGTATCCAACATAAATACTTAATCGTCTCTGAAGACCCATTTTGGTGCGCTGTGGGGGCGCAATAGGCACATATACTGCTCAACCAAGTATGCGTGAGTGTGAAGTGTCAGGCTCATATCCAGTTACCAACTAGTACGCAGAAAATGGTTGGCTAGCTGTGGGTCTTAAACGAATAAGTAAAGCTGCGTGCAATATTGCATAACCCCATGCAGATATAGGCAGGTTGGTGCGCATAACCGATGCCCTAGCCACCATCTGTAGCCTTTCGATGGTGGCTTCTGCGAGACCATTTTGTGTATGCACATGGGGTACAGGATGCTCTACATCGATCCAAATAGATATGCAATAATCATCAAATGCTTTTGATGTAAACTCTCCAGCATTATCAAGCCTTATAGACTTGATAGGGTGATCAGGGTGGTGAGCCCTAAACGTATAATCTGCTAGGAGTATTGCAGCATTTCTTGTGGACAATAAACCGACATGTGACCAGATTGTCGAAGCATCCACCAGAACCATAAAGTACTTGAATGGTCCGCATTCTGGATGGATAGGTCCACAGACATCTCTTTGTATCCTTTGTAAGAATGGAATGTTTTGTTTTGTATCTTTAGCATAGGAAGGTCTCGATCCTGTTTTTGCTAAAGAGCAGGCTTTGCAAAACGAGTGATGTACCTTTGAAATAGTCAATGAGGCATAATAGGAGGGAGGTAGTGCTTCTAGTACTTCAGAATGCAATGACTACATTTGAGCAATACTAGAACCGAAACCTTGCAGTGTGGCGGATTTTTCTCCCATTTTTCACTCGAAAGAAGGGATATCCGTGTGAGTTCTTTAAAAAATACGGATCATCATGTCACGACCTCGGTGCCATATGCGGTCATGCAAAACCCTGTATGAGTCAGGGTCCCACATTTCATTGTTGGTGACAATATAGGATTCAATGATCCAAATCGTGGTGAGGTACAGTCCACTAGATTGACTCATAAATTTCTCTAAGATGTGTTTCCTTCCACAGTCATTAGATGTAATATCAAGGTATTCAGTTCCATTCTCACGGTGTGTTTTTATTGGATAATCGTTGGCACAATTAGCTTTGAAACATTAACAAGGTTCGATTAGCTCTTGGAGCATATAGAGCGTCTGTGACTTGAAATGTTGTGCCATTAGGCAGCAAAAATTTGGCAGTTCCTCGCCATTTTATTAGTTGTGATAATCCAATCATCGTAGTCACAGAGGAATTTATAGGCTATTAGTTCAATGAATAATTTCCTATTTCTTAATTTGGTGTGGGTAGTCCCACTATCATCTAAGCACTCAAGTTCTCCTCCATTCATTCCTACAAATAAATGGGAGGTATTTAGAAAATATAACTCATATTCTTTAGAGTATTTCTATTTGCGTAGAATGGTATTCTTTTCATTCTAATAATTTTTCTTTTTTCTGGATGTATTGCTTTACATCTTGATAGTGCTATTTCGAACCATGTAAATATGTGTATAGAAATAAATTTGAATAAATTCAGTGCTTCAGAATAAAATTCAAAATTTATTAATAAGCCAACGATAAGCAAATCAAAGGTCTTTGTTCAGAAATCTTATTCATCAATCCATGATTGAAAATAAACTTTAAGACCAAACAATAGTCTAATTAAAAATGAGGCATTATGCCTTCACAACTGTCTTTAGAAAATAAAATGAATAAAGCAGATCAGTCAAGATTGAGAGCATCCATTGACTTAGCAAGTTCCTCTTTGCCATTGGAGTCTGCAACTGTAAGGTTGACGTCTAGGTCATGACCTCCTTCTTCCATATAGTGAGCCACTTGTTCTTTAGACTCTCTATAACTCTTGTAATTGGCTGCTACTCTGTTGTTTGCTTGGCAATTCTTGTACCAATGCCCAATGAATCCACACCTATAGCATGGTTCATTGTCAACTCTTTCCTTTGGCATCTTGTTTCCATGATCCCCATGTCCCTTTCCACGTGGTGCATTGTTGCCACGTGGGTAGGGATTAGCACGTCTAAACCCCCTTGCATTGGAGTTATTTCCACCTTTCATTTTTCCATAATTAGCCTCGGGAATTTTCTGTGTCCCAGTGGGCCTGGCATTGTTATTCAAGAGAATCTTATTTTGTCTCTCAGCCACTTGCAGTTATCAATTTATTGAAGGTTGTGATTCTTTTGTTGTCATAATCCAACTGATACTGGTTCGCTAGTATAAAAGCTGAATTAGGAAAGGTGGTAAGAGTCTTGTAGATCATATCATCTTCTGTGATTTTCCTTCCACAGAAATTGAGACGTGCCTTTAAGCGCAACATGTCCTTGTTGAAGTCATTGACCTTTTTATAGTCAAGCAAGCGGATTCCATTCCACTGAACAGCTAGTCCTGGGAGTAAAGTATCGTGAATGTTCTCAAAAAGGGCATCCCACAGTGCTTTGGGTGTCTTCAACTGAAGGTACTCCCAGTGTAGGCTAGGATCAATATGTCGCCTCAGAAAAATTAAGGCATCTGCTTTCACCTTATTAGATAGTTCATCATCTTTGGGATCAGTAATGGTGGCAGTGTAGTCTTTTGCCACAAAGGCAGTTTCCATATCGGAAACCCAACGATGGTACTCAAGTCCTTCTGAGTCCAAGATGTCAAACTCAGGTCGAGTTGGATCAACTATCTACATAAAACAAGAGAGAAGATATAAATTACGCAGTCATAAAGACATCCACGTAAATTATTTTCCAAACGTATGAATTAGATTTCAAGACCAAGATTCGTAATGGTCACACATTTTTTTTTCGATACTATGTGAAAATACTTTATCACAGTAAGTGTGTGTATAATGCGCATGAATTTTCATTATCATGGCCAAACGGTATTGATATGTTGCATTAAAAATAATCATAGCACATTTAAATATAGCATATAAAAATAAACTACATGGCATGCTCAAATTTCACAAATATACAAAAAATTATATATTACACATAATAATAGCAATAATATAGCATGCGTAAAATAAAATGTAAACAATTAGTAAAATACAAAGCATGTGTAGACATAATTTATATAAGCGTAAATAAAATATAAACATGCTCAAAATTTCATAAATAATATATAACAATATATATAGATATATATGGCATGCTCAAAAATCAAATATATAATCATGGCTTAAAGATAATTATATAAAGCATAAATGACAAAGCATGCGTAAAATAATTAATATAATCTAACTAAGCATGCTCGAAAAATTTATAATAAAAGCATAAACAATAAAATATATAGCATGCTCAAGAAAATAAATAATGAGAATTTACCATAGTATGAAATTAAATAAATTAAAACGAATATACTTGGTTTCGAAAAAGAAAACAATCCTAGCGCACGCGCGTGTTGATGCAGGCGTGCGTAGCGATGTTTTTGGGCTTATGAAACTAGGCCGCTTCCTCTCCCTTTTCAGCAGTGGGCTTTGTTTTTTTTTCTTTTTATTAGCCTGCTTTTTTTTTTTCTTTTTTCTTTCTTTTCTGGGCCGCAGGGCCTGTTTCTTTTTTTTCTTTGCTTTTTTTTTTTTTTCTCTGGGCTGCAGAGGCCTGCTCTTTTTTTCTTGGGCCGGGTCTTTACTTCGGCCCGGGTCACGTTTGCTCTCTTTTTTTTTTTTTTTTAATTTGGGCCGGGTCACCCTGTTTTTTTTTTTTTTTTTTCTTTGGGCCGGGTCTGATCTTTGAGCCCGGTCACCACTTTTTTTTCTGTTTCTCTTCGTTTTTTTTTCTCTCTCTTCCTCCTCCTTTGTGTCTTCGTCTTTGTGGTTATCTCTGTTTGTTTTGCGGTTTGCAGGAAGAAGAAACTTCTTGCAGAAGCCGGTCTGGACTAGGGCGCGGGGGCGCTGGGGCTAGGCTAGGCCAGGGCTGGGCAGGGGCGCCGGGGCGGAGCTGGGACCGGTGCAGGAGACAAGCGGATCCCGGCTGGCCGATCCGAGCGTTGGCGGAGGCGGTGCTGCTGGCCGGTATGGATCGGTGCAGTGATGGGATTTGGTTGAGGCCGGCTGGAATGGCTGGTCAGCCGGTGTTGCAGGCTCAGGGGGCGGTCCCCGATCTTGTCGAAGGGGTGGGTGTGAGCTGCAGGTGGTGTTGTAGGCCGGAGACTGCAGCGAGCGGCCTGGAGGGCTGGGATCGAGGGGGGAAAGCCGTTGGATCGGGATGGAGGCCGGTGACGTGGGCTGGCGGTCACCGATCTGCACGGTTTTTTTTTTTTTTTTTTTTTTTTTAATTGGTGCGGCAGAAAGAAAAAAAAAAACTAGGGTTTGGTTTTTTTCTCTTGGCTATTTGCTCTGAGCATGCTGATAACGTGTTAAAGTAAAATTGAGATTGGAATGGTCTGCTCATTTTATTTCATAGTCCCTTTATATAGGGATAGAGTTACAACGGAAATATTAATTACATTAAATACATTGAATGCTGATTGATCTATAATTGTGCTGATTGATGGTAATCACTGATTCCTTGATTCCCTCTCCGTCAGTTGCTTTGACGAAGGCACACAATATGTTTTTCTTTTAACAACATGCACAATTAATTAAAAATAAATGTCCACTCACGGTTTGCGGCTACAACGACCGTCCAACTATCCCGTCCTCAAACTCGCATATCTGTCGTCCTCAAACCCGTGGGGAGGTTCTCGTAGTCGATTCGCCGTAATCCGGAAAAATAGCCGCTACCCACTAGCATGGGTCGAACTAGAATGAAGAGGGCTCTAAGAATTGGGTGGTGGTGCAGCAGGAAATTGCCGAAAAATGGGAAATCGCCGGAGCCCCTAAACGCCCACCGTGTTGGACTCCTACGGCCCAAATCATGCCACCAAAATACCACAGATGTGAAGAGGAGGAAGAGAGGGTTCCATAGCCGCCAGCCTACTCCAAATCCGTGGCCAGATGAGGAAGAAATGGCCGGCCAAAGCCGACAGGGTCGGGGAGAGAGAAACGGGAGGGGAGAGGGAGAGAGAGAGAGAGACAGAGTTACCCACTTGGTAGATTTCGATTTACTACAGTAACTTCCCATATATATAGGAAATTATCATGAACAATAACTTTACATTTTCGCTTATAACTTTCACATACGAACTCTGATTTTTACGAACCACATATGCACGAGCTCTGTTTAACATCCTCTACAACTTTCATGAAGAAAATTTTCTCAAATTTTGACCTGAACAAAAATTCAACTTTTAGGGCCCTTAAAAGATCGAAACGGAGCCAAAAAGTAAATGTAAATGTCGTTTACCGATTGAAAGACTCGTAAACTAGTAAATTTAGGTTTGGGACGTTACAAATGCGCTGCAGGTTTGTAGATGTACATTTGTTTTTTCTCTATGTTGTATTTTTGTTCATAGCAGTTGGTGTGGAATGTGTTGATGATATGAAGTTATTTTTGTTTAATGAATGCTTAAACAAGTAATCTTTGGAGAACTTTTCTTTGACTAATTTGAATGACAAGGTACTTGAAATAATTTTGATACAATTGTGAAGTGAAGGATGAAAGGTCAGTGCTGCTCGCAAGCTAAGCTATATTGACTCTCACCAACCTTATTTATTTGTGCACCACCCCTATATTAAGTACGACCATATCATGTGGAATGTGGAATGTGAAATATTATTATTATGTATGACCATATCATGGGGAATGTGAAACATTATGGAACTGAAGATTTACTTTCTTTCGAAGAAGACAAAAAAAAAAGACTAGGATCTCACTTTTATGGAGCACAACCAGATCATATTTGTCTGAATTGTCCTTACCTTGCACTCTGTGGATTACTGATTCTTATGAATCTCTTCTACCCTCACTTGGTCCAAGTAATATGTTCTCATTTAATATGGTCTTTTAGCAGGGCAAATCAATCTCATGTACTACTTGTGGTGCACGTGTGCTCTACGAACTGCTAATACCACATAGAATAGAGGAAGAAAATTCTACGCATGCCTGTCGCAGGAGTGCAACTTCTTTTTGTATGTTCATCACCTAAGCTTTAAAATTTATTTTACCGTAACTACAACAGAGACGTGTGTTTCTACATATTGTATTTCCTTGCAAAACAAATCTAGAAAGAACCTGAGATTAGATCTCAGATGACAATTTGAAACAAATTAAACAAATTGGGGGAAAATGCCTCTATTCAAACGAACATTTCTTCTATTATATTAGAATTTTTTATTCTGATATCTAATACTTTAGACGGACTTACCTTATATATATATATATATATTTTTTTTTTTTTTTTGAGAGAACTTACCTTATATTCAGTGTTGCAAAATGGGTATGAAATTATTCATTTCAATCTTCAACGCTGCATTTTCAGAGAAAGCTATATTCATTTGCTGGTGTGTTGGTGGGAGGATAACGTCAGGAATGGGAATGGCGGAAGAGGCTTTCAGTGTGCCAACGTTAACAGGTACTTTAGCATCTTTTTTTGATCCACCAGGCAACTTATTTCTTCCATATTTTCTTGCTGAAATTTGTTTAAACGATGGTGAGCTGATGGTAGATTTATGAAGAGGCTGAAGCTACCAACTGGGTTGGAACAAGTCCACAGATAATATATCTAGCGAGTGTGACACAAAAACACAAAAATCTAGCAAAGATGGTTGTGCAGAGACAACCAGGTAAAATGGGCAAACCCATGGAATTATGTTGGCAGATGTGCCTGAGATTAAGGGTCTTGCTGAATTAGGCAATTCGCTTGGTAATCCAATTATAACAAACTTGCAAGTAATCAATCATGAGGTGCTTCCAGTTTATATCCGATATCGCTTTTGTTCATGTAGTTTCAATTTAGCAATCACATCCCTTAGTTTATTAAATGTAGCACTAAGATCAAAAGCCACATTCAATTACGAAATATGATTTCAGATCCAATTGCATAATGACTTCCAAGTTGTTAGTTGGCTGCTTGGCTCATTGAGTGTCTTTCATTTGAGCAGGGTTAAGCTCAGCGATATGAACAATAAAATAAAGGGAAATTCTAATATACTTGTGGGTATCTCATACCCACATTTATAAAAGTGAGAACAAATTTTGTTGTCAAAGTTGTAATTTGAGTCCTACTTTGTGTAATCTTAGTTCTAATAATGGTAATTACACATCTTACGACATTTTACAAGTTTTTGAACAAATTCGTTGTCAATGTTGTAACCTTAGTTCTAATAATGGTAATTACACCTCTTACGACATTTTTACAAGTTTTTGAACAAATTCGTTGTCAATGTTGTAATTTTTGTTTAACTATATGTAAATAGTGTAATTACCATACTAGATATGAAATCCCGCGCCATGGTTCAAATACTTGTAAATTTTTGTTCAAATAGTTGTAAATGAGGGTATCTCATACCCACCAGTATACTAGCTCTAAAATAAAAACATAACATACCCACAGCATGGCGCGGGATTATGATCCCTCAGAACATATGTGTGTGTGTGTGTAGTAAGAAAATATCTGGCTTATGATCCCTCAGAACATATCCAAGAGCCAAGCATGCTCGGAGTCTTGCAAGACCCCGAACATTGCAACTGAAATCATCATGAGTGATGGTAATTTGGAGAATGCCCAACCTGTTTCCCACCACGATTCTTGTTAGGCAAATGTACCTGGTTCATGGTGTTGGTACTGGAACATTTCAGATGAGTCCTTGAAGATGAGACCGATCTCTTCCCTTCCCCTAGCCTGGCTCAAAACGGTCAGAAGTCACAGCTGCATTCTCAAACCACGTCTTCTTCTTTTCAATTTAGAGTTTTCTAAGAGAATCTCAAATTTTATCCTACATATATAATTTAGAATTAAAAAAAAATTTATTTAGATAGGATAACGGGTAAGCAGATGATCATTATTGAATATTCTGAAGCGTTTGATATATATATATGAATTGAGTGTTTCTCTTTAGTTTTCTTTTGGCTGTGGGTAGAACCGTACGTCTGGTGGTGGTTTGCCATTAATGTTGGGTTTGGTTGGACTCGATAAGGCTCCTAGTTGGTCAACTAGAACAAATTTTAGAGCAAAGCAGAACAAAGGAAAGTAACTGTTTTGAGGCAGTAGAAGTCATGTTGATTTTAACAAGGAATTCAATTGGGGAGCAGTGGTGTTGTTTGGAAAGATTAGTGGAGTACGTTCAAGTTTTGTTGAACGGGTGTACATGGTGGTGACTGGTAACTCATGAGTATGATTGCATATGATTCTAATGAAGTTTGAAATTGTCACGCCCCGAATTTTGAATAATTAAATTCAAATCCGAAACGCAATAACTTAACAAGCACAAGAAAAACACATAGAAATTTTTTTTCATTTAAATTAAGCAACAAAACGAACTGAGCTCACAATGTCAATACCGACTCGTTCTTTAGAGTCACATATTACATTACAAGAGTTTACAAATCAAACTGAATGACAATTCAATAAGTAAACACACCCACCACAACTCACTACACAGCGGAAGAATTAAAACTAAGATTACCCTTCGACGTCCATGCTACCGAACGTACCCCTTAGCTTCGACGACGATTAATAGATATTCTAACCTGCAAAATAAATGCTACACTAATAGTGCACCGGGTTAAACAAAACAATCCCAGTAAGCTTTTTAAGCCCGTATGAGTAAACTCAAATAAAGTGACTCACGTCACGCATGCTTATGATTCCTCAACTCGTGAGAAGATTACAGCAACAATACTTAATTTCACAAAATACATACTTTCACCATCTTAGTCTAACAAAACAATATGCAATTATAACAACAAAAATGTCAAGTTCAAATTAAACAATAACATGCTCAATACTTTTCAACCCAACTAAAAACCCACATGCTCTGTCTCTCAATTCATTTTCCAATCACTACAGATCACAACCCACAACTGTTGATAGGAGCATTTTAATGAGACATTTTAAATGTTATTTCCTCATATTTACTTAGTTATTTCATTAAATAAATCCTTCTTGTTTAGGAAAGTTTCCATCTTTAGAAAGTTTCTATTTTTAGTAATTTTAATAAAAGTTTCTATTTTCTAGGCACCTTGAAATAAATGGAGCTGAAATGAGCTGAAATAAAGAAATGGTGTTTCCTGGTCCGACTAGGAATCCCAGTCAACGCAGGAACCCTGATGAGGCTAGGAAACCTGAAGTCATTAGGAGACCACATGATGACATGGGAGATATTTTGGGAGATTAAATCTGATTTTTGCATGAGAAATCAAGGAGATTACGTTGAGAATATCAAGGGAGAATTTCAAGGAAGAAAAGGTTCAAAACAAGTCTAGATTCGTTCCTCAATTCCCTCAAGATATGTTGGCTGAAATTAGAGAATAAAATCTGCAATTTTAATGTGAAAATTAAGAGAAAATCAAGGGGAGGACATTAAGGATAAAGCCATGGAGAGATTAAAGGGAGAGAATGTCCAAAATGAGTCCGGATACATTGTCTAGGTTTATGCCTAGATATTTGGCTGAAAATGGTGAATAAAATCAGATTAAATCTTGGAAAAATCAGCAATAATATATTTGGAAACATTATGGATTTATTTTAGAGCTTTTTGATTGGTTGAGTGACATGGCAGAGCTGACGTGGCATTAATTCATTGGTTGGAGCGGTGTGGTGCAACCAGAAAATTCCTTAGAAATTAAATTCATGAAGCCTTACCTTCTCCTATATAAACCCCCCTATGCTACACCACAACACCTCTTCATTCAGAAAATTCTCTCCATAACGTCAAGCTTTCTCTCCATCCTCTAGTTTCAAGTCTTTGCATCTTCAAGCAAAGAGATGAAGAGAAGAAGAAGCCATGAAGCCTCCTAGCCGCCATCATCCACCTCGTGTCGTGAAGCTTTGGAGCCTTGCTTTCAAGATCCAAGACCAACGTCTCAAGGTTTCCACCATTCATCCTTCATGGTGTAATTCTATCTTATTCCTTGTAACCTTTTTGGTTTTCTTTATTTTGATTTCGTATGAACTTGATTTCTAGTTGACATAAACGTTAAGGGCAAAATTTAAAGCCTATTTATCTGTTTTGAAATAAAGTTTTGATTTCTATATGTTGATTTATATGTTGCTTATGTGAGATTGCTTGATTGATTTTGGATTATAGAAAACTTTTGCATGTTTGTGTTCTTTGGTGGCCAACTTAGGATATATGCATGTAATTGTAGCTAATTTAAGTAGTAAAGGCTTTGGACAAAAGTTGAAATCAATTAAGGAGGATTGCAAATAGGTGAACTTATTCATAACTAGGTTGTGCACTTTGGTTGACATCCTTTCTTTGTTCTTAATGCGTTGAATGTGTTCTTGATTAGCTAGCTTTCTAGACTATGATTGCATGTTCAATAGGATTGATTTAGGTGTTTTCACTTAGATCAATTATTCAAGGAAAGTAAAATATGGGAATCGTTTGCTTTCTAACGTTTCACATAGTCAACTTCTTTCTCATGACATAGAAGATCAACTATACGAATTGTAATTGGATTTCATTTATATGGATGTAGTTTTGATCTTTATTCCTTGCGTTCCACCCTTGTATATGTGTTTTTGTATTTTCATTATTTTATTTATTTTAATTTTTGAAATCCTAAGTTTAAAATCCCCCTTTTTGTTATTTGTATATATTTTTGTAAATATTATACTTTATACTTATTTTAATTCTTTATTTGTCCTACAATGACAGGTGTACCCTCAATCCCCGGAATAGAACGATCCCTACTTGCTTATACTACTAATGATATTTATAGAGTTAAATTATGTGCTTGCTTTGAGCGTATCAACTATACCCACAATAAGAATTAAGCAAAATCAGTAATCCTTGCATAGAAACTTAGTTCAGGAGATTACATTAAAACAAACAATACAAAAGGCAGTAATCCTTGCATATAACTTAGTTCAGGAGATTACATTAAAACAAACAATACAAAAGGCAGTAATCTCTGCATATAACTTAGTTCAAGAGATTACTTAAAATTCAACAATTAAAAGGAAAAGGAAAATCAATAAAGAAGTCAAAAAACTCACACTAAAGTCAATCATCACCCATCAACTTCAAATTAAAGTCGATAGTCCCCATCAACTTCAAATTAAAGTCGATAGTCGATGATCACTCATCAACTTCGACTAAAGTAGATGATCACCCATCAACTCCCAGTAAACACCAGATCCGAAAATCAGAAAACTGTCACCACAGTGACACCAGATCCGAAGATCAGAAACTGTCACCACCGTGACACCAGATCCGAAGATCAGAAAACACTTAAAACAAATCCCCCATCACTTAAATACCTTCCTCAAGGAAAACACACTTTTACACAATAAGCAACACATCATGATAATTGTATGCTCGTAAGAGAAATGCTCGAAATAACAATTCAATCAACTCTCAATCATTACTTCACCAATGTCACACCATCCAATATATATATATATATACGTAGTCATTCACGCAGGAATAACCACTAATACCAACTATAGTTTTATAAATTATACTTCTCGAAAATCATTTTATATCAAAACATTGTTTTAACTTACCCATGAACCGTTGTCGATCAAGTTCATTTATTTCAAAACAAATAATTTGTTTCGATAAATACGATTTTTCATGCTAACAATTAAATATACTAAATTAAAACATAACTACTTTATCAACCGAAACACCGTGAGATTTACACACCTCCAAATCCTGCTGCGTCTTTACACAAACCAAGACAAGCACAAAATCATCCAAACTCCACTCACACAATTCCGTCAATCACCTAATCACATCAAGGTCACACTCAATACAACACAAAGCACACAATTCACAAAACACAATTATACGACGATCCAACAGTCGGATCCTCATCCGAGACCATCCAACGTCTTCGGAACACTTCTACGATCAATAAATCAAAACTACAAGTCGATCGAACGGCCGAATCCTCATGGATCGAAAACCGAAACGAACCCTAACATGCTCATACGATCTCCAAAAATTACAAACTATATATCAAAATGCTCATATAGACGAGTAGATCGAAATCAGGAACAGAAACTGTCCCTGAGGTGGCCGGAAACCGCCGAAAAACACCACCACAGTGGCGGCACCGCCACTGGCCCAAAGTCGGAATTTGGCAAAACTCACAACATGAAAGTTCTTCATCTCAACTCCAATTGAAACATTCATAACTAGCAAAAAGTCTGAATCAAAGCCATTTGGCCAGAATTTACCTCACAAGTTTTGAAAACCGATGAACGCTAAATTCCCAATCTTCAAAATTCGATCACCACAGATCAAATAGCTGCAAGCCTTCTTGGGTGTAGTTTCTACTTCCTCTGGGCTAGAAAAGCCCCCAAAGAACTCGAGCTATAGTGCCCGGAGCTGGGAGAACCAAGGCCGGTGATTTGCAGCTCCACCGTGCAACTTCTTGGCCTTGTAGCGTCGTCTACGGTGCTTCCCACGACAAATCACAACCACAGACGTGTAGAGGGGACTGAGGAGAGCAGGATTCCCTTTGGAATCTAAGCAAAAGGTGGCCGGACGAGGAAGAAATCGGCTGGCGAAGGTGAGAAGGTGAAACTGAGCTCGGGACCGAAGAGAGAGAAAAGTTTCCCTTTTTGGAAACTTCAGATTTTTCTGATATTTTTGGATTTTTTTGCTATTTAACCAAAATGGAAACTTTTTCCGAAGGCCATAACTTCTTCATACGAACTCCGATTCTCACGTTCCGCATGTCCACGAACTCATATCGACGCACTTTACAACTTTCGTGAAGGAAGTTCTCACAGAATCTAAACGTATAAAAAGTCAAACTTCGTAACCCCCTGAAACGAGCACTTTGCATAATAATTCGTCCGAAAATAATTCCACTCCACCCTCGAACCACGAAATCGTACAAACGAACACCTTATTAATCCCAATAAACATTTAGGAATTAATAACAAATTTATGAGATCTTACAGAAATTAAGTGCTGAAGTGTGATTAATGTTTTGCACAGTTTGTTGTGCAAGTAAGTTGTCAACTTGATTATGACAAATGTGCACGTGATTATTGCACAATTTGTTTCTTTTCCTATGATGCACGGATAAGGCAATTTGGCCTCGTATCCCGTATCGATCTGGATACGGGTACTATACGGCTTGGATACGCGGACCCAGATTGGATACGGTTTGGATACGTCTGTATCCTTTGCGGATATGTAGTATGTAAATAAACCGGATACGCCGCTTGGTCGTTCACTTCTCTTCTCCTCTTCTTCGCAAGTCATAGACTACAGATCAATCAGACTTGTTCTTCTCTTCTCCTCTTCTTCGATTCACCTGGAGCTTGGAGGTTGGAGCTTCAATTAGGCTCGCTTCGTTACGTTCTCCCCTCTCTTCTTCTTACCCATATGAATTTGATTGCTTCTGTGATGGTACAAGTTCTTCGATTGGTTTTAAGGGTGTGATGCTTTCATGGGTTTGATGATAAAAGGATAAGGATGAAAGGATTTATCGGTTTGGTTTCTTTGATTTGACCAGAAAGGTCTGATGGTTTGGTAATATGGGTTTGATTGCTTCGATTTGACTAGAAAGGTCTGATGGTTCTGTTTTTATTTTTTTTATTTTTTTTTATGACAATCTGATGGTTCTGATGGTTTTATGGGTTTGATGCTAAAAGGATAAGGATATTTTAATACCTTGATAAAAAAATATTAGTTGTTGCCACTCATCACTAGTATGTTGGGAAGAAGATAAGTATAATATATATATATATATATATATATATATATATATTATTTAATTGACGTATCCTTCTCGTACCTGTATCCAACTATATTTAAGATTTTCCGTATCCACGTATCCGATCGTATCGTATCCAGATACTCGTACCCGTATCAGTGCTTCTTAGTTCTTTTCCAATTTTGAAGATGATGAGGGTGGTTCCAATACTCGGGGTATTTGGTTTGAAAGGTTTTATGGAAAGTGCTACGATGCTTTTGTTGAGAGGGTTGGGTTTCTTCTAATTGCCGACCTTTCTGAATGTTTCTTTGCCCTTTTATGGCTTGGGTGTAGCCGTGACTCTCTTGAAGGGGTTGGGTTGATTTTTGTTTTAGAGTCAGAGCAACGAATAAGTGCCTATTATGATGAACTTGGTTAATGAAATTGTGGAGTGGCAGTTATTGCTTACAGTTGAGAGCTTGAGATGGCTGCTTGTTTTGACTATGAGCTTGGTGGCTTTGTTTCATCCCTTCGACCAAAACAAAAAAAAAGCTTGGTGGCTTCGTTGGTACCAACAGTGGCAGAACTAGAGAATTATTTATGGAGGGGCCAAAAGAATAATAAATAATTATTTATAAAAAATACATAAAATATATTTATTATTTTCATTAAGAGCATAGATATTAAAGCATGTATTAATGTTTTCCATTTAAATTTGATTCCTTAACATGCATTTTTCCTTCTCGAAAGCACTAACTAATAGGTTGAAATCTCATACATCAAGGAATTTATTAGTATTTTCCTTTAACAAAGCATATAAAATAGAGTAATTTGGAATGTGGAAGGACCACAACATAATTATTTTTCAATTTTTCAATAAACTCCAGCCAATTATACATGACCACATCAGATTATAATATGTCTTGGAGGAGCCCGGGCCATTTCTGGCCCCAATGACGTTCCGCCTCTGGGTACCAATCTCACTGACTTGATGTCTTTGGTTGCGAGTAGTGTATGTTATGTGTTGCTAACTGCATCTACTCTACGTGGACATGGACATTTCTTATTTAACAGCGCTATCTCTACGTGCACCATCAATACAGTTGACGTGACATATATAAAGCTTAGTTTTATAATAAGGTCAAAGAGTGAAAGTTATCTGTCAAGGATCCTGATTATAAACCTACTTGACAACGACAATGGCAGTTAATTTTGATGGTAGAAGAGAAGGAAAGTTTAGGTTGCGCTATTTCTAAAATGTATTTTCCGAATTCAAATTTGAAGTTGGCGTATATGTTGCTTTTGCCAAGATCAAAAGTATTCAACTATTGGCATAGTAAAGCTTGCATGCATTATTTAAAAACCTCACGTAAATTCAAATTATTCATACGTGTATATTATATATATACATAGAGGTTTGATTTAGATATAACTATGAAATTATTGACAAGATGTTACCATTTGCCAAAAAAAAAATTGACGAGAATTGTGAAGGAAAGGAATTAATCCTGCCGACTTTATTCTGATTCACATACTGTATACTGTATACAAATCTTTGATACACTTAACACAACTTGTAAATACTGTAAGAATAATTAATGTATACGATGACAAAGAATTGAGAAAGAAACTGTACCTAACTGCCTATGCGGCCATACCTATCTCTCTTAACTTCTAGTAATATCTTAATTACTGAATCTTGACCCAAATACCCTTACTTGGAATCTGCTGATGAACCACATATACAAGATAATATCCGGACGGTGCAAGATTACCGGAAGCCGGCGTCGTTACCTGAACTTCAAACATCAAGTTCCCCACTGCTCTAACATTCTCGGAAGCAAGAACCACTAGCCTCTGGTTCATCGCGAACGAATGCGTAGTAAATGAAGGTGACACCATCGTAACAGACACCGAGTTCAGTTGTATTCTCCCCGTTATCGAAAATCGAACGGCTAGCTTCTGTCCATAACCAACCGTAACTTGGGACTGAGGCGAATAAATGCTCGGACGTATACTTGCAAATTGCGAGTCCAAGTAATTAGGGGAGAATGCTTCTAGAGCAAGTTCGGTTGGGAATAGCACGTTTGAGAACTCGTAACGAATATGAGGGTTACTACCTCCAACAAGTACCCTTCCATCACGTAGCAGTATTGCAGTGGAGTGGTACATGCGTGGTATGGTGCTCGGATTTTGTTTCTCGAACCGTGACCCGACTGCATTATCGGACTTGTAAACAACCGGGTTCAGTACCGGGTTCCGCCCGAGCTGCCACCCCGCGGTACCTGATCCGGCACCGTTGATAATTAAAACGTCACCGTTGGCTAGTAACGTCATGTCACCCATGACTCTGGCTAGAGGCATGTTTTCCACAACCCATTGCGGGTTCGGGTCGGTTATCATGATCCGAGCGCATGTCTTCAATGCTGGCAGGAAAGTCCCACTTTCGGCCTTAACATAAGAGCCTTTGGGAGCTCCACCGCAAACCAGAACCTCAGCTGCCACAACCTGACCTTTAGAAGTCTTGAGAGGTAGCAACACCGCTGAACCAGTGCTCGGATACGACCTCGGGTCTCCACCGGGTATTGTGGGGTACGTCTTCACTATTTTACCAGCAACATAGTCGTACAATATAGCTCTATTGTTGGCAAAGATAAAAAGATTGCCGTCAAAATTGAGAAAGACAAAAGGGTAGAGATTATTCTCTATGGCATCGCCATCACTTGTCTCAACAAGAAAAGGTAAACTGTGCGCGTTCATTGAGCCTCCACTTTTGGGGTAAAACTCGTAGTTGAACTGCCACCGTCCGCCTATGATTATCTGGCGTCCATCTGGAAGAATATGATTGGTGGCGTACCATCTCCGGTTGACTAACCCGAACTCAATCTCTTTCCAGTCACAAGTAGGACACGGATCAAAAACCCGCACTCTTCTGTCTCCGTCGTTGAAACCTCCCGTCTGGACTAGACTTCCGCTGGGGTTTACTGACCCCGAGGAGCACCACACGTCGGAGTACACAAACAGAGGACGGACTTTGTTGGACGCCACGTCGTACTCGGCGGAGTGGGCCGTGCAGTCGACTTTAAGCTCCGTATCGTGGGGGTTGTTGCGGCAGACGCCGTTGGGGAGGGGGAGGTTGGATTTTCCGAAGTCGGTGCGGTCGAACATGACGACACAGTCGTTGTGGAGGAGCTGCATGTGCATGGCGGAAATGCCGACGCTTTTCACTAGCAGCTGCCATTTGCCGCCGCCGGCGTGGGTCAGGGAGAAGAAAAAAGTGCATATGAACAGGAATGAGAGAATGAGATGTGGAGTTGGGCATGTCTTCATAATGGGGGGATCCGATTTGATTCTCTACTTGGCTTGTTCGTGTTGTTGGTCTCAGAATAATGGGTCTATCTATGAAGCTTTGCGGCCTTCTACTTTGCTGTGTGTCTGACATTGTCGCCTTTATATAGTAGTGAGCTTGTGATCTGGGACTCTGGGAGAGACAATTACACAGAGAAAAGATCGAGCCATCCACATGCATGCATATATATATATATATATATATATATATATATATATATATACAGATCCTATCTAGAGCGGAGCTCCGCTTTGAAAATTAACGTGTGAAGTTCTAGTTTTAGGTCACTTTTCGGTCGCATATCCACATCTCGACCATTCAGTTTTTAAGTACTAGTGTATAGATCATCTCTGCAAATTTTCAGCCAAATTGATGATCGTTAAGGCATTGATAACTTCCTTAAAGCTAGTACGGTTCAGGTTGACAGATTCAGTCCGTCAATTGGTTTAAGCGAGTTAGATACCTTAACGATCATCAATTTGGCTGAAAATTTGCAGAGATGATCTATACACTAGTACCTAAAAACTGAACGGTCAAGATGTGGATATGCGACCGAAAAGTGACCCAAAACTTGAACTTCACAAGTTAATTTCAAAGCGGAGCTCCGCTCTGGATAGGATCTGTATATATATATATATGTAAACGTGTGGGACCGGTTTGGTCAAAACGACAGACCGTTGTTTTGTTTCGGTTTGAAAATATAATGACCTTGTTCTGGATTTGTAAATGCAAATATAAATTCCAGTAGGAATGCTAGCTAGGCTTAGCTGCTTTATATTCGATCATCAGTTTTGTTTTTATTTTTTCTTGTACAGGTGATGATATTTATTTCGTTTTTTTTTTTCTGGTTGGTAAATGAGGAAATGGTCATTACTATTGATTCTTGAACGAGTGCATTCATACCAACTCATTTTCCGGCACCGGCCAAAGAAAGTTAAGAAACCTAAAACAATCGAGATTGTGAAATGCGATCGAAAAGTGAGTCTCATAAAGTAACCATTAAAATGACCAAAAAAAATATCTCACTAAAAATCTAAAATGGCCACACATATATATATATATAGCCATTTTAGATTTTTAGTGGGATCTTTTATATATATATATATATATATATAAAAGACTTCTGATTCTGAAATTTGAATAACCCAAAATACTATAGATCTTTCGATCTGCATTATATCCTCTGTGATATGGAGACGTTGTACTTTTACATATGTGAAGGGCTTTAGCAGAGAGCCATCGAGAGCCATTTCCAGAAGAAGGATCGAGTAGTTCTGTACTTCTATATGTGGACCTCATCGACGTAACATTATTGATAGAGATCTTCATGCAAACTCTGAAAGGCTGAAAGCTTTCTGAAACTAGCTTGAACGTAAGAAAGAAGCTAGCTTCAACTGAAACACTCAACCTATATATCTATCACAATCATTTGTTTTTTCCTCGCAGTCGTTATCTTTCTACTGGTTAGGCGGTGAAGCTTTTACTTCTTGAACATCTCGATCTAATGTGCCGTCAGAAACGTTTATGTGTGTACGTTATTAGCGATTGCATTTTGTTGGTAATCATGAATTATTTTTGTGTCTTAATTGATTTCGATCTTACTGCATATTGTTATGGTATAATATGGACTTTTGGACCAGAAATAATGAAATATTCTTCTGTTATGGTTTTTTTTTTCTTGGATAATTCATAGGTAACCCTTGGGTCACCTTTATTTAGGGTTGTCAATGGGTCGTGTCGGGTCAGGGTATTTGTCGTGTCGCAAGATATAAACTCAAACCTAACCCATTTAATAATCGTGTCAAAAATTTAAACACAAACCCAACCTATTTATTAATAACAAATTACACATAAGTTATTGACAAAAAATATCTTAATAAATACATCATCTAAAGATTGAATTAAACATATAAGGACTAAATCTTACAAATAAGGATAATGTGCTCTCCACTTGCCACATGTCATGATTTAATTTACTTTTTTTACCCTTAACTACTTCTTTTGACATCTAAACCCTTTATGAGGATCAAATCTTACAAATAAGGACAATCTGCTCTCCACTTACCACATGTCATGAGTTAATTTAGTTTTTTACCCTTAAATACTTCTTTTTTTTTCCTGAGAAGAATAATCTTTTTATGTTACTTTTTTTTTTCCCTTGAGAATAACCCATTTATGTTACTTCACAAAACCTTACTCTCCTATTACTCTAATTTCATCATCTAATCCTGCTACTGCACTTATCCAATCCTGCTACTGCACTCATACTTGTCCAGTTATGTTATTGCACTCGTCATTGCCTAATCTTGTTACTACACTCGTCCAATCCTGCTACTGTACTCGCTGTATTCATACTCGTCCAGTTCTGCTACTGCCCTCGTACTTGTGTTCTGCTACTGCACTAGTCATTGCCTAATCCTGCTACTGCACTTGTCCAATCCTGCTACTGCTCTCATAATGAAATTTCTTTAGTTCTTCTACTCTTACTTTAAAAATTAAAATTAAAATTAAAATAAGTAACAAAAAATATGTCTAGGCATTTTGCTAGTTGTAGCCAAGCAACGACACAGAAAACCAAAGCAACAATATGGAAAATGAAAAATTGCAAGTAAACAATAGTAGAGTGAATTCTAAAGTAGCTACACTTGCGACCAACAGTACCGTGGTTAACAAGCAATTAAATACTTCGTTTACCTTGAGTGGTGTACTGAAAGGCTTCTGGATTGTACTGTAAAACTTCATCGTGAAGATTCATAGGTTGGATATAGCCATATTGAACTGCTGCAGTATCATCCCTCAGCTTCCTAACACTATACCATATATATTAGCAATAATTAACAAACAGAAAACTAAAAACAAATGCTACTATACAGAAAACCTACTTAAATCCAAAATTCGGTAAATTCAAAGGTGATAGAAACAATCAAATAGGTGAAATTTCAAATCGTTACTGCAATTTCAAGATGTTGCATTCAAATGTCAAAGCTAAATCTGGAAATCAAAACTGCTGCTCAGAACAAATAGCACACTTACAAGCAAGAGACTTCAGTAGCACGAAGCAGATTAGCAATCCTACTAGCCTGAGCGGCGTCGTAGTAATTCAACCTCGCAGTGCTCCGACTCGGCTCATCGAACAACCAGAGGTCCTGATCGGAGGCACCGCAGAACATCGGAAGGGAAGGCAGAGGCATGCAAGGAACGACTGTAGTATTAGAGAGCTGGATGCCTTAGTGGCTCCCACCGGAGCTGAAGCTCGAACTGACCGGTTTGCTCATCGGTAGGTTCACTGGCATGGCTCAGTCCCTAGTCGTATTCGTCAGAAAATTCCCAGAAAGCTCACCCGAAAGCTTGAGACTTCCGGCTTCGATTCAACTTCATCCGAGCTTCTCTGTGAAAACCCGAACCATAGACGTGGTCGAGACACCGAGACCATTCGAACGTTGGTGGTCGGCCTCCGCATCACCGCCGGAATTTGTAGAAAACCTGTCGAGATACTCAAAACCCATTTAATAAATAGGTCATGTTTTGTTAGACAAAATGACTCATTTAAGCGTTAACAATGAGACCCATTTAACTAAAAATGCACAAATTGATTAAATTCACTAAAAACTCCACAAGACAAAAAATATAAATAATTATATATAATTCATGAATAATTAAATCCAATAATTAAAAAGAGAAATATTTCAAATTGTCTAATCCTATGATCAAATACTCCGAACGTCCAAAATTTCAAGAAGAAACATATATAGCACAATCGGGTTATACGGGTTCACTTCGTGTTTGCGGGTTGACCTGTGGCCGACCAATTTATTAAATGGGTCATGACGGGTTGACCAATCACCAACCCGCTTTTTAATCGTGCGGGTTCAACCAGCTTTATTTCGTGCGGGTTTTGAGTCGTGTTATCGGGTCGTATCGGAATTGACAACCCTACCTCTATTATCGATTAACATATTTTTACTTAATAAATATATCATCCAACGGTTAATATATTAAATTAGCCTTTACAGTTCATTTATGTAAAAAATCAATCAAATCAGAAATTGTTTAATTATCAATCAAACAAATGGATGGTTCTAACAATACTTACTTCTATTGTGATGAACCGTCTATGTATTTTATAGAAATGAATTACTAAAAGGTTTTCAATTTGATTTATTTTTTACATAGCTTATCTTTGTATGATGTTAGGCAACATGAATGGTTGGATTAGAAAATTATAAAGAATAAATGATGAAGATGCTCATTAACCCCAGGGGTAAATCTAATAATTGTCCTTTTTTTTTAATAGACTAATAACTAAAAAATTAGCATAGAAAAGAAACATCGTGGTGGAGCGCTGTTTGAGCGAGGCAATAGATTCTTGGGGGCTTGTCTGGCTGCCCCCCGTGTCAACGATGGTACTATGCCTCGTCGGTGCGTGGTGGGTGCGGCAGGACGGGCTTCAATTTCTTTGGATTTTCTGGCTTTCTCAAGGTGGGAGATGCTGCACAAGTCTGAACGTTTCTGAAAGTGGTTGGCTCTCACATCTGATGACGGCGTCGATGGGAAGGTGGACTCAATTGCGCCGCCTCGTTCTAAGCAGATGTCTGGGTGGAAGATCGTGTCTTCTGGCCTCCGATCGCGCCGCTTTAGTCTCTGCATCGAGGCATATTGTTTCATCAGTGCGGCAGCGAGTCCTACATGGATCTGGCCCAATGGGATCGAGTGGTAATGGTGACCGACCTCTTCTCGACGGTGGAGACATGGGCTGGTGGATGAGGGTTGATCGCAGGTGTTTGGAGAGGAAGTGGAACCCATGGATTGGCTACTGGATAGAGTGGCGGTCTGTGATTGATGCTAGGGAACCTATGTGGGTTGGTTTCAGATCGGTGATGGTTGTTGTTGAAGGTTTGATGTTGGCCGATTGTAGAAGTGAAGCAGGTTGTGGCGGTTTCTTTTCATGTTTTATTAGGGTTTTCTTATTTGGTTTAGTTTTTTGGTGTAGTCTAATAAGTCCCTACTTTATCGAGCTAGGGTATTGGGGTCTTGGTATGGTAGTTGTGTCTGTTCATTCCTAGGGCCTCAATTTACTATTAGTACTTTTTTGTAGTCAAAGTAATGGGGAAAAGCTCTTACACATGGTGTGGCAGTTTTGGGTCATGGTGTTGAAGGGAGTAATATATTTTTGTCTTGAGGTTGGCTATGAGGAGGTACTTTTACTCTTGGGACAGTATGGATGAGGTGCCATTGATATGGCGTTATTTCCGGGGACTACATGTTTTTCTCTCGGTGTTTTCTTGTTGTCAATGTGGTAGTGACTTGCTCTTGCACGTGATCTGGATGGTTTGGGACACGGTGTTGATGAAGGGAAGTGGCGGTTTGTAATGTTGGCTGCAAGGATTTATCGTGACTCTCGGAAGTGGTCTTATATTGTAGCCCGAATTGAGGGGCTATTAGTTTGGTTAGAGGTTAGGCCCATTCAGCTCATAGATGTCACTGTGGTTGACAGACTCGTTTTTTAGGGAGGAGAGTGGGGAACTTATGTCCACCACCGGTCATTCCCAACTTATGTAATCTTGTTATTTTGAAATAAAAAGTTTTTCATTCTGAAAAAAAAAAAAATTGTCCTGGTTTATATTAGATGTGTTTTATCTACTTGATTTAAGAATGTTGAACCTAAGTACCTAACTGCTAATCGTTAGGTCATACCAATAGTCTGTCGGGTAGTTCCTTGAGCCCAAGATTCCCAACCCTAGCCTACAAAAAAGGGATGAGTGCAATTGATTTATTAGAACACATTCAAGTCGAGAAAATCTTGTAATCTAGCAATGTGGTTAAGGTTTTCAATTCGAAGTATATATAAACACCTACAGTTAAAGTTTGCAATTGTTTGTGTGTATACGTTTGTGATTAGGATTTTTAATTCCACGAATAAGTACATGTGATCAGGGTTTTTAATTGTTGGTGTGTATAGGTATGAAATTAGGGTTTTCAATCCTGTATATAGACACTTGTAGCGGATTTTTAATTGTCTGAGCGTATGCGTTTATATAATTAATTATGATACACTTATATAGTTTAATTATCTGCGCGTGTACGTCATTGCTCACAAGATTTTCAATTCTTGTCAGCCTAACTCAGTCACTATATATTTTACAATGTGACTAATCACGTATAAAATGTTTAAAATTTCAGAAATTAAGGAACATGTGTTTATTACTCGAATGATTCATGAGAATTTCTGAAGGGGATGTAAGACAAATAGCAGAAGACAAGAATTAACTTAGGATATATTCAAAAAGGACGTATTAATTAGTATGAAAATTATGATTCAATCAAGTAGCTTGCTGATCCATCACTACTAATTAACAGAATTGAAAACGACTTCGAAGCCGACTCATTACAACATGCATTAATCTAAAACTTGTCATTTCCATACACCACGCCACAAGTTTGATTGCCTTAATTAATTAGTTGCTTAATATGTTAGGCATCTGTGGCTTTCATATTCCAAAACCTCGAGCTTGGTTTTGCTCAAGCAGTTGGTGCATCCTGGCCTCATTTATGTTTGCCCATTTTGGCATTATTGCTTGTATACGAAGGGATCAGAATTGCTTGGAGATCGTTTATATTATGCAAAGATGAATAGTGCATGTTAGTTCAATTTACGTCCCTTTCGGGGCTGACGAACTGGAAAGAAAAACACATTCTACACCAACGGGCGCTTTAGGTCTTTTTTAACAAAGCATCTGTTTGAACCTAAAATTAACATTTTTTTTCCCGACAACGGAGGCTCGAAGAAATCCGGGCCAGTCTCCGTGGCCCAAGCAGTTTATTTTCGATAAGCTCGGAATATATTGTTTAGAGACTAAATAAAGCCTACTTGGAGATCAAGTCGTGATCTTATTGATTTACTAGTGATTATTTGATAATTAATGGTGGTTTACTTGGTTACGAGGACGGAGCATATTTGATTATTTGACAAAAGATTTAGCATTAAGCACCAATATATGTGCAAGTATTCAAGTCTTCCAGGCAATTAAGGAGTGTGCAATGGACGCAAACAAGTTTGGGAAGGAATCAACCACCTTAATCAAGCGATTATCAAGGGAGATATATAATATAGTTGCCCATGCAATTAAGGTCTTTGATGGTTCAAGTAAGGAAGGTTCCCATGCAATTAAACATGACAAAGTGCTTTGCTTCTCTACCTATATTCAACAGACTCATGCAATTAAGTACTATATATGGTGGGCCATCATCCTTTGCTACCAACAGAATGCAAGCAATTAAGTTTGCCTACATATATGGCAATTAAGAAGCATGGTGGACGTACAACAGCTTGGTCAGAAGCATGCAATCACCTTGCTGGCAATCATCAAGGATTATTATATGGTATATATAATCTTGTGGTATATATATAATTGCTCATGCATGGCAGAAGATCAATTAAGGAGGTTATCATCTTTAATTGCATGGACATACAAGTGCTCGCGAAGTCGCGACGATATATTTGCAATTAATGCAAATCAAACAGTTCGCATCCGAGATAATTACGTCCAGGACTCCAAAAGGTAATTAAGCTTGCCTAAAAGATTGCTACGACAAAGTTAATCTTTTATTGCCTACGATAGTTATCAAAACTATTAAAGAGTTTTGATTTGATTCAAGGCCAATAACTGTGGCCTAAAATATAGTATTTCATTCATATTTGGAAAGTGAATCTACAAGCAGCCTATATATAGAGGCTAAAGACGATATAGAAAAGGACCTCTCTCGAATCAATCAATCCTAGCGATTACAAAGCCTCCCCGGAGCAAACCTTCAACCATGTTGAAACCCGGCGACCGTACTCTCAGTCCTAGTCTGTCCGAGCCGACTGTCAGTTCTACTGCCACAGATACTACCAGCGAAGCAAGGGTAACGCCCTCACAACCCAGCGAAGCTAAAGATACGCTTTAGCAAATCCGTGCTTTCTCAGAACTTCTCAGTGATTGCTCTGCTCAACCTACAACGTTGAGTATCGATTTGGTGACCGAAGAGATCACACCCAAAGTCCTTATCCGTAAGGTAAAATTCCTTTCCCGAAAGGCTAGAAAAGAACCCTGTGGCGAGGTTGGTGCTCTCCTCGTCCACAGCGCTTGAAGAAGAAATCAGGTCAAGGGACTATCCCGACGACTGCACCCCACGGTGCTGGCACGCCTGCGCAATCACACGCTCAAAATAGACGGTTTGGACACTAGCTGGTTTTGGAGCCAAACAGCATCTGCGATAAGTACGTAAAGCATATTTACTAGATCCATCTTAGGGTTTGATTACGGGGACTTCCAAGATTAATCTTCAGATGGGGATAATGCAAATTAACAATTTCATTAAAAACGTAACAAAATTAGACTGAGGCGTGCTTTGTCCATAGTGAATATTATAATTAGTACTAAACGAATTCATGTTTCAGGAGGCTGAATCAGTGTGTGTTGGTACAAGTTTTTTTTTTTGTCATATTGGCATTCCCATACAAAAATGATATGTTGTTTTACAAATGTTGTTAAGGGAAAATATCTTGGTTCAATGCTTATTTATTTAGAAAAGATATTCCCTTGGTTGTTAACGTGGTGTATTGTAATCCTAAGTCTTCTAGGATTTGATATTTTATTTGGTCAATGTTTAATCACCAAGATATTTTCCTATTAGAAGTCTATTAGGGTTGGCGTTGCTTCTTCACATATATATAGGATGCAAACTACATGTGCAGCCAACTCGGAGGAACGCAAGAATAATTGAGAGTCTTGCTTGATATTGTGTGGTGATAAAAATCCTAAACACTTGTTCCTTGGTTAAGTGTTATAGGTCAGTTGTTCATGCGTATGGAGTTACTTGTGATCTGAAGAGTTGCTGTGAAGCAAGAAAATGAAAAATCGAAGAACAATCAAGTGAAGAAGGAGTTCGAGATTGAAGACAAACTGCATATTAGTTTTGTCTATTCATTGTAGCAGCGCTAGTGCTATTTGAAGTTGTAAAGAACATATCCTTCATCATAATTCAATTGTTCTTATTTTTGGGTTCTCAAGAGTAAGAGCCCCGCAGTGTTTTTAATCTCATATTTGAGATTTTCACTGCGTAACCAAAAATCTAGAGTTTGATTCGTTTTCTCTGATTTATGCCCAGTAGGGATTGATCTATATACTGCAATCCCCATTTTCCAGAAAACGTATTATGTCCTTGTATTTTCATTTGGCATCAGAGCAGGCTCTAAAGGTTTTTAGTTGATCCATGGTTAAGGATGGAATGTGAATATAACAGACCCTCCAGTTCGATAAATTGTCCTCCTTTGTTTGATGGTGAAGATTATTCACAATGGAAGATCATGATGAGGGCTTTTCTCTACTCTCAAGATGAAAATATGTGGAATATAGTTGAGAATGGATGGGAAACACCCAACCAAGGTAGAAGAATCAAAGAAAGTAGAAGGGTCCTATGCAAGGGTTCTTAAACCTAGAAAGGAATGGACAGAAGAGGAAGTTCATGATAGAACTTGTGACTTTACGGCAAGTAATTCACTATTCACAGCTTTGTCCAAGAAGGAGAGGATGAGAATTAGCCACTGTAACACAGCCAAACAAGCTTGGGATCTACTTCAGGTTACTTATGAGGGAAACAAGAAGGTTAGAGGTCAGAAGCTTCAAAGACTCTTATTGGAATTTGAGAACATGACCATGGGGGAAGAAGAATCAATTGATGATTTTCATGCTCGACTTCTCAATGTGACAAACCAATGCCGTATCCTTGATGATCCTTTTGAGGAGCACCGAACAGTCAAGAAATTTCTCAGGGCTCTTCCTTCAAAATTTCAAGCCAAACAAATTGCCATAGAGGAGACTCAAGACCTGGACACCTATTCTCTTGACGAACTGATAGGTAATCTCAAAACCTTTGAGATGAGGATCAAGCAAGAGAAAAAGGTAAAAAATATTGCTTTCTCTTCTGTTAAAAAGAAAGATGATGTTGATGATGATTATGTGGATTTATCGTTGTTGACAAAAGAGTTCAAAAATTTTCTGAAAAACAAAAACTCCTTTGGAAACTCTTCAAAAAAATTTCCTAATAAACCTAAATTCTTTGAGTGTGGTGGAATTGGACATCTTGCTGTCGATTGTGGCAACAAGAAGTATAATTCACGTGGTAACAAGGCTTTAAAGACCACATGGAGTGATAGTGATGAAGAGGTAAATCTTGCTCTTACTTCCTCTTTTAATTCTGATTTAGAAGATGACACTTTTGATGAAGAAACAAATGTAAAATGCAAGCAATTGTATAATGCCTCAAGAATTGTTCTTAAGAAAAATAATAAAATTGAAGAGGAAATTCGAATTCTTAATGGGTGAGAAAGAGAAGATTGAGAAAAGATTTGAAATATCCTTGAAAGAATGGGAAGATGAGCGTACTGACCTTGTTGCTAAGATAAATGTTTTGCAGGGTAAGGTCAAGTCTCAAAATTGGGACAAGGAGCATGATGAGATTACTAACAAAATCAAATTTTTGCAGGTTGAAATTAAGGCTCAATCATCCTTAAATGTGTCTCTAACCCTTGAGAATGAGAAATTGCAGGAAGAATTATTGAGGGTCAAGGAAAGCTTTAACAAATTCTCCATTGGATCTGAAAAAGTCTCTAAGATGATGGGAATTGGCAAAGCCCGTGGCAATAAAGAAGGATTAGGATATAATGGTGAATCCTGCAAACCAGTGGCTTTTGTAAAAAGTAAGGGAGGTGAGAGTTCTTCAAGTCAGTCACAAAGTTCTTGTGAAAATGGGTCTGGTTCCAAGTTGCTTGCAAAATCAGAACCACGTGTGGCTCACCAAACACTTCAGAAAAGCTCCTAGATAAGTCCTGACAAACTTTGTCAGCCCAGGTATATTCACAACTCCAAAAACTTTGTTCGTACTTGTCATTATTGTGGAAAATTAGGACACATACGTCCTAGGTGCAATATGCTTCGCAGGGTTACTCAAAATCAAAGGAAAACGATGGGTATTAACACACCTACCTCGTTGCAAGCTGAGTTGAAAGAGGGTCTGAATCTGATCGCCAGGATTGCAAAGCTGGCTTCAATCCCCGTGGATCTGGAAACAAAAACGAAGCAGAAGCAAATATGGATTAAAAAAGGTTCAAATAATCGTTTTTGTACTCATATGGATAATCTTGATAATATGCTTGAGAATGCTTTTGTTCCTACTGATCACAAATTGGCTAATTCGTTTAGTAGGCCTTTAGACATAAATCAATTTGAATCACTTAGAAGCACCGTTGGTGGATGCTCTACGTATTGATACTCTCACTTCATTTGATCCATTTTGCATGCATTCATTGTGTATGTTTTCATGATAGTATAGGTGCATTTTCTTTACGTTTCTGCATTGTTAGGTTCAGTTTCTGGAAATTCAGGATTGAAAAATAGTGGTTTATAACCTCGAGTGTCTGACAGATTATTTTGAACTTAGATTGACAAGAGCCATACTCTTTTCTTTAAATGTGTGTGCAATAAGGTGCCTAGCACGTTTTGAACTTGTACTTATGTCACTTTGTAATTGTGAGCTTGAACAACATATTCTCTACAATCTTGAAACCTCACATACACACATACTCTAAGTGGTGGTAAGTCTTAATTGATGGTTGGCTTGTTCTCATTGCTCATGTACGAAATTACTCTTGTTGGTTGCTCCTTGAAATAAATTTAAAAAAAAAAAATGTGTCGTTGGTTGTTGGTTAATGGAGCATGGCCAAGCTATTCCCAAAGTAAACAGGCCTCGGTTGTGACGAACGATATGAGGATTGGGAAGAAACGGGAATAGTTTGGTCACCCCGGTGGATTGTGAAACTATTGACTCGAGTAGATGTGCTCTTTGGGATGTCCTTGTTACATCTAGTACTCTAAAGTCATCTGACTTGGGAGCTGCTAGCATAATACTCGTTACATGGGTCGTAGTCTTCTTGAGCAAAAATGTTACTTTGTGTGCGAGGCAAAAAGAAAAAATTAAAACTCATGCCCACATGGTGTTATAAGGGGGAATAAAGTTTATGTGCTTAAATGTGTTTCGTATGTGAGCCTTGCTTTTCAGGTTTCCACAAATATTACACACCCCATCTTGAGATATGTTCACTCTTCACAACAAGAGGTATAGAATACTCGATCACCCTCTATCTTACCTTGTGATTGTCGGAATAAATTCACTCGTGTGAACTTATTTTGTTCCACTCTTGTTTATGGTTAAGTGGTATTGCACTTGTTGGAAAAACTATGCGAATTCAATCTGTTCTTAGCATTTGGATACAAACCCACTCATTGTGTGTTTGCATTTCATTCTTGCATATTTCATAACATGATCATACTTAGGGTGAGTATTAATACTTGGATTATCTTCCTCTGATTGTTTCACCTTGGGCTAGAGTCTACTAAGGAACATCTCTTTGTGCTACCGCTATATAAGTTGCCATTGTCATTCCTATTCAAAAAGGGGAGAAATATGATGTTAAATGTGTTGTGTGATCTGTTGGATTTACATGCTTTGTTTACTCAGTGGTAACATTATTCTATCTTGTGTATTTTCACACTGTGTGTGTGGTAAGTGTTTCAGGATTGACAGGTGTGTTCACAAGTGAAAGTTCTCAAGTACCTGTTGAGGGGGAGCTTTCATTCGGTAAAATTGTTTTGTATAGGAATGCCAAAGGGGGAGATTGTTGGTACAAGTTTTTTTTTTGTCATATTGGCATTCCCATACAAAAATGATATGTTGTTTTACAAATGTTGTTAAGGGAAAGTATCTTGGTTCAATGCTTATTTATTTAGAAAAGATATTCCCTTGGTTGTTAACGTGGTGTATTGTAATCCTAAGTCTTCTAGGATTTGATATTTTATTTGGTCAATGTTTAATCACCAAGATACTTTCCTATTAGAAGTCTATTAGGGTTGGCGTTGCTTCTTCACATATATATAGGATGCAAACTACATGTGCAGCCAACTCGCAGGAACGCAAGAATAATTGAGAGTCTTGCTTGATATTGTGTGGTGATAAAAATCCTAAACACTTGTTCCTTGGTTAAGTGTTATAGGTCAGTTGTTCATGCGTATGGAGTTACTTGTGATCTGAAGAGTCTTGCTTGAGATTGTGTGGTGATAAAAATCCTAAACACTTGTTCCTTGGTTAAGTGTTATAGGTCAGTTGCTCATGCGTATGGAGTTACTTGTGATCTGAAGCGTTGCTGTGAAGCAAGAAAAGGAAAAATCGAAGAACAATCAAGTGAAGAAGGAGTTCGAGATTGAAGACAAACTGCATATTAGTTTTGTCTATTCATTGTAGCCGCGCTAGTGCTATTTGAAGTTGTAAAGAACATATCCTTCATCATAATTCAATTGTTCTTATTTTTGGGTTCTTAAGAGTAAGAGCCTCGCAGCGTTTTTAATCTCATATTTGAGATTTTCACTGCGTAACCAAAAATCTGGAGTTTGGTTCGTTTTCTCTGATTTCTGCCCAATAGGGATTGATCCGTATACTGCAATCACCATTTTCCAGAAAACGTATTCTGTCCTTGTATTTTCAGTGTGTTCTATCTTTGATCTTGTTGGTGAGTCACATCAATATTTTCAAATCAGTTTACAATTTATATCTCTTTTTCTTTCTGATCTTATTCTTGCAATCATGAACAGTCGATCTGGCTAATTATGTCAACTTTTTGAGGCATGGAAATAAAACCCGCACGTCTTCTGGATATTATATACAGTATATATAACTTATGCAGATCGATCTATACAGTATATATAACTCTTCTGCAGATCGATCAATTTAATACAGTATATATATGGGATTATTTTACACATGCATATTGATAGGCGATCTATGACATGCATTATTAGTCCATGATCGACTTCGTCTCATTATTCTTTGTTTAATGACTTCATCAGTAGCTACCTACCTCTTTCAATTTTTTGCTAATCATTGTTCTTGTTGGTGTCGTGGTATTCTAAATCATACGTGCAAGTCAAAAACATATGATTCATGAACCTAGAAGCCCAGGGCATTTGACCATTATTTGGATGAGGAAAGTACAAACCAATGTTGAAACGAAATAGCTAAAGAGTACTGCAAGAAACTAATATGTATTTTTATATGAGGATTGGAGGAACCCAGAAACGTTTGGTTTCTTAATTTCAAATATAGATGCAACACGTTTCCTAGATGATAAAGCTTAATTATCTTTCTACTCAATTTGATCCAGTTAATTATTATATAACATCTCGATCAAGTGCATCATTTTCACAAAATTTACAAGTTAAAAATTTTCCATAAAACCAAAAGAAATTAAGAAATTAAAGAAAAGTCTGTTGAAGGAAAATCAAGTTTAGTGTGCCTTATCAAACTAGGAATAGGAATAGGAGAGAAGGTTCTAGATTTCCCAATCCTACACGGATTGGTATTCCTTGTAACATTAGATTATGCACTTTGTAATCCCTATATATAGGGCTCCTATTCTCTATAATGAAACACACTTCTCTCATCAATCTCTCTCAATACCAATATACTTAAACACGTTATCAGCACGACTCTAGCCACAAAGCAAAAACCAAAATCTGCCGAAGCCACCTAGCCCGAGCTAGCCGAGCCCCCACCGCGTCTGCCCTGCGCTACGCGCCCCTGCGCTCGTCTGCCTGCGCGCCCGTGCGCCTGCTGCCCTGCTGCCTGCCTTTCCTGCGCGCCCGTGCGTCTGCAGCCCCGCGTCGCTGCTGCCTTGCCCGCAACGACTGCTGCCCCGCGCACACCTGCCCCCGCAGCCCGCACGCACACCTGCGTTCGCTGCTGCCTTGCCCGCAACGACTGCTGCCCCGCAACCGGCCTGCCTACTTCACGCCCGTAGCCCCTGCACCCCCTGCTGCCCCTGCAGCACACCTGCAACTCACTGCCACTGCAGCCCCTGCTGCCGTGCACCACTGCACACCTTTACTCGACTCGCTTCGTTCCATCACGCCTGCATCGACACGCGCGTGATCCAAAACCAAAAAGTAAGTATCCAAAAGCGTAAGTTTTAAAGTTCCTAAATTGAAATTCTTTCTTTTTCTCGGGGACTTAAAAACCTCCCTTCTTCTTCATCCCACCTTTCTTATAACGTGGGTTCGATCATTAAAAAGCGGAATCGTGGGGATTCACGCAATTAACGAACTAAGAGCGTTCGTAAGACTTCGGACTAAGAGCGTCCGCAAGCATCGATTTATGACCTTATAAACATCATTGTTTCGGTCTAATCCAATTTTCTTGGAAATCGATTTCTTGGTAGCATAGCTCGGAAATCTTAATATTTAGTTATCGTGGAAGTTTTAACTCCGAAACTAATATATTTCTTCTTCTTATTTCA
This sequence comes from Rosa lucieae, assembly GCA_024704745.1. NCBI lineage: Eukaryota > Viridiplantae > Streptophyta > Magnoliopsida > Rosales > Rosaceae > Rosa > Rosa lucieae. The sequence goes on along the minus strand of CM045495.1, from coordinate 29,438,227 downwards.
GGATGTCGAAACTTGACTTTCCTGCACTTACCTCAACTGGCTCGGAATATCATAGTTGGGCCACGGATGTTGAGCACCATCTCACTTCAAAAGGGATCCTACCCTTAATTCAAGCTCCTAATCCTACTCTCATATTTGAGCGTACGGCTACGAACAATGCCACCGCCCTCATCTTGATGAGGCGCCACATGGATAAATCACTCCGACTGGAGTACATGGCAATCAAGGATGCTAGAGAATTATGGGTCGCGCTAGAAGAGCGATTTGGTAATATCAAGGATACCCTCCTCCCTGACTTGAAAGTTCAATGGGGCAATCTACGATTCGCCGACTTCAAGTCTGTAGCTGAATATAATTCAGAAGTTCTACGCCTCAAAACCATGTTGGGGTTCTGTGGACAACCCGTCACAGAGCAAGAACTAATTGAGAAAACTCTCTCCACCTTCCCCGTCTCAGCAATTTTGCTCTCAAAGCAATATCGAACGGAATTCGATACTAGACGGATCACGAGATTTCATCAGCTCATTACTATTATGTCTGTAGCTGAAAAGCATGATAATATCCTCGTGAAGAATTATAATTCAAGGCCCATCGGAACTAAGAGCGTTCATGAGGCGAATTATAATAATGCACCCAACGGAGGGCGCAAGGAGCGGAACCCTAAGAATAAGGGACACAACGGACGTTCTGGTCCATATCACCGCCCTACAAAGGAAGGTACTCGTCAGAATGAAGGACGATCACGTGGCAATACATGGCAACGTGGGAGAGGAGGCCGTGGGGCTCCAGGACGTGGAGGAACCACCCAGGGCCGTGGGAATGGCGCCAACTCCTATGGGGGACGCCACCCAAGTGCAAACAATGCACCTCAATTAAAGGGAGGAAATCACAATGACATGTGTCATCGATGTGGATCTAGTGAGCACTGGTTCAAACAATGCAACGCAAGCAAACAATTGGCTGCGCATTACAAGGCATTTAGAGACTTCAGAGAGCATGAAGCCAATTTTGCCGAAAATATAGAAGAAGATGGTGATGATGCCGACGTCAATCTCACCATAGCGGACTTCAAATCTGACAAAGAATTGCACAAGGATGCTGCAGATTTTGATTAGTATAGTCCTTTACTTTTCCAAGAATTATGTAATGGCAATTATGCCCTAAATCAATAAAATGACTTATTGTATTAACTCTTTCCCTCTAGGCGTACTCAAGAGTACTTGTGATGTCTAGGCAAGGTTTGATCTGAGAGAACGGTTTTAAAAGTGAGCAACGCTCCACCAAAATCTCGCCTTACCTTACCTGGTCACAACTAAATTGAAATTACCGAAAGGATTGAGTGACTACGATTTGTCTACGGTTTGATTTTTATATTGGATTAGATTTTGGTCAAGAAACTTTGATGTAATCATTGGCTATTATTAATAAAGTATCGATTTATTTTATCTCATGTCATGGACATACTTCTCGAACTTTATTACTTACAAGATGTAAGAGCCAATGGTTTTCATGTGGAAACACATTGTGAGAATGGACAAGAGTTCCTTTGCATCACCTCTAATGACTACGGACATAAACGAGTCTTAGAGAAACTTATGTGTCGCTCTAGTGGGTTGTATGCAACCACTATTCGAGTCATTGAATCCAACCATGTCATGAGAGATGATTTATGGGATTCCGACACATATAGGCTTTGGCACGACCGTTTGGGACATCCAGGTCGTGACATGATGATCCGTATATTAAAGACTTCACACGGACATCCCTTTTTCAGAACAAAAAGAAGTAAAACTCGGTTTTTGGACACCGAAGGAGCCCTGCGCCTCACGGCGCCGTTCACCCCCAAATCCGGCCATCCTTGGCCGGCGCCGCCTTCCCCCTGCGGCCTCAGGGTGGCATTGACGCCACCAAGGCTCCTTTGTCTCCCACTTTTACTTCTAAAGTCACTTGTGCCTTTGTGGCTCAACCAAAATCCTCATTGGTTGTTTATAAAGCCCATCATTCGTTCTGCAAAGCCTGCTCTTTAGCAAAGTTAGGATCGAGACCATCCTATGCAAAGGACACTAAAGAAAATATACCATTCTTGCAAAGAATCCAAGGTGATATTTGTGGACCTATTCAACCATCATGCGGACCATTTCGATATTTTATGGTATTGGTTGATGCATCGACACGCTGGTCACATGTCATGTTATTGTCCACAAGGAACGCTGCATTTGCTAAACTCCTAGCACAAATAATTAAGTTAAGGGCTCACCACCCTGATCATCCTATTAAGTCTATAAGATTAGACAATGCTGGAGAGTTTACATCAAAGACTTTTGATGATTATTGCATGTCCATTGGGATTGATGTTGAACATCCTGTTCCTCATGTTCACACCCAAAATGGTCTCGCAGAAGCCGCCATTAAACGACTACAAATGGTCGCTAGGGCATTGGTAATGCGCACCAATCTCCCTATTTCTGCTTGGGGCTATGCAATATTGCATGCAGCTGTGCTTATTCGTCTGAGGCCCACTGCCACTCAACCCTTTTCTGCGTCCCAGATGGTGACTGGGTATGAGCCCAATGTCTCACACTTACGCATATTTGGGTGCGCAGTTTATGTGCCAATTGCGCCTCCACAGCGCACCAAAATGGGTCCTCAACGACGATTAGGCGTTTACGTTGGTTATGATTCTCCAACGATTATCCGCTACATAGAACCCTTGACAGGCGATCTCTTTACCGCAAGATTTGCGGATTGTCACTTCGATGAGACAGTCTTCCCATCGTTAGGGGGAGATAAGAACATCAATGTTCAACAGGAACGACCGGAATTGTCGTGGTCTGTCCCCACTCTGTCTCATCTTGATCCCCGAACCGCACAGTCCGAAATTGAAGTGCGGAGAATTCTCGATCTTCAGAACGTAGCAAATTCGATGCCTGATGCGTTTTCTGATATCGCTAAAGTGACGAGATCACACATACCTGCTGCAAACGTGCCTGCAAGGATTGATGTCCCTAAAAGTAGAGGACATGACGCCAACTCAAGAATGCATGAGCATGGCGCCAACGTCCCATCTCTCAATGATGGTGACGTTATGGCTAGGCCCACGGCTCCTGCCAGGAAGCGCGGGAGGCCCATAGGTTCGATGGATTCTCGCCCAAGAAAGAAAGCGAGTTTGGCACAAATAATCCATTAATCATCGATGTAAATAATCCATCTCATGAGAATATTCCGGATTATGGTTATGTCCAAGAGACATCATTGGGGGACGCTCCAATGTCAGAACCAACTCCAGAGAATAGAGAGATCTCCATAAATTACACTAGTGTACATGAGATGATGGATAGAAATTCTATGGCAATTGATGATGCATTTGCATATCATATTGCGAAAGGGATTATAGAATATGATGATATCGAACCTCGCTCTGTTGAAGAATGTCAACGAAGAGCAGATTGGCCTAAATGGAAAGATGCGATCCAGGTTGAATTGGATTCACTAACAAAGAGACAGGTATTTGGGCCTGTAACGCAGACACCCCCAAGTGTAAAGCCTGTTGGCCATAAATGGGTCTTTGTTAGAAAGCGTAATGAGAAAAATGAGGTGGTAAGATATAAAGCCCGCCTTGTGGCGCAAGGTTTCTCACAACGCCCTGGAATCGACTACGAGGAGACATATTCTCCCGTAATGGACGTTATAACGTTCCGCTACCTTGTCAGTTTGGTAGTTTCCGAAAAACTTGACATGCAGCTTATGGATGTGGTTACAGCATATCTCTATGGGGATCTAGATTCAGAGATATATATGAAGGTTCCAGATGGACTTCAATTACCCAAATCAAGTGGCTCTAAACCACGGAGCGCGTTTTCAATAAGATTAAAACGCTCACTATATGGATTAAAACAATCTGGACGGATGTGGTATAACCGTCTAAGTGACTACTTGATTGGGAAGGGATATATTAACAATGAAATATGCCCATGCGTGTTCATTAAAAGAACAAGTTCCGGATTTGCAATCGTAGCAGTTTATGTCGATGACATGAACCTAATTGGAACTCTAGATGAGTTAAAGGAAACTGCTAATTACTTGAAATCCGAATTTGAGATGAAAGATCTTGGGAAAACACGGTTTTGTCTCGGTTTAGAACTCGAGCACCGTAGTGATGGGATTTTGATCCATCAGTCTGCATATACTCAGAAAATTCTAAGGCGCTTTAATGAAGATAAAGCAAAGCCTGCGAGTACTCCCATGATCGGCCGTAGTCTTGAGCCCGGAAAAGATCCGTTTCGTCCAAAGGATGAGGACGAAGAAGCATTAGAGGCCGAAGTGCCCTATTTAAGTGCAATAGGCGCATTATTGTACTTAGCTCAATGCACAAGACCGGATATCTCATTCGCAGTGAACTTGTTAGCTCGACATAGCTCTGCGCCAACACGCCGCCATTGGATTGGTGTAAAGACCATCTTTCGATACCTAAGAGGTACGATTGATATGGGCCTATTCTATCCCTACAGAGAGAAAAGGAATGACGGAAAATTGGGATCGGACCCCAAAAGGCAAAACGCCCCCGTCCATGGAATGGCCGCCGGCCATGTTGCCAGCGCCGGCACCGCCGCCTGTCATGGTGGCCGGTGTCCTCCTATCTCCCTCCATCAAAACGACAATGATGTCTTGATGGGTTTTGCTGATGCAGGGTACCTCTCTGACCCTCACAAAGGTCGCTCCCAAACAGGTTATGTCTTTACCATGGGAAGCACTGCGATATCTTGGAGGTCTACGAAACAGACCCTTGTTGCTACTTCCTCAAATCATGCAGAGATTATTGCTCTACATGAAGCTGTACGTGAATGTGTATGGCTAAGGTCTGTAATTCGACACATTCAAGGAAGTTGTGGTTTGAAGTCTACCACAGATGAACCTACATGCATTTATGAGGATAATGCAGCTTGTATTGAACAAATGAAGTTAGGTTTCATCAAGGGCGACAACACCAAGCATATATCGCCTAAGTTCTTTTATAATCAGCAACAACAATCACTTCTAAAGATTGAAGTGAATCAAATCCGATCAGAGGATAATGTAGCGGACTTATTCACTAAGTCGTTACCTAAATCCACCTTCGAGAAACATGTGAAGAGCATCGGATTGAGAAAGTTATCCGAACTCCCACGATTGTAGCAATCAGGGGGAGATATCGACATCAGGGGGAGTTATGATGTCTACATGTTCGATCTCGAAGAGTGAAGGACGTGTTGTGCTCTTTTTGTCCTTCGACCAGGATTATTTTTGTCCCACAGGGTTTTTGTTACCTGGCAAGGTTTTTAACGAGGCAACGGATGAAACGTCACCACCAAGTTTGAGCAGCACAAGGGGGAGTGTTGAAGGAAAATCAAGTTTAGTGTGCCTTATCAAACTAGGAATAGGAATAGGAGAGAAGGTTCTAGATTTCCCAATCCTACACGGATTGGTATTCCTTGTAACATTAGATTATGCACTTTGTAATCCCTATATATAGGGCTCCTATTCTCTATAATGAAACACACTTCTCTCATCAATCTCTCTCAATACCAATATACTTAAACAAAGTCGGCTTTTTTCATTTTTTATTTTCCTTGTTTAGGCGTTCTGCTTGGTTCTCTTTACTTTTCGCTTTGAAAAATTGGTGCTTCAAGAGGATTAGTATGTTTTGTTTTGGGGATTAGCTAGAACTAGAATTGGTTAGGTATGCATAATAATTATTGTTTGTGGCATGATTATCATCTTATCTTTAGCTTTAGCGTATCTTATTTGCATTCTGCATGGATATGCTTGTTATGTGTTGGAGTAAATGTCTTTTGTGATGGTACGTACATTGAAATATATTGAAACGACCTATGACAGGTCAAAGTTGAAGAAATTGCGTGGTTAGAATCATTTACTTCTCAATCAAAATAGACTTAAAGTTGAAGTAAAGAAAAACATACAAGAGTGCTTTTAATCTCGCAAAAGATACATGAATCAAGACTATCATTAAGCTAAATCGTCATAAGACTAAAAGTCAAGAAATGTTACCGACACTCCAAAAACGTTATCACACACTTTTTATACAGTTGATCTTACGCACAATAACACTCCAGCATGTGTACAAAAGCTCTTCTCCATGCCAATCATGTGTGGTAAAACCTTGCGAAACAAACAAATGAAGAACTACCAAAGAACATCATGATGCCTAGAAGCAAAAAATTGAAAATGATCCAAGGTTTAAAATTACTTTTCCTCCATAAGTTTCTTCTCTTTTGGCCCACGAAGACAAAGTTCGGGTTTTCAATCATAGATCTGAAAGCTATGGCTGGAAGCCTAGAAGAATCATATAAGAGGAGCACATGGGAATGAGAAGGACTAGCATATCAACCCCACTAACATCGATGCTATTCGTTGAAGTACCAAACCTGAGAGCGAGGCAAGTTTTATTACGCCAATGAACCATTTGTTCGATCAACGTACCATTGATGAGGCATGTTTTATTACGCTAATAAACCGTCTTTTCGACCAATCTACTAACGATGTTACAAAGCAACAAAACCAGCCTGACACATTCTATGGGGACCTTGAATACAAGCATTAAACATGGACTATATGCTTTGAGTGAAAGGAAGAGGCAGCTCTTGGATTTTTGGGTGCCTTGTGGAATGACACCTTTGAATGACAACTGCTTTGTGACATTGGTCCTCAGGTATTGCTGATTCATTTTGAAAGGAAATGCATGATTCAGACTCAACAAGCTGGCATAAGTCACGACCGAATAGATTGCATACATTTAGTAGACCCACTAGCTAGGCTTATTAATATTCAATTGTAATTACTAGTATAAACACTTCCTCAATGAAATATTGAAAGAAACGGAAACCTAATCTTGCTGTAAATCATTGACGTCTATGGTTATGAAAATAAAAGATTATGTGCAACTACTTCTTTCCGGGCTGCAATTATTCTCATTCATTAATATTAAAAGATGTTCGAAGTATCTTCTAGATGTCACACTAGCAAAAAGTTTGAGACACAGAATGGGATCGTAATGCAAATGTCGAGGTATCTTCTAGATGTCATATATGGATGCAGAATAGGCTCCAACAATATTTGACATATTGGTTAATATATATATATATATATATATATATATAGAAACAGAAACATTTACTGATTCTCAATGTGATATATTCTAATATCACTCTCAGGTTTGAGGAGTATAGAGTTTCCACAGTCCGGCCAACCACTGTGTCCTCTGATGCAGAGGCCATTAGCTTACAATCTGTTGAATAAGAGACTGCATTACACTGCAAAAGACCAAAGAATATGCAATAATCAGGTCCTCAATAGTGTGCAAAGCACCTAAGTCAGAGAGAATCCTATATAATATACACAAAATCAGGAGTTAGAATGTTGAAGCAGCCTTGGTCATATAGACAGTGCAATAACAGCTTTTCTTTCTTGGGTTACTTTTTCTAGTTATTTGAAGAAATTAAAGAACAAATGGACACTTATTTTTAAGAACATATAATAACTCAAATGAGAGATAGAAATGCATAAATGACCGAACTGAGAATCTTTGGACAGATATCATTTGCCAAGAGTAATACTATACCGTTGCATGGTGATACTTCAATATTGCCAAAGCATTTCCTTTGTGATAGTTATACTCTGCCATCAAGAGGTAAAAAGGAAAAAGAGACATGAGAATGCAGAAAATAGGAGATAATATGGCCTTAATGCAACAAAGGTGACTAATAAAGACTCACTATTAGGCCTTTCTTTGCAAGAAAAGAGAAAATAGGAATTCTAAATTTTTCTTTTGTTTTGTATGTTCTTTATTTAATGTTTTTTTTAGCAGTGTCTATAACTGAATTGCATGTCCTTGAAAATTACCGCAATTAATTACATGACTAGAATATATTATTCAGAACTCAAACAGAGAAAGATTAATTCACAGCCTATGATCCCAGCCAGCTGTTGCAAATATTTTACCTTCAGGTTGAATAGAGGTGCTTGATATGCTAGGTCGCTCCAAATTAGTTTCTTTTTTTATCACACATGTACCGTAGGTTGGAGAAAACACAATAGGAAATAGAAAGAATGACATCAGATTTACGTATGAAAGTGTTATATTCTATCTGTTTGTTCAAGTTAAACATCTGCCACCCATCTAAAAAGTTAAGAGGGCCTGATATGCAATAAATCTAGTAATACAAACTTACAAAGATAGGAAAGTTACCATGGAATTATCCAAACTGTAGAGCACAATTTTTTCATCTGCATCTCCTGAGATACTACCAATATTGCATGAATCATCAATGCATAGGCTTAAAAATGCAGAAAAAGTTATATGAAGAATATGAGAAGAATAAAAGGAGAAGGTGCGATCGAGTTCTTTGGATTCTGATTCCCACACCTGGCTCTGAATGAAACTTGACAGATGTAACTGGAACATCAGGATTTCTAATATCCCACCAAAGCATGGAGCCATCCTTATAACTGCATTATGTAGAAAAAACCACAATAATATCACATAAATTCTAGAATAAACAAACACAATCACATTTCATAAATCAAACACAAAATTGGCCACAAATTTCAAGTCCCAAAACCAAATACAGAATGTTACTGCTATATATACTTATTAGAGTTCTTATGCATATGGATGCACATGACAAAAATATGAGACATCACAAATCTACTGGTACCACAGTCAGAGGTGATGAATCCAATGTATCAAATTAGTATCAATGTCATTATTACAATATACTGATATAGCTTTGCATACTATGATCTTGTAATGTCTCCACCGCAGTCATAGACATACTCGATTGCTAATGAGAATAGAAGAACATTCCCAGCCAGGACATTTAGGAATCCCTGTGATTCCGATGGTAAAAATGCTTGAACTGCCATGCACATTCCTACCAAGAAACAATGACTACAGTGTCAAACGTAGGATGAAATGACAGGAAAGACAGAACAGAAAAGTGATAGTCCAAGGTAGTCTTCAACAATTAAACATAATTTGTGTTTTACAATGACACATCACTTGAAACAATTGTTGGATCGATTAAACATATGATCATATATAGTTGAACCACCTGCCTATTGTACACATACAAAACTAACAAATTGGGCTACATGAACAAGGAAAATCCTCCCACTAAAAAGATCTTTTAGAGACCTTTATAGAAAACTAACATATGACCTATATAAGAGACAGTAAATTGTGCATGCCAGCAGGCATTAGTAGCAACAATTTAAATAAACATGTTTCTGAACCAATAATCCTTTCAACTTAAATGATTTGATTTATGAAGGTAAACATATGATGGCTCTATCTTTGTTAATCTATGTCCATTTCTACCCAGTCATTAGTTAGTCAAATGTCAATGGAATTAGCAACTGACCTCTTTCCTTGGTAGAAATTGCTGAGGAGCCAGCAGAACAGCTTTGAGGTAGTCGCATACACCTTTCTGCAGTATTAAGATCCCATATCTCAACCTTGGCACATCAACCACATGAAGATTATGAACAATTGAGTCTAAGGAATGAGGAAAAAAGTAAACATAATTAAGGTTGCGTATAAACCTCAGAAGACTGCTCTCCTGCTATAGCAATGTATTTAGATCCTCCAACTTTAGTATTTTCTGTTTCAAGAAATACTGTCCGTTATTGTTCAAGCTTCTAATCGTCTAAGGGCAATGAAGACAATAAATGTATAATACTATAATCTGCACGTACAAACTTCAATTCTAATAGATATGCATTCTATGTGTGTGCGTGCATATGTATAATTGTATATACAAGCCGAAGCCCTCACACCCTGAAAGAAACTACTAAAGTGCATTTACAACTTGTTCTATCAGACAACCAATCTTAACAAATCTTCATTGGTTCTAGACAGCTCAGACAGATACCCTTGGGCCTTTTCTTCACTATCATCCAGAGTATCTGCATCAGTACGTAGTCTCCGTCTCACCTCCGCCATGATACCTTGGCCCGTCAACTTGTGTAGTGTTAACGAGTCAATGTTGTGCCTCTGGTCAAAGTTTGCTGGAGAATGCCTCGGGTTGATGTGGCATATTTGGTTAATTGCTTTTACCTTGCTGGAGTTACTTTATGTAAAGGTTAATCTAGAGAGTACTATAAATAGGGGTTAATCTAGCTCATCTTCATCTTCTACCTTGAGATTAAGCTTCCATGGCTGCAATGTTATTATGGTATCAGAGCTATGGCTCTTGATCCTGTGGACTATTTCTTACTGTAGAAGTGTTCGTCTACTTCTAGCTTCAGCATTTGGGCTTCGTTGTTCTTCATCAGGTGGAAAACCCTTGATCAACAATTTCTGCTTTGTTTCTGTAAATTAGACTTATCGATTTCATCCTAAGCTTCATTTTAGTCATATCATCTATTGGAGAGCTCAATTCTCACTACAGATTGCCTATTTTCACTTTGATATTTTGGATCTGAGTACTGTAGCTGTTCCTTCTTGTTCATGCATCATCTGGATCTTTAATCTGTGAAGTGAGATGATATATTAGCTCATAATCTGTGGAATTTGTGATAACATAATAGATTGATAACAAGTGGTTTTTTGCTGTACATATTTGAGTTTGGATATGGATTCTGGAGGCTCGATTCTCTGAGTTTTCATGTTGAAGGGACTGTTATTCTGTCAGCCTTATCATCAACCATCTTGCAGTATATTCTCTTCTTGTGGCTTGCAAATTCACTGTATTATCTTTTCAATTCACCTAGCTTACTGGTATTTGGAGTACCTACAATGCTACACATGTGTCCTGTTACTGGATTCTTTGCATTGTTCTATGAAGTGTTGAAGCTTTTGAAATAGTAAACAGAGTTGTGATGATTGGTGATGTTACTGAGGGTTGGATGGTGATGCTTAAAGTTTGTTGATAGTTATGGTGATAAAGTTTGTTGATAGTTATGGTGATAAAGGTTATGGTGAACTGACAAGAACTTGAAATGGGGGATAAAGTTTGGTGATAGTTAAAAACAAATTTGGTAAGTAGTGAATTTGGAATTCCTTGATTCATTGTGGAGTTGGATTATTTGGCATAGTTACTTGGTTTCTGCAAACTCTGGTTAGAGTATATATGGCCACTAGTCAAACTTCGTTTTAGATTTATATGTTGCTTGGTATGATGACGAGAAGATTGAAGTACGATAACTTCATTACTTGGAGCTATCAATTTCAAACTCTTTTAGAGGGATAGGACCCTTCGGTTATATTGATGGTAATACTCTTTGTCCTACAAAGTATGTGATCACTGATAGTGAGGGAGTAACAGGTGAGATCACTGCAGCCTACAAAATATGGAAGAAAACAGATAAGGCTTTGCTTAGTCTTCTTGTTGCAACTTTGGACGATGAAATAATGGACATTGTGGTTGGAAGCAAGTCTTCAAGGGAAGCATGGCTTAGTCTACAACAGAGATTCTCTAACCCGTCTAGAGCTAACATAATGCAGCTCAAGATTGTCCTTCAAACAATCAAGAAAGGAAATGATTCTATTTAGAGGTACTTGATTCGTGTGAAGCGTGCAAGATATCAGTTAGCTTTTGTTGGGGTTACTATTTCAGATGAAGACATAGTTGTTGTGACTCTAAATGGGCTACCTGCAGAATATGCAATGATTAAAACTGTCATTCGTTCCCGAGATACTCTCATCCCTCTAGAAAATCTCAAGTCTCAATTGTTAGCTGCTGAGAGAGACATTGAAGGCATTTTCCTAACTCATTCTCACATGTCAGCAATGGTAACAAGAAGCAACTCTCAAAGAACTCATTTTTATGCTTCTAATGAAGTAGATAACAGAGAGAAATATAAGAAGAACTTGTCTGGAAGTGACAAATGCAATGGCAGTAGCTTCAACAGTTGGCCTTACAATTCCACATTCAATTCCACATTTCAAAACAGTGGTAGCAACAAAGGCAATTCATTTGCAGGTAAGTCTACCAATAACTGGAATAATAATGCAAGAAATGGAAATGGTAAACCTAGCAACTTATGGTCTGGAGGAGGACACAAAAACTATGATGATTTCAACCATAGAAACAATAATTGGTTTGGAAACAATAGAAATTACAATGCAGAATGTCAAATATGCAGAAAGAAAGGACACACAGCTGTGAACTGCTTTTATAGGAATGATATCCCACCTAATCATCTAAGCTTGTCTGTTGTGGTGTGCCAAATTTGTGGCTTGAAAGGACATGTAGCCTTGGACTGTCATTACAGGTCTAAATTTGCCTTTCAAAGAGCCAAATCGCCTTCTAATCTTCCTGCAATGTTTGCATGTAATACCAATAGAGCTAATTCTTCTAGTGTTTCTGCACATGGTAGTTCATCTGTTGGCACTTTGAATAACTCTCTTGAGACCCACATTGGAGTCTCTCTTGCTGTAGTTGGGGGGGGGGGGGGGGGGGGAGAACAGAATGTGATAAATAATGGTCAAAGTGATGTGCACTTGCAGTTGCCTCCCTATTTTTCACAAGCTTCAAATAAGAATGGTCCAATAGCTATGGTTGCTCATAATACCTTTTCATCTCATCTTGGTTATGCTGCACCAATTGATGAAAGTGGAAAGGATCTTGTGCATTATGTTGGTAGCCAAATTGCCATCGTCCCTTCCAAAGATGATATCCTTTATACACAAGTAGACTCAAATCATAAAGACCATATGGTGTTGTCTCGAGTTGGTCTTCTGCCTATTCAGTCCACCATGATTGAATCATCTTTGCAACCTAAGACCAATGCTGCAACAAGAAATGGATTCTCTGAAACTGAAAATGACAAAGACAGAAAACTGGAGGTGCTTTCAAGGGTTGATGTTTCTCCAAACACAATTGGTAAAGGTGGCTCCAAGAAGCGAAAGTTTGATTCCCCAGGAGTAGCTGAAAACATCTTTAATAGCGTGGCTACTGGCATTGAGCAGGTCTAGACACAACCTCAATTTGATTATGGTCAGGACACTACGGATAAAGCATATATTCAACATTTCATGCTTACCAAGGCCACAAATAAAATTGCCAAGAGGTTGACATTTCAAGATTTGTGTGCTTATGATGAGTCTGCATACTTCAATGGCTTTACTTCTGTACTGAATGTTCAAGATGCTACAGAACCAAAGACCTCTGAAGCTGCTGTTAGAAAATCAGAGTGGGATTCTACTATGAATAAAGAACTTGGCCTCAGAAAGCAAGGGATAAGTTACTGGAGTAATGAGGTGTTCCTCTGTAAAGAAAAATATGCAAAGGATTTGATTCACAGAACTGGTATGGCTACATCAAGAGCTGGTATGCTAAGCATTTTCATGTTGTTAGAGAAAGAGTGCAAAGGTATGATCTGCTGTTACTTCAATTTGTTTCTACTACTGAGCATTCTGAAGATATTCTTGCCAAAGGTTTCTACAAGCCTTGTATTCAGTATACCTTGCTCCAATCTCATTGTGCTCACCCCCACTGAGATTGAGGGGAGGTGTTAACAAGTCAATGTTGTGTCTCTGGTCAAAGTTTGCTGGAGAATGCCTCGGGTTGATGTGGCATATTTGGTTAATTGCTTTTACCTAGCTGGAGTTACTTTCTGTAAAGGTTAATCTAGAGAGTACTATAAATAAGGGTTCTGTAATAATTTTCAAATTGCTTGCATTATTGAAAGACGCATATAGATTCTCTCTCTTCTCTCTAGCTCATCTTCATCTTCTACCTTGAGATTAAGCTTCCATGGCTGCAATGTTATCATGTAGAACAAGAATGAGGTCTCTTCACTAACGAAAGCTTACAGAAGTGGTAAGCACTTGTCTCAATCATCACAGAGGGAGCCCTGCAAGGAAAACTAGGTGCATAAACCAATCAAAATTTTTAAACAGAAGACAACAATATCTAATAGCTATAGGCAAACTCCACGAGAATTAGCTAACAACCTGGATAGACCTCCTATCTCCAATATTCCAGCACTTTTTTAACAGTTCCATCCCTACCCTGGCTACACAAACATTCTCAAATTTCATTTCTTTCTCTAATACTACAGCAACAGCCAATAAATGAACACAGATAGAAAAACAAAAAGCACCTGATAACTTTGTCAGCTCTAATTGAAGAGCTACGTACAAGCAACAGAAGCAACCCCATGTGCCACATTATGCACCCTGCATGGGAAAACTAACAGCATAACATCATGAAACAAAATGCTACTTACCCTCGTCCGATTTTGCAGAGTGACCCAAATCCGCAACTCATCGTCTACGGAACTGAAAAAGAAAAAAGCAGAAAACTTGATCAAACAGGTAACAATTTGAAGCAGAAGAATAGTAATGGTAAGGTTCGGATTGGATTAAAATGGTACCCAGTGTATAAGAAAGGTTGAGATGGATGGAAACGAAGGTCGGTGACACAGAGGCACGGTGACCTCTGAGCACAGCCACTGGGTCCGGAGGTGACCGTCTCAGTTTGTTCATTGCTTCTGCGATGACCGTATAGTGTGGACGCGCCTTTCCCGGCGTTATGTCAATTAGCACTCGAGCTTACCACAATTCTTTATGACTTACAAGGAAGTCAAGGGACTGTTTGGGTCTTCTTTTTTCCCCTTACAAGGTTTCATTATTCTTTTATGAATTATGATAATGGACCTTTAGTTAAGGATTTTTGTCCATTTACCCCATTTCTAGAGATTTTTTTCTCACTTATCCCATTAAGTTCTTTTAATTCCCCCTTACTCAAAACACTCTAAGAGATTTTTTAAGACTATTTTACCCTCACCCCTTTGTTACTTAGAGAGAGAGAGAGAGAGAGAGAGAGAGAGAATGAAAGAGAGAGAAACCATAGGAGACTTCGCCGGAATCCGACCATTCCGACCAACTTTCGCCGATTTTGATCACCTGCCGCCACCCGCCTGACTTTTCTGAAAATCACGCCGGAGGTCCCCAAAGAGGTCGTCTGATATCCCATAGGTCGCTGGAGATGTTTATTGCCCCCCAATAAACGTATATTACCCCCAATAGACATCTATAGTAGTCTATTGTCCCCTATAGACGTCTATTGCCCCCCAATAGACCCCTGTTGCCCCCCAATAGAACTTTTATTCGGTGGAATGAGAACTAATCTTCCTAAAATTAGACAAATAAAACTTTGATTAAAGAAAAAAAATGAGGAGATTCGACCAAAAATTTGGCGGAACTTTTCCTAAAAATGGACTACCCAAAACCTGTAAAGACATTTAGGGCTAGTTTGGGATTGCTATGACTTTAAAAAAAAAAAAACAGCTGCTGTTGTGTTGTGAGAATAATCAACTGTAAATTAAAACAATTTTGTGTTTCGTAAATAATATTTTTAAAAGTGCTGTTAGTACATAAAATAACTTCTGAGCATGTTTTGATCCACAGCAGCTTCTAAAAGCAACATTTGAGTTGCTTCTAAAATCTTCTGCCAGTGACCTATAATTTTCAAGTAAAGCTGCTTTATATTTATTTACCAAACACAATAAAATCTAAAATTTTAAACAAAAGCTGATTTTTTTAAAAGCAAAGTCATCCCAAATCACATCTAATGTCAACTTAAAGAGCCACCCTGCTCCCCAAATCACAACATCTACCAATTCACATTACACAAATCTCAACTTAATAACATTTATCCTATAGGTTATCAGAGCAATTCTAAAACAAAAGGTATACTAGAATAAAAAGTAAAGCGGGTAAAGGATCGATAGATCCTACAATGAAGAAGCAGTGACAACCAAGCCTCAACTCCATATATGCCCGACCTCAACTAATGCTTGCAAACTGGGCATTTGAAATTGAAGGGCCAGGGGAAAAGTATTGAAAAACACGTTATTGTGAGTGGACAAAAATAAATAAATAGTATAATTTAAATTAAATAAATTTTGATACTTTCCCACAAATGCATTATTTCCAAAATCTCGTTGCATGCAATATTTATAAAATATATTTCTCGCCAAACAAAATGTTCGTGAAAACATTCCAGCCTTGCTGGTTAAAAGAAATCACACTAGCCTTGCTAGACAAGTAATGGTAGAGTATGGGGAAGAAGAAATCACCATACAACAAAAGGGCCAGTCAGGCTCGGGTCGGAGCCTCTCAGGCTCTATCCTCAACTTCGACCCACAAACACAAAATAAGTGAGGAGGAGCCTCAACTGCAACTCACGTGAGGAGGAGAACTAGAAATAAAGCAACCCAAGTATGGTGAAGGAAACATTCGAAAGCTAGTAAATCCATAAATCCATAGGGCTTCCCAATTCCACACAACAAAATAAATATATTCCAATGACGTGGCCCGGCACGCCAAAATATTCTCAAATTTATATACGAATACGGGAGAAATAATAAATATAAATAATTCCATCGAAAATCTCATTTTCGATATAAATCCATAAAGCTCAACATCGGTTAAGAATATATAATATTGATCCCCGGAATTTACCTCGGAAAACATATTTGTCGGAAATCACATAAATCATAAATTCGAATAATACTCATATATCGAAAATAAGCCATCGAAAACTCAATATCCAAGAAATAGTAACACAAATCCATTTCACAAATCATAGTAAAGATAAAGTATATTCAATCTCCGAAAATCGTCCTTGAAAGCAAATCCAAGAGATAAATCGAAAATCAAATTCTGAAATTAAATTATATGCTCGAACTATAACGTGATAATTAAATAAAGCATTAATTCAAGAAATAAACGCATGCATCATCATTTAAAACAAAAGCCCACTCACAGATTTCGGTTACGACGACTGTCCAATTATTTCTTCTTCAACTTGCATTATCCGTCGTCCTGAACAATCAATATAATAAATAATTGTTTCTCAAGAACCGAGACCTAATTTATGATAATTTGAAATCGAAATTCCAAACGTCTCCTTTGAACTCAACTCCTTCAATCCACATCGGATTTCATCCAAACTTCACCAATAACTTCTATACGTCGATTTACAAATTCTAAGGCAAATTTGAGAGAAATTCAAAGGTCGGATTCTCGTAAATTGATAACCAAAATTCTAAATTTTTGGAAATTCATAATTGATTCAAAACTTGCCATAGTAACTTTCCATTTACTGTGGGTTACCAAGTGGGTTTCGGAAATGGAAACCAGCCACAGTAACTTTCCATTTATATAGAAACTTATCATGAACAGCAATTTTGCATTTTCATCCATAACTTTCGCTTACAAACTCCGATTTGTACGTTCCACATATGCATGGAGTCAGTTTAACGTCCTCTACGACTTTTTGGAAGAAAATATTCTCAAATTTTGACCATAACAAAAAGTCAACTTTTAGGGCCACTAAAAGTATCAAAACAAAGTAAAAAGTGAAAATAATTGCCGTTTATCGTCCAAATGACTAGTAAACCGGTAAATTTGAAATATGGGACGTAACATCAAGTTTTTCGTTCTCTCATTTGTCTAAACGTCTCACACTTTTCCTATGAATCAAACCATCTGAGAGTAAATTTTTCCTATGCATCCAAGATAAACCAGAGCAGAATGAGCCGCAAATCAAATAATAATCAAGGGAAACTATTGTTGATAC
Organism: Rosa lucieae; assembly: GCA_024704745.1. Classification (NCBI taxonomy): domain Eukaryota; kingdom Viridiplantae; phylum Streptophyta; class Magnoliopsida; order Rosales; family Rosaceae; genus Rosa; species Rosa lucieae. The sequence goes on along the minus strand of CM045495.1, from coordinate 29,420,639 downwards.
ACTTACCATAAAGTTTGCAGCCATCCTGGAGTTGATGAATCTTAACCAGTCATCCGTAGAATGTGTATTATCAGGTTTGCATATGACAGCAGGCTTGCTTAATTTATTACTTCTTTTAATGTCAAGCTTCTATGATCTTGCCAAGGCTTAGACATTCTTTGAAAAATTACATTCTTGTGACATTCATCCATAATGTAATAAGTCAAAACAAGAAAATTAAATCAACAAAACACTACTTTTGTACAGAGTACAAACAACAATCATACTAATCTGTTACAAACTTGTAATTAAAAGGGAACTTACAATGATGTGTTGCCAGATTTGAGTTTTAATTTGAATTCATCTGAGAGTGCTTTCCCAGTCCAGGAGGGAACTGTTACTGGTACTTGTTAGGTCCATAATTACCTAGTAATTATTCCCTTAATCTTGCACTTTCGCGTAACATTTGTGTTTATTTATATATATTTATTATGCTTTCCTTATCATGCTAGGAAATGATAGAGAAGCTTGGAAATGCACTAAAAAGTCAATCTTAGCACATTTTCCTGCTCCGGCTAGGAGAAACCGAGCTAGGCAAGGAAGAAGGAGATTTACCTAACCAACTAAACTCCAAATGAGCTGAAAATTTCCCGATATATTCTAAATATCCTAAGGATTATTTCTTATGAAGAGATCAAGAGCTAGGACGGAGTGGAAGGACTTCAAAAGATAGGTGCAAATTTCTGTACTAGAAGACAAAAAAGGCAAAACTGGACCTGTACAGATTCTGGCAAAATTTCGGGGCAAACCAAGGCGAATTAAGCTCTAAAATTTTACAATGATGATCTACACATATGGATGAACATTTGGTATGAAGAAACCGAAGGCCAATTCTGAAGTCTCTATGGAGATTCAATTGAAGGAAGAAATGAGAAGAAAGTGCGCAAACAGACAAAAAAATGGGTCAATGGAGGTCAATGCCGAATTTCCAACCATTTCCAGCCAAGGACATGTGTGGAGGGCATGGAACAGCTTTTGACTAGGGTTAGAGAGTTTAGGTGGGAAGACTTTAGGTGTAGGTTATTTTGAAATCCAAAATTTGAAGGATGACAAGTGGTCCTCCTCTTACATCTTACACTTTTGTCTCCCAATGCCCCTTCCACCAAAATATCTATGGGTTTCCTAAGTCATTTTCATCTGGAGTTAAAGATTAGGTCCACATTTTGTGCTTACACATTTTATCTTTACATCTAGCCCTTCATTTCCTTTGATCTCCACCCTCCATTCATCACTTTTGGCCTATAAAAACACCCTCCCCTCACTTTGGACATTTTTCATCTATTCCTTCATCCATTTCATCTTCTTCCTCTCTTCATTTCCTCTCCACTCTTCTTAGTTCTTCATTTTTTAGGTAGTTTAGGTAGTTTTGTTTAGCCTTTGTGTAGAGAGAGAGAGGTATAGCATCTTTGGTTGATAATCAAAACCGTAGATTATATACCTTCTGATCAATCACACTTGTGGATATATTCATAAAGCCTTTTTCTTCATCTTCTCTTTGTACGTGTTTGTAGATTTGTATAGTGTTTTGGGTTTGAGAAAACTGAAAATACTATACTTTGAAGCATCACATCTTCTCGGTTTGCATCTAGAAAGCTTGTGGGGGATTGATTCATCTTGGTTTGGTATTGACACACCAAACCCCTGGGTATTATGACTTTTTCTCACTATCTTCTCTATGTTTTTATGATGTATTCCTCTTTTAAGGCTTTTATGTATATTTCCATGAGTTGTAAGTAGAATAAATTTGAGGCTAGGGTTTAGTCCTAGCCGAATTTGTGTACAAACTATGTGGTTAAATTTAATATGGATCATGCCATGAATTTCTACTTTGCTAGTTTAATTGCTCATCATTTATGCATCTTAGATTTGTCATCTAAGGTTGGTAAGTGTTGATAATTTCATGGAAGTATGCTAGGCTTGAGAAACTTAGTAAACTAAAGCATGTTGCAAATGTAGAAATGGTAATCTTGTGATAATCAAATAAGGTTGCTTGGGTCCTTACAATTGAGCTTATCATGTGGATGTGGCTTAGGTGTCCGATAATCAAGAGAACTTAGCTTGCATCTACATAGGTCTACTTGTGTCCGATAATTAAGGAATGGGTAGAAACTAAAAGGATTGTAGGAGAGTTATGTCCGATAATCAAGGGGTAGCTTCAATACATTCTCTAGTATAATTGTTTCTTGATTACTCGATAATCAAGAGAACCAAGGGGGATTCCATCTTGGCATGAGCATGTTAGATTTGGTTACTTAGAATTTGCACAAAGGAGGTTAGGTGTGATGCCTTACAACCTTTTTTTATCTCATTTGATCAAATCTCTCACACTTTGATAGTTTATTTTGCTTTATTTGCACTTTAATTTTAATATACTTAAAATTAATTAAAAAGCCGATTCACTACTATCCATTTTAATATCATTTTTGGTAGTTAGGCTTCCAAAGGGCCAAAACTATTGAACTTGTAAAAAGATAGACTTTGCATGTGTTTTCTAGGTTTATTTTTGCGGCGATCTAGGTAGGGTAGAGTTACTCAATCCCTTGAGTACCATACCCTTTACTTTTTCTCTTTACTAAAACTTGACCTCCTATACTTGGAAGTAGGGAACATCACACAAATTTGCACATAGTTTTTATACTCATGATGCATCCGACAGTACTAGCACTTGTTGTGACCCCAAGGAATGTAGCAAATCCAGCTGCATGTTTCCCATATGGCTGACTTCTTTCATTGAATTCAACTTCAATAGATACTATCACTTTTCCTTTGTACAATGCCTTCGCCTTACCTCTAGGTTTTCTGTTTGAAATTTCTGAATTTGTCGTATCTTGAGATCCTATACTAGCAGGTGCTTCAAGAGTATTTGAACTTCCCTCTGACATTAGATATACAGATTCAATGCAATCGAAACTACAAGATCCTAATCTTCAAAGGTAACTAAAATATAGTCAAACAAATCTAAGGCTCCTTGATCACTTTTTGTTGGTAGAAGAAAGTTAAAATAAAGCAAAATAAGGAATTTTTTCAACAGTGGACATAATCAGCTCTCTGCTGTAAGTCATTACATCAACTGCTATCATTCCTTGATCAACTATTCTAATCATAGATAACTCATATATATACCTGGTCGGTGGTCCTGGTATCTAGCATTTTGATCTAACATAGATAGCTTATATCCTTTCTCTTTGGTGGCTTTTGTTGAAGGAAAATCAAGTTTAGTGTGCCTTATCAAACTAGGAATAAGAATAGGAGAGAAGGTTCTAGATTTCCCAATCCTACACGGATTGGTATTCCTTGTAACATTAGAACTAGCACTTTGTAATCCCTATATATAGGGCTCCTATTCTCAATAATAAGAACACATCTCTCTCATCAATCTCTCTCAAATACATTATACTTAAACACGTTATCAGCACGACTCTAACCACAAAACAGAAAACCAAAAACTCATTCACAAAGCAGCCCCTAGCCCGAGCTAGCCGAGCCTTCGCTGCAGCCCGAGCGCCCGTGTGCTTGCAACCTTGCACAGAAGCCCCTGCTGCCCCCTTCCTGCAGCCCTGCGTTCCAGCCTGCTGCCACCGAAGCATCCCTGCTGCGCAAACAAGCCAACGCACACCCACTGCATCTTTTTTCCGTTCCTGTGCACATCCGTCTTCTTGCAAGCCTCGAAACGTCTAGTTCGGAAGCTCAGATCGAAAAACTTTCTTCATCAAAGTTGTTCGTCTCTGTCTCTTCCATCTAACCTCCGAATTTCAGCCTTATCGGAGTCATATTGAGATCTGTACACCAATCGAGGTACAAGCTGTTCAGAACAGAATCTGCTCCGAATTTTCACCAAGTAAGTATTCAAAAGAGTAAGTTTTAAAGTTCCTAAAATTTGAAATTTGAATATTTCTTCTTTTTCTCGGGGACTTAAAAACCTCCCTTCTTCTTCATCCCACCTTTCTTATAACGTGGGTTCGATCTTGAAAAGCGGAATCGTGGGGATTCACGCAATTAACGAACTAAGAGCGTTCGTAAGACATCGGACTAAGAGCGTCCGTAAGCATCGATTTAACGAACTAAGAGAGTTCGTATGCTACGGACTAAGAGCGTTCGTGAGCATCTATTTTGACCATACAAACATCATTGTTTCGGTCTAATCCAATTATTCTTGGAAATAGATTTCTTGGTAGCATAGCTCGGAAATCTTATTTATATTAGTTTTCGTGGAAGCATTGACTCCGAAACTAACTTGTTCTTGTTTCATCTTTCAGGATGTCAAACATGAACAAACTCGATTTTGTTCCATTGGATTATGCAGGCAAAATGTACTTATTTTGGGTCACTGATGTCGAGACCCACCTTATTGCCCGGGATTTATTGCATACTATCCAAGAGCTTTGTCCTATAGAAACAGCTCCAGACCCTCAAACTGAGAAAGATAATTCCAAGGCACTTGCCTTCATGAAACGTCACATGGATAGTGACCTACAGTTTGAGTTCATAAATGAGGATAGCGCCATAAAGCTTTGGCATGCGCTTCGCGAACGATATGGCAATGTTCGTGACTCCATACTTCCGAATACAGAAGCAGAATGGAAAGATCTTCGCTTCTCTAAATTTGACACTGTCATGCAATTTTATTCGGAAGCTCTCAGCATCAGAGCAATGATGCGTCTCTGTGGAAAAACAATCACAGAAGACCAATTGATTGAGAAAACCCTCAATACCTTCCCCGTCTATGCTATGAGGTCCTCTGACTTATTCCGGACTCATGTAAATGCAAGACGGATCACAAGTTTCCAACAGCTTATTGAAGCTATGGCCACTGCTGAAAGACATGGCAATGAACTTGTGCAAAGAAGATTTGATAGGCTTCAAGATAGCTATCAAGAGCATCGTCCTATGGCTAGAGAAAGTCGCCATCGACGTCATGATCCATACGATCGAAATGCTCAAGAAGGTAATCGCTCAAGGCGACAATCCACGACCGTAGGAGGCGTGATTTTGAGGGAAATAGGGTTGGAAACCATGGAGCCAACGTTGGCCATGGGCACCACTTTCCAACGCCACCAGTCCTAGGGACTATGCATATTGCGCCAATGCGCCTCAATCAAGGGAGAATCCTCTTTATGGTGTCTATTTCTGATATGGAACGTCTGATCAATGGACCTGAATTTGCAATGTACCTACGAAGGTAGTCGCATCATGGTGATCAAGACATCGAGTTCACAAAGAATTTAAATCTGGCGATGAAGACAAAATGCCGCAGATTTTTATATCTTTATTATTTCCAAGAATCATGTAATGGCAATTATGCCTTAAATCAATAAAATGACTTATTGTATTCACTTTTTCCCTCTAGGCGTACTCAAGAGTACTTGTGATGTCTAGGCAAGGTTTGATCTGAGAGAACGGTTTTAAAAGTGAGCAACGCTCCACCAAAATCTCGCCTTACCTTACCTGGTCACAACTAAATTGAAATTACCGAACGGATTGAGTGACTACGATTTGTCTACGGTTTGATTTTTATGTTGGATTAGATTTTGGTCAAGAAACTTTGATGTACTCATTGGCTATTATTAATAAAGTGTCGATTTCTTTTATCTCATGTCTTGGATACTTTTTCGACTTTATTAGCTTCAAAGATGTAAGAGCCAATGGTTTTCATGTGGAAACACATTGTGAGAATGGACAAGAGTTCCTTTGCATCACCTCTAATGACTACGGACATAAACGAGTCTTAGAGAAACTTATGTGTCGCTCTAGTGGGTTGTATGCAACCACTATTCGAGTCATTGAATCCAACCACGTCATGAGAGATGATTTATGGGATTCTGACACATATAGGCTTTGGCACGACCGTTTGGGACACCCAGGTCGTGACATGATGATCCGTATATTAAAGACTTCACACGGACATCCCTTTTTCAGAAAAAAAGAAGTAAAACTCGGTTTTTGGACACCGAAGGAGCCCTGCGCCTCACGGCGCCGTTCACCCCCAAATCCGGCCATCCTTGCCGGCGCCGCCTTCCCCCTGCGGCCTCAGGGTGGCATTGACGCCACCAAGGCTCCTTTGTCTCCAACTTTTGCTTCTAAAGTCACTTGTGATTTTGCGGCTCAACCAAAATCCTCATTGGTTATTTCTAAAGCCCATTATTCGTTCTGCAAAGCCTGCTCTTTAGCAAAGTTAGGATCGAGACCATCCTATGCAAAGGACACCAAGGAAAATATACCATTCTTGCAAAGAATCCAAGGTGATATTTGTGGACCTATTCAACCATCATGCGGACCATTTCGATATTTTATGGTATTGGTTGATGCATCGACACGCTGGTCACATGTCATGTTATTATCCACAAGGAATGCTGCATTTGCTAAACTCCTAGCACAAATAATTAAGTTAAGGGCTCACCACCCTGATCATCCTATTAAGTCTATAAGATTAGACAATGCTGGAGAGTTTACATCAAAGACTTTTGATGATTATTGCATGTCCATTGGGATTGATGTTGAACATCCTGTTCCTCATGTTCACACCCAAAATGGTCTCGCAGAAGCCTCCATTAAACGACTACAAATGGTCGCTAGGGCATTGGTAATGCGCACCAATCTCCCTATTTCTGCTTGGGGCTATGCAATATTGCATGCAGCTGTGCTTATTCGTCTGAGGCCTACTGCCACTCAACCCTTTTCTGCGTCTCAGATGGTGACTGGGTATGAGCCCAATGTCTCACACTTACGCATATTTGGGTGCGTAGTTTATGTGCCAATTGCGCCTCCACAGCGCACCAAAATGGGTCCTCAACGACGATTAGGCGTTTACGTTGGTTATGATTCTCCAACGATTATCCGCTACATAGAACCCTTGACAGGCGATCTCTTTACCGCAAGATTTGCGGATTGTCACTTCGATGAGACAGTCTTCCCATCGTTAGGGGGAGATAAGAACATCAATGTTCAACAGGAACGACCGGAATTGTCGTGGTCTGTCCCCACTCTGTCTCATCTTGATCCCCGAACCGCACAGTCCGAAATTGAAGTGCGGAGAATTCTCGATCTTCAGAACGTAGCAGAATCGATGCCTGATGCGTTTTCTGATATCGCTAAAGTGACGAGATCACACATACCTGCTGCAAACGTGCCTGCAAGGATTGATGTCCCTAAAAGTAGAGGACATGACGCCAACTCAAGAATGCATGAGCATGGCGCCAACGTCCCATCTCTCAATGATGGTGACGTTATGGCTAGGCCCACGGCTCCTGCCAGGAAGCGCGGGAGGCCCATAGGTTCGATGGATTCTCGCCCAAGAAAGAAAGCGAGTTTGGCACAGAATAATCCATTAATCATCGATATAAATAATCCATCTCATGAGAATATTCCGGATTATGGTTATGTCCAAGAGACATCATTGGGGGACGCTCCAATGTCAGAACCAACTCCAGAGAATAGAGAGATCTCCATAAATTACACTAGTGTACATGAGATGATGGATAGAAATTCTATGGCGATTGATGATGCATTTGCATATCATATTGCGAAAGGGATTATAGAATATGATGATATCGAACCTCGCTCTGTTGAAGAATGTCAACGAAGAGCAGATTGGCCTAAATGGAAAGATGCGATCCAGGTTGAATTGGATTCACTAACAAAGAGACAGGTATTTGGGCCTGTAACGCAGACACCCCCAAGTGTAAAGCCTGTTGGCCATAAATGGGTCTTTGTTAGAAAGCGTAATGAGAAAAATGAGGTGGTAAGATATAAAGCCCGCCTTGTGGCGCAAGGTTTCTCACAACGCCCTGGAATCGACTACGAGGAGACATATTCTCCCGTAATGGACGTTATAACGTTCCGCTACCTTGTCAGTTTGGTAGTTTCCGAAAAACTTGACATGCAGCTTATGGATGTGGTTACAACATATCTCTATGGGGATCTAGATTCAGAGATATATATGAAGGTTCCAGATGGACTTCAATTACCCAAATCAAGTGGCTCTAAACCACGGAGCGCGTTTTCAATAAGATTAAAACGCTCACTATATGGATTAAAACAATCTGGACGGATGTGGTATAACCGTCTAAGTGACTACTTGATTGGGAAGGGATATATTAACAATGAAATATGCCCATGCGTGTTCATTAAAAGAACAAGTTCCGGATTTGCAATCGTAGCAGTTTATGTCGATGACATGAACCTAATTGGAACTCTAGATGAGTTAAAGGAAACTGCTAATTACTTGAAATCCGAATTTGAGATGAAAGATCTTGGGAAAACACGGTTTTGTCTCGGTTTAGAACTCGAGCACCGTAGTGATGGGATTTTGATCCATCAGTCTGCATATACTCAGAAAATCCTAAGGCGCTTTAATGAAGATAAAGCAAAGCCTGTGAGTACTCCCATGATCGGTCGTAGTCTTGAGCCCGGAAAAGATCCGTTTCGTCCAAAGGATGAGGACGAAGAACCATTAGAGGCCGAAGTGCCCTATTTAAGTGCAATAGGCGCATTATTGTACTTAGCTCAATGCACAAGACCGGATATCTCATTCGCAGTGAACTTGTTAGCTCGACATAGCTCTGCGCCAACACGCCGCCATTGGATTGGTGTAAAGACAATCTTTCGATACCTAAGAGGTACGATTGATATGGGCCTATTTTATCCCTACAGAGAGAAAGGAATGACGGAAGAATGGGATCGGACCCCATTAGGCATGGAGCCACCGTCCACCATGACAAAGTGGCCGGCCATATTGCCGCCGACGCCGCCACCAACACCAAGGGTGGCCGGCCTCACCCTACTCCCCTCCATCAAAACGACATGATGTTTGATGGGTTTTGCTGATGCAGGGTACCTCTATGACCCTCACAAAGGTCGCTCCCAAACTGGTTATGTCTTTACCATGGGAAGCACTGCAGGTCTACGAAACAGACCCTTGTTGCTACTTCCTCGAATCATGCAGAGATTATTGCTCTACATGAAGCCGTTTGTGAATGTATATGGCTAAGGTCTGTGATTCGACATATTCAAGGAAGTTGTGGTTTGAAGTCTACCACAGATGAACCTACATGCATTTATGAGGATAATGCAGCTTGTATTGAACAAATGAAGTTAGGTTTCATCAAGGGCGACAACACCAAGCATATATCGCCCAAGTTCTTTTATAATCAGCAACAACAATCACTTCTAAAGATTGAAGTGAAACAAATCCGATCAGAGGATAATGTAGCGGACTTATTCACTAAGTCGTTACCTAAATCCACCTTCGAGAAACATGTGAAGAGCATCGGATTGAGAAAGTTATCCGAACTCCCACGATTGTAGCAATCAGGGGGAGATATCGACATCAGGGGGAGTTATGATGTCTACATGTTCGATCTCGAAGAGTGAAGGACGTGTTGTGCTCTTTTTGTCCTTCGACCAGGATTATTTTTGTCCCACAGGGTTTTTGTTACCTGGCAAGGTTTTTAACGAGGCAACGGATGAAGCGTCACCACCAAGTTTGAGCGGCACAAGGGGGAGTGTTGAAGGAAAATCAAGTTTAGTGTGCCTTATCAAACTAGGAATAGGAATAGGAGAGAAGGTTCTAGATTTCCCAATCCTACACGGATTGGTATTCCTTGTAACATTAGAACTAGCACTTTGTAATCCCTATATATAGGGCTCCTATTCTCAATAATAAGAACACATCTCTCTCATCAATCTCTCTCAAATACATTATACTTAAACAGCTTTTAATTTAGGAAGAATGCCAACCCTGCTACCCTTTTTTTATGAACAGGAAAGACAGAATAATGATTAGTTATCAGAAAGTTTTCAGATGACTTGTGTTTCTTATGAATAGAAATAAAAAGAAACTGGAGTTGGAAAACAGCGGTAATGATAATCATAATCTAATTTATCATGTTCAATTCGTCAGTTGCATAGGGTTTTCCATCTGGAATTTGGAATCAAAACCCCAACATTAAGATACATTCAAGGAATACGCAGTTCAAAACTTCAGAGAACAAACTAAGTAATTCTTGAGGCTGCAGATGAGTTTTGTCAATGTCACCAACTCGGCATTCTTCGAATCTTCGCTCACCTACCTCAGACAGCAGTCATGATCATGCCTCATGTGATGAAAAAATTAAATATGACATTTAACAAACTGGATAGGATCCTTGCATGTTGCAGAAATTTAGAAATTTGAATATCTGACAATCTAGAAAGACCAGAAATGAATGCAAGGAATATTATTAGCCGGTATAATATACTTTTCTAATGCATATGACTAAGCTAACCATAAAAACTAGAACATGGAAAACAAAACGTCTATAATACCTACTACAGAAAAATAGAAACTGTGGCGCAAAATAGATTTACACAATGATCTCTGGTTGTAAATGGCTATAATTTTCAGATTGAACACACATGTGAACAGAAACTTATGCTTGAATAGATAAAGGAAAGAAAGATAGGGGTTAATCACAGATTCACAAAACATAGCTGTTTACAGTTGGCTTCAAATATATTGTAAACACCTCTACATTCTTTTCTGAATTTCAGTCTGCTGACCATAGTTAGAAAACTACATACAATTACACTATTGGGAAGCTAATGAAGCGTATATCTTGTGAAAGTACATGTATCTTGAGAACTAAGAGTGCCTTCTCATAGCAGTGTACAATTGCCAATGACTGATCATATGAGTAGATAATAGATATTAGAGGATGAACCCGAAAAATTCTGTAATGCTGTTCCGGCATGAAAACAGGATGAGTCAGCTGGCAAGAGGATGGTATTGGTAGTTAAAGCCAGAGAGTACGTGCCTGGAAATATTCCCAGAGCAGACATGTAAATAGTACAGATTTATTTCTAACCAAAATCCAAATAATAGTACATATTGTAAGAAATGGATCAGAAGTCATTGGTGATGTCTCACCTCAAATGGTACTGCTAGAGTGTTTATATGATATTACATCTTCAATTAACAGTCTAATATTAAAGTAAGAAGAGCCTCCCTCCTCTGTAGCTTTCTTGGCCATCATTGCAAGCCTCTTTGCTCTTTGTCTTCTTTCTTCTCCTTGTTCATTGACCATGACTTTCTCTATGGCGTCCTTGAGCTCACCACTCCTCACGGTCACCACAGACCGCTCTTGTTTCCCCAACGGAACTGCCACACTAGCCCCAACTTTCTCACCAATCTTCAAGACTTGCACTATCAACTTCTCATTGTAGAACTGCTCAGCAAATATAGGCCATGTGATCATTGGAATCCCAGCACAAATCCCTTCCAAAGTTGAATTCCAACCACAATGTGTTAGAAATCCACCAACTGCAGGATGTGACAGTATTAGTATTTGTGGAGCCCAACCATAGATTAACAATCCCCTGGCTCTAATCCTGTCTTCAAATCCATCTTCCAACAACCAACTTTCCCATTCATCAGTTTTATTTCTGCTGACCACCCAAATGAAAGGCTGATTCGATGCTTCCAAGCCTAAACCAAGCTCTACCAACTGAAGGGTTGCTATGCGGCTAAGGCTTCCGAGACACACATAAACCACCGAGCTCTCAGGCCATGAATTAAGCCATTTTAAGCACTGGTTTTCATCAACTGAGGCCTTGATTCCTCTCTGAGCTTTGTCCAATTCGGTGTCGTTGGATAGCGACACTGGACCAATACTCCAAACTCTACTAACCTTTCTGTACTCTTTGAAATATTCTGGTTCCAAATCCTCAAAGCTATTCACAACAACCCCGCATGCTCCCTCTTCAGATTCCTTCATCTTTTTGTAAAACTCTCTGAAATCATCTGAAGCCGGATTCATGCGCCCCGGTAACTGGACTAAGGTAATCTCAATCTCATCAGGCAACCCAGGCACTAGAAATGGCTCTGATCCTGAAACACTCTCTAGGACCTTGGATGTTTCTATATTATAGTTAGACAATAGAGTGAAGCAACTAGTTCCATCAAACAAATACCTTGGTATCCCAAACTTTCGAGCAATCTCTGCTGTCCAAGGCAGGTGTCTATCTGAAATTATGCAGCTCGGATGGGGTTGTACAGTTTCAAGCAACTCTTCTATTGGCTGTTGCAGCCTGCTACCTGCCTCAATGAAATTCCAAAACAAGTTTGCAGGGACTGCGTCCATGTTTTCACATCCTTCTGGGAGGCCACACTCAGCAAGTGGCAAACTAAACTGAACTAGATGAAGGGAGAGACCGGAATCAATGGCGCGATCAATCATCGGTTTGATTCGAATGGCATTGAGGGGTGTGGTGATAATTGTGACCACCAGGCCATGCTGTGCCAACACCTTAGCCATGTCTGCCATTGGTAGAAGGTGGCCCGGAGACATTAGTGGTATCAAAACAAAGTGAAGCTGATCATGAGACTCTGAAGCCATTGCAATTGCAGTTGCCAGAGAGAGAGTATACCGAACCAGAGGTGTCCAAATCTTGGATGAAGAAATGATATATAACCACGTAGCGTTGCTTTTTGACCATAGAAGGCCGGGTTCAAATCCAGTGACGTGAGTGCAAACAAAAGCATGTGCCTTTTCGATGCATTAGACATTCTAAAAGATGCTTTAATAAGTAGGGGAGCCACTTATTGAGTCAAAGTAGGGGCTCAAAGTAATTTCGCAGTTGACGGTGCCGTTAGGGTAAACGATGTTTTACAGCGTCCTCGGTGGCGCATCAGTTACCACAACAGTATCCCATCCTTTTCCTCTCCAAACCGCATCAACTCAGACCTCAACACTCCACTTCATAACCAAACCATTCTCTTTAACCAAAATCCAATCTTTGAACTCAAACCAAGCCCATAATTTTCGTGGGTTTTCCAGGAAAGCAATTGGGTTTTTGTTTGAAAGGAAGTTAAGGGTCGTTGAAAGAAGTTAAGGGTTTTGTGAATGCAAGAGAGGAGGATGGCGTTGACGAAGCTGAGGAGCAGAGCAGAGGGGAGAGTACTATCCCGGAGCGGTTTAGGTACTTGGCCTAAGAAGCTCCTGACCCTCCTTTGAGGTGGCCTTTGTTTCTGGGTAAAATGCTTCACTATCTTTGTGTGTGTGTGTGTGTGTGTATTTTTGTATTTTATGAGAAATTGGTGATGATTGGAAAAGCGAGCAAAATGAAAGATTGAGTCTTTGGGCTTGTGTTGAATTGGGGCTTGGTAGTGTGGCAATTTCATACTATTGTTAAAACTTGTAGTTTGGTAGTACTAATTTGTTAATCTTCTGTAATTAACCTTAGGGGATGATGTTAACAATCCCTGTTGTTTGAAATTTGGAACTCTGCATGGGCATCATTTGTTTCTATTTTTATAATATCTATGATATTTTCTGTTATGTAGTTATTTATGACCCTGTTTCTCTGGATTTGTAGACAATAGCAAGACTTGAGAAGTTTAAGAAGACCCTGTCTGTGAAGCCCACAGCCCCAGATAGTGAATCTGGAGATGGTGATGGTGAAGATTTATCTGATTGGCAAAAATCTCGGTTAAAATTTACTCCTGAGACTGGCAAGGTAAGCTTCTCTAGATCATATTTGATTATGCCTCTGCATTAATTAATTAGGTTCACTTACAAAGTATATCTGAATCAGCAACAATGCATGTCCTGAATGTTACAATATATTTTATTTGGCTTAAAATTTCCTGTAAATCACTCCGCAGATGACTCGCACCGAGGACGTAAACCACAGATAAGAGCTAGCTCTTTAGTAGAGTTTTTTTAGAACAAAAAGGGAGAGATGAGAGAGATAGAGGTGAATAGAAGAGGAAGAAAAACTAAAAAGCATCTAAAATGGTTTTGCTTGAACTCACCCTATATTAGTCAAGGAAAAAGAAAATCAAAGGCATATATTGGATTTATGCCTTTTTAGTTTTTTGGGTACAGGTATAACATGGTGCAACAAGGTCGTATGAGCCAGCCGATTTTCTCTATTTGGCTCAATCATGATCCAAAATCACCATTGGGAGGTGAAATCGTCTTTGGAGGATATGATTGGAGACACTTTGTGAAAATTCAAACTATTGCAATGATTTGATGAGCTGTGGCATGGTGTATTTATGTCATTGGTCATACTGATTGATCGTTTCCTTTGCAGATGACCCAACACAGTGTTGGAGCCTTGGTGGTCGTGAAACCTGGAGAGCAAAAATCTATGCAGGAAATCAGTAATCATAACAGAGAGAGGTACTTTTTACATTAAGGCTTCCATGTCTGAACCACTGGACGTATAGCACATTGCTCATCTTTTTGGAGATTATGCTCTAATCTGAAGTGGGACTGTTGTCGTTAAGGATAGGCTAATGTGAAACTTATTGGGTGGAACAAGTAGGCAGCAAGCATGTTTAGAATGTTGGTTATGTCTCTAAAAATATTTTGGGCAGTAGAGCCTGAGGATCAACTTGAATGAGCAAAAGATCAACATGACATCACTGTTCATCTATAATGTTAGTTGGAGTCTGCACCTTATTCTTGTATGAAAAATTATTAAGTTAATAAGGGTGAAGAAAAGCACGGACCACAAGTTAGGAGAGGTCATAATATGAACTTGTTGCTGAACAATAAGTTAATGTAGAACAACTAATTTGGTAAGCCCCTTTAGGAAACCAAGTTGAAAGTTGGGGTCAGGAAAATTCTTTGGAATGATCATTGAATGGTTTTAATAGTTCTTGATTACCAGATGACATTTGTTTTTAATAAAGTTTAGTAATAGCCAACTTAATTAAAGGGCTTTAATACTAGCTGCTATCTCCTTACCGAAGAGAAATGCCCTTGAAATTGCTGTTCACTTTTAAGTGTAGAATAAATTCACTGTTGGCTTAACATGATGACTCTAATGATGCTTGGAAGATCTATTTGAGTGCTCCTCAACTAATGGTGTTTCTGTTGGCACTGATCATTTGATCAGATTATCTCAGGAAGATCATAGTGTAGGGAAGATCATCCAAGTCAACAAGGGTTGGGGATATCAAGAAAGCTTGTGAAAAATTCCATCCTGTTCTTCCAGGAAACTAGTTCTTGTTAGAATTTACATAGTTCTTAGTAAACATAAAACGTGAAGTACATTGACATCAAGATGAATTTAAAAAAAATAAAATACAACAATTGAAAATAGTTCATTTGACATTTTATTTGATGTTTGAAGAGTTAAAGTTGTTCCCTCCACTTTTTTTTTAAAACCAAGCTTTTTTTTTCTTTTTCCTTTTTTAAAGAGGATCAAAAGAAGATTCATTTTTTGCTTTTCAGTTTTCCTCTTCAGAGTACAGTGGGACATGGAGAGGTGTAATTTTATACAAATGACCTCAGCTTTGTTTTCCATATGATTTTGTAATCTCTATCTCTTCTGTTAAATCTTCCAAAAAAAAATAAAAAAATCTCCTGTTAATATTTTGTACATTGATGAATTTGCTCTTGTGAAATTCTCAACATGCTTGAAATGGATAGTTCCCTAACCATAAACTAACCTTTAACAATTTATGATATCTCTCAGCATAATCACAAATTAATCAATAGTTTCCTCTATATAGGGATGTGTTTCCCAGCTTAGTGAAGTTTGGTCTTTGTTAGAAACATGTATATTTGATTCAAGCATTATCGATCCTAAATCAATTTTTCATGGCAATGTAGATTTAATGTAGATTCTTATGAGTTTGATTGTTTGTGAAAATGTAAACACAAGGGATTTTGGAGTAATCATTTACTGGGAAGCTATCTTTGTGTATCTGTGTGTTCATTTGAGTGGCCAAAAATTGCTCAATTTGGAATAATTTCTTTGCTTCTTGCTTTGTGAAGTGATAGCTGCATTTAGGTACATTTTCTTCATTTTTTTTATTTTTATTTTTATTTTTATGATTTCTTTGCAGTAAAAGACGGGTAAGAGGCAGAGAAGATGGCTACTGATGTCAATTCATATTTTGCAGTCATCAATTGATGCTTGAAACTTGCTTTATCCTCTCTGACTGCTGCAAGAAAAACAGAGGCCAATGTCAATAGGCTCGATATGTTTTTACACGTGAAAAAATTGTATGTAGTCTATAATTGAAAGATGGGACAATATTGCTTTTTGGTAACTAGCTGAGTGTTGAGAAGCACTATCTAGTATCAGAGGAACATTATCTTCCGCATTTTTGCTGCAAAAAGGTGCTGGCCATGACTAGCAATTTCAAACGAATAGGTAATCATTCATTATTCATAGGAAAGGTTACAAACTTACAAATATTAGCGTTGTGTTCAAGGAAAACCTAATTTGTGTTTAGCCCAAACTCTAGGTTACTTGACCTAGTGGTAATAGAATTTAATTAGAAGGATCTAGAATCCTAATCAATGTAGAATTACTTTCCTTGTATGATTGAGATTCTATCCATTGTAATCATCTATATAAAGAGGCCCCTATTATCAATGAGAATACACAGCAAATTCCTCTCAAATTCAGTTTCTCTACAACACGTTATCAGCACGAGCCCTAACCCTGAAACAAATAGCCAAACCCTGATTCAAGAAGCTAAAAACCTTGAATCCGAATACAAATCGTTGAAGCCTTTTCTGTCTCCACCTCACACCTTAAAGGAATCGATCTCAGGAGTCCAGAATCGGCGGCCCCACCCAAAGAACCGGCCGGAAACTTACCGAACTGGCCACCGGAAGCTCCATACAACTCACAGCAAATATTCCACCGGTTCACCATCTTCCGGACCTTCAAATTTCACCAAATTTTGATACCAGAAGCCCATTGATATGAAGTTTCAGGAACCGGAAGAAAATTTGCAAAAACCGGCCTAAAAAGGCGTGAACCGGCCACTTGACCTGCTGCATCTTGAACCGGCAGAAAAGAAAAGAAAAGAAAAAAAAAAAAAAGAGAAAGCAAAAGAAGCCCAGAAGCCCAGAAGGACAGAAGCCCAAGCCCAAGCCCACTGACGCAGACCCCACGGCCACGTCAGCACCCTGACCCACTGCCACGTCATCACAGGGACCCATTGCCATGTCAGCATTGGTCAACAGTCAACTGTCGACGGTCAACGGTCAACCCTCCGGTCAACGGCCGGTCAACCCTTTTCCAGCGACTTTTCCGACCACTTCCCGGGGACTTTTCTGGCCACTTCCCGGCACTTTCCGGTGACTTTTTCAGGTCAGCTACAGTAACTTTTCGGGCGACATTTTTCCGGCCATCTTTTAAGGTAAACTTTTCTAAAAGTTCCCGTTTTTTGAAGTTTTTTTTATTTCTTCTTCTTTTCTCGGGGACTTCCAACATCCCTTCTTCTCCCCCCCTTTCTCTACATAGGGGAGACCAAAAGCCGAACTGTGGGGGTTCGCGCTCACTCCAAGCTTGGAGCTTGTAGAATCCTCCAAACTTGGAGTTTGTTGAGAAGAAAACGATCGACCACATACATCGTTATTTCGATCTAATCCAAAACCCCTCTTGGAATCGGATTTTCTTGGAAGCGACTACGCTCAGAAAATTCCTAATTTCTTGGAAGCGACTACGCTAAGAAATTTAATAGTTTTTCGTGGTAGCCTTTTCGCTCCGAAACTAACCCTAATCTTGTGTTGTTTTTCAGGATGAGTTACCTGAACAAGTTGAACTTTGTTCCACTCGAGACAACTGGCGCAGGATACCATAGGTGGGTCCGAGATGTGCGCCAACATCTTAAGGCTGATGGAATTCTGGAAACCATCCAAGAGCCTAGTCAGAACATGCTCTCCATTGAGCAAGCTACTGCTTTTGAAGCAAAACAAGCTAAAGCCATAATTCTCATGACAAGGCACATGAATGACGCGCTCCAAAATGAATACCTCAATGAGGAAGACCCAAGAAAGCTATGGGTAGAACTTGAGCAGCGGTTTGGCAACGTTCGTGACTCCCTGCTTCCTGATTTAGAAGTGCGATGGCATAGCCTCCGCTTTTGTGATTTCAAGTCTGTGCTTGATTATAACTCGGAAGCTCTTCGTATCAAGTCTCTGATGGAGTATTGTGGCCAAGCCATAACTGATACGATGTTGATCGAGAAGACTCTCTCTACCTTCCTCGTCTTTGCACTGATGATTTCAAAGAATTATCGGATTGATGTAAATGCAGGACGTATCACAAGGTTTCATGAGCTCATTGGCGTCATGAACGTAGCTGAAAAACACGATAATATCCTTGTGAAGAACTATAATGCTAGACCCGTGGGAACTAAGCCTATTCCGGAGTCTAACTATAGTCGCGCCCCCAATGGAGGACACAAGGAGCGAAACCCTAAGGATAGGGACAATTCTGGACGTTCTGGTCCTTATGTTCGCCCTAAAGAGGAAGGAAATCGCCAAGAGAGGCGTGCACGGAACCGTGGAGGTCAACGTGTGAAGAGAGAGAGAGGCGGAGCCTCCGACCATGGTGGTAAAGCCACCAAGAGGATAGGTCGTCCAAATCGCGCCCCAATGGCGCCTCGATCAAGGGAGCCTGACCATAATGATGTTTGTTTTCGATGTGGATCAACTGAACATTGGGCCAAAACATGTACCGCACCCCAGAATGTTACAAACGCATACAAGACGTATCGTGAAGCAAGGGAAGCAAATTACCTGGCACAAGAAGATCAAAATGGTGATCTAGATCTAAGGGTGGAAGACTACAAGGATCAAGACCCAGAAATTGGCGATTTTGATTAAGTCTTTTTATTTTCCAAGAGATGTAGGCGATTGTCATATTACTTTTTATTGGATTAGATTTTCTTTGATCATAGAAACAATGATGTATTTCGTTGGCTTATGAATAAAATTTCGAGTTCTTTTCATTATGACTCCATTTTGATTCTGAGCATATGACTTTGTGACTACGATGGCTAGACCATCGGTATTAATTCAAGGACATGGAATAGCCCAAGTTCCACTTGCCAAATGACACCTTGATTACAGTTGTCACAGAAACTCTCTACGCTCTTAGGGCAAATAGTACCCTATGAATAGCCAACGAATTCCATGCGAAAATGCATGTAGAGAACGGAAATGAGTTCCTTTGCATTACCTCTAATGATTGCGAACAAAGACGCATCTTAGAGACGTTTATGTGTCTCTCTAGTGGACTTTATGTCACTATTCGAGCTATTAAATCCAATAAAGTTTTGAGAGAAGATCTCTTGGATTTAGACACATATTGGCTTTGTCACGACATGATAGGTCATCCTAGTCATGATATGATGATCCGTCTACAAAAAGACTTCACACGGACATCTTTTCTCTAGAGCGAAACGAAGCATGAATCAAAAGTTGATTCTTAGACTAAGTGTGACCGACGTTGCTGCCTAGGGCACCGCCTCCGTCCACCACCAGCCTAGGGCTGGCGTAGTCCTTATCCATGACTCCATGGATGGCGTCCATCATGGTGATGGCGCCCTAGGTGATGCTGCAATCACCAACTTGCTTCAAAATAGTGTTTCAGACTCTCAGGCCTAACCAAAATTCTCATTGGTTGCTTCTAAAGACTCTCGCTCGTTTTACTAAGCCTGTTCCTTAGGGAAATTAGGACTAAGACCGTCCTATGCAAAGGATATGACATTACTCATTCTGTTCTTACAAAGAATCCGTAGGGATTTTGTGGATTGATTCAACCAACTTGCGGCCGCTTAAATATTTTATGATGTTGGTTGACACGCAAACACGCTGGTCACGTGTTGTGCCATTGTCCACATATAAATGCTGCTTACGCTACACTCCTAGCACATATCATATGACAATGCGCTCACTCCCCAAATCATCCTATTCAGTCAATTGGATTTGACTATGCTAGTGAGCTTACATCGAAGACTTTCGATGGTTATTGCATTTGGGACTGATGTTGGACATCATATTCCCATGAGCACACCCAATTGGTCTCGCGGAAACGACTAAGATGGTAGTCCGAACATTGGTAATGCGCACCAATCTTCTTACATCCGCTTGGGGTGATGCAATATCGCATGCAGCTATGCTAATTCGTCTACGACCTACCGCCACTCAATGTACCTCTACGTTACATCTAGTGACTGGGTACACGTCTTTTGTACTTACGCACATTTGAGTGAGCCATTTATGTGCCAATTGCGCAGCCACAGCGCTCTATGATGGGTCCTTACAAGACGAATGGGCAACTACGTTGGATTTGAGCTTCCAACAATCGTCCGCCACTTAAATGCCCTTGCTAGGCGATCTCCTTACCTCTAGATTTGCGGATGTCACTTTGATGAGATAGTCTTCCCGTCGTTAGGGGGAGATAAGAACACGAATGTTCAACAGGAACGACAGGAATTGTCGTAGTCTGTCCCCACTATGTCTCATCTTGATCCCTATTAAAGTGATGAAATCACACAAATATGCTGCAAACATGCCTGCAAGGAAGGACGTCCCTACGAGAGGATGTAAGCGCCACCCTACACGGAGGTAGGCATGGCGCCAATGCCAAAGAGAGTGGCACTCTGGCGTTACAGGCCATGGCCCCAGCTAGGATGCGTGGGAGGCCCGTGGGTTCGAAGGATACTTTGGCACATTCCAATCCTTTAATCATCAAGACTCAAAATCCGTCTCATGAGTATCTTCCGGGTTATGGTTATCGTTGGGGGACGCGTCAACGTCAAAACCTATTCCTGAGAATATAGAGCTCTATGAAACTTACACTAGTGTACATGAGACGTGGGATAGAAACTCCATCATAATTGATGATGTAGTTACGCATTTTGTTGCGCATGCATGAGTTTGCTGAGTCCGATGATATCGAACCACGCTCCGTTGATGAATGAATGCCAACGTAGAGAGTTTTGGACTAAATGGAAAGATGCGATCCAGGTTAAGATGGATTCTCTAACGAAGAGGAAGGTTTTCGAGCTAGAGATGCCAACACCTCCTAACATAAAACCTGTTGACTAATGGGTCTTCGCTAGAAAGCGTAGTGAGAAAAAGAGATGGGAATCTCGCCTTATGGCGCAAGGCTTCTCACAAAACGCCCTGGAATCGACTACGATGAGACATATTCTCTCGTAATGGATGTCATTGCACTCCACTACCCTGTCAGTTTGGTAGTTTCCGAATAACTGAACATGCAGCTTACAAATGTGGTCACTACGTATCTCTATAGGGATCTAGATATGGAATATACATGAAGGTTCATGGTGAACTTCATTTACCCATGTCAAGTGGCTCTAGACCATGGAGCGCGTTTACAAAGAGGTTGAAACGCTTACTAAAGTGACTACTTGATTGGGAAGGGATATGCCCACACGTTTCTATGACAAGTTTCAGATTCTATCGCGGTTCATGTTGGACATGATCTTCATTAGAAGCCCTTAAAGAGTTAAGAGAAACCGCTGAACACTTGAAATCTGAGTTTGAGATGAAGGATTTTGGGAGAACACGATTATGTCTCGGTTTGGAACTTGAGCATCGTGTCGATAGATGCTTAGGCATTTTGACAAGGTCAAGCCTTCAAGCACCCCCATGATCGTCCGTAGTCTTGATCCTGAAAAGGATCCTCTTCGTCGAAAGGATGATGACGAAGATGTGCTAGAGGCAAAAGTGTCTTACTTAGTACAATAGGCGCATTATTGTACTTATCTCAATGCACAAGACCGGACATCTCATATGTTGTGAACTTGTTAGCTAGATATAGCTCTGCGCCAACGCGATGCCATTGGATTGGTGTAAAAGATATCTTTCGATATTTGAGATGTACGATTGATATGAGCTTGTTCTATCCCTACGAAGAGATGATGGATTCGGACACATCACACACCAGAAACGCCGCCAACGCTGGCCTGCGTTCTCTATCCCCATTCCAAAACGACATGTGTTTTGGAAGGTTTTGCTGATGTTGGGTATTTGTCTGACCCACACAATGGTCATTCCCAATCCGGTTAAGTGTTCACCATGGGAAAAGACCGTGACATCTTGGAGGTCTACATAGTAGACCCTAGTCACTATATCTTCGAACAATGCAGAGATCATTGCTCTTCACGAAGTGGTTCGTGAATGTATATGGATTGGATCCATAATTACGCATGTTCGAACAATTGTGGTTTGAAGTCTACCATAGTTAAGCCTACGAGCGTTTAAAATAATGCTACTTGTTTTGGACAAATGAGGCAAGGCTACATCAAAAGTGACAACACCAAGTATAATCAGCAACAACAGACACTCCTCGAGATCAAAGTGAACTAGATTCAATCTGAGGACAGTGAGGCAGACTTGTTTACTAAGTCATTGCCCAATTCCACGTTCGAGAAACATGTGGCAAGAATTGGCTTGCGGAAATTATCTGAACTCCCATGATTGTAGTCATCAGGGGGAGGTGCAGACATCAGGGGGAGATGTCTACATGTTCGTCTCGAATTGTGAAGGGTGTGTTGTGCTCTTTTTCCCCTTCGACCGAGGTTATTTTTGTCCCACTGGGTTTTTGTTACTCGGCAAGATTTTTAACGAGGCAACGAGAGAAGCACCGCGTTTGGGCAACACAAGGGGGAGTGTTCAAGGAAAACCTAATTTGTGTTTAGCCCAAACTCTAGGTTACTTGACCTAGTGGTAATAGGATTTAATTAGAAAGATCTAGAATCCTAATCAATGTAGAATTATTTTCCTTGTATGATTGAGATTCTATGCATTGTAATCCTCTATATAAAGAGGCCCCTATTATCAATGAGAATACACAGCAAATTCCTCTCAAATTCAGTTTCTCTACAACACATTGATATTTATCAATCACATAAGCCTGGCCCAATTTCAATACAAAAGATATTAATACATTCCTTCACTATGAATCTAGCCAACACATGAACCACTTTGTTGCATTCCCTCAGTTAGAAGCAGACCTTGGTTGCACCACAATTCTTCAACAGCACTTTTAGATCCCTCTGGGGTCTTGGGGATGTCTGATAAAATTAGAACGACACTATTATCATCCCACTCTGTCAGCACATCTCATTAGAGACTACCAAGCTACCAGCCACTCCACTATCAAGCTCAACTTCAAGATGGAGTATTCCAACTTCAAAGGCTAATCAGATACCTACTTTTCAGGCCATTAAACTCCATTGTCAAAGGAGAAAAAATCCTTATATGGTGTTAAGAAAGCACCCATTAATTCCACCATCTCATTTCTAAAAACTTCCCCGTCTGTGGATCTCTAGTAATTATAGAACCAGAACAAACTGATCATAGGCTGCACCTATAGGTGCATTGACTGCATTTTAAGGTCATATTCCTGTCATGATTTTCACAATGTGCAGACACATCACCTGAAAAAAATAGGCACATTTCATTGTTTATATGTTTGCAATACTAACAGCTATTTGCATTATAGATTCTGACCAAAATTGTTGAATTGCGAAAGCAAGGCTTTGCAAGTGAAGTACATAAAACTATAAATGCAAATCTCTATGGAATGAGGCAAGTAACAAGAGGTGGTTCATCACAACTCAGAGGAAATTATTAAACCTCCAGTAGCTAACTTTCTTGCATGCCATCAGTGCAAACATTGAATTAAACACAATTTTACATGTTAATGTTTCCTACATTGAATATATCTGCATTTAATTGTCAAGCATTCATGATTCAGTGTAAGTTTCAGCAAACACATGCTATTTTATGTGTCAGAAATAGACATCCATTGAATAAGAGAAAGAGGTATTCCATGCAATACTATGCACTAGACAAGAAATGACCATCTTATGCGCTGCTCATTAGTGAACAGCCTCTACTCTCAACAATATACATCAGAGCAGGAAATTGCCCATGTTTTGATTTTTGAAATTAATGAGAACACAACCCTGAATTTGTCTGTAGCTCTTCAATAAAAGGGACAAGCTTTCACTGAGAATTCTTTCATCTCAATTCACTCAACTATGACAAGATCCAACAATTCCCAATTTACTTCACAGAAAAGATGCACTAAAAAGAAAATCGCTGAATAGCTACAACTAACAACTAGGAGAGCTATTTTAATATGTAAAGAAGAGCATATCCTACTAATAAAGAAATGAATGTTTGAAAAAGTGAAGAAAAAAAATGTATGAATCCATGAACAGGAGTCATGATAGTAATAAATTATATCTGTATGATGTAACTTACTCAACTATGCCAAGATCCAACAATTCCCAATTTACTTCACAGAAAAGATGCACTAAAAAGAAAATCGCTGAATAGCTACAACTAACAACTAGGAGAGCTATGTTAATAAGTAAAGAAGAGCATATCCTACTTATAAAGAAATGAATCTTTGAAAAAGTGAAGGAAAAAAATGTATGAATCCATGAACAGGAGTCACGATAGTAATAAATTATATCTGTATGATAGAGCAAGAGATAGCTAGTACAATCTCACTTTCTTTAACAAAGCCTCAGATCACATTCCTTTCATTTTGTGCCACGTTCCATACAATCCCCAAACATCTGTTCCAGTTCCACTTGAAAACTACTGCATATAAATGAAAAGTATCACATCTCCTGATGCAGTCTGTAACAGAAAATATTTAGGGTCTAGGAATCAAGGGTCACAGTTTAGAATTTGTTAACCCAATTGAAAAGGTAGAGAAAATTAAAAAAGGCAAAATATGACCTGTGTAAAACAAAAGAAGTCAACCACCGGAGGACTAGATACCAGAATACTTGTTCTTTCTATATGCTGATTCTACTCCTGCCAGGAGTGCCAGCTCCCATAAGCCATAACATTAGTTAAACTGAAGTTACAGAACACATAAATACAAACAAGACAAAACTATCATAACATTATGATAAAGGAAACAATGCTTTAATCTAAATGAAAATACAAGGACAGAATATGAGTTTCTGGAGAATGGGGGTTGCAGTATGTGGATCAATCCCTACTGGACAGATATCAGAAATAATAGAACAAACTCCAGACTTTTGGTTACGCAGTGAAAATCTCAAGATATGAGATTAAAAACACTGCGGGGCTCTTACTCTTGAGAACCCAAAATAAAGATCATCATATTGAAAAGGATATGTTCTTTTACAAACTTTGAATAGCACTAGCTCGGCTATAAGATTCACACAAAATCTAATACAAAGTTTGTCTTCCTTCTAGAACTCCTTCACTTGAACGATCTTCAAATCTTGTTCTTCTTTCTTCACAGTCTCCCTACTGATCTTGAGAGAGTACTATTATGCATATGAAACTATGATCACAAACACTTATACATGGACCAAGTGTTTTGACTCTTTGTGAAGACACAAACTCAAACAAACATGCAAGACTCTATCAAAATTCTTGCCCCTCTCGATGTGTGTGTGGACCGTGTATATTTTCTCCTCATCTAATAGACCTGCGGCAACTACGCAAAGATCATGCAAAGATTCTACCCTCATTCCCAATTAATTTGGAAAGAAACTTCCCATATATGAACTCCAACAAATCTTAAGGGAAATCAATTAGGAATAGACAAGTCCTAAAAACCCTAGGGCATCAACACCACGATTTTAACACTCAGAAAAATCTTTTAAGGACATAAATACATAAAACCTAAAACCTACTTTCCAAAATCGGACTCCACATAAAACTGACAGCTGACTCGGGGATTGCAACGTGTGTTGCAATCCCATGCATATGCAGATGCATTTACCTGTGACTCTCTGAGATCAGTAACGGGCTTTGTCATAAATTTTGTATGGGAATGCCAATACGATATGTACAAGAATTGTACTTACACTAAAGTAACCTGCAATTATGGGAAAGACCACCATTTATGGAACCAAAGTGAAACCGAAAACAAAAACAAATACATAAAGCAGAAATTTAGTTGAAACCAAAAACAAAAGTTAAGTTGGCATGAAAATCGTAATTGGGTACCAAAGTAAAGGCAGAAGGAAACATCCCCAGAAAGCAAATACATCAAATACTATCGATCAGAGAGATAAAAACAAAAAAACCATCTTCATTCATCTATAAGAAAAAACCCAGTTTTGGAAATAGTAAATATTGAGGAAAAAGAAAGTACCTCAGCAGGGCACTATTACATATTTAAGTTTAAATAGACAGAGGCTCACTCTCAAATTGAAACTCTAGAACTTTGACTGCAGCTGCTGTCCTTGCCTTATACCTACACATCAAAATTAAAATCCTTAAAGAGTTGACAAAGCACAAAGAAAAAGTGAACGCGGCGCTAGTGTCGTAGATTGAAGGAAACTTAATTATTAATATCTGCTTGGTATCAAAGTGTGGCCAACAAAAGACAATAAAGTTAAAAGCTGTGAAGAGTGTTAGTGCAATGTTTATTTTGATTGGCATTTCCTAAGCGCAACAACCAAGAGTCATGTTTCTTGTAATAGCTTTCTACTCTTGGATCCTTGAAAGAATGGAATGCTTCAAGCTCCATGTACCACTTTCATCAATCAGGTATGTCTTGCATACATGTGCATGCTTGTAAAGTGGTTAGGACTGAACTTGCCTTTGAATCCTACTGTAGGATGCGAAAATCTTTTCAATCCTAATGCATTGATATGCGAATTTTCAGATGGTTTTATCCAAAGCATTCAAACTTTCTTAAATTGGTTTATGGGCTTTTCTAAATAATGATTCTATTTTAATCCATGCTTTTTAAAAGACGTCATGAAGCCCATGTACATCAGAAACCCTAGCTCGTCCTCTCCTATATATATGTTTCTCCTAGGGTTGTTCAAGGTGGTGGAACATATCAGAATATTTGGTCATTGCCTTCATGAGAGTTTTCTGCCTTTATCTTCAGAAAGCATTGAGCTAAAGTTTCATGTGAGAATCCTTCATAAGCTATTCCTTGTTTAGCTTTTGAAGGGTTATCAAATCCCAAGCTTTTTCTGTCAAAAAAGTTTTCTGGTTTTATGCTTCATGTGTGTTGGTAGTTCATGCATGATTTGTGCCTTGAGGTGATTGACAACCGAGGTGAGAGTTGTGCCATCTCAAGATTGACAAAGGAGAACAATGTCGCTGATTTGGAAGTAGCAAAGACGAGGAGACACCGCTGCCCACTAGATTGGTTCTAGTAGATGAGTTGTGTAAGATCTTTATGTACTTTCATATTCATATAGTGGATTGTTCACCGACATAGTGCCTGCAGTTGTTTACCTCTTTAGAGGGTTTTACTGTGTCAACAGATCTTGTGTTATGTGTGATGATTTTAGTTTGGATGGTTTGGCAAATTGAATAAATCATAACGTCATCAAAGATCTGCAGTTTCAATTAGGATTCAAGTTCTACTGCAATCCTATATTAGGATGCGAACATGTCTGCACTCCTAAGACTGATATCTAAAGTTGTTGACATATTGATCAATTCCGTCAGTTGGGAAATACATACATCCATTCTGTAATTACAATTGGTACCAAAGCAGGTCACTAGACGGACTTAGTGAGATCCTCGAAGGAAACAGAATGGAAGGTATAAGTGATCATGCAGCTGGGTCAACAAGTCACCCTCCGTTTCTTGATGAAGATGAAATTGATATTGTCACAAGAAAATTCAGAAAATTTCTCAAGGATAGGAAATCCAAAAGAAGTGAATCAAGGTCAGACTCATGCTCCAAGAATACAAGAATAAGAGAAAAGGTAGGTAATAAGGTTTTAAGGTTTGAAAGAGCATCTGAAAAAAGAACTAGTAATGCTCCAAAGTGTTTTGCATGTGAAGGGTTTGGTCACATTGCATCTGAGTGTGCAAATACCTTGAAGAAGTCCAAGAATAAATGGAATAAAGCTATGAATGTTGCGTGGAGTGACAGTGATGATGACTTTATGCTTGAATGTGATTCTAAAGTGATGGCTTTGGTTGGCTTGACAACAACTGTTGAAGGAGCTGAAGGTGATGAACCAGATCTTGAGGGAGTCTTGCAGCAATACATTGCATTGTCAGATGCTTCTGAGATTTTGAAACAAAAGAATCAAGACTTGACTGCTTTGGTGGAGAGTTTAAAGAAAGATATCAATAGGATTGAAGCTGCTTTTCAATCCCAGTTAGAAGTAGGTAATGAAGTGAGAATGTCCCTAGTGAATGACTTTCAATCTCTTCAGCAAAAATTTCAAGAAAGGTGTGATCAGGTGGAAGTTTTGAAAAATGAGAAGGCATGCTTAGTATGTGAGCTAGAGCAGGTGAAGATTAAGGCTGGTTGTATCCTCTCAAGTGGCAAAAAGTTGGATAATCTTCTAATTAACCAGTGGAAAGAAAGCTAGTGACAAGAGTGGGTTGGGATACACAGGTGAATCCACATCAAAAGTTGAACCTGTGAAGTTTGTAAAGGCCACTATGCAATCCAGTTCTCAAGCTTCTCTCCCAATTCCACCCAAGCCGAATGATAAGCCAAGAAATTTTGTACCTATGTGTCATCATTGTGGAAAGAGAGGACATATAAGACCGAGGTGCAATCAACTAAGAAAGAATTCTTCGAATGACAAGAAGCCACTCATGAACAAAAAGAAAGAATATCTTCAAGAAAAGCTGGAATTTCTTTTGAAAGAAGTAAACAAGATAGCAAGATTTGTTTCAGTTCCATTCTCACCTATGCCCAAGATGAAGCAAGTCTGGATACGAAAAGAGCCTCATCTTTCTAAGTTTCCACATACAGGTAACTGAATTCTTCCAATGTGTGCTTGTGAAAAATATATTCTTGAATGCCAATAGCTTTATTTTTCATCATAAGCACATATATAGGGGGAGTAGTGTTGTTCTGCATGTTTACATTTGTTTTTTCTTATCGCTAGTGTGTTCTAGTTTGTTAGGACTAAATGTTCTTTTCAATCCTAAGTTCTTAGTAGCCGTGTGTTTATTTTTGCATTTTTCTATAAGATGTTCTTTTCTCTTTTTAGGTTTGTTTTTGTTTAGTCTTTATTAAAAATAAAATATAAAATAAATAAAAAAAGGGAAAAACTGGAGTGTATGCTTTGATTTTATATCATACCATACCATGCCTCACGGGTATTTCTGTTAAGACTGTTGAGTTCTAGGATTAATGGATGAATGCTTGGATGCTCAATTTCCAAAGAAAGCTAGGTTGCCGAAGTTTAAAAAAAAAAAAATGGTCTTGAACTTTGGCATCAACAACTCAATGCCTTGGAAAATTTCACAATGGTGTTCCTAAATTTTTGAATCAAATTCATCCGATCTATCATGTGGTAAGTTGACAGGTACGGTTAATTATATGAACATATCATGTGGTGTTTTCAATGGTGCTGAAAGAAGTTCTCTTGCACTTGAGTTCATGTTAAATGAATGCCAACTTTCAATGCCCTTGGATTAAGTATGTATTGACAATCTCAAGCGATTCATTAGAATTTGTGATCTAAGTTGGTTCCCAGTTTTTAACTTGTGCTTGTAGCAGCTGTGTGCTTGCATGTAGTATAGATTTGATTATTGTTGTCCTCATTTAGGTTCGAGTTACCTGACTATCTGCATATTTGTTGCTATTTCTGCATTTAAGATTCCAGGTTTATTTCAATCCTAGTTTAGGATGCGTGTTCTGTTGCAATCCTAACATGTGCATTGTAGTACATTATCACCTCAAGAGCAACTCATGAACTGAGATTTAGTTACATCACTTGGCCTTCTCTTGTAGGGATTTGTTCTTGCTTTTTGAGTGTTTAAAGGTCCAGAATTAAACCCTATTCTTTTCCCTCCCTTCTTACGGCAACTAAAGCCTTACTTTGTCTCTTGCACTTGCACACCTAAGATGTTGAGTGGGGTATGCAGACCAAGTTATCACTCTTGTAATGGCACCAGTTGTTCTTTAAGGAGACATCCAGTCTACCACCAAATGTAGATGGGACACCTGCCTTGTAAAGGTAGAGTGTTTCAGGTCGAAAGGATGGTGGTCTAGGCAAGTCAGGCTATCTCCAAATGTAGATGGGACACCTGCCTTGTAAAGCTAGTGTGTTTCAGGTCGAAACGGGGATGGTTTGACTCATGATCTTTCTGTTAAAAAAAAAAAAAAAGCGGGGGGTCACAACAAAAAAAAAAAAAGTATATCCGTTGCTCAACGCTCAATGCGCCCTCATAGATCATGTCTCCATTTATATGTATATTGTGCCTCTTCGTGATACTCTCTCTAAAGCCTCTGATGATCTGGGTTCACTTTTCAGCATAGCACTTTTAGTACCCTAACTCAATTTGGTTTTGAAATAAATAGTGTTTCGTTACTAAGACCTGCTCTCTTTCAAATCTGCTGGTTGATGCTCTTGAGAAGTGTTCATGTTGATGTTATCTTGGAAAAGCTCTGCTTGATTGCTCTGTGTGTGGTAATGGTCTGTCTCATGCATCATCTCTGCTTGGTTCTTCTCAATTGTGTCTGCTACAAAGTGCAGGTTACCTTGGTTCAAACATATACACTATTCTTCTTGATCTTTTGAAATTTGTCATAACATACTGATATTCAAGAGTGTTTGACGGTTCAATTCTATTGCAGGATCAGTTTGACATTTTATTCCTAGCCCCTAATTAATGTTTGTTTCCGCTGCTACCAATACATGAGTATTGAATTTAGGGGGAGTGAAATCTTATGCACAATATGCTTTGGTCCCTTTGTCCTTTCCAGGCAAAAAGGGGAAGAGATTGGAAGTTTAATGTTCTTAATGTTTCATATGCTTATGCTTACACTACTTCAACCATACATGTTCTTCACGGGTGTTATGTTTCTTGTGTACAGATTACAACTTGGAAGTTCATATTTCTTGGGTCGTGGTAGTATAGGATCAACTATTGTGTATGATTAAATGTAAATGTTGTTTTGCCTAGGAAATGCCAAAGGGGGAGATTGTTAGTGCAATGTTTATTTTGATTGGCATTTCCTAAGCGCAACAACCAAGAGTCACGTTTCTTGTAATAGCTTTCTACTCTTGGATCCTTGAAAGAATGGAATGCTTCAAGCTCCATGTACCACTTTCATCAATCAGGTATGTCTTGCATACATGTGCATGCTTGTAAAGTGGTTAGGACTGAACTTGCCTTTGAATCCTATTGTAGGATGCGAAAATCTTTTCAATCCTAATGCATTGATATGCGAATTTTCAGATGGTTTTATCCAAAGCATTCAAACTTTCTTAAATTGGTTTATGGGCTTTTCTAAATGATGATTCTATTTTAATCCATGCTTTTTAAAAGACGTCATGAAGCCCATGTACATCAGAAACTCTAGCTCGTCCTCTCCTATATAT
The DNA here is from genome assembly GCA_024704745.1 of Rosa lucieae. Classification (NCBI taxonomy): domain Eukaryota; kingdom Viridiplantae; phylum Streptophyta; class Magnoliopsida; order Rosales; family Rosaceae; genus Rosa; species Rosa lucieae. Next base: position 29,389,501 of record CM045495.1, on the reverse strand, counting down.
ATATATATTTCTCCTAGGGTTGTTCAAGGTGGTGGAACATATCAGAATATTTGGTCATTGCCTTCTTGAGAGTTTTCTGCCTTTATCTTCAGAAAGCATTGAGCTAAAGTTTCATGTGAGAATCCTTCATAAGCTGTTCCTTGTTTAGCTTTTGAAGGGTTATCAAATCCCAAGCTTTTTCTGTCAAAAAAATTTTCTGGTTTTATGCTTCATGTGTGTTGGTAGTGTATGCATGATTTGTGCCTTGAGGTGATTGACAACCGAGGTGAGAGTTGTGCCATCTCAAGATTGACAAAGGAGAACAAGGTCGTTGATTTGGAAGTAGCAAAGACGAGGAGACACCGCTGCCCACTAGATTGGTTCTAGTAGATGAGTTGTGTAAGATCTTTATGTACTTTCATATTCATATAGTGGATTGTTCACCGGCATAGTGCCCGCAGTTGTTTACCTCTTTAGAGGGTTTTACTGCGTCAACAGATCTTGTGTTATGTGTGATGATTTTACTTTGGATGGTTTGGCAAATTGAATAAATCATAACGTCATCAAAGATCTGCAGTTTCAATTAGGATTCAAGTTCTACTGCAATCCTATCTTAGGATGCGAACAGGTCTACACTCCTAAGACTGATATCTAAAGTTGTTGACATATTGATCAATTCCGTTACTTGGGAAATACATACATCCATTCTGTAACTACAAAGAGGAGGTTACATAGAAAGATCAAAGAAGAAGGGTTGACGGTGGAATTCTAATTCAATCATAAAAGTTTGATCTTTGACAATCAAGTGTGCAATGACACACCTTTGTTAGAGCACAGTATTATCAAACATTTATTGGAACCAAAATTGCCCAAGTACTAAAATTTAATGAACTCTTGTTCTCTTCTATGGGACGGGATGAGACGCTAACCGGGGAGCATCTTCTCAACCCCTACACCACCGATATTGGTACGGTTGCTGCAACAGTTATAATGAAACAGCGACCTTGAGTCTTGAATCTTGATATCGCTTCTGCAAAGGCTATAATGAAACATGGGGCTCCATTAAAAGCAGCAACCATTTATTCCCCTTCCTCTCGCTCTGGGTTTCCTCTCTCCTCCATCTCGTAAGAGCCGGTTCGCGCTTCTGCTCAGGCGATGGCCTGTTTCTGCGGCTTCTTGCCTTCTTTTTTCAATTCTGATCTTCGATTTTATGTTTCCCTTTCGCTATGCTCCAATGTCTTGATCCAATTCCTTGTTTGGGTGTTGGTTTTGTGATACGTGGTGCTGTATCCAACAGGAGTCGCTTATTCTGTGCATAGTCTTTCAAAGATTGGAATTTGGTTAGACAGCGAAAGGGAGTGGTTTGGTTATGAGGTCCAGTGGTGACAGGAGAGAGAGAGAGAGAGAGAGAAGTGATTTTGGGTCTGAGGAGGGGTTTGGAGAGGAAAGGATGGGATGAACATGAACTCCAGTTCGATTGTGGTGGCTGACGAGGAAGGCTGTAAAACATTTTTACTCTAACGGCACCGTCAACTATGAAATTACGTTGAACCCCTACATTGATCCATTAAGTGGCTCTCCTCGCGCCACGTTAACCTCTGCCAGTGGCTGTAAGTTACAGCCTGCGTATTCTAGCCTTCTCCGCTTTAATAAAAGAGTTTTTATTGGGGTCTAAACTTTCAAGAGCACATTTCCACATTTTAAAAGATGCTTTAATAAAAGAGTTTTTATTGGGGTCTAAACTTTCAAGAGTTCATTTCCACATTCTAAACGATGCTTTAATAAAAGGGTTTTTATCATGATTGGAGTCTAGACTTTTAAGGATCGGACTCGATAGTATTTGAACTTTAAAATTAATTAATTAAGTACATAAAATTTGAAATATGAGTATAAAACGACATTTAAATTTTAACATTGTATTTATTGAACCACGTGGTGTGGTGTGTTGGTCGAACGGCCTAGTCTGGAACCCCCCAAGTCTAACGTTTGAATTCCAGCTCCATTCCATGCCCAGCAGATTTGAGGGATCCTTTGGATTCGTGCGTCTGCGGTGCAGTGAATTAGTCTGGCTTTTGCCGCAATGTCGGTGCAGGTGTCCTGGCGCTGGGATATCACTGCATGGGTGTGTGAGTTACTAACAGCTAACTACCTGATAAAAAAAAAAAACATTGTATTCATTGTGTTCACAAGAAAATGATTTTTATACCCTCATTACTTTGTATATGGACTTTCCTTTTTTCTTCGGCTATTCTGTTGTTGTCTCGAACTCCAAACTCGATAAAGCCTAAACTTTGAGTGCATAAATTATTATTAGAATATACGTGGTATTTATCAAATCTGAAGAAAGAGAACTCAAATTGAACAAACAAAATACGATTAGTGTATTACCCATCCCGTGCAAGGACATATGAACCATAAATCAAAGATTTGAGGATAAGGAACCTTCATCCATCATCCTAAACACATGGTTCCTATACCATTCCCACTGATGCTTGAGATGACTAACTTCTTCTGCTAGTCCCAAAGCCTCTAAACAAATTGTAATTCATTTGGTCTTCTCCGTAGGATTCTCCACTCCAGTGAAAACTCAAAAAGAAAAAATTAATCATTTGAAAAAATTGAGGTTGTCTCTAGTGAAAAACAAGGATCCAAAATTTGATTTCAAGCTAAAGTATCACCATTGGAAGCCATCTCATACGCTCTCCATTGAATTTGTATTGAGAATGGCTTTCAAATAAAACAAAAAACTGGACCGATCATGTAAAGAATTCCCAGTTGCCTCGTTCTTGCTGAAATAGGTTCTGATTTAATTATTCTATCCTTTCTTGAACTTGTTTGAAGTATGGGCTCTTAGTGATCATTTGGGGTTTCTGGCTTTGGTTTCTCATTACCCTGAATTTTTTTCGACATGCTGAGATGTTATTTTTCACCAAAAACCATTAATTGGAGCTCAACCGACCCAAAAGCTTCAAGGAAGCTAAAATGGTGATTGGAGTTCATTTCCACATTCTAAACGATGCTTTAATAAAAGAGTTTTTATCATAATTGGAGTCTAGACTTTTAAGGATCGGACTGGATAGTATTTGAACTTTAAAATTAATTAATTAAGTACATAAAATTTGAAATATGAGTATAAAACGACATTTAAATTTTAACATTGTATTTATTGAACCACGTGGTGTGGTGTGTTGGTCGAACGGCCTAGTCTGGAACCCCCCAAGTCTAACATTTGAATTCCAGCTCCATTCCATGCCCAGTAGATTTGAGGGATCCTTTGGATTCGTGCGTCTGCGGTGCAGTGAATTAGTCTGGCTTTTGCCGCAATGTCGGTGCAGGTGTCCTGGCGCTGGGATATCACTGCATGGGTGTGTGAGTTACTAACAGCTAACTACCTGATCAAAAAAAAAAAAAAACATTGTATTCATTTTGTTCACAAGAAAATGATTTTTATACCCTCATTACTTTGTATATGGACTTTCCTTCTTTTTCTCTCTTCTTTTTCTTCGGCTATTCTGTTATTGTCTCGAACTCCAAACTCGATAAAGCCTAAACTTTGAGTGCATAAATTATTATTAGAATATACGTGGTATTTATCAAATCTGAAGAAAGAGAACTCAAATTGAACAAACAAAATACGATTAGTGTATTACCCATCCCGTGCAAGGACATATGAACCATAAATCAAAGATTTGAGGATAAGGAATCTTCATCCATCATCCTAAACACATGGTTCCTATACCATTCCCACTGATGCTTGAGATGACTAACTTCTTCTGCTAGTCCCAAAGCCTCTAAACAAATTGTAATTCATTTGGTCTTCTCCGTAGGATTCTCCACTCCAGTGAAAACCCAAAAAGAAAAAATTAATCATTTGAAAAAATTGAGTCTACTGTGAGTGGACTTTGATTTTAATTGATACATGCGATTATTTCTGAATTTATGATTTATTTAATTATTGCTTCATTTATTGAGCATTGATTGGTTTCGAATATTATTTGGCTTGGATTATATTTTGAGCATATAACTTGATTTCGATTTATCTCGTGAATTGCTTTCGATGATGATTTTGGAGAATTAATTGTGATTTATTTCGATGTTGACCTTCGGGAAAGATTTTATTTTACCATTTATTTGACTTTGAGCTTTCTATGATTTATCTCCAATAATTGGTTATTATTTGAATTTAGGATTTGTAATTTGATCTCGCTATTTGTTATCGATTTAAGATTATTTTGACATGTGGGACACGTCGTTGATTTAACTGAATTATCATGAGATTCTTCGAGTACAGTTGGGAATCATACTCATGATTTCATTTGGGAGATTTTGGGGAAGCTTTATGAATTTATTGGTTTTCGAATGTTTTTCTGCACCATACTTGGGTTGCTTTATTTAGGCTCCTCCTCACGTGGGTTGCAGTTGAGTGTTTTGTCTAGGCGTTCTCCTCACTTACTTTGTATTTGTGAGTTGCAGTTGAGCATAGAGCCTAAGAGGCTCCGACTCGAGCCTACGAGGCTCCTTTGTTGTATGGTGACATACATCTTCCCCAAACCTTATGTTTTTATACTTAAATAGCAGGGCTGGTTGTTTGACGAGATTTCTGATTTAGAGGAATATAATTTCTAAACATTGCATGCATCAAGATTTTGTAAATAATTCAAATTGTGGAAAAAGTATTAAAGCTTATTTCATTTAAATTATCTTATTTATTTATTTTTATCCACTCACGCTAACGCGTTTTTTAATTACTTTTCCCTGGGCCCTTCAGTTTCAAATGCCCAGTTTCCAAACCAGATTAGTTGAGGTAAGGCGTACGTAAAGTCGAGACATAGTCAACAACACACGTATTCATCTTATCTATATTTTCCTTGTTTACATTTTGTACTAGAATTGCTCTAATAACCTGTGAAATTGATGTTATTAATTAGTTGAGACTTGTACTTGTGAGATGGGAGATGTTATGATTTGGGGAACATGGTGGCTCCAGGAGAATAAGGATGGTTTGTTTAGAAGTGTAAATATGTTCTCTACAAGTTTTAGGTAGTCCATTTTTAGAGGTGACGCTGCCGAATTTTCGGTAGTGTTATTCTTAAGGTGGGCTCCACTGGCCACCTCAGCTTTCAGGGTGAAATCTAGGGCAGGTTCTGTCACAATCAAACCTGACAAACACCACTCATTAAGTACATATTGAAGCTCGCATTTAGGGAGTCTAAGATTAATAGAACACTTTACCCCCTCAAGCAAAATCATCTTTTACCTATCTCTAGATTCCAGCCAAGCATGCAATTGTGGTACGGGCACTTCTTAAGAAGCTAAGAGAACCAATTTTATCAAGCTTAGGCTTGCAAACAACAAAATCAAGATAATTACCAAGTTCAACAAAAACCATGAGCTTGCTGAAATTTTGTGAACTAGTCCATAAATAGACCTCCACTTATGACCAATGTAGGATCCAAACACCCAAGTAGGTCCATACTCGGCACGATTGAGCTAAGTCGCTAAGTAGCAAGCAAGGGTGGCATGACAGCCTCTTCAAATCCCAAACAAAAACAGGCCTGCAAGAATAAAACTAAGATACAAATAGATGACCTAGCTTCTTTTGAATCCGAAATGGTTTTTCAACCACCTAGATTTATTGAAAGTGAGAGCGATGATCAGCCACTTCAAACTTCTTGTAGTTTAGATGCCCTCAATCCTTGTCAAATCCACCGCACTACCAGCGCTAGCCAGAACCAAGGAGGCAGTGAAGCTAATGATGAGGGAATCCATGATCGTCATAGGAAGGAACTCATAAAGAAGGAACTAGGGTTAAAGTTTTGATTTAGCACAGAGGTTGTAGTACATGAGAGGCTTTTTTCTCCTAGGCTTTCTTTTGTATACTTTGTAGACTCTTAAATGGATATCATACATGATTTGATCCTACAAAGGATATGTAGGCAATTTAAAATTAAAAACTAGATACGACATTACTTCAAACAATATTCGTATTCCAAAATCCAATCCTTCAGTAAGTCACTCATTAGAACTCTTGAACTACGATTGACTTGATTCTTTCAAGGATGTGCAAGCACTTGTTAGATACTCTTAGTGCCGCTGCAAAAATAAATAAAAATTCATCTTTCATGTCAAATCTAAAATCCTAGTAATTGGGTCTTAGCCATTTTACCACCCAAAAAATTTCAGTGGACAACAATGTCGTTAATTTATAACTCGATCGGCAGTAGTACTAGCCATCGATCAACACCACAACTAGAAGAAAGGCTATGACTAGTTCCCAATGGAAGCCATATCAAAGTGCTTCATCCATACGAGATCTGTTGTCAACTTGTCATAGTACCGTGTCGTTGCTAAGATTGATGGCTTATTGCAAAGAGATTGACAAAAAAAAAAACAATTAACAAGGCATTTTGTTATATTATAAATGCATTGTTATTTTTACATGTTCAAATGTAAACATTAGGACAACTAATATGAAAATGTTACTTGCTATTTTCTTTTTTCAATTTGGTAAAGTTGAAAAACCTGTTCTCAATGGATTTAGACAGCCAAGTCTATGAATAATTGAAATGTTTGGATATATATTTAGGGATGGCAAAAATCCCCAGCGGTTAGGGTATTCATTGGGTATTCGACCCTCATGGGGAGAGATTCAGGGGCTAATCAGGTAACGGGGACAGGGATCCCCAATATTCTATTTCTCAAATTGGGGATGGGGCGAGGATGGTATTGTCATCCTCATACCCATCCCTACTCATTAATAAATATTATTTTGTGACCAAATTATATATTATGTTTATTCATATTACTTAATATTTTAAATGAATTTTCTTTTTGAATACGTTGATAACTATCAAATATTGTATTACTATATCTGAAAGTTAAACTGTTTAATACTTTATAATATTTAACTTGTAATTTTATATTTTTTAAACTCGATTATTGTATAATAATTATTGCTTAAGTGAACTATAAATATATGTTAACGGGGATTCGGGGCGGGCATGGTGACTTAATCCCCAACGGGTATGGGTACGGGGAATCCCCAATATATTCTAAAGGGGATTGGGGTGAGGACGGGGCTAGAGAATGACTTTGGGGACAAGGATGATATTTTGATCCCCAGCCCTGATAGGAGCATTTTAATGCGACGTTTTAAATGTTATTTCCTCATATTTACTTACTTATTTCCTTAATAAATTCTTCTTCTTTAGGAAAGTTTCTATTTTTAGGAAGTTTCTATTTTTAGTAATTTTAACAAAAGTTTCTATTTTTAGGTCCCATGGAGCAAATAAAGCTGAAATGAGCTCAAACGAGGAAAGAGAAGCTAGAAAACGTTGGAGATGGCTAAGGCAAGGCACAAGGGCTGTAAAAATGAGTTCAAAAGAAGAAATGAAGTTTTCCTGGTCCAGCCAGGAAATCCTGATTCAAAATAGGAAACTTTGCCAAAGCAAGACTTCTGAGTCAACTAGGAAGTATTGTCGGAAAAATGAAGACAAATGGCGAAATGTGAGGAGTCTTGAAGGCACTAGGAGACCACATGACTTAAAGATGACGCAAGAAAACCCAAGATCCTTCTAGATAAAATGGGAAAAGGCCCAATTGCTTTAGGGTTTTTGGACGTAAAAGGTATATTTTTGGGGAGAATATATATTTTGCCGTGAAAAATGGATGGAAATCATGGAGTTAACGTCAAAAATCAAGAGAGGATCAAGGATAATGACGCCATGGAGAGATTTAAGGGAGAAAAGGTCCAAAACAAGTCTAGATTCATTCCTATTTTCACTCAAGAGCAATTTGGCTGAAAATTAAGAGAAAAATCAGATTAAATCCCTGGAAATTCTCCAATATCATATTTAAAAGATTATGGACTTTATTTTGGAGCTTTTTGATTGGTTGGATGACATAGCAGAGCTGACATGGCGCTCATTGATTGGTTGAAGCTGGGTGGCATGACTAGATAATTCTTTGGAAAATTAAAAGAAGATTCATGAAGCTTGGCCGTCCCCTATATATACCCCTTTTTGCTAGACGTTTTCCACACCTCTCCCCCTCAGAAAAATTCTCCAACACCAAAAAGCTCTCTCTCCCTCTCCACTCTCTAGTTTCAAGTCTCTGCGTTTTCACGCAAGGAGAGGAAGAAGAAGAAGAAGCCGGGAAGCTCCTAGCCGCCATCATCCACCTTGAAGCCATGCAGATTTGAAGCTTGCTTTCAAGATTCAAAGTCCAACGTCTCAAGCTCTCCATAACCATCTCCATTCACGGTGTAATTCAATCTTTTTCCTTGTAACCTCTTTTGGTTTCCTTGTTTGACTTCGTATGAACTTGATTCTAGTTAACATAAACGTTTAGGGAAAAGTTTAAGCCCAATATTTCTTATGTTTGAATACAAATTTTGATTCCTATAATTGTGATTCTAAGTTGCTTTTTTGAGTTTGTTCGATTGATTTTGATTGATTGATATCTTTTATATGTTAATCTTATTTGGGTCGACACTTATAGGATTTGCATGTAATTGGTGCTAGATTTAGGTTAACAATTCACCTAATAGTTTTATAACCCTAAATCAAAATTAATAAAGGTTTTGGACAAAAGTCGAAATCAATTGAAGAGGATTGCAAATAGATGAACTTATTCATACTAGGTTGTGCACTTAAGTTGATAACCTTTCTCTATGCTTAATTATTGCGTTGGACATGTATTGATTAGCTAGCTTTCTAGATTTTGATTGCATGTTTAATAGGATTAATCTAGGTGCTTTCATTTAGATTAATTAGTTAAGGAAAGTAACATATGAGAAATCATTTGTTTTGAATGTTTCACATGATCAACTTCTCTCTTATGACGTAGATGATCAACTATAGAATTTTAATTGAATTCAATCATAATGAATCGGTTTTGATCTTTGTTTCTTTCTTTCCATCCTTTTATATATGTTTTTATATTTTCTTTCTTTTTATTTTAATTTTTGAAAACCCTAAGTCTAAAACCCCCCTTTGTTTCATTATTTTGTATTTACCCTTTATTTTATTTTTGTAAATATTATACTTTACACTTTCATTAATTCTTTATTTGTTTTACAATGATAGGTGTAAAATCAATCCCCTGTTTGAACGATCCCTATTTACTGCATACTAACGATGACATTTTTCAGGATTAAATTGCACACGCTACTTTTAGCGTGTCAAGCCCCTACCCTCCCCATTGTCATCCCTATATATTATCCCATTGTTATCGATTTATTTATTCTTTGTTTGACAACATTTTTTTTTTATAAAAGGCGAAGATTACATAATGGTCCACCCATAAACATAATATATGAAGATGAAAGTTGATATACTTTTATTTTCACTTTGAAAACCTGTTATTTTTTTCGGGTCTTTCACATTGATAAAGAGTTTTTGTTTTGAGAATTAATAAAGAGTATATTAAGTGGCTTTTAAACATATCATATATTTTGTTGGATAAAGCAACATCTTATTGATTTGTTAAGTTTAATCTTTCCTTCTTTTCATTTTTATACGTGACAATGTATTGTTATGTGAGTGGGCCAATGGGGGTCCAGTTTATTAATCATCTTCATATTCAGTTTTTTTTTTTTTTTTTTTTGAGAATAAGGAACCTTTATTGATAATAACCAAAATTACATCAAACGGGAATGACGGGTGGTGGACATGAACTCCCCACTCTCCTCCCTAAAACCTAAACCAGTTACGGGTCCGTCATCAAAAATGACCTCCATGAGCCGAAAGGGCCCAACCCCTAACCAAACCAATCGCCCCTCAACTCGGGCTACAGCATAAGGCAATTTCCGAGAGTCACGATAAATCCATGTAGCCAACATAACAACCAGCCACTTCCCCTTCATCCACACCGTGTCCCAATCCAACCAGACCACGTGCAAGAGCAAGTCACTACCACATTGACAACAAGAAAACACCGAGAGTAAAACATGTAGTCCCCGGACATAACGCCATATCAACGGCACTTCATCCATACTAACCCAAGAGACAAAGTACATCCTCACAGCCAACCTCAAGAGGAAAGATACTCCCTTCAACACCATGGCCCAAAACCGCAAGACCATGTGCAGGAGCTTCTCCCCATTACTTTGACCACAAAAAGGTAAATTGAATTCTTGGGAATAACACGACACACCTACCATAGCAATACTCCAAAACCCTATCTCAAAGGAGTAGGGACTTATTAGACTAAGCCAAAAACCTAAACCAAAAACTGAAATAGCACTAAAAAACAAAAAAATACCATCGGAATCCATAGAATTGCCTAGAAGAACCTCCGGCGAATTACCAAGATCCCTCCCGCCAAGCTCGGCCCAATCACCAATCTTCCAAGCCAAGACCGTCAGAGCTGCAGATCGCTTATTCCTCCGCCAGCCTCGCCGCGAACGATCCGGTGCCATCCAACCACACCACCAACCTTCATAGACCTCCGCCCAAATCAGTGATCGAACCCAAAAGAGCAGCATATCCCTTTTGGAATCACCACTGATAGGAGAACCCGATGGGGATTTTTGCCATCCCTAGGTGGGTTGTTCTCCTAACTTCCTTCTTTCTCACTACAATAGGAATAATCCATGACAATGTTCCACATGTTATTCTTTTATTCTTGTTTTCTTAGAAAATGTTAAAACATGTTATTCTCGATCTGATTCTTGTTTTCTTAGAAATGTTAAAAAAGCTTGAAGTCAATGCTCCTTAAGCCATCGCATATGGCTCCTATCAAACGTATCTGACTCGATCAACTCGGATCTGGTGTGTAAAAATGTACAAGAAAGCATCACGTGCCTTCGGGTGTAGTCTACTGTTGAACAATAATATCATACCAGATTACCAGGTCCAGTGGAACGATTTGTCGGGGAAGATGCAGAATGAAAAGCCAAGCAAGCTAGCTAGGCTGCCCATGCCAAAGAAAAGAGACTTTTCATGTCCTCATGTTCTCGGGGAGAAGCAGAAGATGATGGCCTCCTCCATATCCAAGGGTCAAATATGTGTTGCTTTCTCTTCTTGGAGAAAGAGAGAGAGAGAATGGTAGGGAGACCATGCCATATTTGACGAGGCTTTAAACTTTAGGTTGTAGACTTGGATCGTGCTCTGTACAAATGAAGGGCATCAATCATTTTCCTAGGATAGAAAATTATCAAAGCCGCCAGTCATATATTATAGTAAATAGACTAGACATAGGTCCTCTTACTTTAGGTAGGACTCACCCTAAACCCTTAAGATTTATTTATGAATAAGGTCATTCATGTAGATATATTTCTGATTTAACCGAAACAGTACAGTTGTTAAACTTATGAATTGGCACTGCTAGGAAACAATTTCCCAAGGCCGCCAGCTGCCGAGTCCAACCACCATCCAATCGAAGGTGTAGGGCTTATTGATTTCCGACCACGTACATAAGGCCACCGCCCTGTTCTAGGAGTACGTTTATTGATTTTCGACCTCAAGAGTGCCGATCCGAGGCAAAGGATACAAAATTGTAGGACTTACAATGCACTAATTAATTACTCTGTTATAGTATTATATCCTAGTATAAATGAGACTTGTACAACTGGGTTTCATCTCTGTAACGATATGATCTATAATGTGTTGACCCAACATGATTCGTACTGTACGTATAGGAAATGAAGAAGAGAAACTAAAGATAGCTAAGTAGTTGGGATGTAGGTGGCAAATGACTTAAGCGTACAAGTTATGTGAATAATAGCTTATGAAAAGAGTGCTCTAACAAATTAACAATAACAAAACTACTTAAATGTCCATTTCGCGCAATTATTGATTGTGTTTGTCTACACTTGATTCACCACATGCCACAAATAGAAGGTCCAAAGATTAAATTTTATGTTTTAAATAATGTACGTCCATAAATTTTGCGAGCAGATGCATTTCGTGACTAGGTCAACTGATTATCCTTAACCATAACCATGTGATACTTCAAAACAAGTTGCTACAAACTATATATAGAAGACAGAAATGGTAGAGATAGATATAATTAAAGTGATTATTATTAATTTCACAATGTTCAAAATGTCAACATATTGACAACTGTAATTATCGTATACATTCCTTCTTAATTTGTTCAAATGCCATTTGCAAGTTTCTTGCTTGTTCATACGATTGATTATTACTAAGTCAGCATAAATTCTAATGTTTGCAAGTATAAATTCAAATGTCTCCCAATGTAATGACTCACTTGTTCGTCAAAAAGCTTGTGTATGTTGTTACTATATATCAGCACCGGAAAGTTCCAATTTCTTGTAACACAAGCAATCAATGTTTCAGTAGATTGAAGGCTAATAACATATACACAAGTGTACACTGTGGTTACATATTGTGTTGCGTAGCAAAGTAACCTAATATACAACCCGACTGCACTTTGTAACGAACCAAGCCTCTGTTACAACCTCACCGCACCCATACACGAAATACAAATCCAAATCCAATCCTTCTGATTTAGCAATAGCTAAACAAGCCACAACATTTTTGCAGCAACAACGTCATCGATCATCATAAATGTTAGTACGAAACCTTGATAAGTTATGATAAACTTATATATGATAAGTTCGAATACTGAGAACCCTAGACATGATACTAGCCGAAAGAAGCAGTAGAACGAAACCTTACCCTTCTTTTCTCTTCTTTTTTGATCAGAAAAGTAAGAAGTACCACAAACAAAAGGCCTTTGTTGCCCTCTATTATTTTCAATCTAGCTAGCCAGGCATCCTCTTCTCTTGATTACACACTTGTAATAACTTGTGCCCTTCATTTACGAACTCTTATAATTAAATAACCATAGCTTCCTCATGATCCGTCTTACGTAGTAAGGGCCTGTCGCGTTAAATTTACACTGATACCTAATTACCCAGCTTGAGCTACAACATTAATTAAAATTAAAACCCTGCAACATATTAATTAAGGAATACATATTGCTGGTGTTCCTTCTTCAATATTGTTGTTTCTCTTTTCATCTCTTCTCTGTTGTTTTCCAGTCAGGGGTCGGATTTAGTTTATTCATCAATTTTCGGAACATTGCAGCTGTATCATTCAGATGAATACTGGGGAAGTAAGTACATGAAAAATCACTATACAGATCGATCGATCTACTCGATCGAGTGGTTTAATCAGTTTGTTTATGTTATTATAAGATAATTGGACTGTGATTAGATCAAGCTGGTCCTTGAATGATGCATGCGTTTACTATTAATTAAGCTGATTATCGATTAAGGTATTTGATAAATAATAACAGCTAGCATCAGAATATTCGGAAATTCCATGAGTACTATTCTTCATGTGATGAGTATGATCTGATCATTAATGACAAACTGCCACTGCGCTCTTTTCAAATTAATTAAACTTATGTTGACTTCAAGACATTATTGAGCAATTAGACAAGCTATTTAAAAATGGGGAATATGAATCATGATAATGAACAATGATGGCTCAAAGCCTCAAACTATGTGATTTGTGATTAAGATCCAAGTTAAATTTAAATTTTCTGTAAGAGATTAACTTGACCAACTTGTATAGGGCAGGCTCATTGTGTAAAATAGTTCTTAATTAGAGTAATATATTATCGGGCACCTCCACGAGTAAAAGCCTCTACAGCTGGTTGACCAAAATGAGGATCCCAAATGGTGAGGCATGGGTACCGGATCCTGCAGTTCTTCTTTTTTTCTTTTTTTTTTGAAGGTGTTACAGTCACACTCATTTTGCTTTAGCAATTTTGAACTATAGATAATCAGACATAGTAGTTGCTACCCTAGATGTTTACCAAGTGCCCAGCTTCGACGATAGCCTGTTAGCTTCTAATAGGTAAACTGAGTTCGACCTCCACCACCTGATTCAAAAAGAAAAAGAGAAAAAAAAAATGTTGCATATCATACTGGCTGGTGCAGAAGCTAACCGAGCAATCAAGACATCCACCGACTTCATCCTCTCAAAGAAAATCCGTAGTAAGATCAAAACCATCAAGCCCTTGCCCTAGAAGAGGTGGAGGAAGCTACTAGGTTTCAAGGGTCGAAAGTTTACTGTTTTTCAACACAAGCTTTCTTATTTTGGTTCTTGCATTGTTAGTTCTTGCTTCAATGAATAACATTATCCAGAAAGCTATATTGGTCAAGTTGTCGTGGGAATCTTGAATAATCTACGTAGAAAGTCGTTAGCTTAAACCGTGAAAAATTACAAATGAAAAGACAAAAGAATTTAATAATAAAGGGAAAAAACGATGTTTAAGTTTTATGTACCTAGAAACAAATATCCAAAACTTTTGAATATTAAACGATGACGCATGCCTTCTTGCGTGTCCCTGGCTAGCTAGCAAGCTAGGTTAAGAAGCCTGTGTATGTTCTTATGTGCACATATATACACACATGGAAAATCAGTATTCTACTATTCTAGCTTCCAAATCCAAATGAGGACAATTTAAGTTTCTTTATTCATTTACTTATAAATTATGGATGATTCAACAACAATCTACCAAATGTCGTTTTTGGTGGCTTTCCACAAGCAAAGCAATAATAATATTAAAACAGCCGAAACTTAATTGGGACTATACACAGACTGTAGTGGTTTTTGGACTTTCACTTAACGTTAAGTTGCTGGTTCGAATCCATTAGGTTAATTAGGTTGGGTTTGTTATAAACTACGTCTTTTGCTCTTTGTATATCGCTAAATAAATTACTCACTCAACGATATTATTGTATTAAACTGTCCTTATAATCTTATAAAATTATGAAGAATGAAAGGGACATGAAATATGGTTTTTCTATCCGGATTATCATTTTAAAATGACCAAGTATCATGATCTGGCCAAGATATTTGTTACTATTAATGGGATATTGATAGTAAATATATGACCTTGATTGGGAATGTGAAATGGCAACTTTTTTTTTGGGGGGGGGGGGGGGGGGGGATACTGTAGTATACTTACCTAGCTATGTTTCATCGGCAAGAACATACATGGTGTATACGTATTGTTATGTAATGTACATGTACTATATGTTTATTTTGTTGGCGTGAGTCATACTTACCTTATTTATGTAGATATTTTATAATATTCTGTGATCTGTAATATTCTGTAATATCTATAGGGGTTAATTACATATAAGTGCATATTTCAATGTTTTTTTTGCCATAAGGCCACCAACTGTTTTTTTTACCTCATAAGGCCACTAGATTAAAAAATGTGTTAAATTTTGAATATAAAAATCCAACATATTTACATAATTGCCACTAGAGTAAAAAGTCAACAATCATCCTCTCTCTCTTCTCCAGCGAGGTCTCCGGCCGACTTCGGTGGGTCTCCGGCCAACTCCGGCGGATCTCCGGTCAACCTCCGGCCAACTCCGGTGAGTCTCCGGCCGACCTCCGGCGACCACAAAAGCTACTGTCACTAATATCAAAAGCTACTGTCGCTGACAACAAAAGCTACTGTGGTGAGATTTCCGGCAACCTCCGGTGAGGTAGCAAAAGCTACTGTCATCAGCAAGAAAAGCTACTGGCAACTTCCGGCGAGGTAACAAAAGCTACTATTATCAGCAACCAAAGCTACTGTGACAAAAAAAGCTACTGTTACCAAAAAAAACTTTTCTCCCCAAAACCATAATCTATTATCCCCACCAACAAAAGCTATTTTTGCCAACACCAAAAGCTACTCTAACCAACAACAAATGCTACTCTCACAAATATCAGAAAGCTACTCTCACCAGCACCAAAAGATACTCTTACAAACACAAAAAGTTACTGTCACCAACAACAAAAGCTACTATCACCAACACCAGCGAGCTACTCTTATACTAAAGAGCTACTCCAGTAACAGAAGCTACTTTGACCATCAACAAAAGCTACTATCACCAACACAAAAAACTATTGTCACCAGTAAGAAAAACTACTATCACTAATACTAAAAGCTATCTCAAAGACTTGCAATGCTCAAACAAAAGCTACGGTTAATGTGTTAAAAAAAACTACTCCATTATAACAAAAACTACTATTGATGTGTTAAAAAACTACTCCACTATAACATAAGCTACTGTTAATCTAGCAATTCCACACAACAGAACCAAAAGAAATCAAAACTATACAAACTAACAAAACCATCCCCCCATCATACAAGAGCACATTCTGGTTGTGAAACATTCCCATCCTTTCCAGCATATGGTTCCAAATCAATAGCCATGTCAATCAAATTATGCCCATTTTCAGATTTTACATAAACCTCTGCTAGAGAAACATATTCAGGCATCAAGACATGCATCTTCACCGGTCTTTACTCCTACATTAACTTCCGACGTCTGATTTTCTAGTACACCAGACATAACCATCTGGGAACCAGTGCTTGCATTCAGGTCTCCATCATGCCCAGACTCATCAATTCAGGCAATTTTCACTTCCACAGCTGGGATGTCCTACGACCATTTACTTCACAGTTTTCACTAGGCAATTAAAATCGAGGTTTTCAAAACAATTTGCAGCTACAAATTCAAATTCAAACGAAATGGAAAATGCGAATTACTTGGGAGAGCCGAGGCGAATCCGAGACTTAGAGAACGAAGCCGAGGCAAGGAAGCACGAGAACGCTAGGAACGTCGATGGAGGAACACCGAAAAATGCCGACAGCGCTCGGATGTACACCGCGGATGAGATCCAGAAGCACACCAACACCAAATTCAGAGGACGGCGACGTCGGCCTTGTTAGTGACCGCAACCGGAGCTTGCTCGCAGACCTTGAACATCTACACACACTGGTGGAGCGACGCGAGCTTGTTGGCAATGTGGATCTTCGATGGGAGCTTCTTCGTTGTCTTCAGGCGTGGCGGGGCCTTCGAGGTTTTGCAAGCTTGGACTGATTGGAATCTCACCAGATCAGAGGCGGTGGTCGCCGGAATCAGAAGGGGGGAGCGTCGTGCCGGTGGTCGCCGGAATCGAAGGCGGAGACCAAATGCGTGAAAATCTGTGGTCGAGGAGAGAGAAAGACTGTGATCGGAGAGAGAGAGAGGTAAAGGCGTAGACTGATGGAATTAATTGGGTTTCTCAAGTGGGAGGGTAAAATTGTCAGGAATGAATTAATTTGTGGAAGCAAGTGGCCTTATGTGTACAAAAATAATTAAGTGGCCTTGTCACTAATTAAAGTTTTAAAAGATCACTTGTGTGTAATTTTCTATATCTATAGTATTATTTAATTTACTACTTACCTTAGGAATAGTACTTGTCTTATTAGGCACAATCGTAATTTGTATACAAGAAGGAATTGTAAGGTGAATGAGATATAGAATTATTCAGCCAAAATTATCTCTTGTTTTTGCTATATATATTTTGACTTGGTATCATAGCAGAGATCCAATCCTAGACTCTGACTCATTGTTCTTTGATCCTTGACCCTTGTTCTTTGTGCTTGGATTTGTTCCGTGTCCTTTGATCCTTTCATCACTGTTGCCTACTTATACTTCCAAGAACTTTGTTGTTTTTCCTTCCGCTGCGTATTCACCATGGCTAAAGATCAAGACGTTTCACTTGTGATCAAGCAAGATGGAGATGGTGAGACGTCTCATGGTTCCAACCAAATTTTTGTCTCCGTTAAAGATGATTCAACTGGAAGTTATGATGTGTCAAGCTCAATGGTTCTAATTACCGAACCTGGAAGAAGATGATGGAGACTTACCGGCCTCTGTGGAATCGATAAGGTGGGCTATGTTGATGGCTCAATTACTGAACCACCAATTGCAGCCAACAATTATTCAAAATGGAAGACTGCAAATGGCTCGGTAACCTCTTTTCTTTATAAATCCATGACTGAAGATGTTTCACAGATGATTATGGGATGTAATACAGTTGAAGAAATCTGGGAAAGCCTTAAGGAGATCTACTTTAACGGAACAGATTTTGCCGAGGTTTATGAGTTGAGCACTCAAGCCTCCCGTATGACACAAGATGGAAAACCAGTTGCCATGTATTTTACAAAACTAAAGGGGATTTGGCAAGAAATTGATCAGATGCGTCTATGTTGCATGAAGTGCCCAGATGATGTCAAGATTTATAAGGAGGAGCAAGATCTCATGAGAGTTCATGTTTTTTTGGCTGGCCTAGATCCAATATTTGAGAATGCAAGGAGCGAATTACTTTGCCAGACTACCACACCAACCTTGTAGCAAGCATTTACTTATATTCGCAAAGATGAGACCTAGAGGGCTGGAACTAGAGCAATTACTTCAGAAGTTGCAAGCCTTGCAATACTATCAAAACCATCCAATCCCTCAAGTAATCGATCACTCTCAAGCAATCGACCTCCTTCTTCTCTGCGTCCCTCTCCTCAAGGTCCTCCTCCCGGGTTCTCCTCAAATCTGACTTGTAACTACTGCAAGAATCTAGGCCACATCAAAGCAAATTGTTACAGGTTGGTTGGTTTTCCAGCAGGCTACTTTGATAGGCCCCGACCTCAGGATAACAAACCCAAGGGAAAGGTTGTTGTTCATCTTGTTCAAGACCAAGATTACTATGCTGTGACAGAACCAGATCACACCAACTTGGCTGGTAAGGATACCCAATCAGTAAGTCGCGGTGGTAAAGGTAAGATTGGAGTTGCTTTAAAAATTTCTAGCTTTACTGGTGGCAATACTTGGATAATTGATTCTGGAGTATCCAACCATATGACCTATGATCGTAGTTTCTTGTTTTTTTTCTCAATCCACCCTCTATTTCCTCTGTTGTCAATGCCAATGGTGATTCTTTTCCTGTTTTAGGTATAGGGTATGTTCGTCTCACCCGTTCTTTGACACTACATAATGTTCTTTATGACCCTGATCTCTCTCATCATCTCATATCTGTGCCTCAGCTTAATACTCAACATCGGTGTTCTGTAACATTTTTTCCTTTGTATATGATTTTTCAAGACCTCCTCACCATGGAAATAATCGGCAGGGGTTATCTGAGGGGTCGACTATTTCATCTGGATTGCATGTTCACAGGAATGAAGCCGGAGAAGGCGGTCTAAGAAGCTTTAATTTCGACTGGGGTTACTAATCAAGTTGAAGAATTATGGCTATGGCATCGGAGATTGGGACATCCTTCCTTTAGTGTCATGAAGAAACCTATGCCATCTTTGTTTCTGGGCATTGATGAGTCTAAGTTGCATTGTGAGTCATGTGTCTTAGCTAAAAGTCATCGTACTAGTTATCCTTTGAGTACTACTAGGAGTTCTTTTCCTTTTGTGCTTATTCATTTTGATGTATGGAAAACATTGGTTTGTTTTGTTTATTGATTATTATACCCGTCTTACTTGGGTCTCTTTATTGAAACACAAATATCAAGTTTTCTCTGCTTTTCAAGAATTTTTTGCTCTTGTTCAAAATCAATTTGGAGCCAATATTAAAGTATTTCGTTCTGATAATGGGGGGGAGTTTGTCAATTCTCAGTTTCACTAATTCTTTCATTCTCATGGGATTGTTCATCAAACTACTTGCCCTCAAATCCCTGAACAAAATGGGGTGTCAGAAAGAAAGAATCATCATGTTCTTGACATAGCTCGGTCTCTTCTGTTTAGTGCTCATATGCTTAAGTATCTTTGGGGAGATGCAATTCTCACTGCTTGCCATCTCATCAATAGGCTACCTTCTTCTGTTTTTAATGGTCAGACCCCCTATTCTGCCTTTTCAAATTATGTGTCTGTCCCTTGATTTTCTAATCTCCCTGCTCGTGTCTTTAGGTGTGTAATGTTTGTCCATGTCTTTAAGAATCAATGGTACAAACTCAATGCCAGGGCATTAAAGTGTGTATTGTGGGCTATGGTGTTAATCAGAAGGGCTACAAGTGTTTTCATCCTCCTACACAGAAAGTTTATGTTACCATGGAAGTCACCTTTTATGAGGATGCATGTTATTTTTCTTGCACCAATCCTTCACTTTAAGGGGAGAAACACACTTTTTTAGAAGAGAAGTCTTGTGGGATTAAAATTCAGCCAATAGAAGATGATGGTCGTGTAATTTTGGGTCCAACGATCGATCACCAAACAGGTTGAAGAAGACAATAGCCAAACAATTGATCATTCCATTCCTGGCAATAGATCGTTCAGCGAGGCAAAAGCTCCCGGTAGCAAAACGATCAATCGTTCCATTCCTGATGATAAATCGCCGGCAGAACCAAAACACAACGTCGGAAATTTAGCAGTTTAAGAAGGCCAAGCTCTTCCACCCCTCTCAGATACAGATAACACTTGTCAACAAATCCCTGAGGAGCATCCCAATCTTGAGGTTAGTGGTGTTTCTTCTAACTCTGATAATAGTGATAGTGTGTATGTTTTGCCTCCTAGGTTCACCCGTGGTAAACCACCTCGTCAATATGAACCAAGTTTAGATGTTAAGTCTAAGTATGCCATAGCTAACTTTGTATCCACTCATCGGTTATCCAAATCCCATGCTTCATTTGTAAATCAAATATCTTCTGTATGTGTTCCCAGTAAAGTGCAGGATGCTCTCAAGGATCCCAAATGGTCTCAAGTGATGAATGAAGAGATGGAGGCATTGGAGAAGAATAATACTTGGGAGTTGGTGCCACCTCCACAAGAAAAGAGAGTTGTTGGATGTAGATGGGTGTTCACTATCAAACACAATCCAGATGGTTCAGTGAACAGATATAAAGCAAGACTTGTTGTAAAGGGATAAACTCAAACATATGGCGTGGATTATGAGGAGACCTTTGTTCCAGTAGCAAAGATTAATACTGTTCGAGTGTTGATGTCTCTAGCACCTATTCTAGAATGGCCTTTGCAACAGTTTGATGTGAAGAATGCCTTTTTACATAGAGAGCTATTTGAAGAAGCCTACATGGATCTACCACTAGGATATGAGGCAAGCACAAGAGGAAGATTTGTATGTTAGTTGAATAAGTCCTTGCATGGACTCAAACAATCACCACGAGCTTGGTTTGGTAGATTCTCTCAAGCTATGCGTCGTTTTGGGTACAAACAGAGTAACTCTGACCATACATTGTTTCTGAAACGCCGTGAAGGTAAATTAACTGCCTTGATTATTTATGTTGATGATATGATAATTACTGGTGATAATTCAAAGGACGTTGAAAGATTAAAAGATCTACTTGCATCAGAGTTTGAGAAGAAAGATCTTGGTTCTCTTAAATATTTTTTGAGGATTGAGGTCGCCAGGGGGAGTTCAGGAATTTTCTTGTGCCAGAGAAAATATGTGCTTGATTTGTTGACAGAGACAGGAATGCTAGGGTGTAGACCTGCTGATACTCCTATTAAGCAGAATCATAAACTGGCTGAGTACCCTAATCAAACTCTTACAGAGAAGGCTCGATATCAGGGGTTAGTTGGCAGATTAATTTATCTCTCACATACTCGGCCAAACATTACATATGCAATTAGTGTTGTGAGTCAAGTCATGCATAATCCAAGTGAAACTCATATGGAAGTTGTGATCCGTATTCTGAGGTATTTAAAGTCTGCACCTGGAAAAGGCTTGATATTTTCAAAGCATAATCATCTAGATGTTAGTAATTATATAGATGCAGACTGGACAGGTTGTGTTATGGATAGAAAATCCACTTCTGGTTACTTCACTTTTGTAGGTGGTAATCTTGTTACTTGGAGAAGAAAGAAACAAAAGGTTGTGGCCAGGTCAAGTGCTGAAGCAGAGTATATAGAGGTATGGCTCATGGAGTTTGTGCATGAGTTACTTTGGTTGAGAAATTTACTTCGTGATTTGGGATTTAAACCCAAACGAGCCATGGATTTGTATTGTGATAATAAGGTAGCGGTGGATATTGCTCACAACCAAGTACAACATGATAGAACTAAGCATGTTGAGGTCGACAGACATTTCATTAAAGAGAAGCTTGATGCTAAGCTTATCTCTTTTCCATTTTCCATTTGTCCACTCAGAAGAATAGTTGGCTGATGTTCTCACTAAGGCAGTATCGAGTAAGGCATTTCATGACTCACTTGACAAGTTGGGCATTCGTGATCTGTATGCGCCAACTTGAGGGGGAGTGTTGGCGTGAGTCATACTTACCTTATTTATATAGATATTCTGTAATATCTCTAGTATTATTTAATTTACTACTTACCTTAGGAATATTACTTGTCTTATTAGACACAATTGTAATTTGTATATAATTCCTTCTTGTAAGGTGAATGAGATATAGAATTATTCAGCCAAAATTATCTCTTGTTTTTGCTATATTTTGACTTATTTAATTGTTTTTTAGCCTATCCACTTATAGTTTTGTCCAAACGTTAGATGAGGTCCAAAGGACATTGAATCTACAATTCCCTAAGATGAATATGAAGTTTAAAGTCTGCTTTAATCTCGAATATCTTAAAGTCTGCTTTAATCTCAAATATCTTAAATGTTTGTGACTGTAGTGGTTTTTGGACTTTCACTTAACGTTAAGTTGCTGGTTCGAATCCGTTAGGTTAATTAGGTTGGGTTTGTTATAAACTACTTCTTCTTTTGCTCTTTGTATATCCCTAAATAAAATTACACACTCAACGATATTATTGTATTAAACTGTCCTTATAATCTTATAAAATGAAGAATGAAAGGGACTTGCAATATGATTTTTCTATCCGGATTATCATTTTCAAATGACCAAGTATCATGATCTGGCGGTCTGGCCAAGATATTTGTTACTATTAATGGGATATTGATAGTAAATATATGACCTTGATTGGGAATGTGAAATGGCAAATTATGTGGCATACCGCCTACAGTGTACTGTAGTATTCTTACCTAGCTATGTTTCATCGGCAAGAACTTACATGGTGTATACGTATTGGTATGTAATTTACATGTACTATATGTTTATTTAATTGTTTTTTAGCCTATCTACTTATAGTTTTGTCCAAACGTTAGATGAGGTCCAAAGGACATTGAATCTACGATTCCCTAAGATGAATATGAAGTTTAAAGTCTGCTTTAATCTTGAATATCTTAAATGTTTGCAATACCATCAGATGCAACCTTCTCCTAGAGCTCTACCAGTACACAAACATGATGACCAGTTTGACATGCAGCAAGAACAACTGAGACAACTTTCAACTTCATGATCTGTGAAGGTAAAAGTATATCGCAGTAGGGGAAAACCGAAGAAGGAGGGGAGACGAGGAGGTGGAACTAAAAGTGAGAAGAGCTTTTGGTTCAGACTCGCATGCATGCAGAGGAAAGTGCTCTCAGTCTCAGTGTAGTAGACGAGAGAGACAATTCAGAATGCACTCAGAATTATGTCAACAACAAAAAAAAAAAAACCTTGGTTTTACTGTAGATTGGACCCACGAGGAAAATAGAACACTTCGAAATGAATATGCCTTCAAAAAGCTGTTTGATCTAGGGTTTAATTAATAAGCAGGTCAAAGTTACAGTTCAAAGCTTCAAATGCAATCAAATCAATGTGGAATTTATGGGGTCTAGCGAGAACATTGTTCTTACCTTTGAATTATTTATTATCTTTCACCTTTGTTCTTACATTTTTATTTGTTTGACTGTGTTAAAGAATATTGTCCTAGTTAGGGTACGCAGTTCTATGTAATTCTCCTTGATTCAATTCAGATAAAACAAAACATACATCATATTTGATATATCCATGAAAAGAAAATTTCTAAGACTTTTGTGGATGCTTAAGTGGTTTAGTTATGTGTTCAAGTTGGACTGATAGATGTCTATGAACTCAAACCGTACCCCATGATAAACAAGCGCCAAAAAAACATTAGACAAAACGAGCATACATGCTTTAGAAAAGAGATACAAAACTCTAATGCATCTACAACTTCAAAATATGGAAATTCAAAGAGCAAAAAGACATAGAATGGGATATGATCCATCGACGCAGTAGTAAAGTTGTTACTTGTTAGGTGAGGATATATAATATACCTTACGTCTTTTCTTTAAAAAAATCTTTGCCACCCTACACCACACCTATATTTGATTTTGAAAAATAAGAGCAGTTAGAACTTAGAAGCATCGTGTGGTCCTTTAGTGACCTCACATAATTAGCTACTCAAAATTGGCAAGTCTTTCTTGACATTTGCCTCATTTTTACTCCATGATTTTTATTTTTAGTTTTTGTCTTTTGGAATATATAATTTACTCCATGATTTCAACATTTTTTTTTTTAAAGAGGATCAAAGGATTTCACTCTTACCCCCATGATGACTCAAACTCATGACCTCGATTTTAGGTAGTGGGTGCTCTAACTCAGAACCCTTTTTTTTTTCTTTTTTGCTTCTTTTCTTTTCCTTCTACTCTCAGTATTCCCAAGAAGGCTGTGAGAACACAAGGACCAAGCATCTCATAAAATGAATGAAAAGGTAGAGTTGCTAGAACATTCCCTTAAGCCCCTCAACAACTCACCCCTATATTTCAATGCCCTACTTAACTTGACCAATTCTCTTCCAGTGGTGTTTCCTCACACGGCAATTGATAGTCAAGAAGAAGGTTTAAACTTTTTACTAATTTGCTTACAGCTCATTGGCGCACTCAATTAAACCGGCCCTCACTATGATTTTGACCATTGGTATCTAATTATTGTGAATTGATTGATGCAATATAACTACAAAAGTGACACAGTACCAGTTTTTCTTGATTCCCTCCGCAATCCATCAATAGTTTCCCACAATACATATGCTAATTCAACGACTTGATTAATGTTAGTTTCTTTTTTAGGTTCAAGAATCTTGAATTGTAAGCAACAACTTCTAAATAAATGTTTTAATTACTCGAGCCCAACATTTTTCCAATTAATCTAAGAAAGATCAAAATCTACAATCAATTGGGTGGGTAATCAAGTAGTCGATAATCATCTCCCAAGATCCTATATATTTCTGGAAAAAGGAAAAAGCAAAATCGTATTTATAGGAAATAGTAAAGGAAAAGGCTCATGGGTCAGTTCAAATTTTAACAAAAGGAACCTCTATGATTTATGATTTTGGGGTGGTCCATAAATAATAGTCTCTAGCTAGCAAGCTAGTAATTTGGTAAGTCATTTTCAGGGGACAGTGGGGAAATTTTTCACGTTCAAAGAAACAATGCAATTATCATTTCTTGCACGGAAAAAAAAATACACCTTAAAATTATTACCGTAGTATGCTTCCCTTTTTTCTCTCTCTTTTTCCTTTACACTCTTGGTTTGTAGCTGATATTACCTGCAAAGGCTGCAAAAAGCCCACTTGATTCAATTCACATGCCATAATTCTCATAATTGAGAAACCACATGCAATATTTAAAAAAAAAAAGACCAAAAATTTCGGTCTTCAAATTTGAGGGAGGCTGCCATGAACTTGCACTCAGGTTGCACTATCCTTTTTATTGTTTGGAAACTAATTTTGTTTTCTTCCTATTAACTTGAAGCATCACAAAGTCTTCGTCTAGCAACTATATACCAACCAATGTAAACAATTGGGTTCTTCACAATTGCCCTTTTGATTTCCTTTATCTTTTTGTCTGCTTTCATAGTGAGGTCACTTTAGAATTAAAGAGAAATTAATTAATCAAAATAACAACTTCACAAAAATTTGAAAAAGTCAGGAAAAAAATGATTTCATATTTAAACAATCATATAATGTGGAAGCTTCACATGGATGGAGCAAACCGATTCAGATCTTATAGATTCAAGATATTATAAACTTTGAGAGAAAAAAAGGGTTGACTAACTGACATGCTCAACGGAGATTACGATCGGACGGCGACGAGAAGTGCCAGCAAGATCATAGGTTCATGATTGAATCAGTGTTTACATACATTCTATTGTATTGTTGCTTTTTGCTCAAGATAGAAAATAGAACGAGCCCGTGGAGTGGAATTATTAATCAAATTAAGTGTGAATATTATAGCATTATCGATTTATAGTATTAGTATTGAAGATTAACAATTTGGGGGGACTGGTTTTAAATTGGGACTGGGAGGAATTCCAAGTGATCCAAAGAGTAGTGTTTGTATTTGGTATTAAAAATAGATATAACGCCAGCTAACGAGTGTGCCCCATTTGACAGCTCTCCATAACGACTCCGATCACTCGCTATATAACTCTCCATATTTGCATGCCTATTAGTTCATCAAACCCATTCATCCCTCTCTCCACTTCCACACTTCTTCCTCCGTCTCTTCATTCCCCATGAGGAGTTCGAGTGGCGACCCCCCCTCTCGGGGTCGTCTTTGGCCGCAAATGGCCGTGGCTTTTGCAGCCATAGTTGTCGTCCTTTCGAGCAATGTGGGTTCAGTTCAAGCTGATCATCCTTACATTTACTCTTCACCCCCACCGCCTTATGTCTACAGCTCGCCACCACCCCCCGTTCACTCTCCTCCACCACCGTACGTGTACAAGTCACCGCCTCCACCATCGCCTTCACCACCTCCTCCTTATGTCTACAAGTCACCTCCCCCACCATCGCCTTCACCACCACCTCCTTACGTCTACAAGTCACCCCCTCCACCATCGCCTTCTCCACCACCACCGTATGTGTACAAGTCTCCTCCACCTCCCTCACCTAAATTGCCTCCGTACGAGTACAAGTCACCACCACCTCCATCACCTTCTCCCCCACCACCATACGTCTACAAGTCTCCACCGCCTCCTTCCCCATCTCCACCACCACCTTACTACTACAAATCTCCTCCACCTCCAGCATATTCTCCACCACCACCTTACTATTACAAATCTCCTCCACCTCCAGCACATTCTCCACCACCACCTTACTATTACAAATCTCCTCCACCTCCTGCACATTCTCCACCACCACCTTACTATTACAAATCTCCTCCACCTCCAGCACATTCTCCACCACCACCTTACTATTACAAATCTCCTCCACCTCCAGCACATTCTCCACCACCACCTTACTACTATAAGTCTCCTCCTCCACCTTCTCCCTCACCACCGCCACCATACTACTACAAGTCCCCCCCACCTCCTTCTCCCTCACCTCCTCCACCATACATCTACAAATCCCCTCCACCACCTTCCCCATCTCCTCCTCCACCATACTACTACAAGTCTCCTCCACCACCATCACCAAAGCCGTACGTGTACAAGTCTCCGCCACCACCATCGCCGAAGCCTTACTACTACCAATCTCCTCCACCACCGGCTCCGTACTATCCACACCCACACCCCCACCACCAGCCATTGATCGTCAAGGTCGTCGGAAAGGTCTACTGCTACAGATGCTACGACTGGGGATATCCAATCAAGTCTCACGACAAGAAACATCTCGAAGGTATTAATTCCGAAACATTAATTCTCCTTAATTAGTTATTGCATGTATTCATTTTTGATGTTCTTCATTTTCGAAGAAAGAGATGTTTTTCAAATCTGATCTGGTCCCAATCCCAAAACTGGCTACTGTACCTGGTCCTTCTTTATATAATAATGTCATGGCGGCTTAATTTGTTCCACTTTAATTTTGCACTTAAGAAAAATATATTTGAAAATATTAATTTTCTTTTTTTTTGAATAATTAAAATATTAATTTTCTTATAGTGCTGAATGTGCTGTTATTTTATATATATATATATATATATTATTTCTTTTTTCAAGATGTACTGCAAATTAAAATTTCCTTTTTCGCTGTCCAACTACAGAAAGAAAAAGATCCTGTCCTTTTCAATTTTAAAGATTTGGTAAATTCAGTGACTTTGATCATAGAAGTGATAGAACCAATCAATTAGTTAGTGATTAACCTAACAAGTTGTTAGATTTGTCTGAGATTGATTGTTAGTATTATAAATGGGAGATCGTAACTGATCTAATTTTTAAATATAAATGGCGCAGGCGCTGTTGTTGAGATCACATGCTGGGCAGGCAAAAAGGCGATCATGGCTTACGGTAAAACCAAGAACAACGGTAAATTCAGCGTCGCAGTCGAAGATTTTGACTACGGTAAATATGGTGCCGAGGCTTGTACCGCGAAGCTCCACATGGCACCCAAGGGTTCACTCTGCAGCATTCCAACTCCTCTCAACTGGGGCGACAAGGGAGCCAAGCTGAAGGTCAAGTCCAAGAACAATTGGGAGGTTGTGCTCAAGGCCAAGCCCTTTGCTTTCGCTCCAAAGACCCCTTACAAGGAGTGTGCTAAGCCCGCTCCACACCATCCTTCTCCTTACATCTACAAGTCGCCGCCTCCACCAACCCCGACTTACGTCTACAAATCTCCTCCTCCACCGTCGCCACAGTACATTTACAAGTCGCCGCCACCGCCAGCTTACTACTACAAGTCGCCACCACCACCATCACCAAAGCCGTATGTGTACAAGTCTCCACCACCACCATCTCCCAAGCCGTACGTGTACAAGTCTCCTCCGCCACCATCTCCGAAGCCGTACGTGTACAAGTCTCCACCGCCACCATCTCCCAAGCCGTACGTCTACAAGTCTCCACCGCCGCCATCTCCCAAGCCGTACGTGTACCAGTCTCCTCCACCACCATCACCGAAGCCGTACGTGTACAAGTCTCCACCACCACCATCTCCGAAGCCGTACGTGTACAAGTCTCCACCACCACCATCTCCCAAGCCGTACGAGTACAAGTCTCCTCCACCACCATCACCCAAGCCGTACGTGTACAAGTCTCCACCACCACCATCTCCGAAGCCGTACGTGTACAAGTCTCCACCACCACCATCTCCCAAGCCGTACGAGTACAAGTCTCCTCCACCACCATCACCCAAGCCGTACGTGTACAAGTCTCCACCGCCACCGCCACCAAAGTACTACTACAAGTCTCCACCACCACCATCTCCCAAGCCGTACGAGTACAAGTCTCCTCCACCACCATCACCCAAGCCATACGTGTACAAGTCTCCACCACCACCGCCACCAAAGTACTACTACAAGTCTCCACCACCACCGACTTACTACTACAAGTCACCACCACCACCCACATACATCTACAAGTCACCACCACCACCATCACCGAAGCCATACATCTACAAGTCTCCACCACCACCGCCACCAAAGTACTACTACAAGTCTCCACCCCCACCAACTTACGTATACAAGTCACCACCACCACCCACATACATCTACAAGTCACCACCACCACCATCACCTACACCTTACGTGTACAAGTCTCCACCACCACCACCACCAAAGTACTACTACAAGTCACCACCGCCACCAACTTATATCTACAAGTCACCTCCACCACCAGCATATATCTACAAGTCACCACCACCACCACATTCTCACCCTCACCCACCCTACATTTACAAGTCTCCACCACCACCTTCACCATCTCCTCCTCCTCCATACTACTACAAATCCCCACCACCACCATCCCCATCACCACCACCACCATACATCTACAAGTCTCCTCCACCTCCATCACCTTCTCCTCCACCTCCATACTACTACAAATCACCACCACCACCATCACCCTCTCCCCCACATCCATACTACTACAAATCTCCCCCTCCACCATCACCTTCTCCTCCTCCACCTTATATCTACAAGTCTCCCCCACCACCGTCACCCTTTCCTCCCCCTCCATACTACTACAAATCTCCCCCTCCACCCTCACCATCTCCTCCTCCACCATACCACTACACCTCACCACCACCGCCCTCTCCATCTCCTCCCCCACCATACCAATACAAGTCTCCACCTCCCCCACACAAGGAACCAAAGCCAACTCCTCCCTACCATTACACATCTCCACCACCACCATCGCCATCTCCTCCACCACCATACCACTACACCTCACCACCACCACCCTCTCCATCTCCTCCCCCACCATACCAATACAAGTCTCCACCTCCCCCACACAAGGAACCAAAGCCAACTCCTCCCTACCATTACACATCTCCACCACCACCATCGCCATCTCCTCCTCCACCATACCACTACACCTCCCCACCTCCACCTTCCCCATCTCCTCCCCCACCATACGCTTACAAGTCTCCACCACCTCCTTCACCTTCTCCTCCTCCTCCATACGTCTACAAGTCACCTCCACCTCCGGTGAAATCTCCCCCACCACCGGTGTACATTTACGCCTCTCCCCCACCACCCACTCACTACTAAGCTCAAACACATGCATAGACCAATCATGTAAGTCGAATTAAGTTTCTATTTTTTTTTTCAGTGTATTAGTTATCAATGGTAATAACATAATT
Source organism: Rosa lucieae (assembly GCA_024704745.1). Taxonomy (NCBI): domain Eukaryota; kingdom Viridiplantae; phylum Streptophyta; class Magnoliopsida; order Rosales; family Rosaceae; genus Rosa; species Rosa lucieae. Next base: position 29,359,387 of record CM045495.1, on the reverse strand, counting down.
AATCTAAACGTACTAATTAACGATGTAATTGCAGGTTTTAATTTAAGCAGCAGAATAAAGGAAGGCTTCATGAGCCGAATACTGAGACACCAAGCTTCCAATCCAAGTCCATTGTTATTGATATTGGTGATCAAAAAGTGTCTGGCAGAAACATCAGCTATGACCAGCAACCTCATCTTGCACATGCTCTTATTATTCTCATCATCCAAAATGGGAATTCAAAGCAAGATTGATCTTGGTCTTGGAAGGAACTAATAATTTGGCTTGGTCGTCACAGTGTCGTCATTTTTTCAATTCTAAATTATATTTGATTGTATAGGGTAGCAGTTACATGGCCTTTTTTTTTTTTTAATTGTATGATTGGCTTCTATTTATTGGTGAGGATAGATGTTTGATGTCTGAACAACGTACTAATGGTTGCAATCACTGGCCCCATTTGCATGTTCTAAAACTTAATAGATAATGTTAAATATATATTATAGTACGTTTCCTAGAACAACACCAATTAGATGAACCTTATGGAGTTCATGTAGTAAATCACAAAAAAAAAAAAAAAACAGGGTATAGAATCACCAAAAAGAGAGAGAGAGAGAGAGAGAGAGAGAAGAACTTATCGTATATATGTAGACATGTAGTGATGAAAGAAGTAGGACAACCTTAACGATTAGTGTGTGTCCAGCATCTTCATAAGATTTTCTACATGTTTAAATTTATGGACTTAAATTTAATGATGGATGATTTGTACCCAAGAATACATATCCAAATATGACTTTATATCACAAAGTGTAATATTACCGATTGAAACTTGTGTAGTTATAAGTTATATTCTTAACAATATACATGAAACATAGTTAGAAGTAATTCTAATTTATATAGTTGAAACTCAACAAACTCCAAAATATTAGAGTGGTTTGGAACTTACCAAAAGTGTTTTACCAAAAGGGGGATAATGAGCTACATCAGCTTGGTACCCTCTACGTTCTTCATTTTTTTGATACAAGACGAGCATTGCATGGTTATAATAGCTATAAAACATATGGTTGCCAGAATCTTTCCAACCGGCCTTCGGTCGAGTGTCACGTATCGGAATTTGACGGAAACCAAATCGACCCAACTATACCATAAATTCTAGTTTTTTTTTTTTTTTTTTTCCTTCTGTTTTTTTGGCAAGTATAAGTTCGAGTTTAGTACCTCTAATAAATTTGCACAGTATGCAATCATCTGCCACACTTGGATGTGAATTAGGAGAATTTGTATTGTTCAAAACTTACCAATGTAAATAAGCCTCCCTCCCTTATTTTTTTTTAGGGCTAAATACTATTTAGTCCCTGAAGTATGGCTTCGTCCTCGTTTCAGTCCTTGCCTTTCTGATTTAATCCCAAAAGTCCCCGAACTCACAATTTTCAGTCCAACCGGTCCATCTTCTCCATTTCCTCCGGTTGCTCGATGACGTGTCAGTTATTGGTATGCCAGCTCAGCGCCACGTAAGACACTGATATTGTAAAGTGACGAGAATGCCCCTGCTTCAGTTTCTTCCAAAATTTCCTCTCTCTTCTTTCTCATCTTATTTCTCCCTCTATCCAGGTCTTCGATACAAGGAGAGGGGTGGTGGTACGGTGGTGCTAGTGCCAGTGCTAGTCAGTGGGTGCGCCGAAGAGTATGATGGTGATAGTGGTGAGCTGCAGCAATTGTTGAAGTTTGTTGACCATAGAGAGAGAATCTGAGATTCAGTTTCTCTCTCATCCATCCCTTTCGTAAACAAACCCAGAATCACAAAGCATCCGGAGACCAAGATGTGTGATGATGATGATGATTACTCGGAGAAGAGAGGATGGGAGGATGGGGTGAAGGAGGCAATGGTCGTGGGTGCCCAGAGAAAATTTCTGAGTGTTCACCGCGACGGCGCGTGGGCTACTACTAGGCATCGCCGGATGACAGAGAAGCTGCTGGTACCTTTTTCTTTTTTTTCCTTTTCTTCCTACCTTCTTCTTCTTCTTCACGTCCAAACCACCATAACCACCACTACCAAGCTCTCTCTCTCTCTATTTGAACCCAACCACAAATCCCATTACAATCAACACCAAGCTTCAATTACTACTGGACCCATCTTCTTCAAAGAAGATATAAACAGCGATTGCATTTATTTCATACAAAACACATCAACCCTTTGAATCAATTACTACTGGACCCATCTCTCGCACCTTTCCTCAACCTCTCACTGCCTCATCTGAAACCGAATCAACCTCTCTCCCTTCTCTCTTACTCAAAGAACTCGAACTAGAATTTGAATTCCCTCTGAAATTCGGATCTCTCCTCCCTAAAAACTCATCTTTCCCTCTGGTTTTTCTGGGTTCTTCCTTTCTGGAATCAATCACTGTCTTCAACTTCTTGCTAATCTTGACCTCGGCGGACCCTGCAATCTCCGACCTCCCTCTCGTAAGCCCTAATCACTCAAATTGAATTCGTCTCTGAAACTCTCTCACTGATTTGACTGAAAATGACTAGGCCGCTAGAAGCACAAGCAATAGGCGACTGAGCCAGGGCCTGGTGACTCAGACTTCATGGATTTTCCTAACGCACTCGCTCTGTACCAAATCGATTCTGCTGCCCAATGCCGCCAAAGCCTTTATTAGAGGTGGATTGATTGTATATATCGATCAAATTTGACCGATTTTTGTTTCGATTTGATTTGATTAAATTGTGTTATTGATGTACAGTGTGGAAGGTGAGGGCGATGTGCTCTGGGTTACCTTTCATTTTGGGATAGTTTTGTTTCATTTTATTCTGGTTTTGTTAGATTCGACGATTGGGAATTGTGTGATTGCAAGGGAGTTGATGAGTTGAGAGAATTAGGGAAAAACTTCCGGGGGGATTTGTTGGTGCATATCCAAACAAGACCTTCGGGTTTTGGGCAAATCTGAGGATGTTTTTGGATGGAGAGCTCAGTGGTGGTGGTGGTGGTGGTGAGCTCGATGGTGGTGGTGGTGGATTTTGGGTGTAAATAGAAAGAAGGAAGAACAGGGGCGTTCTCGTCACTTTACAATATCAGTGTCTTACGTGGCGCTGAGCTGGCATACCAATAACTGACACGTCATCGAGCAACCGGAGGAAATGGAGGAGATGGACCGATTGGACTGAAAATTGTGAGTACAGGGACTTTTGGGATTAAATCAGAAAGGCAGGGACTGAAACGAGGACGAAGCCATACTTCAGGGACTAAACAGTATTTAGCCCTTTTTTTTAATAAACCTCGCTCCCTTATTAAGCAAGATAAATTTCGTTGAATACATTTAGGCCCAAGAGCATTCAAAATCACATCAACGCTAGTTGTTAGCCATACATCAATGTATTCTTCATGCCCAACAGTGTGTAACTAGAAGTCTACATTAGGGGGGCATTGAATGTTGATGCAAGAAAACAAACCGCTCTTCACCTAAAGTTTTGCCCTAGCCTCCTGTGTTAAAAAGTCATTGTAATCAAAGCACTAATCAACTACATTATCGCCATAATATTTTCTGTGGTCTTCTTTACTTGATGTCACATTCATAGTTACTCATTTACCTTTAGCTAATTGAATTGCAAAACTAGCAATTCCATTTGAGTCATCATGAACTCGAATTTCGATACTCAAATATAAATGAAACAGCAATGTTCTCTTAGTTATTTAATGAACATTTGTCATTGAATTTAAATCTAATTATAAAAAACAAAACAAATTTATGGACTTAATTTTTTTTTTTTTTACGAGGAAAAATATTTATTAAAAGTAAAGGAAAATACAAGTAAGAGGAGAGGACATATCCTGCACCTTCCAGAAGTAAAGTATTACTGATGAGGAATGACAGACATCATCCTGCCTTCCAAAACAAAAATAAATCATCTAAAACGAAAATTAGGGAGACCCAACTTATCTCTTAAACAAAATTGATTAACGAAATAAGGAGATGAATCAAACCAAGTAAAGCCCGTATGCCTGGTTACCTTCACTAAATATATGTGAGCAATGAAATTGCATCATTGAAATGTGATGCACACAATTCTTCCATGCCACCTGTAATTGCCAAGGTACCATCTGGGGAGAGTGGAGAAAATTTAGAATGAGGGACGAGTCAACTTCAAGCCAAATATGCTTCCAATCTCGAACCCATGCAAGCTCGATTGCCTTGATCACCGCCATAACCTCCGCAGCAATGGAACTAGGAATGTCAAGGGATGATGAAAAGGCTCCGACAACCTCCCCACGATAATCACGAAAAACACCACCATAACCTGAACGATCCTTCCCTCGCTTCCAAGCACCATCCGTGTTAACTTTGAACCAACCAATAATAGGTGGATGCCAATTCACCTAGTAAATTTTTGGGGCACAACGCGGCCTACAAGTAGCACCAAACCTCTTCAAGACACAAAGCTCCTGTATGTTGTTAAACATATGTCCAGTAGCTATGCGACTAGAAGCATAAACATAGCCATTAATTAACCTGCAAGCCATAGCAACATCTGGAGTAATGCCCTCATATCTCACCTTATTCCTTGTTTGCCAAATAAACCAAAGAGAGGCACAGAAACAAGCAACCCATAATTCTCTCAATTGGGGGCTGCGACCAACCATTAAACCCAATGTAAATAGGTCATGTAATGAATTAGGAATGAAACCCAACTCAAATTTTTCCAACATAAAAGACCATATAGACCTTGCATATGGGCAGTGAAGAAATACATGCTCTTTGGACTCCGTCTGTTGCCGACATAGTAGACACATTGAACACAAAGAGACACCACGTCGTTGTAAAAAATCCTCAGTTAGCACCCTTCCCCTCAATACTTTCCAAACTAAAATTGACATACGAGGTGCCACATATTTACACCAAACCAATCGCCTCCAATCCACCGTAGGTAAAGAAGGCCGTACAAATTGAAAAGCCTCTCTTGCCGTGAGTGCGCCAGAAGAAGAGGCTGACCAAATTAATTTGTCTTCCTCCTGTGGATTAAATGCAATTGGAATACTGGTAATAATATCACAAAGATCCGGAAAATGCAATTGGAGAAGATGAGGGAGATCCCAGTGGCCATCATGAATATAATCATTAAAAAATCCATCCATCTGCTCCACCACCCCTTCATAAGCTCCAAAAAAGTTCTTTAGAGGAACACCAATAAAATTGTCATTCCAAAAAGAAATATGGGAAACAGAACCAATGAGCCACCTACCCTGTGATATAACTTTAGGCCAAAATTTTTTCAAGCCAGGCCAAATAGATGAGATGGCATAAGAACTCCGAGGCCTACCATGCCGAATAAATCGTCCACGAAGAAATTTACAGCCTTCCGAAGAGGAAGAAAGAACTTTCCAACACTTTTTAAGAAGAAAGGATTGATTCAATACGGTCAAACGCTTTAGCCCCAAGCCACCCTCCTCCAAGGAAGTGCAACAAGTCTTCCATGAAATTAGAGGCACACCCCTCTTATCAACTGAACCTGACCACAAAAAATTGCGTGACCAAGTCTCCAATTTTTGTAGTAAACTTGCCGGCCACTCATAAACTTGAAAGCTATACACAAGCATGCTAGATACGACTGATTTAATTAATTGTAGACGCCCTGCCATTGACAATAGAGATCCCTACCAACTAGAAAATTTCATTCGAATTCAGTCCATGATGGCACGAAAATAAACCGCCCGTGGCTTACCACGGAAAATGGGCACACCCAAGTAAGAAAATGGAGCAATACCCAGAGAAATTCCTAGAGTAGAAATAATAGAATGCTTCCTTGTTTCAAGGTGACGGCTAATAAAAACTTGGGACTTGGCTTTATTAATCATCTGACCTGAATTGAGACCATACTCCTCAAGAAAATGCAAGACCCTAGCCAAATTTCTTTTATCTCCACGACAAAAAATAATCACATCATCGGCAAACAACACGTGAGAAGGAGGACAATTGCCTCTTGGGATGAGATAAGATTCAAAAGACCAGATGATACCATACCAGAAATACCTCTACTAAGTGCTTCCTCTGCCAGACAAAAGAGAAGTGGTGAAAGCGGATCACCCTGGCGAACACCTCTACCACAAGAGAAAAAACCGCAAGACTTGCCATTGATTGAAATTGAGAACCTTGCAGAATTAAGCAGAACTCTCACCCACCCAATAAAATTCTAACTGAAACCAAAAGCTTCCAGAACCTTAAATAAGAAATCCCAAGAGAGAGTGTCAAAAGCTTTTTGTACATCCACCTTAATGGCCACATTACCACCATAACACTTATTATCAAGTAGATTCACTACACCAAAAATCTTATCAGACAACGGCAGAAAACCGATGTGGGTTTTGGAGTCCCACCGTTGTAGAGTGAGCCGTTGTCTGATGAAAAATCAGACAACGGTGGAACACAGTTGTGTGATAAACACACAGACAACAGGTATGTGTTATAACTGTTGTGTAATAGCTCGACAAATGGCTCGGCAGATGCCAAGCGCAGCTGCGCAGCAATTGAGGCACTATCTTCAAACAACAGTGGTAGTTTTAAGCTGTTGTATGTTAAGCGCATCAGACAACATTTTTTTATTTTGTCTGTTGTCTGATTGATCTTCACACTTCAGTTGTTGGACTATATCTGTTGTGTGATTAACTTTAGGACAACAAAGTTCAATTGGTTCTGTTGTGTGATTAACTTTTAGGACAACAGAGTTCAATTAATTCTGATGTGTGATTAACTTTTAGGACAACAGAATTCAATTAATTCTGTTGTCTGAGTATAAATCAGAAGACATTGATTCGTTAAAAATCGATGTGTGATATGATTGATTACAATGTGTTTTTGTCCCATTTTTGGCCATTCAGACAACAGGCAATGATCATTATATCTAATCTGTTGTGTGATCATTTGAACATCCCATTCCTGAGTTAGATTGTGCATTCATTTGGTCCATTTACCAAATAAACAGTACTCTATCAAATACAAACATTGCAAACCATCAAATGATTCATATAACCAATACTTTAAACTTCAAAACCAAAAGGGTGCATTTCCCAATCATTGAAACCAACATTTTACACAAGAAAAGCATTCTGGTGCATGCCCATCTACTTGGGACATCAAAAAGCTGATATACATATATATTGTTCCAAAACATGCCACACATGGTGCATGACAATGTACCAACAGAGAAGCACAAAAAGATGCTTTCCTTATCTAAAATGTACCAGCAACAAGTGCGCTACTTCATGACTCGTGCACATATGTGTTGACAACAAACTTCTCCCACTCATTTCGCACTTGATCAATATCCGCTTAGGTGAATTGGCTGCTACCTCTCCTCCCCTATCTCTTTCCTTTTCTTCTTCTTCTCAACATTATCCTCAACAGGTTTCTAGAATAAGAAAATAAATGTAAGGTATATATCATAAATAAGTTTAACTAAGAGAAGACTTCAGAAACTATCTTCACTGTTACATATAGCAAATACAGATGCCACATTCTACAAAGGTAGACGAACAGAATGAATTATTGAATATTGAATTTTCTTTCTCTTATATCTATAAACCATCAAAATATATTAGTGGCAGTATAGGAAGTCAATCACACTTGCTAGGGATATTGAAGTATTAGTCTAAAAAACTGCATAATGTGCAACGAAGAAATAAAGTAAGATATAATCTGATAGTCAATGAGATACCTTCAAAAGCATCTTATATGCCTCCAATAAGCGATTGGCTGCAGGCCCGAATGTTAGAAAACCTGATGAACAAGACATTACATAGAAACCTTGTATGTACAGCATATACACTTAAGTAAACGTATTTGTTAGAGTTTGTATTTAAAATAAGTTTAAGTACTTATCCTAATCTGTTTGGATTGATTTGAAATCAAATCAGGACAGTTGCAAGAAGTTATATATTTGAAATAGCAGTTAAAGGGTGATGGCAGTTTCTTGATGGAAGAAACTGTTATTACATTGCTATATATAACGTTTTGGTCCCTTCTGATACACAATCTGTTCTCATAAATTAGTCCCATCATACTAGGAGAATACTGGAGGTGGAATCAGGAGAAGACTAAGATGAATGGTTCAAGTGCATTGTGTAAGACTCCTTTACATACTGTACAGTTTATATATATTGTAGATATCAGGAGAGATATGAAGTTTCAGTCCTATATTAGGATGCGACCAGTATATCACTCCTAAATATTTCATCCATATACTAGGATAGATATGTTTCTGCAATCCTAATATACTATGCGTTTACTACTGCAATCCTAAATAAAGTTTACGTATATAACATTGTTTACATGTGCTCTTACTGAGATAGATTTACAGCATTAGATTAGTGTAGTTCTAACAATTGGTATCAGAGCGATCTATGCTTAGATGAGTTACATGTTATTGCTACTTCAACAAATTTATTTTGAAACGATTTCTGGGAATTTTGTTGTAATCCGCATACAGTTATCTACATATATAATTCATGTCTGATAAATAGTGATTGATGTATATGCTTGTTTCAAATTATGATATTTGATTCATTGAGAAATTCATCATGTTGTGTGCTGCCAAAGTGGTCCCATGAATGAACATTCCAAAGGATCTAATATGCTGATGAAATATTGAGTATGAATTCAATTATATGTTGCATAATAAAGTGCTGTCAAAGTGGCCAATATATAGCAATTACATTGTATTCAGTTTCATCAGAATGAGATTATGAGACTTAAAATTAAATTTGAGTATGATTTCCAAAGAGATCTACATCAAACATTTGGTTTCATAGTCTTGTATATTTTAGATAGATGAACATTCAGAAACTATTAGAGATGAGTGCTCCACAAAGGATGTCAGGTCTTGAAAATAGAAAAGTTTCATTTGTCTGCATATACATAGAGTTTCAGTTAAATGATATTCATATATGAATTTCATTTGTTTTGGGACATTCAGATTATTCTAGTATCATGATACACTAGAAGATTTTGACTGATCAATTTCATATACAGCAATGCACTTTCCAATGAGCATAAGTCAGATTGAGTTGCTGAATGGCTCAAATTTCAAGAAATGGAAGAGTGACATTGAATTGAATCTGGGAGTTCTAGACTATTATCATGTTTTGAAAGAAGATCCACCAGAAGCATTGCCCGCAACTGCAAGTAAGGAAAGCAAAGAAAAATATGAGAAGTGGTACAAGCACAATAAGATGGCACTGATCATGATCAAGAAGAGCATAACTGAGAATGTGATAGGAGGTATTCCAGACTCAGAGTTTGCAAAAGTGTTCTTCAATTCCATTGCAGAAAATACAAGGTTTCCAACAAAGCAGAAACTGGAAAGCTTATGAAATCTCTCATGAGGTTGCAGTTCAATGGAAAAATGAGTGTTAGAGAATATATATTGAAGGGTTCTGACATTGCTGGGAAACTCAGAGGACTAAACATGGCTGTTGAAGATCCATTCCTTGTTTATTTGTTGCTGGAATCACTACCAGATGAGTATGATCAACTGAAAACACTTTACAAAACTCAAAAGGAAATGTGGAGTGTGAATGAACTGATTTCCCTTTGTGTGGAAGTTGAGGATGAAATTAAAAAGAAGGGTAAAGAAGTGTCAGTGAATCTCATGTCCCACTCAAAGTTCAAGAAGAAGAGGTTTGGCAACAACAACTATAAAGGAAGCACTTCAACTGGTACTTCAACATCTGCTGTGAGGTCCGACAACATTAAGTTTAAAAATAAACCTGCAGGTGGCCTGAAGTGTTTCTTCTGCAAGAAACCTGGCCACTTTAAGAAAGATTGTGAGGGTTTCAAAGTTTGGCTAACTAAAAGAGGTGCTTTTCTTTCAAAACCTATTTTTAGTGTTGAGTCAAATGATTTTGTTCATGATAACTGTTGGTGGTTTGACACTGGCTCACCCATTCATGTTGTGAATTCTTTACATGGATTATCAAGGATAACAATCCCAAATAAGAATGAAACAAGGGTGTGTTCTGGAAATGGTCAACGAGTAGCTGTGAAGGCTATAGGAGTTGTCAAGTTGTTGTTTAGGAATAATTATGTATTAGAACTAAATAATGTGTATTGTATTCCTAGTATAAAGAGAAACCTCATATCAGGTTCTCAATTTGTTGCTAACAATGGTTATAGTTTCTCTAGTGATAATAAATTAATGTTGCTTTATTATGACTCTGTGTGTTTTGGTGAAGCAAATATTTTAAATGGGTATTGGCTTGTCAATTGTGAAACTGTGTTTCTGGTAAAAATGACAGCAAGAATATTTTCTTCTTAGATAAAGCATCTGGTTCCAAAAGAAAATTCAGTGATTCTTCATCCTTTTTGTGGCATAAAAGACTTGGCCACATTTCTAAAGAAAGGTTAAGAGAACTTGTTAAACAAGGATCTTACCAGCCTTGAGTTTTGAAGATTTTGGAACCTGTGTAGATTGTCTAAAGGGTAAATTGACTAACTCTAGGAGTTTTGGTTCAAAAAGGAGTGAAAATTTGCTTGATTTAGTCCATACTGATGTCTGTGGTCCTTTTCCTGTTAACACAATCTGTGGAAATTGTTATTTTATAACTTTCATAGATGATTTTTCTAGGTTTTGTTATGTTTACCTTATTTCTGAAAAATCACAAGCTTTGGAAACCTTCAAGATTTATAAAACTGAGGTTGAGAAACAAACAGGCAGGGTTATCAAAGTTGTCAGGTCTGACAGAGGTGGTGAGTATTTTGGAAGGTATACAGAACAAGGGCAACATAAAGGCCCGTTTGCTTTATTTTTGCAAGAATGTGGGATAGTTGCTCAGTATACAACTCCATACAATCCTCAACAAAATGGAGTTTCAGAAAGAAGAAATAGAACTCTCATGAGCATGGTTAGATGCATGATACTCAGGTCTGGACTTCCAAAATTTCTGTGGGGAGAAGCCTTAAAGAATGCAAATTATATTTGTAATAGAGTTCCAACCAAAGCAGTTCACAAAATTCCATTTGAGTTGTGGTGTGGATATAAACCCAGTCTGAATCATTTTCATTTGTGGGGATGTAAAGCAGAGGCTAGAATTCACAGCAATGCAGATGGAAAGTTGGATTCTCAATCAGTCAGTGCATTTTTCATTGGCTATTCTGAGAAGTCTAAAGGATACAAGTTCTATTGTCCTGGAAAGGGAACAAGAATAATGGAATCTCACAGAGCTGCATTTTATGATGAGGTGTTTGATAACAGTGCAAGGAATGATTTAGAAATGGATAAAAGTTCATCACAGGCAGAAGACGACATGGAGAAATGGTTTGTCTATCAGGATTGCAGTAACATTCGCATCTTAGATCAGGACTGCAGCAATACATCAATCCTAGATCAGGATCACAGCAATACAATAGTCCTAGATCAGGACTGTAGTAATACTTCAGTCCTAGACAACTTAGTGTCGTTGAATCTTGTTCCAGCAAGTGCAGAGGGTGAAAATGTAACACAACAAGCAAGTGCAGATGTTGTGGATCATGTCAACACTCATAGGTGAACAAAGTGAGCCAATTGCAGATGATACAATGCCAACACAACATAATGAGCAAGCTGAATGCAGAGTTGCAATGCAGACCACAGAAATTGCAGAAGCATCACAACTTGTAACCTTGAGAAGATCTGCAAGAGAAAAGAAATATGCCATACCAGATGTATATAAATTATATTTGACTATTGAGGAAACTGATTTGGGAGATGAAGGTGATCCAATTTCAGTTGAAGAAGCCATGAAATCCTCAAATAGAGAGAAGTGGAAATCAGCAATGGAAGATGAGTTGCAAAGCATGTCGCAGAATGGAGTGTGGATCTTAGTGGACAAACCTCATGATTTTAAGCCCATTGGTTGTAAGTGGGTTTTTAAAACTAAAAGAAATGCAGATGGGAATGTTGAAAGGTATAAGGCCAGACTAGTTGCAAAAGGGTATAATCAAAAGGAAGGCATAGACTACAATGAGACTTTCTCTCCAGTCTCAACAAAAGATGCATTTAGAGTCATCATGGCACTTGTAGCACATTATGATCTGGAACTGCATCAGATGGATGTGAAAACTGCATTTTTGAATGGTGATCTATATGAAGAAATATACATGCTGCGAGGGTTTTGTAGAAGATGACAGCAAGGTATGCAAACTTAGAAAGTCAATATATGGTCTTAAACAGGCTTCAAGACAATGGTACTTGAAGTTTGACAAAGTAATCACTCAATTTGGTTTTCTGGAAAATAAACTAGATGAGTGCATTTACTTGAAGACCAATGGGAGTGACTTTATATTGTTGATTTTGTATGTTGATGATATTTTGCTTGCTAGTAGTAGTGTTTGCCTATTAAAAGAAACAAAGGGTTTTCTTTTAAATCAGTTTGATATGAAGGACATGGGAGAGGCTCATTATGTTCTTGGGATTGAGATAACAAGGGATAGAAAACAGTATGCCTTAGGCTTGTCTCAAAAGAATTATGTTTATAAAATACTTCAGAGATTTGGGATGCAGAATTGTAATTTAGGAGAGTCACCAATGTCAAAAGGAGACAAGTTGCATAAAGGTCAATGTCCTAAAAATGCATTAGAGAGGAAGAATATGCAGAACATGCCATATGCTAGATTGGTTGGGAGTTTGATGTATGCTCAAGTATGTGCAAGGCCAGATATATCTTTTGCTGTGAATATGTTATCAAGGTATCAATCAAGTGCAGGTCATGCACATTGGGTGGCTGGTAAGAAAGTATTGAGGTATTTGAAGAAAACCAAAAGTCACATGTTGGTTTACAGAAGAATTGAAGATCAAGAACTTGAAGTGGAAGCTTATACTGATGCATCGTACAAGTCAGATCCAGACGACTTGAAATCGACATCAGGTTATATATTTGTTATGGCTGGAGGAGCAATTTCATGGAAAACAGCTAAACAAACTCTGACAGCAACTTCAACCTTTCAGGCTGAATATATAGCCATCTTTGAAGCTACTGGGCATGCACTATGGTTGAAGAATTTCATTGCTCACTTAAAGATTGTAGAATCTGTGTCAAGGCCTATAACAATCTACTGTGATAATGCATCTGCAGTATTCTTTTCAAAGAATAATAAAAGGTCTTCAGGTTCTAAGAACATTGATGTGAAATACTTTGCAGTGAGAGAAAGTGTCAGAGATGAGGAGATAGAGGTAGTGAAGATTGGAACTAAAGATCAATTGGCTGATCCTTTGACAAAAGCCTTGGCAGTTTCTGATTTTATTAGACACACCAAAAATATGGGAGTGTTGGACAGTTTCAATCCTGATGAAGTCTGATGATATCTCACTTGTTGCTGTGTATTATTATTTATGGATTTTCAGATAATGATCAGTTAAGTATTATTACATTCTTGAGTTTTCACTTCATTATGTATTTGCATGATTAAGTTGTACAATTTTAGATTGTTGTTTATAAACAGCAAATATGCAAATTCATGATATTAGGCGAGTGAAATATAATTTGCTTCAGTTCTATATGATTAGAAATTTTGGTAGGACATTATGCATGCTTATATCATATATGGTATGATAATTTAAGCTTGATTACAGTGCAGCTGTAATAAGGATGATTCATGTGATTTTGGTTGCTGCAATGTGATCATGGAACACTAATGTTTTCTCTGATTCATTGTGTTGTTCTATGATTCTTTACAACAAACATGATTGACAGAATTTGGAACAGACAGGGAATACAAACTGAATGTGCACAATTTAGCTAACTGATACATGTATATGCACATATCAATTTCTAAGCAATGTCAAGTTCAGTGGGAGATTGTTAGAAAACCTGATGAACAAGACATTACATAGAAACCTTGTATGTACAGCATATACACTTAAGTAAACGTATTTGTTAGAGTTTGTATTTAAAATAAGTTTAAGTACTTATCCTAATCTGTTTGGATTGATTTGAAATCAAATCAGGACAGTTGCAAGAAGTTATATATTTGAAATAGCAGTTAAAGGGTGATGGCAGTTTCTTGATGGAAGAAACTGTTATTACATTGCTATATATAACGTTTTGGTCCCTTCTGATACACAATCTGTTCTCATAAATTAGTCCCATCATACTAAGAGAATACTGGAGGTGGAATCAGGAGAAGACTAAGATGAATGGTTCAAGTGCATCGTGTAAGACTCCTTTACATACTGTACAGTTTATATATATTGCAGATATCAGGAGAGATATGAAGTTTCAGTCCTATATTAGGATGCGACCAGTATATCACTCCTAAATATTTCATCCATATACTAGGATATATATGTTTATGCAATCCTAATATACTATGCGTTTACTACTGCAATCCTAAATAAAGTTTACGTATATAACATTGTTTACATGTGCTCTTACTGAGATAGATTTACAGCATTAGATTAGTGTAGTTCTAACACCGAACCCATGGAGCTGGGGTACCTGCATCATGTGTGTCCAGGGACGTATTTCCTGCAAAAGCACGACATTTCAAGGTAGCAGATAAGAGTATGTCCCTTTTACACAATCGCCAAAAAAAAAATCGAAATAAGGAGCAAACAAACAACTAACAAAAGGCATTTTGAATTTGTGCACATCAAAATAAACATCAACATCTAACTAGAGAAGCTAAAAAGTAAAATTTTCAATTAGCAAGGAGCAGGAATACAAGCAAGAAAAATTTTTCCTACACCAACCAAACCAGATGTAAATATGGAATCCACCAAAGAGTAACCTTTATCATGGTGACATTCTCAGTAACATGTGTGCCCAAAATCCTTTAATTGGGTAATATACAGTAAAACAATAGGAAAATAAAAGCAGGAGCAGATTGTCAAGGCAGTATCTCAAAGGAAAAGCAGACCAGACCTTGTTGTAAATCATATTGAATGATCTTGCAGTTTCTAGAAAAGATTCCAAATGCGAACGCAATGTGGGTTCCACATCTGCATACTCCTTATGTGGGTTGTAAGCATGCTATATGCATTAAGGTGAGTTAATTATTACAATGAGAAAAAGAAATCAATAATAACATTACTAGAAAAAATAGTTTATAAGTACATAAGATGTACAGGAACAACCCAAAATTGCAGGAGCATTCATTACCAGTAATAAGATGGACTTGAGGCATTGGTAAAAAGTAATTCAAGACAAATAAGGGAAAATAAAAGGAATGTTAAAACAAAATGCTAAAATGAAAATGGATCTTTGGGCACCCTTTGAACGTCAAAGGAAATGGAAAGGTAATGAGGCAGATTCTTTATGTATCAGAGAGTTAAAAAAAATTCAAGTACTCTTGTGTAACACTCTGCCTCTCTGAGCCTACGGTTAGAGGGGAATGACAGTAGTGGAGCTAACGTCAACAGGAGAAACGAAGATGGGCACAACAACTTTTCAAAATGAGGAGGAATTTGTTTATGATTTGAGTTGAAAATTATAGTCAAAGAAGGCTGATATACAATTGCCATAACCATACACCAAAGATGGGACATTTTTTTTTCTTTCTTTTTGATGGAAAACAAAACTGCACTGGAGAAAATGAACTACTACAAAACAATGGACAATAAGTCCACTGAAGTAATCAACTAATGTAGCATATTTGCAGTAGCAATCATCAGCAGTAACCTCGGGAATCCGACAGAACAAACTATGTTTAACAGAAGCATTATAGTTGAAAAATAAGCAAACAGCAGTAACTTATGGAATACAAACGATGAGACAAATAAGCAAATACTGTCCAAAGCCAAAAATTACATAAAGAAAAGAAACAAACCTTTGATGCCAAATCATCAACCTTTTGTTGAAGATGTAAGAGGGTATTGTTCTGAAAGCTTCTGCTCCAGCTCAGAAACATTAGGTCTACAAATGAACGTTGACTAACAATCGGAATGTTACTATATTTAAAGGAGTAAGTTATTCTAACTTCAGTAGTATAATCACCTGAGTTGCCTCATTAGCATTTTATCCTAACTACTTCTATTACATAGATTCTTATAGTAAAAACGTTTCATGATAAGTTAATTTATTGGAGTGCTTTGCTTTGTGCTGATGCTTCAAATTTCATGACTTATGCCATCCATGGAACCATTCAATAGTTGAGTTAATCATTGTTGTTTAAATATATCTATCACACAGGCGCTTTTAGCACCTAACTACAGTCATATGTCTTTCAATACTAGTGGGATAAGGTTCACCAAGTGCCAGAACATATGGCTGACACCATTGCGTATTATACCTCTGACTGATTTAAAAGTAGACTTCCTTACGATATAGAGTGACTATCAATGTAATACTCAATACCTCTGACTGATTTAAAAGTAGACTTCCTTACGATATTGGTGGTTAATAATAGAGTGAGTACAAGGGTTACACTACGATTCCTCAAACTGAGAGAATCTAAGGCATATCCAATTTACGTATGATAGAAAAAGTAGATTGTACAATTTTCTGGTTCAAACATAGGGTGATCTTAAATGAAGCCATTATTCTTTTACTTCATGGGAAGAACTGAAAACCAACTATAAACTCAAAAAACACTTGATCACCACTCCAAACCATTTGACCACAAAGCTGAAAATGCACAACAAAAGAAAACAAAACTGCAAGATCTACTCAGAAATCAAACTGATCCATAAACAAATTCAAATGCTAAACAAATCCAAATTTAAACCCAAATGCTTAACAAATCCTAATTTGATTTAGTCCCCAAATCCATACACATTTCTTTCCTGCCTTTTCAAAGCATAAGCAACATCCATGGAAGTAATAAAAAAAAATAGGAAAACCCAAACTGATTTAAGTTGAACAGATTAACAATTTATTCTGATCAAGTGTAATCTCATAAACCCAACATCCATAATCGATACGAAAAACGAATTGAATATAAATGAAAAGTGAAATTTCACAAATTATATGGCAGCCAATAAGCTGAAACTTCAGGAGACTACAACATATTTTTATCAAATCTGGTGCACCATCATTAACAATCAGACGCAAAATGAAGTATATTAACAGAGCTATTACCTAAGCAGGAAACTCTGACCACAAATGAATCTAATTTTCACCACAATGAACCAAGTATAAAACTTGATGAAGTTTGCTTTATTAGAGGCAGAATTAATTTCCATAAAGTCTGTCAAAGCATGATTTAGCATTGAGATATATAGGATAATAGGAATGTGAATACATACTTGTTTAAAATCAGATGATAATAAGGAATGTTAAATTGGGAATATTATGTAAGGAACAAATGAAAAAAGAAGGTAGTTGAAGGTGCTGATGGCACAAATAAGCAACTCAAAAAAATGGAAAAAAATTACACGATGGAAATCGAAAAAAATGGTAATCAAATATCTTTAAGTTACTTTCTTCTACTTTCTCTCAGAACATATATAAAACAACGACAAAGATGAATAAAGCTAACAACCAAACCTCTTTTCTTTGCTTCCACTTCAAACCTCTCTCCTTTCAATATGCACAACCTGCAAATTAAAAACAGACAACAAAAGCCAAAAACCAGATTCAACTTATAAACAACTCAATTAACAATTTCGATTAAAGTCACAACAATCAATTAGATTGCAGTCCATGAATATACCCAAATTTGTCTTCTTCTCCAGTAGAACAAAACTGACGAATCTAGCTCCCTCTGCAAATCAAATCGATTGAAAACTACAAACCAAAATTCCTCCACAGATGATCAGAAACTGACAACTGCTCTCACCCTTTTTCAAACTATAACCCAGCCAATCCAAAAGATTTAACAAAAACTGCATTAGAAGCCAAAAAAAATTGAACAAATCTAAATCAGAGAAGATGGTAAACACAAAAGAATAAACCAACTAACAGAGAATGACCTTAGAGTTTAAAATTACACATATCCTGCTGCTTATAATCAAAACAGAGTTCAAGGTCCTTACCAATTTTCGATTTGAAACTGACCCAGCAACTTTCCCTTCTCCAACTTCTATTATCCAGATTCCTCAAGCCTCAACTGCTCCAAACTAAATAGCAAGTAATTAGGTTTTTCTCAATCCAAATCAAAGCAAAGACCTCAATCAACAAGGGGGGTGGGGGAGGGTTGATGAAAACAGGCTTACCAGACAAAAAGAATAAATTGGCGACATCCACGATGGCGCGGCAGCCTCCCCAATCCCCAAATCCATTTTAACAAGAAAATCAATCAAACCTAAAACACAATCGATTTCAAAAACATGAAAATTCGAGGGAAGAGAAGTACCAGTTAACAAAACCCATCCTTGGCCACCACCGTGAACTTCACATCACCAGAAACTAGATGAAATGGCGCCGATTCGAGGAGCTTGTGGACTTTCTGGTGGAGATTTAGATCGGAGATCGAACTTGGAATCCCCGTGTTGCTCGTCGGACATCATCTCATATAAGGTCTAGGACTGGCTTGTCCGAGATAAGTGTTGATCGACGCGGCAGAAAACAGAGGCAGCGGAGGGAAAAATAGGGTTTGGAGTTGGGGGAGGAATTGGGGGAGTGCAGCTTGGAAAGAAAGAAGATAGAAGAGAGAGGTGGAGAATGCTAACTACTTCCTCTCATTCATCTTCCTCTCCTCACTAACTACTTCTTTGTTTTTTTGTAGAGGCAGGAATTGTGTCGGAGTGCGGTGGAGTATGAAGGGGTCGCGAATAAGTTGGAGAAGAAATTTTGGGGTCGGGAGTTAAGGGGTTAATGATTAGGGATCAGGGATGCAACTTTCAGTGGAGTCGGACACGGAGGTTGGTTGTAGATGAAGATGAAGGTACTTGTCTTTTGGGGAGAGAAGAAGACAGATGAAAAGGAAATTGTGCTTTGATGGTGTTCTATCTGGCCTATCTGGCCGTCTGGGTGTTGGAAAAAAATGAAGTGGGAGACAAAAGTCATTAGCCCTAGCCAATTAAGTTGTCGAACGCACTGGCTGCTGGGCTATTTTTATTTTGTGTTCATGTATCAGACAACACATAATGAAGTAATGTTGTCTGATTCCGCACACATTAAATTTGAGTTATGGCAACAAGGAGGGAAAGTTCCCGCTCTGTGTAAGCAAAATTCAGTTTGGGAGCAAGGGAATGGAGACGCATCAAAACTTCTAATATATCTTCCTTGATCATACAACATAAAAACAAAAACTGTTGTATGACAATTTGCAAACTACACTCATACAACAGATATAACTACTCTGTTGTACAATGAAGTACCAATTTGGAGCCAAATTTGGGTCGATCTAGGAGGGAAATCTGCCGCTATTTTTTTTTTGATTCACACAACAGATTATTCTTATAACCGTTGTGTAATGGCCTTCTAAACAAAAACTTTAGAATTTTAACCAGCTTATACAACGTAGGTTTACTAAACATGTTGTCTGATTCACTTTTCTTCATCACACAACACTCTTTTTTTTTTCGTTGTGCAAAAAGTGTAGTGTGTTGAGGTTTTTGGTGTAGTGATTGAAGCACTCAGATGTTGAAAGAATACAATCAGCAATATGCCTTCCTTGCACAAAAGAATGTTGTTGCGGTGAAATTATACGTGAAGCAATATTAGTGAGCCTCAGAGAGAGAATTTTTGGAATAACTTTAAAAATAAAGTTAGCCAAAGCAATAGGGTGAAATTGCTTAATCGAATCAGCATGCTCAACCTTCGGAATCAAAATAATAAGACTTGAATTAAATGTCAAAGGCAAGGAGCCAAACCTGAAAAAATATTGCACAGCAGAAACCACATCCTCCCCCACCGTGTTCCAGCAAGCCACAAAAAAATGACCATTAAAGCCATCTGGACCAGGGGCACTACACTACTACAAAAAGTTAATCACACAACACTAATCACACAACGGAACAGAAATCATCTGTTGTGTGTTTAAGTAAGCTTTATTGCACAACAGTACTTGTTATATTCTGTTGTGTGAATGCCAACAAAGTGAAAACTTTTTTATCAGAACTACATTGCACAACGGAAATGAAGTAATGTCTGTCGTCTGAGTCTTAAAAAATTTAGCGGCAGATTTCCCTCTACTTTGGAGTCTTGGTTAGCTCTTGAAACACTGAAATTTGGGCTACTAAGACAACGGGTTTTACTATTTCCGTTGTGTGATTGAAAAACTAAGCAGCAAAGTTTGAGGAAGCTTGCTTGAATGTCTTCCCCTAGATAGGCCTAGTGCAAGTTGTTGTAATTGTACAACAGATTTAAGATTTTCTGTTGTGTGAAGATGGAACTGGGCGGCAACATTTTGAGCCAAAATGCTGAAGGCGCCATGTTTCCCTCCATGATTTCATATTTTGATTTATAGAGCTGCACTCAGACGACCAATTGGTGAGATTTCTGTTGTGTGAATAACTTGGAGAATTTTTAGTTAGGTTTAATAGCACATCGTGTCCAGAAGAAAGAAAGAAAAAGAAAAAAAACACAGCCCTTCTCTCGACACTGAACCCATCTCTGCTCTCTCTCGACCTTAAACCTAGAAACCCATCTCTTACAAACCCATCTTGATCTCAGGCAATACTACCTTTCAAACCTTTTTCCGGCGAATGGCTTCGATTTCATATGAGCCTCTTCCTTCCCCTTCCTCACCTTCACCCGCCCTCTTCTCCCTCGCTATGACCGTCCTCAACAACTTCCTCCGGGTTTTGGTTTTTCTCCGCCTCCCGCTCCATCTCTCTCTCTCTCTCTCTCTCTCTCTCCCGCGGCTCGCTTCCGTAAGTCTTTCTCGCATTCAAGCTAATGGATTCTGATTCTGCTGTGAAGTTAATTTCTTCATTTTGGATTGGATAGGCTGAGCTTCCTTTAGTTGGAAACGGTGAGAATCTAATTCAGATTGTTGTGGGTTTGATTGAATAGGTTACCTTATTTCTCCGATTGGAAGAGAAGCAACAAATAAAAGGTTTTTGCCTGTCGTTTTTTCGGCTCATCTGCTAATTTCTTCCTCCTATAATCTATGATCTTTCAATTTCTTTCTAATTTTTGGAATTTCAGGCAGCTTCGTGTACGAATCTGAGCATAGTTCAAGAAGCAGCGAAGTTAGTGAACTGGAAAATCACAACCTGCCGGTCTAGATTTTGATAATCTGAGAGCTTTGGACACTAGCATCAAATTCAAAGCTTTGACACTGAATTTTGGTTGTGATTCAGGTACAATTCCATTTCTTTGGCAGATTTATGAATGTATTATCCATATTTCCTTGTTTTTGCATGATTTATGAATGTTAGCATCTCCTTGTCTTCGCTGGACATCATTATTGTTTCTTCTCTATTGTTTTAGGGCAGGGCATTGTAGGGAACAAAGATTGGAATTTTTAATTGAGAAGAAGTGTGTTAATACTTCTTTGTGGGGACTAGTACATGTAATCTTCAGTTTTGTTGAAAGCACAAAAATAATGTTGCAGTCAATGTTTCAAATAGAAAATTTTCAGTACACTTGGTATGAAGACTTCGTGTGAGCTCATAAGTTTGGTTGATTTGTTTCTTAGGCATAATGCATAGCTGAAAGCTAACATATTTTGGCTGCAATGTGGGAAACCTGTGTGTTTCAAGAACCCTAGTGGTATGTATATAACGGTTATACATCAATGAATGTCATTCATTATAGCTGTAGTTTCTGGTTACCCTTTTAATTGTTATTCTGGATTTCTAGTTTGAAAAACAAGAAAGTTTTAAAATGGATATAGCTTCTCATTCATTATAGCTGTAGTTTTAAAACACATTGATTCCTATTTGCATCAATGAATATAGCTTCTCATTCATTATAGCTGTAGTTTCTGGTTACCCTTTTAATTGTTATTCTGGATTTCTAGTTTGAAAAACAAGAAAGTTTTAAAATGGTACTAATTCTATCTAAGAAGCACTAGTTGAAATGCATCTTTATCCTAATTTGGTATATCCCATTAAAGAAGAGAACTTTAGCAATTTCAACTATCCGCGACTGAAGATCCTCTAAATCATGAGAGGTTATTCAGGATTGGATTCTCTTGATCTTCCTTCTGAATTCATTATATCTTCGTCTAAGGACCTTATGTTTTGGTACATTAATTGTCTATCCTTATCACATACTTTGGTCCTGCATTTTCTTGAAAGCAAAAACTGAAGATTTATAACCATATTTTGGAATGTTGTTTAGTCTACCTAGTCCCTCTAACAGAAGCTAGTAATGAATAAAATGGTTTATGCGTTTAGCTACGTTGATTTCCAACTGTATGTCATTAGAAGCTGAAGGCACAAGCTGGTGCTACTGTATGAGGGGAAAAGTTTACTAGTCATCTAGACCTGGCGTTGCAAGACGTTATCAGTTTAATCTAATGTGCTTCTATTAACTAAATTGGAGTCAGCTTGATCTTGTTATCGCATAGGTGTCAAATACATATTTTCATCTCAAATCTAGCATATTTTCATGGACTTATCTTTGAGTCATTGTGATTTACCTGTAAGGAACTCATGTATACAAACTTGTATGAAATAATGTGTATAAGCATTGCATGAAACTGTTGGACTGTAAATTGCTACATTTTTATTCTATTTCATGGTTATTTTTTCTGCAAATCTCAGGACATAGCTGGAAGACAATATGAAGGGCCAGACTGTGATGCTCATCGTAACTGTGAGACTGAATCTGGTGATAGTAGCAGATCATGACAGTCGTGCCCAAACGAATGCATTTTTATGGAGAAAGCAAGAAGCTGAGGAGTATACCTCACCGGTCACCAGTTTCATGTGTAAGCTGAATAGATACCTTGCTTTCTCCCGTATGCTTGTGTCTGAGGCTTCACTAGTCAATGCAACCCTTATTTTTTTTCACTATATAGTTAGCTATTAATGTCAATATGATTTTTCACTTCACTGGCTTTTTTTTGTTTCTTTATGCTGTATGTATACTCATGCGCGCACACACACTTTTGTTGTCCAATTTGCTTTCTGTTCTTTTGATTTACTGTGAAGCTTTCTGTTTGAAATTTTATTATACTATCTGCTGTTTCACTGCTTTCTTGATGTAAAATTTCTGAGACATTATCTACATCTTTCCATTTTCAGGAACTAAAGAATGAAATTAAACAGAGATAATCCATATGGAGTGTGGTTTATTGGGAAAAGGTTGAGCCAATTGTAAAAATACGCACCTTGCATGCACGATGGCAAGTTCCTGTCAAACTTATTATATTTTTGATTCTATCTAAGCACTTAAAGTTTAATAAAACAGAAAGGAAGATTCAAAATGCTTGGTTGGCTTACTTATCTACATGTGTATTGTTAGCATCTAGATATACTCTATAAATGTTCCAAAATGAATGAATTCTTAATGCTGACTTCTAGAGTATGAACTTGAGTTATGTTCCTTATGGTTGCAGTTTGGTTGGCCTTCTCTGCATTCCCAGCTAACTTCTTTGCCTTATCCCTGTGTTTTATGAAACCTTGTTTTGCTTTGCAGAACGAGGTGAACTGGTTGGGAAAAATTCGGCATCAAAACATCATCAAACTTTTGGGTTACTGTGTTCATGGAAAAACAAGGTTTCTTGTGTATGAAATGATGCAGAATGGCTCCTTACAAACTCAATTGTATGGTATGAACTTTCTCTTGGTATCAAGTAACATAGATGGAGAAAGACATTTGCAAATGGCACAAGAAGGTTTTGTTGATGCGAAAAGATATTATATCAGCTTTTGATTCATGTGTAGCTAGCTAGGAATGCTTTCTTGTTTGGTACATTACCTAGTCACTTGAATGTATGGATGTTTGAAAAATGGTAATGGAATGATATGGATTTGAGTACTTTTGATGTGGTAAATACTGTCCAATAGTCACTGGTTTGTTACTCAATTTGATTACAATATTCACACTACAGCTAACCAAATAGAGTAGTTGTGTGAACTAACAACCAACAACAAAAGAAACGAAGTTCTGTTGTGTGAGATTCATAACACACAACAGAAACCAAATAGAATAGTTGTGTGAACAAACAACCAACAACAAAAGAAACAAAGTTCTGTTGTGTGAGATTCATAACACACAACAGAAACCAAATAGAGTAGTTGTGTGAAGTAACAACCAACAACAAAAGAAAATAAAGTTCTGTTGTGTGAGATTCATAACACACAACAGAAATGAAATCATCTCCGTTGTCTGAGTAATCAACAGACAAGGGATATAATTTCACTTCAGTTGTGTGTTATTAATCTCAGACAACAAAGAATGAGTAATATCTGTTGTGTGTTACATATCTCAGACAACAAAGAATGAGTAATATCTGTTGTGTGTTATGAATCTCAGACAACAAAGAATGAGTTATATCTGTTGTGTGTTATGAATCTCACACAACAGTGAATTCTTTCTTCTGTTGTCTGAATGTGTCGAGGCATCGCCGCGCATGCCATGCCAGGCACATGCTGCGCAGAACTCACACAACGGAAATAAGTATTTCTGTTGAGCAAACTATTATCACACAACGGTGAAATCACCGTTGTCTGATTTTTCAATCACACAACACTCACTTAGACCACGGTGAGCTTGGTCATCAGACAACAGAAATCCACCGTCGTCTGATGACCTTTTTGTAGTAGTGCTATTAGGATCCATACACTTGATAGCAGCAAAAATCTCATCTGATGAAGGAATACCGGTGAGACTAACATTTTCTAACTCAGAAACCATGGAGGGAATAGTTCGAGTAACCAAGTGATGCGCTTAAAGCAAGCGCATAATTTAACCCTAAAATGTCATCGTTAGTATATAGTAAATAGGGATCGTTCTATTCCGGGGATTGAGGGTACACCTGTAATTGCAAAAACAAATTAATAAAAGTAAAAAGTATTATTTACAAAAATAAAACAAAGAATAAAAATATATACAAATGAACACAAAAGGGGGGTTTTAGGATTATTAAATTAAAAACTAAAATAAATAAAATAAAGAAAATGTAAAAACATATATACACGGGTGGAATGAGAGAACAAAGATCAAAACCGAAACTATGATCAAATTCGATTAAACCCTAATATTGTTCATCTAAGTCATGAGAAAGGAGTTGATCATGTGAAATATTCGAAAGCAAATAATTTCCCATTTTTTACTTTTCAATGCTAATTAACCTAAGTGAAAGCACAAAGATTAATCCTATCAAACATGTAATCAAGGCCTAGAAAGCTAGTCAATCATGGCATGTTTAACGCATGAAACACATGGAAAGGCTATCAACTCAAGTGTGCAACTTAGTATGAAAAAGTCCACCTAATTGCAATCCTCTTTAATTAAATTCGGTTTTTGCACAAAACCTTTACTACTTTTCGATTCATGAACACAAAACCAAAAAGTTGATTTCATGTTCTTAAATCTAGCACCATTCATATCAAAACCCTAAGTGTTTCGAACCACATAAGATTAAAATACAAAAGATATCTATAAAGCAAATTTAATTAAACAAACTCACATAAGCAACTCTCAAATTACAATAATAGAATCGAAATTCTCATTTAATCATAAAAATTTCAGAAATAATAACTTTGTTCAACCATGAATGTCAACTAAAACAAAACCAACGAAATTCAAACAAAGGTTACAAAGTAGAGGTCGAATTACACCGCGGATGGAAGATGAGGGTGGATGATTTTCATTGTGATCCTTGAAGCTTGAAAGCAAGTCTTCAATGGTGGATGGTGGAGGAATAGGTCACGGCTCCTTCTTCTCCCTTCGGCCTTGCTTGAACTCCGTGGCTTGCTTTAGAGGATGGAGAGAAAATGGGAGAGGCTCACGGCTATGCTAGGTGTATTTTCTGAATTTTTCTAAGGTGTCGAACCCTCCTCAACGTCAAAGAGGGGAGTATTTATAGGAGCACGGCTAGGGTTCACAAAGCAATCAGAAATTTCCACATAGCTACCACCAATGAGAATTCGCCAAATAAGCTTTGTGATGTAGTCCAACCAATGGTATGATGCCAAGTAAGCTTGTGATGTGTTCCCACCAATCAAAATTCTCTAAAATACCTCCCTAATATTTAATTGCCGAATTTCCTTGAAATTATTCTGATTTTCTTCATGAATTTCAGCTAACATTCCTTTAGGGATGCACCTAGCCACGTTTTGAGCTTTTCCTTGGTGCACACATATTTTCCTTCCATAAAAATCTCCCTTGAATCTCTCTTGGCATCATCTCCTTGATTATTTCTGATTTTCACGTTGGCAATCACACCAAATTATTCCTCCAACAATATTTATTTCCATAAAAGTCTCCCAAGAAAATCTCTCCTTGAAATCCTCAATCAATCATCTTTAATTCCCACGTTGTCACCTTGTTGCCATGTCATCTTCATGAAGCTTCTCTTCCCATTTATGAACTCAATTCAGCTTATTTATTCCAAAGACCTGAAAATAGAAGCTTTCTAAAATAAGAAATGGAAACTTTCCTAAACTAAAATGGGAAACTTTTTAAAAATGAAAAATAGAAACTACAAAACGGAAACTTTCTACAATTAGGAACTTTCCCAATCAAAGAATGGAAACTTTCCTAAACAGAGTTTATTAAGGAAATAACGCAGAAAATATAGGGAAATAACAGTTAAAACGTAGCATTAAAATGCTCCTATCACCAAGCCTGTATCCTCACAATCTGCATGATTAGAAAAAAGATCCTTGTAGTAATTAACAATATGGTTCTGGATGGAGATAGTGTCGTCAAAGACTTGTGTACCGTCTCGAAGAAGAGAGATACAGGATTTAGTCTTTTTAGCACGACATCTGGCATGAAAAAATTTAGAATTTCTATCCCCTTCCGAAAGCCACTTCACCCTTGCCTGCTCTGACCAAAACATCTCTTGCAGTCTTAAAGACTCATTCAAATTTGCCTGAAGTTCACTTTCCAATGCAAAATCAGAGTCAGATCCCCCAGATAAGGAAATATCACCCTGAACAGTTTCCAAAGCAGCAAGATCATCGTCAACCTTTCTATGAACTTCGCCAAAGACTTCCCGATTCCAATTACGCAAAGCTTTATGTAACACCCTTAACTTGTGCTGCAAAACGGTCAAAGGATCGGACAACCATAGGTACGAACAGAACCCCAACATTGCTGAACAAAACCCATAAAGTCCTTATGCTCTAACCACATTTTGTGGAAGCAAAATAGACTTTGTCGAGTGCCAAATGAATGATTTGTAACCGAAAATACATATCAAAATATGACTTCAAGTTATACTCTTTATATGAAACATAGTTAGAAGTAAGTCTAATTTATATAGTTGAAACTCAACAATCACCAGAATATTAGAGTGGTTTAAAAGTTACCAAAAATACGTGTTTTACCAGTAGATAGCCTTGAGTAACTAGAAAAGTCCTCATTTTTAGGTAACTAAAATGTGGGAGGAGATAGTCCACTTGTTGTAAAAGCTTCGGCCATATTGTACATGCAGCATATGGTAATCAAGCAGCAGACTTGAAAGTAACACTACTTGGATGAGGGAAGAGTTGCAATTCTGGTACAATTACCACTTTCTTAGCATATCATCCGCCATTAAGAATCACACATACCGTATGCCGCTGACTACGCCTTTGACAATAAAGAGACCCACAACACAGGCAGCAACGCCTACAGTCTTGGGATTCAAATTCGAACTCGTCTTGCCAAAGATGCTGTAACAGAAGATTGATACAAAGCATACTGTGAGGTTCAACATATCATAACACAAAAAAATTGCAAGCATTTGTCACATGGGAGAGGATCCTCTCCTAAGCTCATTTCTCTCCTAACCTTCCTAACCTTTTCACTAGATAACGACATGTGGTTTTAATGAATCCAATGGTTTACAATACTTCTAGTTTGTTTGTTTTTTTTTTTTCGTTCTTTCTGTCTCATTCTTCTCTTTCGGTCACGCCTGTCGCAACTCTCTCTCTCTCTCTCTCTCTCTCTCTCTCTCTCTCTCTCTCTCTCTCTCTCTCTCTCTCTCTCTCTCTCTCTCTCCCCTTCTTCTACTTCACTCAGCAATACAAACATCAACTAATCAAAACAAGTATTAATAAATCAAGTGGGTTTCAATGGGTATGAAGGAAGAAACCCGCAATTGTCATTTCAATGGGAATGAAGGAACAAACATCAACTAATCAATACAAACAGTAAAATACAACAACAAAATTAATGGGTATGATACTGTGGTTGATCTTGCAGTTGTTGAAGAGATTAGTCAAAGAAATAATGAAGAAATCCATGAATGGAAAACCCAGCCCCAAAACAAACCAATCTCGCAAACCCAAATTCAGCCCCAAATTTAATCTTTAACTTGCAAAAGTATAAGAGGGGGGAGGGGGGTTGGGGAAGATGTAAGAGTTTCTTCTCATCATTTGAACTTGAAGAGTTTTGAGCTAGATCCACATATATGAGTTTTCTCTTCATCATTGAATTAAAGAAGAAATGAACAATGATTTCCTGTTCCATTAAAGTTTCAGTCGAATGAGTTGATTGGGATTGACCCCTAGTGTTTAATTTTGCCTTTTTGTGCTCCTCATAAAGATAGAAACAGAGGAGGGAGAGGGGCAGGGGGGGGGAGAGAGAGAGAGAGCATGACAGAGAGAGGAGAGAGAGA
This sequence comes from Rosa lucieae, assembly GCA_024704745.1. Taxonomy (NCBI): domain Eukaryota; kingdom Viridiplantae; phylum Streptophyta; class Magnoliopsida; order Rosales; family Rosaceae; genus Rosa; species Rosa lucieae. The sequence goes on along the minus strand of CM045495.1, from coordinate 29,330,837 downwards.
GAGAGATAGACAACAATGGAGGAAACAATAAGAACGAACTGAGAAATATTGAAGCTTGAATGGGTATTATCGTAAAATCCCAACTCAAAAGAGATGTAGACCCTTAGATGTGATATTAGCCATGTGTCTTAATCTGAGAGAAATCTTAGGTAGCTCAGCTAAAAACTTAGCTTAGGAGAGGATCCTCTCCCTTGTCACACATGCACCTAAATAAAACAAATCGATATAATTCACAAAAGTTGTCTTAAAAAAGGTGATATTTTACAAACAAATTATCTCTTTACACATCATACTGAACCATCATGTTATATCTTTTGATAAAATGGAACACCATTTCGTAATTCAATTTTATGAAAGAAAAAAAATGATTGTTGTAAGTTGTAACAATGAATATCATGATTGCCTGTTCATTTTTTATGGTTATCTTTTTTTTTTTGGTTAAACTAGGGTATCCCCCACCCGTAGGCAAGGAGTAATCTCTCGAGCCAGGTCGGACCCCATTTAGGAGGGAAGCTCGCCCAACGCTGGCTTTTATGATTAATTTTTTTGAGAAAATCTAAATACAAGGTGAGAATTTATTAATCATAAATACGGTGAACTATAGCACATGGTTTTTTTTGGCTAAAATTGCATGTTCTATTTTCTCACAATAATTTTCTTAATGTAAATCAAGATTTTAAAAAGAAATTCTAAAACTGACGGATCACAAAAATTATCACCTTGTTTTAGGGAATCAGAAACTGAGAGAAAATCATTGTGTATTCTCATTGATAATAGGGGCATCTTTATATAGATGATTACAATACATAGAGTTTGAATCATACAAGGAAAGATAATCTCTAGATTCTTCTAATTAAACCCTATTATCACTAGGTCAAGTAACCTAGAGTTTGAGCTAAACACAAATTAGGGTTTTACTTGAACACTCCTTCTTGTGTTGCCCAAAGCGGTGCTTCTCTCGTTGCCTCGTTAAAAACCTTGCCGAGTAACAAAAACCCAGTGGGACAAAAATAACATCGGTCGAAGGGGAAAAAGAGCACAACACACCCCTCACGTTTCGAGGTGAACATGTAGACATCTCCCCCTGATGTCTGCGCCTCCCCCTGATGACTACGATCATTGAAGTTCAGATAATTTTAGCAAGCCAATTCTTGCCACATGCTTCTCGAATGTGGATTTGGGCAATGACTTAGTAAACAAGTCTGCCTCATTATCCTCATATCGAACCTGGTTCACTTTGATCTTGAGGAGCTTCTGTTGTTGCTGATTGTAGAAGAATTTGGGCGATATATGTTTGGTGTTGTCGCCTTTGATGTAGCATTGCTTCATTTGTTCATTGCAAGCGCATTATCCTCATAAATGCTTGTAGTCTCATCTGTGGTAGACTTCAAACCACAATTGCTTCGAACATGCATAACTATGGATCGAAGCCATATACATTTACGAACTGCTTCTTGAAGAGCAATAATCTCTGCATGATTCGAAGAGGTAGCGACTAAGGTCTGCTTTGTAGACCTCCAAGATATCGCGGTCTTTCCCATGGTGAATACATAGCCAGTTTGGGAGCGACCTTTGTGTGGGTCAGAGAGGTACCCAGCAACAGCAAAACCATCCAAAACTCTTATATCGTTTTGGGATGGGGAGAGGGAACGTAGTCCACCATGTGTGGCGCCCCTGGCATTTGATCGGTCCGAATCCATCTTTTCTCTATAGGGATAGAACAAGCTCATATCGATCGTACCACTTAGATATTGAAAGATATCTTTAACACCAGTCCAATGGCGTCGTGTTGGCGCAGAGCTACATCTTGTGCATTGTGCTAAGTACAATAATGCGCCTATTGTAGTTAGGTAGGGCACTTCTGCCTCTAACACTTCTTCATCGTCATCTTTTGGACGAAATGAATCCTTCTTTGGATCAATACTACGGACGACCATTGGGGTGCTTGAAGGCTTAATCTTGTCAGTGTTGAAACGCTTTAGCATCTTTTGGGTATAAGCTGATTGATGAATCAGGATACCATCTATACAGTGCTCAAGTTCTAAACCAAGGTAAAACCGTGTTTTCCCAAGATCTTTCATCTCAAACTCGGATTTCAAGTGTTCAGCGGTTTCCGTTAACTCTTTAAGGGTGCCAATTATGTTCATGTCATCGGCATGAACCTCTACTATTGCAAATTCGGAACTTATCCTTTTTATGAACACACATGGGCATAGTTCATTGTTGACATATCCCTTTCTAATAAAGTAGTCACTTAGATGGTTATACCACATCCGTTCGGATTGTTTCAATCCATATAGAGAGCGTTTCAATCTAATCGCAAACGCGCTCCGTGGTTTAGAGCCACTTGATTTGGGTAACTGAATTCCATCTGGAATCTTCATGTATATCTCTGTATCTAGATCTCCATATAGATACGCAGTAACCACATCCATAAGCTGCATGTTCAGTTTTTCGGAAACTACCAAACTGACAAGGCAGCGGAACGTCATAACGTCCATTACAGGAGAATAGGTCTCCTCATAGTAGATTCCAGGGCGTTGTGAGAAGCCTTGCACCACAAGGTGAGCTTTTTACTTTAGAGTCTCATTTCTCTCATTACGCTTTCTAACGAATACCCATTTGTGACCAACTGGTTTGGTGTTGGGCGATATTGGTACAACATATTGCCAAATACCTTTCTTTCCTAAAGAATCAAGTTCTGCCTGGATCGCATCTTTCCATTTTGGCCAGTCAGCTCTACGTTGGCATTCATCAATGGAGCGTGGTTCGATGTCATCGATCTCAATAATCTCATGCGCCACTGAATACACAAATACATCTTTAATGAGGATGGAGTTTCTTTCCCAAGTCCCATGTACACTAGTGTAATTAACAAAGATCTATACTTTCTCAGGGATATGTTCTGACATTGAGGCGTCCCCCAATGATGTCTCTTGGACATAACCACAATCCGGAACATTCTCATGGGACGGATTTTGAGTATCGATGATCAAAGGATTTGTTTGTGCCAAATTCGCTCTCTTTCAAGGGCGAGTATCCTTCGAACCAATTGGTCTACTGCTCTTCCTTGTGGGACTTGCGGCCATAGAAGACACATCATTGCCATTCTGGGCAATGGCGCCATCTCCTGGTGTCACAGGAGTGGCGTTATGTCCATTATTTGGGATATCAATCCTTGCAGGCACGTTTGCAGCAGGTATGTGTGATCTCGTCACTTTGGCAACATCAGAAAACTCATCAGGCAGAGTGTCTTCTACGTTCTGGAGCTCGATTATTCTTCGCACTTCAAGTTCGGATTATGCGGTAAGGGGATCGAGATGAGACATAGTGGGGACAGACCATGACAATTCCTGTCGTTCCTGTTGAACAAATGTGTTCTTATCTCCCCCTAACGATGGAAAGATTGTCTCATCAAAGTGACAATCCGCAAATCTAGCGGTAAATAGATCACCTGTCAAGGGTTCAAGATAGCGGACGATGGTTGGAGATTCATATCCAACATATATACCTATTCGTCATTGTGGACCCATCTTAGTACGCTGTGGTGGCGTAATAGGCACATAAATGACACACCCAAAAATGCGTAAGTGTGACACATCAGGCTAGTATCCAGTCACTAGCTGTAACGCAGAGTAAGATTAGGTTGTAGTGGGTCATAGACGAATTAGCGTCGCTGCATGCAATATTGCATATCCCCAAGTAGAAACAGGGAGATTGGTGCGCATAATCAATGTCCGTATTATCATCTATAGTCGTTTGATAGCAGCTTCTGCGAGACCATTTTGGGTATGAACATGGGGAACTGGATGCTCTACATCAATCCCCAGTGACATGCAATAGTCATCGAACGTTTTCGATGTAAACTCTCCAGCATTATCAAGTCGAATAGACTTAATAGGATGATCAGGGTAGTGTGCCCGTAGACGGATAATCTGGGTGAGGAGTTTAGCATAAGCAGCATTGCGAGTGGACAACAACGCAACATGTGACCAGCGTGTCGACGCATCAACCAATACCATAAAGTATTTAAAAGGTCTGCATTATGGTTGAATTGGTCCACATATCTCCTCTTGGATTCTCTGTAAGAACGGAATGAGTATTTTGGGATCTTTTGCGTAGGAAGGTCTCGGTCCTAATTTCCCGAATGAACAAGCTTTGCAGAAAGAGCGAGGGTCCTTAGAACCAACTAATGAGGATGTTGGTTGGGCCTGAGCGTCTATTGCGCTATTAGAAGCAAAATGTGTGACTACATCTCCCATCATGGCATTGGAGCCATGGGAATTGTTGTTTATGGCGTCATGGTCATTTGGAGGTACAACCATGGCATCAAGCTCATGGTTGGCGCCATTGATGGAGTCATCACATGGGATTTGGGCGGCCCTATGGCGCCCCAAGACGGCTGCAACGCCAGATGCTGCAATTGTTGCGGTCTTGCTAAGTCCAGGAATCAATTTTCGATTCTTTCCTCTTCTCACTCTAAAGAATGGATGTTCGTGTGAAGTCATTAGTATACGGAGCATCATATCACGACCAGGGTGCCTTAGTCGGTCATGCCAAAGCCAATATGTGTCAGAATCCAAGAGATCTTCTCTTATGACATTATTGGATTCAATAGGTCAAATTGTTGTGACATAAAATCCACTAGATTGACACATAAGCTTCTCTAAGATGTGCTTTCTTCCGCAATCATTAGAGGTAATGCAAAGGAATTTTATTCCGTTCTCACTATGCATTTCCTCATGGAATCCGTTGGTTCTAATATCTTTAAAGCTCAATAAGGTTCGATTTGTCTTAGGAGCGTAGAGAGCTTCAGTGACTTTAATCAAGGTGCCATTTAGCAATAGGAATTGGGCCATTCTATGTCCTTGAACTAAACCTGATGGCCCAACCATCATAGTCACAAAGGAATATGTAGGCAACATCTCTAAGAATAATTGCCTATGTCGTATAATGGTGTGCGTAGTCGCACTATCCGCAAGACATTGTAGTTCTCTCATCCATTCCTAAAAGAAAAGCTCATAATTAAAAAAGGAGTCATGAAGAAAAAGCACACAACTTTTATTAATAAGCCAAACGGAATTACATCATCGTTTCTTCAACCAAAAAGGAATCTAATCCAATAAATTAGCTAATGCAAAACAATAGTAGTCGTCTAACTCCTTTTGGTAATTTCAATGCAAATATGACCAGGTGAGTAGAGAGATGTCGGTGGAGCAAAGCTCGCTTAAGTACCACTTATCTCAAAACCTTCCTAGACATCACATTTACATTGAGACTAATACCATTGGCATCTACTATAATAATATGGCAATTGCCTACATCTCTTGGAAAATAAAAAGATTTAATCAAAATCTCCAGTTTCTGGGTCTTGATCCTTGTAGTCTTCCACCCTTAGATCGAGATCGTCGTCTTGATCTTCTTGTTCCATGTAATTTGCCTCCCTTGCTTCACGATACATCTTGTATGCGTTTGCAACGTTCTGGGATGCAGTACACTTCTTTACCCAATGTCCACTTGATCCACATCGAAGACAAACATCTTTATGGTCAGGCTCCCTTGATCGAGATGCTTTTGGTGCATGATTTGGACGACTAGTACTCTTGGTGGCGTCACCACCATAGCCGGAGGCTCCGCCTCTCTCTCTTCACACGTTGACCTCCACGGTTTCGTGCACACCTCTCTGGGCGATTTCCTTCCTCTTTAGAGCGAAAATATGGACCAGAACATCTAGAATTGTCCCTACTCTTAGGGTTTCACTCCTTGCGTGTTCCTTTAAGGGCGCGACTATAGTTAGACTCCAGAATAGACTTGGTTCCCACGAGTCTAGCGTTATAGTTCTTCACAAGTATGTTGTCGTGCTTTTTAGCTACGTTCATGTCGCCAATGAGCTCATGAAACCTTATGATACGTCCTGCTTTCACATCAATCCGATAATTCTTTGAAATCATCATAGCAGAGACTGGGAAGGTAGAGAGAGTCTTCTCGATCAACATTGTATCAGTTATGGCTTGGCCACAAAACTCCATTAGAGACTTGATACGAAGAGCTTTAGAGTTATAATCAAGCACAGACTTGGAATCACAAAAGCGTAGGCTATGCCATCGCACTTCTAAATCAGGAAGTAGGGAGTCACAAACGTTGCCAAATCGCTGCTCAAGTTCTACCCATAGCTTTCTTAGGTCTTCCTCATTGAGGTATTCACTTTGGAGCATGTCATTCATGTGCCTTGTCATGAGAATGATGGCTTTATCTTGATTTGCTTCAAAAGCAGTAGCTTGCTCAATGGAGAGGACGTTCTGACTAGGGTCTTGGATGGCTTCCAGAAGTCCATCAGCCTTAAGATGTTGGCGCACATGTCGGACCCACCTATGGTATCCTGTGCCATTTGTCTCTAGTGGAACAAAGTTCAACTTGTTCAGGTAACTCATCCTGAAAAACAACACAAGATAAGGGTTAGTTTTGGAGCGAAAAAGGCTACCACGAAAAAACTATTAAATTTCTGAGCGTAGTCGCTTCCAAGAAATTAAGGATTTTCTGAGCGTAGTTACTTCCAAGAAAGTCCTATTCTAAGAGGGGTTTTGGATTAGATCGAAACAACGATGTATGTGGTCGATTGTTTTCTTCTCAACAAACTCTAAGTTTGGAGGACTCTACAAGCTCCAAGCTTAGAGTGAGCACGAACCCCCACAGTTCGGCTATTGGTCTCCCCTATGAAGAAGAAAGGGGGGTAGGAGAAGGGATGTTGGAAGTCCTCGAGAAAAAGAAGAGAAAAGTAATAAAAACTTTAAAAACGGGAACTTTTAGAAAGGTTTACCTCGAAAAATTGCCGGAAATCTTGACCGGAAAAAGTCACCTGAAAGTGGCCTGAAAAAGGTTGACCGGAGGTGCTGACGTGGCGGCTCTAACGCTGACATGGGCTGCTGACTGGATGCTGACGTCAGAGGGCTGACTGGACGCTGATGTCAGTGAGCCTGCTTCTGGGCTTGGTGGATCCGCTTCTGCTTCTGGGCCTAGGGTTGACTTCTGGGCTTGGTTGACTGAAGCAGAGGCAGAGGATGCAGGTCGCCGGCGGTTCGGTGGTGCAGTCACTTCAGGCGGACAGTTCTGGTGGTTCTAGGCCCGTTCGGGTGGTGATTTTTTTACTCCGGTGATCTGGGGTCAGGCTGCAGCTTCCGGGGGAGTATGGCAGCAGTAGGCAGGGAGGAAGGCTTCGAACCGAGCAGAGAGGTTTTCGGTATTTCCTGGGGCCGGTTCGGGCATTTGACGGTCGTATCTGGGGGCAATGCTGCAGGTTCTGGGCTTCAAGAACGGCGGCGGAGGTTTCTGAGATTTGAAGGCTACGAATATTTAGTTTCAGGGTTAGGGCTTCGTGCTGATAACGTGTTTTAGGGAATCAAAAACTGAGAGAAAATCGCTGTGTATTCTCATTGATAATAGGGGCCTCTTTATATAAAGGATTACAATACATAGAGTCTGAATCATACAAGGAAAGATAATCTCTAGATTTTTCTAATTAAACCCTATTACAACTAGGTCAAGTAACCTAGAGTTTGGGCTAAACACAAATTAGAGTTTTACTTGAACACACCTAGATTTTTTGTTAGGATTCTTTAAAGTCTGGAAACTGTAAAACTCACTAAAAATTGAAATTTTAGAGGCCTGTCATTTGGATAAGCTCTTAAAAGTCATGTTTTACCAAAGGGAAGATTATGACATGGAAAATTTTCATTTAAATAAAATAGTATTGACAAAGTTAGACATGTTTTGATATGTCACGAGTACTCCTGTAAGACTTTCAAAGTGACACACCATGTCAAGGCATTCTCATATCATAAGCTCATTATTGATGAAGCATGATTTTTGGAATGTGCAGACCTCAAAAAATTTGACCAAATCTTTTTTAACAATATTTTTTCTTTTCTATTTTCAATTTTAAAATATCGTAAAGTAAAATTCGTTGTGTTGTAGAGAAACTGAATTTGGGAGAAATTTGTTGTGTATTCTCATTGATAATAGGGGCTTCTTTATATAGAAGATTACAATGCATAGAATCTCAATCATACAAGGAAAGTAATTCTACATTGATTAGGATTCTAGATCCTTCTAATTAAATCCTATTACCACTAGGTCAAGTAACCTAGAGTTTGGGCACACAAATTAGATTTTCCTTGAACACTCCCCCTTGTGTTGCCCAAACGCGGTGCTTCTCTCGTTGCCTCATTAAAAACCTTGCCGAGTAACAAAAACCCAGTGGGACAAAAATAACCTCGGTCGAAGGGGAAAAAGAGCACAACACACCCTTCACGATTCGAGACGAACATGTAAACATCTCCCCCTGATGTCTGTAGCTCCCCCTGATGACTACGATCATGGGAGTTCAGATAATTTTCGCAAGTCAATTCTTGCCACATGTTTCTCGAACGTGGAATTGGGCAATGACTTAGTAAACAAGTCTGCCTCATTGTCCTCAGATCGAACCTAGTTCACTTTGATCTCGAGGAGTGTCTGTTGTTGCTGATTATGCTTGGTGTTGTCGCTTTTGATGTAGCTTTGCCTCATTTGTTCAAAACAAGCAGCATTATCCTAAATGCTCGTAGGCTCATCTGTGGTAGACTTCAAACCACAATTGTTCGAACATGCGTAATTATGGATCCAATCCATATACATTCACGAACCACTTCGTGAAGAGCAATGATCTCTGCATTGTTCGAAGATATAGCGATTAGGGTCTATTATGTAGACCTCCAAGATGTCACGGTCTTTTCCCATGGTGAACACTTAACCGGATTGGGAATGACCATTGTGTGGGTCAGACAGATACCCAACATCAGCAAAACCTTCCAAAACACATGTCGTTTTAGAATGGGGATAGAGAACGCAGGCCAGCGTTGGCGGCGTTTCTGGTGTGTAATGGGTCTGAATCCATCATCTCTTCGTAGGGATAGAACAAGCCCATATCAATCGTACATCTCAAATATCGAAAGATATCTTTTACACCAATCCAATGGCGTCGCGTTGGCGCAGAGCTATATCTAGCTAACAAGTTCACAACATATGAGATGTCCGGTCTTGTGCATTTAGATTAGCACAATAATGCGCCTATTGTACTAAGTAAGACACTTCCGCCTCTAGCACATCTTCGTCATCATCCTTTTGACGAAGAGGATCCTTTTCAGGATCAAGACTACGGACGATCATGGGGGTGCTTGAAGGCTTGACCTTGTCAAAAATGCCTAAGCATCTATCGACATGATACTCAATTTCCAAACCGAGACATAATCGTGTTCTCCCAAAATCCTTCATCTCAAACTCGGATTTCAAGTGTTCAGCGGTTTCCCTTAACTCTTTAAGGGCTTCTAATGAAGATCATGTCCAACATGAACCGCGATAGAATCCGAAACTTGTTATAGAAACGCGTGGGCATATCCCTTCCCAATCAAGTAGTCACTTTAGTGAGCGTTTCAACCTTATTGTAAACGCGCTCTATGGTCTAGAGCCACTTGACTTGGGTAAATGAAGTTCGCCATGAACCTTCATGTATATTCCGTATCTAGATCCCTATAGAGATACGTAGTAACCATATTTGTAAGCTGCATGTTCAGTTATTCGGAAACTACCAAACTGACAGGGTAGTGGAGTGCAATGACATCCATTACGAGAGAATATGTCTCATCGTAGTCGATTCCAGGACGTTTTGTGAGAAGCCTTGCGCCATAAGGCGAGATTACCATCTCTTTTTCTCACTACGCTTTCTAACGAAGACCCATTAGTTAACAGGTTTTATGTTAGGAGGTGTTGGCATCTCTAGCTCGAAAACCTTCCTCTTCGTTAGAGAATCCATCTTAACCTGGATCGCATCTTTCCATTTAGGCCAAATTTTTCTACGTTGGCATTCATTCATCAACGGAGCGTGGTTCGATATCATCTAACTCAAAAACTCATGCGCAACAAAATACGCAACTACATCATCAATTCTGATGGAGTTTCTATCCCACGTCTCATGTACACTAGTGTAAGTTTCATAGAGCTCTATATTCTCAGGAATAGGTTCTGACGTTGAGGCGTCCCCCAACGATAACCATAACCCGGAAGATACTCATGAGACGGATTTTAAGTCTTGATGATCAAAGGATTGGAATGTGCCAAAGTATCCTCGAACCCGCGGGCCTCTCCACGCATCCTAGCTGGGGCCATGGCCTGTAACTCCAGAGTGCCACTCTCTTTGGCGTTAGCGCCATGCCTACCTCCGTGTAGGGTGGCACTACGTCCTCTAGTAGGAACGTCCTTCCTTGTAGGCATGTTTGCAGCGTATTTGTGTGATCTCGTCACTTTAATAGGGATCGAGATGAGACATAGTGGGGACAGACCACGACAATTCATGTCGTTCCTGTTGAACATTCGTGTTCTTATTTCCCCCTAACGACGGGAAGACTGTCTCATCAAAGTGACAACCCGCAAATCCAGCGGTAAGAAGATCGCCTAACAAGGGCATTTAAGTGGCGGACGATTGTTGGAAGCTCAAATCCAACGTAGTTGCCCATTCGACTGTAAGGACCCATCATAGAGCACTGTGGCGGCGCAATTGGCACATAAATGGCACACTAAAATATGTGTAAGTACGATACTTGTACCTAGTCACTAGCTGTAACGCAGAGGTATATTGAGTGGCGGTGGGTCGTAGACGAATTAGCATAGCTGCATGCGATATCGCATCACCCCAAGCGGATGTAAGAAGATTGGTGCGCATTACCAATGTTCGGACTACCATCGTAGTCATTTCCGTGAGACCAATTGGGTGTGTACATGGGAATGTGATGTCCAACATCAAGCCCATTGCAATATCCATCGAAAGTCTTCGATGTAAACTCACTAGCATAGTCAAATCCAATTGACTGAATAGGATGATTTGGGGAGTGAGCCCATTGTCATATGATATGTGCTAGGAGTGTAGCGTAAGCAGCATTTATAAGTGGACAATGGCACAACACGTGACCAGCGTGTTTGCGTGTCAACCAACATCATAAAATATTTAAGCGTCCGCAAGTTGGTTGAATCAATCCACAAAATCCCTACGGATTCTTTGTAAGAACAGAATGAGTATTGTCATATCCTTTGCATAGGACGGTCTTTGTCCTAATTTCCCTAAGGAACGGGCTTAGTAAAACGAGCGAGAGGCTTTAGAAGCAACTAATGAGAATTTTGGTTAGGCCTGAGCGTCTGAAACGCTATTGTGAAGCAAGTTGGTGATTGCAGCATCACCTAGGGCGCCATCACCATGATGGACGCCATCCATGGAGTCATGGATAGGGACTACGCCATCCCTAGGCTGGTGGTGGACAGAGGCGGTGCCCTAGGCAGCAGCGTCGGTCACATTTAGTCTAAGAATCAACTTTTGATTCATGCTTCATTTCGCTCGAGAGAAAAGATGTCCGTGTGAAGTCTTTTTGTAGACGGATCATCATATCATGACTAGGATGATCTATCTTGTCGTGACAAAGCCAATATGTGTCTAAATCCAAGAGATCTTCTCTCATAACTTTATTGGATTTAATAGCTCGAATAGTGACATAAAGGCCACTAGAGAGACACATTAACGTCTCTAAGATGCGTCTTTGTTCGCAATCATTAGAGGTAATGCAAAGGAACTCATTTCCGTTCTCTACATGCATTTTCGCATGGAATTCGTTGGCTATTCATAGGGTACAATTTGCCCTAAGAGCGTAGAGAGTTTCTGTGACAACTGTAATCAAGGTGCCATTTGGCAAGTGGAACTTGGGCTATTCCATGTCCTTGAATGAATACTGATGGTCTAGCCATCGTAGTCACAAAGTCATATGCTCAGAATCAAAATGGAGTCATAATGAAAAGAACTCGAAATTTTATTCATAAGCCAACGGAATACATCATCGTTTCTTTAATCAAAGAAAATCTGATCCAATAAAAGTAATATGGCAATCGCCTACATCTCTTGGAAAATAAAGACTTAAACATAATTGGCGATCTATTGATCCCAGCCAGATTTGTAGTCTTCAACCCTTCACTCTAGATCATCTTCTTGATCTTCTTGTTCCACATAGTGAGCTTCTCTTGCTTCACAATATGCTTTGTAGGCGGTGACAAGTTCTTCACGAGATCTACAAATGTGTGCCCAATGCTCAGACACTCCACATCGAGAACATACATCTCTTTGCTCGAACTCCATTGATTGAGGCGCTTTGAAAGCGTCATTTAGATGGCTCTTAGTATTGGTGGCGCCACCAACATGGCCAGAGGCATTGCCTCCCTCTCTCTTTCTACGTTTACCTCTTCGGTTCCGTGTTCGCCTATTTTGGCGGTTACCTTCCCAAGTAGAGCGATTATATGGATCAGAATGTCCAGAAGTATACCTAAGATTAGGGTTTCGCTCTTGGCGCCCTCTCTTAGAGGTGCGACTATAATTGGATTCCGGAATATGCTCTGTTTCCACAGATCTCGAATTATATTTCTTCACAAGGATATTGTCATGATTTTCAGCGACATTCATAGCTCCAATGAGCTAATGAAACCTTGTGATCCGTCTTGCATTTACATCGATTCGATAGTTCTTAGCAACCATCAATGCAGAGACGGGGAAGGTAGAGAGAGTCTTCTCAATCAGCATCGCATCTGTGATCTCTTTATCACAGAATTCCATTAAGGATTTAATGCGAAGTGCTTCCGAGTTATAGTCAAGAACTGTCTTGAAATCACAGAAGCGGAGGCTATGCCATCTCACTTCTAGGTCAGGAAGCAAGGAATCACGGACGTTGCCAAATCTTTCTTCGAGTGAGACCCACAACCTTCTGGGGTCTTCTTCATTCATATACTCGTACTGGAGCGAATCATCCATATGACGAGTCATTAGGATGATGGCTTTCGCCTTATTTGCCTATAAGGCTGCTCTATTTGCTTCCAAAGCTTGAGCTTGCTCAACAGTTAGCACGTCCTGGCTAGGCAAGAGAATCGTATCCAGGATTCCATCGGCCTTGAGATGCTAGCAGACATCACGAACCCACCTGTGATATTCAGAGCCAGTTGTTCCCAATGGAGCAAAGTCCAATTTGTTCAGGTTACTCATCCTGAAAGAGAACAAGAAATTAGGGTTAGTTTCGGAGCGGAAAAAGCTACCACGAAAACAAATAAAATTTCTGAGCGTAATCGCTTCCAAGAAATTAGGAATTTCCGAGCGTAGTCGCTTCCAAGAAATTCGATTCCAAGAGATATTGAATTAGATCGAAACAATGATGTAACTGGTCAATCATAACTTCTCAACAAACTCTAAGTTTGGAGGACTCTACAAGCTCTAAGCTTGGAGTGAGCACGAACCCCCACAGTTCGGCTTTTGGTCTCCCCTATGAAGAAGAAAGGGGGGTAGAAGAAGGGATGTTGGAAGTCCCCGAGAAAAGAAGAAGAAATTAAAAAAAACTTCAAAAACTGGAACTTTTAGAAAAAAGTACCTTAAAAGATGGTCGGAAAAATCGTCGTCGGAAATTTACTGTAGCTGCCGGAAGTTACTGTAGCTGACCGGAAAAGTGGCCGGAAAAGTCGCCGGTGGTGGTTGACCGGAGGGTTGACCGGCGTTGACCAGATTGCTGACGTGGCTTGCTGACTGGAGCTGACGTGGATGCGGATGACGCAAGGATGACGTCAGCAGGGTCTTGTTATTGGGCTTCAGGCTGCTGGGCCTCAGGCAGCGGCTTGGGCTGCGGCTCCGCTTCTCCTTTTTTTTTTTTTGCTTTCTGCCGGTTCGGTATCAAACTTTTCTAGTGGCCAGTTCGGATGATTCTAGGCCAGTTCCGGTGGAGGATTTTCCGATTCCGGGTTTCTAGGGTGGAGGTGCTACAGGGAGACCATTATGGCTGCAGGAGGTGGTGAGGAAGGCTTTGAACCGGGCAGGGGAACTTTGGCTTCTTCTGGTGGCCGATTCGGTGGTTTGCCGGCCGGTTCTGGGGATGGGGCTGCCGGTTTCGGACTCCTGGAGTTGAGATCTTCAAGTTGGGCGGCTGAGGTTTCTGGGATTTGAAGGCTACGAATTTAGGGTTTCAGGGTTAGGGCTCGTGCTGATAACGTGTTGTAGAGAAACTGAATTTGGGAGAAATTTGTTGTGTATTCTCATTGATAATAGGGGCCTCTTTATATAGAAGATTACAATGCATAGAATCTCAATCATACAAGGAAAGTAATTCTACATTGAGTTTGGGCACACAAATTAGATTTTCCTTGAACACGTTGCAATTTTTACGTAAACCGTCACTAAAAGCAGCTCTTAAACACATGGTTTACTGATAGCATGTTAAATATGTAAACATGTTTCAATCGCCTTCCAATCTTCCTCAATTCTACCCTCAATTCCATTGTTTCCCCGGTGATTTTCCCTGAACAACCCATTAATTTGAACCGATCACTGCCTCGAAAACCCGCATTTGGGCCTCTGCTTGTTATCCCATTGTTTTAGTCACTGCTCATGCCCAAAATATCCCTTCTAATTTGAGTGTCCCTCTCAAAACCTCAAAATACAAAACCAAATTTGGCCTTCTCGTCTCTCAAGAGTCTCATATGTACCCAAATTTTGCTGTTTTGCCCTCATCTGGGGTTTTAAGAGACAGAAGGGGCTTGTTGAGATTGTTGGGGTTTGGGCTCTCTAGATAATTTTGAAGCTGCTGACTCTCAAAATCAAGGGACTCGATCAGGTATGAGATACACACCTATACCTGCTACGTGTAGGTTTTATGCTGATGCAAATGTGGAAGCTTTAGTCTATAATTGCTTCTGCTGAAAGCTTTACTTTGCATTTTTGACCCAACATACATTATAGAGTTTAAGGCATTGTTTCAATATCTTTGCGAGGATTAGGAAGCTGAAATATTTAGGTAGAATGCTACTTGTTTTTGTTGAAAGTGTTTTCTTACTACATTCTTCAGTAACCAAACTACTCTTTGCACAAGACTTTGTCATCAACTTATGATGCTTTTTGTTGTACCATGTTTGTGTGTCTTCCTGTTGTTGAGTGAGTGATAAAGTTTCATACTTCTCTTTCTTTGCTCTGTGTGTGACTATTCAAATTCCTGTTTCAAATTAACTAATCAAAGATTTCGTACAATAGCACAAAAATTGATTGATTGATTACTGAAATTGATTGATTAAACTAAATCGGTCAGTTTGTGTTGATTAAATCGTATATTGGACAAACGATTAGGTCTTTTTTAACATCACTTGAGTTTGATTTTCATTGGATATATATTCTTGACTTGCAGGCACTGGTGGTACAAGCATTTACACTGTGGAATAGTTTCCCAGTAATTAATATTACAATGCCTCTCTCTAAATTAATATTACAATGCCTCTCTCTCTCTCTCTCTCTCTCTCCCCCCCTCTCACTTTAGTTCTGTTTAGTTGATGCATTCAGTTAGCCATTTGGTGTAGAGATGGTTGTTTAAAATAGGACTATTCTCTTTGTCTTTTTTTTGGCTGATCAGAGTTCAAACCCTTCGATTATGAGTTCCTGTAAATCTGTAATCAACTTAAGATTTCATAGTTTTGGAAAGACGGTTAGGCAAAGTAGGTGATGTTCATAGATTCTCAGAAGTTCATTGTTTCACGTTCAGTTAGATTTTAGTTTCCCAGTTCATTTTCAACTTCGTAGTTGATGCGTAGAAAAAAACAATTGCAAATTTTTTCTTGCGCTTGCTAGAGTACCAAAGAGAGTTGTAGGAATTCTGCAGGAACATATATTTTCATTTTTTTCTAAAAATCATATCTCCTAAGATCTTCAGATGTTAAATATGGCGTTGATAAAGAGGTATAGGGATTCTGGACATCATTAGGGCATATTAGACTATAACAATTTTAGGATTATCTGCATAAGAATTAACCTGGAAAATAATTTCTATTAGAATGCTTCCATATTTTTTAAAGGCATCACAATATGGTTCCCATTTCTAAATTGACCTGCAAGTAATGCTTTGGTTTCTCGACTTAGTTTAGCTTATCAATTTGGTTGTTGGTGGTTCTTATTGGTTTACGTTACTGAGATTATGAGTATAGACCTTTTCTTTGCTTCTGCAGATAAACACAAACACTAACTGTCCTCTATTCCAGTCTAAATCATTGCTCTTGTCAGTAGGCTTCAATCTCTGTCTTCCACCCATTTCGGAAAACCCAATTCCTTAAACCCTCAACCCCTTTGCTCTCTAGACTTCGACTCCCCTTCTTATACTTCTCATTTTACAGAGAAGCATTCTATTGAGAGGTACCAGAGAGACCAGTGGCTATGCAATAACAAATTGGAGCAAACCACTCTATGCTCTCTCCTTCCTGATTGTGATCCTGATTCTGATTTCACAAGGCAAAATGACATTGCCTTACAGCTACTAGAGCTGAGAAAGCTGCTTCAGGTGTTGAGAGAGAAGAGAGAGAGGGAAGGAGGGTGTGGTGGAGGCAAGTGTGGGCCTGGAAATGTCTTCTTAGTGGGCACTGGGCCTGGGGACCTTGAACTCCTGGCATTGAAGGCTGTTGAGAGTTATTCAGAGTGCTGAATTATTGTTGTATGATAGGTTGGTGTCCAATGATGTGTTGGATTTTGTTGCCTCTGATGCTCGACTTGTCTCTGTGGGCAAGACTGCTGGGTACCATAGCAGAACCCAGGTGAAGCTCTAATCTTTATTACCATCTCTTATATTTAGCCAAGACCAAATTTTGCTTTGATTTCTAATTGGGTGCGTTCCCCAACTGTAAATTTTAATCTTTGTGTAACTGGGTGAATTGGGCATTCCGGTTTGTGGTAATGAACTAATGATTGTAAAGTTTTATGAATTGCTTTGGGATTCGAATTAAAACATTTTATTTTGTGATAATGATTGTAAAGTTTAATAGATTGGGATTTTGTGGAACCGGTAAGTGATTTGATACGCATTTCAGGAGGAGATACATGAATTGCTACTGAGTTTTGCTGAAGCTGGAGCTACTGTTGTCAGACTAAAAGGAGGGGATCCACTGGTGAGTTCGTAGATTTTATCTTCAAAAAGTTATGGTGATTCCTTACATGTGGAATTGGTAACATTTATTGTTTGTTGTTTAGGTGTTTAGAAGGGGTGGAGAGGAGATGGATTTTTTGCAACAGCAAGGAATTCAAGTGCAAGTTATTCCAGGTACAATAATGATTCAGTACTAGAAAATGTTGTCATTTAGCTGAGCATTTTTATGAGAGTATTTGAATGTCTCATGAACTTTAGATGGCTAGATTAGCTACCTATTTCTTTCAAAGAGAGTACGTTCAATATCTAACCAGAATATCCTACATTGTCAGCAGTGGCAGTTGATATATAAGTGAGGCTTTTTTTTTTTTTTTTTTTGCCCCATTCAAGTTGTTCCTTAACAGTCTGAGTTTTGATTCAGTTTAATTTGTCCCCTTGTCTATTGGATTTTCTTTGGTCTATGGTTGTTTGCAGTTTGGTGGTCTTGTTTTGTGTACTTTTTGGTTGATGGTGTTTGTTGATCATCATGTTTTTTGTATCCTGTTAATTGTAAAGAGATGTAGAGTTTTCATATTCTGTGGACTGCTGGCGCATTTTGACAGTACTTCCTGTTTTCATATGATTTTCCTATTAAAAAGGAGTGAAAATCCTAGCCTCCACCTCATAGAAAAGAGGTGCCTGGGATTGCCATAAGTCTCTTTTTAATTCCTAAATTCTGAAAGCCCTCAAGTTCCATGCAGGAGCAGGGAACACATGAAATAAAATGAACAGATAAAGAAAATAAAATGGCAAGGTAATACACTTAACATGTGGAATTACTTTTCATTGAGGATTCCATGCACAACTTTCTTCCTATTTAGGATGCGGCCATTTTCTGATTTAGCAAATTCTGCATCCTTCTTTGGCTTTGAAATGATTTTCTGAACAGTTAAGCCTTTTTCAGACAGCCAAAAAGATCACCTGATGGAGAGTTGTGTATATGATCAAAATCTTTTATTACTTTCCAGGTATTACTGCTGCTTCTGGGATAGCAGCAGAGCTGGGGATCCCGTTAACGCACAGAGGTGTTGCAAATAGTGTAAGATTTCTGACCGGGCACTCCAGAAGGGAGGGACGACAGATCCTCTTTTTGTGGCAGAGAATGCAGCTGACCCTGATTTGACCTTGGTGGTATAAATGGGTTTGTCGACTCTCCCTTCTCTTGCTCAAAAGTTGGTCCATCATGGTCTGCCACTACCAACTCCAGCTGTTGCAGTTGTGCGAGGGACCACACCTCAACAACGCATGGTAAGATGTTCTTTCATTTGGAGACTGTTGCATTCCAACTGTGTCCATCTCTTTACCTAATCATAGTTAATCTTAGGATCTCTCTCATTAATTATTAAACTGATGGCTTGGGAGGACTGTTTTGTATTGCATGTAGGGAATATTTCAATGCCCCTCAGCAATTATACGTATCATCTCCGGCAAAAAGGATAGGACTGTCATGGACAGTGAATATGTCATTCAGCAGTTCGAAGAAGTTTAGCAAGCATCTTTACCCAAGTCAAATTAAGTACTTTTGCTTAGACATTCTCTCTTAAAATGTGGAACTATACATGATGCTTTTATCAGAAAGATTGTTTCCCGCTCATTCTCTATCTTTTGTTGTAGATTTGGGCAATTGCCTTCCGCAACACCTAAATGTTCCATGATTTAAGTGTGTCATGAGTTTGAGGTTTGATTCTTGAAAGTGAGCATTTTCAGGCAAAAATAATTGCATCTGTACAAAATCAAGCTTTGATGCAGTTAACCAATTGACTGATCGAAATCATTAGTGAAAGGAAAAAAAAAAACTATGTAAATCAATAATTACACACTTATATCATATTCTTTGATTTGTTTTAGATATGCAGCTGCTAATTCATCTATATATTTCTCATTGCACCAGTCACAATAAATTAACTTTGTAGAAGTTCTTGAATGAAAACCTGAAACAAAAGCTAACTATCAAACATTAAGCTTGCACATTAGTAAAACAATAAAAAATATGTTGACGGTAAAGACATCTTAGGCAACGTATTTCTGCAAACTGTTTATATATATATATATATATAGATTTTTTTTTCTTCGATATCAGTTAATTATTTTTGAAATGATAATACAGTACTAATGAAGCGGTTCATTGGCAATCAAAATCATGTATTTCCAATATGCTCAGACATTACTTCATTCATGATATTATTTCCTGGTTTTTGATAAAAGCTTAGCTTCCTCCTCTGGTTAAAGAATTATTAATGGAAAATAGGCTGATAGAAAATAAAAAATGAAGTAGAAAGTAAATTGTAAGCGAGAGAGGTAACAGTTATTTACATATATAAATAAAGGCAAGCCACTTGAATGGGGTAGATATTATATTCTCATAATCCTCCCAGGGGGATCCGTCCTTGGCTTACAGTCAACCTAATTAGCCAGATCAATTGGATGCCTTTGCATACTCATAATCAGCTTGCTCGTTTCCAGTTTTCATTTGCAGTCTATCTAACATTTTGTTGACTTTGCATTCATATAGGTGTTTGCAG
Organism: Rosa lucieae; assembly: GCA_024704745.1. Classification (NCBI taxonomy): domain Eukaryota; kingdom Viridiplantae; phylum Streptophyta; class Magnoliopsida; order Rosales; family Rosaceae; genus Rosa; species Rosa lucieae. The sequence continues at coordinate 29,311,282 of CM045495.1, read as the reverse complement.
AGTTGGTATCACCAACGCTCATTGTCATTGGGAAAGTAGTTGCACTTTCACTTTCACCATTGTGGCTCTATACTTCAAACCAAGTGTCCTCTCTTGTCTGAACCATATAGAGTAATGCAACAACTACCTTTATCAATGCTACAATTTTCGCAATTTAGACTTCCAGCTCATTTTCAAATCAATTTGAATGGTGGAGGATGATCTTGCTTAAGATCAGGGTGAGTTAGCTGCTTCTTTTTTGGAGCCAGCTACTGTTTTAAGGAGCTAATTGTTTGCAAACAGTGTTGGGTTAGAAGATTGTTTCATGATTCCTTGTGCGGGAAAGAATGATTTCATGCACTAATGTGAAAGAGGGAGCTGGGTATTCGGTCACTGAGAGACAGAAAAAACAAGCCTTTGTTGAGGTTGTTTCAACCTATGTGGAACAAGACGTGTAATAGGAGCCTTGATTGAGTCATGTAGACGAATGAAAAATTCTGCAATTCTTTCAATGATTTGATGTTGCTATCAGATTTTGTTCAAAAAAATTTTGGTTCACATTGGAGACTTGTGTTTCCATTTGCGTATCACAATTATCAATAGTTTTCTTTGTGAATTTGGAACCATACTGGAAACGATTTTCATATTGATGGAGACTACAGCTGGTAATCAGTTTAAATAAAACTTTCATGAAATTATGTTCATGTTCTTAAATTATCTAGGGTTAGCTGTCACAGGTTTTGTCATTCGAAATTTTTTTGAGAAAAAGAAATTTCGAATGACAAAACCTTCTGTAGGGTAATATGTCTGAATTGGTTACTGTGCACTGAGTAGCTGTTTCACAAGCTCTTGGACAGAAGAAGCAATTTGTAAGTCCAGTATACCCTTTAGTTGTGAGTCTCTCTTGCAGGTAGAATTTTATTGCTAGCTCTCCATACACAAATCTTAACCTTACCCAGAACTTTATCTCTCCAAAATTTTCTCCCAAGTGCTTGATAAGGGTTGCCTGATGCTGTAGAAGCTAGAATGTTGCCCATCACTTGCTCTGTTGCAATCTAGTATGCTGATTTAACTGAATCGTGACCTCTTTTTTTGGGGGGTTTTTGACCATTTACTCTAATTCTAGGAACTTCTTTCCCTCTTACACCACCCACTTTTTTTTTCCCCACTTACCCATAAAGACTCTAATAAGGTCTTTCCTAATACTCAATTAATTTTTGTTTTTTTGTTTATTTTGGAGACTATTTTGCCCTCACTCTTTTGTTACATAGAGTGAGAGAGAGAGAGAGAGAGAGAGAGAGAGAGAGAGAGAATAGAGGAGACAGAAGCCATAGTAGACTTCGCGGGAGTCCCGTCATCGGTCGTCACCTATCGGGCTTCTTTGAAAACCTAGCCGGAGGTCTCTAAAGAGGTCGTCGGAGATCTCATAGGTCACCGGAGAGATTTATTGCCCCCCAATAGACTTTTATTGCACCCCAATAGACCTTTATTGGGGGGTAATAAAAGTTCATGAAACCTAGCCGGAGGCCCTCAAAGAAGTCTTCAGAGATCTCATAGGGGACCGGAGAGGTTTATTGCAAGTCAATGACCCCTTTTTTTGGCTTCCATGTATATTTGTCAACACTTACATCTCTTATTTTCCACTAAATGCTAATTTAAATGTTATTACTATTTCTTGGATCTTTTATTGATTAGATTGAGTTGTTTATCTCAGTTCTTAATCCATGTGTTCATGCCATCAAGGCCTCACCTTGTTTCCCTCTTCTTTGTCCAAGAGAAAGATGATATATTATCTCTCATCTCCCAATATTTATCTATATAATACCACACAATTCTGATAGGAGCATTTTAATGCGACGTTTTACTTGTTTTTCCCTACATTTTCTGCGTTATTTCCTTAGTAAAACCCTGTTTAGGAAAGTTTCCATTCTTTGATTGGGAAAGTTCCTATTTGTAGAAAGTTTCTATTTTTGAAGTTTCTATTTATCATTTTGAGTAAGTTTCCATTTTCAGTAGTTTCTATTTTTCATTTTTAGAAAGTTTCCCATTTTTAGTTTAGGAAAGTTGCCATTTTTCATTTTAGGAAAGTTTCTATTTTTCTTACTAGTTTCTATTTTCAGGACCTCCGAGCTAGAAAGTGGAAATGAACTCACAAATGGAAAGAGGAGCTTGCGATTACCAAGGGGAACAAAGATGAAGAACAATGAGCCACAGAAATGAGCAGAAATGAAGGAAAGAAGTTTTCCTGGTCCAACCAGGAAACCCTGCGGAAATGAGGAAAGCCCACAAATGAAGTTTCCAACGTTACTATGAAAAAGAAATGGAAAAATAAAGTGTTGTGACGTTGGAAGATGACATGGCACAGAAGTGACGCATGGAGGCCCATAAACTCTCAAGACTTGTTGGATTTTCGGCTAATTGGATAAAAGCCCACAAGAGCCCATGGAACTAGGGTTTGTGACGCAAACCCTAGCACCAAAGATGTTGTTGCCGTGAATTTGCAAGAGAGAAACAAGGAGATAGCGTCCAAGAAAATCAGAAATTAAAAGGAGATTTTCTAGGGTTATTTTTATGGAAATAAATCAAGAGATAAACCCTAGAGACTCCTAGCCGTCCAAGCAAGAGAGAAACAAGGAATTGCCGTGCAAAATAAAAGAGAAACCCTAGAGAATTCGGCCAAGGGATAATGAAGAGAGAAACTAGGGTTTTGCCGTGTGGAAAATCAGAAATTCAAGAGAGATTTCGTGGAGATTTCTTAGGGAGCTTTTAAAGGAAAGAGAATATGTGTTGAACACAAAAAGCTCTAAAAGGAGTCTAGATTCATCCCCCTTTAATCCCTAAATATATTGTTGCCGAAATTAGTGTATAAAATCAGAAATTATCTTTTTATTTCGGCAAGAATTATTTAGGGAATTAATTCTGGAATTTGTGATTGGTTGCACCACCTCATAGGGCTTATGTGGCACAAAACCATTGGAGGAAATTATGTGGAGGAAGCAAGCTATTGCCGTGAGGTCTCTTAGGGTTTCACACGGCTTGGAGACCTTATGGCCGTTCCCTATATATTCCTCTCTTCTCTCAACGTCAAGGAGTTCCTGGTTCCATTTTTACGTTTTATACTTTGAGAAAAATTCAGAAAACTCTCTAGCTTAGCCGTGCTCCTCTCCATCCTCTAGGGCAACCACGAAGTGCAAGCAAGGTCAAGGAAGAAGAAGACAAGCCGTGCATACCATCCACCCTCCACCTTGAAGATTGCTTTCGAAATTCAAGAGACCACATCATCACTTCATTCATCTCATCTTCATCACGGTGTAATCCGATTCTCCTTGTACCTTTGCTTTGTAATTTTCGTTGGTTTGCTTTAGTTGACACATATGTATGAACAAGTATTGTTTTCTGAAATTTTATGATTAATTGTTAATTTTCAGATTCATATATTGCGATTTATGGTTGCTTTTGTGTGAGTGTTTGATTAAATTTGCATGATAGAAATCTTTTGTATTTTAATCTTATGTGGTTGCAAACACTTAGGGTTTTGATATAATTGGTGCTACGAAATTGAGAACATGAATCAACTTTTTGGTTTTGTGTTCTTAATTCGACAAGTAGTAAAGGTTTTGTACAAAAATCGAGTTTAATCAAAGAAGATTGCAATTAGGTGGACTTTTTCATACTAAGTTGCACATTTGAATTGATAGCCTTTCTAGATGCTTAATGCGTTAAACATGACATGATTGACTAGCTTTCTAGGGTTTGATTGCATGTTTGATAGAATTAATCTAGGTGCTTTCGCTTAGGTTAATTAGCATTGAAAGTAAAATATGGGAAATTGTTTGCTTTGAACGTTTCACATGATCAACTCCTCTTGCATGACTATGATGAACAATGATGAACTTGAATTAATTTTAATCATGAGTTTCGACTTTGATCCTTGTTCTCACATCCCATTTGTATTTTTATGTTTTTGCATTTTAATTGTTTTGTTAACTTAGTTTATTTTTCGAAAATCAAAAACAAAAATCCCCCCTTTTCGTAAATATGTATACACTTTGTTATATCTTTGTAAATATTATACTTTGTTTTAATTTTAATTGTTTAATTGTTTGACAATGACAGGTGTACCCTCAATCCCCGGAATAGAACGATCCCTACTTACTTATACTACTAATGACATTTCAGGGTTAAATTGGTCGCTCCCCAAAAGCGACATCAAATTCATAATATCCAGCCATCCACCACACCACCTCCATTACATCTTCTCCATTTCTCTACAAACTTCATCTCTCATAATCCAAATCTTCACTCATCTTCCCTCAACCTCCATCACCACCACCACTACTTCATCATCTATCACTCTAAATTAGCCAAAAAAGCATTATATCTTCATCACCGTTTCATTCCTCATCATCAAGAAGTTCATTATCCATCCTGCAATGCCTCGAATTTCCGTAATTAATTTTAGATGATTTTTGAAAATTAATAAGTTGATGATTTGTGCGATTAATCGTTTTTGGGTGCCTTTCAATGGTTTTGTGGTGGAGTGAAAATGTTTCAGACGAATAATTACTCGAAATGTTTAATTTTCGAACGGTCAAGAGTTGACATTCTATTCGTTGAGTTTCTCCAAAAACTTTCTTCATGGAAATCGTAGAGCACGTCTATACGAGTACGTGGATATATGGCACACAAAAATTGAAGATCGTATGAAAAAGTTATGGTTAGCGGAAATTTTTTTTTATTTTAGGAAATTTCCTTTAAAAAGAAAAAAAAAATTCATTTTTCGTTTTTGGTAGAATTTCAGAAATTTCCAAAACCCTAATTCTCCCAAAAATCTGGGTGACCCGACTCGAGCTTTTCGGCGCTGCCCTACATCTTCCAGCCACGCCACCACTGCAAACTTTCTTGCTGCCACCTCGCTGTCCTTTCCACCGGTCTCTTTTCCATTAAATTCACCGGAAGCGGCAGATCGAAGTCTGACGTTTCAGCAGAGGCCGACTGGTCAGAACTTTCGATTTCGGCAGCGACTAAGCTCGAAACCACTAGGTTTTTGAAGCTCTCCTCCTCCTGATTCCAACCATACTAGCCTTATAATTCGGTTTGAAGTGTGGAGCTCCAAATTTTGATTTGAAGTTTTTAGCTTGTTGCAGCAAACTGGCTCGATCTCGGCCGATTCGACCTTAGCTCCGGGTATAAATGTTGCTCTTCTTGTTGCACTCTACATTTGGAGCTTGTGTTTTCTCTGTTATCTTCTACTCGTTGATACGAGCATGTTGATAAATTATTGTGTCATGTTGTGATCATTTGAAGCATGTTAGGTTTAACCTAGTTTTGGATTATTCGATTTTTGATCCGTGAGGATCCGATCGTTGGATCATAGTATAATTTTGATAAATTGTTCCTACAGGTGTTACGGAGACTTTGGGAGGTCTCGAATGAAGTTTTGTCTCAATTGATGAAATCTTCAGCTTTTGGTTCAAATGCACACCGTAAACTCTTTCTTTTTTAGTTGTGTACTAAGTTGAGACTTTAATTTACTTAGGTGTGTGACGGGGTGTGTTCTATACGTTATCTCGTCTGTGAGAGAAGACGCAGAGGGATTTTGAGGTGAGTAAATCTCACGAGGTTTATTTATGAACGAAGTTATCTTATTGTTTTGGATTTATTTGATAAATTGTGAAATGGTTTTCGAAAATAAATATTTGTCTTGAATTATATGAACTTGACCGTGTAAGGTTCATGGGTAAGTTAAAATAAAGTTTTGTTATAAAAATGATTTTCTCGGGTTTTGAAATTTGTGAACTATAGTTTGTATTAGTAGCATTTCTGTAATTTGTGAACTATAGTTTGTATTAGTAGCATTTCTGAAAGGATGACTACGTGTGTGCGTGTGCGTGTGTGTGTAGGTGAAATATATATCTTGGTGCAGTTGTGTAGTGATGTAGAAATATGATTTTTTTTATTTATTACGATCATGCTATTGTTTGTAGTTTGATTTTATGAGGAAATAAATGAGTTTGGGAAGGAATTGAACTAATTGTTTTATTGACTTTTCATATTTGAGAGTTACATGTGTCAATTTGTGCTTGTCGAGGTGTGAAAACAATATTTTGAAATTGATTGCTATATTGTTTTTGAGTTTGGAGTTGAGTTTTGGAAACAATATTTTGAAGCAGTCAATTATATTGTTTCGAAATGGTTTTAACATATTTGATCACCTAAGGGACAATTTTAAGGGACTGCAAGGGATAAATGCATCTCAACCACATGTATTAAATATAAAAGCAGAAATTATAACAATGATTAATTTCAGTTTACCCTCCCCTGAGGTTTGGGGGTGTCATCATGTCACCCCCTCTACTTTCAATTTTGAATTTTTACCCCCCCCAAACTTTCCAGTTTCAGTCAGCGGTGTCCAATTTCTCCGATTCTGTCCAAATTGGACGTTAACTCTAATGATCTAACCCACTTTGAGGGCTAAAATGGTCATTTCAAGACAAACAACCAAAAAAAAAAAAAAAACTCTCTCTTTTACTTTCGGGGTTTCTCTCTCTTCTTCAACTCCTTCTCCAAATCCCTCTCTCTCTCTCTCTCTCTCTCTCTCTCTCTCTCTATTCTACAAAGATCACCCTTCATTAACAGCACCAACTCCAGCTCCCCAGAATTCGACTTTTGGAGGCTCCAAAACCCGTCTTACCCCCAACCTGATCTCACCTTTGCTGATGAGCTATTTGTCGATGGTGTCATTCTCCCTCTCCACCTCGTCCCCGCCCACGAGAATCCACTTGACCAGAACATGTGACCCAACTCGAAAAAGATTTATACTCTGGACCCAGAACCAGAAGCCCAGGTGTCAACTGCAGCTCCGGTGCTGACTGCATCGAAACAGTGGAGGGACATGTTCAAGAAGAAGAGTGAGGGTAGTGAGAAAGAGAAGGAGAAGAAGAAGGAGTAGAAGATCAGTGGAGCAGCACCCACTGGAACAAGCTCCGCGGAGCTGAACATCAATCTGTGACCATTTTCGAATATCAGATCCTCCGGAAATGGAGATGAGGGATTTGGAGAGATGGAAAAGGACCTGCCTTTCCGGAGGACTATCCAAACTTCTTCTTAAACATTGTTACTGATGACGATCTCCTAGATGGGAAGGTGGTAAACTTAAACATATGTTTGATTCTTTTCTCATCATCATCTTAAAGCTTGTAATTTTTGTAAGTTAAAACAAAAAACATCAAAAACAACAAGAGACAGACAATCTGTACGTCCTGAACTTTTTGTAGCTTGAAAGTTCCTTTACATAATTTTTCTGCACTTATGTCCCTTAATCTTGAAAGTTGAGACCTTTATATGTTTGATCTCGTCATTTGGAACAATAACAAAAAGAGGAGAAAGCAATTACATGTTTTTTTTGCTCACTTTCTTGTTAAAAGCATTTCTATCCTGGTACATCTCTCTTTGTGATAACTTTGTGACTTTCTGCCATTTAATTGATTTGGTCAAAAGTTAGAAATTTCTGCTTGCAATGCATTTTATGATCAAATTGTGGTTTCGGTTTTAATCCTTTGGCAATGACAGGTGCGCTAATCCAAACTCTACTTTTGATCAATTTGTTGATAAGTGTAGTACTCGAATGAGTTTGAGGATTGATTTGGCTAGGCTATCAAACATACTGATTGATTTACATTATCTGATTAAGTTTCATCTTGATGATTTAAATGCCCTTGGTCTTGGTTTCATCTTAAATGATGTTATGGACTTATGGCGCATGTTTTGTTGTATATGAGGGATTTGGAGTAGGAGAGAGAGAGAGAGAGAGAGAGAGAGAGAGAGAGAGAGAGAGAGAGAGAGAGAGAGAGAGAGAGAGAGAGAGAGATAGAGGAATTTGGAGAAGAGGGAGTTGAAGAAGAGAGAGAAACCACGAAAGAAAAAGAGTGAGTTTTTTTTTGGTCTTGAAATGACCATTTTAGCCCTCAAAGTGGGTCAGATCGTCAGAGTTAACGTCCAATTTGGACGGAATCAAAGAAATTGGAAACGGCTTACTGAAATTGGAAAGTTTGGGGGGTAAAAATTCAAAATTGAAAGTAGATGGGGTGACATGATGACACCCCCAAACCTCAGGGGGGGTAAATTGAAATTAATCCTTATAACAACTTAAAACTGTGCATTTATTTTTAACCGTCAGATTCACTTGTCCCTCACAGTCCCTTAAAAACTGTCTATTAGGTGAGCAGGCCTTAATGGTTTTAAATTGTAAAACCGATTATTATAAAGAGTACAATTTCATTATCATGTTCAGTAATTTATTTGAAAGTGTTTTGGCCCCATTGTGGGTACCTTACTTATGTGTGGGTTTAAAATCTGGTGTGATTTGGAGGAACGACAATTGTAGATAGTACAATTGTTAACTCATTTCGTTGAGTTTGTGTAACATTTTTGGGTCATGTATAGGACCTCTTTAAATGTTTAGGTCTTTGTTATGAAGGTTACATGAAGTAGTGACAGAGGGCAAGTATATCGGGAACCAAGCCTTTGGCCGAGTGATTGGTTACGATCAGTTAAAACTCTAGTCTATCTGTCATTATATCTCATAGGGGTAACGGCGAGGTTACTTGCAACTCATGAGTACGTGTTTTAAAAAAGAGTTTCGAGTATATTCTTTCTTTTATTGTCCATGAGGGACTTGGGTTCATATTTAAATTGTGAGTTTCAATTAATTTGATTTTTTCACTTTGGTGATATGTGTTATCCTTAAGAGGTAAGGATGTCAAGTTTTGAAAAGAATCATTTTGTGATTGTTTCACTTGAGTTGAAAGGGTCATTTGGTGGAGTTAAATGTTGCTTTAATTTAATCTTGAGTAGAGAAAATTATAAGCATGTGTTGATTAAGTTATTTTATTTGAGTTTATTCATACAAGCTTAAAAAGCTTACAGGGTTTCTTGTTGCAACCCATGCACTATTCGATGGTGAGGGTGATTACTGTAGGTCAGCGCAACCAAGGTTGAGACCGCAGCTTGTTGTTGCAGCAGTGTTAGGTTTATAACCTATTTTCCTTATTAATTACTCTCGTTTGTAGTATGTTCCTTATGAGGGTTTACATATTACTTTGATGTTTTCAAATTATTGTGTAAACTCTTTATAATGTAATATGTGGCTCTATAGAATGAGTCGATATTGATATTTGTGGACTTGGTGTGTCATTGCTTAGACTAAATGAAAAAATTTCCAAGTCGAATTGTTGAGTATCGCATTTCGGATTTGAATTTCTTTATTCGAAATTTGGGACATGACACATCCATTCCACCATAAAGGAGGATCCAAGGATCATAGAAGGAAGATTTAAGAGTAGCTAACTACCAATTTGTCAAGCTTCAAATAGTCATTCTTTTCTTAACTCCCTAATTTATGTTGACGCTCATAGATTTTATGTTAATTTGTATATTTATGACTGAGTAGTCACTTTATTGGGGCTAGGTTTGAAAGCTCTAGCCAATCTTATATGGACTGATATTATAATATGATGTAATTCGATTTTTTTTTAACATGTTTACATGCTAGTTTAAGAGTTGAATGCATATGCTTAGACTTTACTATTTTGAGAGTGTGTATTTGCCATCTCATGATATAATGTTTAGACATTGGTAATCTTGGAATGTTAAAGCATGAAAGCACACCACGTGTGCATGTAGGGTTGTGAATTACAATGACTTAGAGATAAGCTTAGTTTGTTTGCATGATTTCTTCATCTTGAAGCTTTATGCACGTATGCACTTAATACCTTACCGGATTGAAATGCATAACTTGAGTAGTTAAGTACTATACCTGAGAGGGATTTCTTTATATCACAACTGTAGTATTTCCCTTGTCATACCTGAGAGGCATGCAATGGGAGAAATTGGTTGATTATTTAGCATCATTCATAATAACATATATCAATACTAGCAAGGGAGGTTAATGGTAGACAATTCAAACCCTAACTTTCATCCATTTGACAACTAGTTTATTTTAGTATATTTTAGTTCGCATTTGAAGCATTTAGTTAAATTAGGTTCACCACTCAATCAAGGTTTGTGATTGTATATTTGCATATTTTATCTCTCCTTAACTTCACATCCTAGATAGAGTTGGGATTCTCCAATCCAACTAGGGCTGTAAATAGGCTCGATACAGCTCGTGTTTGACTCGTATTCGGCTCGATTTTAGCTCGTTCGGATCGTGTTCGTAAAATAAATGAGCCGAGCTTGGGCTCAATAATAAACTTGACAAAATAACGAGCTGAGCTTGAACAATAATATATTCGGCTCGTCTAACTTGTGAGTAACTTGAGTTTGTTAAAACTCGAAGTGTATTAAAACTTGACTCATGAAAATTTATAATATAAATAAAAATATTATTTTCTAATCTCCAATCTTTAATTTCAACATATTATCTTTCTTTTCAATTGGAAAAGAATCTGAGCATTTAAGTAAAACATATTACAATAAAGTCAATCTGAGCATTTTAGTCATCAAATTTGGATTATTATTTTAAATTTACTTCCTTCCTTTTTTATTTTTTTTTATTTAAAGTCAAATGAGCCAAGACAACCCTATTCAAGCTCGAGCTCGTCCAATAAATTGAGCTGAGCCGAGCTTAGCTCGGGCTTAGGAAAAATATTCAAGTCGAGCCGAGCTTGAGCATGGAAAAAAAATTTCAAGCTTTAGCCCAGCTTGAGCTCGATAAAAAACAAATGAGCCGAACATGATCACCATGGTATTCGCTCCGGTTCGGCTCATTTACACCCCTAAATCCAACCTCTAACTCTCAATCACTATACAACTACTTGTAACCTTGACTTGAGGGTGGCTATTTCAATAACAAACTGTCACGTCCCAATTTTTAAACAACATTAAAAATTAATATAATTCACATAATTACACAGACGTGATGGTCCAGCCATCAATACAAAATACCTGAAATTTTTTTTTCTTTTAAACCAAGTACATACTAATGCCCTGAACCCACTATGTTAATACAGACTCGCTCCGTAGAGTCATATATTATACAAGTTTACGAATTAAACTGCCACAACAAAATACGCGTAAATGCTCCTCAGAGCTTACTACAAAGTGGAAATCTTATCATTGGTAAAGTCACAAAATTGGCTTCCTATCATAAAGATGCAAGTACAAGTTCTCAGCTTTAGCCACGATTTTTTTGACTTGCAAGATTAACCCTTACACCATTGAATAGTGCACCGGGCTGCCACACAACAAATTTGGTAAGCTTTTGAAAGCTTGTATGAGTAAATCTCAAATACAACAACCAAACTACTCATACTAATAATAAGGAAAACAACTCACACTTTGATTCCTGTCAAACGGAATAAAAGAAAGCAACTCACTCTTTAATTCCTTTCAAAAACGTAATAAAGGAAAGCAACTAACTCTTTGATTCCTTTCAAAATGTAATCCTGAGTTGAAAATAACCTCACTCTCCCCATGATATATCTTGACTGACAGACTAGAGCTCTAATTGAATCGTAACCATAACCCGACCAAAGGCATGATTACTCGATTTACTGTCTAAAGTCACCTTGTGACCTTAAATCCTCTGGCCTCTCTGTCCCTCGGAATAAACCATTTAAAGAAGTCGCACAAGACTCAAATATTACACAAATCTCAATACTTTTCAAACAATAAAAACCATCATTTCCACAATATTTTGTTTTCCAAAAAGCCACATCTCAAAACAATAAATGAGCATAATCATGCATATTGTTTTCATCAACCAATACATATATATTTCACGTAAATACACACACACACACACACGTAGTCATTCACTCAAGAATGCCACTAATACCAACTATAGTTTGCAGTTAAATAAATAACTCCCAAAACGATAAGGTAACTCCATTCATAAATGAACATTGTGAGATTACTCACCTCGAAATTCCTGCTGCATCTTCACACAACTAGATAACTTACAGAATGCACTCTGTCAAATACCTAAGGAAAGTACGGTCTCAATTTAGTACACAAATCACAAAGCAATTAAAGTTCGAATCCCTCATTTGAACTAAAACCCAAAAGTAATGCCAATCAACGAGAAACGTCACTCGAGACCACTCAAAGTCTCCGGAACACTTCTAGGATCAATATGTCAAAACACAAGACAATCCAACGGTCGAATCCTCACGGATCAAAAACTGAACGATTCGAAACTACGAAAAATCCTAACATATTCAAACGTTCACCAAAAATTACAAATCATATATCAAAATGTTTGTATCGATGAGTATATGATAATGAAGTAAGAAACTACCCCAAACATGGTCGAACGCGCAGCCACAGGTGGCTGCACATGCACCCCATGTGATGCCGCGCCAAACTCAGAACCAACTCAATCCCACCGTCCAACTTGGAGAGCTCAACATAAGGATCAACTTTAATACCTGGGGTTTTGATCGGTTCAGCCTAGGTCAGCGTCGCAAGCCAAAAATTACTGTTCACCTTGAATTGCAGCTCCACATTGAAAATCGATCAACACCACTACCAAGGATCAATCGAGGACGCTTCCACGAGCAAAATAAGAGCGGTTTCAAGGTTAGCCGTCGTAGGAGATCGGAGAACCGAACGGGTCCGCTGCCACCAAGCTTCGCCGCTTTGCTGCGCTATAGTGGGTGAGAATCATCGCTAAAGAGCAGTGTGGGGAGGACCAGATGGAGGAGAGGAAGCGATTTGGGTTGGTTTCATGGCCTGGGGTTGCCGAAATTCAACGAAAAAGTCAGGCTTTAAAAAGGGTCCGGAACAGGTCAACAGGAAAAGAGAGAGAGAAAAGTTTTTTTGGAACTTTATGGAACAGTACCAAAAAGGAAATTTTCGTTTTGTGTGCACTATTTCCTGAAACTTGCTATTTATACTAAAATTTCTGAAAATGAAAATAACTTTCTCGTACGAACTCTGATTTATGCGTGTCACATGTCCATGAACTCATATCGATGCGCTCTATGACTTTTGTGAAGGAAGTTTTTGGAGAAACTCAATGCATAAAAAGTCAACTTTTGGGCTCCCTAAAACCATACGTTTTCAAAAATAATTTCATTTCACAAACAACATACGAATAAATCATATTAACAATAATTCATACCACTGGTCCATTATTAATTGCAAGAATTAATTAGAAAAAATCCAGGTCATCACACAAACTGTTTCTCCCTACTCATTCTGTTTGCATCTTGAATACCGATGACAATAAGCTTATCAAGGCTCTACTTGTCCTTCCGAGAGAAATAACTAGTTTTTAGCTGGCTGAAACTATTTGGCAGGGTGTTTAGTGCATGCTTATTGATGGTCATCCTATTCGATTTGACCCACTTATGATATTCTTCTTTCTCATCTTTAGTGCTTTCTAGGATGAGTTCAATAAGTTTGTCTTGCAATAGACACACATCTATGTTCTACATTCTTAGATACAGGCATAACCTGGTCTTTTTAGTTTTTATAGGTGGAACCTCTTAGGATTGGGATCTGGCTCAGGCTGAAAACTAGAGTTTCTATGAGGGCAAAAAGAAAATTTTCTGTAAGTATACCTTTAATTTTGTTACATTTAAGAAAATTTTAGTTTTGTTACCTTTGTTCAGTTATGAGAATTGTTCTAAATAAAAAGAACATCATAAACACAGAAAATATATAATCAGCAAAAAACAAACATAATATAACCAAACATATATATTGCATTCAAAACCATAGAAATATTTTATTTTTATTTTTATCAATACTAGCCTAGCATGTGAGCATAGGACATATATATGACATATATATATATATATATATATATATTCCTTGATTTTCTTTTCATACGACTAAAAACAAGTAAAACGTGGTTTGTTCTAGATCAGTCATCACTTGCATGGTTGAAGAAAAAATTTGGAAGTCTGTATATTTTCTAGTTGCCTTATCCTATGCTATTTTCATGCATTGAATTATGTAAAGTTTATAGCCTCTTGTTAGAAATACATTCACAATTCTATTGCATTAAAATGCAAGCTTTGATCAATCTTTAACCTTATGATTGCACAATGAACTCAATGAAGATTACTAACTGTAACATGTTCATTAAGTCCATTACGCAAGCATTAATAAAAAACAATTAATTTCTTTATCTTTTCATTCTAAAAAGACAACTTATGTTGCTTGTGATATCTGTTATCAATACATTGTTCTTCATATTTTGCATATCACTCACAGCAGCAATGCATCAATGTTCATTAGCCAGTAAAATGTTTTAATCACAGTCTTCGCATCACATATAGTAACAGCATATTCCCTTCAACCCGAAACAAAAATCGACGAATTTGATGCCAAAATTAAGGTCTTTCTGAAAAACTAACTTGGACATCGATCTCTAGGCCGCTGCATAAGACGGTTAGCAAAAGCAAAATACATGAAAACAAATTTTTTTTGAAACCTTCTGATCCTAATACACGTGTTAATTTGATTCCAAAGCTGTATGAAAGCGAATCCCAATTTTCGTGCTCATGTAAAGTTTTTTTTTTCTTATAAATAAGTTCACTTCATTTGATCAGAAGAAAAGAAAAATGTATACATATTGAGTGGTCATCAAGTTCTCTCTATAGTTCATTCACATTTGTTTAATTTATATTGAACACAACCTTAATCCATTGAGTTAGACTAGTTTCTTCCAATGCAACACACACACACACATAATACGTACTTAAAGAAAAAAAAAGGGAGAAGTATTAAGGATCAACCCACTGTTGGATCATAATTCATATATACATTTGTGCCCTAAAACTCGGAAATTACTTGTTCTAAAAATCTATTTTAGTATTGACTAATCTAATTCCATGTTTTGTAGAAAATCTTGACAAGAGGGGAAAAAGTGAAATTCTGGCGAATTTTCCATGCACCACCACTTTTGGCGGCACAAGTACTTCGTGGAGCAATCCCAAAAAATAGGAGTTTAAATGGAGCAAGAAAGCCATGGACCATGACGTACTGATGCAAAGGACTAAGTTTAATCAATCCTTTGGCCGGAAATTATAAGGGAAGTCCATGGAAATAGTTATGCAAAATAGTTGTTGCAAAGTAGAAAACTACTGTTTTAGAATCAGCTTTTTGGGAACAGTTTTGGAGAGCATTTCTTTCATTCTTCCAACTGCAGCTTTATAGAAAGGGCCAACATTCCTTGAACATATGATGTTGTACTTCAACAAGAGCCAAAGAACTGGTCAAAATCATCAATGAGGTAGCAGGAAATCAAGTGCAAAATAAGCTTCCCGATAAGGCTGAAACTGTAAGCTTTTCATGAAGCTTTTTTGGAGATCTTTCTAGAATATTATTGATCATTCTTGAAGATATGATGTCATAGATCATGTATAAGTCAAGAATCTTCTAGAATCACGGCAATATCAAGTCAATCCTTGTCCAAGAAGGAAGCTTCAGAGAATCTTCTTTGGGTAGATTTCTGATAGGAGCATAAAATGCGACGTTTATAATGTTTAAACCCTATATTTTGCTAAGTTATTTCCTTTATCTTGATCAATTTAACTTAGTTAGTGTTTTTCAGGTAAAATGGAGTCTCAAGGTCCGAAAATGGCCAAGGAAGGCACAAGTGGCGCAGAAATGGAGAAGAAATGAAGAAATGGAAGTTCTCCCAGTTTGACTAGGAAAAGGAATCCTAGTTGGAGTAGGAATCAGAAGCTGACTTGGATTCAAACTCTTAAGTCGTGGAATTAGAAGTCCTACTTGGACAAGGAAACCCAATCCTACTCAGATAAGGAATCCTAGTGTGACAAGGAGTCCCTGTTGGATAAGGATTACTCAAGAAGGTTCCGGAAGAGTGTAGAAGCATCTCGGAAAAGGAAGCAGTATTCAACTAGGAAACCTACTTGCATATGGAGTCCTACTCATACTAGGAGACCTGTGGAAGCTAGGAGAAGTCTATGGAACGTCCATGAAGCATCTAGAAGTCTCAAGAAGGTCATATGCCGTGCACATGGAAGAGGAAGCAACAAGAAATACGAATTACAAAGCAATGTGGAATTTGGACTTCTTGTTGAGTAAGGATTGGAATTGCCGTGAGATTCTTGAAGGTTCTAGGGAGTTCTTGACGTTTCTACTTCAGAATAGGCGTGGAAGACATGTGAGAGGCATGTGATGTGAAGGAAAACCGAATTGGACTCAACTTGTGCCGCAAGAGTCAAATCCATTACAGATTCGGAAATCTGCCTGTGCAGATCAGTCAACTTCAACGGAGTGTAATAAATCGCTCAGAGCTCAGAAAATTATGATCTTTATATGGTTGGAAATCTACGGATGTCTAGTTTCCAGAGCTTTTGACGGTTCATCAATAGCTATTTTCTAGAGGAAGTTATGGCCGTTTTAGTGGACTGAGGTCAATCCTGCCGGAAATCTGTTTTGTGAGAAAGAAGTCCTAAATCAACACGAACTAAGAGAAACCAAGTAGAAACGAATTGGGAGTGCCTTGAGACGTTCTACTATATATACATTGTGTATTAGACGTCCAGGGGTAACAACATATTCTCCACAATTTCGTTTCTCACCGGTTTGCTCTTAAGTTTCAGGTTTTTGCATCTACAAGCTCCTAGCCGTGCCATCCTCCATCCTAGCCGTGAATTCTACCTTGTGTTGCTGCCTTGGATCTGCTTTGGACCTTGGGACGTAGTCAAGGGTTGTTCATACCATCTTCCCTATGTTTTCTTTACGGTTTAGTGTTTTTGTATTTGTATTTTCTGTTTTGATTTCCTTATGTGTAAAACCGAAACCATGAGTTAACAATCTGATTTTGAATGCGATTTTGATGTTCTTTTCAATGATTGATTGGTTTATGTGTGTTTGATCTTTGTTGGTTGCCGAAATATGGAATGATAATCTGGTTTTGTTTTATAGATAACTTTTATATGTTCTTGTTCTTTGGTGCGCAACATAGAATGATTGCATGTAATTGGAGCTAGTAATTAGGTGAACGCTTGTTGATCCTAGTTCAATATGGTAGTAAAGGCTTTGTACAAAGGTCGAGATCAGATTATGCATGTAATGAAAAGACTTGCTTTGAGTACTTGAATTTGCATGTTTATTGACTAAACTTTCACTTGCTCTTAATGATTTGAATGCATGAGATTATGAGTCGCTTCGATTGTGTGATACCTGCATTTGAAGTATATTGTTTAGGCGCTTGTTCTACTCAATTGTGTAAAGGGAAGTCATATAAGGGACATTGGGCGCTTGTAACTTTGTTTCTTGGTTGATATCGTTCCATGGTAACTAAAAGATTAAAGATTGCATGAATGGATTGTTCTTGATTAGTTCTTGAAAAATTGTTCTTCGAAAATTCTTCTTTTCCCACCTATGTAAATAAATGTTTTTGTTCTTTATTTGTTTTCTGAAAATTTATGGTTTCAATCTTCAAAAACCCCCCATCTTTATGTTTTCTTGTTTGTGTAAATAAATAAAATTAACTTAGAATTTTAGGTAGCATGTTAACCTAGTTAAATAAAGATAAAAAATAAAAATAAAAAAAATGTTTTTAAATTCGTGAATAGTGTCTCCGTGAATAGTAAATATGTGTTAGTGTTTTCTAGGAATTAATTTAGTGGTTTTTAGGAGTTTGTTATGTGTTTGTTATGTGCTCCTATTTTTTAGGGATTAGCTCCTAAATTTTAGGGAAAGTAGTTAGAGTTAGTTTTGACTTAGTATTTTGTGTTTGACTTGGTAAATAATTTGTTTTCTTAATAATTAAGTAATCCTAATTAGTAATCCTTGTTGTATATGGATTCCCTATGTGATATGGACTTGTAAATTGTGTATAAATAGGAGTAGGATTTCCAAAACCTTTTCTAACTCAAATTCTTTCTTTCTTTCGAAATTTATGTCTATATATACTTGTATAATTTGTTGTTTTCTCTCATTCCTTTGTTCTCTAATTCGTAATATGTATGTGCTCTTTCTCTAACTTTTGTTTGTTCTAATTTTATGCATGCTTGTAACTTGTAAAATTCTAATTTTTGTAAAACTTGTAAAGTGTTCTTTTAATTTCGTAACTTTTGTATATTCTTTCTCTTTGATTTGTTTCTCACATGTTAGCACCCTCAATCCCCGGTTTTGAACGATCCCTGCTTATCCTATACTAACGCTCGACATTTTCAGGGTTTAAATTGGCGAATGCTTTTGCACGTATCAATTTCTTGTGCATATTTGGAAGGTATATGTTGCTGCAATTATCAAGGAGAGTCCTAGAAGAATCCTACAAGATTATGAAAAGATTAATCCATCAAATTATCTTTTGGATAATAGGCATCCCTATGCACTCTCTCTCATGCTTGTCACATTGACTTTGGTGACCCAAAACCACCCCAACACTCTTCATTTTCATGTTTCACATGCACAATAAAGAGAGCTAGCTGCTCCTCTCTTCTCCCTTAGCCATATTTTTATACTCTACACTCTAATAGCTCATCATTACTTCCCTCTTTTTACTCCATCTCTTCCATACCATTTTCCCTTATTTTTGGGATCTATCACCACTCTCATACTCCATCTCCATGCTTCTTTCAAGTCTATAGATGTTTTCTTTGACTTTTAATCACCATTTCATACCTTTATGTTCATCTATTTAAGGATCACTTCTCACAAGGAAGAGGCACCACCCATACCACCCCATTACATCTTCTTTCTCTCTATCTCCACCACAAAATCTCCATCTCCACCTCCCAAAATCCAAACCCATACTATCCATACTACTTTATCTCCTCCATCACCACCACCATTACTTATCCTCTACCTCCATTAACACGACCACTACTACATCATTTCTCCACTCTCTTTTCTATCATCATTTTCTCCTTCTACTCTACCTATTCTCACAATACATAATACAAGCTTCACTATTTTTTATCATCAAATCTTGAAGAGCAAGAAGAAGAGGGAATCACCACCACCACCATCACTACCAAGACATGGGCTTGGGAACCATCGGATACACCACTATGCCAACTCTATCCCTTTTACTCTAGATTATATTTTGGTGTTTAATTTGATTATGAAGTTAGTATATGTAATTATGAGTGAGTAGTACTTTGTTGGGGCTAGGGTTGAAAGCCCTAGCCAATCTTGTATGAATTGATGTTTTAATTTACATTTGAAGTTATTTGTGATTTTCATATTCATATGCTAATTCAATAAGTGAATGCATTCATTCAAACTTAACTACTTTGAATGTGTTGTATTTGTCATCTCATTAAAAAATGTTTAGGGAGTAGTTAACCTTGAGCATTGATAACTTGAAAGCATTCTCTATGTGCATATGAAGGTTGTGAGTTAAAATCACCTAGATCTAGGATTGGTTTGCTTGCATGACTATCTAAAATCAAAGCTTTATGCATTTAGGAACAATGAATTGAGACTTAACCGGCAATAGGATTTGTTCTTAGGTAATTAATTCTAGACTTATCCGGTTAGAATTGATAACATAAAAGGAGTTTAAGCATTTGTAGTCTTATCCGGATGCAAATAGGGTAATTGAGAAATTAGAATAGTATCACTTTTATTTGAACTTCAATACTTGTAAGGGAGGTTAGTGGTAGACAATCTAACCCCTAAGTTCATGCATTATATTACTACTTTAGTTTAGAGTAGTTTAGTTTACATTTGAGCATTTATTTTAATTTGATTCACCACTCTATCCAACAAAAATTTCACTACCACCACAATGCATATACTCACCATGAGCCTAGATTTCCTTGTGAATTTAGGTTTGTGATTGTACATTTGCATATTCTAGCTCTCCTTAGGTTAATACCCTAGCTAGTGAAAGGAATCCAATCCTGATAGGCTTGACAACCTTTCTTAAATCCCTGTACTTTTACTTGTACCCCTTATACTTGAGGGTAGCTATTTGGCTAATACCCACTGACCCAGAAATATCAAGAAGACGTACAAACACATCAAAATCATTGCGGTAGCTACCAAAATTTCTAGCAGCTGCAAATGATAATTCTCGCCGTCGCAGGAGGCGATTGTCATATTATTCTCTTCGTCTTGTCACGAGCTTTCCATCCATATAATTTTCTTCTTCTATTACTCATTGTGCATGATAAATTGCAGGTTAATAGCTTCGAGTTTCCTAACTTTACTTGCTACAGAGGCAATTGTTGACGATAAAAGAGGTATCTATCTCTATCTACTATCGAGCTCTATATGTTAGTAAACTTGAATTTCTCGTTGAATTGATATTTGAATGTCTATGCCCAATGTGCAAACTAATGAATTGCGTATTCTTTGGCCTATTTTATCACTATGACTTAAGAGCACGAATTGATTCCCGATTATGCTTTAAGCACAACTGTTGTAGAATTTAGAGGGTGTCTTGTTAATTGTACCCAAAAAATGTCTTAGACCTAGTTTGGTATTGCTGTGAGAAAAATCGGCAGTGAAGAATCTTAGTTGTGAGAATAATCCGTTATAAAAAAACTCAGTTTAATGTCTGTTAAATGATGCTTTTAAAATATTCTAATTAAAAGAAGCATTGTTAAATTGTTCAGTAAACTTTCCCTTTTTCTTTTTTTTTTTTTAGAAAAAAAGGGCCGATGTTGCCGCCCTCAAGTCTTAATTAATGAAACTGCAAAATACAGGGACAGATGTCATAGAGCCTGCACCCAGATTACAATAAGCATATAGAGAACATCCAACAATAATAATAGGAGTCTCTACTACAACTATGTATTCTAGCATGCACCGATTAGCAAAGAGTGCACAACTAGCTACTCCGTTTGCTTTGCCATAACAGTCAGATAATGGAAAGATATCTCGATCACGTAGCATCATTACAAAAAACACAGCTTTCCTACTATGTTGCCTCTTGAGAATAAATCTGGCGACATTACGTTTCATCCTGCCACTAGGAGGTTGCAATAATTTCACACTGACTTGTGGCCTCACTAGGTCAGACAAGGCATACTGAGTATGCAGACCAGGACAAAGCCCATATGATCTTACCAAAAATTGGTATGAGATTATTTTAAATAAACTAATATTGAACAAAATGTTAAAAATAAACCAAATTGAACAAAGGCCCACTAGAGGCCCAACAACTTAGGAGAGGCCCACCTCTATGCTTCCTTGTCTTCTTGTACCTCGTGTTGTCGAAGCCGTATCACTGCCACCTTCGAACCACGCCCCCGACGATCGACGCCCAACATCAATGGCCAGAACACGCCACCTTTGAGCCCCTCTATCGTCAACACCCACCACCGTTGAATCACTCTCGTCGAAAATCACTGACGAATAACCTCCAATTTCCAGCCGGATTTGGATTCCAATCCAGAACAATCACCGCCCAATTTCTAGGCAGATCTGGAACTCACGCCAGATTGATCACCGCGCCACAACCCCATCCTATTGGCCCAACGTAGCGGTTGCAGAAGTCTCTGCCGAACACGAGACGTCCACCATCGCAACTCCCTGTCCGAGCCTTTACTCTGCCTTGGCCATAATAGGTGGACACACAAGCCAAGCTCACCCCGTCCGACGACGATGTCCCAAGGACGCGCCATCGGACAAGACATGAAAACGAAACGCTGAGTCTCTCTAGGTTTTGCTCCACGTTTTCAAGCACGAAGGAGCCCTTTGTTTGGTAAACATTTGTGTACAAGATTTGCAAGTGTGCATAATGAATAAAAGGACACAAATTCTTTTGCTGATAGTGTAGGTAAACCCAGTTCTTGGCTTCTGTCATATTTTTGAGACCAAAATAATTAAATACTGATATGATAATCTCATGTGCAGTTAGTTATGCATCAACATCGTCTTCATACTTATTTCTTCTAGTAAACGAATAAAAGAGCATCTTATGGCCTTCATTCATTTCATTCCCAGCCAAACTTTACCCAAATTTATTGAGAGAATATATATATATATATATATATGTGTGTGTGTGTGTGTGTGTGTGTGTGTGTGTGTGTGTGTGACAAAGTGAATGAAGCAAATATTCACAAACCAAACTTTAAAAAAATTGGCAAGAGAAAGAGAGGTACACGAACCTTGGAGGAGAGATTTTTACCTAAATAACAAGTCAAATTGTATGAATTGAATTGATAATATTGAACATTGGGAATGATACAAACATAACTCCGAACAAATATTAATTAACAATTGGGATACAAATTCAAAGATTGAATGACTTGCACTTGGCTCCGTGAGTGAAAATAGAAAACAGAGTCCACTATGAGGAAGGGAACAACTATAGAATTAACCCCAAAAATTGTAGAGGATAGACTTCTTGCAATTAATAATAGACCAGTTGTATGAATTATTGTTGTTATCGTTTGTTCTTATTTGTGATTTGGAATTATTTTCGGATGAATAATTACTCGGAACAAGTCATTTTAGGGAGCTCGAAGGTTGACTTTCTATACATTGAGTTTCTTCGAAAACTTCCTTCAAGAAAGTAGTAGAGCGCGTCGATACGAGTTCGTGGACATGCGGCATGCGTAAATCGAAGATCGTATGTGAGAATTATGGTCAGTGGAAGATTTTATAGTTTTTGGAATTTTGCCTATAAATAGAAAAAAAAAATCTGAAACATATCAGAAATTTTTTTATTGGTCAGTATTTAGATTTTTGAGAAAACCTTAATTTTCTCTATTTTCCCTTTGACCCGACCCGGACCCGGTTTTTGGACCTGACATTTCCGGAGACACCAGGTGACGGCATCGACCCAGATCGAGTCACCTCCTCCTTGCGGTCCTCCCTATGGTGGTGGCTCGCACCTATTCTCATCCACTGCAGCGGATTGAAGCCTCAAAGTTTGGCGGCGGTGGACCAGGTTGGTTATCCATTTTCCGGCGAAGTCACAACTTGAGACCGGTCGAGTTTTGTATCCCACGGCATCCTCGTTCTATCCTTGGTGATCTTGTTAATCGATTTGACGGGATTTTCTCTGTTTCTTGGTAAGAAGTTTTACTCAGCTTTCAGCGGCGATCTAGGTCGAACTAACCCAAGTCTCAGATATTATTGTTGATTTTCGTGATGTAAACTCCATTTTGGACAGTTGGATCTTGCTGGTTTGGTGGTTGATGTGGCAGCGCGTCCGATCATGATTGGAGCAATTTCTTGCTCCATTATCATCTACTCATCAATACGAGGATTTTGATATATGGTTTGTAACTTTTGGAGATCGTTTGAACATGTCCACATGTCCACGAACTTGTATCGACACGCTCTATGACTTTCATGAAGAAAGTTTTCAGAGAAACCCAACGAATAAAAGTCAATATTTTGACCCCTCAAAAATAAAATGTTTCAAGTAATTATTCGTCCTAAACACTTTCACTTCACCACGAAACAACTATTCGCACAACAACCCACATAATAAAATCCGGAAAGCACTCCAAAATTAATAACTAAATTCCGGGGTATTACACTAAATAACAATGAACTTTCGGTTTAGAAAATGAGGTAACGGCATAAAATCAAAAATAAAAAAAAAGATTAGCCAAACTTAAAATGACAAACTCGGACTGAGGTTTATTATCTTTGCTTTTGTAAAAGATTTTTTTTTTTCCTAAATTTTTGTTGATTTTTTATGAACTTGTTGGTCTTTTATTTTAATGCTTACACCTCTCATTTGGACTCAAGTGACAGCAATGAGCGATATTCTGATCTAGGTTGTGACATGTGTCCTTGAAGGTTATATAAAATTCAGTTAATATGTTCTATTTGAGCTTCATATTGTGTAGATTCATTAAAAGTATACTCATTTGATAAAACAAAATGATAAAAAAATAAGAAACTGTTTTCTTTTTCTTATGTGCATACATTGTTTCAACGTTTGGTCATAGACTTATAATCATGTAAAACATCTAATTCTAAGTGTCAATGATTTTTTCATCGACTGTGTCAACTTCTAGGAGGAGAGAATGAGAGTTTCTATTGGGACCTCCAAATCTGCTCACTTGACCACTCTATTATGAATTATTAAATGACATATATAACCTACTATAAAATAACTATTAAGAACAATAATTATACCAAAAAAATTGTTATATTTATTTTCTCTAGACTTTCCAATTCAATAATATCATATTGCATTCTTTACTATTTTCCTTATCTGTTTTCATTTTCCAATTTCACTACATACTCATTAAAGCATTCATATATATTTAATAAGAAATAAAACTATGATTATGGCGAAGGCGGCTAGGCGGCGCTGTGCAGGATCCGACAGTGACTGTAGTGGAGTTGGGTCAGGCCCGATTGGTAGTTTGCGGATCTGCTTCCCCCTGGATTAGTATTGCTTGGGCTTGGGATCCCTGTTTGGGCCTGGTCTGGGCTCCATATTTTCTTTATGTTATTAGCTTTTTTTGTAGCAACTGGTTATTTAAGTCGCGTCTTTGGCGTGAAATAAATCTCTACACTTGTTGTGGAGGCAAAGTCAGGTCTGGTGCCTGGGTATGCACTCAATGTGCCTTGTTTGCTCTAGGTCAGCTGCGGTTTTTTTGCTTTGTCAAATGGTCACTGCCGCCTAGTGGCAGAATGAGACTAAGTGTCGTCGGATTTATTTTTCGGCGGCAACATAGTAGGAAAGCTGTGCTAAAATGGGTACTTATGCTATGTTTTAATCGTGTTACATATCGAGTTATCTTTCCGTTATGTCACTGCTATGTTAAAGCAAATGGAGTAGCTATTTGTGCACTCTTTGCTAGTTGGTGCTTGTTAGAATACGAGGCTCCTGTAGAGATTTCTGATATTATTTCAGAAAATACTCTAGATGCTTATTGTAATCAGGGGTTTAGGCTTAATGTCCCCCCCTTGTATTCGACAGTTTCATTAATCAAGGCTTGAGAGCAGCCGCACCAGCTCTTTATTCAAAACAAAAAATGTGTGATATGCATATTGAAAGCATATTGGTCAGGGAGAACAAAATATATTGTATTATGACTTCAATCTAAATCTATCCATTATCTATACTATTATTAAGAGAAGAGGGTTTGTTAGCCAAAATCTAAAATTTTGACATAAATGACCCTAGAAATTTAATAAACTTTGATAATTAATTAAATCATAAGGACAGTTATGACATTTACAAAATATATTTTTATTAAATAAATAAATAAAAATATAACCCACAACCCACTTTTCTCTCCCATTATCTTTTCTCTACAATAACCGTTTTCTTTTTCATTTTCAGAAATAAATAAATAAATAAAATACTTGCACATGCAGAGCATGTGTGGAGAAATGCTAGTATTTGCAAAAAGAAAGAAAAAAAAAACAGAGCTAGCAAATAAAAATAAATAAAAAAATATTTAAATAATTAATCATGAGGTATAGAAAATAGAGAAACATTAAGAAAAAATTATTATTCTTTTTTTTTTTGCACAGCTAAAAAAGAAAAAGTAAATAAAAAATCACATAATAATTCATGTTATTTTATTTTTATTAAATTTTAAAACTCAGTACCGTGTGTTTGATTTTTTTTTATTGGAGAAGAGATTTATGTTGTCTGATTAAGGAATAGAGATGTAATTAAGATTTCTACAGTAATTAAATCATTGAAATGACTAAGTTTTTTTTTTATTATAAAGATCTTAGTTTGTTTGTAAATTATATGAGTGAGGTTATTTGAGGAACTTTAGTGAGGTTTAATGAGTAAATTTAGTATTTGAAAATTTGATAGGAGGTGTGAAAAGCATAGAGGTCAAGTGAGTAAATTTAGAAAACCTCAAGAGAATAATAAAAAAATTCTTATTTAAGAGATCCATTTTTTTGGTTTTGAGCATATATGAAAGATTCATTAACTACCCTCAAATGAGGATTATAATATTATTAAATAGTAACTACAGAGTTTCATCATTTTATTCAAACACGATAAACTATCTACGATAATAGATTTTTGGCATACACCCACATCCATAGGTAATAAGATTAGTTAGCTTTTGATATGACAATTCAAGCATCCACAGGACTAGAGTATGCAAAGTTGCAGTATTTATCCAAGCAGTTATTTATGCAGCTCCCCAATTTTCTCTTATCTGCCAAGATAAAACACAAACATTCATTTGAGAAAGACAGAGGGAGATAGAGTTTACTAGAAAGAAATACACACACACATATAAGAAAATACGAAAATGTTCCTCTGGTCAGCAGCTACTGTCAACTGTCCGATTGAAATCGGACGGTGAGTGACCACATAATCCCTTGTCAGCAGCTGACCAAGGGAACGGGACTGTAAGAAAATAATACCATGGCTATATTTGGCACATTGGGAAAGGGAGCAACCAAGCTCACAATTTGAGAGGTTATGCTTAGCATCAGGAGCAAAAGCCGGTGGAAAACACTGTTTGGAACAAGCAGCAACACATTCTTGAGGTGTAGGCAAATGACAAGTTTTTGTGCAGTTCTGAAAACATGATAGGTCTGCCATCGCTTGTCCAAAGATTAATAGAATCATCATGATCACTAAAAAGTTTGTCTCAATAGTACGGTTCGACACCATATTTGAAACTTTCGTAATAGTGACTATACTCTACTTCTACAACACAATGACTTACTATAATGCTTTTGAATATTGTGACAATTCCATGGATCTGATGACTCTTTTATAGGACTCAATGTCATAAATACCAATATAGGACTATAGAGTATTTGGCAAGTAGATCTGGTTATTAGATATGGTCAATTAATTTGACAGCTTATATATTTTTTTTCATATACCTTTATTAGGCATAATAAAAAATGTTGTTCATATTTATATTAAAACACTATTCTCTTGGTTGGCACATAATTTTTTTTCGATATTCCTATTACCAATATTTCCAAATTAGCATATTTTCCAACTTTAACAAATGCATTATATTTTGAACAACTACATTATGACACCTCATTTAAACTATATGATGTGCATTGTATATTTTTCCCACTCTGCTTATGCATGGTGACAGGACCCGCCCCGGGATTCCATCTAGAAATCTAAGGTGGCTCTACAGGGTCCATGTAAAGAGAAAATTTACCAAAAATTTAGGCAGAATATTCCCTAAAAGTGAATAACCCAAAACCTATAAATTCTTATCCAATACTTCTATAATAATAGATAATTATAATCACACCACAAGTGTTATGTCCCGTACCTCAATTTATCAGTTTACTAGTCATTTGGACGGTAAATGACAATTACTTTCACTTTTTACTTTGTTTCGATACTTTTAGTGGCCCTAAAAGTTGACTTTTTGTTCGGGTCAAAATTTGAGAAAATTTCCTTCATGGAAGTTGTAAAGGACGTTAAACCGAGCTCGTGCATATGTGATACGTAAAAATCGGAGTTCGTATGTGAAAGTTATAAGCGAAAGATTAAAGTTACTGTTTATTGTTACTGTTCATGGTAACTTTCTATAAATAGCCAAGTTACTGTGGTAAGTTTCCATTTTTGGAAACCTACTGGGCTTTTCTCTCTCCTCTCCCACGACCCTTTCTTCCTCTTCGGCTGATTTCTTCTTCCTCCGAATTCTTCCTTCTCCGGTACACCCACGATGGAATCCGGGCACCGGCAAGCTCGCCTCTTCATCCTTGTCACGCCTGTGGTAGTGTTTTGCGGTGGATCGGGCGGTGAAGCTCGGAATTGAGCCGTGAAGTTCACTGTAGCAGTGTGGGAGTTTTGTCGATTTCCGGCGATTCCGGCCGTCTCCGGCCACCAAACTGGCATCGAAGGTTCGGTTTTTGCCAAGGATCATTTCGCCCCTATCGTTGAGCCACGATTTGCAGTGTGGAGGTCGAATCGACGATTTCAAATTCTAGGGTTCTTGGGTTTTTCTGGAAAAACTTCACCGGCCAATTTGGAGCCCTTCAAGGTAAAATTGGAGCTTGTTGTAGTTATGAAAAATGTTGGGTCTGTTGTGTAGGTGGTGCTGCCAAAATGTGATGCCCCAGAAATTTGTATTTATTTTCCGAGGAATTTCCGGAATCTAATTTATGGTTGTTGGACTGTTTCGTGGCTCGTGGACGGAGCGGAAGTGTTTTGGACGAATTAATTTTTGAAAAGTATGACTTTAGGGGGGGTTCAAGGTTGACTTTTGATATGTTGGGATTCTCCGAAAACTTCCTTCACTAAAGTTGTAGAGCGCGTCGATACGAGTTTGTGGATATGTGGAACGCGGAAATCGGAGTTCGTATGAGAAAGTTATAGCCATTGAAAGGAATTTCTATTTTGGTATAAATAGAAGTTTCCCGAAGGAGAAACTTACTATTTTCATAAGTCTCCTTTTCCGGAAAACCATTTCCTTTCTCTCTCTTTTCTCTCGGCTGCTACCTTCAGAATCGAAGATATCCGGCTGACCCGACCAGGACCCGGTCGATCCGACCCGAATTTTCCGGAGAGCTCCGGCCATCTCCGGCGACGAGACTTTCCAGATTAGCTCGACTCCTCCGTGCGCTCCTCCCTGTGGTGTTCTCTAGTGCCGATTCTCGGTGGTAGAGGCGGTAGAAGGCGGTGCAGGTTGGTGTTTTCGGACCCGGCCGGAAAACACAACTCCGGCGACTTCGTGGCTTCGTGTTTCCTTAGTTGAGTTCAGAATAGGCTTGCTGATCGATCTGTGGTGTTTGTTTTGATCGGTTTACGTGGAAATCGGTTCAACTCAGTTGGGATTACTGTTCACGGCTTGTGAGGTAGTTTTTGATCCCTTAGGCTTGTTTTCTGACTTCGATCCAGTTATGAAAGTTCACAAGCATGCTTAGATGAAGCTTTTTGATGTTGGGAGTTTTGTGAAATATTGAGTTTTAGCCGGCGGCGGTGTTCCGGCCATGTATGGGACTGTTTCTGGTATTATATGTCTTCTACTCGTCGATACGAGTGTTTCGATATATAATATGCAAATTTTGGAGTTCGAATGGATTTGTTATGATTTTTGTCGTTTCATATCGGCGAATTTATTCGATCCGTGAGGATTCGAGCGTCCGATCGACTTATGGATTGGTCACATTGATGGTGGACGTATTCCGGAGACTTTGGGAGGTCTCGGATGTGGTTTTGCCTCGATTGGCGCCACTTTGGGGATTTTAGTTCAAAACAGGGGTTTCGGACTTAAATCAACTGTGAATTGTTACTAAGTTGGAACCGTATGTAATTAGGTACTTGACGAAGTATTTGGACGAGTTGTTGGTGATAGTTTTGGTTCGGTTCTGTATTGAAGACGCAGTAGGAGTTCGAGGTGAGTAATCTCACGAAGTTCATTTCACGAACGGGTTCACCATACTGTTTTGAGAGTTATTTAGTTAACTGCAAACTATAGTTGGTATTAGTAGGCATTCCTGAGCGGATGACTACGTATATATATATTTACGTGAAATATATATGTTTTGGTGGTTTGTGGATTTTGAAACAATATGCATGAAATGATGCTTTTTATTGTTTTGGGTTGTGGCGTTTGGAAAACAAATGATTGTGGAAATGTTGATTTTGATTTGTTTTGAAAAGCGTGTGATTTGTGTATTTGAGGAACATTTTAGTTCGCGGATGGTTTATTTAAATATGGGTTTTTACCGGGAGTAATTGATAGGGATCAATTACGGGGAATCTTTCATTTTAGATTCGTGTAACATTTTGGGTCCACTGTGACTCCTTTAATGTTTTGGTATTTATACCGCGGGTCCAAAGACTTACGAGTTGAGGATCGTGGGTGGGAAAATCAGGACTTCACGCCTTTGGCCGGGTTAGTGAATACGATCAGTTAGAGCTCTAGTCTGTCCGCCGTGCTTGTTTATTTGTTTAAACGTGATTTGAGTGGGTTTATCCCGTGCTTGTTTATTTATTTAAACGTGATTTGTGTGGGTTTATCCCGTGCTTGTTTATTTGTTTAAACGTGATTTGAGTGGGTTTATCCCGTGCTTGTTTATTTATTTAAACGTGATTTGTGTGGGTTTATCCCGTGCTTGTTTATTTATTTAAACGTGATTTGAGTGGGTTCATCCCGTGCTTGTTTATTTATTTAAACGTGATTTGAGTGGGTTTATCCCGTGATTTGTTTATTGATTTAAACGTGATTTGAGTGAGTTTATCTCGTGCTTTGTTTATTTATTTAAACGTGATTTGAGTGAGTTTATCTCGTGTTTTGTTTATTTATTTAAACGTGATTTGTGTGAGTTTATCTCGTGATTTGTGTGGGTTTATCCCGTGATTTGTTTATTGATTTAAACATGATTTGAGTGAGTTTATCTCGTGCTTTGTTTATTTATTTAAACGTGATTTGAGTGAGTTTATCTCGTGTTTTGTTTATTTATTTAAACGTGATTTGTGTGAGTTTATCTCGTGATTTGTGTGGGTTTATCCCGTGATTTGTTTATTGATTTAAACGTGATTTGAGTGAGTTTATCTCGTGTTTTGTTTATTTATTTAAACGTGATTTGTGTGAGTTTATCTCGTGATTTGTGTGGGTTTATCCCGTGATTTGTTTATTGATTTAAACGTGATTTGGGTGAGTTATTCTCGTGATTGGTGTGAGTTGTGTGGGGTTTGAGTTACTCATACGTGCTTGCAAAAGCTTACCGGGTTTGTTGTGTGGCAACCCGGTGCACCATTCAAACGGTGTAGGGGTTAATCCTGCAGGTCAGGATAATCGTGGCTGAAGTAAGGGTTGCATACTTGCAGCTAAACGGTAGGAAGCAAAGTTTGTGACTTTACCGTTATTTGGACTTCCGTTGTAGTAAGCTCTGAGGATCATTTACATTTTATCTTGTTGTTGACAATTTAATTCGTAAGCTTGTGTAATGTATAACTCTTTGGAGCGAGTGTATATTAACTTTGAGGGTTCAGGGCATCAATATGTGTGTAAGTTTAAGGGAAAAAGATTTCAGGTATTTTGTATTGATGACTGGACGTTCACGCATATATAATTATGGGGTTATATATATCGATTTTCATGTGTGTAAAATCAGGGGCGTGACACAAAATTTGTTGGCCATCGGAGGTGGAACCACTGTTAGTGGCACGTGGAGGCATGTAGGGCAGTGTTTTAATTTCGGTTTTTTGCCCATTAAATTGTATATATATTGTAGAGCTTGTATGTGAAGTTTGGTGAATTTTGGAGGAGTTTGGAATTGTTTGTGAATTTTCGAAGTTCGGAGTTTGTGATTGAATTGTGGGAAATCCGGCGGTCAGATTTCCCTCGTTTTCGTTGTGGAATATGTTAAATGGGGAATTGGTGTTATGGGTGAGATTTGGGTTGAATTTGAACAGTAATGGAGATAGGGATTTTCAAGTTTCGTTTAGGTTCGTAATTACTTTATCGGATTGCCGTTTACGAAAATATAATTGTGTACAGGGCAATGCCGCAAGCTACGGTTAAATGAAGCAACTCGTTTTCATGGTCGCCCAATAGTACTGTGAGTGGACCTGTGCTTTTAAATATGGATGCATGCAATTGTTGATTTGTCTTGATTTGATTTGGGAAATGAATTAGTGACTTAAATCATTATTTTAATTTATCGAGCATATTAAACGGATTTAAATATTTTTATTACTATGTCAATTGGATTTTCGAATTGAAGTTGTTATGTTCAATTTTGAATTTGTGATTTATGCGAAATTTCGTTGAAGTAATTTTCCGAGGTGATTTCCGGAATTAATTATATTTCTATTCGTTGTTTTGAGATTTCTGGAAAGATTTTTGAAATGGAATTTTGATGAACTTATTTCTTATTTATCTATCGACTTTAGGTTTTGGCATTGGGGATGCCTTGTTGATGATCTAATTATTCTTTTAGCGTGTGGGACACGCTGTCGATTTATGTGACTTTCTACTAGAATTTCCGAGTACGGTTGGGAATCGTACCCGTGTTTTCTTTATTCGCTGGACTTATGGGGAAGCCTTACTGATTTTTTGATTTTCGTATGATTTTAACCCACCATACCTGGGTCGTCATATTTATTGCTAGCTAGCCTATTTGTACTCCTCCCTGCTTACTATGTGTTCGTGGGTGAGTAAGAGCAAAGCATGGGATGCTCCGGAGTGTGGGACACTCCTACCCGAGCCTGGGAGGCTCCCTTCTTTCGTATGGTGATACTTCTTCCCCATATTTTATCGTTGCTTGACTAGCGAGGCTAGTCCGGTTTTCACTGTAGCCAGCGGGGCTAGTCTTATCTTCTTGAGAAACAAGATTTCGGTTTTACGATATAGTTTTCGAATGTGGTGACTAGCAAGGCTAGTCGATTTATCGTTTTGAAATTCTTGGATTTAAAGTTAAATGTGTTTTTCTAATTGATGCATGCATCGGTTTTTAATGAAATAAATGTGGGAAAGTATGAAATCCTTTTTCTTTTAAATTGTTTATTTTGTCCACTCACGCTAACGTTTTCCATCTACTTTCCCCTGGGCCTTTCGGTTTCTAATGCCCAGTGTGCAGGAGTTATTAGTTGAGGTCGGGCGTACATGGCATTTGAGGCATAGTTTTCACTACTTCCGCAGTGTAGGATCCCTTGATCCTTTACTCTTCTTTTTATATCCCTGTGTATAGTAGTATTGCTCTGATAACCTTTGGGATTAGTATTGTTGAGTTTTGTGTTTTATGAAAGTGGAGTTGTTGGTAATTGGGAGCAGGGTGGCTCCAGGAGTATAAGATTGGTTTGCTTGAAGTGTTTTTGTGTGTTTTACAGGTTTTTGGATAGTCCATTTTAGGGGTGACTCTGCCGAATTTTTGGTAGAGTTATCCCTAAGGTGGGCCCCACAGGGCCACCTCGGATTTCAGGGTGAAATTCGGGGCGGGTTCTGTCAACAAGACCTCTTGTCCTTACCTTCAGATAGCTGCCAATAAATTAATGAATGGACTAAATACTTGTTACTCCTCAAACTTTTCCCTAAAAAACAGTTTAGTCCCTCGCCTTTTAAATTAAACTGGATAGTCCTTATTCTTTGCAAATCTCACACAACATGTCCAAAATGACTATTATACCCCTCACTTCCTTTATATATATATATATATATATATATTTTTTTTTTTTTTTTTTTTTTTTATTTCTCTCTCTTTTTTGTTTTATTTTTTTTAATTTTATTTTA
Source organism: Rosa lucieae (assembly GCA_024704745.1). Classification (NCBI taxonomy): domain Eukaryota; kingdom Viridiplantae; phylum Streptophyta; class Magnoliopsida; order Rosales; family Rosaceae; genus Rosa; species Rosa lucieae. Next base: position 29,278,244 of record CM045495.1, on the reverse strand, counting down.
CGTTTTCTGCTTAACTCTCTCTGTCTCTCCCTCCCTCTCCCTCTCTCTGTCTCTTCCTCTCTCCATCTCCCTCCGGAGGAGGCAATTCTCGTCTACGACGGCGGGCGCTGCTAGGTCTCTCCGCAGCAACAAGGCCAAGACCAACTTTCTGGCGCCATTAGACCAGAGGAGATCTCTCCCTCGACCTCCGTCCACTTCGGCCATCTCTGGTTGAGTTTCTCCACACCGATGTCTTGAACGACGTCGTTTGCCCAGCATAGGAGCACGGCAGTCATGCGAGCCCAACGTAGCATCCGGGCAAGCATAGCAACCCCGCACACAGCAAGCACGTGTGCACGCAGCACAGCCTCGTCACACCACTCTGCCCAACTTAACCAAACCTCAGAGACCAATTCCACCATCTCCACCCAGCTCCGATCCCATTTCCAACAAGCGTACCTCTACCGCGCTCCATTCCTAACTTCTATCCCATACTCGCAGCTCTCAAAGCCTTGAACCTCAATCAACTTAATCGACTTCAATCAGAGCCCTGGACAGATCAAAATCTGAGCCAGGTGACGTAATTGGGCGGGGGCTTGGCAGTGAGGAAGGCGTCGTTTTGGGTGGAGTGGCCCATCGGAGAATGCGGCGGGGCCGTCGCTGTGGATGAGAAGAGGAAGAAGAGGCGGGTCACCGTTGGTGAGTGAGAGGGGAGAGAGGGGGAGAGAGAGAGAGAGAGATTATAGAAAAAGGAAGTTAAGGGTCTAAATGTCATTTTGGACCTGTTGTGTGAGATTTGCAAAGAATAAAGACTATCTAGTTTAATTTAAAAGACGAGAAACTAAACTGTTTTCAGAGAAAAGTTTAAGGAGTAACAAGTATTTAGTCCTTAATGAATTAAGGAGCCACTGATCCAAGATTTACATATAATTTTGAATAAACCTTATTTTACTTATGGAGATCTCAAAAACCTCCTCTAAATTTACATTTAGAAATACTACTAAAGTAAACTATATGATTGATGTCAAAAGATCAAGTGGATGTATGCCTTTGATGTGGATCCCGATCAAACTTCAACAACAATAACCTGAGAAAAACATAAAACCAAAGGGCCCTGAGAAAAACATAGATAAAGTGAGGCAAGTTCAGTGAGACGGCAAAAATAATTTTTCATAATAGCTTTCTTAGAAACCCTTTTTGCTTTGAAAATTATCCTTCTTTCTCAAATATTGTCATGCAATCAAATTTTTATGAACATAATATTGAACATCTAAAATCTGAAATCTAAAAATAAAATATTAATAAAACCAACTATAAACACAAGAGCAAGATTGTCAATGCTAAATTGAAAATAGTAATAAGCTTGCAATGTTATCAAAAGTTCTCCGTTAAATCAACTTTTCTAAACAATCATCTGTATGAATCATCAACTAAAACATTACCAAATTCGTATCCAAAAACTAGTCATACACCTAAATGAACTTACTCAAATATAGGTAGAGTATGACAGATAATAATTGGTCATACACCCATAATGAGTGAACTCAATAGGCAAAGCGAAAAGGGGAGAGTGCTGGTCATACACATGTGCATAACAGGCATAGTTGTGGAGCTGGTCATAACCTTGTACGTCCACCAATGCGCAAGTAGAGCAAAATGGTATACGTGCAAGTAATCTGAGAACTTATCACAGTATTGTAGTATCGTACTGGGGTTGGGTACTCATAAGGTAAGTTTGAAACTCTTTTTTACTTTTAGAAAATAACATAACTCCATTCAGCAAAATTACCATCAAGAAAATCATAACTTCTAAAAAAGAATTTAAATACTTCATTCTATTTTTTATATATTAGTATATTTAAAAGGATGGAATAAACAACACTAAAGCCGCTTACCTTCCATAGCAAGAAACCTGTTTGGCTCCATTGATGGCAATCATCCATGGAAACCGGTCATCATCAAAAACACAGGGGCTGATAGCAGATCCACCAGTAGTGATGATACTTTAGTTCTAATCCCAACTGAAGATGCACCATAGGACTTGAAACCGAGTAGACCTGCGTCCCCATACTTGTCACGCCCCGAATTTCGAATAGAGAAATTAAAATCCGAAATGCAATAACCCAATAAATTGCCCAAATTGTGTAGAAAATTTTCATTTAAACTAAGCAACAAAATAAACTGAAACTACAAATGTTAATACAAACTCAATCACTAGAGTCAAATATTACATCCCCAAGTGTTTACATAAACACGAAAGCATCAAAGTAAAATGTAAAGCTCACTACGAGCATACTACAAACAGCAGTACGATAACAAAATAGGCTCTGAACCTAACACTGCTGCAACTACACACCTCGGTCTCAACCCTAGTTGTCCTGACCTGCAGAAATAACCCCCACACTATGGAATAGTGCACCGGGTTGTAAACAACAAACCCGGTATGCTTTTTAAGCTCGTATGAGTAAACTCAAATGAAATGACACAAACACTGCATGCTTGACAATTTCTCACTCAAGACTAAATTAAAGCAATCCGACACCAACTCCACAATTTAGTAAGAAGCCAAGTCCCTCAACGGACAATAAAAGAAAGAAACCAACAGAAACTCTCTTTTAAAAATGTGTACTCATGGGCCTCAAGTAACCCACTCATCTTGGGAATTGATTGGCATATTGAAATTACCCGCATGCAATACAATGGCAGACAGACTAGAGCTCTAACTTAATCGTAACTCATCACCCAGCCAAAGGTTATGGTATCAGATATACTTTTCTCTGTCACTATCATAACACTAGATCCGTAGAATGAAAACATTTTAAAAAGTCTCACATGACTCAAAATGTTATAACAAAACTCAAATACTCTTTCAACACAACAAAATCAACAATTACATAATATATTGTATTTTCGCAAAGAGTAAACGCCCAAAATAATAATCTGAATAAAATCACAATTATTATGCATATCACAATGCCACACCATCAAGATATATTTCACATCAATATATATATATATATATATATATATATATATAGTCATATACTCAGGAATGCCACTAATACCAACTGCAGTCCACAATCGCAAATCTCGAGAAAATTATTTTTATAATTAAAAGCTCATTTTACTTACCTATGAACTGTAGCCGATCAAGTTCATATAATTTAAAATAAATCTTTATTTCCAGAAAATAATTTCACAATTTAGCGATTAAACCGAACAATAATGTAACTCGGTTCATAAATGAACCACGTGAGATTTACTTATCTCTAAATCTACTGCGTCTTCTCTTACAACCGAGATAAAGTATAGAAACACACTTTGTCAATCACCTAATTAAAATAAGGTCCAACTCAGTACACGATTAAAACGAAAGCAGTTATGGTTCGAACCGAGCATTTGAACCCAAAATCGAAGATTTCGTCAATCGAGACAAAACTTCCTCCTAGACCTCCCAAGGTCTTCGGAACACTTTTAGGATCAATTTCTCAAAATTATAAGATGATCCAATGATCAGATCTTCACAGATCGCAAACTAAGAAAATTGAAATTACGTAAATCTAGCATGTTTCGAATAATTACAACATGACCCCATGATATATCAACGAGTAGGTGACAACCATGAAAACAAAACCCCAAAAAAACTAGCCGGACGTGTCGCCGGCAACCCCCAAATTGGGTCACGAAACCTATGCCAAAATGTTCATCTCAACATGCACAACAACTTTCACAACTAGCACAAAGTCTGAATCAAAGTCATTTGGCCGAAATTTACCTAAAAAAATCCAGGAATCAGTGAAACCCTAGAATTTCAAATCCTCGATTCGACCTCCACACTTAAACTCGTTGCAAGCGCCTTGGAAGGAAGCATCTACGTCTTCTGAGCTTCAAAAGCCCTTAAGAATCATAGCCGGAGGTGGCCGAAATCAGGAGTTCTGACGAAGCCCCGAAGCAACGCCACCACTAATCTTCTCCGCCTTGCTGCACATTCTACAGCCCAAATCGTACAACAAGACTACCACAGACTTGGAGAGGGAGGAGAGACGAAGCGATTGAGACCGGTGGTGAGGCCAACGGTGGTCGGACGGTGAAGTTATGGCCGGATGATGTCTGACGGCGATTTTCAGTCGCGAGGAAAGAGGAGAGAGAAGAGAGCTCAGTTACTGTACATACCACCTATATCACATACCGCCAAGCATAAGCAACGACCTCTTTGGTGGGCCCCGCAACATGGTTAGTCCGGCCTACGACATGCATCCGGTAGTCTGACACCCGAGCTACCGAGCTATGGTGGAGGTCGGCCGGTACCTCGTAGGGAGGCCACCCTCCCATGCTCTCCAAGAGGCTTCAAGAGAAGCAATATGTATGTTGTATCCCATATTGGAAATATAGAATAGAGTGGGACTTCCCTTAGCTATAAAGGGAAGTCCTCCCCTGCTTAGAGAGGATGGATCCATGATCCCTATACTTGTATCACTACAAAGGCTACTTGGCCTCCCTACTAGTGGAATCTCTAAGTGGACATAGCCTTGCCTCAAGGGCAAGGTGAACCACTATACATGCGGTGTCATCTCTCTCTCTCTCTCCCCATCGTGCTTCTTAGTTACCGTAATCTTCAGTAGGAACAGTTACTATTTTTGGAAAATTAGAGTTTTCTGAAAAATTACCCAAATTTTTCTATTTATCTAAAAATGAAAATTTTTTCTGAATGTCATAACTTTTTCATACGAACTCTAATTTCCGCGTTCCATATGTCCACGAACTCTTATTGACGCGCTCTACGATTTTCGTGATGGAAGTTTTTACAAAATCCTAACGTATAAAAAGTTAACCCTTGAATTGAAGCATTCTGAGTGAATAATTGTTCGAAATAATTTCTAATTCTCGATTAATCATAAGAACAAGGCATTCAAAACCATAATTTGTACCAACTGAGATATTTATTAATTTCATGTAAAATACACAAAAATAACACGAAAATCCAGGTCATTACAATGCTCTTCCCTAAAGAAACTAAAGTTTTTGCTCAATGCGACTCAGGATGACTTGGGTAAAGAGGTAACGGCAAAGAAGGTAAGAATGCCTGAGTTCCCCACTAAGTTTACAACTAAGTCCCTTGGTCTAGTTGAAACTCCAGGAGGCATGTTTGTTCCAAAGGAGGTGATGATGCCAAAAGAGTCCAAGAATGGAACAGATAGTGATCAGTTCGTTACTAAGAAGAAAAGGGGTTGTCCTTTGGGATCAAAAACAAGGATCCCTCCAAATCAAAGAAAGTTCCTGCTGAAGAGGTCCTGAGTTTACTCTATTCTGGTAAACCTCCTAGCCCTAGTTCTAAGGCCAAGGAGAATATTTAATTTTCTGCATTTTTCTATTTATGGCCTACTACTATGTTACTTCATAGCTGGATAGGCTTACTTGAATTAGTGAGAATGATTTGTTGAATGAATGGTCCACTACTTCAAAAAGTGCATCACACAATACCTATCAGACAAGAGAATAAAAGTTGACCGTCGTCTGATAACGTGAACTCCATTGTCGGTGAGCTGTGACCTGTTGGTAAATTATAATTCCAACATTGTAAAGGTCATTGTACAACGATATTAAGGGTGAGGTGGGCTACGGGTTAAAAAAAAAAATGTGAACTCCATTGTACAACGATATTAATGAAGTTCTGTTGTGGGAATGCTACCAAATTAAGAACTTTTTCTTCAGAGTTCTATCACACAACAGAATTATGCATGTTCTGTTGTATGAATGACACAAAATTTAGAGGCAGATATCCCGCCATCACTGAACTCAAAATTCCCTCTGAAGATAAGTTCACCAATTTTATCACACAACAGAATTATGCATGTTCTGTTGTGGAAATGTGCTGCATGGTACAACAGTCTAGTTGTTTCCGTTGTATGACAATTTGACAATTTCTACTAGGTGTACCTAGGGCAAGATGAAAAATCTTGTACAACAAGTATTGTCATTTTGTTGTCTGAATGAGGAACATAGGCGGCAGCAATGTTTTCATTTTGGCTCAAATCGATTTGAAATCATCCCACCAAACCTAGGCAGGCGGAAAATTTCCCTCCTTCTTTTGGCACGTATCATTTTATGTATACTCTCTTACAACAGTTTTTTAACTATATGTTGTGGTATGAACTAAAATTATGGCCACCAAACCCATATGTTCAAAAGAAAGAAAGAAAAAAAAAACAAAAGAAGAAGAGAGCTATAATCACTCAACCTATTCTTTCTTCTCTCCCTCCCATCAAAACCCGCCATTGCTTTTCCTTGAATGACTCCGAACCCAAAATGGCTTCTCCTCTCCGCAGCTGACCCGCCAATTCGTCAAACAGACCCAATTCAGTTGCTCCCACAACGAGAACCAACCCTCTTTCTCCAAGGATGAACAAGGCCCGCCTCCGGATGCCGTTCTCAAAGCTATTTCAAGTTTCATTTTCAGGGAAGCTTCGACCTTTTTGAAAGTCAAAGGCATTGATAGAGCTCAAGATCTAGCCAAGGTACTATCTTTTCCTAATTTTTTTTTCTTTTGTTTTCCCCCAATTTGCTTTGTTTCAGTTTTATACAGACTCCATGAATTTATGTATTGCTTTTGTGATTTTGCGTATGTGTATGTGTTTGTGATTTAGAGAAAAAGAAAGTTAGCTAGTTGTTGGTTGATGGGTCTGAAGAATTTGTGGGTCTTCTAGAATTATCTGGTTCTGGAGGAAATGGAGTATGGGGATGATTTGGATAAGTTGACCAGTAGAGCTATCAATGCATTGATTGTTCTAGGATTTAGGAAATTTTGCGTGTCTAAGTTGCTATCTCTTTGGCTTAGTTTTCATTTGGGTCTATTACTGTTTAAGATTAAGCGGTGGGTAAACCTTTGGTTAACGCTGGTCTGATGGGCGGACCACTACTTATGGTGTGATCGATACTCCGCTACCTGTCAAGTAAAATATAAAGGGGCGTCAGAGGGAGACCGCGTTGGGCGGTCTTCTCTTCTCCGATGCCTAAGTTAGTCAATGTATTTATGTTGACAGAATAACAGTAGGTAAGTAGTAAATGCGTAATTAATGAGGAGAGAGGAGAGAACCATTTATAGGTGGGGAAGAGGCTGATCTCTTCCATGTTTTCAATGTGGGACTGACATGCTTCAGTTCCTAGCTTCTAGAGCTTCTGATGCCATCTTGACGCGGCTCGTCGGCGGTGATCTGGGGGTGAGTCGGGGCTTAGCCGGTAGCCTGCTTTGATGTGCTTCTGTAGGTCACTCCGCTGGTGAGAGTTGGTACCGCTGGCGATAGCATGAGCATGGCTCATTAGAGCTAATTATGCTTGGCAAATGCTCATGTAAGTACAAGTCCCCCAAGTCCCCAGTCAAGAAGGGCAATCTTGGTTGGGGAGTTGCCTAGCGGTTTGAAGCGTTACTTCCGCTAGACTTCAAAAGCATAATTAGCGTCAGTGCGTTGTCAACCATGGACTTACTAAGCAAACGCTTTATACCCTTTCGGGTGGGCCCCTGCTAGGCCCCCCAAGGAGTCCCCCACTCCCCGGCTATGATAGACCTCTGTTTGGTTGGTCTATTATTTGTTGAGGGGAGCTGCACCGAGCCGAGGCAGTTGGGTAGCGAGCCCAATATTTGGTACCCGAGTAGCGGGGGTCAACATGCCTGATCAGGGCTGTCGTAGACTGTTGACATGTCCTTTGTCCCAGAGGGTGTAGCGTGACTGCAACGCCACGTGGCGATCGTCGTCAGCATGACGCGTTGCCTCGGGAGTCGCCGTAGGTTGAAGTTTTCTCCACTGATAGTAAGCGGCAAGTGGTGTCACGGGGACCTGCCTGGTTGTAGTCCGGTGAGCGGTGTTGCGCTCAGCGGAGACTCGCTTGTAAGATAAAAAAGGAGAAGTCCCGCTACCGGAGTTGCTCTAGCGGATACTGCCTCACGTGCAAGATGAAATGAGAAGTCCCGCTAGCGGAGTTAGGCTTAGCGGACTGTCGCTTTCAAGATGAAGGGAGAAGTCCCGCTAACGGAGTTGCGCTTAGCGGAGACTGTCTCGCTTGCAAGATGAAGGGAGAAGTCCCGCTAGTAGAGTTGCACTTAGCGGAGACTGTCTCACTTGACTGTTAGTATACGTGCTTTGTGGACGGTTACTTCAGATAGACGCTTAGTCTGATAGCTGCTTACACGTGGCGCTCATGCATTGGGTTGGCGTGTGAGTTTACACCACCGCAGCACGCTCGTCTCTTCGCCATTAACACGAGTAATTATTGATTTTGGATGCCTCGGTTAATCCAGAGAGTAAGTGCTATCGTGCACCACGTGTACGGCTGTAGTGTGATGTCGTTTATCAGCGGACGACCTGGATTTGTTTGATGTTGACATAAAAGAGAGGGAAACCTCAGTGGTTCAACACTTTACACTTTGAACTAATATCTTCGTTTGCAAGCTTCGCTCTGAGACCCGAGAAGAAGGTTCTGCAATTTGTGAGGTTACCGATCTTTGGAGGATGGAGACTTCTTGAAGCGAAGACTAGCATCATCACATGCACCAGCATTCCCATCTTTCAGGTTGGTAGTTTGAATCTTGTCCTTGTTTTATTGGGGTTTTTTTTTCTGGCAGTTTCTGTTTTTGGTATTTGGAGTGATTTTTACCCTTCCCCGGTATGTTCTGAGGGTGTAGAATCATGTTTAGGGATGGGTTTAGGTGTTTGACAGAGGGTTGAGGTTTCTGGCTTTGCTAGATGGTCGAATCTGGGCTTTTGGATGGATATGCGCCTCTGTTCTTGTTTTGGTTATTTTTGGGTTTTCTGGGTAGCTGTTCTTGATGTTCTTGGATGAAAAACTAACATAGGGATAGCTTAGATCTTGTTGGAACTGACTGGTTTGTGTTTTAGGGTTTGTGATGGCTAGCGTTGTAGAGATATAGAGCAGTGAGGATTCTTGGTCTAACGTGTCGCTCAACGTGGCGGATATGATATTTATTGACTCGTTGTCTCCGTCTGCCCCTGCAGGAACCTCACTGTCCGAACCGCTAGATATCGAGCAGCTACAGACCATACACTGGGAAGTAGTAATGGGTCATGCCAGGAGCACTGAGAGTTCTAGGGTAAGAGAGGAGATCGTCGCCCGCTATTGTCGTGAAGAGAGGCTAGCCAGCAATAGCGCGGCTAGCGGTTCCGCTGAGGGGGGAGAGGTAGGCGGTGAAGAGATAGAGTCCGCCTGGATTCTACGTGATGGTACCGCAATTGATGAGGCAGAAGGGCCGATGACTGTGGCCGTAGTCAACCGTCTGAAGCGGGTGTTCTACCTTTCAGGCGTGGTGAAGTTGTGCCCTCCAACCGCTGATGAGAAGGCTCCCATTCTGCCTGAGGGGTGTGCTGTCATCCATGAGGCCATCTTTCGCCAAGGTGTCACCTTTCCGCTACTCCCCAACCTCCAGATTCTGGTGTGCGAGTTTGACCTTGCCTTTGGGCAGATTTGCCACAACATGTGGCAGTTGTTGATGGCGATGAACTCACTTTGGCTTTTATTTGGGTGCGAAGGGCCAACCATAGCAGAGGTACTCCACTTCTATGAGTTGGTCTATGTGCTGCTCTAAGGATGCAGTGGTCAGGTGAACCTCACTCACTGACAGGGGCCACCCAAGCTGATAGAGAACTTGAAAGATTCGATGTCTCCCTGGCGGACGACTTTCTGCATTGCGACTTCGGGGTGGGAGTACAATGTGAGAGCAAATGATGGGGCCCCGACGTTTAGGATTAAGTTGGAGTTCCAACCAATTCAAGGTTGTCTCTAGCCTCCGCTAACTAAAGTTGGCTGAAAATGTATGTATGATATGCCTGTATTTTATATCTTTTTCCTAATCACTACTTCTGTTTTTGTGCAGCGGGTTTGCATTTTAACTTGACGCGCGAGGAAGAGTGTCGCGTGGCAAAGATCAAAGGCTGCTAGCAGAATCATAACCTGCTAGATCTCCGCCTACTTACCTGGTGGGAGTTGTTGGTCGACCTGCTGTTGACGCGCGCCGTTGGTAAGTATATTCTGCCGACTTGTGCCTTACCTCACCTTGTTTCCTGCTATCTAGCATTGTGGTTGTAGATACACCGCCAGGCAACAAGGCTAATTGCGAGGCATTCAACAAGGCTATACACCACGCAGAAATTAACAATTTTTTGGAGGGCATGTACGTCACTGGACTGGCAGCTCAGCATCCGTCGTCGATCCCCAGACACTAGTTGTGAGCCAGTCGGAGACTCCGACAGTGATGCCAATGCCTCACCACTCCCATCTGACTTCCGTTGGACAAACCGCGTTGTCGGGCGAAGGTGGCGTTAAGCAAGGGGCCGCTGGAGAGAGCCAGGTCGCTGCCACTCCTGTGCAGCAGAAGGAGAGGGTGCCTGCCAATCGGTGTGGGTCCCAAAAGGAGAGGGTGGTGCCTATGAAAGAATCAATTTCTATTGCGGGGTTGGAGCGATATGCAAAGTCGAGACCTGTCGTCGTTGGTGCTGCAAGAGTGGTTCTTCAAAGAAAGCGTTGGCAGAATGATGTCGATGAGGCAGTCGATGCAGAGACTATCGGGGCCCGTCACCAGAAGAAGGCCAAGAGAGCCGTGCCGCCGGTGATTGTGGCTGTTGCTGGGGAAGTGCGGCAAGGCAGTCTAGATTCATTTTCTGCTTATGCAGAGTTTCTGATTGATCCCAAGCGGGAATTCATGTTCCATCTCTGTGAGCGGCTCGGGTTAGGCGAACTGGATGGGACCGTTCGCTCGACGGCTATTCAGCAGTTGCTGTTCAGCTTGACAGTTATTCAGCAGTTGTTGTTCAACTCCGTTGGGCTACACGAGCTGTTCCTGGCGGTGTCGAGCCAACCTCGGGTTGAGCGGTAACTGAGGGAAGAGATCCAAGGTCTCCAAAGGGAGTTGCAGGAGGCGAAAGACAAGCTAGGAGATGTTGAGCGGCGCTTGACCAAGGCAGAATGCGACGCTATGGATGCCCGCGGCAAGTTGAATATCGCCATTGAGCGGAAGCAAGATATATCTCTGCTGAAGGATCAACTGGCTGCAAAGGCTAAGAAAGTTGAGATCCTTCAACTAGATTCTGCCGCCAAATCTACAGAGATGAAGAGGTTGGAGAGCGAGGTTTCCCAGCTGGAAGCTGAGAGTAGCTGCATGGAGGTCGCCGCTGTAGAGGCATTCAAGTAGTCTGCGGAGTATAAGCAAGCAATGATGCAGGCGATGAAGGCTGGTGCCACCGCTAACCTGGAGTTGCTGAACCAGAAAAGCTCCATTGACTGGGTCAAAGCATCCCAGTCTGTTGGGCCATCAGGTCGGCAGGAACCTCCTGTGAGCGGTGTGGTCCCCACTCAACCGGAAGGTGTCCGCTAGGGCAATGGCGAGAGCGGTGACCGTACGGCGGATGACTGTCAGCGGACTCTGCCTCCAACTCAATCAGAAGTCTCCCATGCTGACTTTATGGTGGCTCACACCCGCTCTGATGGCACCATGGTGACACCGAGCCCTACCGCTTGTGGGTTTGATCAAACAAGCCGCTTGGCCGATCGACAACCGTCGGTGGATGGTGCAGAAGTTGCAGCTGAGCCCAACAATCCCTGAAGATTACTCGAGCCGTGGACTTGCACTTGTTGTTTTTTTTTTTTTTGTAGTGCCGCTAAGGCTTCTTTTGTAATTTTGACAATATTTTGGGCTAGGAGTCCCAACCCTAAATATATGAAGTATTTGCTATTTGCCTCTGAAATTTTTCCAAGTTTGGAGTTGTGTAATGGTTGCATTGTTTTAATGCCAGAGCCTTGACTTGTGTTTTTGCTAATCAACGAAACATTAAAGGAATTAAAATTGTTCCAAGTGCACGATGTAGAGGACGTGGTCCACCGAATATTGTTGGCGTTGCCAGTTAACTCTTGTGCTTGGACTTGGTGACAATGGTTTGAATAATTACTCGTTTCATTGATAGTTGACATATCAGCGTTTACAAGAATGGGGTTGTACCCGTTGGGTAGCTTCCCTTGGCTAAATATTGAATAAAAATTTAGCTAAGTCAAGATGCTCTTGGGTAGCGGCATAACTATTTATAGTAATACTGAAGGTGTTCGGTATTCCAAGGGTGGGTCGTTGTGATGTCATCCTTGTCATTAAGTAGAAGGTGTCAGGGCTGACGACTTCCACTATTTTGTATGGTCCTTCCCAAGTTGGGCAGAGTGCCGTCAGTGGTGGAATAACCTCCTTCATTACCCATTCCCCCAGTTGGAGGTTCCGAGTTTTGACTCTAGCGTTGTAGAAACGTGACACCCATTGCTTGTTTTGCAAGTTGTGTAAATGGGCTTTGTGTTGTTTCTCCTCGAGGAGGTCCTTGTCAAGGCTAATGCCCTCGCCGTTGGTCTCGGAACAGTAACCCACGACCCTAGCGGTAAGTTGGGTGACTTCACTAGGTAGGATGGCTTCAGTTCCGAACATCATGCAGAATGGTGTTTCACCAGTGGGGGAAGTTAGGGTAGTCCTGATGACCCAGAAAACTTCCTGGAGTTTCTCCGCCCATAAACCCTTGGCGTCATCGAGCTTTTTCTTTAGCAGCCTCTTGATTATCTTATTTGCTGCTTCGACTTGGCCGTTGGTTTGGGGGTGAGCGACAGATGCAAAACTCATCTTGGTGCCCAGGTTAGCAGTGAAAGAGATGAGTTCCTTGTTGTTGAACTGCGTGCCGTTGTCTGTGATGATTGTGTAGGGGACGCCGTAGTGGCAATAGATGTTCTTCCAGAGGAAGTGAGTTACCTTGGCGGTAGTTATTGCCGTCAGAGGTTCCGCCTCTATCCACTTACTGTTATAGTCGAAAGCAACAATGATGTACTTGAACTAGCCCTTGGCGGTTGGGAATTTGCCAAGCAAGTCCAGACCCCATGTGGAGTGGATTCATGGGCTAATGATGATTGACAGAGGTTCCGTCGGGGCATATGGGAGGTCAGCGTATTGTTGGCATTTGTGGCAAGACCTTGACACCCTTCTGGAGTTATCGCCGAGCGTAGGCCAGAAGTAGCCATGTCCCATAGTGCGATTGGCCAGAGACCTAGCGCTGGAGTGGTTTCCACATTCCCCAGCGTGTATCATTGCAAGAACGACCTTTCCCTCCTCTGGGGTCAGACACCAGAGATTGGGGTGGGTGAGGGTGGCGGTAAAGCTTGCTATTCTGGATGTTATAGAGGGTTACGTACCCTCCTCTTAAGTTGCGTTGCTTCGATCTTGTCAGCGGGCAGAGTTCCATTGAGCTTGTATTCTATGATTTCATCCATCCAGCTGGGATTAACCTCAATGTTGAAGATCTCCGCTAGGGTTTTTGTGATGCTTGGCTTGTCAAGGCATTCTTCCCTTATGTTCGTTGGACTTTGGTGTGGTTGAGCGGTTGCTAATCTTGCTAGAGAATCAGCCTTGGCGTTCTTTTCTCTGGGGATCTGTGTGATGGTGTGAAATTTGAATTTCTTGAGAAGCGTCTTGACGTAGCCCAAGTATGCCACTAACTATTGGTCCTTGGCCTGGAAACTGTGGTTGACCTAGTTGACGACTAGCTGGGAATCGCTGAATATGTTGACGCTGTCAGCACCCGAGTCGATGGCCAGGAGTAAGCCGGCAATGAGCGCTTCGTACTCCGCCATGTTGTTTGAGGCTTTGAAATTGAACTTTAACGCGTATTCCACGTTTAGTCCCGCTGGTCCATTTAAGATGACTCCGGCGCCGCAGGCCTTGGCGCAAGTGGAGCCGTCCACGTGGAGGTTCCAGTCTGACTGCTACTGAGGGGTTGGTTCCTCAGCGGTTATTATTTATGTGTTGGCCTCCTCTGCCCTTAGGTTGGGTTCATCCTGACGCTTGGTGACCTCAGCGATGAAATCTGCTACCGCCTGGCCTTTCATAGCGGTCCTTGGCTTGTAGTCAATGTCAAACTCGTTGAACTCGATGGCCCACTTGCTGAGGCACCCAGAGTGCTCAAGGTTTTGCATTACCTGCTTCAGTGGTTAGTTTGTTAAGACATGAATGGTGTGGGCCTGAAATTATTGGTGGAGGCATCTAGCGGAGATAATGAGTGCTAGAGCAAGCTGCTTCAGGGGAGTATATCTTGTCTCCACCCCGTTCATGCCCCTGCCGGCGTAGAATACTGGGAACTCTTCCTGGCCTTCTCGTCGTACAATAGCGCAGCTTACCTCTGATGGGGATACCGCCAAGTAGATGTACAATATCTCCCCTTGCACAAGAATGGAAAGAAGTGGGACTGCTGCTAAGTATTCCTTCAAGCTCTAGAATGCTGCTTCACAGTCTGGTGTCCAGTCAATTTCTTTCTTATGGGTCCTCTTCAGAACTTTGAAAAATGGGAGGCACCTATCAGTGAGTTTGGAGATGAACCGAGAGAGGGCAGTTAGTTTGCCTTGGAGGCTCTGAACGTGCACCTTCCATTCCGGAGCCTTCATGTTTAGGATGGCTTGTACCTTGTCAGGATTAGCCTCTATGCCCAGTTCACTGACAATGTAGCCCAGAAATTTGCTAGCGGTGACGCCAAAGAAATATTTTTCTGGGTTGAGTCGCATACCATAAGCCAAGAGAATGGCGAATATGATTTTGAGGTTTGCCATGTGTCCGCGGCCTTGATGCTCTTGACTAGCATGTCGTCTACGTAGACCTCAATGATCTGGCCGAGATGTTCAGCGAACATGGCATTCATCAACCGCTGGTAAGTTGAGTCGGCGTTCTTCAAACGGAAAGGCATGACATTGTAACAGTATAGGCCCTTGTAGGTGGTGAAGGTGGTGCATTCCTGGTCGCCGGGGTGCATCTTGATCTGATTATAGCCGGAGAAGGCGTTCATCATGCTGAGCAACTTGTGTCCAGCGGTTGCATCGACCAGTTGATCAATGCGGGGTAGCCGGAAGCTATCTTTTGGGCATGCCTTGTTAAGACCCTTGAAGTCGACACACATCTGCCACTTTCTGCTGGGCTTCTTGACCATGACCAAATTGAAAATCCACTGGGGGTAATTAACCCAATGTCCTGAAGCTTTGCGACCTCCTCCCCTATTGCATGATATCTCTCTTCATCGAATGCCCTCCGCCGCTGGTTGACAGGATAGAAGGATGGTTTTATGCTCAACTTGTGCGTAATGAATTCAGGGGAGATGCCTGGCATTTCAGCATAGGACCATGCAAAGACGGCAGCATTGTCACGTAGAAAACTGAGTAAGCTCTGCCGCTATCTCTGGGGCTAGCTTAGCACCTATGCGAACTGTTTGCTCAGGGTGGTCATCAGAGATGCTGATAACCCTCAAGGATGTTTCTGGGTTGACAGGCTCTTTTTTTACATATTTGTCCTCGTCATCCGTAGGGTCTTCAAAAATGTTTGGTGCCGGTGCATGGTTTCCTACTGTTAGGATCTCATGGAGGCGCGTCGACAGTGCCACAATCATTGAATAACATTCTCGTGCCAATTGTTGACTTCCTTTCACACAGCCTGTCCGGTTGGGTGTAGGGAACTTCATGAGAAGCATGTATCCGGCTATGATGCACTTTAGTTTGTTGAGCGTCGGTCAACCGATGATGGCATTATATGAACTGAAATAGTCGACGACGATGAACTCCGTATGTATCTCCGCTGTACATGGACTAGCGCCGATAACTAGCTGCATGTAGTTAGAACCAAGTGGTTACGTGACGTCACCGGAGAAGCTGAGCAATGGCTCATGATCTTGGAGTAATTTTCTATTCTGCTGGAGTTGGTTATAGTAACCATTGAATATGACATTGACAGCGGATCCACTGTCAAAAAGGACCCTTCCCACTGACCATTTATTGAGCATGGCATCGATCAAGAATAGATCGTCGTGGGGTAGATGCACTTCCCGCTCCTCTTCCTCCTAGAAGGTAATGGGTTCCTAACCAGACTTGGGAGTTTTGCGGATCTCTCATAGCTGATGTTGCAAACTTCTTTGGGGTGGTTAGCACGTGCATAGAGCTTTCTTGCCCTGTGAGACATATTGGTGATCAGAGCACCACCGTCGATGGTGTTGATGCGGCGCATGAGCTCGATGTTGGCGACCACAGGTGGCCGATGATGCACCTTGAATTGTTCCAACCTACCATCGCGATATAAAGTCTCAATTGCCGTTTTGAGAGCGTTGCAATTGTTGGTATTGTGACAGCTATCCTTGTGGTATTTTCACCAATTGCCGGTGTTCCTAGGCTTTCCCACCCTTGGGTACTTTCTTGGGGGTGGTGGCGGAATTTGGTCCTTGCACTGGTCGTATATCTCCTCATACGAGGCTTGAGGACTATAAACATTGCGTGCCGCTGGGAGGACTCCGTCTGTTTGTTACGATTATCCCTGTGGGATAAGCGGTTGCCTTTGTGGTAATGCTGGTCCTTTTGCCACTTGCTCTGGTAGTTGCCCTGATGCCACTCTCTTCTTATCAGTTGGCAGCGTAGTAGAGGTTTTGTTAGCGGTCTCCTGATGGCTGGAGGAGGGTTGAGTGGACTTTGCTGGTGTTAGCCGTGATGGCGGGGTTTCTCTATATGTGATGAACTCTGCTTGTGCATGAATGACGGCCTCGCTCATGACATGGTCATATGCAGCATTTGGATGATTGTAATTGAGATGATAGAGAAATGATCATTTTCGGAGTCCTTGCTTGAAGGCTGCTAATGCCATTGTTTTATCAAAATCACGGCACTGAGATGTTGCCGCTTGCCATCTGGTGACAAATGCCTTCAATGTTTCCTCTGCGCCCTGCTTGACATTGAACATATGAGTTGTGTTGTGATGTCCGGCTACCGACAGGATGAACCGAGAAAGGAAATCCTTTGATAGTGCATGGAATGAGTCGATGGATCCTGGTGGGCACTCAAAGAACCAACTCATTGCCTCACTATCCAACGTTTCGCTGAATAAGTGGCAGAGTGAATAAGTGGCAGAGGGTGGCGTCATCAAATCCCTTGTTGTTAGTGACTTTTTTGAAGGTGTCCATGTGGACGAAGGGGTTAGTCATGCCGCTGTAATGTGACATCTTTGGTGTCTTTGCATGTGCTGGTCTGACGGCCTGCAGGATCCTGGCTGTGAATGGTCCTAGCTTGGACGCAAAGAGCGGATTTGGTGTTAGCGATAAGGCGCCTGCCTCTGCCTGGATTAGCCTTTGTTCTAATTGCTGCATCTTTTCTAGGATTAGGGAGGTTGCGTCGCCAGCGGGCCCCTCCTGGAGATTCCACTGGACCAGTTCCCACCTGGGGACAGGTGGATTACCTTCAGTTCTAGCCCTAGTTGCTGAGCGGTTGGTGTGCGGCTGTGACTCTGCTTCCTGTTCCATCATTAGGCGGGGCAGGAGAGGTGAGCCCATTCCCAATAGTTCTGGTGGGTTCTGCGGTACCTGCATTTGTATGATTGGTGCGGGTACCAATCCGCCGGTGTTGGGTCGACTACGTCTGGTGCTCCGCAATTGCTCGCTCTGGGTTGGGTTTGCGTTTGGCTCCAACGCCTTTTTTAGTTTGTCAAATTTTGACATCAGTGTGGCCACCTGCTTTTGGGCCTAAGCCTTAGCTCTGCGCTGGGTTAGCGTTTGCCTCCAGCGCCTTTTTTAGTTCGTCAAATTTTGACATCAGTGTGGCCACCTCCTTTTGGGCCTCAGCCTTCTCTATGCGCTCTTGTTTGCGCTCTCTGTTTGCTTTGTAGAGGTCCGCCAATGCCAGTTTATACATAGCGGCGAGATCTTGGCCTAGTGGGCGACTGCTGCCCAGTCTGGTCTCCGCTGCAGTTTGAGTCAGCTGGACCTGGGATGAGCCCTGGGGTTGACCGGAGTGTTGAATAGTGCTCTGTTAACGTTAACCGCTAGGTTAATGTTAGCCGCGGGGTTGGTGGGATGGGGGTTGGCAGATTGATCCGCTTGCTTCTCAGCGTTTCCCCCGCTACCGTTAGTTATGGTGATTGTTGCGGTGGGATGGCCTTTTGTTCAAGGATTCCCACAGACGGCACCAATGTTAATGTTTAAGATTTAGCAGTGGGTAAACCTTTAGTCTACTTATGGTGTGATTGATACTTCCGCTACATGTCAAGTAAAATATAAAGGGGCATCAGAGGGAGACCGCGCTGGGTGGTCTTCTCTTCTCCGATTGGAGAAGTGACGCGGTAAAGCTAGGTGGAGAAGCGAGGTGGCGAAGTGATCGGAGAACCGAGGCGACAAAGCTAGACGGAGAAGCTATTTTTTGGTCTTGGCCTGCAAATCTACCGACAAGGAACTTAGCGAAGCTAAGGTTTGTTCTCAGCCTGCAAATCCACCAAAGTGCGAGGTCAGTATCAATTAAGATGAGTTGCAAAGCATCGAAACTTGATTTTATGTGACTGATGATGAATTGTATGAGCTTATTGAGAGTCAGTACCATTAAAATGCTTGCAATATGTGCAATCTATGATTATTGAGAGTCAGTAGCATTAAAATGCTGCAATATGTGCAATCTATGATTATATTGACCCTCTAAGGATCATTAACTTTAGTTTCAAAGGGTCAGTAGCTTTAGTTTCTGAGGTTTGCTTGTTCTGATGGAAGATGATGAGTTTTGTGACTCAATAGTACAAAATGAATTGTATGAGCTTTAGTTTCTGAGGGTCAGTAGCCTTAGCTTCATTATTTTACTAACACTATGTTTATTGTCCTCAAACTTGTGTTAGAAGAATAGATATTGGTTCTGGTTTTCGTAATTGAGTGTTTCGAATTGGCATGATGATGTTGCTGGTCAATAAACTATTGAGGGTCAGTAAACTACTGAGGATCAGTACTCATATATTTGATGGAGCTTTGTAGAATAGAGAGGCTGATTCATTTTTTTTTTTTTGACATGCTCTGTTGGAGAATGTTGTTGTGAGTCATTATGGTTTTACTTAGATAGATCTTAAAATGTTGGATAAATAATGATGCTGAATCGTATCTAGTTTTTGTTCCATAATGATTACTTTATTAACATGTCAAGATCATTCTTTGAGTGACATCTTTAAGTTTCTGATATATATGCAATGATGACATATGTGCCTTTCTGTATGTGATAGTTGATTTAAGAGGTTTGAGATTGTGAATGGTGTAACTGAAGTTAAAGAACCATGTGTATTGCCATTGAGCGTCAGTATGCTATTGAGTCAGTAACCCTATGTGTATTGCAACCTTATTTGATGTTTATTTATGAGGATCAATAGCTTTAGCTTCATGAGTGCATTTGCTTGATTGCATGAGTTATTCAACTCAATTATATTATGGGTTCAGTTGAGCTTACATTTTTAGACAGATTTCTTAGCTTTACTTTATGGGAAGGTCATTGCAATTATATCTACCTATAGGCTCTGTGGATATTTGACCTTATTATTGCTGTTAGTATTGCTCTGTCGATATTTTCTTAATCAAATTGAGGGTCAGTACTCATATATTTGCATATCTCATAATACACAGATTAATCGCAATGGCAAAAGAGGATGGTTGCCGCAATAGACTAAAAGGATGTATCGATTGGAACAAAGAAGATAAGAGCACAGATATCGGATTACATATAGTTCTCTGTTTATTAGATTGAGATATTATTATATAAATGAGTAGTTTATTAGAGAAGTCAAGATGAAATATAATATTTCTCTGTTTCTTTGTATATATCACAACCTCAAAAAAATACTATTTATATAGCAAAGACATGAGCATAAATAGAAAAAAGTATGGGTTGATTGTTCATGAAGATAGAACTGATTCAATTCAAAAATGAAGAGAATCAGAGCTCGTTTCGAATCAAGAGGAAATCAGATCTACCAAACTGAACTAAACGAAAAACATATCCAGATTTAAGCAAATGATATTTTAGTAGAATATTATTTAACAGAAAATTTAAAAGAAAACGGAAGTTAGCCCTCATGGGCTTGGTCTTTGTGCATGGATAAGCTACAATACCGCATGGATTTGCTCAAAACACGGCCCGCGCATGAGAAAAGTTGGGCTGAGTTTATAGTTTGTAGTAATTTGCTAAAAAATAGATTAGGGGGTGCCAAAGAATAGGAAAAAAAAAAAAAAATTGGATGGTAAATATAAAAGCTGAGGTCCCCCCCCTAACGAAAACATCGGCGTTTCCCTTTCTCGGTTTCTCCCTGCAGCAGCAACCTGTTTGCGCTCGAATCCATCAATAAAACAACGAATACGAAATTAACCCAAATACTGATCCATCTATCCATTATTATTCATCTATGGTATGCTTTCCCACCGAATTTTACAATTTTTTGTGTGTTAATTCTGTTAATTAGGCTCGTATTATTCTGGGTAGGTGGCTGCATTTGAAAAGCTAAAGGCTTTAGAATTGTAAATCTAGGAATTTTATTATGTAAAATTTTTGAATTTCTTATAGTTTCCAATGATGTGATGATCGTGTTTTGATTTCTGAGAATTGTTTAGTTGCTCTGACCAGAACCAACCAAGTGTGCTCAGATTTTGGAGGTTTTTCTGTATGATTTGTGAAAATGTAAACGAATTTTCATGTTTAATTTGGTTTCGATTTGATCAAAGAAGTTGTGTAATTTCCTGCCATCTATTTTGTAGTGCCTTGCAGTTATTCTAAACAATAAGGAAATGGTTCTTCTTAGTGAAATTGTCTGAACTTGAAAAAAGGAAAAAATGGTCGGAAGGTTCAAATTGAAAGATTAGTTGAAGGTTCTCACTGTGTGCGTAATGCAAGAGATAAAGCTCTATGATATGCAGTTGCCTTTCATGCACGTTTTTTGGGAATAGACTTCCACTATCTGTCAAAAAGTGAACACTACTAGATGTCTATAAGTGATTTGTTTTAGGATTACTCTTGATGATATGCAAGTATATCTATATTCGTTAGAGCTATAACGCAGAATATGCTTACTTTATTTGCAAGGCTCCTATGATAAAGAATGGAGTTTGAGTACACATGTATTCTCGTCATTCATTCGTAGGAACTTTGTTCAGGTTAGTAGTTGTAGGATGTATGGCTGAAGGCCAATTGTAAAATAATCTGACTAAGATGTGGTTAAGGTTCAATGAGCTTTCATAAGTGCAGGACTGACACATGTACAACTATTTACTTCAACTTTTCTTTCCTGCTAATTGACAATGTTGAGGGAGGGGCTAGTTAACTACAGCTACAAACGCCAACTTGGTTATTAGCAAATAGCAATACTAGGGGGCAGGGGTATTTGAACTCGAGACCTCAGGTGATGGAGTAAATAATTACAAGAGCTAGAAATCCCCAGTTATATGGAACTTTATGAAAGAAAAGTATAGATTTTGAAGTCCATCAGCTACTCAATATTTTTATAAGTTCTGTTAGTATAGTTGAAGTCAATTACCTACTCTAATTATGCATTCTTAAGCATTTTGTTATTGGAAAAGTTGCATTCATAGTGTGGATGCAAAGCAACAAAGAGATTTTGAAACTATTAGGGCTGAGGAAATGGAGACCTGTGGCATAAAGTTTGCTTTCTGGCTTCTTTTTGGGAGCTGCAATTAGTCCTTATGATGCAGATTTGACGATGGTTGTCTCTTAACCCTCTTTTGGTTGGGGCTGTTTTTTTTATACTTTTACTCTAGTTTTTTAAGTCACTGTACGCTTTTTTGGGTTGGGGATCTTATGTGCATTGCAATTGACAGCTCGGTATAATAGATTCTACTTTCATTTTATCGGATTACCAGTAAAATATGTGCTTCTCGTAAACAAATATATTTACATGTATGTATCTAACATTTGAAGATTGTTTAGTAATATGATAGAAGTATATGGAATAAAAAGTTCAGTCATTCATCTGAACATAGGGAGCACCATCACAGGTTCGTTGTGTTTTCTTTGTTCATTAATTTTAGTATCTGCAATGTGCAATGTGCAATGTGCAATGTGCATAGCGTGTGAGAGAGAGCATACAAGTTTAAATGATATTAATATATCTTGGATCTTTTATTGATTAGATTGTGTTGTTTATCTCACTTCTTCATTCATGTGTTCAGGCCGCAAAGATTCTCGCTAACTTAATTGTGATGGGTTCCGGTATACTGGCGAGGGCCGTGGTTCAGGCATATCGTCAAGCACTTGCAAGTATGTTTTCTCTTATCATTGTATCTCAATGCCTGGCTTGCAGCTCTCGTATGCTTTTCTCATTAGAAATAGATGATTGGTAATTGATTCTTTACAGTATTCACTTTTACTGCCATGGTTAAGTTTGAGGGTTCTGACTCATGTAAGTATGTTTGTAAAGGTCAGAGTTTTCTTCAAAGATGTATTTAACAGTGTGATAAATGTTAGTATAAAATAAAATAAAAACCTGGTACTAGTTAAATTATTTTGTCTTGAAAATTTGAATACAGCACATTTGGTCAAGCATTTGTACAAATTTCTGATCTATGAGGCCATTGAGAGTGTCAAATGGGAAACTTCCTTGAATTTCTAGTTTATCAATGTAAAATCCCCTTCGCATTTAATGTTTTATAATCACTGTCCTCTTTGTACCACAAAAAAGTAATCTTGTTCATATGTGAATAAAAATAACGAAACTTCCTTCTTAGTTGTTATTCAGGTTTTTCCATTATTGACACTTCCAGTGAATGTTTCTATTTTTTTTTCTAATGATTTTGGTGTACACATGATTCACTTTCTAGATCTTGAAAGATTGGGTTGCACAGCCTAATATTACCACTTGGTAGCTTTACCTTATTGAGAGGGGGTGAATAGATGTTTTCACTTTTGTGTTGCGTGTGTGCTGCGCTGCAAAAAATGCACTAGGTATCTGTGTAATATTATACTGAATTTTACAAATAGCTTATCGCAATTTTTGTTGGTCTATCATTGAACCTAAATTGATTTTTGAATGGCAAACAGGTTATGTTTTGAAGCTGTTTGGTTAATTTTAGTGATAATAAATAAATTAATGTGCTCCCTATAACAAATCTCACTCTTCTGTTCAGTCCACCTGTATTGAGCAGATTTGTGAAAATTACTTTTAGTGAACCATTTTTATTACTACTACTAACCAAACATATAATAAAAACACCAAATATGCTTCTTTTGAATCATCAATAGTAAACCAAATGGAATAGTCATCAAGAAAATGAATATAGTAATTAAGGTGGTAAATACACCCAAAAGCTGGCAGCGATACCAGGATGGTTGCTCTATAGTACATTAGCATGCTATATAGATTAACAGTTAACAGATTCTTTATCCTTTATATATTTGGTTAAAAATATACCTATCTTACGAATCCTCATTGGAATTGTAATCCCTTGTCGTGATCCAAATTAGTTAACTGACTAACCCTACCCCAGCCACATTGCTCTGCATGCCAGTTAGGGATGATCTATTCAGCCCCTCTAGGTATAATCTCAATAAGACATCGTAGCTTATCAGCCCAATAAAGGTTCAAGAAATCATCATTTGGAGAACACAACTTTAGCAACAACAATAAACTCAGAATCTCTGTTTTACTCTTATGTTTGGCATTGTTGGGTGGAGGAGGGAGGGTTGATCCATGACTGTGGACATGGGAGGATGATATTGTAGCCTCATTTAGATGTGGTATAGAATGCCCTGATTTGCCCGTACTGGATCCTTACCCAACGAGGCTGCAATACTGGTCTTCTAGCTTGTTCTGGCTCTGCTAGAAAAGCACTTTTTCTTTTCGTGTTTCAAGGCCACACTACTATGCATAAACAATATTTGTCAACCTAGCAAACATATGTGGTCACTTCATCTTGTTCTACTTGTTAGTTCCTTCTTATACACTGTATTCATTACAATCACCTCAAGTTATCTCCATTCTTCATGAGTAAACAAAGATGTGCCCTGTTCATGGATGAGTGGTATGGTTTCCCTGGTTTGAGCATTAAAACCTTTCTCCTGTCCCAGGTGTCTTGTATTTTTTTTTAATTAATTTATTTATTTATTTTTATTTTTTTGTTTGATTACTTGCAGTGGTGTTCTGAAGTACTTTACTGCTGCATAAGATTCTGAATTTCTACTGCTTCCTAAGTAACAATGTTTTTGTTTAGACTTGTATTGACATCCAGTGTAAATGCATAAACATGGGAACCATAGAATTTGCAATAGCGCTACGTAGGCATAGCTCTCTTATTAACATTTCTATTTATCAAGTTGACTAATTCAAAAAAGGATTAGATACTGTTTAGTACCCTGTGGTTTGGATCTAAAATTAATTCAGTCCCTGAACTTTTAATTTCATCAAAAACACCCTCACACTATCATTTCTCATCCAATAGACCCCTCCGTCATGATTCCGTCAAATGGAGCCATTAAGTGGCTGATGTGGCATGCCAACTTGGCACTGGTGGGGCCCACATGAGAGGCAAAATTCCAAAATTCTAAAATAAAATTTCAGAATTTTTTTTTTAATGATAAAATTGCAGAAAATTTGAAATAACAAATTTGATTCTGTCTTTCTCTCTCTCCCTCTCCTCGGATTCTCAGCAATCTCATCCTTAGATCTGCCAAACCAACCAATCTCACCACTCTAGTTTCTCCGTCAGAATCTTTGAGTTTGGGTATTCTCGAGCGTCATCGGGACTTCATCGGCGTCGATCTGGATGTAGTCCATGAGGATTGATTTTGGGTTTTTGCCAGTGGTCTAAAACTTGGCCGCCTAGGCGTTGAGCGGTGAGTCTCCGCCGCGAGTAATGTCTAATCAGTGGGTGTGGGCGGTTTGGTTTTTCAACGGGCGCCTAGGAGGCTTTGGAGGGCAATTAGGCGGGCGCCTAAATGTCTGGGCGGTTGGGCGGAACAGGCCGGGCGATTGGGCGATGCGGAATTCACGGTGAAGCTTCTGCACAACAGCGGACTTCGCAGCAAGCATGGTGCACAAGTCGACTTACGTGCTGAGCGTGTGAGTTTTGATGCTGGAGTTGTGAAAAGAGTTGCTGGAGGAAGGAGAGATTTTGGTGCTGGTGGAGATTGTCGACGTTGGGTCGCAGAGGTAGACGGAGATATTTCTGGAGATCGTAGTGTCGACTGCCGAAACCACCGATATTTCTGCAAGTCTGCAACTGGGAGGGCTTTTTTGGGAAATATTCAAATGGGTTTTTTGGTTTGCAGCTAAGCCACATAGTCCTCTTGCATGATTGATCATGGCCCACGAGAAACTGCCATTCTTTATCTCAAGTGGTTGGACTGAAGAGAACACTTGTATATTCTTAATTATATATTCTTTAAGTCTATTCAATCGGTTCTTTTACTCTTTTAACTCTATATTCTTAATTATATAATTATATATAAGAAAAATAAAAACAAAATTAAAAAAATAAAAACCGCCTAGAGGTCTGGGCGCCAGTCCCCTAGCCACCGCCCGACTAGCGCCTAGCGATTTTTCGAACCTTAGTTTTTGCAATTTTTAATTTCCCAGAATTGCAGATATGAGGGCTTGTCATCGGAGGCCTTGAACGACAATAAGGCTCTTATCAGATCCATTCCGCTCCAATCCGCGTACGTCATCATGTTTCTCTTCGACTGGTTCTACGGATTGGGTGGGGTTTGGGCCTGTGGTTGCGGTATATTGAACAATGAGGTCGAGGTCGAGTACTCGAGTTCCCAGCTGCATCGCATGGGTTTGATTTATAATGAAAGATCAAATTTTGATTTGGAATTTTGATATTTGGTAGATTTGGGGCACGGGCTTGAATGATGGTTCTTGTTCTCGATCTTGATCTAATTGAATTGGGGACCCTGGGTTTTTGTTAGTTATGGCGTATGGGTTTTGGGAGTGAATTTGTGGATGATAATCATGTAAAGTCAGAACCAGTGTCCCGTGGTGTTGATGCTGATGATGGGGATGGGGATGGTGTTGAGATTAGGAACAATGATGGCTCCTGTGCTAATAGGATTGGAAATGGACCTAAAAGATCATTCAAACAGCCCAAGCGATCACAACAGCAACCCAGAGAATCACCGGAGCCCATGGCAGCAGATCATTCAAACATATGTTGATTAAAAAAAGCTAAGGAGCATCGATCTTTGTTTTTTTATATTCTCTCCCTTTTGTTGTTCTCTATTTTTACTTGTTTCAGATTCGATTTGCTGGTCAAATATTGAAGAGGGAATTGAATTTGTGGAAAGTCAAGATCAGAATGATTCAGTCCGTCAAATCCCAGCTAAATTCTGCAGGGGATGGTGAAAAAGAGTTTTCTGGGTTGAGGAGCATGGTGAATGATGAACACCTGGGGTTCCTCTTGTACACAACTAGATCCAAGATCCACTTGTATAAAGTGATAAACAATCCAGCCAAGACCAGGGAGAACTCCACTCAGTTTGCGTAAAACTTAATTCACCCCAGTCTGCTAGCCACCCTCAATCTGGAGTCTGGACGATTGTTAACAGAGATTTTACCAAGAGAAAAAGCGTAAAATGATCAAGGTGATTTTTTAGAATTCTGGGAATTGTAAACAGACATTTTACCAAGAAAAAAAGAGTAAAATGATCAAGGTGATTTAGAAAAAGAATTCAAAAAAAAAAAAATCCCAGAATTTGTTATTTCAAATTTTCTGCAATTTTGTCATAAATTTTTTTTTCTGAAATTTTATTTTAGAATTTTGCCTGCCATGTGGGCCCCACCAGTGCCAAGTTGGCATGCCACATGAGCCACTTAACGGCTCTATTTGACGGAATCATGACGGAGGGGTCTATTGGATGAGAAATGATAGTATGAGGGTGTTTTTGATGAAATTGAAAGTTCAGAGACTGAATTGATTTTGGACCCAAACCACAGGGTACTAAACAATATTTAGCCCTTCAAAAAAGAACATTAACTTGTAAATGAATAAGATTCCATCTGTAAATTTACATTAACCAAATTACTTTTACCAACAATGGTTGATAAACTTTGTGAGGATCTTTGGGTTCGGGTTAACTTATGGTCAGCATTGTAAGTCTGCAAATCTAAAGGGGATTCTTTATCAGCTGGTTTGTGATGGTTGTTTGTTGCACTTTACTAGTTACTTTCCTGACTTTGAACTTTGTTTCTTTCTTGATGAAGGACTTTGAACTTTGTTAATATTTTAGTGTTTGGTCGTATTGTTTCTTATTGGGCATTGATCAAAAATAGCACCATTTCATTCAACGAAAAAATTATACGTGTACATATTCATAGAATAGTGATTTATACTTATTACTGAATCAGAAGTTTTCTAGTGTTGTGTTTGGGTGCTATACTGCTACATTGCTATGACAGTTTTTTAGGTCACTTGTCTGCTCTTTCTTCCTGGTTTAGACTTTGTTTTAAAGATGCTGTATTTGTTTACGAGTGTTGGATCTGGTAGCAATAAATATTGATACCAACTTTAGACGTCTATACAGTATTTAATCATCTGTGCTTCATGCAGATGCCTCGAAATCTGGTGTTGCCCAAGAAACGCTACAAAATGCTGCTCGTAAAGCAGGCAAAGTCATGACAGAGCAAGAAGCTAGGCAGATTCTTGGTATCTCAGAGGGAACCACTTGGGAGGAAGCCTTGAAGGCAAGTATTTTTCTATTGTCATCACTTGCATTGTTATCCTTCTTATATACACATTGTGAACAGGGGTTCTAAAATATACTTGCTAAACCTGCACAGAAATACGACACATTATTTGAAAACAATGCCAAGAACGGGAGCTTTTACCTCCAGTCAAAAGTTCACAGGGCCAAGGAATGTTTAGAAGCTGCCTATAAAGATAAAGGTCAAGGTACCCCTACCCCAAGTTGAGAGTCCTTCAATTTTTTTGTCCATCTATTAATTGTATAATTAGTGTCAAAGTCTGAGGGACAAGCCTGAAAGATCAAGATTGAGAATGTATGCACATGTTGATTTAGAATCTTAGATCATTGCCTTTTTAATACATATATGTTTGTTGAAGTTGTATTCACATACATTTCATCAATAATATACATGCTACATAGCATAGTGGTTGGCATACGTGCAGAGGGGTCTTCAATGGAGGGCTTGATTTCATGGGTTGCCAAGCTGTCTGTCAATATAAGAAAGAATTTCTTTGGCCAACTGTGATTGACAAGGGAAAAGCACATGACTTTATCATTAGTGCAATATGAATATATACCCGCACACTCGATTTTTAAAATGTGGGTTGATGTCCAGCAATTAAAAGTGTTTATTTAGGCATTTTTATTTGTTCACAAGGCTTCCTCCTCTTTCTTTTCTAATTTTTTTTTTTTGGTAAATAAAAATAATCTTCTTATGTTTATTGAAATATTGCTTTGCAAGGGATTATATTCTGGAACAATCCCTCTTTCTCTCTCTTGGAGCATTCATTTTTTTAAATTTTTTTCTCTTGCTTTTTTCTTTTCTATACTCTTTGCACATCATAACGGCTTTTCCTTTGTTTGCCTTTTGGTCGCTTTTCACCAAGACATTAGAAAAATAAAAAGAGGCTTTCATGCTGGTGTGCTTTTACCGTTCCTTTTTGGCGTAAAATAAAGACACCAAAGAATCTAATAATTGCCTTTAGTTACAAGTGCTACATAGTAACTAATGCAGGAGGGTTCTCTTTCTCCTATTTCTTGTGCACTAAGCAAGCAAGCTATTAGTCCAAAAAAGTTGGCAAGCTAATTTTTTTTTTTCTTTAATAAATAGCTTAAGCAAATTTCACCAGTGATGAAAGAGAAAAATCTCTTAGTCATGATGCTTTACTCGTACAGCTGATGGATGTCGTTAAGCTCTCTATAATGGCATTGGCATGTAGAATACGCTTCATGTTAGTTAGTTAATGAATTATGTCTGATCTCCATAGCTTTTGTTGACAAAAGTTATATGAAGCTGTAAACATGAAAATTCTACAAATGAGTAAACCAAAAATACCTGTACAAAATAATATTA
This sequence comes from Rosa lucieae, assembly GCA_024704745.1. NCBI lineage: Eukaryota > Viridiplantae > Streptophyta > Magnoliopsida > Rosales > Rosaceae > Rosa > Rosa lucieae. The sequence continues at coordinate 29,249,383 of CM045495.1, read as the reverse complement.
AGAAATATTGGGGTTATAATATTTGTGTATTTTTTTTATAAAAATTTCATCGGATTCAATCTCTTAGAGCAAGTTCAGCGGTGAAGGAGAATTTTGCAAAAAGCACACCAGCATCCTCTTGACCTTTTCTGACCAAGGTCAGGAAGCAGGCCAGTTTCTTGACCCGGTCAGTTACCCAGAAAAGCTGGCTGCCACGCTGGCCCAAGCCTAAATGTGGGCGACGTCAACCATAACGCAAAGAGGGACGCGACTTGCGTGCATATGCATGATCGGTTTTTGTCTTCTAGCGGCGGAAAATTTTGGCGCGCGTTGATGCACTCTTTTGTCGCGTAGCAAAGGGATATGGACGAGAACACTGTTCCATGTGCTAGCTAGCCGTTGGTTTCTTTCTAAATTTGAAACGAACGGTTATTTAATCTGGACCATTGGTTTCAATTAAACATCAGATTCTATGGTATGTAATTAATGTATATCAGTATATGTATATATGACCGTTGAAATTAAAACGATAAGAAAAAAATTATTAAAAAATTGTAAAAATTTTCCTATAAATACCTACAATCTATTTTACCCCCACACCCAAAAAAATTATTTTTCATAGTTCCACAAAAATTTTCTTCCTCCTCCTATAGCTTTCATCTTCGTAAATTTTTTTATTCTAATATGGCCACACAAGGAGTACAAGGCATAGAAAGCGTAGAGCAAATTGTTGAATCAAGGATGAGATGGACAGTTGTAGAAGATATTCAATTGTGCACGTCTTGGAAATATGTTAGCCAAAATTCGATTTTGGGCAAAGATGGAAGGAAAGACGACCTATGGGAGGGTGTTCGGCAACACTATCCTGAAAATTGGAGTGGAAGTGTCCAATCAAGTTCAGCTTTTGTGGAGAGGTGGAAAAATTTGAAGATAGAACTCTATTAGTAGCATTGTGCATTAAGATTTAGGGGCCATGACCACTTACACAATTTTAGACTAAAAATTGTCCACTTACTCCACTAAGAGTTTTTTACTCCCATTTATCCAATCTAACATCTATTGACAGTATTGCCCTCATTTTAATTAATAAATTACACTCATCTCTCTCTCTCCCCCCTCCCCTCTTCGATCTATTCTCTCTCCCCTCCCCCCTCACCGATTTCTCTCTCTCTCTCTCTCTCTCTCTCTCTCTCTCTCTCTCTCTCTCTCTCTCTCTCTCTCTCTCTCTCTCTCTCTCTCTCTCTCTCTCAGAACACCTCTGCCTTCTCTTCCATCTCTTTCTCTCTTAGATCGCCTCCACCTTCTCTTCCAAATCGGCCGGTGAACCGCCATTTTTGACTTTACAAGGTGGCTCGATGTTTTGACCTTGATGTAGGGGCTCTAGTTTGCAGCGAGTCCACACTCCTTGACGATTCTGATGAACAAGTATGAAGACGGCGAGGGCGGTGATTGAGAGGTGTAAAACAGCGTCGTAGCCGCGGGCTGTGGCAGCGCGGAGGAGTTGATCAAGAGAGTGAGGAGCGAGGGTGTGGTGAATAGTGAGGAGAGAGGAGAGGTCATTGGGCTTGCGAAATTGGGTGAAGAGGTCAAGGCCGGCAAGGCGCTGCCCGTCGGTCTATCTCGGACTTCAATAATTTCAAGCAGTCGTGAATCAGCGGTGAAGAAGAAGATGGATTATTATTTTTTTGGTAAATTTGGCAGAAGGCTTATAAGGAAAGAAGAAAGAAGAATGAAAAAAAAAAAGTTTTATTGAGTAGTTATACATGTCTATTGCGGGGCAATAACATGATTATTGGGAGGCAATAATATGAGTATTGAGGGGCAATAATATGCATATAAATTGATTAGTTGTGTCTGTAGTGTATTCATTTTGGTTTTGGGAGTTTATGCAATTCACTGGATGGCAATAATATGATTATTAGGGGGCAATAATATGATTACTGAGGGGCAATAATATGGTTACTGGGTATTATTAGGGGGCAATAAATTCAGACGCCGGAATCCGATTACCAGTCTGGTAGCAGGATTCCAAATTTCGGGGACCGGTAGCCTGATTCTGGTCATCGGTTGCCGGAATCTGGTCACCTATCGTCGGAGTCGGGTCACCAGTAGCCGTAGTCTGCCACCGGAGTCAAGCAAGGTCTCCAATGACTTCTTTCTCTAAGTGACAAAGAAGGAGATGGCAAAATTGTCCCAAAAATAAATAAAAATAAATTAAAAATATACTTAATTGGGTATTAAGGAAATAATCTCTTAGAGTGTTTGGGTAAGTGGGCAATTTTTGGTCTTTAATTGGGTAAATGATCATTTCCCCTAAGATTTAAGGCCAAACATGATTAATTGATAAAGACACGTGTCAGCACTTGGTTCCTCGTAATCTTATCCAAAATCTTATATAATATTACATTGACGATAACTGTTAGATTGAATAGTATGCAAGTGATCTGATTTGTTCAAAATTGTTGGTGGTTGCTTCACTCTTTTCAAAAAAAAAAAAATTGTCAGTAATTAAATAGCAGTGGCTCATAATTTGTCTACCCAAAAACAATAAATGCAATGTCTTTTTTTTATTCACCTAAAATAATTGATGATTTTGTTGGTAGGTTATCCATAATATCCATCACTACTATCTATTTACATCAAATATATTTTAATTTTACAATAAATAAATTTATATTGTTGGTAGGTTATCCATATTGTCCATCACTACTATCTATTTACATCAAATATATTTCAATTTTATAATAAATAAATTAATAGAATATTCAATAAACAGTAACTGACTCAGTGACCAGACATAACGGGTGGAAAACACACGTCCAGTGACAATGAATAGTGTCTTCACTTAGTGAGCCAGTGACCATGACCCAACGGGTGAGCTTGCTCTTAGGTTTGTTAATTCAAAAGTGACAAGCACTTGATGTTCAATCGGAAGTTTGAATCTTCAGTCCTTTGAGTAAGTAACATTTAAATATCCCAACTTCTTTGCAATTTAAAAAAAAAATTCTCTTTTTATCCCAAAATTAAAAAATCTCAAACACCATTCACCGCGCCCATGCACTTTCCACCACCAATGCAATTTGTCATTTTATTCGCATGGGTTAGTATTAAATGTATATATGCACCCTTACAGTAATACTCAAAAGAATTGGCAACACAACTACTAACCCACATATCAATTGTAATTAAATAATTAGTGAATATATTATCTTATGGAAGAACATCTACAATTGGTAACCTTATGTGATTCTATACTATATATAGCAACAATTAGACATAAAAGTACAGTAGTATTCACTCATTACTATTAATTCTAAGATGGTGTAACACTGTTGAGTGCAGTAACAACTTTTTATCATATCATACAGTGTAGTATTTGCAAGATTGCTTGTTGTAATCAAATTTGCAAGCAAAATTGCTTGTGTACGTAGTAGCATTTCATAAGTTTGATTATGCGTGAAGTAGCGCATTTGTGACATTACTCGATGCAGTAGTACATCTATATGAGTTCTCGATGCAATGAGATACATTGCTTGATGCGTTTAGTAGCATGTTAATATCACGTCTTTTGTGGGAATGCTAAGTTCATAGTATTTTGTGTGCGACATTGCTTGGTGTTGTGGCACGTCGGAGAACGAGATTGCAAGGTGCAAAAACATGTTTATCAAATATTTAGGTGTAGTAGCACTTTCGGGATTGGCAGTACAATAGTAAATATGTCATATTATAAATGCAATAGCATGCCCCTCCATAAAATTGTTAGGGGTAGTAGCACATCTATGAGATTGGGTGAAGAGTGTAAACACATCCGGGGGTTGTGTGATGCAAAAGCACCTCTGTGAAATTAATCGATGCAGCATACCTGCGCAAAAAAAAATTGCTAAAATCATTATGTAATGCAATATCAACTATTAAACGTTACCACTAAGCATAAGAAGTTATATGATTATCTCAAAAGTTTCTCAGACACTCACATATGTGTGACATGAGGACTGCATAACTTAACCATAGAACTGCAATCTAAGACTAGAGTCATCAAATCAGCAAAGTTTCACTAGGCCATATATTAATGCTTTTATTATTATTATTATTAACTCAATTAATTAGACTTATCTCTTATTCATGGTCCTATATTAATCCAAAGACCAATTAATGCAAATGGTATCACCCAACACCTGCAGCAAATAAACTCAGCTATTTTTTGGTAGGGCAATGCGGGCTCTGCATCTGACTGTACACTCGATTTGCTTTGTCTGGCCTAGCGAGGCGGTAAGCCGTTTACTTGATCAAATGGATGCAACCTTCTAGTGGCACAATGAAATGGGGTGCTGCCAGATTTATTTTCGTGTGGTAACATTAGACCTGTAAATGGACCGGATTTGGATCGGATCGACCTAAATCCAAACCCGTTTACTTAAAAAAAAATTTGATCCAAACCCGCTCCGTTAACCCGGCAGATCATTGATAGCTCGATCCAAATCCGTATCCGCTGGATTAACTGATACCTGATCCGCTAATCCGACCCGTTTATGATTTCAAATATTTTAAAATTTTAAATAGTAATTTTAAATTTATATCATGATACCTCATAAAATATTAAAACAACATGAAAAGTATCACCAAAAGTAAAATTACATTATCAAAATTTTTAATGCTTCTTGGAATCTTGAGTGATGGACTGTACCTTAGATTTCTACAAAAAATTTGTATTAGAAATTCTTCATATTTTATATTTTTTTAAAATAATATTATATTAATAAAAAATAATATTTTATTATTACAAAAAAGGGGCCGGATCATTAACCGATCGGATCGACCTAAATCCATATTTGATCCGTTAAATAAACGGGTTAACGGATTTGGATCATTAACGGATCAACGGATCAAAATTTTCGATCCAAACCCGTCCAATAGCCACGGATCTAGAGCGGGTCCGGATCAAAATCCGGTCCATTTACAGGTCTAGGTAACATAGTATGAAAGTTGTCCTATTTGTAATTATGCTTCTTCGTGATAGAGTTATCTTTATATCATGTCATTGCTCTGTTAAAGCAAATTAAGTAGCCAGTCGTACACTCTTTACTAGTTGGTGCATGCTAGAATACATAGATTTTGTGGAGATTCCCAGTATTATTTCTTAATGTTCTCTTGATGCTTATTGTAATATGAGGTTCAGGTGTTATATCCCTCATTGCATTTTGCAATTTCATTAATCAAGACTTGAGTGCAACAGCACCAACACTATTTATAAAAAGGATGTACCTCAAACTTTTTCTTGAAAAACAGTTTAGTCCCTCGCCTTTCAAATTAAACTGGATAGTCCTTATTCTTTCTAATTCTCACACAACAGGTCCAAAACAGGTCTAAAATGACTATTCTAGCCCCAAGATCTTTTTTTTATTTTTTTCTCTCTTTTTATAATTTATCTTTGTCTTTTTTTCTTCTCTTTTTTTTAATTTTTTTTTCTGGTTCTCTCTCTCTCTCTCTCTAAGCTCGTATCTCTCTCTCCCTGACGACTCCTACTGTCCCTCCCCTGCGCAAAACCCGACTCTGACTCCGACTCCGACTCTTCCCCCAGCCTAGCTCCTCTCTCTCTCTCTCCAAGCTCGTATCTGACCTTTACTCTGCCCACACTTGGTCCGCGGCCTCTAGCTCAAGTGCACCCCTGCTTCTCCTTCATCACCCACTGCCTCCTCTCCTTTCTCTCCCATTTAATTCCCGGTCCCCGATTTAATGGCCTCCGACTGAGCCCCCGACGACTCCTACTGTCCCTCCCCTGCCCAAAACTGGACTCCGACTCCGACTCTTCCCCCAGCCCAGACCCTCAACCTCTCCTTCAACCAGGACCACAGCTGCTTCGCCGCCGGCACCAACCTCGACTTCCGCATCTACAAATGCGACCCCTTCCGTGAGATCTTCCGCCTCGACTTCGGCCCACGCGGCGCCGTCGGATTGGTCCAGATGCTCTTTCGTGACAACATCCTCACCATCATCGGCGACAACCCCAACCCCCTCTACGCCCCCAACAAGGTCATGATCTAGCATCGGTGAGCTCTCCTTCCGCTCCAAGGTCAAGGCCGTCAAGCTCCACTGTGACCGCTTCGTCGTCGTTCTAGTCCAGAAGATTTTCTACAATTTTGCCGATTTGAAGCTTCTCCAGGCGCAGATCGATCTGTGGAAAGGGAGAGAGAGAAAAGTAGAAAAGAGAAGAAAAAAAAAAAAGAGAAAAATTAGAAAAAGAGAGAGACAAAAATAAAAAAAAAGATCTTGGGGGTAGAATAGTCATTTTAGACCTGTTGTGGACCTGTTGTATGAGAATTAGAAAGAATAAGGACTATCCATTTTAATTTGAAAGGCGAGGGACTAAACTGTTTTTCAGGGAAAAGTTTGAGGAGTAACAAGTATTTAATCCTTATAAAAAATAATAATATAATAATAATAAAAACCTCAGCTATTGCTAGTAAGGCTGGGCACGGTTCTAGACTGGCACCATTTTTCCAGGGACCAGGACTAGGACCGGCAGACTCAATTCGGGCCGGGCCTTCAATTTTAGACATTAGGGACTGCACTGAGCCCGAACCGCAGCTAAACGGGCCGGCTTTTCTGGCTTTTGGGCCCAACCGGTCATTAAAAAAAAAAAAGGATGTGCAGATTTCCATCGCGCTCTCATCCTTTAGCATTGAAATCTTCAGCTTTGAAACATAGAGAAATAGTGTTTGGCTTTGAGACAGAGAGAAATAAAAGAGTTTGGCTTTGAAAAATCAAAGGGAGAAGAGATTTGAATTGCTGGGAGAAGAGAATTGAATTGTTGGGAAAAGAAAAGAAAGGTCCTGGGTTCTTCTAGTTCCTGATTCGCAGTCGTTGCACAACTTGAGACTGCCGGCTGTGGCGGAGGAGGACGAAGAGAACGAACACAGCGGAGGCGCTGGAATTGAACTTGAAGAGAGAAGGAGAATAAGACGACGATGGGGAGAAGGTCGATCTCTAGTTTTTGGAGAAGGAGCAAAGTTGGAGTTGACTGGTTGAGGAAGAAGAAAAAGAAGAAGCAGAAGAACTGAAGAAGAGAGAAGAAGAAGAGAAAGAAGAAGAAAGAAGGAGAGAGGAATCGGATTGCTGTTGAGGTAGAGGAGTAATGGAATATTTATATTGGAGTAAGGGATTGCATGTGGTAAGGTCTATAATTCTTACTTAGATACCCAATAAATGAAGGACATGTGGAATATATGCATACTTTCGGGTTTTCCGGGTTTTGTGATTGGTGGAATCTCAGGCCCGGGACCGGCCCGAAATTTATAGATATGGGCCCGGGCCTGTAAAAACTTACAATTTTTTTAAAAAAACCCGGACCGAACCGGCCGGGCAGGGCCAATTTTTCAAGCGTACGGGCTTTTTTGCTCACCCCTAATTGCTAGAGTCTTTCTACCATAATCAACTATAGTAATCGCAATATTTAAGAATTGAGAGCATGACCAAATTGCTAAGACTTACAACTTAGTCAAACCCGGCCAACAAATAATAAATCCAAAGTTAAATTAAGTAGAAAACAAAATTGAAATGAAAAGATTGACAATATATAGAAGATGCAAAGCCATAATATCGAAAGCTTCACTCTCTCCACCATTATCGCTCTGAAAAATCTAAAATGAGCTCAAATCTCTAAATTAAACCACCAAAGAACAAAATGAGCAATACAAGAAACAAATAAATAGAAAATATTTGAACTTTAGATCACAATGATGTTGATTGCTATACTGACACATCTAGTTAAACTTGGAATGTGGGTTCAATTATGAAATATTGCTTCTTAACAAATTGATTGTTCATCTCAACTAATACGATTATTCTCATGTCATAGAAACCTGAGAGAAGAGGAGACGGTCTATAAAGAATGCGTATGTGGGTGGTGGGATGAGGACATGTGGGTCGTAGAGTTGGTTGGATAAGCTATAGCCCTTAATAGTAAAAGAATTTACTTTTTTGCATGAATTCAATGTTTGTAGGTTCAGGATCAAACTGAAGTGTTATCAGGGAATTTTGTGCAATTTGCTATTACTTAAGTTACTTTGCCACAGACTATCACCCCAACCTTCCCAGAGCGGGTTTTTAGAACGCATTGAAAGCGCCTCACCCAAAACTTCTTTCAGCCTTCCCCCCTTCTCGTCTGACCGCCTTCCAAGTCGGCGTGGGCTACTGGCCTAGTCGACACACTGCGGGTGCAGCGGGACGGGACCTCTGGTGTATTGGTTCCTTGATGAACAAAAGTGGGATCTCCCGAAACAAATCAAGTCAGAGTGGAGGAGGTGATGGGGATGACACCAGGTTGTTCTAGTCTGAGATTGCAGGGATTTATGGAGGAATTCAGCGGATGTTTGAGGGCAGGTGGATGGGGTTGTGCGTCCAACGATGGGACCCTAAATTTATTCTCTGGTAAAGGTTGGTGAATTAGTGTGCAGATCGAAGTGGATGTTGGGGGTTTACTTTTGATATGTGTTCAGATCGAAGTACGGGGTTTCAGAGGAAGGATTTGGGAGGAGGTAGATCGGAGGTGACTTTTGGCCGTCTAGGATTTGCGATCGAATTGCTTGGGGGGGGGGGGGGGGGGCAACGTTCACGGTGGGTGATGGTGGAAGTGACTGCGCTGGTATAAGCATGGTTAGGTTTCCAGCAAGAAGATGGTGTTGGGCTCATTGCAAGCTTCTACTTGGGCTTGGTGATTGTTGGGCCTAGACCCATATTATTTTACTTTTATGTTTTATCGTTATTTATATTACTATATTAGGTAGAGGTGGTTTTATGCCGATAATAAGTCCCTATCTCTTTGTGATAGGGCGATGTGGGCTCTGTCCCGGTTTGTGCACCTTGTGTGCATTGTCTACCCTAGTTAGGCGGCGAGTTCCTTGCCTCGTCAAATGGTCGCAACCTCCTAGTGGTAGGATGGAACTAAGTGTCGCCGATCTTAATTCCGGTCGGCAACATATTTGGAAAGCTGCACTATTTGTATTGATGCTTCTATTTTGAGTTATCTTTCCATTGTGTCATAACAATGTCACAGCAAATGGAGTAGCCAGTAGAGCACTGTTCGTTAATTGGTGCATGTTAGAATACATAGATTTTTTTGAGACTGTTGATATTATTTTGGGACGTTCTCTCAATGCCTATTGTACTATGGGGTTAAGGCTCTATGTCCCCCCTCCTTGTATTCTGCAGTTTCATTAATCAAAGCTTAAGGGCAGCCGCACTGGCCCTTCTTCAAAAAAAAAAAAAAAAGTTAGTTTGCCATCGTTAATGCTTTATTTTTATTGGAATCGATCGATTTAATTAGTTTTATCCGTCTTAATACTTTACTTGAGTAACAGTCAGTTAGCAATAAGTTTACGCTTTACTCGTGTTTTAGCACGTGTCACCCTCAGAACTCATTTAATTTTGATAACGTGAGATTTACATGACCCATTTGTAGTAGCCACATGCCAGCTAAACTTGGTTGGTTAATATTTTGAATATTGACCATAAATTGTGAATTATTTAATTTACTAAGTTTTGTGTGTGTACAAATATCCCTACTTCAAGGTGCATTATAAATGTGATTGTCACGTGTTAGAGGTATATCTTAAAGTTATTCCTCTTAGTGAACGTTGTGGAGTCATGTTTGTTGTAATGAGATTTGCTAGAATTGTATTATTTCTTCATTTTTTTTCACTAAATTCAGTTTGCCCCTTCAAACTTTGGGGTAAATATCAGTTTGGTTCCTGACCTTTTTTTTTAATCATGATGGTCCTTGCACTTTTATTTTTCATCACGCGAGTCCAAAATTCAAATTTTGCTCGAACAGTGACGTCATATGCTGAGCTGGACCAGACATCTGGGCCCACTTTCCACACTTCGAACGGCATAATGGACATTTAAACCCAATAATCTCAAAAAATAAAATTAATAAATAATAAACCCCAAAAAAAAAAACCATAATATATGGGGCTTGGCTCAGATCGAAGTTTTCTGTCCCTTGGATCAAATCCACTTCCTCTGTCCCTGCTTCTTTTCTCCTCCAACTGACGACGCCTCTTCTCTTCTCTTCTACACTTGAAAATTGTAGAAATCTTGTTAACTTATCTGGGAGAAGGACCGTCCGATCTGGGTGGTTGGAGTTGCTGTCGATGGAGATGACGCGGCAGAGCTAGGTTTCGGCGAGTTAGGACTAGGCCAGGCCCTGTTCGATGGGTGGAATTTTGTTGTCCGGGGTGGTGGTGTAGGCAGCCATGGTTGTAAAGAACAAGAAGACGAAGATGAAGAATATGAACATGAATAATCTCGTCGACTTCGTCATCCTAAAAAAACTCAAATTCATGCAGCTCCAATTGACACCCATCGACGATGACACCCGCCTCAAAAATCTCAAAAACTCCACTAATCGATTTTCCAAGGTAATCCATTTCTAAAGCTTTCATCTTTCTCTTATAGGTTTCTTTCATTTTGGCTAAAGTTTCAATCTTTGGTTCTGGTTTTTGTGTGCAGGTTAGCTCAGTTATGGAATCTGGGTTCTGGACCTTTGCGGACTTTGCCAGTGGCTGAGTTGACTTGCCGGCGTGTTACTTCTTGGAGGTACAGGAGAAATCTGGTTTTAATGGTGAAGGTGAATTGAATTTTGGTTTTGATGATTTGGGTGGCATAGCTGAAGTGAAATTTGGTTTTGATGGTTTGGATGGTGGTGGGGATGCCTCTGGAGAGTGCAGAGAGAGTGGGTTTTGGGAGATTCGGAGATGAGGGAGAGGAGAGAGAGTGTGTAGTCGGAATTGCTGAACTCGGCCTCCTCCGCTTCACCGGAATTGTTGTGCATACTTCTCCACCGAACTGGGTTTTTGTTTTGGACTTTTGTTGTTCAGTTTGCTGTAATGGGGACGAGCTTCAAGAACGACTCATTCTCTTCTTGGATTACTTACCCAAACCTTGATGAAGATGAAGATGCAAAGATGAAGATACAAAGATGAAGATGATGTCGGCACGAGCGGTGAGGCCGGATCTGTGCAAGATGAAAGGCGGTGGATGAGGGCATGCGGTGGCTGGAATCTCAGGCTTGACGGAGGACAGAGGAGGATAGAGAAGATTAAGAAGTTTGGGCTCTGGAGATATGAGAGAGAGGCAAAGTGAAGCTAAAGGGAGACAAAATAGAGAGAAAAAATTAAAAAAAATTAGAAATTCGATAATAAAAGAAAAAAGAAATTATATTTTTTGATCAAATTTGAGACATACCAATAGTATGCTCCGTTCATTAAGAAATAGTACAGAAGACTACTCCAATAAAACATTTATGCTCTGAGTAGTCTATGCCTTATACAAACACCTCGCCTTGCAGGCAATCTATTCTACTTAGTCTCACACGTCGAGTACGCAATTGTGGTACGTTAAAACCAAGTACTTCCACAAGATTCATAGAGGTATCTCTACCAACATAGACAATAGTAACTAGGATCAACCTATCAAACAACTATTGGTTCCTTAACCAGTGAAGGGTTGGAACCACGAACTGCCTCCACCACGATGAATTCCGGTAATCCATTCACCAATTTCTCCTCCTTCCTAAGAGGCTTGAGCTTCTTTGCCGATGACTTATCCCAAAATAGCCTAGAACTTGAGACCAAGCCCAAAGAACCTTGTTCCAGGCCCAGGTCAAGCCCAAAAATTAGCAGCCACACACCAAGCCCAACTAACAGCCTAAGAGACCCATCTAGAGAAAACCCTAGCTGTACCTCAATCAGCCACCAAAGCAGTCGCGCCTCCACCTGAGATACCAATTCCGGCCGACCAGCCTTAACCCACTCACCGGCCACCACGTCGTCGCCGCCATCTCTGAACAATGGGAGGTCCACAAACAATCTTCCCCACTGATTCCCACTGTTCTGCCGTCCCACAGAACTGCTCATTCTCCATCGTCCTCTAGATGATCAATGAACTAAGGGCCTTCTCCTAGGCTTGACCGAGGAAGATCCCCATCACAGTCACAAACACCGTTGTCACTCTTTGATACGCTCAAAGCAAGCATATAATTTAACCCTTCAATTATCATTAGTAGTATAAGCAAGTAGGGATCGTTCTATTCCGGGGATTGAGGGTACACCTGTCAATGTAAGACACTATAAACAATTAAAATAAAACAAAGTATAATATTTACACATATAAACACTATTCACGAAATTAGGGGGGATTTTAGGTTTTTTTTTTGTTTTTCGAAAATTAAAGGAATTAAAACTAAGTATAAACAAAAACACAAATACAAGAATGATATGTAAGAAACAAAGATTAAAACCAACTTTACAATTGAATTCGAATTAACTCTACATTGTTCTTCCAAGTCATGTGAAAGGAGTTGATCATGTGAAACATTTGAAAGCAAACGATTTCCCATATTTTACTTTTCAACGCTAATTAATCTAAATGAAAGCACATAGATTAATTCTATCAAACATGTAATCAAACCCTAGAAAGCTAGTCAATCATACATGTTCAACGCAAGAAGTTCAAGGAAAGGCTATCAACTCAAGTGTACAACTTAGTATGAATAAGTTCACCTAATTGCAATCCTCTTCAATTGAATTCGATTTTTGTCCAAAACCTTTACTACTTTGATTCAAGTTTACACAAAACGAAAAGTCGATTTCATGTTCTTAAACCTAGCACCAATTATATCAAAACCCTAAGTGTTTGCAACCACATAAGATTAAAATACAAAAGTTATCTATAAAGCAAATTCAATCGAACAATCACACATAAGCAACTATGGAATCACAACATAGAAATCGAAAATCCTTTATTCAATCATAAAATTTCAGATTATAAACCTTGTTCAAACATCAATGTCAACTAGAAACAATTCTCACGAAACAAAACAAGATTACAAAGAAAGAGGTTGAATTACACCGTGAGATGGAGATGGGGATGAAGGATGAAACGTTATGGATTCTTGAATCTCGAAAGCAAGCTTCAAGGTGGTGAATGGATGATGATGCTCATGGCTCCTTCTTCTTCTTCTTCTTCCTTGCTTGAAACGTTGAATGCACTAGAGGATGGAGAGAGCTTTCGCGTAGAGAGAATTTTCTGAATTATGGGGTGGTGAGATGATACGTCTAGGGTGCTTCTATATATAGGGAACGGCAATGCTTGGTCTCCAAGCCGTGAATTTCTGATTTATTTTCCAAGGAATTAAATTAATAATTCCACATGCCTTCCACCAATGAGAATTTGCCAAATAAGCCCTAGTATGTCATCCAACCAATCATGAAACTCCAAGAAGATACCCTAATATATTTTTGCCGAAATTCCTTGTGTATTTTCTGATTTTCTTCTTGTATTTTCGGCCAAGACATCTTAGGGTTTCTAGGAATGCATTCTTTCCATAAACTTCGCCCTAGAAAATCTCTTGTGTAATCTTTTATTTCCTCTTGATTTTCACGCAACTTTCTTCTCTCCTTCCTTTGGTTTTCACGGCAATGCAACCCTAGGGTTAGGGTTATGCGTCACAAACCCTAATGTCATGGGCTTTGATGGGCCTTGATCCATTTTGCCGAAAATCCAAAGAGTTCTTGGGCCTTGTTGCTTCATTTTCAAGCCTTCTCACTTTCCAACGCAAAACACATTATTTTTCCATTTCTTTTTCATGGTTGCGTTGGAAACTTGCTAGGGAAGCCTTCCTCCATTTCGTAGGATTTCCTGGTTGGACTAGGAAAGCTTATTTCTTCATTTCTGCTCAAATGTGTGGGCCGTTTTCTCTCAAATTCGTTCGTCTTGATGTTCGCAAGCTCCTCTTTCCATTCGTGCGTTCATTTCCACTTTTTAGCTCGGAGGTCTTGAAAATAGAAACTATACTGAAAATAGAAACTTTCTAAAAATGAAAATAGAAACTTACTAAAAATGAAAAATAGAAACTTTCCTAAACTGAAAATGGCAACTTGCCAGAAATGAGAAATGAAAACTACAAAAATGGAAACTTTCTACAATAAGGAACTTTCCCAATCAAAGAATGGAAACTTTCCAAAACAGGGATTTTTAAAGGAAATGGCGCAGAAAAATGTAGGGAAATGCAGTTAAAACGTCGCATTAAAATGCTCCTATCAAATTCCCCCACACTTAGCTTTTGCTAGTCCCTTAGCAAAATCACAACACAGACACGACTACGACTCAACAAAAATTAAAGACTTGACACATGAAGACTCTATTGCCCTTTAACTATTTGTCTCAGCAATCTCTTACTTTCACAACACCAAGATTAGCACTTCACCAAGATTCAAGGTTTAGGCATTCGAGAGTTAATTAAAACACATAATTTACATATACACAAGTAGGACTTGGTTAGAACAATGGTGATGGTTTCTGTTAAGCATGCTTCAAACAAGTTTGATTCAAATCCTTACAAGGTATATCTACTCTTTCTTTTCTCAGATCATGGCAATGCTTAAAAGCTTATACACTCAAGTATATGTGAAAGATAACAAGTATATCACATAATGCAAGAAACGAAAGCACAAGTATATTTTTCTTTTAAAGATCTCATGAAAGATATCAACTATTTGCAAGGATGGACCTAAGCCATAGGTTCAACTCTTGTAACTCATCTCCACATCAAGGGATGTCCCATCTTAAGGATCAAGAAGGTCTTATCAAAGGTTGTAATGGGGCCATGGCTCAAGGTTTAAAGAAACGAAGGGTAAGAAATTTAACAAAGTGTCCTAAAAACCTAGTAGAGCTCATGCAAATGTATAGAGACTTCTAGAGATCCACCAAGTATGCAAAAACGTCACTTTCCCATGGGGGTGCTATAAAGGGGGCTAATGTCTTCATGTTGGGCCCAAAATTCACTCTAAACTTCCTTTGATCTCTAGTGAGTTGGACAAAGGCCAAATTTTTCTGTAATGGGCCTTCAATTCAAAGTATACTTCAAATTCATCAAGTATGGGGGACTAAAATCCATAGACACATTTTCTTTTTCTTTTTCTTAGCCGTACACTTTTCTTTTTCACTTTCTTTTTCTCGGCTTTTTCACACATTTTTCTCTTATGGACAAGTCTACCCCCACACTTGAGCTTTCACCTCTTCTCATCCTTCATTATTGACGCCAAAAGTCTTCAAGTCAAGTCTCAATTTAGCTCCACTAAGTTCTTAGAACAAAGGGTAGGGTTATAGCTATACTAAGGCATAGGTTAAAGACTTTAAGGGTGATGAAAGAAAAGGCTTAACGTAGGCTCAAAGGGGTTTATCTAGGGGAGTCCCACGATGGGCACAAATAGGGACACAGGTTTATATGGCAATGGTGGTAATTCCTAGGTTGCCTCTATCCTTTCCAGAATCAGGGCCATGTATTGATACAACGTCTCAACAAGCACAAGAGCAAATTCTAGCATTCTCTAGTCCATCAAACTTAATCTATGGCAAGTAGTCAATCAAGATGAAAGAATAATGAGATCATCAAAACATCGCCAAGAAAACAAGAGTATATTTTCGTTTATCACTCCAAGAAAAAGGGACATGGCTCAATTATCTCACATGGGTTTATATGAATTAAAACTCATCTTAACATGCTCATATTCTGTACCAAAGTCATGAAATCCATATCCACTACAAGGCACATATTTTTCATATATCTCAATTAACCAAAGAATACCATTTTAAAATTATCTCAATTGTGTGATCTTCTTTTAGCCATAATTTCAGAGATATAGAATCATCCTAGACAGTTAAAAGGGCATCCTAAGACGCAAAACAAAAACAAAAGCAACGAAATTTTTTTTTTTTTTTTTTGACATTTTTCGATTTTTTTGTATTTTTCAATATATGACTCAAAATAAAAGACTCAAATATAAATCCCTTCCCCCACACTTAAATATTGCATTGTCCTCAATGTAATCAATCATAAGCATGCAATGAAACAAGTATGCATATAGGGATGGAATTTACGAAAAGATCTACTAAATTGAAAAAGAAAGATGAAAAGAGAGAAAAATAGGGAAGGAGAAATCAAATCTGCGTGTGTAGACTCCTTCACAACTACTTCTGAGTTGGGTTGCCTCCCAAGCAGCGCTTAATGTTTATAGTCTTTCAGCCTAGACTTTGTACCTCCTTGTATCCTCAGTTGGTGGGGCCTTCAAAGCCTCCCTTTGGGTTTCGTATTGTATTGCTTGGAAGCTTACCACTCTCATGAAACTTGGTCATGAAGTCCACCACTTGTCCCATTTGCCTCTTGAGGTCTGCAATGTCCTTGGTATGGTTCTGTTGTCCTTGAACCAAGGCTTGAGTGGAATTGGTGAGTGCCTCAATAATCTGATCATAGTTCGAATTCCCTGAGGCATTTTGATTTTGCATGTAAGGCCTTTGAAAGTGTGGTCCTTGAAAGTGTGGCCCTTGAGATGGTGGTGCTTGAGGACGTTGGAAGGTACCTCCAAGGGGATTCTGAGTGTTCTCATTGTTCGTCCATTTGAAATTGGGGTGGTCCCTCCATCCAGGGTTGTAGGTATTCGAATAAGGATCATATCTTGGACGTGGGGGACCCCCATGGTTCCCTTGGTATCCTTCTATGGCGTTCACAGATTCCCCTCCTCCACTCTCTGATAGTTGAGGACATTGATCAGTTACATGCCCTTGCATAGAACATACCCCACAAGCTTGCAATATTCCCTTTGCACTCACAACTTGATCCATGAGAAGGGTGAGTTTGTTCAATCTATCCTCAATGACCGAAGTACCTATCTCACTCAACTTTCGAGTTGTGAGACTTACACCCTCATATTGTTGGGCATTCTTTGCTCTATTTTCAATCATAGCTCGCCCTTCAGTAGGTGACTTATCCACAAAGGCTCCCCCAGCTGCAGCATCTAGCATATCACGTTCCAAGGGTAGGAGACCTTTATAGAAACAAGTAAGCAAGGTTTCTTCCTTCATCTGATGTTGAGGACATTGTGCAATCAAGGATGAAAACCTCTCATAATAAGCGGAATAAGATTCATCTTGAGCTTGCTTAATTCCACTTATCTTCTTCCGGAGTGTAATGATCTTTGAAGCTGGGAAGTACTTCTCTAAAAATGCTTTCATCATAGTGTTCCAAGAAGTAATTCGCCCAGAGGGAAGTTCATAGAGCCAATCTTTGGCACGGTCAGCTAAAGAAAAGGGAAATGCCTTCATCTTGAGAATATTCTCATCCGCTCCTTGTGGTAGCATGTTGATACACACGGATTGAAACTCCCTAAGATGCTTGTTGGCGTCCTCCATATTGAGGCCATGAAACGTTGGAAGCCTATGAAGCAATCCACTCCTCAACTCAAAGTCAGCCGTCTTCCCTGCAGCAGGGGCAGGATACACAATGCTTGTAGGAAGTCCTTCTTGAACCACGGATGAAGAGAGTTCTCTAATGGAGGCCATCCTAACGTTTTCTCTTGGTGAACAAGGAGGTGAATTCTGAGGAGTAAGTGATGGTTCCTGAAATAGCCTCACAATTTAACCCTGCAAAATGTAGTTGTCAGTATAGGATAAGCAGGGATCGTTCAGTCCGGGGATTGTAGGGTACACCTACACTAAAAGGTCAATTAACAAATAAAAGAATAAAATGGGGGGTTTTGAAATTTGGTTCTAATCTACTTAAAACAAAACAAATAAAATTATATACAATGATCGACTTCCGTAACCTAGACCACTACCACTCGAAAATTACTAAGTGTAAAAACAGAAAAATCCATTTCAACATGCTACAAAAACGTGCCCATCTTAAATGCCTATATAAGAGTCCAAATGAAAAGCCTTAGCGGATCAATCCATTTATCTAATTCGTTCTAATGTGGGCTTGGATCAGAAAAGTCCTTACCAAGCCCAATACTACTAATTTTCGAAAACACTTAGCGTAATTCTCTTAACTAGTAGTATTATCCAACCCTCGAATCAACTCACACGTGCAAATTAACCATTACACATAGAATTTTAACACGTAATTTCCAGAATCGCTTAACCATTGAAACATGATTTTTACCACTTTTTAGAATTAATTGCTACTTTGTTTAACTTAGCGCCTTAACAAATAACAATTACTCTTGGCAAATGAAGCAAACACACAAGAACTCTCACCTTTATTCTAGCATGCAAACTTATCAATCTAACTCTGAAAATTACCTAAACACATAAAAGGGCACAAGATTGTAATATGCATCATCAAAGAATTCTCAAAATTAACTTAATAATAAACTGAAAATCTCAAAAATATTAATAAAAATATTCTGAAAATCTCATGTCTCCAATTACATAACTCACAAATCCAAACAAACAAAACCGAAAGAAAGATTGTAAGTAGAGTCATAGTTACACTTTGAAGCTTTCCTTAGCGGCTTGGCAACAAGGTGATGAACTCGTCTCCGCTATGGTGGTGGATTGTCCTTGACTTAGCGCCTAAGAACTTCTTGGAATGATGGAAGGATGGTGGTCACGATCTTGTAGGTGATGGAGGTTTGAGAAGTGAATTGGGCAGAGCTATGGAATAATTTTTAACTAGGAACTGATCTTGGTCAGGAAGTGATCTTGGTCAGGAAGTGATGATTTTGGAGTAGAGAATGGCTGCTATTTATAGTGGAATTCTCATCTCTTGTGATGCAATCATGGCCAATCATCTTGAGGTGATTTCTCCTCCAAATTTGCTTGATTTTCTCTTGACAAAGTCATGAATTTTCTGATTTCTTTTCCCCTTAATGGCTCATTGTATATGCCTTGAATAGCGACCAGATACATCCCTTATTCTTCTCCTTTGATTTGCACTAATTTCTTCCAAGAATTGTGCACACAATAAACTCCTACAATCAAGAAAAATCAGAATTTAATTAGAGTTTATAATCAATAAGAAATCAGATAATTAGGAATAAATATTGATTAAAAACAATCCATTTTATCTCCTCGAATTCTTCCTGATTAATCCTTCAATTTTTTCTTGATTTCATCACTCAAGAGTTTCTAATGGGATGGACTCTCATTAAAATACAAAAATCAGAAATAGAAAAGTTCAAATGAAGAAAGTTTCCTAAAACAAAATAGGAAATATTTCCTAAAATGAAAGAGGAAAGTTTCTAAAATGACTTGTCATTAATTTATGCTCATTTCTGCTCTTTTTCACTTGTTTTCACCATTTCCGACCTTGAAGTAACTAAAAACATAAACTTTATTATAATTATTAATTTTAAGAGAATAACTTAGCAAAATGAGGGAAAATACATATAAAAATGTCACACTTTGTGCTCTTATCAAATACCCCCACACTTAGCTTTTGCTAGTCCCTTAGCAAAATCAAAACAAAACACTCAACCAAAATAAACAATTTACTACCAGACTCTACACAAATGACACACAAAGACTAAATTGCCCTTAACATTTGTCTCATAAATCCTTACTCTCATGGCATCAAAATTAGCACTTAATCAAGAATCAATATTTAGATATTCGAGAGTTAATTGAAGCATATAATCCACATATAAATCAGTAGGACTTGGTTGTAACAATGGTGATGGGTGGAGCTCAACATGTTTCAGACAAGTATGATTCATATCCTCACAAGGTATATCCACTCTTTCTTCTCTCAGAACAGGGCAATGCTTAAAAGCTTATAATCACTCAAATTATATGTGAGAGAAAATATTTTGAGGCAATCAAATAGCTCACATATATAGGAAACGAAAAGCACTTTGTGAATATAATTTTTTTCAAGATCTCATGAAAGATATCAACTACTTGCACGGATGAACCCAAGCCATAGGTTCAACTCTTATAACTCATCTCCACAGATCAAAGGCTATCCCATCTTAAGGATCAAAAAGGACTTTAAAGGGTTGAAATGGGGAGGTTCAAGGTTTTAAGAAATGAACGGGTAAGGAATTTAACAAAGTGTCCTAAAAACCTAGCAGAGCATTTACAATTCACCTTATGTCACCATATTAAAGGCCATATTTCATTTTGTTGGGCCCAACCATCCCTTTCAACTCCTTACATCATTGTGAAAAAGAACAAAGGCCTCATATTATGATTTTGAGCCTTCAACATATACAAACTCCTAATTCACAAACAACGAATCATGTCCAACACTTTTTTTTTTTTTTTTCTCTTGCCGCTTCTTTTTCATCAATTTTTTTCATTTTTTTTTTTTTACGGCCTCATTGTTTTTATTTTCTTCTCTTGGACAAATCCACCCCCACACTTATTTCTCATCATCCCTTCACACAATACATCACAAAATTAAGCTCTACTAGGCCCTAAGGACAAGGGTAGAGTCAAAACTATACTAAGGTTCACATGGTGAAGATTATGTGGGTGATGAAAGAAAGGCTTATACATGTAGGCTCAAAGGGTATTATCTAAGGGAGTCCCACGACGGGCACAAATATGGACACAGGCTAATTTGGCTTTGGTGGTGATTCCTATGGTGCCTCTATCCTTTCCAGAATCAGGGACATGTATTGATAAAAGTCTCAACAAGCACAAGAGTGAATTCTAGCATTCTCTAGTCCATCAAACTTAATCTATGGCAAGCAATCAATCAAATGAAGAATAATGAGATCATCAAAACATCGCCAAGAAAATAAGAATAAATTTTTTTATCACTCCAAGAAAAAGGGACATGGCTCAAATATCTCACATGGGCTTTTATGAATCAAAACTCATCCTAACATGCTCATATTCTGTACCAAGGTCACGAAATCCATATCCACTACTCATGCATATGCTTTTCATATATCTCAATTAACCAAGGAATACCATTTAAAATCATCTCAATCTGTGATCCTCTTTTAGCCATAATTTCAGAGATATTGAATCATCCTAGACAGTTCAGGGCATCCTAAGACTCAAAAAATAAAAACAAAAGACTAAGACTGACGCCAAAAAGGTTTTGGACTAGGGTTATTTCCTTTCTCCTTTCGGTAACTCCTTTGGAACATGACCAGGTGAAGAGGGGACCGATTTTGGCGGAGCTCAGCTCACTTGATTGACAGGGGACGAGACCCTTTGTCAGCACTTCTCGGATCCAAACTAGACCTTAGACATCACATCCCATCAGATGCGCCTACGATGAAGAAAGTATTTCACCCAAAAATCATTTTGACTCAATAAATGAAAGCAACGAAATTTTTTTTTTTTTTATATTTTTGACATTTTTTTGATTTTTTTGTATTTCCAATATATATGATTCAAGACAAAAGTATAAATCCCTTCCCCCACACTTAAATATTGCATTGTCCTCAATGTAATCAATCATAAGCATGCAATGGAACAATTAAGCATATAGGAATGGAATTTATGAAAATAAATACGAAAAGCAAAAAAAATAAAAAAATAAAAGACGAAAATAAAAGACAAGAGAGAAAAAGCAAATCTGGTTGTAGACTCCAGCACAGTATATTCTGAATTGGGTTGCCTCCCAAGCAGCGCTTGTATTTAACGTCTTTCAGCCAGACGGTACTTCCTGTCAATCCTCCAATTGTGGGGCACTTTGGAGGGGTACAGCCTCCACTTCATGCTCCACCAAGGACTCATAGTAGGGCTTGAGACGATGCCCATTAACCTTGAATTCCTGCCCCGTCTTCTCACTCTTTATCTCTACAGCACCATGAGCAAAGACATGAGTAACTATAAATGGGCCAATCCAACGAGAACGAAGTTTACCTGGGAATAGCTTGAGTCTGGACAAGAATAACAGAACTTTCTGGCCCACTTGGAAGCTTTTTCCGCGGATCATTTTGTCATGGTAGGCCTTTGTCTTCTCTTTGTAGATCCATGAAGCATCGTAGGCCTCATTCCTTATCTCCTCAAGCTCATTTAGCTGTAGCTTCCTATGTAGGCCTGCTTCATCATAATCCATGTTGAACTTTGGACAGCCCACCAAGCCTTGTGCTCTAGCTCCACTGGAAGGTGGCATGCCTTTCCGTAGGCCAACCTAAAGGGAGACATCCCAATAGGCGTCTTGTAGGCCGTTCTGTAGGCCCACAACGCATCATCCAATCTCTGGCTCCAATCCTTCCTTGTTGGGCCCACTGTCTTCTCAAGTATCCTCTTAATCTCCCTGTTGGACACCTCTGCTTGACCACTCGTCTGAGGGTGGTAGGGCGTGGACACTTTATGGGTTACCCCATACTTTTTCAACAAAGCCGCGATTGTACGGTTGCAAAAATGAGAACCTCCATCACTGATCAGCACCCTTGGCACTCCAAACCTGGAAAATATGTTAGTTCTCAAGAAACCTGCAACCACTTTTGAATCATTAGTCCTGGTGGCTTTTGCTTCCACCCACTTTGATACATAGTCCACAGCCAATAGTATATATAAATAGCCATTAGAAGAAGGAAATGGGCCCATAAAGTCAATGCCCCAAACATCGAAGATCTCTACAGTTGTTATTGGGCTCATGGGCATTTGGTCTTTTGGGCCAAGATTACCAATCCGTTGGCACTTATCACAAGAAATACAAAACAAGTTTGCATCCTTAAAGATAGTAGGCCAATAAAATCCACAGTCTAAGACCTTCAAGGCTGTTCTACGGGGCCCAAAGTGGCCTCCACACGCTTCACTATGGCAAAATGACAGAATTGACCTGTGCTCAGACTCTGGGACACATCTCCTAATGACTTGGTCACTACAATGTTTCCATAAATAGGGCTCATCCCAAATAAAGTGCCTAGCCATATTCTTCAATTTATCCTTACTAGCTTTGGAAAGTGTGTCAGGAAATGTCCTAGTGACTAAATAGTTAACTATATCTGCATACCAGGGCACACTAACCTCTATCCCAAAGAGCTGCTCATCTGGGAAAGTTTCCTGTAGAGGCTGGACGTCCTCCTCATGTACTATCCTGCTCAAATGGTCTGCTACCACATTCTCGCTGCCCTTCTTGTCCTTGATCTCTAGGTCAAACTCTTGAAGCAACAGGATCCATCGAATTAATCTGGGCTTGGCCTCCTTCTTGATCATCAGATATCTCAAGGCTGCATGGTCAGAGTAAACAATTACTTTAGAGTGCAATAAATAAGAACGAAACTTATCTAAAGCAAAGACTACAGCCAAGAGTTCTTTTTCAGTGGTGGAGTAGTTGAGTTGGGCGTCGTTGAGGGTCCGAGAAGCATAATAAATAGCATAGGGCTTCTTATCCTTCCTTTGGCCCAACACAGCTCCAACAGCATAGTCGGATGCATCACACATAAGCTCGAAGGGTAGACTCCAATCCGGAGGGCATATGATGGGGGCCGTGGTCAACAACTCCTTAAGCTTTTCAAACGCCTTCTTGCAATCCTCATTGAACACAAAGGGCACGTCCTTTTGCAATAGGGCACACATAGGTCTCGCCACCTTGGAGAAGTCTTTGATAAACCGCCTGTAAAATCCTGCATGGCCAAGAAAAGAGCGTACCTCCCTCACAGTTGTGGGGGAGGGTAAGTGACGTACAAGATCAACCTTAGCCTTATCTACCTCAATGCCCCTGGTAGAAATTATGTGTCCTAACACTATCCCCTGTGTTACCATGAAGTGACACTTCTCCCAATTCAGCACAAGATTAGTTTCTACACACCTTTCAAGTATCAATCCTAGATTCTCTAAACAAGTATCAAAATCTTTACCGAAGACACTAAAGTCATCCATAAAGACTTCAATAATATTTTCAATGTATTCTGAGAAAATGGAAAGCATACATCTTTGGAAAGTACCTGGTGCGTTGCACAAGCCGAAGGGCATGCGCCTATAAGCAAAGGTCCCAAAGGGGCACGTGAAGGTTGTCTTCTCCTGGTCCTCGTGGGCAATGCAGATCTGGTTGTACCCACTATATCCATCCAAGAAGCAATAGTAAGAATGGCCTGCTAATCGTTGCAACATCTGATCCATGAAAGGCAAGGGCATATGATCCTTCCTCGTTGTGGCATTCAGCTTCCGGTAATCGATACATACCCTATGACCAGTCACCAATCTCTGGGGCACCAGCTCATTATCCGCATTTTTCACCACTGTCACCCCAGACTTCTTGGGCACCACTTGCACTGGAGAGACCCACTTACTATCAGAAATGGGGTAGATCACCCCACAATCTAGTAACTTGATTACCTCATCTTGGACCACCTTCATCATGGGCGGATGTAGACGTCTTTGGGCTTCTCTTGTGGGCTTGGCGTCATCTTCTAACAGGATCCGGTGGACACACGTGGTTGGGCTAATTCCTTTGATATCTGCTAGAGTCCAACCAATGGCAGTCTTGTGCTTCTTCAATACGTCCACCAACTTCCTTTCTTGATCTACCCCCAGCGTTGATGATATGATCACTGGGAGGGTCTCCTTTTCTCCTAGGTACGCGTACTTCAAATGCTCAGGGAGTACCTTCAATTCCAACTTGGGAGCCTGAACCATAGAGGGCAACATTTTATTAGTAGAAACTGGAATTGACAAATGGGAACTGGACCTCTTTATAGGCTGAGCCTCGAGTGAGGCCACAGTCTTGATTACTCTGGGCTCCTCCACATCCCACTCAACCTTGGGGATAGGTTCCCCATTTGCATCATATCCGACCCCCTCTTCTAGGGTTAGAGCCAATTCATCCTCAACCATTGCTTCAGAGAAAACCTGTGCGAGTGAATCAACTACATCAATAGCAAAGCAAGGTTTCAAATCAGAAACAGGGTACCTCATGGCTTCCAGAATGTTGTAGCGTATAACATCACCATCAAACTCCATGGTGAGAGTCCCTTTGTACACGTCGATCTTCGTTCTTGCAGTCCTCATAAAGGGACGCCCTAGAAGTAATGGAGTGGTATTCAGGGGCGATTCCTCCATGTCCAATACATAGAAATCCGCAGGGAATATCAGATGGTTTACCTGCACAAGAACATCCTCAACATACCCTTGAGGGTATTTGTTAGACCTATCAGCAAGTTGAATGATAACATTATCCCTTTTAAGAGGGCCTAGACCTAGGGACACATACAAATTATAAGGCATAACATTTATGGAAGCCCCTAAGTCTAACATCACATTTTCAAACCTGGTGTCACCAATGATACAGGGAACAGAAAAACTCCCTGGATCCTTCAACTTTGGGGGTAGTTTCCTCTGGATAACGGCTGATACCGTTTCACTCATTTTCACCACCTCCTTTCTCTTGTCTGCCTCCTTGTGGTGCATAGTTCCTTCAAGAACTTGGCGTACTTAGGCACCTGTTTGATGCACTCGATCAGGGGCATGTTCACTTGAACCTTCTTGAAGATTTCCAAGATCTCTTGATCAGATTTATCTTTCTTTGTCTTGGCAAACCTGCTTGGGAAAGGTATGGAAACAACTGGGTTAGTCTTAACTAAACCACCAGAGTTAGGAATCGTACCTTTGGGTGCATCAGCTTGGGGCACGTTAACTTCCACCATTGATGTAGCTGGGTCCTTCTCAACATCCTTCTTGGACAGCTCCACAACATCTTTTTCTTCATTATGGTCCATTTGTGCCTTCTTGTGGGCTATGGGAGGATCCACTAGCATACGTCCACTCCTAGTGATGATGGCTTGAGCGTGCTCATTCCTTGGGTTAGGCACCGTGTTGCTTGGTAGCTTCCCTGTTTCAGCAATTCGGCCCATGAAATCCACCACTTGGCCCATTTGATTCTTGAGCTCTGCAATATCCTTTGAATGGGTCGCTTGTCCCACAACCAAAGCTTGAGTAGCCGTGTTAAGTTGTTGTTGCCCCGCAGCAGGGGACTTCAACAGTTCATCATAATTAGGGGCACTCAAAGTATTAGAAACAAGAGGTGAAGGGACAGTATTGGGAATACCAAAAGTTTGAGGTACTTGAGGCCTCAAAAACAAACCTGGTGGGCGTTGAGAATTCTGACCTGGACCTTGAGGTGGTCTCAAGGTGTTATCATTGTTGGCCCAACGAAAGTTGGGGTGGTCTCTGAGCCCAGGATTGTACGTATTGGAATAAGGGTTGTACCTCGAGCCTCCTTGATACCCTAGGGCGTTAACAGATTCCCATGCTTCTGGAGAGGCAAGCTGGGGGCATTTTTCAGTGGGGTGCCCTTGAGTCGAGCACATCCCACACACTTGAGCCATTGCGCCTCCTTCATTAACGTTTAAGACTTGAGACAACAGAGTAGACATTTTGTTGACCTTGTCTTCAAGAACAGAGTTAGTGGACACCTCGTGTACCCTCCGTTGAGAGGAAAGCACCCCCTCATATTGCTGATAGTTTAGTGCACGATTAGTAAGTAGCTCTTTGGCATTAGCAGGTGTCCTATCCATAAAGGACCCTCCAGCAGCAGCATCTAACAAACCACGCTCATTAGCGGTGAGTCCTTCATAAAAATAGGTAAGGAGGGACCCCTCACTCATCCCATGGTTAGGGCATGATGCTACAAGGCTCTTAAACCTGTCCCAGTAATTGCAGAAATTCTCCTCATGTCCTTGTGTGATTCCACTAATCTGCTTCCTCAAAACAGTGACCTTTGAGGCAGGAAAGTACTTTGTAAGGAACTCGCTTTTCATCCTATCCCAAGTGTTGATAGTCCCAGCAGGCAGCTCAAATAGCCAAGTCTTGGCCTTGTCCTCCAAAGTAAAGGGGAATGCCTTCATCTTCAAGATATTGATATCAGCTCCTTTAGGACACATACTCCCACAGACAAACTCGAACTCCTTGAGATGCTTGTTGGTGTCTTCACTATTCATCCCATGAAACTTGGGTAGGTGATGCAAAAACCCACTCTTTAACTCAAAATCATCATTAAGCCCCTCTCTTGGTTGTGGATAGACAATGCATAAGGGCGCAGCACCTCCACCTGTAGGATTAGACAGTTGCCTAATAGTCTCAGTCATTGGTGCTTGTGCTTGCTCAACAGGGGCGTGCTCTTCCTCTTCTGCGTCCGCAATGTCCTCTACAGTGACCTCCTCTTCTTCCTCTTCAAAGACTTGTTCTTCTCCTTCAGAATGGTCAGGTTTGTTGATCTCCTCGGTTGATCTAGTTGAGGAGTTATAACCTGAATAGCTAGAGTCCGGAAAGTCCCTCCTTTCTAGAGGAGGGATGTCTGAAAAAGAGAGGTTCGCCCTTTGCTTAGCACGTTCCAATTTTTCGAAGAGCTCCTTAGTCTTATTTGAAATAGTGGACATTCATGGACCTTTAAGACCAAATCAAGTGTTAGTAACATATACAAGGTTCGGAATATAAACATTATGCCTTTCCTTAAGGTCCACATGCCACACTTAGGGTTGAAGGAAAGGCACCACCTAAACTTTCTAAGTTACTTTTACATTTACATACTTAGGTACTGGAACAGAGGACCTCGTTGTACAATGGGACTATAGAACAGCTACCCTTGACAAGATCATGTTTGATCCAATATACCTTAAGTATGTCACACAACATTTTATTTTTGAGTTTGTTATAAAAATAGTTAATATCTCAACTGATTCCAAGTTGTAAGTCGAGCCCAATAGAAACCACTACTATTGGTGAGATACGATATAGGGATAGTCGCCTAGACATAAGTCTCTTTCCTTTGTTTCAGAAGGCCGGATGGCCAGATTAAGAGGTAAGTGAGAGGGAGGACTCATTTTGGTGATACTACGGAGGCTACTCCCTCATTGAGGTTTAGGCCCCTTTCGGCTACTCCCACATTGTGGTTTACGCACATTCTATAGTATCTCTGAGATCCAATTGAACCCATCACCCAGGGTCTCAACCTAAGACACCATCCGTATTCACCCCTTACTCAGCTGGGAAATTAACTCATGTGTTAGACCGTTCTCCAAGTGCTAATAAAGGCCGCCCTCAACCTCAAGAGACCTTAGTAAGGTACTAATGAAGGGTTAAGGCCAATATTAACAAAAGGGCCCTTGTCTACTCATACGATTTTACACACTTGCAACAATTAAGTATTTAACGAAATTCATAACAACCTAAGTAAATTAATCTAAGTGAAACACAAACAATTTACAAGATACTAAAAATAAATAAATAAATAAAAAACTCCTACAAATTGCACAACAATTATAAAAGACATGCTTAATTTGGTAACACTCATAAAACTTAAACTAAATCACAATTGTAGCTTGGCCTAGCATAAATCGCAATTTGTCACCATTCCACAAATGTAGTACAAAAATTTAGCATGAATTCTATATAAAACACAAAATTAATGACACTTTAAGCGTTAGAGATTTTAACAATCCCCGGCAACGGCGCCAAAAATTGATGCGGCTTGAAATAGCCTCACAATTTAACCCTGCAAAATGTAGTTGTCAGTATAGGATAAGCAGGGATCGTTCAGTCCGGGGATTGTAGGGTACACCTACACTAAAAGGTCAATTAACAAATAAAAGAATAAAATGGGGGGTTTTGAAATTTGGTTCTAATCTACTTAAAACAAAACAAATAAAATTATATACAATGATCGACTTCCGTAACCTAGACCACTACCACTCGAAAATTACTAAGTGTAAAAACAGAAAAATCCATTTCAACATGCTACAAAAACGTGCCCATCTTAAATGCCTAGATAAGAGTCCAAATGAAAAGCCTTAGCGGATCAATCCATTTATCTAATTCGTTCTAATGTGGGCTTGGATCAGAAAAGTCCTTACCAAGCCCAATACTACTAATTTTCGAAAACACTTAGCGTAATTCTCTTAACTAGTAGTATTATCCAACCCTCGAATCAACTCACACGTGCAAATTAACCATTACACATAGAATTTTAACACGTAATTTCCAGAATCGCTTAACCATTGAAACATGATTTTTACCACTTTTTAGAATAATTGCTACTTTGTTTAACTTAGCGCCTTAACAAATAACAATTACTCTTGGCAAATGAAGCAAACACACAAGAACTCTCACCTTTATTCTAGCATGCAAACTTATCAATCTAACTCTGAAAATTACCTAAACACATAAAAGGGCACAAGATTGTAATATGCATCATCAAAGAATTCTCAAAATTAACTTAATAATAAACTGAAAATCTCAAAAATATTAATAAAAATATTCTGAAAATCTCATGTCTCCAATTACATAACTCACAAATCCAAACAAACAAAACCGAAAGAAAGATTGTAAGTAGAGTCATAGTTACACTTTGAAGCTTTCCTTAGCGGCTTGGCAACAAGGTGATGAACTCGTCTCCACTATGGTGGTGGATTGTCCTTGACTTAGCGCCTAAGAACTTCTTGGAATGATGGAAGGATGGTGGTCACGATCTTGTAGGTGATGGAGGTTTGAGAAGTGAATTGGGCAGAGCTATGGAATAATTTTTAACTAGGAACTGATCTTGGTCAGGAAGTGATGTTGGTCAGGAAGTGATCATTTTTGGAGTAGAGAATAGCTGCTATTTATAGTGGAATGCTCATCTCTTGTGATGCAATCATGGCCAATCATCTTGAGGTGATTTCTCCTCCAAATTTGCTTGATTTTCTCTTGACAAAGTCATGAATTTTCTGATTTCTTTTCCCCTTAATGGCTCATTGTATATGCCTTGAATAGCGACCAGATACATCCCTTATTCTTCTCCTTTGATTTGCACTAATTTCTTCCAAGAATTGTGCACACAATAAACTCCTACAATCAAGAAAAATCAGAATTTAATTAGAGTTTATAATCAATAAGAAATCAGATAATTAGGAATAAATATTGATTAAAAACAATCCATTTTATCTCCTCGAATTCTTCCTGATTAATCCTTCAATTTTTTCTTGATTTCATCACTCAAGAGTTTCTAATGGGATGGACTCTCATTAAAATACAAAAATCAGAAATAGAAAAGTTCAAATGTAGAAAGTTTCCTAAAACAAAATAGGAAATATTTCCTAAAATGAAAGAGGAAAGTTTCTAAAATGACTTGTCATTAATTTATGCTCATTTCTGCTCTTTTTCACTTGTTTTCACCATTTCCGACCTTGATGTAACTAAAAACATAAACTTTATTATAATTATTAATTTTAAGAGAATAACTTAGCAAAATGAGGGAAAATACATATAAAAATGTCACACTTTGTGCTCTTATCAGTAAGTGAGTTGGATGAAACACTAGGTGATACAGACCCCTCAGAAGGAAATAGCCTCTTCCCTTGATTGTCAAATGTGTAGTCCTTGAATGTCAAAGGAGAAGGGCTTCTGAACTCAAGTTGTTGAGGATTCTTCAAACGAGCAAGCCTTGCTTCAATTTCTTTGATTGTAGAGGGTCTAGAAGGCTCGGTCATTCATAGAAATCCTGAACATCATTAAAAATTAGAGAAGTTAGTAATTTGCATAGTGAAGTAAATACAAGTTAATGATTTATACAAAAACGTCACTATTCACGATTTCACTATTCATGATTTACTATTTACGATTTATTATTCACAATTTTTACAAGTATATATAGAAGTATAATATACAATTTTTACAAGAATAAAACATCATATATAAATATATATAAGTTTATACAAGTTTAGTTAGAGTATAACATAGTTAATAAAAGCTTGAATCCCATTATAAGCCCTTAACCAAAGTTTAGACGTACGGCCCAAGGGCTCGATCCTTAATACTAGTCGCCCTCCTCAATCTTTTGGTAACTCTTTTCACACAGAGCCAGGTAGCAAAGGAACGATTTTGGCGGAGCTCAGCTCACTTGTTTAGCAGGGGACGAGACCCTTTGCTAGCACTTCTCGTATCCAATCAACCTAGACACCCTATGCTACTAAGGTGCGCCACATGAAAGAGAAGGGTGCAAGACTAATGTTAAAGACAAAGTCCTTCACCTATTCCATTATGGTCAAAAACTTATAATAAAATTCACACTTCCATAAACCTGATTTTTACTATTCACGAAAATCATATACATTTATTTCTTTTCTTTTCTTTTCTTTTATTTACAAGTATTTCAACACTTAGGTACGGGAACAGGGAGTCTCGATGTGCAATGGGACTAAAACAGCTACCCTTTTCAAGACTATGTTTAATCCAATATACCTTAATGTGTCACAACATTTTCGTTTGTTATAAATATCATTGATTTCGAATTACATTCCAAGTGGTAAATCAAGAGAACGTGCGGCCCAAGTATAGTCGTCTAGACACAAAGTCCCTCTTACATCCTTTAGGCAACCTTACTGAAATGGCCAGGTAGGGGAGGGCGAACACAAGAGGTAGAATCCATTTTGGCATGAGCTACTCCCACAATGTGGTTTAGGCCCATTTGTAAGCACTTCTGGATCCAAAACCCGTTATGAACGTTGTCCCCTTCCTAGAGACCATTCCACATAGGCTATACTTACTTAGATGAAAAAGGTCCTAAGAGTGAAGACAGTTCAATGAATGTTAATAAAGACCGCCCTCAACCTTAAGGGACCTGAACTAGGTACCAATAAGGGGTTTAGGTCAATATTAATAAACACGACTTCACATATTCCTCTTTAATTTACAACTCACAATAAAACTCGTTTTCAATAATATAAATAACAACCTAAGTATTTAACTAACAAAATTTTCGATCACAATATAAACAAGTATAAAATATTTACGAAAACAACAATATATTCAACAATTCAACAAGTGATTTTTCAATCCCCGGCAACGGCGCCAAAAATTGATACGCTCAAAGCAAGCATATAATTTAACCCTTCAATTATCATTAGTAGTATAAGCAAGTAGGGATCGTTCTATTCCGGGGATTGAGGGTACACCTGTCAATGTAAGACACTATAAACAATTAAAATAAAACAAAGTATAATATTTACACATATAAACACTATTCACGAAATTAGGGGGGATTTTAGGTTTTTTTTGGTTTTTCGAAAATTAAAGGAATTAAAACTAAGTATAAACAAAAACACAAATACAAGAATGATATGTAAGAAACAAAGATTAAAACCAACTTTACAATTGAATTCGAATTAACTCTACATTGTTTTTCCAAGTCATGTGAAAGGAGTTGATCATGTGAAACATTTGAAAGCAAACGATTTCCCATATTTTACTTTTCAACGCTAATTAATCTAAATGAAAGCACATAGATTAATTCTATCAAACATGTAATCAAACCCTAGAAAGCTAGTCAATCATACATGTTCAACGCAAGAAGTTCAAGGAAAGGCTATCAACTCAAGTGTACAACTTAGTATGAATAAGTTCACCTAATTGCAATCCTCTTCAATTGAATTCGATTTTTGTCCAAAACCTTTACTACTTTGATTCAAGTTTACACAAAACGAAAAGTCGATTTCATGTTCTTAAACCTAGCACCAATTATATCAAAACCCTAAGTGTTTGCAACCACATAAGATTAAAATACAAAAGTTATCTATAAAGCAAATTCAATCGAACAATCACACATAAGCAACTATGGAATCACAACATAGAAATCGAAAATCCTTTATTCAATCATAAAATTTCAGATTATAAACCTTGTTCAAACATCAATGTCAACTAGAAACAATTCTCACGAAACAAAACAAGATTACAAAGAAAGAGGTTGAATTACACCGTGAGATGGAGATGGGGATGAAGGATGAAACGTTATGGATTCTTGAATCTCGAAAGCAAGCTTCAAGGTGGTGAATGGATGATGATGCTCATGGCTCCTTCTTCTTCTTCTTCTTCCTTGCTTGAAACGTTGAATGCACTAGAGGATGGAGAGAGCTTTCGCGTAGAGAGAATTTTCTGAATTATGGGGTGGTGAGATGATACGTCTAGGGTGCTTCTATATATAGGGAACGGCAATGCTTGGTCTCCAAGCCGTGAATTTCTGATTTATTTTCCAAGGAATTAAATTAATAATTCCACATGCCTTCCACCAATGAGAATTTGCCAAATAAGCCCTAGTATGTCATCCAACCAATCATGAAACTCCAAGAAGATACCCTAATATATTTTTTGCCGAAATTCCTTGTGTATTTTCTGATTTTCTTCTTGTATTTTCGGCCAAGACATCTTAGGGTTTCTAGGAATGCATTCTTTCCATAAACTTCGCCCTAGAAAATCTCTTGTGTAATCTTTTATTTCCTCTTGATTTTCACGCAACTTTCTTCTCTCCTTCCTTTGGTTTTCACGGCAATGCAACCCTAGGGTTAGGGTTATGCGTCACAAACCCTAATGTCATGGGCTTTGATGGGCCTTGATCCATTTTGTCGAAAATCCAAAGAGTTCTTGGGCCTTGTTGCTTCATTTTCAAGCCTTCTCACTTTCCAACGCAAAACACATTATTTTTCCATTTCTTTTTCATGGTTGCGTTGGAAACTTGCTAGGGAAGCCTTCCTCCATTTCGTAGGATTTCCTGGTTGGACTAGGAAAGCTTATTTCTTCATTTCTGCTCAAATGTGTGGGCCGTTTTCTCTCAAATTCGTTCGTCTTGATGTTCGCAAGCTCCTCTTTCCATTCGTGCGTTCATTTCCACTTTTTAGCTCGGAGGTCCTGAAAATAGAAACTATACTGAAAATAGAAACTTTCTAAAAATGAAAATAGAAACTTACTAAAAATGAAAAATAGAAACTTTCCTAAACTGAAAATGGCAACTTGCCAGAAATGAGAAATGAAAACTACAAAAATGGAAACTTTCTACAATAAGGAACTTTCCCAATCAAAGAATGGAAACTTTCCAAAACAGGGATTTTTAAAGGAAATGGCGCAGAAAAATGTAGGGAAATGCAGTTAAAACGTCGCATTAAAATGCTCCTATCACTCTTCTGCGTCATTAGCACCCCCATCGCAGTCACCCTGCCTTCATAGACACTACCAACAACCTTGCCATATGACCGACCACCCCGGAACTGCATATAGGCCACTTCACCATCGCCTACCAAACAGGGTAGACGCACAACAAGAGGAATCCATGTCTCCTTTACCAGCAAATCAACAGCAACAATTTGGAAAGCTCCGATCTCAATCGAAATCAAGATTTAGAGAAACAGCCCTAGCAAAGCCATAGAGAGAAGACCAACACCGGGACGCGCTAGGCGCTTCACAAGAGGACGGGAATGACTGCCGTCGTCATGCTCGGCTAAACGGGTGGAAGGCGGCGCCGCTAGGGTTTCAATAAGAAAAGCTCGATGAAAGAGAGTCATCCTAGCTTGATACATGGTTGACACGAAAAAATCATTAATTAATACAAAATTTATTACCAGATATTAGCTTGAAAAAAGAAGAAGATTAAATTAGAATTATGGTGTTTATTATTTATTAATTTTATTTTTTGAGATTATTGGGTTTAAATGTCCTTCTTGTGGGTCAAGTCAGCAAGATCATATCTAAATATGACTTATATATGCAATTCCATGATGATTGGAAGGTCGGATGATGTTTCATTTGGGTCATTTACCTTTTTTTTTTCATATTTTTTTATTTTACTTTCACTTCTTTTTTTTAAATAGTACTAGAACTTGAGCTTGATTAACTGGTTAGGTACTGACTAGAGCAGTTGTACCGATCTCAACCTGGTCTAACCTGATGTCCCACTACATGAGAATTTTTCCACAATATAGAGTCCATCATCATGTATATGATATCAATCGATCCTAACCAACAACTTCCACCAATTCGTCCACGACAGGCTGTGACACATGCGTATCCAAAAAGATGCCAAAGTACAATGGGCACATCCACGTAACATCTAAATAGTTGGAAGAAATACTCCCACTATCATGTCCTAATCTCAAGATTCCACAATTAGTAAAGGTCATGACACCCTTAACACAAGCTTCTATAAATACTTGCGTCATATCACCATTTGGCAAGATTTTTTACTCTACCGCCCTTACTTTGTCAAAATCAACTCGCAACCTACTTGAGCATCATAGGGTTATTGGTTGGTATATACTGACCATCCCTTGATCTATGTTCCTTCTTTGTAGGTATCAAGGATCACAAGATCATATCTATATACTGACTTATACAATTCTATATACCTCTTTAGAGTTTAGCAAAAACACTGCTAATTACCCATTGCAATGTGTTGGATAGTATGTGATTGTAATAGTATTCATTTTTGGTCATTTACCTAGATTTTTGCTTTTTTATATCTATCATTCTTATTACTTGTGGCTGAGATATCTTACTAATATTGTAACTTTTGTTATATCCATTTAGGTATGTTTCCTTTAGTAGATGACTTCATTATGGTTTTAGCTGGAAATAACAAATTCTTGATTAAATCTAATCTTTTTACGTCTCTTTTACCCTAACCTGAATACTCTTTTTTCTCCACACTTCATCAAAATAAAAAAAAAAAAAAGGTTTGAAGTAGGATGCTGGTGAGTTGTGACCAGTTGGTTATTAAAAAAAAATGATATTATGGAGGTTATCAGTTCAAATTCTCATAAAGCAATTTCATTTTTGAATAATGGTAATTCATTTAATACATCCAAGAAGGCTTCATACTCAGTTGCATCAATGGCCAAATAACGTGCCTTCAGTAGTACATAGGATAGACCAACTATATTCGAACTAATCGCTCACTTTAAAAGCGAGCCTAAAAGCTATGGAAACATAGCGAATAGACAAGCCAAACTACACTCGTTAGGTTCCTAATACAAGAAACTTATTGTAATTAGACAAAAGCTAAAAACATAGGTTTGGGCCAAGATCCTAAACCCTAGCCTAAATTAGAAGCTATTGGACTAGGATAGAACCCCAGCCCAACAACTAAGCCCAATAGGTAGCCACCAAGGTGAGTATCCAGGCCCAGCAGCTAGATTCGGGCCCAGTCCACCATCATCTCCCATCTCCTCGCCGTACGTCACTTGCCGGCAGAGTTTCATCTGACCCATGCCGCCACGATCTACGCCGCCGTGCCACCGGCCCGCTCAGTCCCTAGCCACGCCGCCAACCTGCGTCACCATGGAACAATACCATCCCCGATCTGGGTCCTCACAAGCCCACACCACCATCGATGAAACCCCAGGCGGCGCCGACGTTACAAGAAAACCATCGCAGGGACCGAAAACCGACCTGTAACAGGCAACCACCGCCTCCTCCACCAGCCCAGCCAAACCAAACTGACAAAACCTGGAATAGATGCCCTTCGACAAAGCCCTATGGACGGTAGATATTCGATCTCCCATCCGGCAGCAACCCCATGGCGGCGACGAGGCCGGAGGCCACCCAGACGCTGGAGCGCCGCCGGACGAGAATGATTTAGCAGCAAAACAGAGAGCGCTTGGCCTTAGGGTTTTTTAGACGTAAATTGCAATTTTCATTGTTTGGTTATATCTATTCAAAATTTGAAATGTGTAATAAATTAGGAAAATTTAAAATAAATTAACATATTAAAAACGAAAATGACCTTGTTTTGGAAACTAATAAAGTAAGAAAAGTAAACTTTTGTAAGGAAATTCGAAATGACAGATACTTTGATGAAAATTGAAGTGAAGAATTCAGACAATCAATTCAATCATTTATTTTCACAAAGAAATTCATAATTTCCAAGTATAGAATGTGAAACGAGGTAATTCATGTTAAGAAGTTATGAATTGCTTATTTTCATTTAAATATCATTTTTTTCTTCATCTAAACACACCATGAGGTGTGTGTTCTTCATCTTGTTTATTATTCTCATGTTTAAAGATTTGAAGGGAACGGTAATAAATCTTTTGAAGGGAACAGTAATAAATATTTAAGGATTTCTCAATATTTAACACAAGTAATCAATATGGACATTTACAAATCGTCAACCTATATTAATCATACTAAATAGTAGCTTAATATAGTCAAATAATAGAATATTTCATGGTTTTTGAGATTGATGGCACGTTTACTTACTTGGAATGGAAAATAATCATGAATCGGAGACAAGTGGAATGGGAGAAGAAAGGAATCGGTATTGATTCCGGAGGAATGATTCCTAAACCCATCTCCCCCGTTCGGAATCGAATTCCTGAGTATTCAGGAAATCGATTCCTGATAAGGAGGTGGGACCTACATCCATTCCGATTCCTTCATGTGTTAGTAAACGCAGGAATTCTTTTACCTGGAATCATTCCGATTCCTTTATGTGTTAGTAAACGCAGGAATGTTTTTACCCCGTAATCATTCCCTCCCATTCCAAGTAAGTAAACATGCCCTGAGTGTTTTAGATACTTTGAGTTGTGTATTTAGTAAAATATTAGAACAATAAATTAAATAGGTGGTGTATTGAGAATGAGGTGTGTATTTAAAAGAAGTTTCTTTTTCAATAAATGAGGGTATAATTAACCCTAAGAGATGGTATCAATATCGCAACAACTCGAGGTTTTGAACAAATATTTGCCATTTGCATCTACATTATTTACGTATGTGTTTATAACAGCCAATTTTGTTGTATGTGAGTTGGCCAAATTACGGACATTCATCTCCGTCATAAGTCAAACTAACTCTCAATTAGTTTGACTTTTCTTTTTAATCTTCCAAAATAAATAAATTTTCAGTTGTAGCTTGGCTCAGTTGAACCTTCCAAACTTCCAGCGGTGTTTGTTTGGTGGCGCGTCCTTGGGAAGTCGTCGTCATCATCGGAAAGGAAAAAAAAAAAAAAGAGGAGAAAGGTTTTATGGTAAAAGTAGATCCAAAAACAGTTTTACCGAGATAAGAAAAATGGGTTTGGTTTGATTTGTCAACCAACACCGACGACAGAGAGAGAGAGAGAGAGAGGGACATTTGAGCAGTCGAGATGGAATTATCTAGTAATATGTTATTACCATTTAGAAAAGTCCTTAATTCGCTGCGTATAACTTGCGCTGTCATTTTGCTAATTTTTATTTTTCTCTTCACTGCGACATTCTAAGACACAAAAGGGAAGAGAGACCCTCCTCCTTCTCTCTCCCTATTTTTGTTTCAATTTCCAGAAGAAAGAAGAAGACAATCGCCAGAGATTTGAGGAGCTCTTCTTCTCTCTCTCTTTCTGCTCCTCCTCCTCCTCCTTTGTCTGTAAACAGATCCAATTTTTTTTTTTTTTTTTTTGTAATCACTATTCTTTCCAATAAACGCCTCAATCGGATCAGGTATGCTTCCTTCTGTTTAGATCTGGGCTCGTCTTCAACTTTCAGATCTGTTCCATTGCTTTGATTCTTATCATCTTCGATTCAGCTGCGCATTTGGATTTGAATTTGATTTGTTGATCTGCGTTGTCTATTATTGATTCAATATTTGCTGCCTCAAATGTTTTGGATTCCATGGATTTGGGATTTGGTTCGATTTCTATTATTGGCTACAAAGTCTTGAGCTTTGAGACTCCGTTTTGAAATTGATGGTGTAAGTTTTGTGCTGTTACAGATCGCTGTTGATTCCGAAAACGAGCTGCCATGAAGAAAGTCTTTGATCAAACTGTCAGGGACCTGTAAGTCTTCAATTTTATATTCGAGATTACGAGAATGATCTGAATGTTGCTTGTTTGTTTGCGCCAGAAATAATTGTATCTTGTTTACATACATTTGCCTTTTCGTTTTACTTTTGCAACGAAATGGCCAAGTGCTAATGTTGTTCATTGGATTCTTGCAGAAAGAGAGGGGTGAACAAGAAAGTGCTTAAAGTTCCTGGAATTGAACAGAAGGTAACTGAATTTGTCTTTGCTAGTTCTGGTAACTATGCAAAAGTAATTTGTTAATACCCATGCACATGAATTCGTTAGCCTTGGAATGTGACTTCTCTCTCATTTTCTATTCAGGTTCTCGATGCTACTAGTAATGAGCCGTGGGGTCCTCATGGATCACTTCTTGCTGATATTGCACAAGCAACCAGAAACTAGTAAGCCAGACATCTCCTGTTCTTTCAATGACGTACTATCTTTGAAAGAACCTCATTAAGTATTGTTTATGCAGTCATGAGTACCAAATGATTATGGCCGTGATTTGGAAGCGGCTTAGTGATACTGGGAAAAACTGGCGGCATGTCTACAAGGTTTGTAGTGCTGTATTTCTTTTGTAGCAGCAACCCACTGATAAAATTTGATATACCTCTCTCTCTCTCTCCTCTCCCTTCTTCTTGTGTAATGTATGAGTAACTCCTATCATATCTGTCATAGGATTTATACAATTTGTTTCATGATGCATTTTAGCAATAAGGCAACCTATTAGTAACTACACTTTATACCATGGGGTTCATATATTATATTATGTTTAACTTCAGGGTTTAACTGTATTGGAATACATGGTGGCCCATGGCTCGGAGCGTGTCATTGATGATATCAAGGAGCATGTATATCAAATATCGGTAACTGTTTATGCTTTCTCAGTGCTTTTTATTTTGTATTGATTCCTGCAGCTTGTGAAGAACTTGAGATGATCTGCGTTTATCGTTAAATTAATTGAATTAGTACTTTTCCCATGTCACAGACATTGTCCGATTTTCAATACATTGATTCCAGTGGAAGGGACCAGGGAAGTAATGTCAGAAAGAAGTCTCAGAGTCTTGTGGCTCTTGTGAATGATAGGGAAAGGATAATTGAGGTTAGACAGAAAGCAGCTGCCAACAGGGACAAGTAAGTATGCTTTCATAACGTTTTGTCAAAGTTACTGCAAATGTAATGTTGGTCGTTGATATTTAGTTTATTCTATACAGTGGGTTGTGCCTTTAATTTTCATTTTGTCAACAGGTTTCGCAACACACCGTCATCTGGTGGAATGTATAGACCCGGTTCTTATTCTGACAAATATGAAGATGATCGTTATGGAGGCAGGGATGAAGATAGGAACGGTTATGGTTATGGAAAGGACAAAGAATGGGGTTATAAGGATGATGACCGTTATGGAAGAGCTGGGGATTCATATAGTCGTGATGGAGATCGTTATGGCAGAGAATATGAGGAACGCAATGGCAGAGAAGGTTACAGAGATGATGATTACCGTGGAAGAAGCCGAAGTGTTGATGAATACCAGTATGGCTCTAGAAGTAGAAGCTCTGATAGAGAGAGAGAGCGTGCATATGATGATGATGGTCAATATTCATCTCGGTAATGGTCTACTTTTATTTTCATAGAGACCATTGAATTATCTGATGAAGAACAATTTGATTTATTTGTGGCTTTATTATTTTGCTGTGGCTTGTCATCTTCAGC
The DNA here is from genome assembly GCA_024704745.1 of Rosa lucieae. NCBI lineage: Eukaryota > Viridiplantae > Streptophyta > Magnoliopsida > Rosales > Rosaceae > Rosa > Rosa lucieae. The sequence continues at coordinate 29,209,395 of CM045495.1, read as the reverse complement.
TATATTGTTTGCTGAAGTTGGTTTCTTTTCTGATAAGGAAGATTTTGTTGACTGCCTTTTTTTTGGCCCTTCTTTGAACTTAATTTTTATTTTCTTTGTCCTTATTGCAGTGGCAGTGGTGCTAGAGCTGATGACCAATCTCAGGATGGAAGGTAAAACTTTTAGTGGATAAAGTACTCATTTACTGATATTATTTGTCAGTTGGTCCAACCATTTGTAGTATATTAAAAGATTGGTATACAAATTAGATCCTTAGAAGATTCTGTCAAATGAAGAGGCAATTACATACAACATTTGATGAAACTCAACTTTTATTGTATGAATATGGAATGATTTTTTATATATTAGGGCTAATAATTTTATGTTAGGCAAAAAATCACAAATAGTCACCGAGTTATGATTCATTCGACACTCAACTCACTGTGTTTTCAACAATATCACTTAACTCACTCACTTTTACATCCATCTTTCACTTAACTCACTGCCGTTAATTCTACCGTTAGAAGCCGTTAAAATTGAGGTTATTTTTGTCAAAACGCTTAAAAATAGATTTTTGACTTAAAAATAATTCTAAATTTATTAGATTTTTTTTCAAAATTTTTTATAATTTCTGAAATTCTAATAAAAAAGCATTTTATTTTAATTTAAGTATAATTTGAAGAAGAAAAATTGTATTTTTTTTGTAGAATTTTTTATTTTAAAGTTAGAAATGCATTTTTTTGGTGTTTAGACAAATATACCCTCAATTTTAATGGCTTTATCGGTAGAATTAACGACAATGACTTAAGTGAAAGACGGATGTAAAAGTGAGTGAGTTAAGTGATATTGTTGAAAATACAGTGAGTTAGGTGTCGAATGAGTCATAACTCAGTGACCATTTGTGATATTTTCCCTTTATTTTAATTGTTTTTGAATATAGAACTTTCAATTATTTAAGTGTATTTAATCAGTAATGTCACTTCAGCCATATTAGTCACATAATCACATTGGTAGTTACCATTAATAGGATCAATCATTTTTTGGCAGGCTAAGTAGGAAATTTTCGGAACAGAACATTGCTCCTCCTAGTTATGAAGAGGCTGTAAGTGAAACTCGAAGCCCTGTTCATAGTGAGAGGTAATTTATGTGAAAAGTTATAATACACTTTTCTTTTTATGCTTCTCTATGATAACTGGTAGCACAATCATTTACCTCTTCATCTTGATTACAGGGATGGTGAACCTCCAGCAGTTTCTGCTCCCAGAGCTTCTTCTCCACCTGCAGCCAGTAATCCAAGCCAAGCAACCACTGTTCAAGCTCCTGCTGCAAGCTATAATCCAAGCCAACCAACTAGTGCTCCAGTTAATTATGCATCGCCTGCAAAACAGGAACCGGAGCCTTTTGATGAATTTGATCCACGTGGTTCTGTTTCGGGTGGTCCTTTTGGTTCTGTTTCAGGTACAGAAAGCTTGTCAATGATTATAACTTGTTGATTCTCAATGTAAAATGTTTGTTGCATGTGATGGGATAGGGGCCTTTGGTTAGGGTTTTGAAAGTTCTTGGTATAGGTAAAGGTTGTTTAGTTTTCTATCCACTGTCTTGTAATAGGAACTAATATCTTGTGTAAAGGGAAGTGTTCATGTGTTGTCAGATGCTCTACTGGTATAGAAGCAATACACTGAGTATATATGTTTATTTATGTAATTTTATTTCAACTATGGTAGTTTACTAGTTGCAAGAGGGTGGGCTTTGAAACATATATCTGCTATGGTTATTGAAGGACTAATTGGTTGAATTTTTTGCTTTTTATATTTTTTCTGTACAATTAATTTTTGCTTGAAACATTCAGCACTAGAAACTCACTGTCTATCTTCTGGCAGCTGCCCCAACTACTTCAAACAATGCTGAGATGGACTTACTTGGTTCCCTATCAGAGTCATTTTCTTCAAACTCATTGGCCATTGTGCCAACTACATCTACCACTACTACATCTGAAGTTGATGGTCTTGTAAATTCTGCTCCAGTGACCACATTTATGGCAACTCCTCCAGTCTCTAATGTCATGAATCAGGTAGGCATTTTCTTTTGTATTAAAAGAATCTTCTCCTGCACTTTAATTGAATTATGGAGCATCCCATTTATGATTCCAGTTTTGAAGGTATTAGGCATATATCACCAACAGGTTTTCGTGCATTTATTTCTGATCAATTTCCCCTCTGTTTTATAAATGTTTCTTGAAAACGAATATGCCTTTCGTAGAAATCAATTCTTGGAGCAATTAGTAAATTTGATAAACTGGTCAAACATAATCTTATTGTAAGCAAAATTTGTTTGCCTCTAAATTTGATGAATGAGATTTATGAAATAAAAAAAGTGTGAAATTTCATAAGTCTTTCCATATATCAACAATGTTTTATACAGCCAACTTTCTTAGGGTAGTTTGTTGACATAATAGAATTTGTGACTCCCTTTCCCTTTTGTGTTTGTTCACTTAATTGGAATTAAAGTTGACAGTCAAAAGTATTTTGTTCCAATGCAGTCTTTTGAAGATCCATTTGGTGAAACCCCCTTTAAAGCTTTCCCTTCCAGTGAAACTGTGCAGTCTCAACCACAGACATCCACTTCTGCAGACGTTTTCCCGCCAACCACGAGCCAGAGTGCAGATACAGTCTCCAACTCTCCTTTTGGGGACTCATTTTCCGCTGTAACTTATTCTGCCTCTGGTGTTTCCAGTGTTCAAACTCCAGCCGATTCCCTGTTTTTACCTCAAGATCCATCCACTGGAGACCAGAACACTGATATTCTAGCCGATATTCTCCCACCTTCTGGAGCTTCACAGCCATCATTTCCAGGTTCCGCAGGTCAACCTTCACAGCCAACTGCAAATATATATGGGAACTTTCAATCGCAGCCAGGACCTATGGTTCCTCAGACTCAAACTGGATTTTCTGGACAACACAGTGATGGGGCTTTTCCATCGCAGGGAGGACCGACAGCACCTATCACTTCACATGCGGCTCCTCAAATGCCAGCAGCACAAGCTTCACAGTATAATAATGGAAATTTCATGTCACAACAAGGTGGATATGCAGCTCCTAACAGTGGAAACTACTATTCACAGCAGGGAGGATCCACTGGTCCCATCACTCCTTACATTGCTTCTCAAAGTCAAACTGGAGCAGCCGCCCAGTATGGTGGTGGAAGCTATGTTGCTCAACAAGGTTCCGTCACTTCACAGGTTTCTCATCAAGCTCCAACTGGGCCAGCTCCGCAACACAACATTGATGCTCTGGGTAACCTTCTTCCCCAAGGAGGATCAACTACTCTGACATCGACAACAGGGGCACTAGCTTTAGTTGAACAACCACCTAAAGAAAACAAGTTTGAGACCAAATCAGCAGTTTGGGCTGATACACTGAGTAGAGGGCTAGTTAACTTGAACATATCTGGAGGTAAGTAAAAAGAAGTTTCTGCCTTTGTTTCTTTGGACTACTACTCACTTATATCTTTTAAAATGCAAAATATCTATGTTTTTATGGGGGATTTGTAATGGCTTTTATTTATCAATTATTGCAGCTAAGATTAATCCGTTGAATGATATTGGAATTGATTTTGATGCCATTAATCGGAAGGAAAAGAGGATGGAGAAGCAGCCAGCAACTTCTGCAACATCTACTATTTCCATGGGTAAAGCCATGGGATCTGGTTCTGGTATGGGCCGTGCCGGTGCAAGTGTTCTTAGGGCTCCAGCAAACCCTATGGTGGGTTCTGGTATGGGGATGGGTATGGGTCCGGGGATGGGGATGGGTATGGGCATGGGTGGTGGTCCTGGTGGGGGAATGGCCATGGGTGGTTATGGAGGCATGAATCAACCCATGGGTGCTGGAATGGGAATGGGGATGAACATGGGTATGAATATGGGGATGGGAATGAATATGGGCATGGGCATGCAACGGCCAACTGGATTACCTCCCGGGTCAAACATGCCCAATGGTTATAACCCTATGATGGGCCAAGGTGGTTATCCTCAGCAACCATATGGCGGCTACCGATGAAATTGAACAATACATGTTTGGTCTGAGGATCGGAATGGCAAGCCCAGTTTTACTGTTAAATTTTACACAATTCACATTTAGACCAATATTTGGTATACGAGGTTGTATTTGTAAACAAGAGTCTTGTAATCTTATATGGCCCAGCGTGATGTATTTTTATTTGTGCCCTGTAATTCGATTGTTTCTTTGGGTCACAAGAGCTCCTTGGTGCAATGGTGGTGTCAGTTGTCCTGTTTTTGTATTAGAGGAGATAACCATTCTCTGGTTATTATGTCTGTTTCCGTTATGAGAATATTCTTTTTGTCACTTTTCTCCCCAGATATATAGCAGTCGGTAATAACATGATCGCTTATTCTTTCTTTAGAAAATTACAAACAAGTGTCACTTTGAGACTTATATTAGCCATAAGGCCACCTAAATTGTTTTGTGCACATAAGGCCACTTGCCTCTTTAAATTATATTCTCTGTCCATTTTACCCTTCTACCTAAGAAAACTAACCGCCTGGTTTCTTTATCAACCTAACGTACGACCTGAACGGCGAGAGGTCTCATCGTTCCAAGCACAGGGTTTAGGGTTTTATTTTTGTTGGGTTTAGGGTTTTATTTTTGGGTTACCTTAGGTTTCTTTATCAACCTAAGGTACGACCTAAACGGCGAGAGGTCTTAGCGTTCCAAGCACAGGGTTTAGGGTTTTATTTTTGTTGGGTTTAGGGTTTAGGGTTTTATTTTTGTTGGGTTAAGGGTTGGGTTTAGGGTTTTTATTTTTGTTGGGTTTAGGGTTTAGGGTTTAGGGTATAAAGGATGATTGTTAACTCTAGTGACATTTATGTAAATATATTAATTTTTATATCCAAAATTTAATACTTTTTTTTTATTCTAGTGGCCTTATGAGGGAAAAAAATAGTTGGTGGCCTTGTGACTAAAAGAACATTCAAATACAACCCTTCTTTCTTTCCTTTTGCCTCTAATTGAATCCGACCTCTTCTTCTGCTTGTTTCTTGATGAGGAAGAGTACTGCACCATCCATACAGATGAGGTTCTACTGAAGACGAGCGTTGCGTTAAGGGGGACATCGGTGTTGTAGTCCGTGGTGCCTTTTATATGGGGCTTTGCTATTAGTGTTTCTCAGGGAGAGTAGACAGAGCATGTTAAGGCATTGCCAGGGTTGAAGCCTGCAAACTTCAGACTTACACAGACAGACAAATTTAACCAGAGAGCTTTATTCTTTTTTTTTTTTTTTTTGTTATTTTTTATTACTTTTAGTTTCCATTTCAAAGATACTAACAGATACTCGTACTTCTATTGTTCAGCCAAAAAGAAAAAAGAAAAAAAAGATCCTCTTACTTCTAATCCAAAACGTAGTATATCTTGATACCTTTCATGTCTTTAGTTTGCAAATAAAGCCTCTCGGAGGATTATTCTTGATATACATAGGGTATATCTTCTACAATATCCTTGTAAAAATCAACTACAAGAGATTTACTCTAGAAAAACTTGAATTCTATCACCCATTGTGTCATTAAAATCTAACAGCTGCTTCCCTCCCATTTCATCAGCTGCCTCATTCAACAATTCTTTGATGTTTACACCCCTAAGAGCTGCATGTAAAATGTGTCAGACTTTCAGTTATACATCAGGGACTAGTCTGAAAAAAAAAAAAAAAAAAAAAACCCATTTTCAATAAGTTTTGGAAGTCACAAACAATACCTGGAACTATATTGGTGATTCCGTCCGAGAATCCAGCCTATAAAATGTTTACAGCCAAAATAAAAAGACAGATGTTGATAAGACACAATCTGAAATAACATAATTAGCATGTAGAGGAGTTGTATATACAATTTTTATTTCGTCCTATCCATGGACTGGGTTGGCTACATAACTATGTACTCAAACAAGTATGCGCTGAAGTAACGTACAAAATTATTGATGCAAGGTGACAAGTTATTGTCTGATCAAACAAACATGATGCATGATGCTTGCTATAGATGTAAGTGCATTTCAGAAAATTGCTATACATAGCTCGCAAATTCAGTGATATTCTGTGATGCACTTTGTTTAAACTTTTACTACAAGTATGCAATTCAGTCATCTGTTTTTCTTGTTTTACTAGAACAATTCAGTTCTAACAGCAGAAGAAATATGTGAAGAATTACTGTAAGAGATATGGCCATAAAGGTGAGATAGACTTACAGGAATTCTAACTTCAAGTTTCTCAAATCCATCTCTTCCAGTTATTTTGATTCTCAATTTCCGAGACCAGATCCCGGAAAATGAATCCTTGAAACCATCTGCACCATAGTTATTGTACACTTCAGGTGTTATAACTTCAACAATGGGATCTTGAGGACTCTGATCTTTTGGTTCTGCATTTTTAGATGTCCCTTCAAGACTGTATCCACTACTGGCCACTGGAAAATAACCATTGTGTATAAGAACCAAGAAACAGAAAATGCTTACCTCTAATTGGTACAGGAAAAATTGGCAGTATTTGTATGAACTTATAGCTAAGTATTGACCTATAGTTGTTACCAACAAAGAACTCGATGTTCAAAACTTTCAGACGCCTAGGGTAACATGGTTTAAATAAAATTTTGGCCAAGTTGTGTTAACGTAATCAACTCTAATAGTAGAAAGACATTGGATTTCCATCTAATTACAACTGTAGCTTAGATGCCTAATGAGAAACAACTATCATTATCACATCCCTGGTGGGTATAACAGTAATGATGTGAGTTATGTGACTGTAACAGTTACTCACATCTTTCAGAAGACAGCTGACTGCTGTTACTATAATACCGCTTTTCTTCTTCATAATAACTGTTGAAACCTAGGACCTCCTTAAGCTCTTCAAAAGATGGCATGCTTCCAGGTGGAGGGATACGACCTCCTCTGATAGCAGCTAGTGCGTCCTGCAATTCATTTGTATAAGTTCTCAACCGTGAAGTAATATTATCAATTAGTGGATCTAGAAAAGTAACACTTCTGAAAAGCAAACCAGAATGCAATGTTTTTCTCAATATGAGCTTGATGGCAAACTTGCTGAGTATTCTCCAGCAAAATTGGAATTTGGATCCATGCAATAGGTAAAGTTAAGTGAGAGTTTTATTTTTAGAAGTATGACATCATACATTGTCACTATTTCACATCATAGATTGTAGCACTCATAATTAATTGAAAACGCTAAGTATATATGCCACAAATTGATGCTGTGAAAGGGAACAACTTGTGTGATATAAACACACACACACACACACACACACAATTTTTTTTTCATTTAATAATTTGTAATCCTTTGCATTTCCATGGAACCCGAAGCTCAAAAAGATATGAGAGTCTACTATTCTGAAGCAATTTAAACACTTTAATAACTGTACGTATAGTCTATAAGAATATTTTATCGTTGTGAGCTTCTCTATTTTTCTGGCTTTGAAAAATCAGAGAGATCCATAATCAATATGAAGTTAAATCTCTTTATAGCAATGGAAGCACAGTTATAGGATGTCCAAGAACAGTTTACCCCTACTTTTGTTCATGAACTTTACTGAAAAGAAAAGGTGGCGGACGTTACCTGCATTGCTTGAATAGATACCCCAATCAAGGAAAGTGGATAAACCACAATTTTGTATCCAACTTCCTCAAGTTCAAGAGGATTGAGTATTGGCGTTTTTCCCCCTCCTTCAAGCATATTCGCCTGATAAAACATGAAGCTTTATCAAACACTAGAAATTATTTTCATTTCTCGCTTCTGGAGTTACAAAATTCAGGCTGATGACTCTCTGTTAGATTGTTGAATGCTGATTGAAATATCTCAATTCATGTACATGTCACCTAAGTTCACATGGTATAAAGGGTTTATTGGGTTTGGGTTTTGTGAGTGTCTGTGCATCTGTGCAATTGTGTGCGCGCGTGCGCGTGTGCAATCCCTTTTTAAGTAATAAAAGGGAATTGGGACTGCTAGTCTAAGTTTTTCAAATGTGGGCAAATGGGCATGATAAATCAAAACTAGTAGTGTCACCAATTTTTTACAATCTTGTCTAGGTTACCAAAAGCTACATGTATAGAAGCAATAAGCGTAAGGTATGCAAAAGCCCTTGGGCATGAAAATGTAGAATAGCTATGTAATAAATCCAAGTCTTCAGCAACATGGGATACTTGTTTCTTTCTACTTTTGTGGTTTGTGCTATGGAAAATGTAATGTACCATTTTTGGAACTAGGGGATATACTCCACAGAAAGCCTTCATTTCTTCTTTTGAGGCTAGTGCATCAATGAAAAGAACATCTGCTCCAGCATCAGCGAATGCCCTTGACCTCCAAAGTGCTTCTTCCAAAGACACTGCTTGACGAGCATCAGATCGTGCTACAATTACAATGTCAGAACCACTCTCTTTCCGAGCATCAACTGCTGCTTTTATCCGCATCACAGCTTCCTCCCTTGACACCACTTTCCTGCCTCGTGTATGACCGCAGGCTTTTGGAGACACCTAGATGACAGTTTTGTAAGTCTCAAACGGGCAGATGATAACGGTATTGCAAAAGGGGAAATGTTATTAGCAATCCCAGAAATTCATTCCGCAGTTCTATTCACTTATTTTGTAACTGTACGGAAATAAGGAAGTATTAACTTTGGAGTGTAGATTGACTTGTTGTAGGAAAAGGTTAAAACTAATTACATAGAGTGTAGCAAAACGATAACAATAGCCAACAGTTATAGATTTTACGTTAAGAATCATGAAATAAAAGCATTTGGAAGCATGGCTAGAATGATTTTAGAACAAAAGATAACACAGGAAGATTCAAAGATCCAAGTAAATTTCAATAATGACCTGATCTTCAAGCAGAATGCCAGCAAAGCCAGCTCTAATAAATCCCTTGGCAGTTCTCTTGACGTTCATTGCATTCCCGTAACCGTTGTCGCCATCCCCAATGACAGGAATTGACACAGCTTGGGTAATTTGTTGCCCCTGATCCACCATTTCTCCGTAGGATAGAAAACCTGTATCTGGCAGCCCTAATGTAGCAGCCGATATCGAAAATCCTAATGGAAGGATAAAATGGCATTGTTAAACACATTTCTCAGGTGTGAATGTGTAATACAGATCAAAACATGCAACACATTTCTCAGGTGTGAGTGTGATATATACCACTGGTGAAGCAATACTGGAAGCCGGCTCTTTCAATAAGCTTGGCGCTGAGACCATCAAAGCAAGCAGGGCCTTGGTGAACCCCCGGCAACTCCAGAATCCGGCGGAGCGCTTTGGCCGGAGACTCGGGCGGCGGCGGCGCTGAGTAAGCTGCGAGGATCCTGTGGAAAGAAAAGGAGACGCATTTGACTTGTTGGGGCTTCCCATTGTTGTTGGGGCTTGAACAGAAGAACAGATAAATTGAAAGCAAATTAAGAAGAAGAGGCTTTACAATATACTAAAGCTCAGTTGCACGGTTTCACTGTTCATCACTGTTCACAAAGTGGAGTGACTCTTTTGCCCTTTCCACTTTCCTCAATTACAGTTTGCCATTAACCTTCTGATCCCTAATCGCGTGTACGCATCCCTTGAGAACAGAGAGAGTGATCTGGGTAGAAGAAGAAGAAGAAGGGATTTCGAATCGCAAACAAATCCTCTCCGGAACTCCTTCCATAAATCGCTTCCGGGGTTGAAGAAGGAACAGTTCCATTGCATGATGTTGAAGTGAGTAGCGGTATAAGTTCCTTAGAAAAGCTTAAGGCAGCATATAAAATTTTTTATCATTAAAATTAAAACCAAGTGCCTGCTTGGTAACATTGGTAATCATTTCAAATTAAGGATAGAGAAGGACGATGAGAGCATGGAGACCAAAGATGTCAGTCAGAGAAGGAGAAAAAGATGTGCATAGAGTCATAGACTGATTCATAAAAATAGCAATAAATTAACCAATAACGGGTCTAATATTTTTGTCCCATCTCATCTACGTTCCCTCTGTCACATATTTCCAAGATATTATCCAACTATCTATATAGCTAAAAGAAATAATCTGAATACCAAAAACATTTTTTGTGTGTGTGAATTGTCCCCTAATGACACAACAAAGAAGCTAAAAGAATTACAACAATAGTGGTCTGAGTTTATGCAAAAGGCTTGGTGTTCAGAAGATGCTCTGTAACCACTGCAGAAAGGAAAATGTAGTTAACCCAGCCAAATACTGAGATTGATTTATTTATGTTATTAAAAGTAGTTTTTGCACTATGTCCCATGCCTTCTACATTCTATCATCTGTGTTTCCTACCCTTTCAAACATGCATGGCACACAACGGTCGGAAAAGTAAGGTTAGCATAGTGTACCTCTCATTTACGGAATACTGTATTCACTTACCGAAAGTACCAAGCATAGTGTACCTCTCATTAACGGAATACTATACACTTACCGAAAGTACCAAGTGCGTTTCTCCTATGCATTTGTATAGCATACTATACCTTATTAATCTTCCGTAAGAGTCACTTCACATTATTGTCTACGATTTGATCTGTGTAGGCTGTTAATGGGTGGCTATGGATTGTATATTGGATACCAAAAATGATATTCTGATTATGTGGTATGAAAACCGCAGCATAGAAGTAGTAACTGAAACAAGATTATGCTGTGTTCATGATATGTTGTGATGATTTCAGGAGGAGAAGGCCAAGGTCAAAGACTTGCACCTCGAGCTTCTAGCTGGGATGTACGTTCTTTTTTTTTTGCTGGAGCAACTGTTGGAGTAACAGCTCTTCTGACTTCTCACAAACCCAATCTGGGAAGCAGCTTCATGTCAATGATTTCTATCAATCTCTATTGCTCCACTGTGGTAGATGAAGTAAATACAGGTAATAATTGTTTAGTTTCTGCCATTTTTATTTTTTATTTTTTTGGTCTGGTTGCTAATTGTTGTGATTTAATCCCACTTATGAAGACAGCGGGGAGGTAACAACTTGGGAGTAGATTGATTATAGTTTTTACTACTGCAGCAGACTGATTATGCATGGTAGGATACTTCTTTTTCTGAACTGCGTTTTGTAGCCGAGACAAGGTTCATCAAATTTTTTATTATTCTATCGAGAGGTCTTTGTGGATATTGTTGTGTAATATGGAAAGTCTTTTGTAGTGATAAAAGTGGGAAAATAAAGGGCTTGGAATAAGGATCTCAGTTCGTCTCATTAATAATATAGTAGAGTTGGTGGAGTCTATAGTTATTTTTGCAAGAAGGGCTTGCTCATTTGAGCAGCACTTTTGTACAACCATTCCATTCCAGTGTTCAGTTTCTGAAATTTGAATTTTGTTTTTCATTTCCTGTTGGTATCAAGTTGTCCTGATGTGGAGATTTTTGATTTCTTGGACATGTCAATTTCCAACTGATATCTGTAATTTAACATCCAAAACAACATGCAAATTTCATTTAAATTGTACCTTTTCAAATTGTGCAGAGGCCTAGCTGCTTTAGCTTATTTGGGTGAGGCTGAATAGCTGAACCATGAATTTGTCTGTAGAACTGGTCTTCAGATGAATGAGCTGAAACAAAAGCTCAGCTTCTGTTACCCTTTTCAGGCATGGTAGCATTGGTCTTGGGCTATGCATTGTGTGTGTTAAGTATATAGATGCATTGGGAATGTCAATGCATATGATGCATAATCACATCCACGCGCACCTACAAAGATAATCCGAATTTTAACATTTGAATGATCACAATAAGCTGCATGTTTAAAAAACATGTGAAATGTTAATAACGATTAGAGACAAGCTAGTGTACTGGTGGATATGAGATACCTTTATTTACAACTATTTGAACAAAAATTTACAAGTATTTGAACCAAAATTACAACATTGAGAATAAAAGTTACCATATTCATTTACACTATTTACATATATAGTTAAACAACAATTACAACATTGACAACGAATTTGTTCAAAAGCTTGTAAAAATGTCGTGTAAGAGGTGTAATTACCATTATTAGAACTAAGATTACAACATTGACAACAAATTTGTTCAAAAACTTGTAAAATGTCGTAAGAAGTGTAATTACCATTATTAGTAGACCTGTAAATGGACCGGATTTTGATCCGGACCCGCTCCATATCCGTGACTATTGGACGGGTTTGGATCGAACATTTTGATCCGTTGATCCGTTAATGATCCGAATCCGTTAACCCGTTTAATAAACGGATCGGATATGGATTTAGGTCGATCCGATCCGTTAATGATCCGACCCGTTTTCGTAATAATAAAATATTATTTTTTATTAATATATTATTATTATTTTTTAAATATAAAATATAATATAATTTTACTTTTGGTGATACTCTTCATGTAGATCATATTATTTTAATATTTTATTAATATCTTATAATGTATCATGATATAAATTTAATATTACTATTTAAAATTTAAAAATATTTGAAATTATAAACGGATCGGATTAACGGATCGGGTATCCGTTAATCCGACGGATACGGATTTGGATCGAGCTATCAATGATCCGCCGGGTTAACGGAGCGGGTTTGGATCGATTTTTTTTTTTAGTAAACGGATTTGGATTTAGGTCGATCCGATCCAAACCCGGTCCATTTACAGGCCTAATTATTAGAACTAAGATTACATAAAGTACGACTCAAATTACAACTTTGACAACAAAATTTGTTCTCACTTTTGTAAATGTGGGTATACTGGTGATACCACCACTACACTAGAATTTCACTAACGGTTATACTGGTGATGACAGGTTATCAAGATGGGTGGAGAAATCAGGGTTGTAAAGAAGGATGGCCAGAAACTTCAATGCAATTGTACTTGGTTCTAGATACACCTGCAGATGGCACAAAACAATATTGTCAAGAAGATTTTGCAAAGCAGTGTAGTGGTAAGTAAATTTGTTTATTTCGAGTTCCAGGTATTACAAAGTAGAAACTTAATCAAATCCTGACTTGTCTGAACAGTCATGAACAGTTATATTTTAGATACTTAGATCACGTTGCTGAATATGAATGCAGGTGCTGCTTGCACTACATGGCAACATGGGCCGGTGGTTACGTAAAAATGTTCTCACTGGCAGCGTCTGAGTTGAATAAGCTGACACAAGTTCTTAGGGAACTCTTTAAAGGCAGAAATTCAGCTCGAACTGCGCAAAAGTTCAGCTAATGGACGAAGTTTTTTGGAGTCATCTAAAATTGCTCTTGATGGTGGAGGCAAAAATGGAGAGCCCAAACAGGTAACCATTCTGGAAATTTTTGTTTTGAATTTATCTCTCACTTCAAAGTTGACTTCTTTAATGATTTGAAAGATTAAAATATATGATTGCTAATTCTATTTTTGAGATCTTGATGTTTCTATCTGATTAAGGTTCATTTTTCTCTGCTAAGAAGCTGATTTTTTTCGGGTCTTTTGCCTTGCAGACCATTGGTTGTATGACAGAGCGTGTTGTGGAAACTCGATCATTTGGAATTGTTTTTCAGGTTCGTCGAGTGATTGTCTTTCCAACTATTATGCTGGTACGAGTTAGTTTTTGATACAGTGGTGACTGATGATCCTTTTGTCTTAGGCAAAATGCTTGGAAACTGGTGAGACTATGGCTATAAAGAAGGTTTTGAAAGACAGAAGAGATAAGAACAAGGAACGTCAATTGATGCGTGTGATTGATATGTTAACACACCCACTTCAGAACTCTAATGCTATGAATAATCGAACATGAAAGATTAACATGCTCCTAGATTTTACTAAGATGTATCATATGCTTACAAAGCTGGAAGTCTCATAATAAGTTGATGATGATTGTGACTTCCTTTTGTAAACCTAAAATGTTCCTAAACCAGAAAATCCTTTGCAACATTTGAACGCTTTATAATAGATTGGAAATTGTTTTTTCCCTGTGCACAAATCAATCGTAGTCTTACTTAAGTAGGAGTCTATAATTTTATCAAATTTATATATTTTGTCAGTAAACCTTGCATGCAAAATGGTTAACAATAATGAATTCCCGCGGCATAGCGCGAGTAATATTTCTAGTAAAGTTGAAGACTTGTCCTTGACATTACAGATGGTGAGCATGTGTCATAGGACCACAAATATAGCTGGACAATCAAAAGAGATATAATTAAGTGGGCTGCATACTAATATAGTTGGGCATAACTAGAAAGAGAAGAAGGGTTGATATGGGGTGTCCTCAACATTGCCACTCCCTTAAAAAAGAGCCTGACCTCTCAGAAACTCTGGAAACTTTGAGGCGATCGTGTCGGCGTCCACCCCACGATGTGGCATCAGATTCTGGCATGCCTTCCCATTGAACTAACCAAGTTGTAATCTTGCGCTTCTTTCTGGTGCGAAACCCCATATCCAGTATCTTTGAAGGTTTCCACAAGATTTCCCCCTTGTCATCAAGTGGAGCTAAGGTTGTTGAAATTGGAAGACCATCACCAATTCTTCGTTTCAGAAGGGAAACATGGAAGATTGGGTGCAGCTTGGAGTGTGATGGCAATTTCAGACTAATTACGTTCTAAACACTATAATTAAGCTAATCTTTAAAGTAATTATTATGTAATTAATATATTTTTATTTATATTGTAGTCATAAGCGAAGTTGTGCGAAATTGGAGCAAAATGAGGTTTCCGACAAAATGACGAAAGTTCAACTGATTGACCATCGGGTCAACTAAGTCAACTTGGCCCAATAGCAAGAAGTCCTAGACCCAAGACTAAAGAAGCACACAAGTGAAGACCTAAGCCAATTTGTATTGCATCTTTATATTTAAATTTCAAATTCAAAATTGATGAATGACTATAATAATTAGTGGACCACACATCTGACACACATCACAAATGTGGATGGAGAAATTTATTTGTGTTCACATTAGACATACACTCAATTACACTTTTGCCCTCCTATTTTCTTTATATTTTCCAAAATATTTTCTACACTTCTGATTCTCTACATTTGTATTAGGTTGTTTTAGTCTTTTCATTTTACCAATTTTCTAATTATTTTTGAGCCATTGGATCTAGGGTACAAGTCCAATCTTGACCTTAGAACCCAAGGGGGTATTTAAACACCTTTGCACACACATTGCACAAACTTAAGACACATTTTTCTACACCTTAGGCCTTTTGGCCGAATTTAGAGACCTCTCCTCCATTTTCCATCTTCTCTCTCATTCTTTCTCTTCCCAATTTATCATTCTCTACCATTTTTTCAAAGAAAAATCAAGGGGCTTTTACTACCCACACCATCAATTGATCATCAACACAAAGAGATTTTACTTTTGGTAAAGAGTGGAGGCTTAATATCAAGTTGGGTTCATGTTTGCCTATAGCAAATTGTGAGCTTAACTTGTGTTCCCTCTCTCCCCTATCATTTCTCTTAATTTCTTATGTAAGGCCCCGTACCTTAACATCTTTATGAAGTACGTTTTTATCGGTTTTGACCGAGGAGTTGACTTTCTATTTTGTCTGTTACGTCGGAATATTCCTTGAGTACGTCGTACGTTACGAAAAATTGAGTTCGTGGACACGTAGTTTGTTTAAATCGGTGTTATATCAGGAAAGTTGTGACTAAAATGGAAATTACTATTTTTCTTTTGGTGGAGTTTTTTTAAAAATGAGTTTCTTTTGTTGGGAAGAGAGAGAAAGTGACAGATTGAGGAAAAAAAATCGGGACAAGCCCGAGCTCTCCCTTCCCCTTTCTTTTTCTTTCGCCGCCGGCCTTTCTCCACCAAAATTGACGTCGTCTAGCCACCCCAGTGCGCACCGCTCACCATGGCATGATCCTTCCTCCCTCCTTTTCCTAGAATGTAAGTTTTTCACCTTGGGTATCATTGATTTTTGAGTTTCGAAGAGAATTGCAGAAATGGGAAAAAATTGGTTTTTGCTTTGATCTTCGGTTTCCGGAGATTTCCGGCCGGATTCTTTGGGGGTTTTGGTTGTTGGGGAAGTGATGAGCGTGTTCCTAACCTTGTTGTAGCTCGTTTTGATCGGTGGAGGAAGATTTGAAGGTGTTTGAGACTGTGAACAGTACCTTCCCAATTCTTGGGTTCTTGTTTGATTTTTCTAGATATTTCTACTTGAATTTGGTTGTTGTTGCAGGTATAGGAACTGTTAGTTGTAATCTATGAATTTTGTGTTAGATTTAAGGCTGTTAGATAATGAGTTTCCTTGGAGTTTTGATGTTGGTTGTGGTTCTAAGGAGGTTAAGATTATAATCTTGGGTTGAGAACTTGTTGTCATGTTTTTAGTGTTGAGTTGAGATTGTTGAGAGGTTGGAGAAGTAAATTGGGTTTCGAATGTCAAAAGAGAAATTGGAATTTTGGAAGAAAATGTTTTGTTGTAACCTTGTTGGCTATTTGTTGGTGGAAAAATTGGAGAATGAATTTGGAAATTTTGAAAAGGGATAATTTTATAATATGGTGGTTAAGTATGGTTAAGGAGTTGGAATTAGATTGGCCAAGTTGTTGAGCGATCCTTGTGAAGGTTAAAGGAAATTCTAAAATTGGAGAATTTGATTGTTAGAGGAATTTTGGGTAGTGAGTATTATTTGTCCAAAGGATTAAGCTTTGTTTATTAGATTACTTCCTTATTGAGGTTAACTTTATCCTGTCAATTTCTACAGGACGTGCTGAGCCCTCGAGTGAGGAGGATACAGGCAGACAACAGGGTTAGCTGCGAGACTCATCAGTGAGTGGACTTTTATTTGTTAAAATAATGCATGCAGCATGGTATTAAGTTTTCAGTTGGATTACTTTTTCAGTAATTGTGATTTTGTGGAAAGTAAAGGATTAAAAAGAAAGCAGTTAACAAGGAGGCCAGTTTTGGCGCATGCGTATCTTACCTAGTTGGCAGTCCCTTCTAGGTAATAGTCTGGTTGGCAGTCCCTTCTAGACTACAGCCGGTTGGCAGTCCCATCCGATGCGTCATCTGGTTGGCAGTCCCTTCCAGATGACATGAGGTAGTTAGTCGGCAGTCCCGTCTACTACCTGTGGCTAGTTGGCAGTCCCAACTAACCACCGCCTCCTATTCAGGTTGGCAGTCCCTTCCGATGCGTCATCTGGGTGGCAGTCCCTCCTAGATGGCATGAGATGCCTAGGAAGCAGTCCTTCTTAGTCATCAAATGAGTTTTCTTGGAAAAAGGATTGAGTTGGAATTTTTATGGAGTCTCGCTGCATGTTGGTTTTGTTAAAAAGAGAAATGGGGAAGCATTCCATTAATTGTTTCAGATTTTGTTTCGGTTTTGTCCATTCACTCTAATGGATTTTATATGTTTTCCCCTGGGCCCTTCGTTTTCAAATGCCCAGATTTCAGATTTGCCGAGATCGCGTCCAGGCTCTAGAGACTTTGGAATCAGCGCTTCAGTTTTTTGTCCGTAGGTTATTACTTAACCTACCTTGTATGATATCGGCTTAGCTATTAGTGTTGGTCTGATAACCCTTTTTAATAGGGATGGATGTTTTTGTTCGGATTGATGTTATTTATGGAGTTGTGTTGGAATTTGAACTTTCCGAATGTATATATATATGCTTGGAATCTAAATATGGTATTGTGGGTTGAGTAGAAGTTAAAGTTTTAATCATGTCCAGGTTTGTGAACTAGTTGGGTAGCCCATATTTAGGGGAGGTTCTGCCGATTTTTGGGTAGGATTTCACTTAACGTGGGCACCGCAGGCTCGTATCCAGGTTTTGGGGTGATTCTTGGGTCGGGTCCTGTCATCTTATGTATTTGATGATGTATTTGATAATGTGTTGGAGTAGTTCAATTTTGGGAGTTAGGGTTGTGAAGCCCTAACTCATCTTGTATAAATATTGATGATTTACTTTTAATAAATGCAATTTCCATTGTATATGCTTTAAATAAGAATTTATTGGTCCTTAGAAGTATGTTTATAGGCTTTGTCATCCTTTGAAATTATGTTGTGGGCAATTGTGATGAATAGATTGATAAATTGACAACTTATTAGTCTTGTAGCATCTAGGATTTAAGTGTGGTGACCATTATCTAGCTTAATTGTAGCTAAGCTTGCTTGAGTATCTATTATCTTGCTCTCTAGGCCTCTAATTTTGGATATTGCGGCCTTAACCAGAATAATGCCTAAATTAGAGAGTTGATTGTGGCCTTAACCGACATAGTCAATACATCGAAAGGATAATTGGTTTAGTAGCCTTGACCGGTACTAGATACGGGACTCGACACATATAGGAAATGCATGCATTTATGAAATTGACATCGATGTTTACAAGCTGGTTAGTGTGAATCACCCGACACTCCCATGTTTCCATTAGTTTGAAATCCGAATTTAATTTCTTGCTCGATAATTAGTTGTTTGCTTTTATTTTAGTTTGCATTGAAGTTAGTTAATTGTCAGTTCAAAACTCCTGAACAAAATTCTACCTTCTATTGTGCATAACTCATTTCGGCAAGTTAGTGACTTTGATTAGGCTTGGTGTGAGCTAAGCCGAGCATTACCGAGGCTTGGTGCCCTCTGAATATTATTTTACTTTATTTTATTTTTATTTTTCATTATATGCTTTTGAGTTATTCTAGCGCCAATTACCTCGATTAGGTCCAACACCTAATCCCCGAGGTATGATAATCAATGTTCAAATACTTTCCTTACTTGACAACGATTCATCCGCTTGCGAGAGTATATGCATGAAGTCATAGACGGTATGCAATTGTGCCAATCTTTGCTGCAATTTGGAAAGGCCCATAGTATCTTAGGGACAACTTGTGGGCAGGGCGATGCACAAGGGACTTTTGCATGTATGGCTGCAGCTTGAGAAAGACCCAGTCGCCTTCTTTGAATTCATGTTCTATTCTCCCCTTGTCAGTATATTGCTTCTTTCTGTTTTGTGCTTGAGCCATGTGTGATTTCAGATTGAGAAGCAGTTGGTCTCGAGTTTGGAGTGTCTTGTCCACAGCAGTAACATTGGTGGTTCCAAGGATATACATTGAGATAGTGGGAGGAGGGTGGCCATAGACTGCCTGAAAGGGCGTCATCTTGATGGTGGAGTGGTAAGTGGTGTTGTGCCACCACTCCGCCCAGTGGAGGAGATCCTTCTAAGAAGATGGCTTGTCGAAGATGAAGCAGCGAAGGTAATGCTCCAAGGAGCGGTTTACAATCTCAGATTGACCATCTGATTCAGGGTGATAAGCGGAACTATGGCAAAGATTGGTGCCCTGTAGCTTGAAGAAGGATGTCTAGAATTGGCTCAGAAAGATTGGGTCTCTGTCACTGACAATCGATAAGGGCATCCTATGAAGTTTAAAGATTTCCTTCATGAAGGTGTCAGCAATCTGCGATGCAGTGAATGGATGGGAGACAGGAATGAAATGGGCAAACTTTGATAGACGATCTACAACCACCATTATGCAGTTGGACCCGTGAGAATGGGGGAGACCTTCCACAAAGTCCATTGAAATGTCTTCCCAAGTGTTCTCTAGAATTGGTAGAGGTTGAAGCAACCCAGGAGGATGAATTGCTTCATAGTTTTGCCGTTGACACTGGTCACAAGATGCCACAAACAGTTTTA
Source organism: Rosa lucieae (assembly GCA_024704745.1). Classification (NCBI taxonomy): domain Eukaryota; kingdom Viridiplantae; phylum Streptophyta; class Magnoliopsida; order Rosales; family Rosaceae; genus Rosa; species Rosa lucieae. Next base: position 29,189,851 of record CM045495.1, on the reverse strand, counting down.
CGTCTTTTCTCAATCCAGGCCAAGCCAAATTTTGAGCCAATCATACCAGTGTTCGTAGATATCCAGAAGGACCTGCTTGGAGGGATGAATGGTACTCATGTAGGATTTTTGTGCGCCATTCAGAGGTAGCAGGAACATAAATTCTATTCTGGTACATTAGTCTCCCATTTTGCAATGAATTTTTTTTTCTTGTTGGCTGGCCTTGTGATAAAGCTGTAATGATAGACTTGGCCTCTGGATAGGATAGGCATGCTCGATCAATTAATTGCACACTATCAAAGATAGGGGCTAAAACAGTTTGAATGGCCATAAGCTCATGCTTTCTGGAGAGCAAATCTGGTCCTGTGTTCAACTTCCTTGGCTTGTACTCAATTGTGTAGTTGTAACCAGCTAACCACTTGTGTTGTGCCGGTGTAGAAATCCTTTGGTCCAGAAGGTGTTTCAATGTTTGATGATGAGTGAGGACTTTGAATGAATGGCCCAATAAATATGGTCTCTATTTGTTAATCGCAAACATGATAGCCAACATTTTTCGATCATAGGTTGACATGGCTTGATGCTTGGGAGAGAATGACTTACTGAGGAATGCCACCAAATGTTTTTCTTGTGAGAGGACTGCACCCATTCCGAGGTCACTTGCATTTGCCTCTATTGTGAATGGCTTGCTGAAATCTAGTAAAGCCAACACTGGGGTCGAAGTTACGGCGGCTTTGAGGAGATCAAATGCTTGCTGAGCTTGTGGTGACCAGTGGAACTTATCTTTCTTTAGTAGGTCATTAAGTGGCTGTGCAATTACACCAAAGTAAGGCACAAATCTCCTATAGTATCCTGCAAGTCCCAAGAAGCCCCGTAACCCTTTAATTGTTTTGGGCCTAGGCCAATCCATGATGCATTGTATTTTACTGGGGTCAACAGCCACACCCTGTTCAGATATCACATGGCCCAAATATTGTACTTGAATTTGAGCAAATGAACACTTTGAAAATTTCACCTTGAGATTGTTAGTCCGTAACAAATTAAAAACAGCTTGTAGATGTGAAACATGTGAATTTAAATCCGGGCTGTAAATCAAAATGTCATAGAAGAAAACGAGGACAAACTTATGGAGAAAAGGCTTGAAAATGGTGTTCATTAATGCTTGAAATGTCGACGGTGCATTTGTTAGGCCAAATGGCATCACAATGAACTCGAAATGCCCCTCATGTGTTCAGAAGACAGTTTTTGGAATGTCATCTTGGTGCATACGTATTTGGTGATAGCCTGATCGGAGGTCCAACTTGGAAAAGTAATGAGCCCCATGTAATTCGTCGAGCAACTCATCGACAACCGGTATTGGAAATCTATCCTTAACCGTGATAGCATTGAGGTCCCTATATTCAACACAAAACCTCCATGAACCTTCCTTTTTCTTGACAAGAATAACTGGTGATGAATATGGGCTCGAACTGGGCCTGATTATACTAGCTGAAAGCATCTCTCTTACTTGGGCCTCTAGCTCTGTTTTCTGTGAATGAGGGTAGCGATAGGGCCGTACATTCACTGGCCCAGAGTTGGGAAGTAGGCAGATCCTGTGATCAGTGGGTCTAGAAGGGGGAAGCCCAATAGGAGGTTCAAACAAATCACTGAACACACTTAACAGGTTGGTGATGCATTGTGGATGAGCATCAAATTGGGCCACAATGGACTCAATGTTGGTGAATGGGTCAAGCTGGGGTGGGTTGATTGTAGCCATGAGATCAGTTCTGTCAATGTCATTACGCCGAGAAGTGATACCTTAGAGAGAATAGAATTGACCGTCGACGAAGAACATAACCTTCTTGGCAAAGTGCCACCCAATAAATCCAAGTTTGTCAAGCCATTGTGCCCCCAATATGAGATCGTAACCCGCAACAGGTAATAATAAGAAGTCATCTATAAAGGAGTAGCTCTGAATTTGTACCTTCACACCCTTTGCAGTCCCTGCCGGAATCAGAGTTTGACTTGAGGCTGATGTAAACTAGAGTTTCGCAGGTGGTGCTATAGGTAACCCCAATTTTTTGAACCACTGTCGAATTCAAAAAGTTCATGGCCGATCCGCAGTCGATGAAGAGTATAATTAGGTGCCCATCTATAGATCCCTTCATTCTCATCATCTCACTTAGGGTGGACTTAGTGATGGCATGTAGGGGTAGGAGAGTCTCAGCCTCAGGTGGTGGTTTGATCATGTAAGAGGGTCAATCATGGAATTCTTGCGCCTCCTCATTGTGATTCTGGTCAGATGCTTCAAGGATGGCCAAAAAAGGTTTTTTACAGACATGATTTGCAAAGTAATGTTCATTGCAATTAAAGCAAAGATTCTTTGAGCATCGCTCACGCTGCTCTACCGGTGTCCATTTTTGAAATGGTCTTTGGGCATTGAATGAAAGAGGCGGGGTGGGGCTGGTTTGATGTGAGGCAGAGTGTGTGTTTTGGCTTGTAGTATGGTTTGCGTAGGTGGGGTGAGCTGGAGAAGAGTTGACCTTTGTCGTCATGGACCATTGGTGGGACCTGAATTTTGAAGCAGCACGAATATCGCTGATTTTGGCATCGTAGCGGTGAGCTAGCCGTTAAGCCTGAGACAGTGACCGAGGCTCGAGGACCATGACATCGTGGCGGATTTCCTGCTTCAACCCACCGTAAAACACATGAAGTAGCTGTTCATCGGACCATTCCGGGGCCCGACACCTAAGTTTGGTAAACTCCATGATGAACTCATCTACTGTGCCTCGCTGCTGTAAGTGGGTGAGTTGAGCTTTGTAATCGGCGTTGCTGTAGGAACCAAAGTGCTCTAAGAATTCTAGGACAAACCTCTCCCAAGAGCAGGCTGGATTCCGTTGCTCAAAAGCCGTCATCCAAATAGATGCATCCGGTCCAAAGTGAGAGGCTATGGTGGCAACGCGGTCATGCAGAGGGATACGTTGCACTCGGAGGTACCTCTCTGCCATCGCAAGCCATCCCACCACTTCCTCCCCCTTGAAGTGAGGTAGGTCTATCTTTGGGGTCTTGTGGGCTGAAAAATCCGGGTAGAATTGATTTGGGTTTGGGAATCTATGGGTAGACATGAGGTTTTGTGGTGGAAAACTGGAATTGACCATTGTGCCAAGTACATCTACTACTACTACTACATCTGAAGTTAATGGCCTTGTAAATTCTGCTCCAGTAACCACATTTATGGCAACTCTCTAGTCTCTAATATCATGAATCAGGTAGGCATTTTCTTTTGTATTAAAAGAAACTTTTCCTGCACTGTAATTGAATTATGGAGTATCCCATTTATGATTCCAGTTTTGAAGGTATTAGGCATATATTACCAACAGGTATTGGCGTCATATATCACCAACAGGTATTGGCGTCATTTATTTATAAATTTCCCACCAGTTTTATAAATGTTTCTTGAAAACGAATATGCCTTTCGTAGAAATCAATTCTTGGAGCAATTAGTAAATTTGATAGAAGTGGTCAAACATAATATTATTGTAAGCAAAATTTGTTTGCCTCTAAATTTGACGAACGAGATTTATGAAATAAAAAAAAGTGTGAAATTTCAGAAGTCTTTTCATATATCAACAATTTTTAAAAAAGCCAACTTTCTTAGGGTAGTTTGTTGTTGACATAAGAGAATTTGTGACTCCCTTTCCTTTTTGTGTTTGTTCACTTAGTCGGAATTAAAGTTGATAGTCAAAAGTATTTTGTTCCAATGCAGTCTTTTGAAGATCCATTTGGTGAAACCCCCTTTAAAGCTCTCCCTTCCAGTGAAACTGTGCAGTCTGAACCACAAACATCCACTTTTGCAGACGTTTTCCCACAAACCACAAGCCGGAGTGCAGATACAGTCTCCAACTTTCCTTTTGGGGACTAATTTTCCGCTGTAACTTATTCTGCCTCTAGTGTTTCCAGTGTTCAAACTCTAGCCGATTCCCAGTTTTTACCTCAAGATTCATCCACTGGAGACCAGAACACTGATATTTTAGCTGATATTCTCCCACCTTCTGGAGCTTCACAGCCATCATTTCTAGGTTCCACAGGTCAACCTTCACAGCCAACTGCAAATATATATGGGAACTTTCAATCGCAGCCAGGACCTATGGTTCCTCAGACTCAAACTGGATTTTCTGGACAACATAGTGGTAAGGCTTGAGATTTTCTCGAGATGAAGATCATGAAGAGATGTGTAGGATGCTCTTGTGGTAGCAGCATTCGCTAAAGCTGAAGCTTCCTCTCAAACACGACGAGGGGGTTCTCGACCGGGGCGTGCACTGAATGAGGAGGGATTTAGGGAATCAAGAGGGAAAAACACGATGGAAGATTACTTTATGGAGCGTCTAGTTTTCAGTGAAGAGGAGTTTCGGACACGGTACAGGATGGGTCACAATGTTTTCAACTGCATCTCCAATGACCTTTGTCGCTATGAATTGTACTTTGTCCAGAAATCAGATGCTGCTAAGAAAGTCGGACTACTTCCCTAGCAGAAGCTGACAGGTTCCTTAAGAATGTTTGCTTACGGTGCTGGGGCAGATCAATGGGCTGAGTATTGTTGGATGGCGAAATCTATCGCCATCGAGACTCTGAAACGATTTACAAGAGGAATCATTAATATGTACTCTACAGAATACCTCCGGGCTCCTACTACGGCCAACGTCAGAAGACTTCTCTCCAAAGCTGAGAGAAGAGGTTTTCCTGAGATGATTGGAAGCATCGATTGTATGCACTGGCAATGGAAGAATTGCCCAACAAGTTGGGCTCAAGAATACAACGCTTTAAAATGTGTGCCCACTATCCATCCTCGAAGCAGTCGCTTCTTATCACATATGGATATGGCATGCCTTCTTTGGAATGCTTGGATCATGCAACGACCTCAATGTGCTTGCTAAGTCGCCGTTGTTTGACGAGCTCACTGCTGATGGAGCCCCTCAGATCCAATTTCAAGTGAATAACAGAATTCACAATTTAGGCTACTATCTCGCTGATGGTATCTATCCGCAATGGGTGACTTTCGTGAAATCAATTCCAAGGCCTACACGACCCAAGGATCTAAAGTTTTCCCAGGCTCAAGAAAGGTACATGAAGGATGTGGAAAGATGTTTCGGCATTTTACAGTCGCCCTTTAGTATTGTTCAAGGAGCAGCTCGTGGCTGGGATAGAGAAGACCTTCGATACATCATGCTGACTTGCATTATATTACACAACATGATAATCGAGGATGAAAGGCCAGATGACAACAGTTAGGATTTGGAGTCCGATGAAGAAGAGGATAACAATATGAGGCCTAGGTTGACCCTGGTTTGGGAAGGACTGACTGTGGTGGTGACTTTGATCCTGTTGGTAGAGATGGTTATTATATCAACGGATTTATAGATCGATACGATGCCATTAGAAGTGCAAACAGTCACTCAAACCTTCAAGAAGATCTGATAGAGCATTTCTGGAACATTCAAGGTACAAATATAAATCAATAAATACAAATATGAACATCATTGTAATGACATCATTATTTATCAACTAATTATTTTAATTATAACGAAAAGCAATTACTACAATTAAAACGATATTATAATTACTACATTATTTATCAAGTAATATTTTACTATAATGTATCAACAAATTAAATGATTTATCAACAAATACATACCTCATCAATCACATTCGAATCACTCTTGTACCAATTTTTCGCTTGCCTTAATGCACAATGCCACTCAAAGAGTTCAACATTCAAAATTTTCCACCTTCCCTGCAAAGAGGAAGATGATCGGCTCTTAGGCCAATTTGCGGCAAGTGTCACTTCACGCGCCTCCATAGGTCGTTTTTTTTTTTGTGCCCACGACCTGATTTTGGCTTACAGCTTTCCAAGACTTGCACAATTGAACATCTTCCTCATCCGTCCATCTCCTTTGCTCTTCGGTATTATCATCTTCACTTTGATCTCCCTCTTGTCTGGCCACTGGACGTGTGTTTCCCCTTTGTTTGGCCATATTGGATATAAACAAATTTGGATGATGAGAGCTATATGAAGAGGAGGAAGGTGTAACTATGAAATATAATTTTTTGGGTGTGAGATGTAAAATAAATGGTAGGTATTTATATAGAAATGTTTAGATTTTTTTATAATTTATTTTTGTTACCGTTTATTAACGTTACGTATATATATAGTACAAATATAATTGTTTGCCGTTGGATCCAGAAATTAATTGAAACCAAGGGCTGGGTTTCATGACCGTTGGGATCAGATTTCAAAGCCCTCCAACGGCTCTCTTCCACGTGCTCCTACTCCGGCCCGTTCCATGTCACTACGCGACAAGCGACTGAAGCAACGCATTGGAGAGTTGCGGCGCCACGCATCAATCATTTGTCTTTTACTTCCGTTGCTGGCGTGTCTCCTTCTCCCCTCATCTGCTGACGTTGCCCATGTTTCCGGGCTGGGCTGAGGTGGCTGATTTCTTAGCTGGGTCATGGATTTAGTCAGGGCCTTGACTAAATTCTTGGCTTCGGTCAAGAAAGCCTGACTTTTGGTTGGTCACTCTCCCTCCGTTGGAAACCAGATTTTCCCGTCCATGGTCACCACCTCAGCAAGATCTAGCTGGTGACCGGTCAAAAACAAACCGGTGGAGTTGCTCTTAGAGGAGATAACCATTCTCGGGTTATTATGTCTATTTCTGTTATGAGATTCTTTTTGTCACCTTTCTCCCCAGATATATAGCAGTAGGTAAATAACATGATCACTGATTCTTTCTTTCCTTTTACTTCTTATTGAATCCGATCTGTGTGACTGTGTCCGTCAAACTTTCTCAGCTTGTTTCTTGATGAGGAAGAGTAGTGCACCATCCATAAAGATGAGGTTCTAATGAAGACAAGCGTTGCGTTAAGGGGGGCATTAGTGTTGTAGTCCATGATGCCTTTTATATGGGGCTTAGCTATTAGTGTTTCTCAGGTCTACTCTCTAACGCATGTTGAGGCATTGCCCGGGGTTGAAGCCTGCAAACTTCAAACTTGTACACAGACAGACAAATTTAAAAAGAAGTTTTTTTATTACTTTTAGTTTCCATTTCAAAGATACTAACAGATACTCGTACTTCTATTGTACGTTCAGCCAACAATAAAAAGAAAAAAAAGATCCTCTTACTTCTGAACCAAAACGTAATATATCTTGATACCTTTTAGTCTCTACGTACACTTTTTCATGTCTTTAGTTTGCAAACAAAGCCTCTCGGACGACTATTCTTGATATACATAGGGTATATCTTTTACCGACCCGGTTCCTCTCCTAACCTAACAATCTACCTAAGCTACCTCAGCTTTTAAAGAGGTAAAGTCACATGGCTAATATGAGATCCAATGGTCCACAACTAACCCATATAATTTTTCTCTCATTATTTTTAAATTCTATTTTGTCTTTTGCCAATCTTTCTCTTTTCTCTGTACTTCATTCTGACTTTCGTTCCTTCTCTTCTTCTTTTCTTAATTACCAGACCTAGAATTGAAAGCTTTTCTTTTAATCGGCAAGCAATTTCGACACAAACCTGAGCCTTTTCTTCTTCTTCTTCATTCTTCTTTTCTTAATTACCACTGCAAGACCCACAATCACCACTAATTCTTCTCTAAAACTCTATCAAAATTTCAGAAAAATCAAGAGCTTCCGTCAAATCCATGGATATTGTTAAGGGTGCTGAGTGAATTTTATTTTTTCTGGGTTTGATTGAATGTTATCAGAGTCTCCACGGCTCACGCTGATGAATGATCATCTAAGCACCGGCACTTCTTCAATTGATTTTGGTCGAGTGCCGGTCCAAGATTCGAGCTTCTTCAATTTGTTTGATTAATTTTGGTTGATTATATCCTCTTCATCTGGGCTTGTTCTTCATCCCTTGAATTTTGGGATCTGTATTTTGGATTGATCTTGCTTTTCTGGGTCAATCACTGATAGTTTCAGTGAAAAGGAATTGGAATGGTGATCAGGAAAGAATGAAGGATGTACAGTGAAAGGAAAAAACAAATCACGAGTTAGTTGTCAGCCATTGAATTCGATATCGACATGTGTCTTAATCTCCTTTAAAGCTTAGGTAGGTTAAGGTACAACAGAAGATCAGGAGAGGATCCTCTCCCTTCTTTTACAATTATCCTTGTAAAAATCAACTACAAGAGATTTACTCTAGAAAAACTTGAATTCTATCACCCATTGCGTCATTAAAATCTAATAGCTGCTTCCCTCCCATTCCATCAGCTGCCTCATTCAACAATTCTTTGATGTTTACACCCCCAAGAGCTGCATGGAAAATGTGTCAGACTTTCAGTTATACATCAGGGACTAGTCTTAAAATTAAAAAAAATTACCCATTTTCAATAAGTTTTGGAAGTCACAAACAATACCTGGAACTATATTGGTGATTCCGTCCAAGAATCCAGCCTATAAAATGTATACAGCCAATATAAAAAGACAGAACAACATAAGCCACAATCTGAAATAACATAATTAGCATGTAGAGGAGTTGTATATACAATTTTTATTTCTTCCTATCCATGGACTGGGTTGGCTACGTAACTGTACTCAAACAAGTATGCGCTGAAGCAACGTACAAAATTATTGATGCAAGGTGACATGTTATTGTCCGATCAAACAAACATGATGCATGATGCTTGCTATAGATGTAAGTGCAATTCAGAAAATTGCTATACATAGCTAGCAAATTCAGTGATATTTGATCTTCTGTGATGCACTTTGTTTAAACTTTTACTACAAGTATGCAATTCAGTCATCTGTTTTTCTTCTAACAGCAGAAGAAATATGTTAAGAATTACCGTAAGAGATATGGCCATAAAGGAGAGATGACTTACAGGAATACTAACATCAAGTTTCTCAAATCCATCTCTTCCGGTTATTTTGATTCTCAACTTCCGAGACCAGATCCCGGAAAATGAATCCTTGGAACCATCTGCACCATAGTTATTGTACACTTCAGGTGTTATAACTTCAACAATGGGATCTTGAGGACTCTGATCTTTTGGTTCTGCATTTTTAGATGTCCCTTCAAGACTGTATACACTACTGGCCACTGGAAAATAACCATTGTGTATAAGAACCAAGAAACAGAAAATGCTTACCTCTAATTGGTACAGGAAAAATTCGCAGTATTTGTATGAACTTGTAGCAAAGTATTGACCTATACTTGTTACCAACAAAGAACTCAATGTTCAAAAGTTTCAGACGCCTAGGGTAACATGGTTTAAATAAAATTTGGCCAAGTTGTGTTAACGTAATCAACTCTAATAGTAGAAAGACATTGGATTTCCATCTAATTACAACTGTAGCTTAGATGCCTAATGAGAAACAACTATCATTATCACATCCCTGGTGGGTATAACAGTAATGATGTGAGTTATGTGACTGTAAAAGTTACTCACATCTTTCAGAAGACAGCTGACTGCTGTTACTATAATACCGCTTTTCTTCTTCATAATAACTGTTGAAACCTAGGACCTCCTTAACCTCTTCAAAAGATGGCATGCTTCCAGGTGGAGGGATACGACCTCCTCTGATAGCAGCTAGTGCGTCCTGCAATTCATTTGTATAAGTTCTCAACCGTGAAGTAATATTATCAATTAGTGGATCTAGAAAAGTAACAATTCTGAAAAGCAAACCAGAATGCAATGTTTTTCTCAATATGAGCTTGAGAAAAACGCTAAAGTATGACATCATACATTGTCACTATTTCACATCATAGATTGTAGCACTCATAATTAATTGAAAACGCTAAAGTATGTATACCACAAATTGATGCTCTGAAAGGGAACAACTTGTCTGATATAATATATACATATATACAGGCCCGTTCCAAAGAGGACGTCCGCACTTTGCTAAAGTGCGGACGACGACGCAGCGGCTGCGTTCCAGGCGGCGACGGCGGCTCGGGGCTTGGCGGACGGAGGCCGGAGGCTTGGCGGACGGTTCTGGGCAGCATTCGAGGTCGGAGGAGGTCGGAGTTGCAGGTTTCTGGACAGCGACCTCACCTGCAACTGCAGGTTTCTGGGCAAGGCTGCAAGCACGTCGCAGGCGACTACACCGACTGCAGACCCGTCCGTCCGACCCGTGGCGTCCGTCCGGCAAGCTCCGCCGCTCCGTCGCGCCCCGAGCCGAGCTGCAGCAGCGCCGTCCGCACTTTAACGAAAGTGCGGACGTCCTCTTTGGAACCGCTCCGTACATATATATATATATATATATATATATAAAAAATTTTTTGTTCATTTAATAATTCATTTCCATGGAACCCGAAGCTCAAAAAGATGAGAGTCTACTATTCTGAAGCAATTTAAACACTTCAAAAACTGTACGTTTAGTCTATAAGAATATTTTATCGTTGTGAGCTTCTCTATTTTTCTGGCTTTGAAAATCAGAGAGATCCATAATCAATATGAAGTTAACTCTCTTTATAGCAATGGAAGCACAGTTATAGGATGTCCATGAACAGTTTACCCCTACTTTTGTTCATGAACTTTACTGAAAAGAAAAGGTGGCAGACGTTACCTGCATTGCTTGAATAGATACCCCAATCAAGGAAAGTGGATAAGCCACAAGTTTGTATCCAACTTCCTCAAGTTCAAGAGGATTGAGTATTGGTGTTTTCCCCCCTCCTTCAAGCATATTCGCCTGATAAAACATGAAGCTTTATCAAACACTAGAAATTATTTTCATTTCTCGCTTCTGGAGTTACAAAATTCAGGCTGATGACTCTCTGTTAGATTGTTGAATGCTGATTGACATATCTCAATTTATGTACATGTCACCTAAGTTCACATGGTATAAAGGGTTTATTGGGTTTGGGTTTTGTGAGTGTCTGTGCATCTGTGCGATTGTGTGTGTGTGTGTGTGCGCAATCCCTTTTTAAGTAATAAAAGGGAATAGGGACTGCTAATCTAAGTTTTCAAATGTGGGCAAATGGGCATGATAAATCAAAACTAGTAGTGTCACCAATTTTTTACAATCCTGTCTAGGTTAACAAAAGCTACATGTATAGAAGCAATAAGCGAAAGGTATGCAAAAGCCCTTGGGCATGAAAATGTAGAATAGCTATGTAATAAATCCAAGTCTTCAGCAACATGGGATACTTGTTGCTTTCTACTTTTGTGGTTTGTGCTATGGAAAATGTAATGTACCATTTTTGGAACTAGGGGATATACTCCACAGAAAGCCTTCATTTCTTCTTTTGAGGCTAGTGCATCAATGAAAAGAACATCTGCTCCAGCATCAGCGAATGCCCTTGACCTCCAAAGTGCTTCTTCCAAAGACACTGCTTGACGAGAATCAGATCGTGCTACAATTACAATGTCAGAGCCACTCTCTTTCCGAGCATCAACTGCTGCTTTTATCCGCATCACAGCTTCCTCCCTTGACACCACTTTCCTGCCTTGTGTATGACCGCAGGCTTTTGGAGACACCTATATTACAGTTTTATAAGTCTCAAACAGGCAGATGATAACGGTATTGAAAAGGGGGAAATGTTATTAGCAATCCCAGAAATTTATTCTGCACTTCTATTCACTTATTTTGTAACTGTACGGAAATAAGGAAGTATTAACTTTGGAGTGTAGATTGACTTGTTGGACTGCCAATAACAACTCCTTGGAAAAGTAGGAAAAGGTTAAAACTAATTACATAGAGTGTAGCAAAAAGATATGATGATAACAATAGCCAACAGTTCTACATTTTACGTTAACAATCATGAAATAAAAGCATTTGGAAGTATGGCTAGAATGATTTTAGAACAAAAGATAACACAGGAACATTCAAAGATCCAAGTAAATTTCACTAATGACCTGATCTTCAAGCAGAATCCCAGCAAAGCCAGCTCTAATATATCCCTTGACAGTTCTCTTGACATTCATTGCATTCCCGTAACCGTTATCGCCATCCCCAATGACAGGAATTGACACAGCTTGGGTAATTTGTTGCCCCTGGTCCACCATTTCTCCGTAGGATAGAAAACCTGTATCTGGCAGCCCTAATCTAGCAGCTGATATCGAAAATCCTAATGGAAGGATAAAATGGCATTGTTAAACATATTTCTCAGGTGTGAATGTGTAATACAGTTAAACAAATGACAAAGCAATTGAATGCAAATGCAATGCAGCTGTACCTCAACTGTAATTACATTCAATCAGAGTTAGATAAAAAAAAATTATTCAATTATTACACCAGAAAACAAGTACATACACAGTGAGCAAGTTTCCTGCATCAAGTTACTGTATATATATTATGTATATCTAACTAAAGAGACAGCATATCTAAAGCAGACAAGATCTGGAAACAACAGTCAGCTAAACCACAAGAACAGATAAGTTTATGGTCAAAGTTAACCACACAAGATCAAGCTGTATGGCTGTGAAAAATAGATAGGGTACACCAAGACAAATGGCCCCACTGGGTTTACGAAGGTTCCTTGTGTGCTTCTTCATTTCCGCAGAAGAGTTTCGAAAACCCGAGATCATATGTATGCTACTACAATTACTGCAAGGCATTTGGTCTACACTGCTAAATTTAAGTTAGATGAACAAAAGACTGGGAAGCTGCAATTCAATGGTGTGATTGGCAGCTACAAAGGAAATGCTAGAGTATTGTACGCCAAGTGCAGAACTCAGATGCACTTATAGAAAATTGAGAATGGAATTCGTATCCAAGTTCTTATGGTTCAAGCTTTCTGAGGAAACAGAATATTATGCGAAATTGGGTAGTTAAAGTTTTGCTGTCGTTGTATTTTTTTTCTTTTATATAGTTTGTGTGGAAGCTGAGCGTTCGCTGTTGTACTCTGAAGTTGTTTAGAATCTTCAGAAAGTTGAGATTATTGAATACTTTAACCCATTGATCAAATTGGTATGCCTCCAAGAAATACGGTCATGTCTAACTCTCTAGTCGTAATTGCAGTCACTCGAGTCAAATAAAACAATGCATATATGAATCTTGATGAAGCTCAGAACCCAAGTTTAATCCAATCCTACTTCAAAAACCATATTCTTTCAAGCCCAGATCAAAACATGCAATACTTTCACTATAAATCCTTAATTAAAAAAAAATAAAAATGAAAGTGTGATATACCACTGGTGAAGCAATACTGGAAGCCAGCTCTTTCGACAAGCTTGGCGCTGAGACCATCAAAGCAAGCAGGGCCTTGGTGAACCCCCGGCAACTCCAGAATCCGGCGAAGCGCTTTGGCAGGAGACTCGGGCGGCGGCGCTGAGTCTCCTGAGTAAGCTGCGAGGATCCTTGTGGTAAGAAAAGGAGACGCATTTGACTTGTGGGGCAGTGTTAGTGATCGTTGATGAAGACGTGACCCGAATGTAAGGTTTGAAGGCGAGCTGCTGGCATTGAGACAGGAGCTGTGGGGAAGAGACACACTGCAGTCTCTGCTACCCACCTGAGGATACAGCTGCTGCAGCACACAACTCATTCTCTCTCTCTCTCTCTCTCTGATGCCTTTGGCTTTGTTTTCACAACTTCCCAACTGAAGGCGTTATGTCTTATATTACTTGGCTACATTTCAAGTTTCAACTCCAACACCCCCTTTTTTTTTTTTTTTTTCGTCTTTTACATATATATCCACGGAATTCATCTTGTAATCTCGTAACCCTATAGCTTCATCAAAAAAAAAAAGAAATTAAAAAATATATATATAATGACTTTTCCAATGCATCCACAAAGACTAATGAACTCTAACTGATTTGTAGCAATTACAAAATAAATTGTACAACCTTAGAATGATTTGCATCTTTACAGAGTAACTTTGACATAATATGTGCTACACTGTTTCTTCTTCTGGACTAGCACCTGCACTTTTCCCCTGCTCCTGTCCAGCTCCCTGTTCTGAAAATGGTTGCAAATCTTGCCTGAAATGCATATCTACTAATTGATTACGCCAATGGTGTAGATAAACTGGACAGATTGTTCAGCTGCTAACTTCGACTTCAGACTCAGCAAGGGTCGTATTGTTCATCTGAGTCATACTCATAAAGCAAATCATTCTCCGAATCCTCTTTAAAGCTGGATCGGTAATCACTGATATTATCAACAACGATATTTTTTGATGGATCCACTTCAAATACATCGCCTGGACTTTTCTTGTATAGACCTTTGCTCCTATCCAGCAAACCTTTCCTCAACAGTATCGCAAATTTTTCTCTCAGTTCTGCAATAGGGTGTTTCTGCAAGAGTTGTTGACGATCATAGGCTTCCCTCAGAATGACAGTTTGAGTGGCACACTTTTTTGAAATGTAGAAAATACCTGGATGACGCTCAAACACTTTTGTGAACTTCTGGGGTAGGGCCAAAGGTTTACGAAGGTTGCTCACATTCTTACGTTCAGTTTTCTTTTGCATAGTGAGATGAAGAAGCTCATGGAAGACTCCAACAATCCTCTTCTCCGATTCATCTGTACGAGGATCTAAATGGGAGGCATCACAGTATGGAGAATTATAAGGGAGGCTTTGCCACTCTTTCAACCACTCCATGCATTTTCTCTTCAATCCAAAACCCCTAGTAAACCCAATTGGAAAAGCTAAACAGCCACTTCTCACATCTTCTTCCTCTTGTTGTATAGCAGAATTCTTTTGCAACTGGGAGACAGCAAGGTCATCATCCCAGGATAAGAGCTTTAGGCCAACACGGTCATCAGGTAAGCTGATGAAAGAGAATAGATCAGGGTGATGTGGAATTACTGAATGCTGGTAATCATATGGCAAACCTAGGTCCCATTTCAGCTGGTCAATGGTTTGTAAAGGAAGCTTCCAGCCCCTAGTGAGCATGAGCAGTTTCCGAAGCCTATTAAGGATATCACTCTGATTCTCCTGGACGACATTGGACTCTTCTTGGTGGAGTTTTATGGCTTCAGGAGTTAAGCTAAAACATGGGACACGAGTGCCACCACTATCAAGAACATGGGACTCTAGAAAAACAGATGGGTATCTCCTAATAAAAGTAGAGACCTTGAGGTCATAAGGAAGATCGAGTTGTCCACGATGACACGTGAGATGGTATATGGGGAGGCAGCCATCAGACGAGGAGGAGATAATGGAAACAAGAACACAGGAAGCTTTGAGATCCCTCTCAGCAGTCACAACAGCATCCAGTGCCCTATCTTTAACCCATTTCAATCTAATATTCACCAGAGTACGCTTGTGCTGGTAATTAAATACTTGTGTTCCACGGATGAAGCCAACCCCAACCTTACTAAATAGTATGTACGGGACCATGGTTCTGTCTTGGTAAATAGATGAGCAGCATTCTTGCCTGTCATTACATTCTGTGTCTTGCGAACCTGAAGTGAAGACTTTCTCCCCACGCAGTAGAACTGCAAAACGGAAGTCATTACAGGAATACAAAAAAGAACATTCAGCAAAACAGTTCTTGTCATTCCAATATTAGAAAAAAGCCATCAAAGTACAGAACTTATTAAAGTATTTGGGAATGCTCCCCAGAACTGTTGATTATGATATTTTTCTTTTCTGCAAAATTTTTGTTCCCGACAATGACAGAATGAAAGAAGACTAAACAAGAACAGAAACTATTGTTTCTTGTAGTCTTAGAAACAGCTTTCCACAATGTTTTGCTTGAAAAAAAAGACAACAAATGACATTGCTCTACAGCAGAATCCGACAGGTCATTAAATCAAGCATTTTGTTAATACACATTTAGAGGAGGTTTTGATTTCGTTTTGTTTTTTGTTTCAGGCATAGTTTCATGTTGTCAGTCTAGTATTGTATACATTATCAATCTTTGCTTTCATGGGTTTCCTCTCTAATATTGAAAGCACTCAAATGAAATTGGAATGCTGATACTGGAATGTGCATATGAACGAGATTGCAACAAAGAAACCCCAACAGCAACAGCTTTAGTAAAGTGTGGGCATACTTATATTAGACCGACAAGTGTTACCGGAAAGGGTGGAGGGGGATGAAGGAGCAAGATTGTAAAAGGATGATTAGAAAGCATACCTGAATACCCATGGCTGATTCCTTCTTCTTTCTAAGTCAACAACCATGGCGGGCACCCTTCAATCCAATGCCGATAACAAGGTGATCTGGGGTTCAGAGTTTAGAATGATTCTCCAGACTCTACAAACTCTCTCTCTCTCTCTCTCTCTCTCTCTCTCTCGATCGAATTGCAACTGTGTTCTGCTCACCGTCGACCACTTTTTGGTGTTTGATCCAGTTAATAGAAGAAGGGAGGTGCCTAGAGATACATAAGGGTAAAATTGGAAGGTTAATGTCAAAATATAGGTCTAAATATCAAATTTGGATGTAAGGAGCCATTTTAACGAGGATAAGTGGATAACTTTAAAGAGCACTAGTTGAGAATTTTTTAATCAACAGTTTGGTAAATTCACTTTTGGATTACATTACGTCCAATCAATCGTTAGATGTTTATGTCATACATTCTGAAAATTTTCTTCTAAATTGTCAATTATTAAGGAACCGAGTTAGATCAAATTAATGGACGAACTAAATTTGTCATACATGAATAGTTCATGTTCATAATTAATAAATCACGATTATGAATGCTTTAACGATTTTCAATTTGGTTGAAATTTTTTTAAAATGATTTACACAAGAATATTCAAATATCTAACGGTTGATTTGTGGAAATGTGATTGAAAAATGGGTTTCACAAAAAAATCCTCAACTAGTCATCATTTTAGTGGTCTTTATTAGAAGCTCTCCCTTCAACAAAAAGTCACTATTGGCAAGTACTTGGGCATCCATAATGAACTCTTACTTTCTGGAAGGAACCCTCAAATACCAAAGAAATTTTTATGATATTTAACGATAGGCTGGTTCTATTCAAACCTAAATTTGGTATATGAACCTCTCTTTTTTCTCAAGTTAAAGCTGACTTTGTCAATTCAAATGAAATTATCAGTAAAGACAAAACTCTAAAATTTATAAGAGTTTGTCAACTCAAAAAATTGGAAAAATAGGTTAGCCATTGCAAAATTTGTTGGGGTTAACTTCGATCCCCATAGCAACTGACTTAGCTCTGCTAGGGTTTGGGTAACGGCGCCTCATGGGATCATCGTACCCTGTACCTACTCCGTTCAATGGAGCCATTTACAGGCTTTGGTCTGTCTCTCGCTATTCTTACTAGCTTCTCGGGTGGTGATTGTGCAGTTTGCTTAGCTCTTGGCTGGGCGATGGTTTTGGCGGTGGGTGCTGCAAGATGATTGCCAACGATGAATTGGGCAAGGTGGCTTTGACTCTTGAGGGGGTGGCGGAACATCCTTGTGGTGGTGCTGCTCCACCCATGTTAGATTTACAGTTTTCTCTCTGTTTTGGCCTTGGGTTGCTGCTATCAAGATCTGGCCTTGTAGATGGATTGCAGTCGAAGATGGTCGGAATTGGGATGGTGGTTTGGTGTCTGATATTGCTTTGGATCTCAGGCATGTCTTGGTATCAGGTTTCTCTCTTCGGTGGTGCAGGCAACAGACCATTGAGCATGGCGGTGGTCTTGTGTGGTAGCAGCGGCAGAGATGAATGTGGAGTTGAACTGGCTGCTAGGGAAGACCCGAGTTAGGCTTGGGCTCAAGTCTGCTTTTTGGACTTGGGTCTGAGAGCTATTGGGTGGACCATAGTAGAGGAATTTGGGCTTACGACATCTTGGATCCAGATTTGGGACCCAGGTAGTTTTTTTATAAAAATTTGGGATCCGGGACGGCTTTCATTTCGATACGTAATTACTTATTTTTATTGGGATCAATACCCTTGATGAACTGCAGGGCTTATTGGTCTGAGGTTGTCAGTGAGTCTACTGATGGATTCTACGGAAAATTTTTATTGTCAGTATCTTATTAGTTTACTCCCCATGAGCTTCACTCAATAGGTGGAGTGGTATTGCGTTTAGCGGTGTCTCTTTCTGACAGCCCCACTGGTCACTGTGTAATATTGCTTTTTCTTATTGAATAAAATGGCTGACGTCCTCCTACTTAAAAAAAAAACTAAAAAAATTAACCAATTTTATTTTTTCATGTTCAAACTAAACTCTAATTTTTAAAACTTTTATAAGAACGCATAGGCACTTCGACTGCGTTACAATCATTATTTTCTTTCTTAGTGTCGTCACTCTCAATTAGAAACAAAACTTTGCAGTGTTCGTTACACTTCGACTGTACATCAAAGAATAAGTTCGTATAATCTATAGGATGTTATATATGTATTAGATCACCCATACTGGATCGTATGTAGCTCTATATCTATCATTATATCTTCACAATTGTAATCTCAAACTCTTATCGATCTTACAATTATAGAGCACATAGAGCTGGTCTCAAATAATCCAACTCTTGATCTTCGTCATGAATCTTCCCCAGAAATTGATATCAACAATAAAAGCATTAGCAAGGTAGATGTTTTCCACATCATCAACAATCAAACAATCAAATATGTTTTAAGCCAGAAATTGAAACTAAACATCGTTTTTGTTCGTCAACTGTTAAAATGAAAGTTCAATTACCATTGATCTAGAGAAAGGAAAGGACATTGGGTCTGATGAAAAATAGGCTGATGCAATTGGTTCAGATTTTCTCTTTTTATTAGATAAAAAGTATTTTGGAATCGATAGGGAGGTGTATTTAGCATATTTGATACTTAAAAAAAGTAAGTTAGAGGTTATATACTAAATCTGGAGGTATGAATAGAACCACGTACTCTTAACAATAAACTAATTGGCTGGAAAAAAGAAGAAGAACTATTTCTAAGGTTGGAAGGTTAACCTTTATTAAATCTAACCTCTCTAGTATGTCAAATCATGTTATGTCCTATCTCAAGTGTTGCACTGAACTTTCTACTAGCATTGACAAGAAGGCTAGAGAGTTCATTTGGGGCTCTAATGCTAAGTGCCCCTGTAGCTTGGACTCAGGCTTGTACCGCAAAACAAACTGGTGGTTTAGCCATTAGACCTACTGCTCAGTTTAACAAAATACTCATCCGCATCATCCTCTCCATAGCATTATGCTCGTCCACTATCACATCACCGGTGTTAACAAAATGGCTATGACGGGAGATATGATGGAGGTCATGAACCATCTCCTGCACGATCGGGTCAACGACAGTAACCGACCCAAATGCTTGCACCAAAGCAGTATGAGCCTTGCCTTCCTTAGCTTGGTGGGCCCGGCGCTCCCACGAGGGAGAACCACCTACCCTCGCCCTCTTGGCTCTCCAGAATGCCCACTAGACTGGCTCCCGGAGCTATGAGCCCTCTTCAGCTCAAGTAGGTCCCCCTCCCTGTCGCCATCACCAACATGGACCATCTCCTCAAACATCGATCCCATCGTTTCCAGCATGGAAACCCCCAAATCAGGCCCATTCTCTAGTCGCACAGGCATGGTACCCGAGGGCTTATTCGACGGCGTCTCCTGTACCACAGAGCCATCTCTGACCTCGACACCCCGATTCAGCTCCTCCAACACGAAGGAATTGTTAAGCAAAGAAGGCATGTCGGTAAGGTCCATGCTCTCCCTGTCGCTAATTTCAATCCCGGTAACAACTTCGGTACCTGTACCAGCTTCTGACCTAGTGGGATCACCACCCTCAGTCTCAACAGCCTCCCCGTAGGTATCCTCAACATCCTCCGTCTCCTCCGCTTAAGGAAGCCGGGGGCTTATCCCAAGATGGGCATCCACATTCTTAGAATACAAGGTATAATCATCCACGAATAGCCGGAGATCAATCGCCTTCTTCATAGGGATCAACTTGGACATATCATCAAAGGGGCCCGGGTTCTTCCTCTCGATATTCTCGATAGCATAGATTCTGCAAGCACAAAGGCATAAAAAATAAATAAATAAAAAAAGCAACATATATAGGTGAGGCACGACACTTACAAGGACAAACTACCAACCTCCACTGCCCATACACAGGTAGCCTACACAACCGATACGCGCTATGCTCGGAGTCATCTCCGAAAGACTTTAACACCCACCAGATCCTCTTTATGTTCTACTCAGACAAATGGAATGATTCCTTCACTATATAGCCACAACAAGTGTCAAATAAAGAAGAATCACAGCTGTTAATGCTCAGAATACAGCCATAAGGTGTCGGCTTCCGATAACGTGGACAATGGTTCAATCTTCGATATGTTGTGAGTTTACGAGATCCCGCTATCTGTCAAGAGAAATACAAGGAGTCAAGAGGGGAGACCGCAGTTAGCAGTCTTCGCTCCTCTGATGCTAAAATTAAACAATGTGTTTATATTAACAGAGTAGCGGTAGGTAGCTATTAAATGCATAATGAATGAAGAGAGAGAAATGATCCTTTTATAGGTGAAATAGTGAGTTACCTCATTCTTGTTTTCAATGTAGGATTGATATGTCTCAGTTTGCTGGCTTTTGGTCTCTTCTGCAGGGACAACTTTGGGCGGCGTGTCAAAGTATGTTTTGGCCTGAGGTCGGTTTGTCGGTGAAGATTGGCTTGCCATATTTCCGGAGGTCATACAGTCATGGCCATTCCAACAATGTTTAGTGGACTAATATGTCCTGATTATAGCCAGCAGATACTATGTATGTACAACAGCATACAAAAACAAGAAGACACAACACTCACCTATTGGTTGAAAGACGTTCGGGACCTGATGAGACATATCAGGATCCTGCCAACGACCACCAACAAGGAAAACCTTGTCCCGCTATTGCTTATATATGGACGTAGGCAGATCGTCCACAATTTTGGGAAACCTCCCAATAGACTTCAGTTGGATACACTTGGAGCTCCCAGCCTTTGTGAATACTCCAAATGGTAGCACGAATTGAACTCATCAAAAGTAGGAAAGTTCTTACCACAAATCCTCCACAGAACTAGTGTGCCCATAATTTGCCTCATGGTATTCGGCGGGATCTGGTCCACCACGACATTTAGGCAAGCTAGCAAATATTGCATCGCCTCCTTCAACGGGAACGACAACCCGTAGCGGAATTGATACTCATACACCGCGATTCAACCTGTAAGTGGGTCGCTCGCCAACTACCTCTCCCACAACGAGGTCAACTCAACATCAGGGAATATACCCTAGTTCATTCTGAACTCATTAAGTTCAGTTTTGGTAATGGAATGACCAGGAAGGTCAACACGGGTCCGTCAGACACTGAGGGACCCGCTCAATCAATACTTGTTACCACATTAGAGGGCCCACCTGTATCAGTCCCAACAGCGGGAGCCTAGTCTCACCCATTTCACAATCAGCCATTCGCAACTCTCGGAACAAGCTCTCAGTATCGATAATATTTCTGAAATCCTGGCTCGACGAAATAGACAACTGAAAGCGAGCCAAATCCAGAGAATCAGTAGTGCTACCGGTAGAACCACTCAACGTCGAACTCACCTCATCACTAGAGATGAGTATCAGTTCTTCACCAAAAAATGGACCAAGCTTTGATATGATAATATTACAGCACAGTCATCATAAGCAACAACCTAGAAAACAATCATATTTCACAAAAGCCATGAACCCATACCCAGAAACCCATAAACCCACATTCTGCAACAAAAACATGCAAAAGCAAAGATAAACACAGAAATAATCCCCCCCTAGACATCTGATACAACCTCAAAACACCACACTTAAATCACAAAAAAAGCTCGTTATCTACCAACGGAGTCCTATCCGGACATGCATCAAGCCACAAACAGAAGGAAGAACAAGAATACAAAAGACGCCAAAGAACATGATCTAAAAAGTACAGCCGTATGTATCTAAAAAAGCACCGTCAAATCGCAGATCCCGAATGAAGAATAAGAACATCAGATCACTAGAGCAACACTCACAAGAATAAAGAACAAATCCAAGCACTCCAGAAATCTCAACACTCACAAGAACTCGCAAAAGAAAGCACAAGACAAGGATCTATTTGATAGAGACTTCTTATACACACCAACCGACACTTTGTACACCCCTGTACGCGAGCCGTCACCTCAATTACACAAACCATTAATGCAAGGTTACAGAATGGGAAGAGACACCCCATTTCGCACGACTAACAAACCCCAAGGGAATGCGTGTCTCTCGCTGTTCCCTATCACATAATGTACCACAGGCAACATACAAGACAAAAACAACTGACGAAAAGTACAAACGCCAAGTATACTCCACGACACAGGTAGCACCCACTCAACGGGACCCGGCCCTCGAATCCTCTTGCCCCTAGGGACCAGGGAGTAGGGTGGTAAGCCCCACGAAAGAAGACTCCAGGTGACCATCTCGTCGTTGTTTGCCAGGGAATAAAGTCCCCACCCAAGAAGACTCTTGACCGGGGACTTGTTGATGCCACATGGGCAAAGAGGTGCAAACATCAGAAATGTACAGCTCAATAGTCACCAAAAGTAATGAAAAGACCAATAAAGCCTGACATACAAGGGGAAATACTCCCACATCGAAGAATGAATAAGCACTCCACCCAATACCACCTATAAAAAGGGGAAATCCTTCCCAATCAAGTAAGTTCACTATTACACGCTATACCTTTCCATGTCCTTATCTCATAAGCAGATACTGACTTAGGCATTAGAGGGTTATAGATCGGCAAACCCGGTCTCCCCCTGACCTATTTCTATGTTGGTTGATATCGATATAGAACATCCAGCCTCCTCATCTCTATAGATAGCAGCTCCCTACACCGCATCAACATAAGGGGTGGTACTTCTTTACTATTTTTGGGTATGTTTTACTCTAGGTGAAAAGTGTGTACTTCCTTTTTTAGACATTATTGGGCCCTTTGATTATTAAAAAAAATAAAAAAATCTTTCTGAATTGCATAATAGATATTTGGAATTTATAGTGTTGATTACTAAGTTTTATCCGATTCATGTAGTAGAATTTTATGTTATTGTTGCTTTCGTCATAGAAATCTAAAGGAATAAGCATCAGGAGTAGATTGATTTTTGTTGGTGTTTTGGTATGGGAATACGAAGGTCAAACTTCGTTTCCCGTTGATCTTGGTAATTTTCATTTTAACCATCTTACTGCATGTTAACTAACGACTGACCTTGATAACCTTAACTGCCACATTACCAATTGGTGCAAGTGAACGGTTTACTAACAGTGGACTGAATAGGCTCCTTAGAGCAAGTCCATCGGTGCCCTCTTGACCGGTCTCCAGCTGGGCAAAGGTGAGGTGGTGACCGACATGGAGAAAAAATTGCTTCCACTGGTGGAGAAGTGACCGGCCAAACCTTGAATTTTGGTGATCGAGGCCAAGAAAAAGGCCAAGCCCCTGACCAATTTCTTGACCTAAGCTCGCCGGTTGCTAGCTCGGCAACATCTCCAGATTGTGGCTGACATCAGCAACTCGGCCGAGAGACCTCTTTGCGTTGATGCCAGTCATTTGTCGCGTAGTGGAGAAGACGCCAGGCCGCTAAGCCGATGCCACCCAAAACATCAATTCCATCAAAACTCGACTATTATCGAAACCAAGTATACAAATGTGTAGAGTGTGAAGAGAAGATTAGTGTCTATACCTCATGCATCAACAATGATGATCAGAGTAGTCGAAAAAAGCGTAAACCCAACTGCGGTGTTTATACCTCATGTGCTTGATTCTCCCCCTGCTCCATTTATGGCTGAGCTGTGACCGGGAAGAAGTCGGCGATGACGAGCCGAATCCATCTGTGGTGGTCCGCAGTCTTTTTGTTGCTAGAAAAGGAATTTCCAGTTGGGTCTTCTTTCGGGTAGCAAGGTCATCACACGGGTCGAGGGTTCTAGCGGGTTTGACTTGATCTGACCCCCATTTATAGCCTTCCCCAAGTAATCTTGGGTGGCTCAGATGAATCATTGGAAGATTCTACGGTCCTGATCACACCACACCTATTTTCTTTTTCATTTACATGTTTTCCAAAATTTCAAAACTTCCGAAATGTGTAGAAATTAGTTTGAGTATCCAAAATATTCCCCAAAAATTCTCACGCCCACTCGTCGCATCGCATACTTTATTATCGAGTTAAAAAAGTACCGATTTCACCATGTGAAAAATTCATATAAATATTCCCGAGTATTCAATTAATAAATATGTGTACATATAACAGTTTTTATTAATTGAATACTCGGGAATAAAACCCACTTTTGCTTCAGTTCTCAACTCGGAGCCCCCTCCCCTTGGTTTCTGCATTGACGATCTTCAGCCTCCTTTTCTGGAGAATGGACTTGTCTCAGTCCGGATTTCAGAGGAGCCCTACCTAAGAGGATTAGCGCGCTACAAGACTAATTTAGTCGGGCGCTTGGTGTTACCCTCGAAAACGCCTCCACTTAAGTCACATGAATTAATGTAGCAGCTCCGGGCTCTATGGCCCTCCCTCAGCAATTGGTCTGTTTCTCCCCTTGGAGGGGGGTTTTTTATGTTTCAATTTCAGAGTATGGAAGACATGCAAAAAATCTGGTCGTTGGGGTCGATTAGCTTGCAGCGGGGTGTCCTTCGTTTGATTAAGTGGTCACCTAGCTTTTCCCCTTCTACGTACAAAAACACCTTCGCCCAAGTCTGGGTTAGACTTTGGGACTTGGGATTTGATTTCTGGGAGCAACAAACATTGTTTGAGATTGCACGGGGAATTGGAGTTCCCTTGAAACTTGACCAGCGTACTGTGGACCGAAGTGTTGGACTTTATGCTAGGGTACTGGTGGATGTGGACCTTTCGCAGGACTTGCCTCAGCAGCTCCGTGTGACTCGTTCTACGGGACAACAAATTGTTATCGGGGTGGAGTTTGAAGCACTACCAAGTGTATGTTCTAAATGTAGAATCGTTGGGCATCAGAGTGCTACCTGCAGGGTGGTAAATGAGGTTCTTTCAACAGAGGAGGTCACGGAAACACGTGGTCGTTCCCTCCAACGCTCGAGTCGCAGACGGAAAAGAACTCGAGTGTCTCGTAAAAAAACTGAACAACAGGTTGTCCAGGCCTCTGTACGGCAGGAGACAGTTGCGGCGGAAGTTGTTGCCCCCATTGATCTTGTTCATGCTGAGCATGTGTTGGAGGAAGGGAGGGAGGTTCCAGACCTGGTTTGTCAACAAATCTCAGACCAGGCTTCTTCTTTCGAGAGCGTCCCACCTGGGTTTCAGAGGCTAGAACCGAACGACTCGGAGGTTGCAGTACCCTATGCCAGTATTACTATCAACCCTGTAGCTTTGGGTTGTGACAAAACAAGTCTGGTGCCTTCTTGCTATGTGCCAGACCAGGATGCTCTCTTAATTGGTGAGACCTCCATTTTTAGAGAGGAGGGGGAATTTACGCCAGTGATCTCTAAGAAAACCAAAAAGCAGCTAAAAAAGGTGGATATGCCGACTGTTAAGGTGCAAGGTAAAAAGAATGTTACAGGACGTGCTCTCATGCTTAAGGGAGCAAAACACAAACTCTTTTAATGAAGATTCTCTACTGGAATGCCCGTGGAATCGCCAATGATGACACTCAGCGGGCTTTCTCAGATATGGTACGTCTTCATCGTCCTCTCTTTGTTTGTTTATCTGAACCGTTTATTCCGCTGGATGGTATCAGCAGGTCTTTCTGGAGGTCACTTGGCCTTGTGCTTATTGCAACAAATAACCGTGGGCAGCAAGAACCAAACTTGTGGATTCTGGGTGAGGAAGCACTCAAGCCTTCTATTGTTTCATCCACAGCTCAACAAGTTACCTTTTCTTGTTCCCTGGATGGTTTACTATGTGTTATGACTGCGGTGTATGCGAAAACCACCATCACTGGTAGAAGATTGCTTTGGCAGGAGCTATCTCTCATTAATGCTTCCCTGATTCAAGGACCGTGGATTGTTTTTGGGGACTTTAATTGCATTCTTGGAGCACACGAGAAGCGGGGTGGGGGTCCTCCAAATTTAACATCTTGTATGGACTTTCAGCAAATGTGTACTACTTGTGGGTTAATTGATATACCAACTAAGGGTCTCACTTACACTTGGTCTAACCGTCGTACTGATGTCAGATTGGATAGAGCTTTGGGTAATTTGGAGTGGTTAGAAGCTTGGCAGGTTTTGGAATGTAGTACGGTAACTAAATCCACTTCTGACCACTGCCCAATCTTGATCTCTTTCCACAGATTTTCTCTCCCTTATCGCTCACTTTTCAGGTTTCAGAACATGTGGCTGCAGCACCCGAATTTCCTCCAGCTAATCCGGGATTTTTGGGGCACTTTGGATTTTCATGGTTGCCCGATGTTTATTTTAAGTTCTAAGCTGCGTGCCCTGAAGCTAATGCTTAAAAACTGGAATAAGTCGCACTTTGGTAATATACATGCAAGGGTGGAGGTTGCCAGAAAGGCTCTTGATGTCATACAGGGTGAAATCTCTACTCTTGGGCCTTCAGAGGAAAGGTTCAGCCGTGAGGATGCAGCGCAGGCGCTTTTTCAGGTTGAGCTCTCTTTGCAGCATACCTTGCTTAGAGATAAGTCTCATGTGAAGTGGCTCAAGGATGGCGATCGTAATACGGTGTTTCTTCATAATTTGGTAAGGGTCCGGCATGCAAATAAATCCATAACTTCTCTTTATGATGGGAATACTACTTTGCAAGATCATGGCTCCATTGCTAATTTTATTGTACAACACTATAAGAACATGTTTGCTAGAGACCAGAACGTCATTAATACGGGTCTTGTGGAAAGAACCATTCCCCATCTAGTCACGGCTGCTGACAATGAGGTTCTTACCGCGATTCCTACTGATGAGGAGATTGTGTTAACGGTTCAGTCTATGGATGGTAGCAGCGCCCCCGGCCCGGACGGGTTTGGTGGTGTTTTCTTTAAGTTCTGTTGGGATGTGATTGCTAAGGATGTGATTAATGCTGTTCGTAGTTTCTTTGAAACAGGGTTTATCCTTCCCCATTTTAATTCCAACCTGCTTATTCTTATACCGAAAGTTCTTGATGCAGAAGCCATTGCAGATTATCGTCCGATTGCTCTGGAAAACTTCTCTTTCAAAATTATTACTAAAATAATGGCTGATCGTCTGAATCCAGTTGCTTCAAGGATTGTCTCCAGAAATCAGAGTGCTTTTATCAAGGGAAGATCAATTGTTGACCCCATAATCATTACTTCTGAATGTATAAATCTCCTTGATCATCGGTGTAAGCATGGGAATATTGCCATAAAATTTGATATTGCAAAGGCGTTCGACACAATTGATTGGCAATTTCTTCTGAGAGTTCTCAATACCTTTGGCTTTGACACGGTCTTTGTCAGATGGGTTCATTGTATTCTTCAGTCTGCACATCTTTCCATCTTGGTTAATGGTCAATCTTCTGGGTTTTTTACTTGTTCAAGGGGAGTGCGCCAGGGTGACCCGCTATCGCCAATTCTATTCTGCCTTGCAGAAGAAGTCTTAAGCAGGGGCATTTCGATGCTTGTCTCCCGGAGTGAAGTTGATTGTATTGCAGCTCCTGGTGTATGTAATCCTCCTTCACATGTTTTATTTGCCGATGATGTGATGGTTTTCATGCAGGCTAGTCCGGCTGGTCTTAACGCTATTACCAGTTTTATGGAGGAATATGCAGCCAATTCTGGACAAGTTGTGAACAAAAGAAAGTCTTTATTGTTTTTAGGGGCTTCAGCTCGTCCACGACAAAGTGCTATCCGTCAAATGTTGGGCATACAATTGGGAACGCTTCCTTTCAACTATCTTGGAGTACCAATCTTTCAAGGCTGCCCTAATAATGCCTTGTTACGGCCGATAGCAGATAAGGTACGTTGTAAACTTAGCTCTTGGAAGGGAAAGTTGCTATCCCAGGCAGCTAGACTACAGCTTATTGACTCGGTAATTCAGAGCTTGTTGATATATAGCTTTCATATCTATGCCTGGCCACAATCTCTCTTGAAAGTGGTACAACGATGGATTCGTAATTTCTTTTGGAATGGGGATCCGTTGAAAGATGGGGGAGCTTTGATTTCATGGAGCCAAATTTGTCAAACTAAGGAAAGAGGTGGTTTGAATCTTAAAAACCTATTTGTATTAAACCAGGCCTTGCTTCTTAAATGTGGATGGGATGTGGTTTCAAATGTCTCACCATCAGCAAAGTTTCTTCATGCACGGTTTCTTTTGGATGGGCTGCAACCTTGTAGGTACTACAAAAAGTCCTCTGTGTGGCTGGGTTTGAAAAGAGTTTGGAGAACACTTCTCTCCAAGCTACGTTGGATAATTGGAGATGGGAGCTCGATAAGGTTGTGGAAAGACAATTGGATGGGGGAAATTTTGGGCGAGGCCTTTCATTTCGACTCACAAACTTTGGAGCATCTCGACAATAAAATCAGTGAGTTCATTGTGCATGGGAGATGGAACTTGCCAGATATATTCATCCAGGTTTTTCCCGGTGTTGCGGAAGCTCTTACTTCTAATACATTGCCTTCTGAGCCGATGACGGACCAAGTAGTTTGGTCAGATACTTCTTCGGGTGTTCCAACGACTAAGGATGTCTATAGCACTTTATCTCAATCGCTACCTAAGCTGCACTGGGGTTCACTAATCTGGCATAAAGCAATACAACCGCGAAAAAGTGTTTGTACTTGGAAAATTCTTCATAAGAGGATACTTACCGATGAGAGGCTTCAAAGGAGCAGTGTGGCGCTACCCTCTAGGTGCAGCTTATGTGGATTAGATGGGGAAACATGGGAGCATCTTTTTTGGAGGTGCACAGTCTCGAAGGAGGTTTGGATGTGGTGTTTTGCCATGTTCAACTTCCCTACCCAGCAGCTGCATTCTCTACATGATCTCCTCTCCTTGGCCTTCATTTCCTCACTCTCTCCTTCGGTGAAATTACTTTGGCGCATCACTTTGTGTAATCTTTTATGGTGTTTTTGGTCAGAAAGGAATCGGTTAAGACATGACGGTGGTTCATTTAGCCTGCTTAGGTTCATGCGCTTCTTCTTATTGCAATTGAAAGAATCAGCAGGTATGGCCTTTGTCCCATCTTCTTCATCTTCACCTTACCCTATTTTTAAGCTATTAAAGATTTCTTCATTGAGAGCAAGTGCTCCAAGCTTCATAAAAATGACCTGGACGCCTCCACTCTCTCCTTGGATCAAGATTAATACCGACGGCTCCTTTCGGGACGCGGATAATGCGGGCTATGGTGGTATTGCGCGCGGTCCTGAGGGTGCTTTTGTTCATGCGTTCGCTTCGAGAGTGAGGGTTCCCAGCGCCCTTGATGCTGAGGTCCTCGCTTTTCTTGAAGCAATACAGGTCGCCAGGTTACGGGATTGGCGACACTTGTGGATTGAGACGGACTCGTCTGTGGTGGTGAGATATTTCACATCCCCGGCTCTTATTCCTTGGCGGTTGCGCATTGAGTGGTTAAATGGTCTGAGAGTAGCGAAACATTTACAATTGCGCGTCACTCATATCTTTCGGGAAGGAAATGCTACGGCAGATGTGTTGGCTAACTATGGAGCATCCCATGAAGGTACTCACAGTTGGGATTCTTTGCCTCAAGTTTTATCAGCTGCTTTTGGCCGAGATCTTGTTTCATGGCCGATCTACAGATGTTGATTAATTGTGTGGTTCCTCTTTTCTTACTGATAATTAGATTTGCGTCCTTGCTTAGACTTAATTTAAGGTTTCCCATTCATTGTATCATGGACTAGAACATTCTAGAATGTTCCTGCTGCTTTGTAATATGGTATTATGTTTCATGGCTGGCCTTGGTGTAGTCCTCCAGCTTGTTTGTATTTTTGCATTCCTATCAATAAAATTTCTAGGGGGGACGAGGAGTTAGTCCCTCTCTCGCTTAAAAAAAATAAAATAAAAAAAAAAAAAAAAACAGTAACCAAAAAAATTGTAAAAGATTCTAAAAATAAAATAAATTCGATGATTTATTTTATTCACTTAAAATAATTAATAATTTTGTTAGTAGGTTATCCATAAATCTCTATTATTACCATCTATTTACATCAAATATATTTCAATTTTACAATTAAAAAAAAATCAATGAACAGTAAGTGACTGGTCACGAAACAGAATAGGTGGAAACCAAAGTCTAGTGACAATAAACAGTTTCTTGATTAGTCAACTCCTTGACTTTTCAGCCATAACAATTATCCCCAACATGTGGACTTGCTCTTATTGATTATTTGGAAGAAATTGTTTGTCTTCAACTCTTCATACATGCTTATCGAACTCGATTTTGCTCACCATCTTTATTTGGGTGGTGATACCACCACTCCATGAAAATTTGACACTTGTTACCGATTTAACCATGATTTAACTATAGTTAAATATATAAATTATAAAAACCAGTTAACTAAATAAATTTTATAATAAAGAAAGATATAATTAAATCTTCCTCTCTCTCACCTCCTTTAGTCCATCATCTTCCTTCACCTAAACACTCCAAGATGGAGGAGCTCACAGACCTCACAGATTTGGCTTACCAAAAACTGAGTCTCAGAGGAAGAGAAAGAGGATGGGGATACTGGCTAAGGCAGGGGATTGGGCATGCAAGGCATTCAAGGCCGGGGGTTACCACCATCTACCTCACTGGCACCTTATCTTTAAACGTCTACACTCTACAGAGGCACCGCCTGGCACAAAGCTCAGCCGAAAATCGAGTATGAGGATGAACGAGCCTCATAATTTTGAGCTTTCGCGGCTGGCTGAGATCCTATTCTCTCGGAAAGTTGCAGCATTGATTTTTTTCTTATACGTTTTATATCTTGATGTTATAGATCTTGGACCGATTGGCTTACCACATCCAGTTGTGATGCGGAGCTTTGTGGTTTCGATACGACACATTGAAATACTTCTCTAGCTCCATTTTAGAGCTAAGATCATATTGGGACACCAAAGTTCTGATCTGTTTGTTATAATAAAAAAATTAAAAAAAAAAACCTCCAAAGAAGGAAACCCAGAAAAGTGAAATTACAAATTTTGGTGCTATGATCGTCAAACTTCTCTTGGTTTGAATCATTGATTTTCTTTTTCCATTTGGATTCTGTGGTCATCATGAGGATTTGGATTTGCCAATTTGATTGAAATTAACTTCGACATGAACTTCGAGATGCAGACAATTACCCAAGCTCAAAAAAAATAAAGTGCAGAAAAGTGACGATGGGACATGAAAACAAAGAAGCAGGCAACAGAGATGAAAGAGATGCTTGAACCCAGTATTGCAGGAGGATCATTTAGGCTTCTGGGGAAGGAACTAGGGATTTTTGTGTCTGATATGAGGTGTAGCAGAAGAAGAAGAAGAAGAAGGTTCTGTTTCGGTCAAGGAAGAGCACTGATTGAATATGAGAGAGAGAGTTTAAATTCTTTTTCTCTATTATTTATTATTAAATTAATAAAATTAATTATGTCTGACCATAGTTACACTACCAATAACACGTGTCATGTTTTCATGGAGTGGTGGTATCACCACTAACTCAAGATGGTGAGCAAATTCGCTTATCTTCGTTATGGGTCAAAGAAATCCCTTTCTGCTTTTGGCAAGTTTTTCTGTATATTACCAAAAATATGGAAATTATTCTATGCACCGACGGTATAATCTCTTCCAAAAGTATTAGTGGTCCAAATCATACTAGTCACATTGTCAAAACAGATTTCCAAATACCAATTTATTAGTCCATCATTGAGAACACACCAAATTTGACCTGCAAAACAAGGACTTGACTTCCTAAAGTTGATGAGAAAGTCTATATATATCCTTTCCGTATTTGCATGTATCTTCAAATTTTGGCCATCAAGATAGAAAAGATAGAAACAGAGAGGGCTAGGCAAATGGCTCAAGCAAATAATCCTATTAGCAATGACAGCTCAGATAGAAGATGGTCTCTCGAGGGAATGACCGCTCTTGTCACGGGTGGAACCAAAGGCATTGGGTTAGCCTTCTCCTTCAATTTCACTTGGGTTTTATTTGTATTATTCTGTTATTATAGAAATTAACCAAAGTCATCGATATTCAAATGGTCATTTGGAATGAGTTAAAAATTTCATTGTGCATCAAACAACACCGTCTTTCAATTATCTGAAATATAGTTCTGTTTTAGTTTACACCAAATTTTAATAGAATATAGTTTTACTGCCTCATCTCATTGTTAGATATGCTATTGTGGAGGAATTGGCGAGGCTAGGTGCAGAGGTCCATACTTGTGCTCGGAATGAAGTCCAACTCAATGAGCGCTTGAGTCAATGGAAGACCAAGGGTTTTCATCAAGTCACTGGTTCTGTATGTGATTTGATCTCAAAGCCCCAACGAGAAGAGCTCATAACAAGGTCTCATCACTGTTTAATGGAAAACTAAACATCCTTGTAAGTATTTCATTATATCATTTGCATTTATATCAATTACCAACTGATATTATAATTATCTAACCGTGTGGTTAATTCTAACGCAATTAAGTTGAGTCTAACAGAAGCATCAGGTTTTATGACTTATCTCATAGGCGTCCTTACATGTAATTAATTTATCCACTTCCCAATGTTTGGCTGCACAGATAAACAACGTGGGAACCAATATAGCAAAGCCCACAACTGATTACACAGCTGAAGATTATTCATTTCTCATGGGAACCAATCTTGAATCTTATTACAATATGTGCCAACTTGCACATCCTCTCCTCAAAGCTTCAGGAGCTGGTAATATTGTTCTGATATCTTCATTGCTGGTGTGATATCAATTGGGGGTAGTGGAAGTGTCTATGCTGCCACTAAAGGTCTCTTCAATATTAAATTTTTTGACTCTTCAATATTAAATTTTTTGTTATCAGAAATTGAAGGTTATCGGCTCTTTTCATTATATATTTCAGGAGCAATTAACCAATTGGCAAGATACTTGGCTTGCGAGTGGGCAAAAGACAAGATTAGGACCAACAGTATTGCACCTGGGTGCATACGAACTCCCTTATCTGAAGATGTAATATCAATGCTTGATTTCTTTCACGCACTTCCTAGTTTTGCAGATTATGTTCCAGTTATATATCTGGATCCTCTGCTTGTCATTTATTTACTTTATTTATCTTCTTGCTTTTCGCTTTTTTAACATACGCAGGCTCGCAATAACCAAACGATTCTTGAGGCTATGAACTCTGGAACACCTTTAGGACGCCCTGGCGAGCCGGAAGAGGTTTCTTCCTTGGTGGCATTTCTATGCTTGCCTGCTGCCTCATACATAACTGGGCAGACTATTTGCATTGATGGAGGGATGACTGTTGATGGCATGCCAAGGCTAGGACCTTGAATTCGAAACAGCACAAATTTCCTTGACAGTGTAATATCAATGTATTGTCTGTAAGGACATAAAGCCCAACTTCCTAAACTGCATCTACATTCAATGGTGGAGCTAGCGCAAAATTTTTGTGGGGAGAGTGGATATATTTTCTCTTAATTTTTCAATAATTATAATGTGTAATCTATGAAAATGTAATGATCATTTCCTTTCCCGACCAGTTCCATATGGTATTAAGAGGGATTGTGTCTTTGAGCAGTCTTTGCCATTTTGATGACCCCACTTTTAAGTTTTTATTTTCTGGAGACCAAGTAGATTACATATACTAAAGCTCTAACTCTCAATGAATAGTAATACCCATATTGATTTAATATTGTTTCCTTAATGTTGTGTTTATTACTATTCTGCCCCTCATGCCTGTTTTGTCTCTCTCCCACTGCTTCGGTTTTGGGTTTTGGTTTGTTCCTCACATATATTGAAGCTCTAGCTCAATGAATGGTAATACCATATTGATTTACTATTTTGCCCCTAATGTTGTGTTTACTACTATTCTACCCCTTATTCTTGTTTTGTCTCTCTTCCATAGCTTCGGTTTTGGGTTTTGGAGTTGTTCCCGACGTGAGAGAGAGAGAGAGAGAGAGAGAGAGAGGGGAGGTGGAGAAAAAAGAGGGAGAAGGGAGTCATCGCCCATTGAAATATGCTATCTTCATTTTTATGGGATTAAATTTGGGATACTTTGCTTGATTACCTGCAAAAAAGAGAGACTCCCTGTCACGTCCCAAAATTTGGGGATGAAAAGTGTACTTTTATTAAGTCGAATTGAAATAAAGAAAAACTTCAAAATAAACTTTAGTTCATTTGAAGACAAAAAAACAACTTGAAAAAAAAAAAAGTAGCAGAAGCTCAATTATAAAATTTAGAACAATCTCAAACAAGAAACTTGAACTTTTATTCTAAGGGATGCCGACACAACCACTAGCTCCTACCGAGTCTTCTAAGCAGTCAACTCATCTTCAGTACCTAGAACCACAACAAATTACTAATGAGATACAAACTTAGTAATTAACTATAACACACCACATGCAACAAATAGAGAAGCATTTCATATTTATATACAATATAGTATAACGCATAGTACATGGAGTGCACTCAAAACAAATCAAACTAAACTTTCTAGGTCTCTCTGGACATAACATACTAGTAAGACCCAAACTTATCAGAGGTGGGAGATAGATATGACTCGTCGATGACGAACCCAGTATGTGGGCCATATAACAGACAATGGATAACCTGCAAAGATCGAACAGTGCATAACTTATACTTACAGAATAGATTTCTCTTTAGACAGCCTACTGGTCTTGATATGCCAAGAGAGTACTGATAGGGGCATTTTAATGCGACGTTTTAACTGCATTTCCATACATTTTCTGCGCCATTTCCTTGAAAAATCCCTGTTTGGGAAAGTTCCTTATTGTAGAAAGTTTCCATTTCTCATTTTTGGCAAGTTTCCATTTTTAGTTTAGGAAAGTTTCTATTTTTCACTTTTAGTAAGTTTCTATTTTTCATTTTTAGAAAGTTTCTATTTTTAGTGATAGTTTCTATTTTCAGGACCTCCGAGCTAAAAAGTGGAAATGAACTCACGAATGGAAAGAGGGGCTTGCGAACATCAAGACGAACAAATATGAGATGAAAAGGGCCACACAATTGAGCAGAAATGAAGAAATAAGCTTTCCTGTTCCAACCAGGAAACCCTGCGAAATGGAGGAAGGCTTCCCAAGCAAGTTTCCAACGCAACCATGAAAAAGAAATGGAAAAATGAAGTGTCTTGACGTTGGAGGATGAAAAGGCTTGAAGATGAAGCCACAAGGCCCAAGAACCCTACGAATTGAATTTGATTTTCGGCAAAATGGATCAAGGCCCATAAAAACCCATGGAATTAGGGTTTGTGACGCAAAGATGTAACCCTAGGGATGCTTTGCAGTGAAAACCAAAGGGAAGAGAGGAAGATGGCGTGAAAATCAAGAAGAAAGATTACGCCAAGAGATTTTCTAGGGTGGAGTTTATGGAAAGAAAAAGTGTGGACATCAAGAAAAGAACCAAATGGCGTCTAGATGCATTCCTAGAAACCCTAAAGAACCCTACGAATTGAATTGGATTTTCGGCAAAATGGATCAAGGCCCATAAAAACCCATGGAATTAGGGTTTGTGACGCAAAGATGTAACCCTAGGGATGCTTTGCCGTGAAAACCAAAGGGAAGAGAGGAAGATGGCGTGAAAATCAAAAAGAAAATAAAAGATTACGCCAAGAGATTTTCTAGGGTGGAGTTTATGGAAAGAAAAAGTGTGGACATCAAGAAAAGAACCAAATGGCGTCTAGATGCATTCCTAGAAACCCTAAAGGTATTTTGGCCGAATTACAAGAAGAAAATCAGAAATATATTCAAGGAATTTCGGCAAGAATATATTAGGGAATCATCTTGGAGTTTTGTGATTGGTTGGATGACACACTAGGGCTTACTTGGCAATTTTTCATTGGTGGAAGCTATGTGGAATTATTAATTTAATTCCTTGGAAAATAAACAGAAAATTCACAGCTTGGAGACCAAGTTTTGCCGTCCCCTATATATTCTACACCCTAGACGTCTCACACATCACTCGATAATTCAGAAAATTCTCTCTACGCGAAAGCTCTCTCCATTCTCTAGTTCATCTTCTGCGTTTTCAAGTAAGGGAGGAAGAAGCAAGAAGAAGCCGTGTGCATCTCCACCATTCCACCTTGAAGCCGTGAAGATTGAAGCTTGCTTTCAAGTTTCTTTAGTTCATCATTCGAGTTCTTCATCATCATCTCCATTCACGGTCTAATTCAACCTTCTTTCTTGTAATCACTTTTGATTCTCCTTGTTTGATTTCGTTAGAGATTGTTCTAGTTAACATGTATGTTTGAACAAGGTTTAAATTCTGAAAATTTATGATTGAATGAAGATTTCGATTCTTACTTTGTGATTCCAACGTTGCTTATGTGTGATTGTTCGATTGAATTTGCTTAATTGACATCTCTTGTATGTTAATCTTAATTGGTTCGAAACTTTTAGGGTTTATATATGAGTGGTGCTAGATTTAAGAACATGATTCAACTTTTTGTGTTATGAACTTAAATCAAAAGTAGTAAAGGTTTTGGACAAAAATTGAATTCAATTGAAAAGGATTGCAATTAGATGAACTTATTCATACTAAGTTGTACACTTGAGTTGATAGCCTTTCTATGTGTTTCTTGCGTTGAATATGTATGATTGTCTAGCTTTCTAGAGCTTGAATGCATATTTGATAGGATTAGTATTTGTGCTTTCACTTAGATTAATTAGCGTTGAAAGTAAAATATGGGAAATCGTTTGCTTTCTAACGTTTCACATTAGGGCTGGGCGTCTGGACCTGAAAGACCGAGGGCCCGACCCGAACCGAGTGAAAAAGCCCGAATCGGTTTGGTTTTAGAATATAAATTTTCGGTTCGGTCTAAAGCCCGACCCAAATTGAAATTTTCGGTTCGGTCTCGGGTTCCATATTTTCAGGGCCCGAAAGCCCGAACCGACCCGAATACTGTAGCAGTTGCCACATGTCAGTCCATGATTGGGTGTTATAATAATAAGTTAAATATAAAAAATATATATAAACAAGTGAACACTGAACAACCCTACTCCTAAAGGACCGAGTCCTTTACTCTTTAGTCCAGCCCTATGCCGCTATCCACTCTCCGCTCTCCAGTCTCGAGTACTCCCTCTCTTTGCCGTCGTTGCTCAGCCTCCCTCTCTTTGCCGTCGATACCATCTCAATCTCTTCGCCGTCGATACCGTCGATACTCGATACCATCTCAATCTCAGATTCTCAGCCCCAAATCGGCAAATCTCAGTGACTCAGCCCCAAATCTCAGTCTCAACCTCTCTCTCCAGTCTCGATCTCCAGTCTCAACCTCTCTCTCCAGTCTCGATCTCGATCTCCAGTCTCAAGTCTCAACCTCTCTCTCCAGTCTCGATTCTCCCTGAGCCTTGATGGACTGCACTCTGCGGCTTGAGGGGACAAATCTTAGCTTGAGGGGTGAGATTTCAAGACCTTTGCTTTTTCATTCTGATAGTATTTTTTTTATCAAATAGATGGAAATAGTTTTGCTTCTTGCTTTAGATTTTCTGGATAAAAGTCTGAATTCAAATAGATGGAAATAGTTTTGGATTCATTTGTCAAGTTAAAGATGATCATCTGATGAATAGTTTGCTCTGTCACAGGCACGAGAGGAACCTTGTCATGGTCCTCCGATGATTACTTTCATCAATGTCGTCACACCGGTACAGCCAGTAAATAGAGGTTAGTAAACTTGTCGAGAATCACGACCCACCAACAGTAGTCGAGACGGAACTCAGAAGTGGTAGCAGATTCCGAATGGCGCATAACAGAGGATGGTAGTTACAGCTGCTTTGCACGTAGACCTGACCTGATTATTACAAGGCAGGTTTTTATTGTTATGAGCCTTCTCGAGACAACTGCCGAACGACAATGTTTTGGTTGATGAATGAGCGAGGGATCCATCTCAGTTATGATAAATCTAAATGGAGTATAATTGTTGATTGGACTTATTCAGAATGATTTTTCACCTTTTTTTTTTTTTTTTTTTTCCGTAATAAGAACAAAAGCCAATCGATTGATTCAGTTATATTTCGTCGATTGCTTCAATAGTTCAATCTGTTAGTAAATCTCAGATTTCAGGAACCTTCTGATGGATTTGTAGAGTCATCCTGCACTTTCACTTGATCAATTTAGATGAAATGATCAATGATGTGTTCTTTGTAGTGACTTTGTCTCACAGATCCCATCTTCAAGTCACCATCTATATAACTGCAGTACCTTCTGCATAGAAATTTATGAACAGAGAGTTAAACCCGGAAAAAAGCCCAAAAAGCCCGAAAGCCCGAAGCCCGAACCGGTTCAGGTTCTGTCGGTTTTCATTTCGAAAAAAGCCCGAACCGGCCCAAACCGATATTTTCGGTCTCGGTCTCGGTTTTACTGATTTTCGGCCCCGACCCTAGCCGAGCCCAGGCCTATTTCACATGATCAACTCCTTTCACATGACTTGGAAGAACAATGTAGGGTTCATTCAAATTTAATCATGAACTTGGTTTTAATCTTTGTTTCTTACATTTCATTCTTGTGTTTGTGTTTTTGTTTATACTTAGTTTTTATTGTTCCTTTTAATTTTCGAAAACAAAACCTAAAACCCCCTTAAAATTGTAAATGATGTTTATATGTGTGAATATTATACTTTGTTTTTTTTTTAATTGTTTAAATTGTCTTACATTGACATGTGTACCCTCAATCTCCGGAATAGAACGATCCCTACTTGCTTATACTACTAATGATATTTATAGGGTTAAATTATATGCTTGCTTTGAGCGTATCAAGTACCTAGCGGCAATCTCTTTCAAAAACGTATCAAATTTTGCATGATGCACATGTATTAGTATAAGCCAAAGCAATCACAACAGAAACAAAAATGGTGCACTCAAAATCATAAGTAGTGTATAATAAATATAGTAATATATCATCCATAATATTGATAGGAGTATAAAATGCGATGTTTATAATATTTAAACCTTATATTTTGCGTGCTAAGTTATTTTGTTACGTCCCGTACCCTATTTTTACCCGGTTACTGGTCATTCGGACGGTAAACAACGTTTACTTTCACTTTTAATCTCGTTTCGATACTTTCGGGGGGACCTACAAGTTGACTTTCTGTTTCGTTCGTTAAATGAGAAAATCTTCTTAACAAAAGTTGTAGAGGAAGTTAAATCGAGTTTGTGGACATGCGGCACGCAAGAATCGGAATTCGTATGAACTAGTTACAGTCTATGGAATTTTATTTCTACGTTGAAGTTATCGGAAATTTGCAAAGGGCAAAACTGACTTTTCGCTAAGTCAAGTATAAAAGGGAAAAACCCTAAATTCTCTCTCATTTTTCCCTTCTCTTTCTCCTCGGCCGCACGGCCTCTCTTCTCTTCTCTCTCTCTTCCTTCCTCATCTCTCTGCTCTCTCCGAAATCACCACTACCCGGCCACTACCACACTACACCGCCACCACCATTTGAATCATAACACAAACCCGACCAAGACCCAGTCGTTTCGCCGTCGATCAAGACGTTCCGGTCGCCGCACTCAACCTCCAAATCTGCACGCCACTGTTCCACGACCCTCACGGGTTTCCGGTCATCTTCTCACCACACCACCATCACCGTCGCACTCAGCAAGTAATGGAGGACAAAACCCAGAGGCCGGAAAGCCATCGTTCGCGTCGTTGCCGGAGTTGGTGACTCTGCAATTCTTCGATCTCCATTCTCTCGTCTGAGCCGAGTTTCAACATCCCCATAAATGAAATCAGCACTTCATAAACCGCCAACCCTCGAAAGCAAGAAGACTGCTACCCCTAGGCATCACACGCGTTGCACGCCGCCTGGCGCGTGGACCACCGCTGCTCCGCCGTGTTCGGCTGTCGGATTTTCCAAATTGTCTCGTAGGTAATTTTCGTATATTTCTTTGGTTGAAACCTCTGTTTCGGTGTGGGATAAGAAACCCTAATTTTTTTGATGGATTGTGGACTGTGTGAAGGTTATGGTTTATGTGTTCTGAAGTTTTGGAGAAAGGAATGGGCATTGGTTCAGTTTGATATATAATGAAGGTAAGAATCAGGAACTCTATTTTGAGATATAAATTGGTTGAAGATTGTTGTTAAATGTTGCTGTTGTTGCTAGGAGTTCGAGTGATTGTTGGAGGTGGATGACTACACTTATTTAGAATTGGCCCTCTGTTTGGAGATGAAGAGTTGGTAAGGGATTTGGTTCGGTGATCTTATAATTGCTATAATTAGTTTGGTCAAATTATTGAATTGACGGAGTTATTGGTTTGCAATTAAAATGGTTCCACATATATTTTTGATGGTGTGGTGCTTGTGCAAGATGGGAAGTGACGAATTGTTTATCATTGTGGAAATGTCTTACTGGAAGTGATAAGTAGTTTGGCCAAATAATTAAGGTATTGGAGAATATTGAATGGGTCGGTTTTGACGAGTTTGGCAAGTGACTGAATGTTAAAATTGATGTTAAGGGGAAATTGTTGTGAGAATGACAAATTTTATTTGAGCAAGTTAAATCGATTGTTCGATGAAGATTAATGAAACGAGTTGCCAATTGGAATATTCTAATACTACCATATCCGGGAATTTCTGTAAGGACATAATCATGTGGAAACGGTGATCATGAATTTTACATTTAAGGTTTAATGGCTAAGTTATAAAGTCGAATGGTTAACTTGAATTATAACCTGAAAATGGTGTAACTACCATACTCCAAATCAGTTTACTTTGTTAAGTGGATTATTCGGAAGTGGTTACCCGTAATTATCAATTTAGAGTAGATTGGTGAATTTAACACGTTTTGGTTACTTAAGGAAGTTGTCATTATTATTAAGTTACTAATTGGGCTTAATTTTTTATTAAGGACTGAGCGTGACTACTTGAGATAGAATAAAAAGCTCAATATCAAAATGACTGAACGGAGGAATTTCCAAGCTCTTGACTTGGGATGGATAAGTTGACGGTTATTGCATTTGAATCACTGTGAGTGGACTTTTGATTTTAAGTGATGCATGCAAATTAAATTCCACAAGTTTTGAGTTTATTTATTTATCAACTTATTTATCGAGCATTTTATTTTGGTTTGGTTTATTGATTGATTTTTTTGGTTTGAACTTTTGAATTAAGATTCATTATGCTCGATTTGAGGATTTTGATTTATGCGGATTCAGAATTTATACTATTTATTTTATGTTTATATTCCGCTAATTGAGCTTATTATGAGATTTACGAAATAAGAATTCGAGGAAGCAAAACTTTATACTTATTTATACCCTATTTATATTTGAACCTGAGATGAGCTTGGCGTGCGGGGTCACGTCTTTATATATTGGATTCCGATTTTTGCGAGATAAGTGGGGAAATTATACAGATTTACTGGCTTTTGACGATCATCTTCCTCACCATACGCGGGTCATGTGAATAGGTCTCCTCCTCACTTACTTTGTGTTTGTGAGTGGCAGTGAGGTAGCTTTCTCCTCCTCACGTGGGTGGTAGTCGAGGTGATATTCTCCTCCTCGCACAATCTATGTGCGAATGGTAGTTGAGGTTATTAGTTCTCCTCCTCGCACAATCTATGTGTGGGTGGCAGTCGAGGGTAGGTAGAGCCTGAGGGGCTCCATTCCCGTATGGTGAACCCATTTCCCCTATGTTCTTTGGTTGTTGTTCTTGACTAGCGGGGCTAGTCGGTCCTTTCTTATTTATTGCATGCATCGGGAGTTTTATGGAAATAAATGTGGGAAAGTATAAAATCTCCTTTGTTTAAAATTGGTTATTTTTGTCCACTCACACTAACGTGTTTTTCAATTACTTTCCCCTGGGCCCTTCGGTTTCAAATGCCCAGTGTGCAAGTTAGATTAGTCGTGGTCGGGCGTACATGGAGTCGAGGCATAGTCCACAACGTAGCTTCCGCGTATTCATTTTATTTCTATTTTCCTTATTTATCTGTTATATTAGAGTTGCTCTGATAACCTGTGGGATTCATGTTATCAAGTTATCAAGTTGATACTTATACTTTTTTGAAATGGAAGTTGATGTTATTTGGGGAGCAGGGTGGCTCCAGGAGAATTCACCCTTAATGTTTAGAAGTATATATGTTTTTCTACAGGTTTTGGGTAGTTCACTTTTAGGGGAAGTTCCGCCAAATTCTTGGTAGAATTTCTTCTAAGGTGGGCCCCGCAGGGCCACTTCGGATTTCATGGTGAAATCCGGGGCGGGTCCTGTCATATTTCCTTTAACTTGGTCAATTTAACTTAGTTAGTATTTTATAGGTAAAATGGAGTCTCAAAGTTCAAAAATGACTAAGGAAGACACAAATGGCGTGAAAATGGAGAAAAATGAAGAAATGGAAGTTCTCCCAGTTTGACTAGGAAAAGAAATCCCAGTTGTTGTAGGAGTCTGAAGCTGACTTGGACTAAGAGTTTTACTTGAATAAGGAAACCCAATTCTACTCAGATAAGGAAACCTAGTGTGACAAGGAGTCCCTATTGGATAAGGATTACTCAAGAAGGTTCTGGAAGAGTGTAGAAGCATCTCGGGAAAGAAGTTTGTATTCAACTAGGAAACCTGATTGCATATGGAGTTCTACTTACACTAGGAGTCCTGTGGAAGCTAGAAGACGTCTTGGAAGACTCAAGAAGCATCTAGAAGTGGCGTGAATGATCATCTGCCGTGCACACTTAGAGGAATACACAAGGAATTCAGATTTCAAAGCAATGTGGAGTTTGGATTTCTAGTTGGTTTTGGATTAGATTTTGCAGTTATTTTCATGAAGCTTTTACATTGTTCTTGATGTAACACTTAAACAAAGGAAAAGAGGACATGGATTAGAGAATGTGATGCATTCTTGATTATGTGGAATTATTTTATTGGTCAAGGGATGTGTCAACCAATTAGAAAATTAGAAGGAAAGCCTGAATCAACATGAACTAGGAGAATCCAATTGGGAACGGATTGGGAGAAGCCTTGGACGTCTCGCTATATATACTTAGTGTGTTTGACGTTCCAAGGTTACAACTTTTCTCCACAATTTCGGTTTCTCACTTGTCTTTTCTCCAGTTTCAGGTTTTTCAC
This sequence comes from Rosa lucieae, assembly GCA_024704745.1. Taxonomy (NCBI): domain Eukaryota; kingdom Viridiplantae; phylum Streptophyta; class Magnoliopsida; order Rosales; family Rosaceae; genus Rosa; species Rosa lucieae. Next base: position 29,146,927 of record CM045495.1, on the reverse strand, counting down.
AATCTTCAAGGAGCTTTGCCGTGACCATCCACCTTCCTTGCCATGATCATCACTTGTTGCGACACCTTGGAGCTGTTTTGGATCTTTGGGACGTGATCAAGGGTTGTTCATACCACCTCTTCCATGTATTTTTCACGGTTTAGTCTTCTTGTAGTTAGAAAATCTACTTTGGAATTTATGTTTTGTAAACCGAAACTATGAGTTGACAATCTGATTTTTGGATTCAATTTTGATGTTCTTTTTAATGTTTGATGTGTTTATGTGTTCTTGATCTTGATTAGTTTCCGAAAGCTTGGATAAATAATCTGATTTTGTGATTAACGCATGTTAACTATTCTCTTGGTTTGAAACATAGGAATACTTGCATGTAATTGAGCTTGCTAGTAATTAGGTTTTATGCTTTGTAAACCCTAATTCAAATAAGTAGCTTTGAGTCGAAATTAGATTATGCATGTAATGAATTGACTTGCTTTAAGTGCTTGGATTTGCATGTTTATCAATTCTTTCTTGAACTTAATGATTTGAAAACTGCATTGCTTTGATTGTGTGAGGTCTACTTTTCGAAATATGTTCTCTTGGTGCTTTGCTAATTCAATTGGTTTAAGAAAGAAAGTTAAAAGGGACATTGGTTGCTTTGATTGTGTTTCTTGGTTAATAATTTTCCATGGTAACAAATAAAGATTAAGGGATGCATGAATGGATTGATCTTGAATTGTTCGTTGATGAATTGCTTTCCAAAGATTTTTCTTTTCCCACCTATGTAAATAAAAATGCTTTCTTCACTTTATGTTTTCTGAAAATTTCGAATTTGATCTTCAAACCCCCTATCTTTTACATTTATGTGTTTGTTCATATGTAAAATCGATTTAGGATTTTTAGGTAGCATGAAACTGTGAATATTACTTTGAATAATCTGAAAATAATGTTAATAAAATCATAAATATTGTTTTAGTATTAATTCTTGGCCAAAAATTAACTTGGTGTTTTGTAGGAATTGTTTTGGTGGTTTTTAGGAATGTGTTGTGTGATTTTTTTAGGAATTGTGTGTTGTTAGGGATTTTGTTTGGTGTTTCTTAGGGATTTTGTTTCCTATGTGTATTTGGTTTCCTAATTAGTGTATGACTAGTAATCCTTGTTATATGTGGAGTCCTAATGTAACTATGACTTGTAAAATGTATATAAGTAGGAGTAGGATTTCCAAAAGCCATTCTATGTTGTATTTCTCTCTCTAATTTCAAATTGTATGTGTGTATATATGTTGTTGCCGTTTACTTTATGTCTCTTTGTCTCTATATCGTGTGCAATTGTTGTGTGATTATTATTGAATATAGCATGTAAATACCCTTAATCCTCAGTTTGAACGATCCCTACTTAGTCTGTACTTAATGTTTCTTTTCAGGGTTTAAATTGACACTTGTTATGAATGTATCAAATATATTTATCATGGTTCCAGAGAAAACAAAAGTTACTTATCTCAACTAAACAAGCTATACAAGCAACAGGTACAACATCTCAAGTTGCGGTTTCTCGGCCTAAAGCAAACAAAAACTCAAAATGAGACGCGAACTGGAACCTTATAACCTGTGGTAAAAGCAATCTAGCAGGACCTACGTCCAACTGAAAAATCTCACTTGCTACGACCATTAACCAAAACCTTTAAAAATTTGGGAAAAAGATGCAAACAGTACCCAACCTATGGCCCACTAGTAACTTCAGTACCCAAGTTTTCAAAACTATCACAATGGTACCTGAAGTTCGGACCCTGACCCAACTTTAGTACCTAAAACACTGTTGGCCGTTACGAAGTTAGTCAACTGTCAAATTTTGAAGGGTATTTTCGTCATTTCACTAAATTTCTTCTTCTTCCTCAAGCTCTCTTCATCTTCTTCTTCCTCCTAACTCTGTCATCATCTTCTCCAGACCATTGGCAAAAGAATGAAACCCAGAATTGGGGAAAATTAACTTCATTTCTTGGATCTGATCAGGCATCACCCATCTTTCTCTCTTTTTTTCTTTTCTTTGGGCTGGGTCACAATTTTTTTTTCCACTCTCTCTCTGCTTCCTTTTTTCTTTTCTCTCTTCTTCTTCCTTCCCCTGCTGGTAGATCGAGGGTGGGCAGGCTGTAGGCTTGCTGCACTGGGTGGGCTGCGCAAGCGCAGGCGCGGGACGCGGGCCACATGGCTGCTGATGCTGGGGCAGTAGCGCGGAGGGAGATGTACGCGCAGAGGGGGGGGGGCTAGGCGAGGCTGGGCAGCGCTCGCCCTAGTGTGCTGGTCTGGCCGGCTATGGGGCTTCGCGGCAGGGGTTGCGGCGGCGGCGGCCGGGGGGGGGGGGGGGGGGGGGCGCTGGGATGGAGAGGAGGAGGCGCGGGGCTGCTGGAACCAGCGCTCGGCCTGGTGTGCTGGTCTGGCCAGCTGTGGGGCTTCAACCAGCGATTCCGCCACCGAGTTCCCTAAACTCTCTCTCTCGTTGAAAATAGAATTTTTTTTCCTCCTAATTTTCCATTTGAAACATACACACAAGATTTCTTTGGGTTGTAATTGAAAAATGGATTTGAGCCTATATTCTTTCCCTAACCTCCCCTAAAGATGCTTGCCGATTAGCCTTGGTCTCCTCTGCGTTTGGATCTGCAGATGGCAACCATGGTGGGAACTGGGAATGGTGGAGGTAAAGACAGAGGGTCGATTTTACCCCTAAGAAAATGCCACGTGGCATGATAGTTAACGCCCTCATGGACGGCGGGTATGAAAGTTGGGTCGGGCAGGATATTTGGGGTACCATTGTGATAGTTTTGAAAACTTAGGTACTGAAGTTACTAGTGGGCCATAGGTTGGGTACTGTTTGTATCTTTTTCCCTAAAAATTTATAGGATTAAACTAGATATGCTCAAGTATCTACGGTAAAAATATCAAGTCAAAATAACACTAAATACTTGTCCAAATAATATTCCAAAGCTGAACTCTGTTGCTGCCAGGAAACAAGACCTTCACCAACAATGACTCTTCCAGAAATTCCACAGGATTCAAAATGAACTAAAATTTGCATCTATTTAAGACTCAATATTTAGCATATAATAAAATTTCGGGAGCGAAATCAGTTTTTTCTTAACCCAAAAAACAAAAAAGAGAAAACAAAACAGAAGTTTTTGGTAGGAGGAAGATGTCAAAGGCATAAAGTATAATCCATCCAAGCAAACGACAATAGGACACACTCAGCCACCAATAACCGTTCATCATACGACACACTCCGCCACTCTGCGTCTCTCTCATGGCAATTGCAGCTGCTTCTTCGCTTCCCTTGGGTAATCACGATCACACTCCTCTTTTCCATTTGGGTTTCTTGTTTTTTTCTCTCAATATATGTCGGATCATGCCTTACTGCAATCACTGAACCCACCAATCCTGAAATACCTTTCACAAAACCCATTTCGATTTTTCGCCTTTTGCTTCCAAAGTGCCTAGCTTTAATGCTTGTGGGAAGCTATAGTTGTTGAAGAAATACCACATGCAAAAAATGATTGATTGCTGCAAGTACTAGTTTCATGCTGTCTAATCATGTCCTGTTCTGTTAACTTAATAGTTACTGTCATGTCGGATACTTGATTTAATAGTGAATTATTTTCACCAAGTGGTTTCTTGTTTGCATTAGCTCCCACTTGAAACCTTCAATTTTCCAGCGCGGGACACTTTTGAAACTGTTGTATTGGTGTTTTCAGGTCATTCGCATTGCCATTCATGCCACACAGAAGGAGTTTGTTGTTCGACAAGACATGGGATCTCAAGCAGTTGGATGAAACCTCCTTTTGATGGTCGAAGATCCCCCGATCCTCTGGGTGTAAGGTATAGCTTTGTTTATGATGATTTTTCTTATTTACAGACTCATTAATTTTTTTTTACAGAATATGTAGTATGTTTTGGGGTAGTCTTTACCGAGTATAATATGCTTTTAATAGTATAATGTAGCTGTTGCCTGAGAAATAGAGGAATGAAAAGAATGCCTTCCTTTAGATGAAATTAAGTCTACTTGAGTGAACATGAGTTTTATCTTCTGGTGCATGTTTATTTCTTATGGAGGGAATAATGAACTTCATTCCTTTAGTCCTAATATTGTACAAATTTACCCAGCATTTGGGTATGAAGTTTTTAAAATTAGAAATGGAGTTTTAGGTGTAAATTGAAAATGAAGGAATTATGAGTAATTAAAAGAGTGAGTCTCTGATCGTAGGTCCATAACCTGGCAGCAAAATTTTCTACACTTTCATTAGATTTTCATCTGTATGTCATAATCTTAAACCATTTTTTTTTTTAAAACAAAGTTTACCCTTTAGTTGTTACAAAGAAAATTAAGTTCTATTACAGTTTGAAGTGCAGGAATCCGTTAGTTGGACCAACACAATTCCACTGGCTGTCTATTGGACATGGTCTCTGCCTTTCCAAAGTTTCAGTTGCTGCGGATTTCTCAGATTCTTCTCCTGAATCTTCTAGTTATATGACTAACCAGGGCTATCATCCTCTTGAGGAGTTGAAAGCGTGCAAAATGGTCCGAGACACTAAACTCACCTCTGCTGAAATAGCAAGACAACAGTCGAGGTCTCTGTTTTCTAGAGAAAGGCTGTTTACTAATTTTATAGTTTGAGTTCCAAAATCTCAGTTAGTTGGTCAATGATGATGATATGTATTATATCTATTTGCGGGACAAAGTACCTAGAGTCAACTATCAATCTACTTGGTGTCATTACCATCCATGGTTAAACATTTTCCTTATGCCTTAGGGTAACGACAGTGCTTTGCTGGTTTTCCCTGGGAAGATACACTCTGAACCACATGAACAAATTTCTTGGGCTGAGTTTCAATATGTTATTGACGATTATGGAGGTCTTGTGAATCCTCATCTTGAAGTGCATAACTTTATGTTTTGTTTTTGTTGTACTCTTGATTTTAATTCCATCTTATTAATTACTTTTGTAGATTTATATTTTGAACTGTTTGATGATGCGAACATATTAGAAGATCCTACAGCAAGTAACCCTGTGGTGAGCATTTTCTTGCTTATATGTTTTTTCTCACATAAATGGAAACCCTTCAGGTCTAATTCTGTCAGAGTTTGAGTTACTGTTAACTAGGGCAATTACCCTCCACTCCTCAAGTGTGTTGGAAAAGGAAAAAGGTTTTAAGTGATTTAGTAAAATATTCTTTGGTGCCAGTTCTAGGTCTTAGATCAGCAATCTGTGTGTGTGTGGCTAGTGTGTGACATTCATACACAATAGTTTGCATTTGTTTGTATTTCATTAGGTTGTTTGAGAGATTTTTAAATACCATAGTTTTTCATTGATGTAAAGTAAATATTTAGATTGACTGCTATAGGTAATTGCATAAAGTCAATTTTATAAAATTATTCTAGGATATAAATCCTGGATTTTCCCTTTTTGGTACTGATATGTTCTTAATTATATGCATTTTACATAGTGCAGCAAAAAAGTTGCTTCTGTAGGAGTTAAAGAACTTCTATGTCAACATCTATATCAGCCTAGATAGTGGACTTATTCTGGTTCAGATTGTTAATTTAAATATTCATTTATATTTCCCATATCAATACTTATGCTTTTGGATAATTGGACATTTCTAATATGAGTGCATTGCCTTCAGAATGCTTTGTTTGGAATGGATATCCCTGTACACAACAATGGAAGAATAACTGGAGGATTCAGCATTCTAGATGACCAGAACAGTGACGATATTCCTTTTGATGATGATTATCTAGAGGTTAGCAAAGATAGTCGTGTGTTTTAGAAAAAATATGACAATCTCCCTTTTATTTAGATTGGATGGAGGTGCCAGAAACATAGTTAGGAATGGAAGATAGGGGGGTGGGTGTTGGGGGCAGAAAAGAAAAGTAGAATTTATTACTTATTTGGTTTGATGAAGAGAACATGGTACTGTTGAAGTGTAATGGTAAAACAAATTCTGAATGTCCTTATGGTTCATGTGATTGGTCTTGGAGCAAGGAAATCCCTTTTAACAATGACAAATAAACTTAAGATAAATTGCAGGAATAACGCCAAACATCTGTCTCTATGAATTTGATCTACATGGATTACCAGGCATTTTCAGCCCCCAACGTAAATCCTGCCAAAGACTATAAATTTTATTAGGGCTGGATGGCTAACTTGTCCCCATTAACCATGTAGTCTTTTTTTGATGACACAGAACTCTGGATGAGTTTCCTGGGTATTCAAATACATAGTTGCATAGTTTACAGGATAAATAAGGCTACCAAAACTTTTGTGCATGATTCCTTGTTAAGTACTATCTTTTTTTTTCTTAAATCTGTTGCTTAAATTTCTAAATTTCAATATTAAGTTATAGTTCATCTCACATGCCTCTTTTGCTCATGTAGGTTGTAGAATCTGAAGCTTTTGATGTTCTAGACTGGGAGATACCTGATGCTTCTGCCTTGATTCATCCCATTTATTTTGCAAAGTGCTTAACAAAGGTGATTACCTTGCGTTTTGATCAGTAGATGTATGATGATTGAAATTGTTAATCATGAGCGAGTAGTTCCAGATATTCTACAAGGGATTTGGATAAGATCATATTGCATAATGTTCATCATTGCTTGCTATAGCCGTTGCTGTAGCTCCATTTTCAGCTATGGTGTGGACCCTGTGGAGATGCCACTCGGACCAAGGGCCTTCTGTTCTAAAGTTATGAACTTTCTTATGAGCCATTTATGTTTTTGCAGTCGCTTGTATGTTTATAAGTGGTACTCTGAAGCCAAGCAGTACTTTCTTGACTTGCTTTAAATCCCATATTCTGTGGCTCATTACAAAAAATTATAAAAATATAAAATTGTAATAATAATAATTATTATTATTGTAAATAAATAAATATTGGGCTTGCTTCTTCGTTATATGGCGGGGAGCATACTTTTAGAAGCTGGGTGAAGTTATGGCTATTTGGAACGAACTTAAACACACTGGTTTCAAAATATATGCTCATAGAATAGATATGGTCTTAACTCTTATGAAAAAATTGATATGATATAGGAAAAAAAATCATTTGATATTCGGGTCTTTTTGACATTGCTTTCACATATTATAGATCATTTACCTTTAGGCATGTTTTTCACAGGCCATCAATATCAGACATGACAGAAAAATGGATCACCCATCAAATGGTGTTTCTATTTTAGGATGCCTCATACCTGCTTTTGCTGATGAAGAATTTTATGTAAGAAGACTATTTCATTATGAGGATAGCGACTATTACAACTCGGATGAGAAAGGTATTTTTTTTCTTTAGTACTGGAATGCGTATCTAATTAAACTGATTCACGGTCATACACCGGACCGTGGGTTGAGTAAAATGAGTTTTTCTCTAGGTGGGTAGGGTGAACAATTTGGTATTTTATGTTGCCATTTTCTTTTCCGACTGTGCTCGTTTGTATCATGAAATCCATATTTGTGGTCATTAATTTCTACATTACTAGATGAGTATCATTGTCAATCAGTCTGCTTATGAATTAGGAGAAAATCTTGTTCTGGCCTGTTCATTCTTACAATTGACATTAGCTGGCCATTTCAAGTTAACCAAAATTAAATTTTTGTTTAGGTGGAAAAGGAGTGAGCATTAGTTCCAAAAGTGACCGAAGCAAGAATTGCTCAACACTCTACCGGTTGGAGATAATGAGAATAGAGTTGTTCTCGGTATATGGTGTTCAGGCATGTGTGAACTTTTTACTGCCATCTATTCTACTTTTCTCACTTTTGCTATTTATATTTAAATATGAAAGTTCTGCTAATAACATCATCTTCATTTTTAATTGAAGTCCAAAAAGATGTTGCCTGTGTTTTATGCTGGCTAATTGGACATTTTCTTTACAAATTTGAACTGAGATAGTTTGAAGTCTTCTTATGTTATTTTTCATTTTATGACCTTTGCAGTCCACAATTAACCTACAAGATTTTCAAGATGCGGAACCTGATTTTCTTATAAACTCTATCTCGGATATTGTAGAACGGTTCAACGAAAGAGGTATTAGATGCGACGTTGCTCTTAAAGCGTTATGCAAAAGAAAAGGACTTCAAGTTGAGGTAACTAATTGATTTCTATTTTGTATATAAGCTGCATTTAGGGTCAAAGTTTTAGTATACACGGAAAAAAATTATTGAAAAACAGTATATATTGACCATTAATGTGTGATGGATTCCACATATGAGTCAAATTAATCAAACCTGTTCATTTTACTTATTCATACTAATTGAAGTTGTGGGAACTTTACTAGGAAACCTTAATGTTGAAATACCAGGGGATTCCTCTTAACATTCCAGGTTTCAGTCAAGAGAACATTAGTCTATATGCCCTAAACTTCTGACAATGTCTGGAATTATGAATTACCTAAAAATGGGTGATAGAAAACGGGAAGAGAGGTTGGGAGTGGAATGGCTTTAGGATCAAGTGTATTATGGGCTCCAGTTGCTGCTATTCTAGGGACCAGTCCATCTCTTCTATTATGATGAATCAGTTGGCTGTTGTGAAGTGGGGCTGGGTTTTAGTATTTTCTGATTGCATCTGTTTTTGTGTTTTTCTGGGTTGCTAATTGGTATCTTTTTCTACAACTTGAAACAAAAAAAAAAAAAGCACAAGAACATGTACAGGTAGAGAAGAGTCTCAATCAGCCAAGCTTTCCAACCCTATACCTAGAATATCTTCAGTGGTTGAAGTTTGTAATTGAAACAGTCATTTTGAATAGGAGTACGCCAGCATTCTTATCACTAATATTCATAATGGAGGCTGCTTGATATTTACTGGATTTTAGGAAGAATGTCTCTGCTGATTTCCGACTCACTGTGTACTTATATCTTATATTTGTACCAAAACTCTTAAAAAGATTCTTTAGTTGCTACATTCAGATTTAAATAACTGAATTGAGGTGGTCGTTGAATAACTCTACTCTTTTGTAGGGAGCTCACTTGATCGGGGTTGACAGTCTAGGAATGGATGTTAGAGTCTTCTCAGGGTCAGAAGTACAAACTCATCGTTTTCCCTTCAGAGTCCGGGTAAGCAGTAAGCAGTTAATCGTATTTAACATAGGTACATACTGTACATGCCACGTCAGGCTCTATGTACATGGAGTAATGCACTCGGCTTAATAGTTATATTTGATTTTTTACTTGATCCTAATGGTATCATGCTGTTTTCTCCTCACTATGCATGCAATTTTTATTTGACTACCGACTTAGCTTTATCCTGGTGGGCGCTTAAGTTTTTATTTACTTAAATCTTGAAATACTTGGTATTCAATACAAATTTACAACAAAGAAGGTTCAATTTATTTATCTACCCCCTTTCTCCCTTGGAAATTGAACTCATTTCTCATCTCACTTTGGGTCACAATAGTTTTCAGTTAGTTGTGATAGGCATATACTCATGATAGAAAGATCTCATTGATTTTGTCATATATAAACTCTTTTTCTTTTTTTTTTTGGGGGTGAAGACAATATTTTTTCAGAGATAGCTTAAAAGCCTTTTACCCTTTTGCTTTCAAGGATATTTTAAGAACTCTGAGCTTGATTAATATGATCCCCACAAAAGGGAGGTGGGAATGGCATCTTTGGCATTGCAAATGTATCTGTAACATTGTGGATTGATTATCCACTCTTGTAGTATGCAGGGCTCCCGTAACCCAATTACTCATATTCATTCACTGAACATAGTTTAAACTTTAAACAAAAATTTTCAACTCCAGGTTGATGGTTCATCTAGAAAGGAAGGGAAAAAAAAATAGTATCAAACTTAGCTGCACATATCACTAAAGGGTTTGTCGGCATGTATGTGCAGGCCAAGTCTGAAGTTGCAGCTGAAAAACAGATTGAGCAACTTTTGTTCCCACGCTCTCGCCGTAAAAAGTTGAGAAGTCAAGGAAATAATTTTCAGGGTGTGGAGTCGTACTAATTCTATCATTGTGCTTCAGTCTTGAATGAAAGGTATGTATTTGTTCTCCTAGCTTTGATAACTTTTTTCTCGCTGTTTCACTCTGGGTATGTCTCTTTGCCTTGATTTATTTTTTCAATTTTTAGCATCATGACAAGAAAATCTAATTTCTCACAGAAAATGTTTGGTCATAGGGAAAAGAAGATGATAAATAATCTGTAGCTCCTTTGACCTGGAACACCGTTGTTAATGCTCTGATGATTATCTGCTTAAATCTGCACCAAAATGAAGGCAAAGCTGGAAAATGGGGATAGCAGATTGTCCAGGTACTTTTTGGAAGAGATCACAGAATAAAACGCGACAATGTAAACAACAATAATCTTGTCCACTTTTGTATTTATTCTTTCATCTATTTTTCATCAAAGAAATGGTGCATTTTCATTGAGGGAAAACAATCTTGCTCATCAATTTTTTTACAAGCAACAATTTTTTTAATGCGCAGTTTTACCCAGACATATTATCTACGTCCAAGATGAGAAGGGCAACCTTTATTATTTATTTTTAAGTGAATATAGGTTACTAGAGACCTGAAGATATGATTGCCTCAACCCTGGACAATATTTTAGACCCAGCTAACTGATCAGAAATCGGCTTAATTACAAATGCTTTTTGATCTTAAGTCGAGAATAATTGTCATCCCAAATTTCTGTTTCATCAAAGAAACATGTCTTAACTTAATCCTAATTTCAGACGCGTCTTAATTTCTTCCTAATATGAAACATTTACTCAACTCAGAAGCATAAGCAGACTTAGTCCAAAAAACAAAACAAAAACAGTACCAGCAGCCAGCAAGCTATGGGCAACAGAACTCCTCACTTTTCTACAGAAGAATGAGATGACATTGGTATTTGGTAGCCTGGACCCTCTAAAGAATTAGTGTCGACTATAAAAACCAAGTTGCCCACATCCATGGATATTCAAGACGAGTTTTTAAAGCAAATAACTCAGCGATGAAAGGAGGGACACCACGGAGTGTCTGCAAAGCCACCGCACTAACCTACACACCACATGCATTCCAGACAACGACTTCCAATGCTCTGTTGTTCACTCACGCTAACTCCACAGTTCGCTAAGCCGCCCTGCCAACGTCAAGCGTATATAAACTACCAGTCAACTAACATTATTAAGAAGAATCATATGTAAAGAATCCGCTACTGAAGCTTCTGCCAATATGTACATACCGATATTCAAGAGTTATTATGTTGCATATTAGGGAGAGGGATGCTTCAATATAATATAGAATTAGTTCCCAAATCATATGTAGTTAGTAGAATCAAGTAAATGCACCAGTATTGACAGGGGATCCTCAACTTGGAAAAGGTAAAAAGCATAAGAAAGAAACAGATTACTTCCCTGAGGAATCGTACAAAAAAATGATTCCAGAAGACAAAGGCCACTTTTTCCCACATAACTGTGTTTACACGAAGATATTAAAGCACAAATACAAGGGTACTGTCACTGCTGTGATGACCCTGTTGGCGCAGGCCCAGAGCCAGAGCCAGACTCGGAAGGTCCAGAATTTGATTGTGCAGGTACAGACGATGTAGAACCTGAGGGTGCAGTCCCTGGTGTTGCAGAATGCTGGTAATGTTGATTCATCGGCAAGGATGATGGTGGTGGCACTGCAGCATGATATTGCGGAGGGTATTGCTGATAAGGTGGTGGAGGCATATAACCGCTGTATGGTTGAGGATAAAACTGCTGATTATATTGACCATGTGGAGGAGCCATACTTTGAAAAGCATAATGCTGCCTCTCAGAACCAGAACTGTTCTCACCTGACCCTCTGGGGCCACTTGGAGCTCCATCCTGCGATCGAACAACTGCACCCATTCTTTGAGGATCCATGGATGGATAATACGTTCTCTCCTGCGAAGCTGGAGGTGGGATGTTGTAGTAATGCTGCACTGGTGGTGCAGATTGGTCTTGTAATTGGCTCTGCTGTTGGGATATGACCGCTCGAGGCAACAAGCCACTATGAGCCACGGCCTGTTGCCTAGCCTCATCTGTGCCCTCCAAGTCCTGTTTCGGTGCTTGCGGCCTACCCCACATTAACTTCAACCTCAAACCCTTCACCACCAGCCTATTGGAGAGTTCTTCTGCGGCCTTTTCTGCAGCTTCTCTTGTTGTGTATGTTACAAAAGCACATGCTCGTTGGAGCACCATCCTAACGGATTCTATTTCGCCATGAGCATAAAACTGATCCCTTAAATCCTGCTCAGAGACTCTTGCATCAATCCCACCCACATACAGGGTTCTAATGCTTTCATCCTCCGGCGGTTCCAGGGACGGCATCTCTCCAGCCTTGTTAAGTAGCTTCATTGCCACAGGATCATTGACTCTGCAAATAAATTAAGACTAAAAGTGAACACCATGATATTTTAAAAATCCAAACAGTGCGTGTGTAAAAAAGTGACCTGCAATATTACAAATATAAATTTCATCTGCAGGCTTCACATCTATCACCTACCAAACCTAAAAACGATTCTATGTTCAAATGCATATCTCCAACTTTGAATAAAAAGACGACTTCATCAGTTAACAATGCAAAGTAACTATTACTATTTGACACTTGCAATTTCAATTTCTTCGAGTGGGAACAACACTAAAAACTAGAGACAATGATCATCGCCACACACGAGAGCATAAGTTTCAGGTAACTAATATATAGAGTCAATCATGCACAAGGATAAAAATGAAAAATTAGGAAAAGCATGTATACCCGTAGTATCGATCTTTGATATTTTGCTGTGACAGCTCGCCAGTGACGGGCATCTCGTGCCGGTAAGGGCACTCAGCACCTCTAGTGCACTCGCCCCGAATATAGAAACTGCACACATGCGCCCGGTTCCTCTTGTAATACGGCGTCGTTCTCTGCAGCTTCAGAATCGTGTCATTCGGCCTCGCCTTCCCGTACGACGATTCATAATCAATTCCAGCCCGAGCCTAATATCATCCATCCAATCAAACTAAATCCCAAAATCTAAACCAGCGTTTCAGTTTCAGAATTAGGGTTTGAAATAAACCAATTACCTTTCGGTCATGTTCCTCGGCGAAGAACTCGCGATTGACGTCGCTCTTGGGAATGGCGTCGTCGGAGCCGATGGCGAGGGCGGTGTCGCGGACCTGGACGGGGAGGCCGTAGTCGAGATCGAGGAGGCAGACTTGGCAGACGTTCTTCAACTTGCTGCAGGTCTGGCAAATCTCGGACTTCTTGAAGCGGGCGTCGCGGCCGGGGCGCCACCGGAAGACGGTGAAGGGGCGGGTGCAGATCTTGCACTCCTTGTCGTAATCGGCTTTGGTCATGCGAACGTAAGGGTTGTCGCCGAGGCATGACTCGCAGATGATGGGGAAGTCCGATCGTTCCCAACCGTCCGCCTCCACATTCCTTAGCAACCTGTGCGCCATCGACGATATGACCTAAGCCCAAATTCCAAAGACTACGCTTTGACTACTACTTTAATCTCGCGCAGTAAATTTGACGTTTATTTATATCAATTCTTTTATTCAAAATCTGTTGATAAATCGTATTTGGTTAAAGAAAAAAATTAATTAAAATACGAATGGACAAAAGTGCTCTTGAAAAATTGTCAGCTGGCAACATGCTAACAGCTCTAAATACTAAAGTTCAGTCGGAGTCATAATCTCAGGTATCGTTATGATATTTTCAAAACGTGAGATACCGAAATTTATAAGGAGCAAAAGTTCAGGTACCGTAAAGACCAATTTTCTTTTTTAATCTTTAAAATGTATTAATTTGTTTTGGTTGACAAAGGATGTTTGCTTAAATAATAGTATAAATAATCATGATTTTCTTTTGCAGTAAAAATCTATCAAGAATATCTATATAATGTTATATATAGCAACTCCAATGGAATGGTCAAATCCACGTGGAGAATGTGAATCATCCAAAAAGACATATCATTCTTCTCCAATGGAGTAGCTATTGTTTATGTGTAATTGACAAATGAGTTTGTGACGTCAAATTTGACATAAGCTCAAAGTTATGTCAAATGTTTTTATGGCTGTATGTTTATTTTAAGTGAGCCTATATCAACATTTACATCCTAACAAATCATAACAAAATAAAATAAAAACTCATAAAATAATATACATTTTGACATATTAGTTGGAGAGAGTGATGTAAATTTGACATTTGCCACATAAGTTGTCAAAACCAAATTTGACAGTAACATCTCCATTAGAGATGCTCTGAGATATAGTTAATTTGACTATGATTACTAAATACCAAACCCTAAACCTGATCGTGTCCGCCGGCATATTAGAGGGAAACGTTCTTGTGTGGAACTGCAGAGGCATAGTCAACTACGAAACTTAGCGTGCTTTCAATGATCTGGTGCATGCAAAGAAGCCAACACTTATTTTTCTCTCAGAAACCCTAACGAAAAAGGGTTTGATTGACTCTTTGAAAAACAGCCTGGGATTCAAGGGAGGTTTTTGTGTGCCTCATGAGGAAGACTCTAAAGGATTGGCGCTATTCTGGAATGATGAAACACATGTGGATTTGCGTACGTATTCAGCCAACCACATCGATGCAGTAATAGGCAAACCGGGAACCGATCTATGGCGCTTCATCGATATTTATGGTGTAGCTGCTAGGGGAGGAAGAGACCGGACCTGGAGATTAATTGAAACATTGGCTGTGCAACCATGCTCACTTCCTTGGCTAATGGCTGGGGACTTTAATGAAATCATGTGTCACGATGACAAAACAAGAGGAATGCCTTGTGCAATGGCAAAATTCTGAAAGACTATGGCTAGATGTGGACTTATTGACATGGGATACGTAGGAAGTAGGTATACTTGGTATAATCGATACACAAGGGAAAGACTTGATCGAGGATTCTAGACTTCACAATGGAGGCACCTCTTCCCAATGAGCAGAGTTATCACGCTTGATCCCTCCACCTCTGATCACTGCCCTCTTCTGATTGAGGTTAGGTTGAAAGACTATTTCAAAAAAGAATCGTAAAACGCTTTCGTTTTGAGGAATGTTGGTGGGGAAGACCGGAATGTGATGCTATAATCAAGCAAGAATGGTCATGCCCTACAACAGGTAATGCTCTCAAGCAGCTAGGGCATAAAATGGCTTGTACTGGAAGGAGTTTGATGCAATGGCATGTCTCAGACTTTGATCAACAGAAAGTGGAGATGAGAGTAATTCAAGAGAAGTTAGGGGACCTGATGGGACAACCGCATTCATCTGCTTTGTATGAGGAAGAAAAATCCCTTCATGTACGCTACAACCAATTGCTTACGAGTCAAGAAAAGTACTAGAGGCAACGGTCTAGGGTATTGTGGCTAAAGGAGGGAGATATGAACTTTTCTTATTTCCATAGAAGGGCTAGCAATCGCCCAAGTCAAAACATGATCAAGGGTCTAACTGATGATCAAGGGGTTTGGCAGACTGATCCACATAATATCCATCACCTACTGCATACCTATTTTCAAAAGATCTTTACAACTGAGGGTATTGATGATAGTGCCTTATAGGAGGTGTTGAATGCTACGCCAAACAAAGTCACTGATCAAATGAATGCAAGCTTGCTGCAAAGTTATTCTGATGAGGAGTCAAATGTGCACTTTTTCAAATGCATCCCTCCAAAAGTTCTGGCCTTGATGGTATGTCACCTTTTGTCTTTCAAAAATATTGCCATATTGTGGGGCAGGATGTTTGTATTGCTGTAAAGAACTTCCTAGAGAAGGGGGAGTTATGGTTGGAGGCTAACTTTACTCACCTATGTTTGATTCTAAAAATCCCGAAACCCAAAGATGCTACACATTTTAGACCCCTAGCCTTGTGCAATGTTGTTTGTCGTATTAGCTCAAAGGTGATTGCAAATAGATTGAAATTTTTGCTCCAGGATATTATCTCTCCCTTGCAAAGTGCATATGTGCCAGGGCATCTTATTTCAGACAATACTTTGGTTGCTATGGAAGCAGCTCATTTCATGCACAAACTGAAACAACAAGAGACATGTTTCTTCTCCCTTAAACTGGATATAAGCAAGGCCTAAGATCGATTAGAATGGGGTTTTGTGCAAGCCATCTTATTAAAACTTGGTTTTGCTTCTCAATGGGTGGAAACAATTATGATTTGTGTCCAGTCTGTGAAGTACGCTATCCTCATTCATGGGGAGCCATCAGAACATGTTATCCCATCTAGAGGCATAAGGCAAGGTGATCCACTATCACCATACCTCTTTATTCTCTGCAGTGAGGGATATCAGCGCTTATTACTCAGGCAGTCCACAACAACTCCATTCAGGGACTTACTATGTGTCCCCAAGCTCCTACGCTACACCATCTCTTTTTTGTTGATAATAGTATTCTGTTCGGCATAGCAATTGTTGAGGAATTCAGGCAATACATGAGATTATTAATTGTGTATGAGAAAGCCAAAGGTCAGAAGGTTAATTTTGACAAAAGCAGTGTAGTATTCAGTAATAATGTTCAGCAAGCTCAACAGTAGACTTTAGCATCCATCTTGGAAGTTAAATGTGTCACTAAACATGACAGATACCTAGGGCTCCCCATGCGATGCGGGTTGGAAAATCCAAGACTGCCATCTTTGCATATATTAAAGAGAAGCTTACAAAAAAGCTAGTCAGTTGGAAGGCCAAGATTCTCAATGCAGCAGGAAAGGAGACTTCGATCAAGGCAGTAGCTCAAACTATGCCTTTATATGCTATGAATTGCTACTTGCTTCCTAAAGGATTGTGCGATGACATTCATCAACTATGTGCATCCTTTTTTTAGGGTGATACAGATGAGAAAAACAAAATACATTTGAGAAGTTGGGAGAAGCTTTTTCTTACCAGGCAAGAAGGTGGAATGGGGTTTAAAAATATTTATGCGTACAACTTGGCTATGTTGGCTAAGCAAAGCTGGAGGTTAGTCACAAACCCTAACTCTTTGATTGCTAGGTTGTATAAAGCACGATATCATCCACATTGTTCCTTTTGGGAGGCGGAGCTAGGAAATGCACCTTCATTCTCCTGAAGGAGTATTTTGGTAGGGCAGACCAATCCTTGCAGCTGGTATTCAATGGAAGGTGGGAGATGGTACAAGTATAAATATCTGGTCAGATAAGTGGATTCCAAATTGTCCACAATATTTGGTACATAGGCAGGTAAACTATCCTTTTGAGCACATTTCTAAATTAATTAATCCAACTTCTAAGCAGTGGAGTTCTCCCATCATCAATATGTGTTTCAGTCTGGAAATTGTCAGGCAGATTACATGCATCCCTCTTAGCCAAATAACCATCCAGGACTGCCTTTGTTGGAGTCCAGAACGCAATGGTTTGTATTTTGTAAAATTTGCATACTGGATAGCGCGTACAAAAGTGCTAGAAAATGTGTTAGCATCCTCCTCTAATGGTGACCCTTTTAAGGTATTGTGGAAGCGACTATGGAAAAAACAAGAGCAGTTTGGAAGCTAGATCCTCATGGGAGCTGAAAACTCAACGTTGATGGCAGCTTTCTACCTGACAGCCATAATGGGGGTGTAGGAGGTATTCTGAGAGATGATATATGCCAGTTTCGTGCAACTTTTGCAATTCCCATCTCCAATCTATCAGTCCAAAACATGTTGAACTGCATGCCATTAAACATGGAGTGAAGCTACTCCAATCATTGAATGCAGGGAATACAATTGTTGAAAGATGTCTGCAAGCCAAGCAAGATGTCTATAACCCCCTTCATGAAGCTCTGGCTGAAGATAATCTGGTGGATGATATAAAGTTGATTCTAGGGTCTTTGCATGGTGTAACTATTTGCCACACTTCTAGAACTTGTAATGGAGTTGCTCATAGATTAACAAGTATTGCTTATAAGGCTAGCTCTAGCTCCTTTTGGCTCAATGAGGTACCATATATTCTGGATGCCTACAACTTTAATTGTAATTCACACACTTAAGGTTGCTCTTAATGAAATTTATTTAACTAAAAAAAAAAAAACTAAATACCAAACCTACATAGAGAAAATATGATTTATAAAAGGGTCTTTTCTCGTATACCCAAAAAGCTTCTGTATTTTGCCCAACTGCCTAACACTTTGTATTTCACTATTACTTTTAGGAAAAGACAAATAGAGATGGTCTTTTCAAGACAATGCCTTTTGTATCCTATGTTAACCCGTGGTTTTTTGCAGTCTTCTTCAGAGTGAAAAAAGTATTTAAAACGACAAAAACAAAAACAAGACTAGCTTTCAACATGCCCAAGTTTTTCACCTAACGGCTTCCTGCCTAGCGGTTACTTTAACAGTGGAATCACTGCTGCTTGTCCTAATTTTTGGTTTTAAAACTGATTTTTTCCAGGTGAATAGTAAAATTTAGAACCTTAGATTTCTACATGATACATTCATCTAGATAGTGGAACATAATGAAACTTAATAACAATGAAACTTAATGACAATGAAACTTAATGACAACTATATATTGTTGAAGAAGTGGGAGATTTACCATATGAATTTATTTATTCAAATATACATACAGGTTAAACATTCAGAGCCTCATTCTCAGGTAAGCTATCCATAAGAATGAAAATAGGTACCTACTTGTAATGAAAGCACACTATTTCACACTTAGACAGGAAGGGAAGCACACTGCTATACTATTTGAGAGAAGACTCTTCTACTCAATTTTCTAATTCTGTTTTTCGAATCTAGAACTGATATGGAAATTTCCGAATGCCTTCTAAGAGAAGCTAAAGCCCCTTATATAGGGAGCGGAACTCAAATTACAATTGAAAACAACAAAATGTACAGGATGACTTCGTGATCTCCTGCTTTCCTGAGTGCTCCTGCTGGTGGAGGTCGGATGGGGGAAAGCAGATTCCTTTAGGTGAAATGTTTTTCACCTACCTTTTGAAAAGCAAAAGCATCTTTTGGAAAAAGTCCAAAAGAACTTTCGGTGCTTTCTACACCTACTGCTTCACATGTTCTCGTCTGTTTCTGAATTGTGACCAAGGACAAACGAGTCGCTATCTGCCTGGGCCATACGAGCAGTTGTTGCATTATCTTCGACATATGTATCAACATATATCTTGTAGTGGTTGTCTGTTTCAAGTCTTTCCACCCACTGTAAGCATGCCAGTGTCGAATCTATCATTTTTCTGGTAAGAGAGATGAACAGGTCACTACTGACTACGTCAGGATGATCGTAAGCAGTGATAATCATTTTTTCTCCTGCTGCCAGGAAGGTATTGTTGAATCCTCAGAGATGATCTTTTTGATATATTCACGAGCCATGTCTTTCATCCATGGGATGCTTGAGTTTGGCTGGCCATTTTAACCAACACAGGCAAGCTGCAGATATTTCCTTTGAATGATTCTCACATAATGATATGGAGAAATATACTCAACCTCACCGTTTGCCTTCTGGATCCATTCTGGAGGAGTGGATCTGAACTTCAGACAAAGCATGCAGTCATTTTTTCTAATATTTTTGACCGTGTCAACGATGATGGGAGGCAAGCCTTTGAGATCATCATTTGTCTTAGTCCACAGGTTATGGACAAAACCATTTTCAACAAGCCAGAGCTTGTGTTCTTGAGGATGCTCACACTGAACATTGACTAAGTATCTTCCAACATATGGTCCTGCAATAATGAAGAGAGTTGGAGGAATACGGTCCTCGGAATTATGACTTCCTATCAACTATGGAATTCATGCCAGTCTGATTCATTGAGTGCCATGATCGGGACCCTAGCACTTTCTGGATCTTCAAGGAAGTGAATTTTTTCTTTTCTAACAGCACTCTGCTGTGTATGAATTTCTTCGAACTGTGGCCTAGCATTTTCATAGATTTCTTCAGCTAGTGCAAAGAGAGCTGGGAACATCAGACCACTGCTTCTTTCTTGAAAAGCAAATAAGAGATTATCCAGAATTGCATTTTGGTGGTAAGCTAGTCTCCTGCCAGTTCTGAACACAGGAGCATCAAATGTTCGAAGTTCATAGTTAAAAACATTTATTACTCCAGTTGGAGTATGTTTGCTTTTTGGCAAAGCAACAGCCGTCAACGGTCTTGATGAGCCTTTACCGTCTACCGTTTGAGACGGGCTAGCCAATCCTTTACCCTGGGATTGATTAGTTGAGGCCAAGCCTTTCGGACTTAGCAGGAACCTTTTGAGAATTTTTTCTGTAGGATCCTCATTAGTTTCATGTTCTTTCCCAGTTCTTCTACTTCTGGGATTGCGACCTTCGTCGTCATCTCTTTGGCTGAACATTGCCAGTTCTCTGGTTAAGGCGTCTGGAAGATAGTTCTTGTTTCCTGCAATTAATTCAACAACATTATCATATTGGTTAAGAAATAATTGCCAATTTGCTAGTCTTCCTCTATCAGCAGCTTTATCAAGTTTAAAATTTTTGAAATTCTTTACTCTAGCACAATCGGTGCCGACAGTAAAAGGTTTTCCTAGAAAAGCTGGAGAATTTAAAATTGTTTTTTTGACAGCCAAAATTTCTTTTTCCCCTATGGGATAATTCAGTTCTGCAGGGCTGAACTTGCCGCTATAAAATTTGCAGATCTTTTCAATGTTAGTTCCAGGCGCTTTTGCCAGAACCATACCGGACCAATAATTATCACTCGCATCTGTTTGGAGGATAATTTCATCATTCTCTTCTGGTTGTTGAAGAAGAGGGAGGTTTTTGCAGAGATTTTTTATCTGCTTCACAATCTTTTCATCATCTTCTGTCAAGTTCCATTTTCTTTTGGAACTTGTCTTTGGAGATAACATTGCTGTTAACCCTGAGATTTTGGGAATGAAATCTCTCCCATAATTTATGACACCAAGGAATCTCTCTAGACTCTTAGCATCAGGAATTCTATCTGGAAACTTCCAGATCTTCTCAAGGATATGAGGTTGGAGCTTTATGATTCCATTCTTGATGTTTATTCCTAGGAAATCAACTTCATCGAGGATAAAGAAGATTTTCTTTTCACCTACGATAATTCCATGCTGAACTATCAGCTTTACTACCTCATGGAGGTGTTTCATGTGTTCTTCCCTGTTTTTGGAGAAGACCAGGATGTCATCTATGTAGACGACGCAGAACTCCGCCACATGCTTGAAGATGTTGTCCATCTTTCTTTGGAAGATTGAGGGAGCTTGCTTTAGACCAAAAGGCATTACTAACCATTCGTAATGGCCTTGTGGTGTTCCGAATGCAGTGAGAGGTACACTCTCAGGATGCATCTTGACTTGCCAGAAACCATACTTTGCATCGAATTTCGAAAAGACTTTAGCTCCTTTGAGCTGGTTGATCAATACTCTTACTTGAGCAATTTGATAACCGTCTTTGACAGTCTTCTTATTGACACCTCTGTAGTCAATCACCATTCTAGCTTTTCCTCGTAGATTTTCTGCATGATTTCTCACGTAGAATACTTGAGCATGATGAGGGCTAGTGGACGGTTGAATTAATCATTTTAGGAGATCTTCAATATCTTTTTTGAATTCCTTTTGATCTTCCTCTTTGTACTGAGGAATGGTTTTGACATGACAGATAGCATTCATGTCATGCAATCTCAATTCACAGACCACTGGGTCTTTTCCCCAAAACTTCTGAGGATCTACATCGATATTCTGTTCGAGTAGTTTCTTGATTTTATCAAAAGTGGGAATTTTCTGAGACTCAAGCTTATTCTGAAAGTGCTTGAAGTTATGCTCAAGGATGAAACTTGCTTCTTCATCTTCACTAGTTTCTTCTTCTTCTTCTTCAGAAGATTCTTCAACAAGTAATTCTTCTTGTTGTTTGATTTGGAGTATAGGCTCAAATTTGGGTTTGTAGGAGGTAAGATCACCACTATTCTGTTGCGATCTCTGATACTGTGTAGTAAAACCAGGACCTACTACACTTTTTGCTTGTGTGAGTCGGTCGGCCCAGAACACCCGTTCTCATTTTCTGAAGCCTATCGCTTCTTCATCCTGAATAAATCTCTGTTGGAGGATGAAATCATTTCCCAACAAGAAATCTGAGCCATGGCCTTCATATTGCTAGACATTATGGATGATAAATGTTCCTCCACCAATGGTGATATGAACATTTTTTGCTACTTTATTCATGGTGAGATGGCTTCCATCAAATGTAACACCAGTAGCAGATTTTTTCTTATCTTCTTTCCAGAGTTCATCTGGAATTGCAAATCTCTTTGCCACAGTAAATCCTTATCTGTTGTCTACAAAGGCATGTAGATGATATTTTTTGTGATCAAGGAATTTTAGTCCAATCTCTATGTAGTTGCTGTATCTACTAGTAGAGACGACTTTCGATTGTTGAAGCTCATTTTCTTGAGCTTGTTCTTTTGGAATGAATGGTTTACATTCTTCTGGAACAATTTCTGGTGGTTCAACCAGTTTGATATTTTCATCGACTTTTTCTTCATCGATGATTTCTTCCTTTGTTTTTGAGGAAGATGGTTCCATGATTTCTTGGAACAAAGTTTCTACTTCTTTCTCCTTTTGTTCAGAGAAATATTCTTCATATTCTTGTTCAACCAATTGGCTAACAATGCCATTCTTGGTTTTCCTTCTTGCTTCAGCTATGAAGCATTCTTTGTGATAAGTCTTTTTTTACTCTTCACAAAACATAGGGAGACCATTCTTTTCATGACATAAGCAGTAGTCACAAACGAATGTACCAGGGTTCACCTGATGAGAAGACATTAATGATTCTGTCTTGCTTTCTTCCCAGTTTTTGATTCTTAGGACATTCATTTGTCTGGATTCGAAGTACTCTACTTCAGAATCTGTCTCAAACTCAGATGAAGTTTCTTCAGACCAGGCAGAATAAACGGAAACTGACCTGTCGTCATCTTCATCATCAGAATAGGCTATTTCGTAGCCTTTCATATTTGCTATTTCTACTATTTGCTCATATTCTTCAAAGAGAGCTTTAGTAGATCTTTTACCCTTTTCCGGGCACTCATTAGAATAGTGCCCTTCAGCTTTACATAACCAACATCTGCAAGCTTTCTTGCTTGGTTGTTTATGCTGATGAGTATTCTTCTTTTTCTTGAAGAATTTCTTTTTAGGATCTTCATCTTGTTGCTTCTTGTAATCGGAACTTTTCTTGAATTTCCAATTTTTTCTCTGATTACTCTTTTTGAATTTTTTAGAGTAATATTTTTCTTTCTTTTTTCTGTGGAACTTGGATTCATGACATCCCCAATTGGTTGGGATGTCCAATATTCCATAACATAAATTCTCAACTCCTTTGAGTTGTTTCTTGGCCATCTTAGCTCTAAGATTGGCTTTGCATTGCTCTTTTAGTAATTTCCGGATTCTGTCGGCAATTCCTCCAACTGAAAATCTTTCAATTGGCTTTTCAGCTATGCTTTCTCTCACAGCTGTTCTCCATGGTTCAGGGAGTTTTCTATGCAATAGATTAACTAGATCAGTATTCTCTAGTTCACCAATTGTACAGTAATATTCTTGAAATTCAGTCAAGTATTCTTCAAAATATCTCATGTCACATATCTTGAGAGCATAGATATTCGAGTTTTCCGTTTCTTTGGCTTTTTCACTCAGATTTGAGAGATCTCCACAGAACTGATCGTACAGGGGTACTGCAAAATCATACGGAGAGTTTGAATTTTTCATTTCTTCAAGCCAGTCTCTTCCTCTGGCAGTTTCTTTGAAAGACAGATAGTACTTTTTTGCCACTCCTGTAAGAGTAGTTTCATAGTACACCTGCAAATCTGGTGCTTCAAATTTTTCAAGGGTAAGTGCAGAAGTCATCATCAGGCTGTCTACCCATTGGTCAATAGTTTTTCTTTTGTCTAGACTCTTGTCTAGATTTAACCAGATGCCATAGTTCGTGATAGGAACTCTGGGCATATTGTCCTCTGGGACAAATCTTTGGGAATTTATTTCCCCCTTTTTACCCGTGGGGGCTTTTTGAAGTGGGAGTTTTGTTTTCCCTTTTTCTCTGCTAATGAAAGTTCTAGAGCTTTCTCCTTCTTTCATATCAATATCTTGATAAGGAAAGACTTTTCTCGTCTTTCTGATTTTGAATTCTTTCATTTCTTCGATTAGTTTTTCTAATCGTTCAGGATCTTTACAAGATTCTGCTTCTTCATAGAGTTCATAGAGCCTCTCAGCTTTGAACATATGGACTGGTCTGTTTAGATCAGCTTCCAATTCTTCTTCAGATATTGGTTCTTCAATAGTGGGTTTTGTACCACTAACACTAGCTTCTCTAGTGCTATAGGTTCTTCTTAGAAGATTCTTGTGTACCCTGAGGTTCTCAGGACAGACATCACTTTTTCTGTGATTGTCAAAATTGAGACTGATTTCTCCAGTCTTTCTGCTTTAATAAATTTTTGCTTTTGCTCTTTCCGGTAGCTTTTTTGGACCGGATAATTTCCACTCAAGAGGAAAAGTCACTTCATTCCAAGTAACTTTGTGAATCTGTTGTGAATGGTTCTTCTGATTTGTGAGGAAACCAGTAGTAAGACCCGGAATATTTGTTATTTTGGTCTTGGGGGCTACTGTAGTGCTCATCAATTTATAGTATATTCTATATACTATTGCGAGTTCTTGCATATCTTCTTTCATGGATATGTCATCTGTCTTGATTCTCAATCGTAGACCGTGAGCTGCATCTTTCAAGCTGGTGGTGAAATTTGGAAAGCAGTTGAAATATGTTACTTGATCGCATAAAGATGCTTCAAGTGTTCCCAACAGACTAGTTTGGAAGTCTGTTAATCTGTTGTCCTGTAGAACACATAGGATTGAACAGTTTATGCCTTCTCGAGCAAGCAGATTTATGCCTACTTGGACTGCTCCAATATGCATAAATTGATATTTTTTTGCTTGAGCTCTGGCAACTTCTGAAGGAGTGATCATTAAAAGATCAGTCTCTCCACCTGCTGTAGCGGGGGTTGTAATTTCCAATAGTTTAAAATAATGGCTATCCATTACATCAAACTTTCCTCTCTTGTAGATTTGTTTAAAATCTAATTTTGGAATGGAGGAGTTTTTTCCCTCCTGTTCGATTTCATTGAATTCGAATTCTTCAGTATTTAGGAGCTGTACTCTTTTCTTTTTTTCAAAGATGCTTAACATCTTGATATCTTTTTTTTTTTTTCGGGTTTTCATACCGGATACTAGTCTGACTAGTAGATGGTTCCAGAAAAATCATGTTTGGAACAAGATTTGTGTCTGGTTTCTCTAATGGTTTGAATCCATTATTTTTCTTTTTTACTGTAGGCACTTTCTTGTCCTTCAGTATAGAATCCAGCGTTTTTTGCTGTTCTTTGATTTTTCTACTAACACTCGTTAGTTTTTCTTCTTCCGTTTTTGGAAGTTCCTTGATATAATCCAGTTTGTTTTCCAATCTTTCCAATTGGTGGATTATAGCAGGTAATTTTTCTAAATGAGTTTGACATCTAGATAATTCTAGTAACAGCCTCTGATATTTCTCATCAGATGAATTTAATAGAGAATTTAGTTTCTCTAATAGCAATTCTGACATTGTCTCCATTTTAGGAGGGGTTCTCTTTTGAGCTATTTTACAAGTTCTGATACCAGTGATGTGCGGATCTAACCAATGCTCAAATAATCAAGAGGTTTTTGTTCCTCTTCCAGAACATATAAGAGATTATCAATATATTGTTCTACTCTATAGATTCTGGTTTGAAGTCTATAGATAATATCTCAATAGTTGGGAGATTCTCTGTTAAGACTTTCACTATAAGCTTTCAATTTTCTCAATTTTTCTCTTTCTTTTTGCAATTCTTTGCTAGTATTTTTGCAGATAGCAATCAACTCAAGTCTGTCAACAATCGAAATTATGAATAGTAATACGTACTGTTTACCTTTGAATCAGAGGATGACTGTTAACTCTGTATATATATTCAAATAAAAACTCTGATGGGCCCACCACGTTTCTAAAACTTTTGTTATATAAACAATGGAATAGACAGCAAACTAAACGAAAGATACAACAATAATATTATTATTATGCATATGCAGACTCTGACTCTGACATACGACGACTGCAAAGAAAAATGGTTAAAGAATGCAAAGAGGGGTACTAATAGTAGTGTTTTCGACAAGATGAGTGTATAGAAAGAAAATAGAAAAAAAGTTGTGTAAAGAGGAAGAAAATAAATATACTGGGGTGTATGAGAAGTATTCTCATGGATTTGGGGTGTATGAGCATTAACCCTAAAATTTTTACAACACATACAGTACTGGTACTGCGTGACAGTGACAGTGACAGTGACACTAAATGGTACTCTATTCTTGATAGATGGAAAATGTTACTGTACTGGTACTGCATGACAATGACACTAAAATTCACATACTATTTTCAGTGAATTGAAAAACTTGAAAATAAGAATCACTATAAAATGTATGAAGATACAGATATAGAAGAAAATCGAACTATAGCAAGGATGAAAAATGACATATCTTTCATCCTACGTCACAATTCAGAAACAGATGAAAACATGTGACCTGTTTGATGAGCATCTTTCGTTTTTCAAAAGAAATAAGGTGACAGAACCTTGTCAAGAAGAAATCTGCTTTTGTCACTTTATACCATTACAAAATTTTCTTGATATTCCAAGAATCATATTTAGTTTTATGTCATGCTTTGCATTCACGTACAAAATAAGACTTGGATGCATTACAAGACTTGATAAGAAAAATTTATTTATAAAAAATAAAAGTTACAAGCAAAATTTATTCATAAAAAATAAAAGTTACAAGGAAATTTTAATAGATTATAACAATTTATTTGGGTAACATTAATTACTCATCCGAGTCATTGAATGGCAATTCCAGGCAGTACTCATTCGACGTCGAACCGGATGACGGAAACAATTCACAGCGCCGAATTTTCTCCATTATCTCCCTTTTCTTTCTGTCATAATACTCTTTACTCAAAGGAGTAAAATTGATGGTTTGCATTGCTAAAATAGCTTCTTCCCTATCACGTTCTCTTTTCTCTTCCTTGAGTTGATCTCTTCTTGCCTTTGCCTCCTTTGATTTCTGAAGATCTTCTCTTAGTTGATTTAGGTGTGCCACTATTTCTTCTCCAACGTTACTTTCGGCTTCTTTTCTCTTAGTAAGTCTTCTTCTTGCTGCATTTCACCCAATTGGCCTAGGATTTTCAGTTGGAGAAGTTGTTGGTGGAGAATGGGTGGAACTTGTGATGATAGGTTCGACATCATCATCTAATGAGAATGAAGAATTTTGTTGTGATATTGGTATGTTGTAAATAACTTGTGGTGTATCTTCAAAAGTCGTCCAATTACATTCTTTGGCCAATTTGTAACAATTGAGAAAATTAAATTTTTTTCCTCTATTGTCGTCCCAAAAATAATCTTCGGTTTGGCGTTGCTATAAAATGTAAGTTGTAAATTATGAGTACAATTAAATATAATCTACATAACAATATGATAAAAAATTTTAAAAATCACATTGTATTTTAAAATAAATTTTTCTTTGAAAAAATACTCACTTGATCTTAATTCTTAACATTGCCTCCACTCTGGTTCCTCCTTTCAGCACGTTTGATGCAAGAGTATCATTTGTTCATTTGAGGAAAAATGTGTCTTCGCCACCGAGATTTGTAACTCTCCCACGTCCTTTGTACCAAAATAGTATCTTTGATCTCCATGAATTTTTGTTGGACTTGGACCCAAAGACCATCTTCTGATTGACTTGTACCATTGACGAAATTTTGAGATACTTTCATGAAAGCAACGGTGAGTGCATCATTTTCCAACGGTTTCCAATTTACACTTCTTTTCAACGAACTAGCCATTTTCGATAAAAGTAAAATAAATGAGAGATTAAGAATAGAGAGAAAATGAAAGATTTAGAATAGAGAGATATATATGAGGAAGTAGAAGGAAGATGTGAAAAAGAATGTTGAAGTCATATGTATTTATAGTGTAAAAGTTTTTTTTTTTTTTATACAAACGAACGGCTATAAAAAAAATAAAAGTACCCAACGGCTAGCTGACGTCAGCAACAGCTTGTTGCTGACGTCATGCTGTTGTCATCCTCCACTACTCGCGTGGGCTAGCAAGCTTCTGATCCAGTTTTTCCCAAGGGCCAAAGGGCTCCTCTTAGGGCTAAAAATAGCCCTTTAGCCTCACCTTATTTGCCCCTAAAATTTGGCCATTTGCCCCTTAACATCATGGGTTGGAGAACACATGGGCTATTTTTTGGCCCTTTAGCACTTTGACCACTTGGGTTGGAGAAGGCCTTAGAGTAAGTTTTTAAGGCATCAGAAAATTGAGCAGAATAATTTTCTTTCGAGTAAGAAGCAAAAGGTAGCTCTTTCCTTCATGTTTGAGTCTATGTGAAGTGGGGTGCTTTTTCTTTCAAGCAAGTACTTGTAATCAGTTATGAGTAACTAAACCGGTTTTAGTTGTTTATCCAAGAGTGAGGCTCTGGGTATTTAGTCTGTATTTATGCTTGAATAAATAAATTCTAAGATTGTGGTCAGTACTCCGTTAGAAAAAATATTTGTTTTTATTTATCAGCTTTATACTTTTATCCTGCTTTTAATTTTTTCTGTACCTCACTAAGAACAGCAGTGATTCCGTTAGTAACAATTTAGACAGGATGTCATTAGGTGAATTTGTGGCATGTTGAAGTTAATTCTTTTCTGAGAAAGTTTTGAATATGCAGATAAGGGATACCAACGGTGTTATTTAATTTCTTAGAGTAGTAAGAAACTGGTAAAATGGGAGAGGATCCTCTCCTAACCTCTTTATCTGCCTAACCTTTAAATGACAAAACGACATGTGTATAAAGGCTAATCTAACGGTTGATATTGATTTTCGTAAATATTTACTTATTTATCTTTTTTTAATCACTTTTGTTGAGGCAAAAAACAAGTCACGGGCCCCGCCCTCCCTCTCTATCTCTCCTGTTTCTTCTTTGCCATTTTCCAGATCCTGTTTCTCTTTTCTATTGCTTGAAGTCTTCAATTCCATCACCTTTGGTTTCCGAAGATGGGTTCATGTTGATTGATTAAGAGGAGAAGAAAGGAATGATAAGAGAGAGAAAAGCAGAGGGCTAGTTAATCGGTGAGGTTTTCAGAGCAGGAAACAGCTAGAGAGAAAGCTCTCACTCTCAGATTTGCAACTGCTACCACTGAAGCTTTTGGTTGCCACTCTCTTTCTCTCTGGCTCTGTTAAATTCTCCTTCTCTCACTAAATTTCAGAGCAATGGAGGCTATGTTAAATTCTCGTTCAGTCAAAATAAACAACGATTTAAAAACACTAAATATAGAAGAAAGAAAAGCAAAGGCAAGGACCATGATTTTAGATGAAGATAATTCATTTGTGTGGAGGGGTTAAAAAAAGCTTGGGTTTTGAGCTTGATGAAGAAGACGAAGCAGGACTACTTGGGTTTGTTTTAGGCTGAACTCTGAAAACTCTGAAGCTTCAGTACTTGGTCACGAATAGAGACGTGGGCAAATCAATATCAGCCGTTGATTTGACTTTATACACGTGTTACTTTATCACTCAAAGCTTAGGCAGATAAGGAGGGTAGGAAATGATCCTCTCCCTGGTAAAATCCGGTCAGCTCTTACATAATTTGTTGTAAAAAAATATGGGACGGAATTCCTGTAACATTAAAATAAAATTACCATATTATATCTTGGGAAATAAAAATAGAGATATAGATAAGAAAATGAAATAAAGTAAGAAAATAATATAATATATAGGTTTTATATAGGAAAACTTATCGAGTCGAGCTAAGAGAACATTCGTCCCCTACTGCATAGGGTTGAATGACGAACTTCCCCCAAGATACAACAACTCTTCGAGCTCCGTCGTGCAGCTAAGAAGCCCCATTGAACCTTTATCACCCGTGCACTCAAAACGGTGTATAAGTAAACTATGTATATGTATAGTTTGTAAGAATATCTTTGGTAGAGGTATTTGGCTAGAGTGGTTGCATTATGGTGAATTATACCGTCATGTATACCCTCATTATCCGACAATCTAAACTCTCACACATGTACATGTTTCATGCCTCACCATATGCCTTCCAACCATAGCCACATACCCTTACATAGGGCACACTTACCATACCATCAATAGCCTCATTAACCATATAACGGTCAAATAATAATCATATATTTAAAAGGGTCTTTTCCCGTATACCCGAAAAACGCTTGTATTTTTCCCAACTGCCCAAAACTTTTGTATTACACTATTGCTGGTAAGCAAAGACTGAAAGAGATGGTTTTCCTGGAAAAATGCCTTTTGTATCCTATGTTGACCCTTGGTTTTAACAATATTGTTCATAAAGAAAAACTCTCCCTTAGAAGACAAAAATTCAAACAAGACTAGCCTTCAACATGCCCAAGTTTTTCACCTAACGGTTACTTTAACAGGCGGAATCACTGCTGCTTGGTCTTATTTTTGGTTCTAAGATTGATCTTTTCCAGATGAAAAAACTATTAAAACTTTTAGGTTTCTAAAGGATGCAAGCATAAGGAAACATGAATGACAACGATGATTATGACGATAATGACATTTTATACTTGTAGAAATATAATGCTGATTATAAAGTTAAAGAAATGGGTGAACATCCATCTGAATTTATTTATTCAAATATACATACAGACTTTAAACATTCAGAGCCTCATTCTCAGGTAAACAGCAAAAACTGTTTAGCTATCCATAAGAATGAGATCAGGTACTTACTTGATGAAAGCACACTATTTCAAACCTAGACAGGAAGGGAAGCACACTGCTATACTACTTGAGAGAAGATTCTTCTGCTCAATTTTCCTGATTTTCTATGTTTTGAATATTGAACTGCTTAGTCCTTCTTCGAATGCCTTCTAAGGGAAGCTAAAGCTCCTTATATAGGGAGCGAAACTCAAACTAGAATTCAAAACATAAAAATGTACAGAACAACTCCGTGACTCTTGCTTTTCTGAGTGCTCCTGCTGGTGGAGGTCGGATAGGGAAAGCAAAAGTGGTTTGGGTGAAATGTTTTTCACTTTCTCTTTTTGAAAAGCAAAAGTCTCTTTTTGAAAAAGAGAATAGTTGCCTTTTGTCTTGGTGCTATTTTCTTTCACCCGTGACTTCACCTGTGATGCTACATATTCTCATATGTTTCTGAATCGTGGCCAAAGACAAAGGAGTTGTTGTCTGCTTGGGCCATTCTAACAGTGGTAGCATTATCTTCGACATCTGTATCAACATACATCTTGTAGTGGTTGTCAGTTTCAAGCTTTTCCACCCAGTGCATGCATGCCATTGTCGAATCTATCTCTTTTCTGGTGAGAGATATGAATAGGTTACTGCTGATTACGTCAGGATGATCGTATGCAGTGATAATAATTTTCTCTCCTGCTGCCAGGAAGGTGTTGCTGATATCTTCAGCTATGATCTTTTTGATGTAGTCAAGAGCCATAGCTTTCATCCATAGGATGCTTGAATTTGGTTGGCCATTGTATGCTACACAGGCTGGTTGAAGATATTTCCTTTGAATAATTCTCACATATTGATATGGAGGAAGATATTCAACCTCACCGTTTGCCTTTTGGCTCCATTCTGGAGGAGTAGATCTGAACTTCAGACGAAGTGTATAATCATTTTTTCTGATATTTTTTGCTGTGTTGACAATGATGGGCGGCAAACCTTTTAGATCATCATTTGTTTTGGTCCACAGATTATGGACAAAACCATTTTCAACAAGCTAGAGCTTGTGTTCTTGAGGATGTTCACTCTGAACATTAACCAAGTATCTTCCAACATATGGTCCTGAAACAATAAAGAGTGTTGGAGGAACTAGGTTTTCTGGATTATGCCTTCCTATCAGACTATGGAATTCATGCCAGTCTGATTCATTGAGTGTCGTGATAGGGACCCTAGCACTTTCTGGACTTTCAAGGAAGGAAATTTTTTCTTTTCTTACAGCACTCTGCTGCATATGGATTTCTTCAGTCTGTGGTCTGGCATTCTCATAAAGTTCTTCAGCTAGAGCAAAGAGTGCCGGGAACATTAGACCAATGCTTCTTTCCTGGAAGGCAAATAGGAGATTATCCAGGATTGCCTTCTGGTGATAAGCCAGTCTCCTGCCAGTTCTGAACACAGGAGTATCAAAAGTTCTTAATTCATAATTAAAAACATTTATAACTCCACTTGGAGTTGGTCTACTTTTTGGCAAAGCAGCAGCCATCAACGGTCTTGATGTGCCTTTACCGTCTGCCGTTTGAGACGGGCTAGCCAATCCTTTACCCTGGGATTGATCAGTTGAGGCCAAGCCTTTCGAGCTTAGCAGAAACCTTTTAAGGATTTTTTCTTTGGTTTCTTTAGGATCCTCTTCAGGTTCCTGTTCTTTCCCAGTCCTTCTGCTTCTGGGATTACGACCTTCGTCGTCTTCTCTTTGGCTGAACATTGCCATTTCTCTGGTCAATGCGTCTGGAAGATAATTCTTGTTTCCTACAATTAATTCCACAACATAATCATATTGGTTAAGAAACAATTGCCAGTTAGCTAATCTTCCTCTATCAGTAACTTTATCAAGTTTAAAATTTTTGAAATTCTTTACTCTAGCACAATCGGTGAGGACAGTAAAGGGTTTTCCAAGATAAGCTGGAGAATTTAAAATCGTTTTCTTGACGGCCAAAATTTCTTTTTCCCTTGTGGGATAGTTTAGTTCTGCAGGGCTGAACTTGCCGCTACAAATTTGCAGATTTTTTCAATGTTAGTTCCAGGCACTTTCGCCAGAACCACACCGGACCAGTAATTATCACTCGCATCTGTCTGGAGGATAATTTCATCATTCTCTTCTGGTTGTTGAAGAGGAGGGAGGTTTTTGCAGAGATTTTTTATCTGCTTCACGATCTTTTCATCATCTTCTGTGAAGTTCCATTTTCTTTTTGAACTTGTCTTAGGAGATAACATTGCTGTTAACCCTGAGATGTTAGGGATGAAATCTCTCCCATAATTTAT
The DNA here is from genome assembly GCA_024704745.1 of Rosa lucieae. Lineage (NCBI taxonomy): Eukaryota > Viridiplantae > Streptophyta > Magnoliopsida > Rosales > Rosaceae > Rosa > Rosa lucieae. Next base: position 29,113,964 of record CM045495.1, on the reverse strand, counting down.
GACACCAAGGAATCTCTCTAGACTCTTAGCATCAGGCATTCTGTCTGGGAACTTCCAGATTTTTTCAAGAATATGGGGTTGAAGTTTTATCACTCCATTCTTGATGTTTATTCCTAGGAAATCAACTTCATCGAGGATAAAGAAGATTTTCTTCTCGCCTAGGATAATTCCATGCTGAACTATCAGCTTTACTACCTCATGGAGGTGTTTCATGTGTTCTTCTCTGTTTTTGGAGAAGACCAGAATGTCATCTATATAGACGACGCAGAACTCCGCTACATGCTTGAAGATGTTGTCCATCTTTCTTTGGAAGATTGAGGGAGCTTGCTTCAGACCAAAAGGCATTACCAGCCACTCGTAATGACCTTGTGGTGTTCCAAATGCAGTGAGATGAATACTCTCAGGATGCATCTTGACCTGCCAGAAACCCAACTTTGCATCGAATTTCGAAAAGACTTTGGCTCCTCTGAGCTGGTTGATCAATACTCTTACTTGAGCAATTTGATAACCGTCTTTTACAGTCTTCTTGTTGACATCTCTGTAGTCAATCACCATTCTAGCTTTTCCTCGTAGATTCTTTGCATGATTCCTCACGTAGAATGTTGGAGCATGATGAGGGATAGTGGACGGCTGAATTAATCTCTTTTTGAGGAGATCTTCAATATCACTTCTGAATTCTTTTTGATCTTCCTCTTTGTACTGAGGAATAGCTTTGACATGACAGATGGCATTCATGTCATGTAATCTCAATTCACAGACCACTGGGTCTTTTTCCCAAAACTTCTGAGGATTTGTATCCACATTCTGCTCTAGTAGTTTCTTGATTTTTTCAAGAGTGCGAATTTGCTGAGACTCAAGCTTGTTCTGAAAGTGCTTGAGGTTATGCTCATGGATGAAACTAGCTTCTTCATCTTCACTAGCTTCTTCTTCTTCTTCTTCTTCTTCAGAAGACTCTGATTCTTCAACAAGCAATTCTTCTTGTTGTTTGATTTGGAGTATAGGCTCAAATTTGGGTTTGTAGGGGGTAAGATCACCACTATTCTATTGCGATTTCTGATACTGAGTAGTAAAACCGGGACCTACCCCACTTTTTTCTTGTGTGAGTCGGTCGGCCCAGAACACCCGTTCTCATTTTCTGAAGCCTATCGCTTCTTCATCCTGAATGAATCTCGTTGGAGAATAAAATCATTTCCCAACAAGAAATCAGCCTTGGCCTTCAGATTGCAAACATTCTGGATGATAAATGTTCCTCCACCAATGGTGATATGAACATTTTTTGCTACTTTTTCATGGTGAGATGGCTCCATCAAATGTAACACCAGTAGCAGTTTTTTCTTATCTTCTTTCCAGAGTTCATCTGGAATTGCAAATCTCTTTGCAACAGTAAATCTGATCATTATCTACAAAGGCATGTAGATGATATTTTTTGTGATCAGGGAATTTTAGTCCAATCTCTATGTAGTTGCTGTATCTACTAGTAGAGACGACTTTCGATTGTTGAAGCTCATTTTCTTGAGCTTGTTCCTTTGGAATGAATGGTTTACATTCTTCTGGAACAATTTCTGGTGTTTCAACCAGTTCAATATCCTCATCGATTTTTTCTTCACCGATGATTTCTTCTTTTATTTCTGAGGAAGAAGGTTCCATGGTTTCCTGGAACAGAGTTTCAACTTCTTTCGCTTTTTTCTCAGCGAAATATTCTTCATATTCTTGTTCAACCAATTGGCTTACAAGGCCATTTTTGGTTTTCCTTCTTGCTTCAGCTATGAAGCATTCTTTGTGATAAGTCTTCTTAGACTCTTCACAAAACATAGGGAGACCATTCTTTTCGTGACAAAAGCAGTAGTCACAAACGAATGTACCAGGGTTCACCTGATAAGAAGACATGAAAGATTCTGTCTTGCTTTCTTCCCAGTTTTTGATCTTCAAAACGTTCATTTGTCTGGATTCGAAGTACTCTACTTCAGAATCTATCTCAGACTCTTCTGATGAAGTTTCTTCTTCTTCAGACCAGGCAGAGTAGACTGACCTGTCGTCATTTTCATCATCAGAATAGGCTATTTCGTAGCCTTTCATGTTTGCTACCTCTACTATTTGCTCATATTCTTCAAAGAGAGCTTTAGTAGATCTTTTACTCTTTTCCGGGCATTCATTGGCATAGTGCTCTTCAGCTTTACACAACCAACATCTGCAAGCTTTCTTGCTAGGTTGTTTATGCTGATGAGTATTCTTCTTTTTCTTGAAGAATTTCTTTTTTGGATCTTCATCCTGCTGTTTCTTGTAATTGGAACTTCTCTTGAATTTCCAATCCTTCTTTTGATTACTCTTTTTGAATTTTTTAGAGTAATATTTTTCTTTCTTCTTTCTGTGGAATTTGGATTCGTGACATCCCCAGTTTGTGGGCATATCCAGTATTCCATAACAGAAATTTTCAACTCCTTTGAGTTGCTTCTTGGCCATCTTAGCTCTAAGATTGGCTTTGCATTGTTCCTTCAGTAATTGCCGGATTCTGTCGGCAATTCCTCCAACTGAAAATCTTTCAATTGGTTTTTCAGCTATGCTTTCTCTCACAGCTGTTTCTCCATGGTTCAGGGAGTTTTCTGTGCAACAGATTAACTAGATCAGTATTCTCTAGTTCACCAATTGTACAGTAATATTCCTGAAACTCATTCAGGTATTCTTCGAAATATCTCATGTCACAGATTTTGAGCATAGATATGATATTCGACTTTGCCGTTTCTTTGGCTTTCTCACTCAGATTTGAGAGATCTCCACAGAACTGATCGTACAGGGGTACTGCAAAATCATACGGAGACTTTGAATTTTTTATCTCTTCAAGCCAGTCTCTTCCTCTGGCAGTTTCTTTGAAAGATAGGTAGTACTTTTTTGCAACTCCAGTAAGAGTAGTTTCATAGTACACCTGCAAATCTGGTGCTTCAAATTTGCCAAGGGTAAGTGCAGAAGCCATCATCAGGCTATCTACCCATTGGTCAATGGTTTTTCTTTTATCTAGACTCTTGTCTAGATTTAACCAGATGCCATAGTTCGTGATCGGAACTCTTGGCAGATTGTCCTCTGGGACAAATCTTTGAGAATTTCTTTCCCCTTTTTTACCGTGGGGGCTTTCTGAAATGGGAGTTTTGTTTCCCTTGTTTCTCTTTTTATGAAAGTTCTGGAGCTTCTCCATCTTCCATTTCATATCTTGATAGGAAAGACTTTTCTTGTCTTTCTGATTCTGAATTCTTTCATTTCTTCGATTAGTTTTTCTAATCGATCAGGATTTTCGCAATTCTCAGCTTCTTCATAAAGATCATAGAGCCTTTCAGCTCTGAGCATATGGACTGGTCTGTTTAGATCAGCTTCCAGATCTTCTTCTGATATTGGCTCTTCAATAGTGGGTTTTGTACCACTGACACTAGCTTCTTTAGTGCTGTAGCTTCTTCTCAGAAGACTGCTGTTTATCCTGAGGTTCTCAGGACAGACATCACTTTTTCTGTGATTGTCAAAGTTGAGGCTGATTTCTCCAGTTCTTCTACTCTCGTAGATTTTTGCTTTTGCTCTTTCCGGCTGCTTTTTTGGACCGGATAATTTCTATTCAAGAGGAAAAGTCACTTCATTCCAAGTAACTTTATGAATCTGTTGAGAATGGCTCTTCTGATTGGTGAGGAATCCAGTAGTAAGACCTGGGATGTTTGTTATCCTCGTCTTGGGTACTGTAGTACTCATCAATTTATAGTATATTCTGTATACTATTGTGAGTTCTTGCATATCTTCTTTCATGGATATGCCATCTGTCTTGACTCTCAGTCTGAGACAGTGAGCTGCATCTTTCAAGCTGGTGGTGAAGTTGGGGAAGCAGTTGAAATACGCCACTTGGTCGCATAAGGATGCTTCGAGTGTTCCCAACAGAGTAGCTTGGAAGTCTGTTAACCTGTTGTCCTGTAGAACACATAGGACTGAACAGTTTATGCCTTCACGAGCAAGCAGATTTATGCCTATTTGGACTGCTCCAATATGCATAAATTGATATTTTTTTGCTTGGGCTCTGGCAACTTCTGCTGGAGTGATCAGTAGAAGATCAGTCTCTCCACCTGCTGTTGCTGGGGTTGTAATCTCCAGTAGTTTAAAATAATGACTGTCCATTAAATCAAATTTTCCCTTTTTGTAGATTTGTTTAAAATCTAACTTTGGGATTGAGGAATTTTTTACTTCTTGTTCAATCTCATTGAACTCAAATTCTTCAGCATTTAGGAGCTGTACTCCTTTCTTTTTTCCAAAGATGCTTAACATCTTCATTTCTCTTTTTTCTGTTTTCTCCGGGTTTTCATACCGGATACTAGTCTGACTAGTAGATGGTTCCAGAAAAATCATGTTTGGAACACGATTTGTGTCTGGTTTTTCTAATGGTTTGAATCCATTAGTCTTCTTTTTTACTGTAGGCACTTTCTTGTCCTTCAGTATAGAATCCAGCGTTTTTTGCTGTTCTTTGATTTTTCTACCAACACTCGTTAGTTTTTTTTTCTTCCGTTTTTGGAAGATTCTTGATATAAGCCAGTTTGTTTTCCAATTTTTCCAATTGGTGGATTATAGCAGGTAATTTTTCTAGATGAGTTTGACATCTAGATAGTTCTAGTAACAGGTTCTGATATTTCTCATCAGAAGATTTCAGTAGAGAATTTATTTTCTCTAATAACAATTCTGACATTGTCCCCATTAAGGAGGGGTTCTCCTTGAGCTATTTTACAAGCTCTGATACCAGTGGAGTGCGGATCTAACCAATGCTCAAATAATTAAGAGGTTTTTGTTCCTCTTCCAGAACATATAGGAGATATCAATCTCTTCTTCTATTTTATAGATTCTATTCTGAAGTCTATAAATGATATCCCAGTAATTGGGAGATTCTCTATCAAGGCTATCCGATAGGTTTTTAACTTTCTCAATTTTTCTCTCTCTTTTTGCAATTCTTTAGTAGTATTTTTGCATATAGCAATCAACTCAAGTCTGTCTACAATCGAAATTATGAATAGTAAATCGTACAGTTTACCTTTGAATTTAGAGGATGACTGTCAACTTCATATATATATATATATATATATATATATATATTCAAATAAAAACTCTGATGGGCCCACCACATTTCTAAAACCTTTAAATAACAATAAAATGGATAGTACGAAAAAGACAAATGCATATGCAGACTCTGACAGCAAAGGAAATTGCTAGAGAAAGGAATAAAAGGAACTAATGGTAGGGATTTTGAAAAGATGGGTAGGTAGGAAAGAAAATGAGAAAAGGTTGTGTAAGAGGGAACAAAAATAATACACTGGAGTGTATGAGAAGTATTTTCCTAGATTTGGGGTGTATGAGCATTAACCCTATTTAAAACATAAAACCGTTAAAGCATAAATAGAGAAATAAACACAAAGTAAAAATAACCCCTAAAATAAATAAAGAAATAAATAAAATATAATTTAATTTAATTTTAAATCATAAAATTTCCAACATAATTATCCCCGAACGGTCCCCATGTGCCATGCATAGGACCACTTTATCAATATGTATAGCATACATATCTGTAAGAAAAAATCTTCTACAGAACTATTCACAAGGAGCTATGAAATAAAACTAATAACGCAAAACAAACAAAATGATTGTCAAATGTCATATAGAGCCTAAAAACTATTCCGAAATTTGTCTTTTTCCTCCAAGTTGTTTGCAGCTGTTTTACACTTCATGTTTTTAATTTTTAGTGGTATATATAAATAAATGGGAGGTCAACTTTGTAGTTGATATTTGCTACACGTTTGTTGTGTTTTATGCAAGAACACATACACACAACCCGAAGAGAAAAACCGGAGTCTTCTCTTTGCTCTATCGCATTTTTCTTTTTTTCCTTTTGTAAACTTTGTTTTCATCAATAAAAATTCAGTGTTCTTCAATTTCTGTGTTCATCAATTAATACTCTAGTTTTGATTTTCTATAGTGACCTTTTAGTCCAAAACAGGGAAACATTTATAATTGTACTATCTTGCCAAACTGACGAGTTAGGAGATCCCCGTGCCCACCCCTCAAAGCCAATTCTTTCGTCGACTTCCATTCTCATTAAAATGCTAACCATAAGTTATAAACTTTTATGATGTTTTTTTTTTTTGAAGAAAAACTTTTATGATGTTAATTTCACATAGGCGATATTTGTAGCAAGTTAGACGCACTTTTCAGCCCTCTGAGAATACCAGTTCTTAGCTCCCTCAACTCTGTATAATAAGTACCAAGATATGGAAACACTGTTTTAGCAAGAACAATGAATTATGGAATCACTCTGTTTGCAACAAAAAGGACATGAATTTAGTTCAGTTCTCAACATGAATTAAAACAAAATTTTAGGGTCTGCAGAGCATAGAGGGCAAGTTGTATCAAACTGACTACCCATATGAAGAATCCCCATGCACTTAATTTGCAGAGCCCTGCACTTAGGTGGCATCAATTGCTCATTCTCCTGTACCAACGGTATTGTTCTTAGCTTTGCTTTTCCTCAGAGCTGTCCTCTTCTCTTCCCTGCAGGAGTTTGAATCAAGTTAGTGCTTCAAACTATGCAAAACAACAAACTGTAGCCATTCAGACAGATTATGTTCAATACTAATATACAAGCCACTAATTCTGGGAGATGCGGAAAAAATAAAATTAGTACTAGAGAAAGAAAGTTTTCCAATATGATGATAATGCTTTGTACCTGGCTTTTGCAATCTCCTCCCTAGGAGGAAATTTCAGTTTCACTCTCTTTTCCTTTTTTTGGTCCGAGGATTGCACTTTCTTTTCATCTTTTTGATCCAAGGGGAATTGCCCTTTCAGATGAGAGAAAAAGGAAGGGAGCTTCTTTTCTTTCCTCTTTTTCCCGGTGCCTGCCAATTCTGGTTTCCCATCTTCCAAAACCTTCTTTTCACTTTCTGTGTCCTCATCTGCCGAATGCTGCTGAACATCTACTCTGGCATTCTTTTCACTGTCGTCTTCTGTCATGTTGAGATCTACGTCTACTGTTTCGGCCTCTACTGTTTCAGATAGTCGAGATTCTGCTGTAGTTGGCTTCAAATTGCTCATCTTTTTCAGCTAGACATATTGAACAATCAAATAAATGAAATAATTAGCTAAGCCTGATTCACAAGCCTTCTGAACATAATAGTTGCTATTAATTGACTTCACCCATCATATCTATCTCCAAGCTGGTATTCTGAAAAGAAAATTTAAAAAAAAAAAAGCAATACGGTTTACCTTTGCCACAAAAAAACCATCCATATTATGAACATGAGGGTAGAACCGCCTCGTCTTTTCCACTGATGGATGGAAGCGCTGTTCCCTAAACCGGGTAAACCTGGTGAAGAAGAGAACAATATTAAATGCGTAAATCCAATTGCCTCACAGCTGAGTAACAAAAGAGGGAGAATTATCTTTACCCTGGACGCCCAAAGTCAAGTCCGCAGGGAACAAGTTTAACATTTCTCTTCCTGAGTGCATAGTCAATAACAGCTTCATTCTGCAACATGAAAGTTGGACAGTGAGGAAAACATAAAACTAGAAATATAATCAAGGGTTTGTGTTAAACAAACCTCAGCAACCATAATGGAGCACGTGGAGTACACAATGTATCCCCCTGATTTCGAATTCGCATCCACCATGTCAATTGCAGCTAGTATCAATTGCTACAGAAAAAAATTCAAAATTTAAGGTTGTTGGCCATATAATTACAAGAATACTGGATGTGATGAAACCTAAAAAATCAATCACTGTTTTAAACCAAATGTAAAGATCTCGTAAGTGGCTTTCTAGATGCAGTTCCCACACTTTCAGAGATAGTTAACTTACAATATAATAGACAAAGTTAGAGTCGTTTCAGATTGCTACATAACTTCTAGTCTAGAATTCACAAGTTGATTTGAGAAAAAAAAAATCATAAGTTTGTTACCAGAGCCCAAATAAATAAAAAATACCACCATAAAGAAACAGTGTACCTTCTGGAGATGAGCACATTTCTGTATTTCATCAGAACTTTTAGAAGTTTTAACAGACTCATCTTTGGATATAACCTGCAAAAGAACATTCATTAGGCTTCATTTAACAACTAAGAAGAAACTAAGCCAATAAAGTAGATTCAACTGTTGCAGATTGAAACCTAGCTGCTTACCCCTGTCCCGCTGCAAGGAGCATCTAACAGAACTCTATCAACTGCATTGCTACCCAGAACCTTAGGGAGCTAAAATACAATAAACAGAAGCAAAAAAAGAAAAGATGTTAAAACCGAGAGAATATACAATAAAATACATTGGACGGCTGGACCCCAACTCTTATACAAAAAACGGAGGACACTGCTAGCCAGCAACATTCAGGAACCTTGACAAAAGTATAAAACAAACTTGTGGAATTCATCAAAGAATGAGTATATCAAACGCATTACGGAAATGAGATAAAAATCCAATATAACTTTTTTTAAGTGAGGAGACAGTCATAGCTATCATATTAAGCATCATAGAGGATGTAAATCTTTGCATCGCCTAAAACAATATTCAGTGACACAATTGTTATGGGATGACAATCTTTACACGTCTCAAACCTAAATGATTAGACTTTCCAAAGTATATATAGGCTTAATAGCCAATTTGCTACCCTAGGTTTCACCTTAGTGTCAATTTGCTACCCTAAGTTTTATTTCGGCCAATTTGGTCCCCTATCACAATTAGCCAATTTGCTACCTTATGTTTTCAAAATTAGCCAATTTACTACCCTTTCATCACATTAATTCGTTCATTCCTCCATCCAAACATTGATCAATTTTGAAAATCTAGGATAGCAAATCGCTAATTTTGAAAATTTAAGGAAGCATATTGGTTAATCTTGAAAACCTAGAGTAGCAAATTGGCTAAAATAAAACATAGGGTGGCAAACTGGCAAATTGGCTGAAATAAAACCTAGGGTAGCAAATTGACAATTATGCCAAAGAGAGATAACAAGAAAAAATCAAACCTCCTTGCCGTCATAGTTACAAACGACTGTGTTTGTCACCCCCATACGATGCAAATTAGCAGTGAGGGACTTGAGCCTTGGCTCCTTCATTTCATTTGCAAATATAATTCCTGTTAAAAAATTGCATCAGAACTAAAATCCTGGAACCAATACATGGAGCTACTAGATATTATCAAGAAAATTACCCAAATCTTGTCAATTCAATATAAGAAAAGAAAATATATGGCAGACATCTCAACTTGGGAACTATATAGTGGTATTAGATGAGGTGTGATCCATGCTTGATCATGCATTTGCACAACAATAACAAACACATAAACACATGAGACCAATAATGTTTTAAGCAAATCCTGCTTTCACATACACACATTAACAAAATAGCAACAGTAAAAGAGAAGATGACAGTCAACACAGACAGCATGTTATCAATAAGATTACTAAAAAAGTAAAAAGCCATGAAACTAAAAAAATAATGTACAAATGAACCATTGTCACAATGCGGTGCAGACTGAAAGTCAACATTAGATCTACGACTCAAACAACAACAATATACTAGTAAATGGAAATAAATGCGGAGCTACATACAGCCAGGAGAATAACATAAAGCCATTGAATAAATCACTACACATACCACTATTTTTCATAAGAGCCGCTACATAGGTTGTTTTACCACCAGGAGCAGCCCTGCAAAAGGATAAAGTGTTATTATAATGGAGAGTACCATGCTACTAACTTTGCAAACTAATTGCAAGGGTGTTTTAGGACAAGGCAAGGACAAAGTTCAGAATACAATAAACCCACACCATTCTTGTTAATTGAAATTTCAGGCAAGCACGTAGCTCCAAGAAGAGAGAACATCAAGCATTCTGGACATTTTAGGCAATTTAGAACTTCAAACATGAAGACAGTGTCTCCCTCAGACACAGGAGCATTGGGAGGTCATATTAGGACAAGATAACCCATTCTAACAGAAGCAGGCTCCCTTAGCTCTACCAATTTAAGTAAAACATTTAATTCCACCTTATCAATAAATAGTATGCACCTGCTTTTTTCAATTTTAGCTTATCAGATTGTTAATTGTAACATGAAGAACTTCAAATGGGTCTACAGTAGTTATCCAATCAGACATATAAAATATATCATCTAATAATTTAATAATGCCAACAAAAACTGAAATATTAAATTTATAGCTGGTAATAGTATTGCTAGTGGAACATGCAAAATATAAAATAAAAAAATAGAAACATTTACTTACGCCATATCAACTACTCGTTCATTTTCTTGAGGAGCAAGGGCCATAACGGGCAAAAAGGAGCTTGCACTTTGGAGCTGAGTAAGCAAATGTTAAACGTAAGTAAACCCTTTAACGCATAAAATTTGGCATGAAATATGAAACCCCAGAACAACATCAACTCAAAAACCACCTACCATGTAATAACCAGCCATATATTCAGGAGTGGCACCAACTGGGACTTGTGATTCATACACAACCAGTCCAACCTGCAATCAGAATTTGAACTTGATAAGAAATCAGGACAAGAACAAGAAGTGAGGGAAAAACAAAAATGTGAAGTACTTCTCACTTTTGACCACTTGCTTAAGGGATCTAGGTTTACTCCTCTGTTTATCAAACTAGCTGCCAAATCCCTCCTTCGTGTCTATGCAACAATGGAAAATAACATTGATAAGAACACAAAATCTTCAAAAGAAAACACTAGAAACAAGTCGGAGCATGTAGACAGGTTGGATAGTTCTGTCACCTTTAGAGTGTTAGTTCGGAGGCATATAGGTCGAGGCTTTTCAAAAGCTTCAATGAGCTCCACAAGTTCCACAACTGGAAACATCTAGAAAATAAAACGCAAGGCTGATAAGTTGCCAAAAACAAACAAAGCAAGACCATTACAAAATAGCTACATTAAAGAATCAATCAGTCACCTCTACTAAAGCTCCAATCAAAAAGTCATTGTAGCCATAGTATGAGCTTAAATCTCTCTTAAGCTGTTCAACATAATCCTTCCTTGACGCCCCCTCTTGCCTCAATGCCTTGAAATTTGAGAGCACTCGAACAACTATTTAAAAACATTCAAATTAGGCCGGAATGAACATCAACAAGTTTGAAATTTGCCAAACATAAACCAGTGGAGATACAACTTACTCTCTTTCATCCTCCTCTGAAGGTGTGAAAGATCAGGAGGTTGATGCGCCTCTTGTTCGAGCTCCTATATCATTAGAAAACAGAGCTTGAAAATTTAAGCAGGGAATGAAAACTACATACTTATCAATTAACATTCCAGTAACTCGTGTGAAAGAAGCAAACCTGCTTAGTTGGTAATCTGAACTCATCAGATTCATCCTTGATATTTAATTCCAGTTCCTTTCTACCTTCTTCTTCTTCCTCCAGCGTTTTTCGGTCAATGAGCCTTGATTTCTTCTCTATATCACCTGAGTCGGAATCCGAATCCGAATCCGAAGAACCTTTCTCTACAACAAGATAATGATACAAAATGTTTCAACCATCAAACAACACTGGAGGAAGCACAAAACAATAGCAGAAGCTGGAACATAAAACAGAGCGCAGTACCTTCATCTTCGTCTTCTTCTTCATCACTTCCTGGGAGGGAGTCGTCATCATCATCATCATCATCTTGGAGGGGATCATCGCCACCAAAAATATCAGTGTCACTATCTGAACCAGATCCTTCCTCATCTCCTACATCAAACTCTTCGAGGTCTTCTTCTTCTTCTTCGTCAGAAGGTTCGGGAACTTGAACAATCTTGGGCTTCTTTTGGTTTTTGGCGGTGAAAGGCTCCTTCTTTTGCTTCTTGTTGGGCGAAGCCTTCTGGGGTTTTGCCCCCTTTCTCTTACTAAGCGCAGAGGTGCCCATTTACAGATGAAGAGCTAGCTGAGAATACCGGAAAGGGTTGACGAGTACTCTCAATTTAGGGTTTAGGGTTTTGAAGGAGGGGAGGCGGGAGGAGATATTTTTGTCTAGGTTTTACGGCAATTTTCTGCTACTACTTCCACAACTCTTATTTTCTTCCCATTTTATCCTCCATAATGACCATTTACACAATTTTGAGGTTAATTAACCTCACTTACCAAAACACTCTAAGAGATTGTCTACTTACATAATATCTTATATATATTTTGCCCTAATACTCAATTATGTATTTTGTTATTGCTTTTTATTTATTTTTAGGACAATTTTGCCCTCTTCTTCTTTGTCACATAGAGAGAGAAGTCATTAGAGACCTCATCGGACTCCGGTGACGGGTGGGGCCGGCTGCGGACTCCGGTGACCGGAATCTAGGGTCCGATTCTATTGCCTTAATAATACCCAGTAATTATATTATTGCCCCCTATTAATCATATTATTGACTCCCAATAATCATATTATTGCCCTTAAAAATCGTATTATTGCCTCAAATAATCTCATTAATGCCCCCAATAATAGTATTAATGCCCCCCCCCCCAAGTAATCGTATTAATGCCCCCAATAATAATATTAATGCCGCCCAATAATCATATTATTGACCCCTAAATTTTTTTTCTGTTTTCTTTTTTCTTTCCTTCTGGGCATTCTGCCCCAATTTTCCCAAAAAAAAAAAAAATTGATTTGGGCACCCACATCTTCTTCTCCTCCCATCTTCGTAGCCCACCTCAAACCAAGCCTGCCCACCAGCCCAAGACCCAAACCAACTTCCATTGCCCATTGACTGCAGTGACCAATGTTCCCTAACACCTCCGCCGTCCTACCATTGGTTATAGATCGAGACTAACCCACCTGTCTTCACAATCACTGCCTTTGAGGTCGCAACCACCAGAATCGCGGCCTCACCACTCCACCCGTTAGCACAACCCCTGGAACACCCCACGTGAACCCGGCCGGATATTAATCTGACATTAGATCACCAAGAAACTCCGACCCAATGGTAGAGCACCCAGACATGCCCGATCTGAACAAGAGACACCGGATCGGGGAGAAGAACCCCCAACCTAACAATTTTCCAACACCGAACACCGATCTTTACGTGGAGAGTCAGTGACAGTGATAGGGAGGCAGTCAAGGTGGGAGTAGTCGGGCGCGGCAGAGTCCAGTGACAGAGAGAGGCCGAGAGAGAGAGAGAGAGAGAGAGAGAGAGAGAGAGAGAGAGAGAGAGAGAGAGAGAATAGACCGAAGAAAGGAGGCAGAGAGAGAGATGAGTGTAATTTATTAATTAAAATGAGGGCAATACTGTCAATAGATGTTAGATTGGGTAAATAGGAGTAAAGAACTCTTAGTGGAGTAAGTGGACAATTTTTAGGCCAAAATTGTGTAAATGGTCATTATCCCTATAAAATGTTATTGGGAAAACGACCCGCACAGTATCTGACATTTCCGTTATTCTAAACTTTTGTACCTCAAGTTTAAAAAATATTAGAAAGGTACATGAGGTTCTGACCCTGACCGAAAAATTGTATCTAGAGCAGTTAGATCCGTTATGGAGACGGCCAGTTAGTTTTTTTTTTTTTTCTTTTCTTTAAAGAGGATCAAAGGATTTCACTTCTACCCCCATGGTAACTCGAACCCATGACTTCGTACATAGGTAGTGGGTGCTCTAACCACTGAGCTAACACCACATCGTCCATGGTCAGTTAGCATATTTTAAAGGATATTCCCTTTATGTCTTAATTCATTATTTTTTTTCTAAGCATCTTTTTCTTTTATTTTTTTTCTTTTTCCCTACTGTTCTTAGTCTACTCTCCTTCTCATAGACCCATTTGAACATTTGTTTTTGGTTATGACCAAATCTAGTTTGATTATCCAAAGTAACAGATCAATTCCACTCTTTTCGTCCTTACTTCTTCTCATCCAATCCCAATCACGAGCTCTCAACGTCTTTCTTCCTCCAAAACCTAGATGAGATTTATGTGCTTAAGATGAGATTTCTATTTTGCAAGGCAACCCAACATGCTTTTGGAACATGTGAAAATGTCTTTGAAGGATTTGAAATCGTTCAAACTGAAAAGTTCATCACCATCCATCCTTCTGAGTTATGTAACGAGGATATCAATTCTATTAAGTAATCTCATTCCATGTAAGATCGAGGACTTTATTAACATTGAGCTTCCTCCATTACAAAGAGAAAGAAAGCGGTCTCCTTTGTGGATCATGTAATTGATCTAGTTCAGAACTCTATCAGCTCCTTCTTTTTTTGGACGCAGCTCTCATCCACTTTCTTCCTCCAAAACCCAGATCACCATAAAAAAAAATTAAAAAAATTAAAAAAAGAGAAAAATTCTGCTATCCTCCTCTAACTATTCTACCAAGGCCAATTTGATACCCGAACTCTCAAACGTACCAATGTGATACCCAAAGACGTATATTGACATCAACGTGATACTTCCGTCTAGAATCTTTGACGGGCCCGTCTGTTTGCTGATGTGCAAACACGGTTAGACATGTGATATTTTTATCAAGGACAAAATAGTCTTTCACTACTAACTAATTTAAAAAATAAAAATAAAAAATAAAATAAAATAAAAAAACATGAACAGAGCGCTCTCTCTCTCTCTCTCTGTGCCCCAACTCCTATTCTTCTTCTTCTTCTTCTTCCCAACACTGCCTCCCACTCCTAGATGCATCATCTTGTTGGGTTACGCCAGATGATATCGACCGCCATCACTTTGTTAGGGTTTCTCGGCGCTAAGTAGCTAAGATTCTGTGGGTTGAAGCTCCTAATTGAACCCAAACCGGTCGAAGAACCTGTTGGTGCCGAGATGATCAACGACCCGTCATGGAAAATTGGTGTCGTCGAGTTGTTGAGCGAGACGAGGCGATCATCCGGAAGAGTAGAGACTGTGAGAGAGTAGCCGTCGAGCATGGTAGCGAACTTAGAGCCGAACGAGAGGGACTTGAGTGATTGGAGAGGGAAAGCAATGGGAGGAGGTGGTAGCGAATGAGGTTGAGAGTGGGTTGGCCGGAGCTGGTGAAGGCGGTGTCAGTCAGCGCGAAAACTGTGAGCGACGGTGACTGGGAGGTGACGGAGATGATAAATTCCAGTGATAGACTGGTTGATTGAGTTTCTCGAGGCTGGCTAAATTAAAAATTGCAACGGACTTCAAGAATTGCAGCGGAAGTGAGATTAAAGCAATAGGTGTCCAGAGCGGAAGTGAATTGGTGTCCAGCGAAGACTGGGGGTTTGATGAACAGAGGTGCTATCAGCGAATAGGTGACGGTCTCCGCGAAGAGAGAAGATGGTTGGTGGAGTTGGGTTCACTGGAATTTGGTGTGCAGCGAATCGGTTTCCCAGTTGGTTGCGCCGAAAAAGGAGAACTGTTGGGCGGAGAAGGAGATCGATTTTGGCTGAGAAGAAGACATGGGCATCCTCCAGGTGCCCAGAGCAGTTTTCTGAGTGCAGAAAGATTTGATTTTTTTATATTTTATTTTTATCATGTCACCCAACTCTCGTTTGCTGGGTCCGTCCGCAGGGATTTGAGTGGAGGGACATGGATTTGTAGCAGGAATTGGAGAGGATCTTGGCAACGTTGGTGATGGTTTGGGTGGAGGAGATGGAGAGGAGAAAGAGGAGGACGAGAGAGGAGAAGAAGAAGACTGAGGTTAAAGAAGAAGCATAAGCCATTTTTCTTTGATTTCTTGGGTGGAGGAGAAGAGTAAAGCTTG
Organism: Rosa lucieae; assembly: GCA_024704745.1. Lineage (NCBI taxonomy): Eukaryota > Viridiplantae > Streptophyta > Magnoliopsida > Rosales > Rosaceae > Rosa > Rosa lucieae. Next base: position 29,098,287 of record CM045495.1, on the reverse strand, counting down.
CAACAATTTGGCTAGAACAAAATCCCACAAGAAGAAGAAGAAAAAGAAAAGAAATGAAAAGAAAAAATGAATTAACAAAAAAAAAGGGTAAATTAGTCATTTCACTTTTTTAGGGGATCCACGTGCTTGCCACATCAGCAAACAGACGGAGTTTTCAGAAATTTTGGATGGAAGTATCACACGTTGATTTCACTATACGTCTTTGGATATCACATTGATAAGTTTGAGAGTTCGGGTATCAACTTAGCTTTGGCATAATAGTTTGGGGACGGTAGCTGAATTTTTCTCTAAAAAAAATAAGAAAAGCCTAAATTCCCAATTCTATCAAAGTTGATTGTTTTTGAAAATGAGTTGAAGACGATGAAGAAGGAGCAACAGGGAGGGATTGAATACCAATGAAAGTGTAGAAGCTGCGGTGGTGGTTTCTGGAAGTGTGAGGTTGTGAACTGGGAGGTTGTCTTCAATTCGATGAAGATACAGACCAATACTGCCCTCAATGCTTTGGACAGCCTCCTCAAAACTAGATAGCACTCCAATCAAAATCTAAATCTAAATCCAATAATAGTTTAACAACCTTCCCACTTCTTCACTGAATCATTTCGTCGCCGGATGCCGTACATCAGTCATATTCACCCGAAAAGAGAGCTCCATAATTAAAGTTGAGGCATACACTCTTTGAATTCGATCAAAGCCCCCATAAATTTCAAGGAGGGTGTGGTTGAACTTGGTATAGAGGCTGCTATGACTTATTCAATCGAACCCAGTTTAACAAAATTCATGAATTGTTATAAAATAGTAGTGCAAAATGAAATGAAATTAAAGAAATTATGAGATGATCGACAAAGAGAGAGGAACTGCTGGACGCCGGAATTGCAGGAGGTGGGTTTGGGTTTTGAGGGTTAGGCCTTTATCCAATCCTTCATTCCCTTCTTGGGTTTGCAATTATGCTATGAAGCTTGATCTTCTTCATTTTTTTCTTCCTCAGCTTGCTATTGATGAACCACAGCTGGAGAAATATATATATATATATATATATATATATTTTTTTTTTTTTTTGGGGGAAAAACAGTGCTTTGGAGAAGAGGAACATAGGAAAGACAAGATTACCCTTCAAAGGCAGTCTCTGTATTGGAGCTAACAGCTCCAGATACGGTTATTCAGTTGGGGTCAGAACCTTGAGGTATGAAAGCTTAGAATGGCGAAAATGTCAGGTATTGTACGGGCCATTGTCCCTTTACTCATTTACAAATCAATGAGTCATCGTTCAATTAGCTTGCCTAACCTATATCTAGGGCTGTCAATGGGTCGTGTCGGGTTAGGGTATTTTTCGTGTTGCAAGAGACAAACCCAAACCCAACCCATTTAATAATCGTGTCAAAAATTAAAACTCAAACCCAACCTATTTATCAAACGGGTTACCTGTTTCCAACCCGCTTAAACCATTTAATAAATAGGTAATGTCGTATTAGACAAAATGACTCATTTAAAGGTTAACAATGTGACCTATTTAACTAAAAAAAATGCATAAATTGATTAAATTTGCTAAAAATTCCACAAGACAAAGAATATAAATAATTATATATAATTCATAATTAAATTCAATCATTATAAAGCAAAATATTCCAAATTGTCTAATCCTATGATCAAATACTCCCAATGTCTAAAATTTCAAGAAGAAATATAGCATAATCGGGTTATACGGGTTCACTTCGTGTTGGTGGGTTGACCCATGGCCGACCCATTTATTAAATGGGTCATGGTGGGTTGACCCACAGCCGACCCACTTTTTAATCGTGCGGGTTCAACCCGCTTTATTTCGTAAGGGTTTCGAGTCGTGTCGGAATTGACAGCCCTACCTATATCTAAGAAAATAAAAGAAAAAATCTACATAAATGGTTAAACGACTGAACTACAGCAGTGCAGGATATGCAACACAGCATCACCAATCATTCTAATAATCAAATTATACCCATATTGGATCTAAACAACATTAATCAAAAGATCAAAATTGAAAAGCGCGATCAATAAACAAAAACAATCTAATTTCATATTAATCTAAAATAGTAAAATCATAATTCTGGATTCATGATCGATGAGCAGCATAAGCATTAGTAAAAAGCATTCATAAAATTTTTTTAATCAATTATCACAATATGACCTGATGCCTTTCAAAAAGCAATAACATTAATCAATAATCATGATTAAATTCATATAATCTATTAATCACACGATTCATATCTAATGGTCTGATGCGTTTCAAAGCTTAAAACCATTAATCAAAACTCAACCATTAATCAATGATTCAATATGTCTAACGAATCGTTCAGTCAATATGCCTAATAGATGACATAATAGATGAATTTACGAGGACAGAGACACTAATGTGTTCCAGTAGAGGAGAGAGATGCGCATAGCAGTGAGCTACTGATGAATCGACCATGAGATTGGAGAAGAGAAATGGGCACAGTGGTGATAGATAAGATCGCTGAATTGCCTACCAGAGAAGAGAGAGATGCGCAAGCTTAGGTTAGATGAGGGAGAGAAGGATTGCGAAACGAAAGGGAGAATGCAGTGTAGAGACGACTTCACCGATTCGCCATTTCAGACTTCAGTTTTGATATGATCCACCTAGAGTGTCCAACCCGCTTATAACGTCCAGGCGCCCGCCCAAAGTTATCCGATTATTTGAAACGATTATAGGTTAATCCGAGCGGCTCGTCAACGCCTAGCACCTAGGCGCATCCTAGATCAATTTTTAGAACATTGATATATATATATATATATATATATATATATTATATACATAGAGTATACTATTTAATTTGTGGGTTTAAGGACCAGGCTAGACGGGCTTCTTCGAGCCTTTGGCAGGCCGAGCTTCAAATTTTTAAATCAAGCTCAGCCTTCAACACCAACTAATCAGGCTTTCGCAAGCCTAGATAAAGGCTGGGCCTGGCTTTTGCCCCTCAAGCTAAGCGGGCCTTTATCGATCCATTGATCCGCTGGTCAAATGATGACTCCTACAGATGACCATGCCCGTCTGACTTTTTGAGGAAGAACTATTATGTTGTTCAGCTGTACTTGTTGAGCTTCAATTTTTAGGGTAGTGCTAGAAACTGCCAACACATCATATGAATAATGTGTGAGTTATGAGATCAACATCTTCCCACGTCTGACTCTAAATCCTAATTTAATTAAGGCCTAAATTACACTGTTGCCGTCTTGGAAAGCCTGAAATCTAGCTCATGCTCTATGTAGTAGTCATTGTTCTTCTCCTCTAGCTATCCATAATATCTATGGATGGAGCACAAGTTATATTTCTCACACATATATGGGAAAAAACTAATGAGAAGCAAATGGCTAGCTAAACACTAAACATATAAATTATGATATATTCACTTTCAAAAAAGAAAAAAAAAAATTACGATATATTGTGGTGTGAGTCGAAGCACAATGAATACGGTGCCAAAATTATATGAGGGTGATTGGGTTTGGTTTTAGTTTGCAGTCAAAATGACAGCGAGTAGATAGAGAGATCACAGATAATGAAGAAGCTGATGACACAGTTTTACACGTACCTAGCTAGAGAGTCTATACCTCTGTGGGTAATTTTATCTGTAATTTGATTGGGAGGGAGGAGCAAAACAGTAATCTAACTTTGGTATTATTCATAAATCATAACTATGTGCATAGAGTCAGACAAAGACCCATTGAACAGATGGTCGTTGGGGTAACTATTATGCATCAACAGTTTCTCTTCAGCTGCTGGAGGTTTAATTTGTCATTAGAAACCATGTCGGTAAGCCTCTGTTTGCAACCTCTATTCTGACTGGAAGCGCAATTGTTCCTCGCCGCAACAGTTTTCATGCAAATTAGAAAGGGCTCAGAAACATGGAAGTGGAAGGAGACTCCAAATTAGTAATGGATGCAGTAAATGGAGTGATTACCCCTCCGTGGAGATTAATCAAAATTGTTCAAAATATTAGAAACATTGCCACCAACTTCCTCTCAATTTCTTTCAAACATGTGTTGAGGGAGGCTAATTTCGTTGTTGATGCTTTAGCTAACTTAGGACAAGTTACTATCTTGTAAACTTGATTGCCCCAGAAGCCTTGCTATTGAATATATTTTCTTTTGTCAAAAAAAAAAAAAAAGTTTCTCTTAACAAAAAAGAAAAACAAAAAACTACAAATGAAGCTAGAGGTCGTTGGCCATCTCAACTTCAACTTCAACAAATCCGGCATCATATTTCATAAATATCATACATCAAAGTTAGGACACAACACTATAGAGGTAGTGCTATATACAACCGATATTTTAAACAATCATCTCTCATTCTAGCCAAGAGCCAAACATAGAGAACAATTCTTCCATAAAACCTAAAACTCATCACTTTTCTTAAGGAGCTCCTCAGTAGGGCTAGTGGCAGAAAATTTTGTAGCTTAAACCACTTCAACCAAGGTAGCGGGAAAATGGCCCTAGAGGGTGTAACAACCCAACCTGGACTAATAGAAAATAAATCTGAATCTTAAAGGGAATAGAACCTGAAAACACAAATTGGAGTCAATTCATCATTTTATCTCAAAACAGAAATTTGTATGAAGAGTCGTTAATTTTACCTTGATTTGGGTAAATCCAACCGTTGGATTTTCATGAAACTTGAACACAGTTTAGAAGACATAATTCTGAACAACTTTCATGAAGAAGTCATGATCACTAGAGTACCAGAAGATGGATCGTTTAGCCGTCGAAATCAGCTGACGAGCAGAGTTTAGTAAAATTCAGGCTTAGCAACCTACGCGATGTCGAAATGTGGCCGAAGTCAAAAGGACGATAGGGCTTTGGGTGAGTGTTGCGTTCCATAAACCCCATTGTCAGCTCCATCCCTCCCCTAAAAAAAAAAAAAAGGAAGATGAGAGTTCGAAAAACAGAAAGCTAGATCACTCGTGATGAAGAGAGAGCTAGAGATCTCCCCAAAGAGTCACAACTGCGTCCTCCCGAAAAGAGAGAGAAAGAAAATGCTCCAGAGGGTTCCAGATACCTACAGAGAGAGGTGGAGCCGGTCATAGATCGAGTTGTTTCTCTCTAGTTCTAGAACTTCCTATCTACCATCTCTTTCTCAATCCTCCCTGAAGACTCTCGACCCTTCCTTTTTTTTTTGTTAGATTTGATTATTTGCTTCCTTCTTTATCTTGGTCCATTTGTCATCTATATTTGCTATGTGTCAACATGTATATTTGTTATGTGTCAGTAGGAAAAATAATAGGGTTATGATAGGAGCATTTTAATGTGATGTTTTAATTGTTATTTCCTCATATTTACTTAGTTATTTCCTTAAATGAATCATTCTTGTTTAGGAAAGTTTTTATTTTTAGTAATAGTTTCTATTTTCAGGTCCTATGGAGCAAACAAGCTGAAATGAGATCAAAAAGAGAAAGAAAAGCTAGAGGGCGTTGGGAGAAGATTCCTGGAGGCACTAGGAGACCTTATGTCTTGAAGATGACACATGGAGGCCCAAGAATCTTATGGATTAATTTGGATTTTCGGCAAATGGAGGAAGCCCATTGGATTTAGGGTTTTGTGAACGTCAAAGAGGGATTTTTGGAGAATAAATCCTTAATTGTCGTGAATTATCAAAAGAAGATGACGTTGGAGATATTTTGGGAGATTAAATCTGATTTTTGCCATGGGAAATGATGGAGACAATGTGAAAATCAAGGAGATTACGTTGAGAAAATTTTGGGAGAGTTTCAAGGGATTGTGCAACAAGATAAGGCTTGAAACAAGTACAGATTCGTTCCTCAATTCCCTCGAGATATGTTGGCCGAAATTAAGGAATTAAAATCTGCAGTATTAATGTGAAAATCAAGAGAAAATCAAGGGGAGGACATTAAGGATAAAGCCATGGAGAGATTTAAGGGAGAAAAGGTCCAAAATGCTTCCAAATACATTGTCTAGGTTCATGCCTAGATATTTGGCTGAAATTTATGAATAAAATCAGAAATAATCCTAAAAAATTCGGCAACAATATATTAGGGATTTATTTTGGAGCTTTTTGATTGGTTGGATGACACAACAGAGCTGACGTGGCGCTACGTGATTGATCGAAGCTGTGTGGCATTATCAGATTAATTCCTTGGGAAATTAAAAGAAGAATCATGAAGCTTGGCCGTCCCCCTATATAAACCCCCCTATGCTACACCACAAGAACACACACCTCTTCATTCAGAAAAATTATTCCATAACATCATAAGCTCTCTCTCTCTCCACTCTCTAGTTTCAAGTTCTGCGTTTTCAAGCAAGGAGAGGAAAAAGAAGGAGCCGTGAAGATCATATCCTCCATCATCCACCTTGAAGACTTGCTTCCAAGATTCAAGAGTCCAACGTTCAAGCTCTCCATCTCCATCTCCACTCACGGTGCAATTCGATCTTTTTCCTTATAACCTTTTGGTTTTCCTTGTTTGATTTCTTAGGAACTTGTTTCTAGTTAACAATAACGTTTAGGGCAAAGTTTAAGCCCAATTCTATGTTTAACTAAAGTTTTCGAATTCTATGATTGTGATGTTTCACATGATCAACTTCTTTCTCATTACTTAGATGATCAATTATAGGGTTTGAATCGAGTTTAATCATATGGAATTGGTTTTGATCTTTGTTTCTTACGTTTCATTCTTATACATGTGTTTTTACATTTTCTTTACTTTGTATATATCCTTTGTTTTATTTTTGTAAATATTATATTTATATTTGTATTAATTCTTTAATTATTTTACAATGACATGTGTACCATCAATCCCTGGATTAGAACGATCCATATTTACCGTACACTAACGATGACATTTCAGGGTTAAATTATGCGCTTCCTTTTAGCGTATCAGCTTAAAGGTCTAACCATATAGCATATATGAAGATAGAATTCAATTCGATTTCTTCGAATATACATTGCTTCAAATCCATGGTAGTCAATTTCTTTATTTACTAGAAGTAACTAATTTAAACACTTGATTCTTTTATTCATTTTGAGTACCGGGTATTACAAACTCTCCTCGTTTAAAAATTTCGTCCTTGAAATTTGAATCAGGTCGCTGGTAATTATTTTCATAATATATGGGTGTAATATATTTGCATTTACATTTCCATTTATCCGGGGTACACTTGTTCTTTAACGAGTAAAAAGCCCACCCCCCAATTTAACGAGTAATATATTTGCATTTATTTGGTATACTTGATTTGTTTTGGGATATCATACACTTTTGTGTCAAACCCCTCTATATTCTTTTGTCAAACTCTGCTTGCACATGCAGGTGACAATCACTTTGGTATCACATTAGAGGTGATGAAATCTGTTTGTACGACTCATGCAGGGTAGAAAAGTTCTCTCCTACAACCATGTTTATTTATTGAATTCATGACCCAAAAATATGTTTAATCATCTCAAGGCAATCAAACTTGCTGAATATACCAGTGTACGTAATACGAACTTCCTTATAGACTTTGGTAACAAAGTTTTAGCAGCATGCAATGCAAAGGGAGGTTGTTGCGAATCATATAGTCCCCCTTATATATCTCTTCCTGATTAGGCCCAGTTTGGGATAGATTTTAGACCTGCTTTTGAGATAGATTCTGCTTTTGGGCATAATGTATAGTGTTTGGTAAATTTTATAGAAGCTGCTTTTGGGCTAAATTGATTCTCATGGAAGCTAAAAGTGAGAAGCACCTTCGGAGTAGCTTTTGGATTCTGATTCTGGGGAAAACACGGAGTGAACAGTGTTTGTTTAATGAAATTTACGAAATGACGAATAATGTCCTCATCCTTTTGTAACAATTACATTGCCAATAGGGTTTTCTCTCTTTCTCTCTTAACACACTGGGACGCGGGTTGCCGTCAACACATAGGAGAGAGCTCGATCGGTGCTCCAACAACTCTCGAGAGATCGTTCTGCGCTCCAAGATCGCTCTGTCACCACCTCTCTCTCTCTCTCTCTATCTGGGCTGCCGTCAAGATATCTTCCAAGATCGATCTGTGCTCTAACATCTTCAAAGATCGATCTGTTCTCCAACATCTTCTCACTGTAAGTCCTCCTTCTCCATCTCTCCCTAAATTTATAGTATGTTGATGAAACTGAATCGATTCGCTGCTCTTCTTATTTTCTCCTCTAAAGTTCTTACTTTTCTCTATATACATCCCCTGCAGAACAAGCAGTCACAGATCGAAACAAGAGCTGCGGCCCTGTTTCTCTAGTTGGTCTATTTGTAGTATTCTGGGTACTAAATTTCGGCAGGCAGAGATAGGGTAAGATTCAGTCTTTCAATTCAACTCCAGTCCCCCCACATATTTCGTAGTTTGATTTCGTTTCTGGGCCTCTATGATGCTACATGGGAATTTTTTTTTTCACTCTTTCAATTCAATTCCAGTTTCTCCACAATTTCATAGTTTGATAATTTTCTGGGCTTATGATGCTACCTGGGATTTTTTTTTTTTTTTAGTGTTCCAGTGTTCCATTTTTCCAGTGTTCTTATTCTAGTGTTCTTATTCTGAATAGCAGTATTTCTGATCATTACATTATAAGCTACTGTTCTCCAGTTTTCCTATCTTTTGTGAAAATTCACAAGGTTGACAATCCTAAAACTCTTTCATCAAATCATTCAAACGTCAACATCATTATACTTGCATATTTATCTGAAGTGCCTGCCACGATTGCTTCTTATCCACCTACTGCACACTGTTGATATAACTCCTTGTGAATTGGACCGAATAGTGCTCCCCATTAGAATTTGATAGCTATGGTGTTGCAGAGATACAAAGATAGGTCATTCTTAGAGTGTTTGAGAAGAACATCATGGATTCCTGCAAATTAATGGGAAATTATGTACATTTCCTTTTTCTTTCTTGGGTTTCTATGGAAGCATATCAATTTTTCAAGTGGGGGATTTTTCTACGAGGGAAAGCTTTTCGTGAGCTTTTGTACCCACCTCTTGTTGATATGGCATAATCCCAAATGACATTTCTCAAGCTTTTCTTTACTGGGAATTAGTCCTAATTGATATTCTGCTCTTAATACCTTTCATTCTGTCATCGTATCGCTTTTGAACGTAGGTTACATGGTTTGTAGGATTAATATATTCGAAAGATTTTTGCATTCTTTTCTGGTTCAAATAATTCCTTGCAACTTTGATGTGAGAGGCACTCTACCAAAGACTAAATAGGAATAAGATGGCATAAGTAACTGACTGATGATACTGTTCTTATTCTCAATAGGAATATCTCGGTTATGTATCATGGACCACAGTATTCGAATAATATTCAGGCATATTAGCAGTATTTCTGATCATTACATTAGAAGCTACTGTTCTAGGTGGTCAAATTATAGTCTTACTCATACATTGCTCTGCATATAGTACATAAGTTGTTATTTACCCCCCAGACCAGTGCAGTAATTAGCAATTCATTTTATGTCAAGTAGGTATGAAATATGAATTGCATTTTGAGATGATGGTACCCTCACTTTATCAATTATCTTTTGAACTGTGCTTATGAGCTGTGCTTATTCAAGTTTAAGAAATAAATTTATCGATGGAGATATATTTGATTAGAGATATATTTATTGTTTGTATTTGCTGGAAATCTTTGTAATCAATATTATTATAAGTAACTAGCTTCTCTTGTCTTCTTCTTTTGTAGATCAATCCAGAGTATCGCAAATTTCGTGAAGACAACAATGAAGAGATGGAAGACAATGCATATGAAGAAGATGGTCCGGGAAGACAAGAAATGGAGATGTTAAGAAATACAATTGCACAAAGTCTAATGAATGCATCTACTTAGCATTTAGTTGCAAAGTTGTATTGACTTTAATACATTTTGTGTAATGTTTCCCGTATACCATGGTGGGGGCATGTTTTGTGTAATATTCTCAACTCATTTGTATAATATTTAAGGGTTTAATGTAATCTTTTATTTGATCGAAGCAATATATAAGCAAACAAATTACAAAAAACTAAAATTGTTTATATAATTTGTAGAATTAATATACAAATTGAGATAAAAGTGATGAATTGATAATTTAAACTAGTGTACAAGGACAATACATGAGAAATTATTTAATTTGGTATAGTTACATAATTATAAAACAAAGTTATGTAGTTTAGTAGCATCTTTTATCATCTATGCTCATTTTGGTAATTATACCAAACCAAATCACTTTTTACTTACAATTTACCAAACACTCAGAAATTGCTTTTGGTTCACACAGCACTTTTAAAAACAGTTTACCAAACACATCAGCTGCTTCTTCTCGCAGCAATATCAGAAGTGATTCTTCTCGCAGCAACATCAGAAGTGCTTCTTCTCGCAGCACAGCAATCCCAAACTGGGCCTTAGTATTACCGCTTGTCATTCAAAAAGGATATTCTCATATTCGTTAAATAAGGTTCATGACAAGAAAATGCTCATATAGGTAACCGTTTCCATGATTGAACATGAACCCACAAAAGCAATCAAAGTCGCACGTGATTGTTGATTATCCATGAAGGAAAAATAAATTATTTATGCATTATGGTAGATGTACCAAAGCAAGAGCTCCACAATCAAAAATACTTGTATTCAACCATATGGAATACTTGAATAAATGTGAAATGCTTGTCAAGCTTATTTATCTACAATCAATAGTATATGGGAGAAGTCTGCCAAACCATTATTATCATGAGCTCATATGGTAACCATGAATACTCTGCCCAGCTTGTATTCAAGCATTAAAGAACCATGAATGGTCTTTTCAGTTGGATTCCCAGCCTTAATATTTCATGTCTTCCAAAAGCTACTCAATGACTTGAGCAAGCTCAAATTTATACCACAAATTTTGCAATTCAGATAAGACCATGCCTAGTCTTGATATCCATAAATCCACAAAGATCTGACCATATCTGGCCTTGCTATTCAAACTGACTATTGCCACCTATAAGGTCACAAATATGCAGTTTCATCATCAACCCCCCCCCCCCCCCCCCCCCCCCCCCAAAGTTAGGCCCTATACTTCTCGAACTAAGGCCATCGAGAACACCCCGTATAAGCGGAACCTCAGATTAAGGCCACCAAGGACACCCCATACCAAGCGGATTCCCGATTGGGTTTTGGGTCTTTCACCCTAGGGAAGCACAATCCCTACTTAGTTATCCGCTCGAATCCACGAGCTCCAATCGGATTTAGGGTCTTTCACCCAAGGAAGACACAATCCCTACTTAATTTTATCCCAGACCTAAACGGGTTAAATTCATTAGAGCTCCAATAATTTTTTACATTCAATTAAATTCTGTCATTATTATTAACTCATTTACTATCAATGTATAAAGGGATAAAAGAACATATCTGCAAGTCTGCAACTGTAGAAGTTGTACTTTTGGGCTCAAACAGAAGTGGTATAAAAACTAAAAAGAGGAATTTACCTGAATATAGAGATAATTATTGCATCCTCTTGAGGCTTCCACTTCCACGTACTGACTTGTTACATATCATTTACATATACAAATTCTTAAAGAGATGATACATTGGTATGGCTACATATACAAGTACAAGAAGCAGCTTCGTAGACTTCAAAAAATAACAAATGAAGACTGCCATATACACAACAGTGAGGAGAACAAGCACCTTACAAGAATAGTCCATTCCAACTAATTAATAAACTTTCCTAGATGATTAACAGAGGTACTTCAATGTACCCTTTGCATTACCTGCAATCATTACTACCATGTAGTTCGACAAAAACTAAATGATTCCGTTTGTATCAGAACACTACAATACTTAAATAAGAAACTTTCACTCTAATTGTGTGTGGATTTCTTCAATTATAGGCACGCTAGAAGATTAATCTTCCAAAAGAGAATAACTAGAATAATTACTCTAACCAAAATAGTTGGACAGAAACAGACTATAACAAAAAAGAGTATGACGATTGCAAACTATTTTGTGAAGTCTGACATGAACAAGTTGTTTCATCTTCATAACCAAGTTAACCAAATTGCGAAGCAAAATAACGACTCAAGTAAACATTCAACAAATTATGAACTTACAACATATGAACTCACCCTCTACTAACCAGAAAAGAGTAACTTACCCAAAATAATGAGCTAAGGTGTTATGCCAAGTGATTTATATACATTTCTTCATCACAGGTCACTTCAATGAATATCAATGTTTCAATAGTCAGCAGCTTCCATGCCAACAAATATGTATACAGGTGAAGTAAAGGAGAGGAGGAAGCTAATAAGTTCTAGTCCCAACTTGTACTCTTGCAACACATTAACATTATTAATTTTATCTGTCCAATTTACTATATCTAAACAACTATCATATTGTACGTAAACTTAGTACTAGTAGTGGCTAAAATACTATAGTCATCAGGATAGCTAGCTTCTATAGGACAAGAGAGAACATAAAACAAAAACAGAGGCCGTCACCTAAATGACATTCATCAAGTTTGATAATTTAATGATGAACCATTGCAAAAAAAGTTAAATCAAGAACTGTTTATGCAGAACTCCAAGATAATCTGCAAGAGGTTAAAGTTTAACTTTGCCACCAACAAGAAAATTAACACACGGGGTTACTAACAAATGCTTTTGAATTCCATGTGCAAATCAACAACAGTCCAACAATAATCATAGATCCATCAGATCATAATACAGATTTCTACTGATGACTCATAGAATGGATGGAGCAATAGAAGAACAAAATTAGACAATTACTTAAACTATCAGAAGCCACCTAGTCATTTAACCGACCACCAGGAGAAAACCCGAAAATAACTGTCAAAACAATTATTGAAAACACAAAAACTCAACAATCCTTCCTGCTCACTCATTCACACCACTACTCTCTTGATTTGTCGATTGTCCAAAGCAAAGAAGAAACCCACCCAACAAGGTTCAAAGACTTGTAAGTACATAAGGAAAAAAAAAAATATATATATATATATATATATATATGGGGAAGTCCAGGGCCGGTCCTGAGATTCTAATGGCCTGAGGCAAAGAATTAAAATGTGGCCTCCCATATATATGTATGTATATATATGAAATACAAAATCATGTATTTTGAATAAAAATAAATACGAAATATAACAAAACAAAAGTATATGAATTACTCCCTACATAAATTTCTGAATTAAACTAGTTAGTCATATGGAAAAACAAAATGAAAAGTTTATATGGAAAAGGAAGAAGAAGAAAAAAACGGTGGGATGGCGGTGTCCAAGAAAAAATTAACTTAAATTAAAGAGATTGAATAAAAAAAGAGAGAAGTGAGATGAGGAATGGGAACCTTGGTGGTGAGGACACAAACTGATTTCAGTTCCGTTGGAGCAACAAGCCATTTATTCTTTGGAAGAGCAAACAAAATATATATACTATCTTTAACATATCTACAGAAACTACGGAGGCCCCCGGGAGTCGGTGGCTTGAGGCGGCTGCCTCAGGTGGCAGCCCTCAGGGCCGGCCCTGGGGAAGTCTAAGGTATGTTGACTTTTTAATAAATATATATTAAATTAAATTAATTGGTGAAATCTGTTATCCAGGTCAACAGGTTAACCACTTATAATTTGACATGTGTACTTAAAAAAGAAAAATAACCCTAGTAAGTACTCATTTATTGTTTTATACGTAAATCATTCAAAAACTTGTAATAAATATCGTAAATGTAGTAATTACATTGATTACAGCTATAATTATCACTAAATACGTTCAATGTGGTTGTTTGTTGTAAAATGTTTCATCGATGATGTAATTTACAAAAAAAAAGGACTCTAGTTACAAAAAGAACAATTGGATTACAAGAATAAGGACTTGAAAAGTTTTAGGTCTAATATGATTATTTACCATATAAACAAAGCATTTGTTGTAGCAGTGGTAAGTGATCCTTTTTTTTTTGTAAATAGAATCATATTTCAAGTAATTATCATAAAAACAACAATAATTACAACGTTATACCTCAATTGTTGTAATTTATAATAAAATGCATTGTCAAATGAGTAATATCTCATGGATGATGAGATTTACACAAGAAAAGTATTAAGTTTCAAAATATAGAACTTTAATATACAATTAAGGACTTGCGCCTCATTTACAATATATACATAAAGTTTTACCACTTTGACAGCAATTCGTTGTCACATTAGTAAAATGGTTCTGAGACCTGTAATATGAAAAATTACCATAAATAAGAGCTTGATTACTACTTCTACAATAATTTGTTGTCTCATTGGTGAAATAGTTCTCAAACTTCTTTAATATTACAATTACCACAAATTCAACCTTGGTTATTACTTTGGACCTCAATTACTGTAAAATCTAGAAAAAAACATTGTCAAAAAGTAAATAACTCTTAAACGACAGTAGTTACAAAATAGACAACCTTAGGGCAACTCCAACCATGGGGTGTCAAACCAAAATTTTGCCAATTATAAGACTATTCTTCTCCAACCATGTGTTTTTGGTGGATCTAGTCCTATAAATATGAGACTTGGGCTCATTTGTAGTCTCATATTTGAGACAAATCCAAGACCAGGACTCGGCACTGTTCATGGGGGCCAGCATGTGGGCTGTCTCAGCCCAAAAGAGGGAGGAACGCGCTAGGGGTGGAGAAGGAAGGAGACGCGCGCGCCATTTGAAGGGAAGAAGGTCAGCACGCGCACCAAAGGAGCTGGAGAGAGAAGGCGAGGGGCTTTTTCATCTGCAGACGTGGGGCCCGCGAGCATTTTCTGTCCCCTGCTGACCCAACGGTCATGAAACCGGCGGTCCTGATTGATCAAGTTTAAATATGGACGGTCCGATGTGCCCCTTTTTTTTTTTTTTTTTTTTACTCAACAAATCCATTTTCAATCTGATGGCTCAGATTTGAGGGGAAAAAACTTATCAACGGCTCTTATTAATTGAAGAGTTATTATTTCCTTTTTGTTGCAAAAAAAAATTAAAAAAATTACCAGAAAATTGAGGGAAAAAAGTTTGATTCTTTGTCAAAAAATTGAGGGAAAACTTATCAAACTATCATTAAATAATAAGAATAATTTTTAAATATTATGATAAAATGTTAAATTATTTATTTTTACCTTATTTAATTAAATTAACATAATTTTAATATAATATTCATCAAAATTATACTCATATTATATTTTAGTCAAAAATAGTGAAAATAGCACCCCCATATAGCACCTCATGGTTGGAGATGAGAATTGAGTCATATATGAATAGTGCAACAAGGGGGGTGCTAAAATGAGAATAGCACCCCCAAATAGAGCCTATGGTTGGAGTTGCCCTTATTACGTTATAAAGGACTCACCGCAAATTTGCTTAAATATATGACGTTTTGCCATTATAGCAACACATTTGTTGTTTTATTAGTAATGTGGTTCTGAAAACTTGTAATAGCGAAGTATTAAGGGCTAGTTTGGCCCCGAGGTGATTAATTTAAAATCGGCTTTAGCTGTGCTGTGAGAATAATCAGCTGTGAAATTAAGTAGCTGGGTGTTTGGTAAACTGTGCTTTTAAAAGTGCTGTGAGTACAAAAGCAGTGTTTAAGTGTTGGTAAACTTTAGTATAAAAGTGCTGTGAGTTTAGAAATGACCTAAAGGACATGATGTTAAAATGATGTTACTTATATATATTTTTAGAAATAATAACATTTATATCTTTATAAGTTACTCTACTCATTCATATATCGTGACTTTTTGAAGTTCTGGGAAATTTTAGGAGAATTTTTTGGATACCCGGACTATTTATCGTGACTTTCCGAAGTTCTGGGGTTTTGAAAATTTATTTAAGGAAATAGAAATCAAGTGGCGCAATCTGAGCCGTCAATTTCCTCTACCATCCAATCTGGTCCGTTGATTTGGCTTTAAAAGGAAAGGAAATGGACCAGATTGGCCTAGAAAGCTCGAGCGAGAGAGGGAGCTTGGAGTCAGAAGGCCACCGACCCGGAAGAGAAGCCTGACCGGAACTTTCACCTCCGGCCACCCCATGACGGCGCACGGGCACCATCCTCTTCATCTCATCGTACCCGTCACGTATGTGGCAGTTGATTGTCCATGCACCGAACGACGAAGAAGAATCGACGGTGAGAAGGTCCGACTGCTCCGGCAAGTTTCAGCGAATTCCGGCGACTCCGGCCACCGATTGGCTTGCATGTGGTATGAAACCTCATCTTCTCGTCATGGTCTACATGCCTGTGTGATTATTTTCTGAATTCGATTAGGTTTTGATGATTTTCGTTTTTGGGAATTCTCAGCTTCGTCGCGGTTCCTCGACGCCGGCGACTTTTTCAGCTCTTCTCGGCTTATTCCTGGCTTCGTTGCATCTGTAGAAGAAAGCTGACCACGATTGGAGTTGGAAGTCATGAACTTGCTGGGTTGTAGGCATCAAATCCTTAGTCCATCTTCAAACTAGTTTCGGCAGTGTTGGGACATAGATGAGGGCAATATAGGTACACATTTCAACTTCTGAAATATCTTAATCTAGAAGCATCACTTTTGCAACTTGTGGATTATAGCATTGGGAAGTGGGAGATTGGATTATAATCACCAACCTCTTGTTTTACCAAACACCCATCCAACTTAAATTATGGAATAAGCAGCTTAAGCCTCTAACCTCGGGGCCAAACTGGGCCTAACACTTATTACAACTAAATTACTACTTTTTACCACAATTCGTTCTTTTATTGGTAAAACGTTTATCAAACTTGTTATAGTGAGATATTAACACTAATTACAACTTGACTACCACTTTTTACAATCATTCGTTCTATCATCAATTTTATGACTTGGGGTTGGAATATCGAAACATTATCAAAATTACAACCTTAATTACTACTATTGATCTCTATTATCGTAAAATCAAAACAAAATATGGTTAATTTAGTTTTTTTTTTTTTCTTCATCTCGAGACTGAGGACGACCTTCATTCTGACCTTCTCTATCTCCTTTCTTTTCCTCTGTTTCTTCCTTCTTGGTTGAAATTCTGGCGTATCGGAGTCATGGTGGCCTGACCATCGCTCGGCTGTCACTCCTCCGCTGCAATTCTCTCCATCCTCTTTTTCTCCTGTGTTTGAATTTACAGAAATTTAAGCGAAGAAACCCCAAAACCCCCAAATCAGAATTCCCAAACCCTAAAATTTTCAATCTCTCTTACCACCCCAAATTCTCACCACCTCGACCATTCGTGCATGTCGTCATTGGCTACTGGAGTCGCCGGAAATGCAAAAGAACCACCGGAACCGTAGAAATTTCTCGGCTTCGCTAGAGCTCGTCGAGAGGAGTTGAATGAGAGCTGTGCGCCGCCGTTTAGTGGCTGGACGGAAGATTTCTGGTCGGGTCTTCTTTGCGGTTTCCGGGTTCTAGAAACGGGTCTCCAGCACTTCGCGGTTGCATGTTGTGCAGGTGGAGCGAAAGTGAGATAGGCCCCTGAGATCGTAACCGTCTTCTCTAAATTCGCAGACATGGTCGCTCTCAAGTTTCACCAGTACCAGGTGGTGGGTAGGGCTCTCCCAAGGATGCCGAGGACACCCCCATGAAGCTTTGGCACACCAATGATTTCGCCCCAAGTCCAAGTTCTGGTATTTTTTAAAGAAGGTGAAGAAGGTGAAGAAGAGCAATGGCCAAATTGTTGCCATCAATGAGCTTCCATTTTATCATTTGAATTCATATTAGGCTCTGTTTATGCAGTATTAGCATATCCTGTTTTGTCCTTTCACATTTTGTTGTATGAATCAAATCAAATTATGTTTATTCACTCTGTTTCAATTCGGGCATTAGGTGTGAAATGGAAGTTAATTATGTCCATTTGTGTTTTTGCTTAGTGTTGTTAGCTCATTTTGCATTTTGCCCGTGTTGGTTATACACATGTTTCATTTAAACCATAAAGAATAAGATTTTCTGTGTATATGAATCTACACTGGTCTTGGGTGCTGGTTTTTCTTCACAGGGTTTCTGCGGAATTGTACTATTTTGTAATCATTGGTTGTGTTGATCTCTTTTGTATTGCATTGTAGTTGTTGAAATGAGTTTTTTAGGTATCATTTTGAGGATTCTTTCTTTTCCTCTCTGGGTCTTGAGTATTTGATTGGAATTGGGTGCAGATTTTGGAGAAGAAACCTATTGTTGTTGAGAACTACGGTATTTGGTTGAGGTATCAAAGCAGGACAGGGTATCACAACATGTACAAGGAGTACCGTGACACCAGTCTGAATGGGGCTGTGGATCAGACGTGCACTGAGATGGCTTCTCGCCACAGGGTCAGGTTTCCTTGCATCCAAATCATCAAGACTGCCACGATCCCAGCTAAGCTTTGCAAGAGGGAAAGTACCAAGCAATTCCACAATTCCAAGATCAAGTTTCCATTGAACTCTGATGATGCATTTATGTCAGATTATGTTCGAATCCTCATTTTAGGTATGCATTGGATTAGAAATAGAACAACATTGCCGGTTAAGAAATGTGTTTAAGCCACCAACTTGTCCTTAATGTTAACTTATAGTACTTCCCTTTCCTGGGGTTTGGTGTTTTGGCCATACTACATGGGCTGCTGACAACTTCCAGGACGAGTAGTTCAATGATTGGCAAGAGACCTATGTTGGGCAGGAAAAAAAAGAAGGCTTGAGATACACAACTCACTGACTCAGACTTTGTAATTCTATCGTCATTTTGGGAGTTTCGTATTTGTCATTTTTTCTGATTGAAATGCTCATTGTGTTTGTGACCTCAATCTTTTGATGAAACTAATCTTATTAATGAATGACAGATTTATACAAAAGGATTCGTTGGTAGTTCCATATATCCTGAATCTGATCAATTTCCTTTCTTTCAATGTTAGATATCCTTTGCTTTGATGCTCAACTCCGTAGAGATTGTATATGAATACTCTGATAAACTGCTTACATCTCCATTCATATTAACATGAAACATCCCTTCTCTGATAAGTGATAACCATATATTTCTTAAAGATTTGAAATTTAGGACAGGTAAGATTTATAATAACAAATCAGATCTCTTTTCTAATATGTTAATTTACATGACTCTCATAATGAGCTCCTCATCAGATCTGCATTTATCATAGTCACTTTGCCAGCAATTATAATTTACAAAATAACTTGTAGGCAAGGCATGTATATGCAACTAACTCCGACCACATTAGTATGTCATTGAAACAAGCAAAATGATTAGAACACAATCAGGATGACAAATTTTAAATGAAGAGAATGTGCATCCTTCATCGAAATGAATCATAATCTCATTATCAAATATCATGTCCAGTGTATTCAGCTGCATCATTAAGAATAAGAATGTGTGAACTTTGAAAATGTGTACATATAATCTAAGATAATAACAATAATGCAAAAATAATTTATTACCAAATGATAAACTAGATTCTCTCGTGTAGTCTTGCGTGTGCGACTAGGTAAACTATCCCATATCTCAACCTCCTTGCTTCTTATTTTCACTACCATCAGGAACCAGTGGTTCACTTCTTGACTTTTATCTAGGATGGGAATAAAAATCTGCACATTGTAGATAGTTACAATATAATATCTGTTTGACAAACTCAATGAAACAAATTAAAAGTGTGTATGATACCTTTTTGCATTTCTCAAATACAAAATACCGGAACTCGACCTTGCTTTCCTTTTTCACTTTGGCAGCAAATGTTGACAGGTCTTCACCTTCTTTTTTTTGAAAGTGCTTTGGTCTACATCAAAATACTGAATTTAGTCTCCTACACTGAAATCTAGCACAGACAATCCAAGTAAACAAACTAATATGTGTTTCACTATCTATGGACTATATAATTGACTCTACTTGGACAGCTGGTATTGGCCTTTTGTTGTTATAACTAAGGGGCCTGTATAGTTTCACAGTTACCTTGCATGTGTAATTATTGTGTAAAACTTTCAGCTGGAATATGGTACAAAGGTGGCAGGTGCTGATCCCATGATGGTAAAACCCTGCTTTACTGTCTAACGTTTTCATTAGGCTACTAAAGCTCATCCATCCATTACTAAAGCTCATCCATCAGCTTTACCAATCCACTCAACATTCCTTACTTCTGTATGTAAATAGACACCAAGATCGAATGTGAATCGAAGCCGTCTTTGATCCATGGAACGATAATAGAATCCACCTAAAGTAATAAACACAAGAAGCATATATAGTGTGCAAGTGCTTTAGGTTGCTAACTCCAACCCCACTCAGCTCTATACTTATAATTGGTCCAAAGGTCAGTGTTCTGGTTCGATAACAAGTTACCGGCAACCCACTTGAAACATATTTAAGTTGAGTAAAAAGTCAAGAGGCTTTTCCTTTTAAGAACACTATGCTATTGTAAACGCTACACAAATTACAGCAGCCCTTCAAGACATTTAATGACCTAGAAATCCTTAATAAGTGCTGTGATACTCTTAAGACCATCAACGATATGATCCTTAGCATAAACTCCACACACTGAATGCCTATTGGACAAGATATATAGGCCATACATACCTGCTCTTGATAGTAATGAATCTGTGTCAACTGTGAAATACTGGAATATAGAGCTGCCTTACTAACGCTCTTCCTCCTTCTTCTCCTTTTCTCCTCTTCACTTTCTTCCCTGTCGCGCCTCTTCAATCCTAGTCAATATTGCACATAATCATTCAATTCAAATCACACAATCCCTGAACCACATCATCCAATTTATATGAAACAGAAAGGGTTTTGTTTTCTCGCTTTGTACAAGAACAAAACTGGACAGTTTCTTCCTCTTTGTTTTCTCGATCATTTGATGTCCTATTCTCTTAGATATATTAATTTGATTCGAACCCAGGATATTAATTGGACATCAAATTTGACAAATGACTTGCTTAATTATCACTGAGGACAAAGTCGATCTCCTGCATATAGTCATTATCTTGTTATAGTACTAATATAGGTTCTTGAATCTTGGATTCTTGATGGATATATAGATCTTTTCATATTGACATGTATCTAGCTGTGTACACACACACACACACATCTCATCAGTTAAGTTCTTTCAACAGAAAAGAAAAGAAAAAATCCCTCAACATCAACAACGTACTGTTATATATCAATATATGTAGTACACACAGCAAGAAAGAAACAAAGAAATAGTACCTTAATTTGATTCGAACCCAGCTGATTGCATCTTGCCTAATCAAATATAAGCAAAAAAGAAACAAAGAAACAATACTTGAAGTTATACGTACTTTTCCAAACCCGATCTCTAAGTAGAAGTAGATGGAATATTTCACTTTAACTTGCGGCTGAGGCCCTAATATAGTAATATTGCACATAATCATCCAATTCAAATCACACAATCGATGTGGTTCCAATTTATATGAAACAGAAGGGGTTTTGTTTTCTCGCTTTGTACAAGAACAAAACTGGACAGTTTCTTCCTCTTTTCCTCGTCTTCTCCTCTTTTTCAATTTAGGATTTTTTTTTAAAATTTCATTGTAGATATGTAATTCAGAATTTTGAAAAAGAAAAAAAATTAAATAAATAGGCTACCTGGTAAGCAGGTCACCACTATTGAATATTATAGACCATTAGATATATTCATATTTTAATTATATCCAACGGCCTAAAATATTTGAAAGAGTTGATGTATGACATACATCAACTCATACTAGATACTAGAATTTTCCATATATATATATATATATATATACACACAGATCGAAATTTCCAGTCACCACTACCTTCACCTCAGAAAACTAGTTACTCTAAAGGGAAAACATCACCAATGGTCATTGAGTTATGACTTATTCGACACTTAACTCACTGTATTTTCAACAATATCACTTAACTCACTGTATTTTCAACAATATCACTTAACTCACTCAGTTTTATATCTGTCTTTCACTTAACTCACTGTTGTTAATTCTGCCGTTAAAAGTTATTAAAATTGAGGGTATATTTGTCTAAACACTAAAAAAATGCATTTCTAACTTTTTTTTTTTAAAAGACAATTTTTTTTTCAAATTATATTTAAGTTAAAAAAATCATTTTTTATTAGAAATCTCAGAAATTTAAAAAATTGAAAAAAGTCTAATAAATATAAATTGAGGGTATATTTGTCTAAACACTAAAAAAATGCATTTCTAACTTCTTTTTTTTTTAAAAGACAAATTTTTTTTCAAATTATATTTAAGTTAAAAAAATTATTTTTTATTAGAAATTTCAGAAATTTAAAAAAATTGAAAAAAAAAAGTCTAATAAATGTAGTTTTTTAAAGTTAAAAATGATTTTTAAGTGTTTTGACAAATATACCCTCAATTTTAACGGCTTCTAACGGTAGAATTAACGGCAGTGAGTTAAGTGAAAGACAGATGTAAAATTGAGTGAGTTAAGTGATATTGTTGAAAATACAGTGAGTTAAGTGTCGAATAAGTCATAACTCAGTGACCATTGGTGATATTTCTTCTATTCTAAATCACAAAATACAAAAGAATTTGGTCCGAGGTTTTAACCTAAGCTCTGATACCATTTGTAACAACCCAACCCGGACTAATAGAAAATAAATCCGAATCTTAAAGGGAATAGAGCATGAAAACACGAATTGGAGTCAAGTCATCATTTTATCTCAAAACAGAAATTCATATGAAGACTCGTTAATTTTACCTTGATTTGGGAAAATCCAACCGTTGGATTTTCATGAAACTTGAACAAAGTTTAGAAGACACAATTCTGAACAACTTTTATGAACAAGTCATGGTCACCGGAGTAGAAGAGATGGATCATTTAGCCGTCGAAGTCAGCTGATGAGCAGAGTTCCTTAAAATTCAGACTTAGCAACCTAGGCAGTGTCGAAATGTGGCCGAAGTCAAAAAGGCTGATAGGGTTTTGGGTGAGAGGTGTCGCATTCCATAAACCCCATTGTCAGCTCCATCCCTCCCCTAGAAAAAGGAAGAAGATATGATGAGATTTCGAAAAACAGAAAGCTAGATCACTCGTTATGAAGAAAGAGCTAGAGATCTCCCAAAAGAGTCACAACTGGTCCTCCTGAAAAGAGAGAGAAAGAAAATGTTCCAGAAGGTTCCAGATACCTACAGAGAGAGATGGAGGTGGTCATAGATGCTCTCTAGTTCTAGAACTTCCTATCTCCCATCTCTTTCTCAATCCATCCCGAAGACTCTCGACCCTTCCTTTTTTTTTTTTTAGATTTCATTATTTGCTTCCTTCTTTATCTTGATCCATTTGTCATCTATATTTGGTATGTGTCAGTAGGAAAAATAATAGGCTTAGAGATCTAACCATATAGCAAATGTGAAGATAGAATTCAATTAGATTTCTTCGAATATACATCGCTTCAAATCAATAATAGTCAATTTCTTTATTTACTAGAAGTAACTAATTCAAACACTTGATTCTTTTATTTATTTTTGAGTACGGGGTATTACAGAGGGCTAGAGATGACATATGTTGGTTTGATGAATATATGGAACTGAAAGAACATATTGAATATTATAATTAGCATCAAGAAAATGGTCATCTCCCTTTATTTTACTTTAGAACTCACTAGAAATTTTGCCCGTGCTTTGCTGCGGGACTTACTATTGTCAATGAATTAGAAGTATGTAACGGGAAAAAGAAATAGTTACATACTGGTGGAGATTCAAAATACAATGTTATCAATTTGAAAGGGATGCTGCTACCAAAGCAAAATATAGCCTGTTAGATGAGTTTATCATTCTGTACTTTTTATTTGCATCCGCCTTGGTTGGTGCAGCCTGTTTATCTTTAGCTACAACTTCTATCTTTATTTTCATAGACTCCGCTACATGGCTTATATCAATGCATCAACTTTTTTCATCAGCATTTGGAAAAGTCATAATATGCATTAGTACATTTAGAGAGACAGACATGGCTTATTAAGAGAGTACGTAGGAACATACCTTTATTTTTGCATGACTGAGAGATGCTTCAATACCAAATCACAGTGCCGCTCAATCCAGTTGCGGAACTGATAGTATTAAGCCAACTATAATTAATGTTTCAGAATGAATGTAACACAATCTATTGCTTTGCAAAAGATATTATGTACTTCCAATTTCCAAGTACTAATTAAAATGCATACACAGTAGAAAAAAAGTAAGAGTATCATACCCAAGGGGGATTGAGGAACTCTACTCTAGTTAGATCACGGTGAAAATAAACCTAGAAAACACATATAAGCCTACATTTTTACAAGTTCACAACCTTAGCCCTTTGGAAGCTAAAGATCATGAGGATGGTATTAACAATTGTGGTAGTGAGCGGCTTGGTTGATTTTAATTTGGATAAAGAAAATTAAATGAATAAAATAAAATAAACAAATAAAAATGTAGAGACTAAATCAATGAGAAGAATAGAGACTTAGGAATCACACCTAACCTTACTCATGCACAAAATGTAACCCATATTTGATGTAATAACATGCTTTGATAAATTTCCCCTTAGTGCTTTGATGAAGCTACCAAGAAACCAACTAGTCATGCAATTTAACAATCTCTTCCGAAGCAAACCTAAATTACACAACCTTTATACCTTTCAAATCTTCCGGATACTAAATGGCCTATGGTGCAGTGAGCCTAAATTCTTTTGGAACCTAAACTCACAACATCATGTTTTAATTTCAAGGTAAGAAATTCAAGCAACTTTGTTCTTCCCATAAGAATAAGCTAAGCCACCACCTATTTAGCTACACATTCTCACGGAATCAAGAGTTTATCAAGTTCATGTTTCCGATTCATTAATTTCCTAACGCATGCTTCTAGGTGATAAATCTGTAAACACACTTAGGATACATGAAAGTATAGTAGCCAAAAGATTCAAAACATGCATAAACATCAAACCACATGGAAATTTACATTATTTGCACATAAGTTTGGCTAGAGCTAGCCCTAGCCTCAAATCCAACTACTCACAATACATGTTATTACAAATACAAGCCATGAACATTATATTAAAGAGAGAAGGAAGAGAAAAGAGAAGAACTACCCAACCTCCCACCTAGCTCTTAAAGATGTCAAATGATGAGAGAATTGTTTCAAGGTATGGGATTTTCGGTTTTAAAACCCAAAACACCATACACATCCACAAAACTCAAGAACAATGAAGAACAAAGGCTTGAATGTGTGAAAGAACGTGTTGTGATTGATTTAGAGTGTGTAGTAACTTCGGTTTTGGTGAAATCCAAGTGCCTACACACCTATTTCTCACACAAACTCAAAGAACTATGTACAAGGTATGAAAAACTAACCTAAAACTAGAGAAAAGAGAGATTTTGATGCTCCAAAATGAGGGAGCCAAGGGGATGCACAGTTTTGGGAGAGAGGAAGGGCTATTTAAAGGTCAAGGCAATCCAAATCAAGGGTGGAGATCAAAAGGAATGAAGGGCTAGATGTGATTGAAAAATATGTAAGCACAAATTATGGATCTAGTCTTTGACTCCACATAGAACTGACCTAAAAAGCCCATAGATATTTTGGTGGAGGAGAAAAAGTAAGGGTGGAAGGGTCATTATGTAAGGGAACAAGATAATAAATGGGAGACAAAGGTGGAAGGTGTAAGAATAATACCACTTGTGATCTTTCTAATTTTGAATTTCAAAATAACATAGACCTAAAGTCTTCCCCCCTAAATAGGTCTCTAAACCTAGGCTGGAAATGTCCAGAATCCGGCGTTGACCTCCTTTAACTTCTTTTTCGTCCGTTTGAGCATTTTTTTCTCCTTTCTTCCTTCACTTAGATCTCCACCAAGACTTCCGAATTAGCCTTTAACTTATTCATATCAAATATTCCTCCATGAGTGTAGATTATCCTGGTAAAATTTCAAAGCTTAGTTAACCGTGGTTTGGCCAAAATTCTGCCAGAATCCGTACAGGTCCGGTTTTGCAGTTTTTGTCTTTTAGTCAGAAATTTGGACCGATCTTTTAAAGGTCTTCCACTCCGAATTAGCTCTTACACTCTTCATAAAAAATGATCCTTAGAATGTCTAGAATATATCTGAGAAGTTTCAACTCATTCGGAGTTCATTTGGTCAGTATGCCGCTCCTCCTTCCTTGCCTAGCTCGGTTTCTCCTAGCCGGAGTAGGAAAATGTGCTAAAGTTGAGTTTTTAGTGCATTTCCATGCTTCTCCATCATTTCCTAGCATGATAAGGAAAACATAATAAATATATATAAATAAACACAAAGGTTAAGCAAAAGTGCAAGATTAGGGGAATAATTACTAGGTAATTATGGACCTAATGTACTAAGAAATGGCGATAGCTTGATAAACCTAGGGGCAGAAGGGAGGAAGAGAGAAATCAATAGAAGAGAGAAGAAACCGATGGCCGTAGACGAAAGAAGAAACCGATGGAAGCAATCTAGTATAGGTCAGTGGCAGAACCGCAGGAAAAAAAAATTAAAGTGGGGTAAAAGTATCAATCCACTTCGAGACAAATCACTGTTAAATGAATAGCAACCCAACTTACACTTCTTAAGAAGTTACTTGGTAGGAAAATTTTGTGGCTTAAAATGACCCTAGAGGGCTAGAGATGAGATATATTGGTTTGTTGAATATATGGAACTGAAAGAGCAGATTGAATGTTTTAATTAGCATAAATTTAAGGACAAAATGATCCTCTCACTATTCATTCAATATTACCCTTTTATTTTAGGGTGCGGCTATTGCCACCCTACGAATCACTTTGTTCACCCTACAACTTTCTGATTTATTGAAAGACCAAAATACCCTAAAATAAAATTACAATAAAGGATAGTGTCTTATTAAAAATTACAATTTGTTTTCTTATTCCCTATTTAACACATACTTAAACTTGAAGCTTGATCATTTCAATCATCTTTAAACCCTAACACTTTCTTTTTTAGCATTCATCATTTTCAATTATTCTCATGTTATGTTAACAACTATGCCTCAAAAATATTAACGCTAACAGAGTCTGAAAACATCTACTTAGAGCCAGAAAATGAGGTAATCAAGTTTTTGTTTTCTTTTCTTCAGGTTGGATTCTCTTGCTATATGAAAACATACATACGCATATAGGTCATTATCATAGAATTGAGTGTAGACACCAATTGTTTTCATTTTGTAAGACAATTGGATTATTAAAGAAGGTTGGAATAATGCTAAGTATATTGAGTTGAATGTGGTGATGGCCGACAAATTCGTATGAGGTGGCATTGAAAAGTGTAGTCTTTATTGTGGTTTTTGGATTTCATGAAGCTTAAAAGACTATCAAGTAGCTTTTTGTTATATCCTCTGTTGACAATTTCATGATTATCATTAAAACCTGTTCATTTTTCATGGACCAAATAGGTACTGTTTGACTATCCAGCAATTGGTGAGTAAGGCAGCAATTGTTAACTAATTGTTAATATTTTTGTTAATATGATTACATATTTGATTTCCTCTGTTTGGTTCTAACATATGGTTCATTTTTTTTAGTTGATCTGGAATATATGGTTCATATTTTTTTTTTATATATGAAATATATGGTTCATATTAACAATTGGTTTCCTCCATTTGCTGCATATTTGGTTTCCTCTATTGACATCCTTTTGCTATATCCTCTGCATTTGTGTTAGAACCAAATAGTTGTGATCAGGTTTCTCGATTGGTTGCCTATTGACTTCCAAACCTACCAAAAGTTGACTAAAGCATTAGATTAGACCCGGTAAGTCGGTTCATTTGTTGTTTCCCTGGTACTGATCTAGTCCATGATCTGAGATGCATTACATTGACCACAGCTTCCCTCTATGTATTGAAGCAGAGAAGGTAGTGGAGAAGCTGGTGGACTTGAATATTGATTTCTTGAAGAACATATATCCTAAGATCGAGTTGGAAGGCCCTCGTCTTTGCTTCTTGTATAATGGGTTTTGAGGAGCTCCCTGAGGAGGTCGATCATTTAAGCTTGATTATGAGGATTTCCTGCATTCTAAAAAAGAAGAAGAGCATGTAGGGTGAACGTACAAAGCAAACTTGAAACTAAAAAAATATATGTAGGGTGAGGAGAGCATGTAAGGAAAATGGTATTTTGGGTACTATAAATGGGTGAACAAAGTAAACTTGAAACTAAAAAAAATATATATAGTGTGGGAAGAGCATGTAGGGTGAACAAAGTGGTTCGTAGGGTGGCAATAACTGCATCATTTTCTCTGTGTGTGTGTATAATAATTGCACCAGAGGGATTTTTTCTGTGTTTGGCAAGTTTAATTTTTCCGTATATTACAAACAAGTATTAGTGGTTCAAGTCATACTAGTTGCATCGTAGTCAAAACAGATTAGACTGAATGTTTTAATTAATTAGCATAAATTCAAAGACAAAATGATCCTGTCACTATTAATTCAATAGTATCCCTTTATTTTACTTCAGCGCGCGCGCGCGCACATATATATATATATATATATATATCGCACTAGAGGGATTTTTTTTATGCGTTTGGCAAGTTTTTCCGCATACTACAAGTATTAGTGATCTTTTGACGATTTCCAAATACCAATATATTACTCCATCTTTGAGAACACCAAATTTGACCTGCAAAACAAGGGCTTGACTTCCTCAAGTTGTTGAGAGTCTATATAAATCCTTTCGTATTTGCATGTATCTTCAAATTTTGGCCATCAAGATAGAAAGGAAAGAAACAGAGAGGGCTAGGCAGATGGCTCAAGCAAATAATCCTATTAGCAATGACAGCTTAGATAGAAGATGGTCTCTTGAGGGAATGACCGCTCTTGTCACGGGTGGAACCAAAGGCATTGGGTTAGTCTTCTCCTTCAATTTCACTTGGGTTTTATTTGTATTGTTCTGTTATTATAGAAATTAACCAAAGTCATCGATATTAATTCAAGCGGTCATTTTGAAGAGAAATTTAGAAGAACAACCTTTTTTTGGTCTTCAAATTGAATTATTACCTGATTTTCTGAAACATTTGAAAAATGACCTCATGAAGCATTAAAATGTCATAATTATCCTCAATGAAAACTTAAACACTCCAACTCTTCTTCTTCTTCCTCAATACACATATGATTGTATTTCTTTTTCCCTTTCATCACTTCTGATCTCTCCCATACATTTTTTTTTTTTTGGATAAATTAATGAATATTTAGAAACGAACTTGGCAACAAACGCTTGGCAAGCAAAGTCCAGCTCAACCAACAGAGCTTACAAACCAAAGCCTCTAAAAAAGAAGCAAAGAAGAACAAAAGTCAAAAGAACTCCAGACTAGAGCCTAAAACCAGCAACTTATTATATAGGAATTCTCCATTTGACCAAACTGGCTAGATTAGAGGGAGAATAAGGAACTTGCAGCCCTCACTCTCTTCAAGTCTGAAACCTCATTAAATTAAGAACAATAAAAACTATGAAACATTATTAAAAAAAAACTATAAAACAAACACCAGGATGGCTTGGGGTCTGGGTGATCTCCCTAATTACCCTACTCCACAGCCTCCATCACCAAAGTTCATTCCTCATGTTGAAGGCACAAGCACTCAGAGAAGTGCTTCTTTCAACCTTAATCCACAACCTCTTCTATTATTGGTAGTAGTTCCAAAATACACTATTATCTTGCACCTATAATTCAATTTGAAGACCAAAAAAGGTCATTCTTCAAAATTTCTCTTTTGAATGAGTTAAAAATTTCATTGTGCATCAAACAACCCCGTCTTTCAATTATCTGAAATATAGTTCTGTTTTAGTTTACACCAAATTTTAATATAATATAGTTCTACTACCTCATCTCATTGTTAGATATGCTGTTGTGGAGGAATTGGCGAGGCTAGGTGCAAAGGTCCATACTTGTGCTCGGAATGAAGTCCTGCTCAATGAGCATTTGAGTCAATGGAAGACCAAGGGTTTTCATCAAGTCACTGGTTCTGTATGTGATTTGATCTCAAAGCCCCAACGGGAAGAGCTCATAAACAAGGTCTCATCACTGTTCAATGGAAAACTAAACATCCTTGTAAGTATTTCATAATATCATTTGCATTATATCAATTACCAACCGATATTGTACTTATCTAACCGTGTGGTTAATTCTAACGCAATTAAGTTGAGTCTAACAGAAGCATCAGGTTTTATCTCATAGGCGTCCTTACATGTAATTAATTTATCCAATTCCCAATGTTTGGCCGCACAGATAAACAACGTGGGAACCAATATATTAAAGCCCACAACTGATTACACAGATGAAGATTATTCATTTCTTATGGGAACCAATCTTGAATCTTATTACAATATGTGCCAACTTGCACATCCTCTCCTCAAAGCTTCAGGAGCTGGTAATATTGTTCTTATATCTTCTATTGCTGGTGTGATATCAATCGGGGGTAGTGGAAGTGTCTATGCTGCCACTAAAGGTCTTTTTCCTAACCTACTTTTTGACTCTTCAATATTAAATATTTTGTTATCAGAAATTGAAGGTTATTGTCTCTTCTCATTATATATTTCAGGAGCAATTAACCAATTGGCAAGATACTTGGCTTGCGAGTGGGGAAAAGACAAGATTAGGATCAACAGTATTGCACCTGGGTTCATACGAACTCCCTTGGCTGAAGATGTAATATCAATGCTTGATTTCTTACGCGCACTTCTTAGCTTTGCAGAGAATTCATTTCACATTATCTTCCAGTTATATATCTGGATCCTTTGCTTGTCTATGTATTTACTTTATTTATCTTCTTGCTTTTCGCTTTTTTATCATACGCAGATTCTCAATAACCAAACGATGCTTGAGGCTATTAACTCTGGAACACCTTTAGGACGCCATGGCCAGCCGGAAGAGGTTTCTTCCTTGGTGGCATTTCTATGCTTTCCTGCCGCCTCATACATAACTGGGCAGACTATCTGCATTGACGGAGGGATGACTGTTAATGGCATAAGCTTATGCTTTCAAGGCTAGGACCTAGAATTCGAAACAACACAAATTTCCTTGACAGTGCAATATCAATGTATAGTCTGTAAAGACATAAAGCCCAACTTCCTAAACTGCATCTACATTCAATGGCGGAGCTGGCCCAAATTTTTTTTGGGGAGAGTGGATATATTTTCTCTTGTTAAAGAAAAAACAAATTATGTGTCTTCGTAAAAAAAAACTGATGAAAGAGGTAATCAAAGAATTACAATTACATCAGAATCAGCATTTACTATCATTATTGTAATTAATGTTAATCTATGTTTCTATTGTAATTCTATCCCTATATAAATAGACTATGAAATGAAATGAACAGACCAATTTCAATTGTCATTTTACTTTTACACGTTATCAGCACGCTCAGAGCCAATAACCAAAAAGAGAAAAAAAAAAACCCCAGCACTGTTAAAAAAAAAAAAAAAAATTAGACCGATCCTTTCCAGACCGGCCTCATCCTCAGTGTTCCTCTTCTTGCTGCCACCAGCACCCCGCCTGTAGATCCTAGGCTCCTAGCACGGCCTCCAGCATTTCCGCCTGCAACACACATGCCTCACCCAGCACAGTCGCAACAGATCACCAACAGATCTGCAGCCTCACACCAGCCTGCCCACCATCCGTTGCAGACCTCGCTGCAGACCAGCGCCCAGCAGCCCATCCCAGCACTGATCCTGCGATCCCTGCAGCACCAGACCCAGTCGCTTCCTCGTGCTTGCAGCAGCCTTCCCACCGCGCCTGCCTACCCATCGCTGCTACAACAGCCCCCGCACCCTACCAGACTCGAAGAAGATGCGGACAAGGAAAAAAAAAAAAAAAAGAAAGAAAAAAAACCCAAACAAAAACAAAGAAAAGAAAAGAAACAGGCCTTGAGGCCAAGAAAGAAAAAGAAAAAAAAAAGGGAAATGATGGAAAATGTTACATTAGAGTGTGAAATGATAAAAATGTCACATAGTTTCTCACTTGATAAAAAGATCCACTATGAATTGTTAGTAATATTAATTTAGTCCTTATTAATAATGAGATGATGTTAAAAAAGGTCAGTTTTTAATTTTTCTGATTCCCATTCTACCCTTGTGTATTTATAACCGTGCTTTCAAATATTCTAGAGGTCAAATCCATTTCGATCAGAAATTCCGAAACCTGAGAGCTCTCTCTCTCTATTTTATCCTAATTCTCTCTCTCTCTCTCTCTCTCTCTCTCTCTATATATATATATATATATATCTTTTTCCTCTTCCACACAGACACAGACCTTGTCTGCACCGGTCACCGGATCTTACTCCGATCTCTTCGTTTTCATCACCGACGGCGGAGTCGATACCTGCTTCTACAGTATCGGCACCGACTCGCCGGTAATCGGATTGCTCCAGATCGTTTAGGTCGATCCGGCGTCGACCTTGAAGGAGACGATGAAGGCGGCGGTCTCCGGGAACTGCTCTATTATTAGCAGCTTGGCGTTGCGGTACTCGAAGAGGAAGAGCAACAGTGTACCAAGTGATGCACTGGAGCACGATGACCTGGACCATAAGGCTGCCGAACTCCGGGATTTGGTAGCCGTACATGGCGATCAACAAAGGAATCCCTATGACCAGAGTAATCGTATCGCTTAATTGAATCCAATACTTCTCATTCTGTTCCAATTTTTATATGTATGCATCATTCAAACTTGATATGTGATGATGAACTAGTACCACTAATTTCTGCACTAGCTTGCTTGCTTGCTTCAATTTGTGCTGGTTGGGATTTAAGAGGAATCAGAGACTTGCTTACAATCGAAGTTGAAAAATTAACTTCGCTAGTGCTTTCATAATGATCTAAGAGAAGAATTAACTTTCATGTAAGTGCGTTCTAATCCTGCAAATCAAATGGAAACATCTCAAATTAAATAGATCAAGCTTTAACATGCATGATATAAATTAAATTCCCATTAAATGTAGCCTGCATTTGATATTGGAATTCATGAGACCATTGGTATTGATTATGCGTGTATGCAATTAGTAACAGTTGTGGTTCTCTGTAAGCTTGAGCTTGTTCTTGGGATGATCAAGTTATATGGTGAATAAGTGACTCATATCTTTTGTTGGTACTGATGGTGTGGGAACTAAACTTAAGTTTGCATTTGATACTGAATTCATGAGACCATTGGTACTTATTTGGTAATACTAATACCCAAGATGAGTCATGTGGTTGTGTACGAGGTCGGAGGTTGGCTGGAGGGCGAGGTCTTTCCAAACAGAAATTACATGAATGTTTGTTATTGTGCTCAAAGTATAGTCTTCCATCAAACAGAAATTAATGATTGTGAATTTGATTTGGGTATTCATTATTTTATTCTTCTACACTTCATTCCATGGATTTGGTTAATTGTGAATTTGATTGGTTGACCTGATAAGAGAGTGCCTAGATCAGATGTGCACGAAGTTGAAGGAGATCAATGAGTTGGTCCAGACTAGGAAATTCAAGTGATCAAGGAGCCCAGGATTGTGTGGACCAATTTTGCTCAGTTGAAGAATAACAGTAAGCCCCGGAATTTGGAGTCTTTTTTGGTAAAACTTCTTCTGACATATCATAAGTTTGCACAGAGTTTCTGGGATTCTATTTAACAATGACCCTGATCAAATGCTTTGAATCCGAGGGTACCAAACAGAAAGAAGGTAGTTTGGTGTAGTTTCTGTAACATACTTGTCTTGTGCTCTTGTGTAGTTTGGTGCTATATTTCGACTTTGCATCAAGATATTAAAGTCTCTACTCTTCATAAATGAATTTCTTGACACACACTGTACTTTCATCTTTGGCATCAGTATCACTACTCTTCTTTCTGAAGGTGCTTTCACCTTTAAGATCTTTTTATTTTCCCCTCCTTTAATTCGTTTTCTGTTGTACTTTCTAATTGTCCTATTTTGTTTGAGATTGTAAAGAAAGAAATGGAGTGTGAAGCTCTTAGATCATCATAATGCCGCCTTGGATAGGCCGGTTACACTTTCATGACTGTTTTGTTCATGTCTGGATTTTATCATTAGCTTGTTACTTAGCTGTAGTACCCATATATTTATTAGCTTTAATTTCAAGTAGCTGCTGTAGTCTTGTCACTTAATGAACTTAATGGAAGCAGGGATGTGAAGGTTCAGACTCTTACCTACATTTTCTTGACAAGTTTATCTCTACTCTTTACTGAAGGAAATTGTCCCATTACTTGGTTTTTGAGAAAACTCATCATATCTTATTCCACCATGCAGTACACGTGTATTGCTAAAATTTGCTTTGGTGAATTGAAGTGTTATATTATATGGTCTTTGTTTGTGTTTGTGGTTGAAATTGATGATTTCCGTGGCTTTGGATAGTGATGAGACAATGTTCATGTTTAGAGAAGCCAAGACGTCCTTATGAGAAGGAACATTTGGATGTTGAGCTGAAGCTTGTTGGAGAATATGGGCTTCGGCACAAGAGGGACTTGTGGAGGGTCCAGTATGCTTTGAGCCGCATCTGTAATGCTGCTAGGGAACTTCTTACTCTGGACAAGAAAATCCTCGCCGTATCTTTAGACCCAGTTGTGGTTATGTTTTATTTTGTTTAATGTGCTTATGGGAGGTTGTCCTAATTGGAAAAAGTGTTGTGGTTATACTTTGACTAAAATCACTTGAAATGTTCCTGGAATCACAATAAAATCTTCTTACTAATGTTTTGAGCATACAGTTTTGTCTTACGCTTGAATTCATTTTGTCCAAAAAATAATTGCGAAGTTCAATTGCAAATTTGCAGCATATGTCACTGACCAAGTCACTGTCAATCCCTGACCAAGTAACTGTTA
Organism: Rosa lucieae; assembly: GCA_024704745.1. Classification (NCBI taxonomy): domain Eukaryota; kingdom Viridiplantae; phylum Streptophyta; class Magnoliopsida; order Rosales; family Rosaceae; genus Rosa; species Rosa lucieae. The sequence continues at coordinate 29,063,551 of CM045495.1, read as the reverse complement.
ACCTCAAGTTACCAACAAAGTCACGGACCATGTCACTATTAATCCTTGATCAAGTCAGTGTTAACCTTAAGTCACCGGCAAAGTTACTGGCCACGTCACTATTAACCTCAAGTCACTGGCCATGTCACAATCATGAACATGTCACTGTTAATTACATGTCACTAACTAAGTAACTGACCGTGTCACTAACTAAGTAACTGACCATGTCACTAACCAAGTAACTGTCAGTAGTCAAGTCACAAGTTAATAGTCAAGTCACTGTTAATCACATGTCACTAACCAAGTAACTGACCATGTCACTAACCAAGTAACTGTCAGTAGCCAAGTCACAAGTTAATAGCCAAGTCACTGTTAATCACATGTCACTAACTAAGTAACTGACCATGTCACTAACTAAGTAACTGACCATGTCACTAACCAAGTAACTGACCATGTCACTAACCAAGTAACTGTCAGTAGCCAAGTCACAAGTTAATAGCCAAGTCACTGTTAATCACATGTCACTAACTAAGTAACTGACCATGTCACTAACCAAGTAACTGACCATGTCACTAACCAAGTAACTGTCAGTAGCCAAGTTACTGTTAATCACATGTCACTAACTAAGTAACTGATCATGTCACTAACCAAGTAACTGACCATGTCACTAACCAAGTAACTGACCATGTCACTAACCAAGTAACTGACCATGTCACTAACCAAGTAACTGTCAGTAGCCAAGTCACAAGTTAATAGCCAAGTCACTATTAATCACATGTCACTAACTAAGTAACTGACCATGTCAGTAGCTAAGTCACAAGTTAATAGCCAAGTCACTGTTAATCACATGTCACTAACTAAGTAACTAACCATGTCACTGACCAAGTAACTGTCAGTAGTCACTGGCTATGTCACAGTCATAAAAACATGTCACTGACTAAGTTACTTGCCATGTCACTGATCATGTAACTGTCAATCGCATATCATTGATCATGTAACTGTCAATCACATGTCACTGACCAGGTCATATTGCATGTCAATGACCATGTCGTTGTTATATACGTCACTGACTAAGAAAGAGAATCCCATCGTTTTGGTCTTAATAGTTTTGTGCTTTTAGTCTATGTTGTTTGGTCATGTGGGAGTGCATTTAGGCTTCAGCAAGCAAAAATGCATTTAGATTGTGATCAATTTTTGGTTCACAAAAACAAAAACCATTCTGATAAGTTTTTGCTTCACAAAAACATAATCAATATATCTTAAACTTGATGCTAATGCATCAAATCAAAAGGCTACTTTATCTGCCAAGCAACCCTAATCAAAATGGAAACACCAACGAAAATAAAAATTATCCATTTCCATTGCATATGCATACCATATGATCCTCAAACATAAAGTACCAAGCAGTCAAATGGAATCAATAGATAACTAGACATTCAGCATTAATCCACCAAAACTTAAGTTGACTTGAGTAAACTAGAATGTATTTTTAAAAGTAACACAAAAAGAGCAACTACATGACATCCTCCCAAACAACCAAAATATGTTCTTCAACGCTTCTTGGACACTCCAACAATCTTCCCCCTGTGGCCAATGGTCTTGCTGTGCTGTCCACGCACACAAAGGCCCTAATAGTGTCGAAGACCACGGTGATTCCTGCACAAACAAAAAATAGCATCAGTCATGATATTCATAGAAACTCACCATGTAGATACCACAAAATAAAGTAAAACATGATGAGAAACCAGCAAGACTTGACTCAAACATTCAATGTTCAAAGCATGTAGCATGTAGTCATAGAATCTATGTTCTCAGTAGCATGTAAAAACTTTAAATCAACATAAACAACTGACAATTTATAACAATAAAATGATAAAACCCACATATTCTTCTTATCAGGCAAAGAGCTTTGAACCAGTTCAGAAAAAAAAAAAAAAAAAAAAAAAAAGGATCTCTACATAGCTAAGAAGGCTAACAAGCCAAAATATATGACTAGCATAACAAACTGTAATAGGCAGCTAAATTTCTTCAAGTCAAAAGCTGTTTGAGACTTTTAGAACAGCCATAACATACAATTGAATAGTAGCCCTTACATCTCTCTCTCTGCCAATGACATGTGTATAACAGTGACTTGGTCAGTGACATGTGTATAACCTTACAAACTGTAACCTGACCAGTAACTTGGCCAATGACATAACCAGTGCCTTGAGGTTAACAGTGACCTGGCCAATAACCTTACAAACTAAGGACTTGGCCTAGCCAATGACATGTGTATAATAGACCCCTGGCCAGTGACATGTTCATAACAGAGACATGAGGTTAACAGTTACCTGGTCAGTGACTTAGTCAGTGACATGCCAGTGACTTGGTTAATAACTTGGCTATCGACTTGTGATCAACATTAGATATGACCAGTGACATGTTTATAACAGAGACATGAGATTAACAGTTACCTGGTCAGTGACTTAGTCAGTAACATGGCAAATGACATGTAATTGCCAGTGACTTGGTTAATGACTTGGCCAGTGACAACAAATTTGACACCTAGTTCTACAATTAGCACATATCCCACAAAACAAGAACATGTCACAAGTAAAATGAAAACTTTAAAACGCTAATAAAAAAATAGTAACTAAATTCATTTCCAAGCATAGCAAGACAAACTATGAGCCTCTTTATTTATCTATGTATTCATATATTTATAGGCCCACACCAAAAAAAAAAAAAGATAAAAAGACATGTTCTGTGCTATTGATCAGACCAGCATGAACGTTCTAATTGAACACTATGGCCACAAATATTTATCATTGAAAGAGAACCAAACGAGAACATCAGCAGTCCACAATTACTTTCGTGTATACAACAGCATATGTTACAAACAACAAGTCAATGAATCTTATAGGCAAATGATTCTACTCTAATCTATCTATGGGTATTACATGCACAGCCAATAATGGAAGGTGAAAAAAAAGTATCACATCATAAATTGAAAGATGAGTCAACAAACCAAAAACATATCGCATGGAGGTCCACAATGAAAAAGAGAGTTTTGTATGTATTCTGCAAGCAATAGATACCATATTGCATATTAGCTAACAATCTAAACATATCAGATTCAATTAACTATTTCTAAAGCAGACAATTTGGTGCTACGTGTAATGTAATCCAGTTTCGTATGGCACCGAGATAATTCCCCAGGTGAATAGAACCTATCGGCTGGACTCCATACACCATCCTCTTCCTACAAATGGAGAATTCAAATTCAATTCAATCAACCTGAATACAAATGTAATCCAACTGCAATCTATCGATTCAAATCTGAGTGTGACCAATAAATTTAATATCAACCTTCCCAGATGAAATTGTTCAATTTAACCAATATCATCTACAATGTAACTAAATATAAGAAGGAACATGTATGAATTTGGCAGTAAGATAGTAAATAAAGGAAAGGATTACTTTATAGTGGTCGTAGAACTCTCAGAAACAGCAGGTTGAGAGAGCGAAACACTGCAACAGTGATCAGAAATCTAATCAACAAGAAATAGAAAGACACTTGCAGTTTCAGTGAGGTAGTCGAGATTGACCGAAGTTAAATGAGGCAGATAATTGCAGCAAAATCTCCGAATCGTAGTCATATTTCTTGATTTGGCCAGCAAAATGGAGCTAATTTGGGATCGGTTTGGGCGTTTGGTTCTTCTTCTTTTTCTTCCGAGTCTTCAACGTCGCCGAGGAAGGAATGTTTTTCTAAGGCTTTGTCCTCTTCTTGTAGCTCTGCATTGTCGAGATCCACAAAGTGAGGGTGAAGGTCTTCCATAGCTGGGAGAGAAACGAAGGGTAGGGCTTCACAGAGAGAGAGAGAGAGAGAGAGAGAGAGAGAGGTATTCTTACGCTTCTTGTAGAACTAGCTTGTTCGCCAGGGTTTGGAGCACCCTCGCCAGAATTAGAGTAAGATGTCGGCCATGTGGAGCAATTTACAACTCCTCCAGTTGTAATCAGAATTCGCCAATTGAGAGAGAGAAAACAGATTCGAGTATCAAATTCATTTTCGGATCTTCTCCTGCTTTAATCGAAACATGTCTCTTAGGGTTTCGTCGGAAACTTGAAGGCTCAGGAGGGGAATTAGATCTGCAGAGACTGGAAAATGAAAATCGAAAAATGAGAAAATGTAACACAAAATGATTGCTGCGGAGAAAAGAGCCGGCCGCGTGAGAGGCAGAGAGGGAGAGAGAGAGACAGCAGTCGGTGGCAGCTTTCGTAATTAAGCTTAACTTTAGTGGCAGACTGTTAAGAGGTGACCTTAATTATCATGGAGACATTTGTGATATCTAAATTATAATAAAACACTTTAAAATGACCTCTTTTATCATTGTCCCAAGCCTTGTGGCCCATTGCTTAAAAAATAGGAAGTGGTCTAGTTTTTTTTTCAAGCCCAAAAACATCGCTACGTACGTCTGCATCAACACGCGCGTGCGCTAGGATCGTTTTATCATCTTGAAACCAAGTATGTTTTTATATATATATTTTTGGCTGCCTTATTTATATTTCATTTTTCATATATCTTATTATATGTGTTTTATATATATATATATATATATATATTCATGGAACCTAAAGCATGAGCATTTTATGTTTACTATTCTTAAGCATGCTTTATATTTTATTGTTTATGGTTTTAGTATGAAATTGTGAGCATGATTTTATTTTATTTTATTTACGCTTATATAAATTATGCCTACACATGCTTTGTATTATGCTATTGTTTACATTTTATTTTATGTATGATATATTATTGCTATTATTATGTGTAGTATATAATTTGTTGTATATTTGTGAAATTTGAGTATGCCATATAGTTTATTTTTATATATGCTATGTTTCAATGTGCTATGGTTATCTTTAGAATGCAACATATACAATCCGCTTTGCTATGATAATGAAAATTCATGCGCATTATACACACACACTTACCGTGATAAAACATTTTTACATAGCATAAAAAAAAATGTGACCATTACTAATCTTGGTCTTGAAATCTAGTTCATATTTTTGGAAAATAATTCACGTGGATGTCTTTATGACTGCGTAATTTATATCTTCCCTCTTGTTTATGTAGATGGCTGATCCAACTCGACCTGAATTTGACATCTTGGACTCAGAAGGACTTGAGTACCACCATTGGGTTTCTGATGTAGAAACTGCCTTTGTGACAAAAGACTACATTGCCACCATCAAAACTCCCACTGACCCCAAAGACAATGGACTGTCTGACAAGGTGAAAGCAAATGCCTTAATGTTTCTGAGACGACATATTGATCCTAGCGTAAGCTGGGAGTACCTTCAGTTGAATACACCCAAAAAACTGTGGGATGCCCTTAAGGGACGTTTTGGGAACATTCATGACACCTTACTCCTAGAACTAACCGTTCAGTGGAATGAAATCCGCTTGCTTGACTACAAAAGGGTGACTTCAACAAGGATGTGTTGCGCCTAAAGGCACGTCTAAATTTTTGTGGAAAGGAACTCACAGAAGATGATATGATCCAGAAGACTCTTTCCACTTTTCCTACTTCAGTACTTATACTAGCGAACCAGTATAGGCTGGAGTATAACAACAAAAGAATCACAACCTTCAATAAGTTGATCAACCTACTGGAGGTGGTTGAGAGGCATAATGAGGTTCTTTTGAACAACAATGCCAAGCCTATTGGGACAAAGAAAAATCCCGAGGCTAATTATGGCAAAGTGAAAGGTGGAAAGAACCCCAATACAAAGGGGATTGTACGTGCTGATCCCTACCCACGTGGCAACAATGCACCACGTGGCAAGGGATGTGGGGGTCGTGGTATGGGCCGTGGAATCCCTCCCAATGTATGGAGTAGAGATGGTCGTGCTAGCCCTAGTGGTCATGGAAACAAGGTGCAAAGGGCACCGAATAACCCTTCAGTTAAACAGGAAAGAGTTGATAAATTAGATTTCTAAATAAGACCTTGATTTGATTATCGTTGGCTTATTTATAAATTTTGGATTTTATTCTGAAGCAATGAATTCGTTCGACTTTTATTTACTACACAGATTTACATGGTTCGAAATAGCACTATAAAGATGTAAAGCAATACATCTAGAAAAGAAATTATTAGAATGAAAAGAACACCATTCTACGCAAATAGAAATACTCTAAAGAATATGAGATATATTTTCAAATTAATTAACAATACCTCCCATTTATTTGTAAGAATGAATTGAGGAGAACTTGTGTGCTTAGTTGATAGTGGGACTACCCACACTATATTAAGGAATAGTCAATTATTCATTGAATTAATAGCCTATAATTCCTCTATGACTACGATGATTGGATCATCACAAGTAATAAAAGGGCGAGGACTTGTTAAATTTTTGCTGCATAATGGCACAACATTTAAAGTCACAGACGTTCTACATGCACCAAGAGCTAATCGAACCTTGTTAAGTTTCAAAGATATTCATGCCGACGGTTATCATGTAGAAACACACTGTGAGAATGAAACAGAATACCTTTATATTACCTCTAATGAATGTGGAAGGAAACGCATTTTAGAGAAACTTATCAGTCAATCTAGTGGACTGTACCTCACTACGATTTGGATCATTGAATCCTATGCTGTCACCAACAATGAAATGTGGGACACTGACTCATACAGGCTTTGGCATGACCGCCTAGGGCACCCCGGTAGTGACTTGATGATCCGTATTTTAAAAAACTCACATGGACATCCATTTTTTAAAGTGAAAAATAAAATGGGAGAAAAATCCGCCACACTGCAAGGTGTCGGTCCTGGTACTGCTCAAATGCAGCCATTGCCTTCTGAAGTACCAGAAGCACTACCTCACTCCCATTATGCCTCATTGACTATTTCAAAGGCACATCACTCATTTTGTAAAGCCTGCTCTTTAGCAAAAACAGGATCGAGACCTTCCTATGCTAAAGACACAAAACAAAATATTCCATTCTTACAAAGAATACAAGGAGATATCTGTAGACCTATCCATCCAGAATGCGGACCATTCAAGTACTTTATGGTTCTGGTGGATATGTTTTGACACGCTGGTCACATGTCGCTTTATTGTCCACAAGAAATGCTGCATTTGCAAAACTCCTAGCACAGATTATACGTTTAAGGGCTCACCACCCTGATCCCCCTATCAAGTCTATAAGGCTTGATAATGTTGGAGAGTTTACATCAAAAGCATTTGATGATTATTGCATGTCTATTGGGATCGATGTAGAGCATCATGTACCCTATGTGCATACACAAAATGGTCTCGCAGAAGCCACCATCAAAATGCTACAGATGGTGGCTAGGGCATTGGTTATGCACACCAACCTGCCTATATCTACATGGGGTTATGCAATATTGCACGCAGCTTTACTTATTCGTTTCAGACCCACAGCTAGCCAACCATTTTCTACGTACTAGTTGGTAACTGGATATGAGCCTATTTCACACTTACTCATATTTGGTTGTGCAGTATATGTGTCTATTGCGCCCCCACAAAGCACCAAAATGGGTCCCTAGAGACGATTAAGTATTTATGTTGGATACGAATCCCCAACGATTATTCGTTATTTGGAACCCTTGACAGACGATCTATTTACCGCTAGATTTGAGGATTGTCACTTTGATGAGACAGTCTTCCCGTCGTTAGGGGGAGATAGGAATAAAGGTTTTCCAAGGGAACGACAGGAATTGTCGTGGTTTGTTGCCACTTTGTATCATTTTGATCTCCACACTTCACAATGTGAAAGTGAAGTGAGAAGAATAATCGATCTTTAGAACGTAGTAGATTTGATGCCTGATACGTTTACTGATATCGAAAAAGTGACGAGATCACATATACCAGCTGCAAATGTTCCTGTAAGTTAAGAAGTCCCCAACAAGGGGCACGGTGCCGTAGATAGAGGCACTGCAACCACACTTAGTGGAGGAGTGGTTGAGGCCGTGGCTCCCTAAAGGAAGAGGGGGAGGCCACTTGGTTCGATTAACACTCACCCAAGGAAGAAGAGGGCGAGTAAGGCACAAACCAATCCATTAATCATCAATGTAGAGTTGCCATTTTAGGTGATTTCAGCCTCTGTCGAAATCCACTATGCGCGGTGGCAATTTGGCTTTTCTGGGTTCATTTCTCACCTTAACGCGTGTCTATGAAAAACTATTGATGCTAGATTATGTTTGAATTAAAGAAATTGTGAAATTGGAAGTGAATTCGATCCAGAAGTGGGTCACCTGAGTTCGTGAGAACTTAAGCACAGTACAGCTGCTGTTTGAAGTTGAAATTGAAACTAAGTGTGACCGCCGCCGCTGCCTCTGGTACCACCGCCGTCTACTACCAGCCTAAGGCTGGCACAGTCCCTATCCATGACATCATGGATGACGTCCATCATGGTGATGGCGCCCCAGGTGATGTTGCAATCACCAACTTGCTTCAAATAGCGTTTCAGACGCTCAGGCCCAACCAAAATCCTCATTGGTTGCTTCTAAGGCCTCTCGCTCGTTTTACAAAGTCCGTTCCTTAAAGAAATTAGGACTGAAACTATCATATGCAAATGATATAAAAATACTCATTCTGTTCTTACATAGAATCTGTGGGGATTCTGTGGACTAGTTCAACCAACTTGCGGACGTTTAAATATCTCATGATGTTGGTTGACACGCAAACACGCTGGTCACGTGTTGTGCCATTGTCCACTTGTAATGCTGCTTATGTTACACTCCTAGCAAATATCATATGATAGTGGATCATCTTATTCTGTCAATTGGACTTGACATTGCTAGAGAGTTTACATCAAAGACTTTCGATGGTTATTACATTGGGACTGATGTTGGACATCACATTCCCATGAACACACCCAAATGGTCTCGCGAAAAAGTCTACGATGGTAGTCCGGACATTGGTGATGCGCACCAATTTCCTTATATCCTCTTGGGGTGATGCAATATCGCATGCAGCTATGCTAATTCGTCTACGAGCCACCGCCACTCAATCTACCTCTGCGTTACAGCTAGTGGCTGGGTACAAGTATCATACTTATGCATCTTTGAGTGTGCCATTTATGTGCCAATTGCGCTGCCACAGCGCTCTATGATGGGTCCTTACAGATGAATGGGCAACTCAGTTGGATTTGAGACTCTAACAATCGTCAGCCAGTTAATGCCCTTGCAAGGCGATCTCCTTACCGCTAGATTTACGGATGTCACTTTGATGAGACAGTCTTCCTGTCGTTAGGGGGACATAAGAACACAGATGTTCAGCAGGAACGACAGGAATTGTCGTGGTCTGTCCCCACTATGTCTCATCTAGATCCCTACTAAAGTGACGAGATCACACATTTGCTGCAAATATACCTGCGAGGAAGTACGTCCCTACGGGAGGATGTAGCGCCACCCTACACAGAGGTAGGCATGGCGCCAACGCCAAAGAGAGTGGCACTCTGGCGTTATAGGCCATGGCCCCAGCTAGGATGCATGGGAAGTCAGTGGGTTCGAAGGATACTTTGGCACATTCCAATCCTTTGATCATCAATACTCAAAATCCGTCTCATGAGAATCTTCCAGATTATGGTTATCGTTGAGGACGCCTCAACTTCAGAACCTATTCCTGAGAATATAGAGCTCTATGAAAATTACACTAGTGTACATGAGACGTGGAATAGAAACTCCATCATAATTGATGATGTAGTCGCGCATTTCGTTGTGTATGAGTTTGTTGAGTCTGATGATATCGAACCACACTCCGTTGATGAATGAATGCCAACGTAGAGAAATTTGGTCTAAATGGAAAGATGCGATCCAGGTTAAGTTGGATTCTCTAACGAAGAGGAAGGTTTTTGAGCCAGTGATGCCAACACCTCCTAACTTAAAACCTAAAGCCAGTTTTTGAGCCAATGATGCCAACACCTCCTAACTTAAAACCTAAAGCCAGTTTTTGAGCCAGTAATGGGTCTTCATTAGAAAGCGTGATGAGGAAAAAGAGATGGTAATCTCGCCTTATGGTGCAAGGCTTCTCATAAAACGCCCTGGAATCGACTACGATGGGACATATTCTCTCATAATGGATGTCACTGCACTCCACTACCCTGTCAGTTTGGTAGTTTCTGAATAACTGATCATGCAGCTTACAAATGTGGTTACTACGTATCTCTATGGGGATCTAGATACGGAATGTACATGAAGGTTCATGGTGAACTTCATTTACCCAAGTCAAGTGGCTCTAGACCACGGAGCACGTTTGCAATAAGATTGAAATACTCCCTAAAGTGACTACTTGATTGGGACGGGATATGCCCGCGCGTTTCTATAACAAGTTTCGGATTCTATCACTTTTCATGTTGGACATGATCTTCATTAGAAGTCCTTAAAGAGTTAAGGGAAACCGCTGAACACTTGAAATCCGAGTTTGAGATGAAGGATTTTGGGAGAACACGATTATGTCTCGGGTTTGGAACTTGAGCATCATGTCGATAGATGCTTAAGCGGGTCAAGCCTTCAAGCACCCCCATGATCGTCCGTAGTCTTAATCTTGAAAAGGATCCTCTTCGTCTAAAGGATGATGACGAAAATGTGCTAGAAGCAGAAGTGCCTTACTCAGTACAATAGGTGCATTATTGTACTTAGCCCAATGCATAAGACCAGACATCTCGTTTGCCATGAACTTGTTAGCTAGATATAGCTTTACGGCGATGCGACGCCATTGGATTAGTGTAAAAGATATCTTTCAATACTTGAGATGTACGATTGATATGGGCTTGTTCTATCCCTATAGAGAGATGATGGATTCGGACCCATCACACACTAGGAACGCCACCAACACTGGCCTACGTCCTCTATCCCTATCCCAAAACAACATGTGTTTTGGAAAATTTTGCTGATGTTGGGTATCTCTCTGACCCACACAAAAGTATTCTCAAATTGGTTATGTGTTCACCATGGGTAAGACCGTAATATCTTGGAGGTCTACAGAATAGACCCGAGTCTCTATATCTTCGAAAACAATGCAGAGACTATTGCTCTTCACGAAGAGGTTCGTGAATGTATATGGATTGGATCCATAATTACGCATGTTCGAAAAATTGTGGTTTACCACAGATGAGCCTACGAGCATTTAGGATAATACTACTTGTTTTGAACAAATGAAGGAAGGGTACATCAAAAGCGACATCACCAACACTACTACAAAAAGTTAATCACACAACACTAATCACACAACGGAACATAAATCATCTGTTGTGTGTTTAAGTAAGCTTTATTGCACAACAGTACTTGTTATATTCTGTTCTGTGAATGGCAACAAAGTGATAACTTTTTTATCAGAACTACATTGCATAACGGAATTAAGTAATGTCTGTCGTCTGAGTCTTAAAAAATTTAGCGGCATATTTCCCTCCACTTTAGAGCCTTGGTTGCCTCTTGAAATCTGAAATTTGTGCTACTTGATACAACGGTGCTTTATATTTCCGTTGTGTGATTGAAAATTGGATGCCAAATTTTGAGGAAGCTTGATTGAATGTTTTCCACAAGGTAAACCTAGTGCAAGCTGTAGAAATTAGACAACCGAACTTATACTTTTCTGTTGTGTGAAAGTGGGAACATATAGGCGGCAACTTTTTGAGTCAAATTGCTGTATGCGGCAGATTTCCCTCCATGTTTTGATATTTTGATTTTATGTAGTGCACTCTTACAACAGTTTGTTAGGTTTCTATTGTGTGAGCAACTTTAGAATTTGTTGGAAGTTTAATTGTGCCTCCCACCCAGCCCAAGCCACATTGTGTCGAAAGAAAAATGAAACAAATTCTCTCGAGCTCTCTCAGTCGTGAAACCCCGTTTCTCCACCCCCCCTCCCCACGACTCTCCCAACCGTGAAACCACCGCCCCCCCCCACGAAACCCCTCTCTCTCAGTCTCTCGATCTCCTTGCTTCTATTCTTCATCCCCTAAAATCCAAATCCTCTTCAGCAATGGAAGAGATAGAGTGCCCTAGAGCCACTTTCTCTCTCCTCCTCGCCTCCAAATCCAAATCCTCTTCTGCAATTAAGGAGATGCAGAAGACTCTTCAGTTTCTCTGATTCTAGGTCTAGCTTCTCTGTTTGGCCGATCAAGCACTCGCCGAAGCCTGGAACGAGTTGTGTGGACGTTAACCTAGCTCCGGAGATTCGAATTTTACGAGAATGTTCTTCTCCGACGATTCGTCAAATCGGAAGCACGTGGATTTTGGGGGACGGAGTATGAAGGAGAGGGATAGGCAGAAGCTTTTGGAGCAAAAGAGGTTGAGCCTCTTCGGCTGAGCAACAGAGTACGCAGTCCGTTCTCTATCTCTTCGGCTGAGCCTCTCAGGTCTCTCTCTCTCTCTCTCTCTCTCTAATTAGCAATTCCGATTAAGATTCCTTACCGGTGATTTCAGGCGATGGCGTAGTTACTCTCGGTTCCCGGAGCCATAAGTACAGACTTGGAAACTGTAGTGCCTTATTCCCAAATGTCTATGATCCAATTACTCGGCAAGGTTCGTCTTCAGTTTTCAAGCTTTGAATTTTTGATCGATTTTATATCTGTGTAAATATTGATTTGCTTTGTTGCTATAGATTCCGGACAAGTTTTGTAGCTAGCACACTGTTGAAGAAATGGCTCTGTTGGCTTACAATTGCGCTCTCAAGCTCTCTTCACCAGGTTGTTACTAATTCACATTCACTTTGTTTGTGTATACGGCTACACTTGCATACTAAATTTGCTACAGAGCAAGATAAGAATGCTGAAGCTTCAAATCTATTTGGTCAATGTCATTTGAGCAAGATCAAATTCGCTCTCTTCTTTAGTCTGGTTTGAGGTGTTTGAGCTTTAAAGTGTGCACATTGGTTGATTTTTGTTGAATTTGCAGGGGGAAGATTTGGACTTTGCTGATGATAGCATTTCTGCCTTTTCTTCCAACCGAGACAACCAGGAGGCGGTTTTCACAGCTGAAGAGGGACTCAAAGATATTCGGTAATTTCTCGATTCTTGACTGTTTGTTATTTTGCTGCTTCTGTTTCTTAGCAGTATTCTGTTGACTTTACGCTATTTCTCTGCTTGAGCAGGCTTTAGAAGAGCATGGTTTTCCTGTTCCAAATGCAGTGGATTGTAACAGGCATTGTGTGATTATGTCACTAGTACCAGGCTACCCACTGTAAGCTTCTTCTTTATAAATTCGGAATGGCATATTACTGATTGTGCTTGGCAGATCTAATGTTTTCCTAGTACATTTCCTTTGGAGCTAGCTTGCTCAAGAAAAAGGAAACAAAGAAATATTGGTCATGCTCCTTCGTGGATCTATGGAGCTTACCTTCTGTTCAATATAGTGTGCAGGTGAAGCAATTGGAAAATCCTGAGATAGTCTTCTATACTATCATTGGGCTCGTTGTTCGTCTGACAGAACATGGTTTGATTCACTGTGACTTCAATGAATTTAACATTATGGTATGCATTTTGAGGCAGTGGCATTTTTTGTTTGCACCCTTTAGGTTGACCTCTATATTCTTGTATCTTAAAAAATGAGAATTACATAATCTTCTGATTGTTAAAACATGGGTCCTGCCTTTTGGCTCTCACTTGGCAGTGAGATATACGTGATAATGAATTAATATACATGGATCAAAAAGCCTGCTTGACTTCCCATTTTTCAGCACATTGGCAAACTTGTAATAATTTTTGAATTTCTCCTGTTAGATTGATGATGACGAGAAGATCACCATGATTGATTTTCCCCAAATGGTCTCTGTATCACATCGTAATGCACAAATGTAAGAAGCTGTTTCTTAATAAATGCCAGTCATGTTCTTCCACTTCTTATTGTAATTTATGATTGTTGACTGTTAGCAATATGATTTGTATTCCTGGCCAAAACATTTGTGCTCATCATATATCATATCTCATTCAATGAAGTTTCATATTTCAGGTACTTTGACCGTGATGTGGAATGTGTCTTTAAGTTTTTCAGCAAGAGGTCAGTAATCTTTTTGTAGCAAGATGCAGTTGCCTTTAGCATTTTGAATGTTTAAATCATTGTGATGGATAATAAGAACCAAAAATCATTGTTATCTAAATGGGAGTAATAGTTGTGAATTTGTGATGGGGTAACAATTCGTGTTAAAGACTTAAATTGACCTTTCTGGTTGTTATTTTTTTCTTCTTACTGGCTTTCAAGATCATGGGTATAGCCTCTTATAAAAACAAATCTGTAGTAATATAAAATGATTCGTTTTAGCATCTGTAGCACAACCTACATAATGCTAGGTACTCACTCAGAACCTGTAAAAACTTTTACTTCCTTAGTTCATTGCTACTAAATACTTTAGGTCTTGCTGCTTCCTTTATTGTATTTATATATGTTTCATGGTAGTTCATATCTTTTTTTTTTTTTTTTCACTGACAAATTATTACTGTGGCTTTAGATGTTGTTATCTATTGAATGATTTGACACTAGATGAGTTGAGGAGCAAATGTTCAAGTTACGAAGATTTGCAGGACTACCTCTATCTTTGAGATTGTCAAGCATATTTGCAAAAAAGGTTAGTATGATAAGTTTTTAAGATAATTTCATTTAGAGAGATATGGTTGTGACAGTGAATGCAATTACAGTGTCAATTCACCAAGTCTTTCCAATGACTGCTATATTTTGGAATCACTGGTCTTCAAAGTAGGCTTGATAATATATATCTTCTGTGCATCAGAGTACCAACAAGAGCCAAGCACAAGACTTTATGAAGGATGCTTAACGGTTCTTAGTGTTTTCAATAATGTTGACCGATTGTGGAAGGAGCACTTACAAGTGCTCAAGTAACATGGATAAACTAAAGATGATTGGTTATGATACGAGGTATGATTTGAAAAAGACAAGAAGACATTTAAGAAAATTTTGTATAGATACCTCTACCAAATTTGAATGTTACTTTGTTTTATTCATGTTGCCCAGATGTCTTGGATTCATGATGGGTTTTGATTTTTTAGTCTCTGCAATTAATTTATGTGCAATTTATTCATGTTACCCCTCTTTCACTTGCCAGGAATAGTGTACCTTCATTCTTACATTTCATATGTAACTGTTTAAATTTGATTGTTTGCTGACATTCTCAGTCATCTGCTTTCAGATTGGAGAAGCTTCTCTGGATTCTAAACCACTATCATTCTGAACTGGAAGTGATATTCTACATTGGTAAATACATGTATCCCTACTTTATATTATTGGTCTTATAAATGTTGCAAATTTTTTGTCTTGGAATTTGTTTGAAACTGATTGGTTTTAGTTGAATTGGTTTTTCTTGGTTGTAATAATGGGTTTCTGATTCTTAAGTATCTTTTTAGTTTATTTTGTTAAAGAAAACTAGAAAAAAAGGATTCTATTGGAAAACAAAATTTCCTTCAAGTCACATAGGCTGGTATTATATAGCTTAGAACTGTGATATTGCAGAAGTGTTCTGAATGCATTAGTATGCAGATAACTTTTGTGTTATAGCCTCTTATGGAGGAATTTTTTTTTTATATAACGCATGAATTAGTATATGAAAGCCTTGGCTGCTAGCTATTAGTAAAAAAGGAATATGAGGTCTGCTAGCTCCTTCAACAGCAGCAAGCAATTAATGTCATTTTGAATGCATGGCCACAAGAAACTAATGTAAAAATTTATTATAATCTGCATGGTTGCAGACTTGCAGATATATGGGTACAAAATGGCACTGTGGGCAGAGCATTTAGGACTTGTTGAAGAATGTTTCAATCAGCCAGAGTCTTGAATGTGTTCAAAGGGTAAGGTCATTGGGTGAGCAGAAATGGAGTCAATACTAGAGCTTCTACAGGATCCTTGTCCATCATGTGTAGGATCGATGACTTAAGAGATCGAAAGGCTGCTTATCATCTTTGCCTACAAGAGAGCTTCTGCAAGAACAAATGAAGGTGCATTAAAGGAAAGCAACAGTAATCTATGTAGTTTAGGTCTTCCTAGCTAGAACATTTTACAAGTATAGACTCAATCTCTGTTGTCCTAACTTGAATTATAAGGATTGTAGTACTATTTCTATGGTCATATATTGAGCATTACATATATTGAGCATTATTTCTGCAAACGTTTATATGGATATTCTTCTTGTTGTCCAAGTTCCTGATTCGGTGCCTATACTAGCGCCTCACGCGTAATACAACACGGTCATCAAGTTTAGGGCAAATAAATTAAGTTCCAAGTATCGTACCCAAGGGAATAGGGAACTCCCACTTAGTTACGGACAACTATGCACAAATACAAATTATCCTAGCAACAAGTATCCGAAATTGTAATTTTTAATTGTGAAAACTTAAACTAAATTTAAGAACCGAAAATAGAAAATTGCTAAAAATGAAAAATGCAATGCTAAAGTAGTTTGCGAAAAAAAAAAAAAAATATTCAAGACGAGAGAGTGTTGGGTGCTAGGGAGGTTCCTTCACCCAAATCCTATGTGCCGGAAGCTAATCTAATGTAGATAGTTAGATACAAAATTCTTCATTTGGCGATAGTCGTATCCTAGGCGGTTCAAGGCTCAAGGACCATATATTCTCAATTACGGTATTAATGCGCCGTTTCAAGGGTCACACAAACTCAATTAGAGAGATCTAGAGCCGGTTCAAGGGTCTCTAAGTCGTTCTAATTGGCATAAAGCTCAAGAATTAGACCACTAAGCGATTCACCCTCGCAATCACGCGGCGGGTGTAAATCACCATGCTTATAACCCCTACAATACCAAATTGAGGGTTCTATCTTAGGAATTAGAGGGGGTCAAGCCTCTAACTCCATCCTAGACATGCTCAAAATACATACCCTAGAGTTGACTAGGCTCCTAGACATGCATTTCAACCAAACAAAGATTGATATAAGCATCCAACAAATTAAATTGCATCATGACATTAAAATAGGCATCCTTTACATAAAATTTGGGCTACGGCACACAACCCTAACCCCCAACAAAATTTCTACTCACTACCCATAATCAAAACAACATCAATTTCAATATACATCAATTGAAGAGGAAAAGGTGAAGAGAAGTGGAAAGTCACAAGAATAAGTCACAATTGCTATAGAGCAAAAATGACAAGTCTTGATTTATAACCTCCCACTTTTACCCAAGTCTAAATCTTGATAGTGATGAAGCCTTTGATGCTTGGAGTGGTTCTCCTTTAAATCCCCTTCAAATCTTGATAAAATCGATGAGATTTGGTGTAGAGATGTGATAGAAAAGAAGGAGAGAAGATGGGTAATTTTGGTGAGGTGGAGAAAATCTTGGTGAGGAGGAAATTGGTGAGGAAGAAATCTTGGTGAGGTGAAGAAAATCTTGGTGAGGAAGAAATCTTGGTGAGGTGAAGAAATTCTTGGTGAGGAGGAAAGAAAATCTTGGTGAGGTGGGATGAAAAAGATGAGAAGGAAGAAATTGTGAGAGAGAGAGAGTTGGAGGTGGGTTGGTTTCGGTGGGAGAAGAAGAAGAAGAAATGGGATAGTTTTTTTTTTTGGTGGAGTGGTGGCACTACTAGAATTATAGCCCCAGACATCGGTCAAAAACCGATGAGAAAAAAAATTCCAACCGATGTCTTTGTGGGTGATGAGAAAGATCCGGAAAATGCAGACATCGGTTTTTAGCCGATGTCTAATATTCGGGTAGACATCGGTTCCTTATAATAAACCGATGTAAAGAAGTTTAAATGATAACAAACTTGCATGCTTTACTATTGTTAAACCCACATTTTATTGTATTTAAAGCTTAAAGAAATATAGATTATATAACACAAGTTTGAGTTTTAACATCGTTATTGATTTAAGAACCGATGAGTAATACTGTTGTAGACATCGTTTCTGACAATGAACCGATGTGTGGATATGTTAGTAACATCAGTGTTCATTTCCGAACTGATGTCTGGAACTCGGTAGTATATCGTTTCTGATAATGAACCGATGTCTAGATGTTTTAGTAACATCGGTTTTCATTTCAGAACTGATGTCTGGCACTCGGTAATATATCGTTTCTGATAATGAACCGATGTCTGGATGTTTTAGTAACATCGGTTTTCATTTCGGAACTGATGTCTGGCACTCGGTAGTATATCGTTTTTAACAATGAACCGATGACTGGATATATTAGTAACATCGATTTTCATTTTGGAACTGATGTATCTGTATTTCTGGACATCAGTTTTTATGGCTAAAACATTCATTTCAACTTTATATCTAAACATCACATTCTATAAAGAGGATTCTGTCCACAAAATAGAACTGTGATTATAAATTGCAAATTGGGGTATTATATCCGACATTCATCATCCTTAATAGTTTACAAAATGGGCAAAATAAAACCCCAATTCATATATGCACCTATATACTACAAGGCTAGCCTAGCAATTAGTATTCTTGTTTGTTCATAATTGCTACAAAAAAGTTAGTTAAAACTAACTGAAAATCAAGAAACTGGTCAGAACCTACAACAGAGTCTGTAAGTAGTCGGCTACTTCAATGCGGACCTCGTCAAGTTATAGCTTGTCCACTCGGTGGAATTTCCATAAATAAGCTCCATGAATCACACACTTTACGCAAGCACCTATAAAAGAATGCATTCAACACAAAGTCAGAGATACAATGTCATATCAGAAAGCAGAAGAATCAGAAGCATATAATCAAACTAGACATTTCAGTTTCAACCCATAGGGGATTTCAGTTTCAAGTCTCAAATACTCTTTAACAAGTCCACTACAAATTCTCAGAAGAAAATAGCTTCATATTATTAATAGAACATTACAGTTTTACAGAAACAGGTCGCTAGGTCTGGAAACTAGTTTCTGAAATAATTTATGTAAGTGATATTCCAATTGGATAAGTACACCCAAAGTCATATAGTTTTGAAGAAAAGTGAGAGCCGAAAGACAAACTATCAAAGATCATATATCAGTTTAGTTTGTCAAAACTCAAGCTATTCAGAAATATAAAATTGAAACAGAATATGAGTTAATAACATCACAGAAATAAAAGGTTATTCCAATTGGTTTCTATAAGAACAGAGCTTAATCAAAGAGAGGCTAAAAGATATCCAGACGTGTATATGAATATGAAGAGCTGCAAATCAATAAAAAGTAATCAAAGAATTGAGATTGAAATTCATAAGGCATACCCTTTTTAACAAGCAGATCAGAGGAGAAAGGGTGAGAATTTAATAAGACCCTCGATCTAGAAACATAATTACAGATAGAATTTAAAGAAACTGAAATAAGAAGTTGACATATATTTTCATAATAAGAGGAATAAGTGGTTCCAGTACATATATAGTGATCCATCTGAGACTGAAAGGAAGGAACTGGACAAGTGTCCAGTTCTGTTTCTCATCTGATTTTTAGTACCTGTGAGGTTCAAGTTAGTTGGACTTGAATCATCAAATTAGATATCAAACCAAACCCAGTGTGGTTGATCTTGTGCTTATTTAAATCATTCATAGCAATAATCATACAAAATTTTCCTATTACTAGCTTCTAGTAAGTAGTAACTTATTTATTATCAATTCTCTGTCAGTCGGATCTACAGCCTGCTGTTCTTAGCTTTCTAAGATATTGCTCAGAAACTTGGTAAACCGACATTTGCTGAAAGCCTGAAACTGTTAAAAAGATATGCCAGTAAAAGCAAAACATGTTCCTTTTACAAACTACAGTCAAATTACAACAATACAGATCGATTTTAAATGGCTTTTATGAAACACTTTCAGCTGCTACAGATTACTCTATAAGATCACAAGAACATGAAGATGTTATCAGACAAAGTGATAGGATTCATTCACCTGATGAATGAGGAGCTTCAAGAAAGGAGCTATACTTTGAAATTATATCCTTTTACTTCTTGTTTGCCACACGCCATTAGATCACTAAAATGATGCCAAAAACTCACACCACCAGCTGGCCAAAGCAGGAGGGCAAGAAGGGTCAAAACAAAGTGCCATACCTGACAATTTCAGAAAAGATAAGTAGGAACTAGGAAGTCACAAGTGCTAGCCAACCTTATCTGTATAAATCATCACTACTCATCTGTGAAGAGTTACCATATATATGTGTGTGTGTGTGTGTGTGTGTGTGTGGTTGCACAGGAAGAAAGCACAGTTGAGTTAAGACTGCCTCTTCAGAAGGGACAAAATTACTAGCAGACACTAACATGAAAGATGGATTTTCCCTGCTGCTAGCTTATTGTCCCCAGTGTGCTGAAAAATAATTCTCAACAATATATCATATGCCCTGATAAGAGTTAGATATGCCAAATCATTGGGTGCTTACCTCCTTCACAAGCCCATATTTTGGCTTGTGGACAACATCACACTGATCATGATCATGACCAGATAAAACAAGTACCTGCAAGAAACAAATTATTATTGCAGGTAAAAGGTAACTTTACAGTCATTTTTCTTTAAATACCTTCTTTCTCAACCATTTTTGCTGATCTCATTACTTCAAAAGCTTAGAAAACTGTATGAACCGCATAATTGTCAAACACCACATCTACTTTGGTATGAATGGCAACATTACTGAGCACACCCAAGTCCCAACTAATTCAGATTAATTTTAAATTGGCATTATCAATTAGAGTTGCAAGTCAAGAGCAGATTCACAAGCACACAACTAATAAAGAAAAATGAAATTCCACCCAGTCATTTCTAATGTTTATTATTAATTCTTGCCCCTTCGTTACATATACCAAAAGCAACTAGCCTGTAGTTGATGGATTCTTGCCCCTTTGTGACATATACCAAAAGCAACTAGCCTGTAGTTGATGGATTCAATCCCTAGACCTACATATGTACTGCATGATAACCCCATTGAACTACCCAGGGGGGCAAAGTATAGTAATCCACAGAGAGGATTCTATTACACAATCACACAGAAACCCACGAAGACTCATCGTCAAGTTAGATATCACAACCTGATCATGGTTGGGTTCCTCAAGACTTATATAGACTTAAAACCACTGCAGTTCACAGAAGATACAGGACTTCAGTTTCCACACCCAAGAATTTACCTCCAAATGCATTTAGAAACCATTGAAGCAAATAAAGAGAAACTTGCCATGATGACCCAAAGCTAGATGCAACTGTACCTTTAAAATGAAGCATTCAACATAAAATCTATTCAAAGCTACCTTGAGTTTGTAAAGTCCGTGCAGCTTCAAATTCCTTATGTAGACGCTCTTAAATTGTCTTGTCAGAATCCCTATTAAACCAATACAGTCAACCGGATACATAATTGTTTCTGCATATATAGATGCTGATAATACAAGATAATTTATTAGTTTTGGATTCCTTGACCCATGTCTGTCATTCAGGGTGATGAAATGGATAACATGCATCCCAGAGATAAAACAGAACTTACTGGTTGAATGGAGTCCAACAAATAGTTTGAAGATTCCTTGGTAACGTAATTCTGGTACCTGTACAATGTACAGTTGTAATAACTATTCAACCAAACCCTTAACTAACAGCCACCAGATTCCAATTTAATGTAATTTCATGACGTCAATCGTCGAAAACACAAGAGAAGACACTTACACTATTTCTTGAATATCAGGAGAATGCACATTAATCCGCTGAACATGCAAGTAAAAAAGAAAACTTTACTAGTTAGGTGCTGAGAGTAAACTCAATAATTAGAACCCATTATAATATAGTGACATACCATATGATCACTATAATGCCTTTAAGAAATGCACAAGGATAAACTTTGTTTAAGATTTAAATCAAATGACAATTGTATATTACCTGGTTGATAATTTCTGACTTAAGATTGGGACCACAATCTGTTCCATCGCAGGAGCATAACGATGGAGGTGTGAGAGTCATGATCATATCAGTAACTACACACACAGGCAGATGAGATAGTAATAACAAATTAACAAATAACAACTATGAAGTAGGAACAAAACTGGAAAAACTGAAATCGAACCCAGATATGGAAGACTGGAAGTATCGAATGAAGTCACTGAACCCAGCCTTACCCAGAAATCCAAATCCAAAATCGAACCCTCAAGTCTGTAAGTAAAGTGAGTAACCAAGCAACTTACCCAGAAATCCGAAATCGAACCCAGCCTTCAAGCCTTCAAGAATCTGAAATCAAAAACTGAAATCGAAGTATCGATTGAACCCATCCTTCAAGCCTTCAAGTAAGCCTTCAAGAACCCAGAACAAGAACCCAGAACTCTGCTTGAGCCTTGACTCTTGAGGTCACTGCAAATTGAAAACCCAGTAACACAGTCGCAGTAAGAGACCGATCGATCGAAGTTCATAAAGAGTGAAAAACACAAACCCATAAACCCAGACTTACCAGTTACCGCCGTCAGTCCGTCACCGTCGAAGAGAGAAAAGGCCGTGCCGGAGAGAGAGAGAGAGAGCGAGAGAGAGAGAGAGGGGACCCAGAGGAGAGACGGAGAGAGATTCGTTATTGGCTAGGGTTCGAAAGTTTTAGAGAAGGGGGAAAAAATATGAAGTGTTGGGGGGAATGAAATAATTGGTCCCCGCGGTTGTCAAAGTTTAAAACTTAGTCCCTCCGCGTTTTTCAAAAGTTTTAGAACGAAACTTTTCTCATCGGTTATGAAAGTAACCGATGTCCATAATAATAATAGAGATCGGTTTTTTCACAAACTGATGTTAGCACGGTTTTTAACATCAGGTGCAATCCTAACCGATTTAATAGTGGTGATGTCTAATGACATTATTCTAGTAGTGTGGTGCGGCAGAAGAGGAAGAGAGAGGAAGAGAAAAATGGGTCTTGGAATTAATAGTCTGGGCGTGAGAGGAAGAAGAGAGAGAGAGAGAGGGCTAGCTGGCCAACAATGAGAGGAAGAGAGGGAAAAAAAGAAAAAGAAAAAAGAAAAGAAAGGAAATGCTGCACGGGTGAGGAAGGGAAAGGGAATGGTGTGCTGACGGGCAGATTTTTTTTTTTTTCTTTTCCTTTTCTCTTTTATTTTGTTTTGCTTTCTCTCTTCCTTTTTTTCTTCTTCTTCTTCTTCTTCTTCTTCTTCTCTCTGCTCAATGCACTTCCGCAAATACTACCGGAGGTAATTGAATTCCGCTCCCTTAATGGCGTTGACCACAGTTGACCCGCATTGAAAATTTTGTCCTTTTGTCGGAAACTCAAATTTGCTCCAATTTCGCACCATTTTCTCTTGAAATTCACAACTCCGCTTATTTACTACAAGATAAATTAAAATAGATTAATTACATATTAATTGACATGGGGATTGACTTATTTCTAGTGTTTTAGATATAATTACACACATATAAATGCGTATAATCAGTTCCATTCATACAACACAATACAAAACAATGTGTTGTATGACTGTAAAAGAGTTCAAAATTAAGGCTTTTCCCACAATAATCATTTGTTGTTAGCCAATTTGATTACGATATTCACACCACAGCTACGCAAATATAATTGTTGTGTGAACTAACAACCAACAACAAAAGAAAACAAAATTATGTTGTGTGAGATACATAACACACAACAGAAATAAATTATCTCTGTTGTCTGAGTGATCAACAGACAAGGGAGATAATTTCACTTTGGTTGTGTGTTACATATCTCAGACAACAAAGAATGAGTTATATTTGTTGTGTGTTATTAATCTCAGGCAACAAAGAATGAGTTATATCCGTTGTGTGTTATGAATCTCAGACAACAAAGAATAAGTCATACCTGTTGTGTGTTATGAATCTCAGACAACGGCAAAATTTCATCTTCTGTTGCCTGAATGTGCCGAGGCATCCCCGCACATGTCATGCCAGGCACATGATGCGCAGAACTCACACAACGGAAATAGGTATTTCTGTTGAGCAAACTATTATCACACAACGGTGAAATCACCGTTGTCTAATTTTTCAATCACACAACACTCACTTAGACCACGGTGAGCTTGGTCATCACACAACACAAATCCACCGTCGTCTGATGACCTTTTTGTAGTAGTGCAAGGATAATGATTAGCAACAACAAACTCTCCTCAAGATCAAAGTGAACTAGGTTCAATCTGAGGACAGTACGGCAGGCTTGCTCACTAAGTCATTGCCTAAATTCCACTTTTGAGAAACATGTTGGTAGCATCTTATGTGGAAGTTATCTGAACTCCCATGACCATTGTCATCATGGGGGAGATGCAGACATCAGGGAGAGATGTCTACATGTATGGTCTCGAAACGTGAAGGGTGTGTTGTGCTCTTTTTCCCCTTCGACCGAGGTTATTTTTGTTCCATAGGGTTTTTGTTACTCGGCAAGGATTTTAATGAGGCAACGAGACGAGCACCATGTTTGGGCGACACAAGGGGGAGTGTTCAAGTAAATCCAGAAAATTTGTCTGGCCCAAACTCAAGGTTACTTGCTCTAGTTGAAATAGGGTTTATATTAGAGATATTCTCGGAGAAACTTAAGAGATATCCAATCAATGTACAATTATGCTTCCATGTACAACTCTATCTCTATGCTTGTAATCCTCTATATAAAGAGGCCCCTATTATCAATGAAATCACGACTCAATTCTCTCACAGTTTCAGTTTTCCCTAAACGCTTTTGAAATATTTAATTTATTAGCCTCACTCACATTTGCTTTGAAGAAATTTCTCTTTACCGAGATTCTCCTCAAAGGGAATTCTCTTCCCCCAGATTTCCCTTTAGGGGATTACACTCACCCATGTTCGTCTTGAGGGGATTTCTCCTCACACAGATTTACCTTGAGGGGATTTTGCCTTATCCAAATCCATCTTGACAGGTTTTACCTCACTCAGATTCGCCTTGATGAGATTTCACCTCACCTAAATCCGCTTTGAGAGGTTTCCCTTCACCAGATTCCCTTTGATGAGATTTCGCCTCACCTAAATTTGCTACCCAAATCTACCACATAATCATTAAGCAATAACCTGTAGAAGTCGTTGCTTAATTGTTTTTTTTGTGAGAAAATTAAAGTTATCACATAAACATAAACCCACAACATGTACAAGTCGTTGTCTAATTGGTTTTCATCAAGAAAGTTCAAGTTGTCACACAAAAATTAAGTAACAACCTATACACGTCGTCACTTAATTGGTCGTTTGCAAGAAAATTAAAGTTGTCACATAAACGTTAATCGAACACTGATAGAAGTTGTTGCCTAACTGGTTTTTAGCGATGAATTTCAAGTTGTCACATAAACATTAAAAGCGACAACATGTTGAGGTTGTCGCCTAATTGGTCTTTCGTAAGAAAATTAAAGTTGTCACATTAACATTAACCGACAACTTGTAGAAGTTGTCGCCTAATTTGTTTTCAGTGAGGAAGTTCAGGTTGTCATATAATCATCAAGCGGCCACCTATAAAAATCGTTGCCTAATTGGTCTTTTGCAAGAAAATTAAACCTTTCACATAAACATTAACTGACAACTAGTTGAAGTCGTCCCGTAATTAGTTTTCAGTGAGGAAATTCAAATTGTCACATAAACATTAAGCGACAACCCGATAAAATTATCGCCAAATTGATTTTCAGCGAGGAAATTCAAATTGTCACGCAAACATTAAGTGACGACCCGATAAAGTTGTCTCCAACTTAATTTTCAGCAAGGTAAGGTGTCACATAATCATTAACCGACAACTTATAGAAGTGGTCACTAAATCAGTCTTCAGCGACAAAAATGTTGTTGTCACATAAACATTAAGTGACAATCCACAGAAGTCGTCGCTTAATTAATCTTTTGCGAGAAAGTTAAAGTTATTACAAAAATATTAACCGACAATTGGTATAAATTGTTGCCTACATAACATTTTGCGAGGAATTGGGTGTCAGATAATATCATATGAGAGACAACTGTCAATTTCTCGCAAATACCTACTTTATGAGACAAATTGGTTGTCGCCAATGGGATCATGTGCGCAACCGAAATTTCCTAGTATTTGCCAAGCTTTTAGGACAAATATTGGGTTGTCACAATGAAATTCCTCGCTTTTGCTATTTTCTCTTGTAGTGAAAGTTTTTATTTTATTTTATTTTTCTAGGTTTTTTGACTTTTCGAAATTGAGTCCCTATGGGTGATAACGTGTTGTAGAGAATAAGAATTTGGGAAAACGTAGAGATTTATTTCATTGACTACAGGGCCTCTATAGATTGAGGATTATAATTACAATATTCTTGACGCACAAGTAAAGAATGAATCCTATTTATAAATAGGATATCTACGAGAATATATTAACCATATTACAATTAGGGTAAGTAACCTCGTTTGGACTAGACACATAAATTTTAGATTTCCTGCAATATTATTAAAAATAAAAAAAATAAAGATATGATATAAGGTAAGGTACCGTGGATGACCCTTATTTCTATTAGCTTTCATCAGAATATAATCATTACTTGCAATTTATTATTGAAGGTGACATTTTCTGTGTTCTTGCACTTCTCTCCAGTATTACAAGTGGTAGAGGATGAGGATCGTATGACGCTTTTGTGGACAGAAACAAATTTGACAGATCTAGATATATGAAAGCAACTAATGCTGACTTTGTAGCAGAATATTAATACAACAACACATGGACTTTATATCTTCACAGTTCACACTACTAGTGAATATTAATCACAAAAATTACCTCTAAAAAAGAAAGAAAAACAACTGCCTTATCTTCAATACACTGACATCAAACTCGAATCCTCTATATATAGTGCTCGAAGTAGCAGAGAGCAAGACAAAGAGAGATGGCTCAATATGGCGGAGGAAGAAGATGGTCTCTTGAAGGAATGACTGCTCTCGTCACTGGTGGAACCAAAGGGATCGGGTTAGTCAGTTGTACACTTTCAATTTTCCTCATGTTTTTTTGTGCTCAAGTTCAGTACTGTTTGGTATTCGGGTACTGTTATAGTTATTAAATTTGTTCGTCGAAATTTTGTTCGCACACGTATTAATCAGGTTCGCTATAGATTATCATTTAGTTCTGACGCAATACAGACACAAACACCAACACATGCATGATGCATCACGGCATCACCATTTTGACAGCCACAAATTTAGTGAATTAGCTAGACCGTGTATCTATTATTTCTAGGTATGCGATTGTTGAGGAATTGGCTGGATTAGGTGCAAGTGTACATACTTGTTCACGGAATGAAGCCCAGCTCAATGAATGCTTGAATCAATGGAAGAAGAAGGGTTTTCATCAAGTCACTGGTTCAGTGTGTGATGTGGTCTCAAAAATCCAGAGAGAGGAACTAATACAGAAGGTCTCATCACTGTTTCATGGGAAACTTAATATTCTTGTAAGTACTTTAATCATCAATCCGTTGAAAGCAAATACAACCGCATAGGGTTCAGTACTAATTAATAGCACTAAGGTAGTTTGCGACAAACCTATAACTATGACGAAGAAAGTGTTTAAATTGCGAGAGCAATATTAGATGTATCGTGTTGTCTTCTACATCATTGAATGGTATTTCCTCGCTTTGTCGAGGTTTTGATAAAAAAAGAAAAGAAAAGAAAAGTAAGAGTCTAATAGTTGTATGATAAGCATGTGATGGGTTTTATCTGATATGCTATAATGATAGACCATCTGAGATTAGTTAAAAGAAGATATAGGAAGAAACCCAAATCAACTTGTTAATATATATCTTGTAGATAAACAACGTGGGAGCTCAAATAGGAAAGCCAACAACTGAGTACACAGCTGAAGACTACTCATTTATCATGAGTACCAATCTTGAATCTGCTTACACTATGTGCCAACTAGCACATCCTCTTCTAAAAACTTCAGGAGCTGGTAACATTATTTTTCTGTCTTCTGTTGGAGGTGTGGTCTCAATGGGGGAGGGTACGAGTGTATACGGTGCAACTAAAGGTACAATTTTAGTTTCCTTAAATATATATTTCGCAAAATATTTTACGCCATAAATTGAAGATTAAATGTGGCTGCTGATCTTTTCTCATATCAATTTAGGAGCAATGAATCAATTGGCCAAAACTTTGGCTTGTGAGTGGGCAAAAGACAAGATTAGGATTAATAGTGTTGCACCTGCGCTCATCAGAACTCCTCTTGTTGAACCTGTAAGATACATTCGTAGATGAATATAATTTCAAATGTATGTAATCGAAGACCTTCATTTTTCCACCTAATTGATCAACGGCACAGATTTTTTTTTTTTTTTTTTTGTCATATGCAGATTTTGGGTGACGAAAAGTTAACGGAGGCTATCATCTCTCGAACCCCATTAGGACGTATAGGAGAGCCTGAGGAGGTGTCTGCCTTGGTGGCATTTCTATGCCTTCCTGCAGCCTCATACATAACAGGGCAGACTATTTGCATCGATGGAGGGATAACTGTCAATGGCTTCCAGTTCCAAGCATAATGAAATATGCTGAGATTTGCTCATGCAAAGGATAATAGGCGAATATATGGCGAAGCTTCTAGCACTAAATAATAGGCATTATTATATGGTATGAAATACTCATTTTTAGGCCAACCATTGCATAGGAGCGATAGCCAAGCCAAGTCATATAAAGGCAAGCAGCCTTTTAGGAATAGCAAATGACACTTGCCTTCCGGAAAGTCCACCTTTTCCGAATGTCTCAAGTCTCAGAATGCAGTGAACACGGGCTATGTGTAAATTGTTTATGTCAATCGTTTATGTCAATTGTAGGTCAAATTAAATCAATAATAATTGTCTTTTGAAGTCTCACTTTTTTGTATTTCTTGTAACTATTGAAAATAAAATTAATTTAGAATTATGTTGAGAGTTATATATGGTGAAAATAATGGTGGGTTAGTGGCTTCATAAGTTATGGGAGTTAGAAAGATTTAAAGTTAGTGTAACACTCTAATACTTATATCCATTGTAATTGTCATACTTATAATATTGTCTAGTTTAGGCCGCGGCTTATATAAGTAGGGTAGTCTAGTTGAGTAAGGTGTGTAGAGGAGTATTTTGTAGAAGTTTTATTAGGGAGAGTTTCTATTAGAACCTCCAAATCTGCTCACTTGACCTCACTCTATTATGAATTATTAAATGACATATATAACCTACTATAAAATGACTATTAAGGACAATAATTATACCAAAAAAATTGTTATATGTTCAAGGAAAACCTAATTTGTGTTTAGCCCAAACTCTAGGTTACTTGACCTAGTGGTAATAGGGTTTAATTAGAAGGATCTAGAATCCTAATCAATGTAGAATTACTTTCCTTGTATGATTGAGATTCTATGCATTGTAATCCTCTATATAAAGAGGCCCCTATTATCAATGAGAATACACAGCAAATTCCCCTCAATTTCTGATTCCCTAAAACACGTTATCAGCCCAAGTTCCACTTGCCAAATGGCACCTTGATTACAGTTGTCACAGAAACTCTCTACGCTCTTAGGGCAAATCGTACCCTATGAATAGCCAACGAATTCCATACGAAAACGCATGTAGAGAACATAAATGAGTTCCTTTGCAATACCTCTAATGATTGCGAACAAATTGGCTTTGTCACGACAGGATAGATCATCCTAGTCATGATATGATGATCTGTCTACAAAAGACTTCACACGGACATCATTTATTTCGAGCGAAACGAAGCATGAATCAAAAGTTGATTTCTAGACTAAGTGTGACCGACACAGCTGCCTAGGGCACTGTCTCAGTCCACCACCAGCCTAGGGCTGGCGCAGTCCCTATCCATGACACCATGGATGGCGTCCATCATGGTGATGGTGCCCCAGGTGATGCTGCAATCACCAACTTGCTTCACATAGCATTTCGGATGCTCAGGCCTAACCAAAATACTCAATGGTTGCTTCTAAGGCCTCTCGCTCGTTTTACTAAGCCAGTTCCTTCGGGAAATTAGGACTGAGACCGTCCTACGCAAAGGATATGCAAATACTCATTCTGTTCTTACAACGAATCCGTAGGGATTTTGTGGATTGATTCAACCAACTTGCGGACGCTTCAATATTTCATGATGTTGGTTGACACGCAAACACGCTGGTCACGGGTTGTGCCATTGTCCACCTATAAATGCTGCTTACGCTACACTCCTTGCACATATCATATGACAACGGGCTCACTCCCCGAATCATCCTATTCAGTCAATTGGATTTGACTATGCCAGGGAGTTTACATTGAAAGACTTTCGATAGATATTGCAATGGGCTTGATGTTGGACATCACATTCCCATGTACACACCCAAATGGTCTCGCGGAAACGACTACGTTGCTAGTCCGAACATTGGTAATGCGCACCAATCTTTTTACATCCTCTTGGGGTGATGCAATATCGCATGCAGCTATGCTAATTCGTCTACGACCTACCACCACTCAATGTACCTATGCGTTACAGCTAGTGACTGACTGGGTACACGTATTTTGTACTTACGCACATTTGGGTTCGAAGGATACTTTGGCACATTCCAATCCTTTGATCATTAAGACTCTAAATCAGTCTCATGAGTATCTTCCGGGTTATGGTTATCGTTGGGGGACGCCTCAACGTCAGAACCTATTCCTGAGAATATAGAGCTCTATGAAACTTACACTAGTGTACATGAGACGTGGGATAGAAACTCCATCATAATTGATGATGTAGTTGCGTATTTCGTTGCGCATGAGTTTGTTGAGTTACATGATATCGAACCACGCTCCGTTGATGAATGAATGCCAACGTAGAGAGATTTGGCCTAAATGGAAAGATGCGATCCAGGTTAAGATGGATTCTCTAACGAAGAGGAAGGTTTTTCGAGCTAAAGATGTCAACACCTCCTAACATAAAACCTGTTGACTAATGGGTCTTCGTTAGAAAGCGTAGTGAGAAAAAGAGATGGTAATCTCGCCTTATGGAGCAAGGCTTCTCACAAAACGCCCTGGAATTGACTACGATGAGACATAGTCTCTCGTAATGGATGTCATTGCACTCCACTACCTTGTCAGTTTGGTAGTTTCCGAATAACTGAACATGCAGCTTACAAAGGTGGTCACTACGTATCTCTATAGGGATCTAGATACGGAATATACATGAAGGTTCATGGTGGACTTCATTTATCCAAGTCAAGTGGCTCTAGACCACGGAGCACGGTTACAAAGAGGTTGAAACGCTCACTAAAGTGACTACTTGATTGGGGAGGGATATGCCCACGCGTTTCTATAACAAGTTTCAGATTCTATCGCGGTTCATGTTGGACATGATCTTCATTAGAAGCCCTTAAAGAGTTAAGGGAAACCGCTGAACACTTGAAATCCGAGTTTGAGATGAAGGATTTTGGGAGAACACGATTATGTCTCGGTTTGGAACTTGAGCATCGTGTCGATAGATGCTTAGGCATTTTGACAAGGTCAAGCCTTCAAGCACCCCCATGATCGTCCGTAGTCTTGATCCTAAAAAGGATCCTACTTGTTGAAAGGATGATGACGAAGATGTGCTAGAGGTAGAAGTGCCTTACTTAGTACAATAGGCGCATTATTGTACTTATCCCAATGCACAAGACCGGACATCTCATATGTTGTGAACTTGTTAGCTAGATATAGCTCTGCGCCAACGCGACGCCATTAGATTGGTGTAAAAGATATCTTTCGATATTTGAGATGTACGATTGATATGGGCTTGTTCTATCCCTACAAAGAGATGATGGATTCGGACCCATCACACACCAGGTACGCCGCCAACACTGGCCTGCGTCCATCGTCCCCATCCCAAAACGACATGTGTTTTGGAAGGTTTTGCTGATGTTGGGTATCTCTCTGACCCACACAATGGTCACTCCCAAACTGGTTAAGTGTTCACCATGGGAAAAGACCATGATATCTTGGAAGTCTACAGAATAGTCCCTCGCTATATCTTCGAACAATGCAGAGATCATTGCTCTTCACGAAGTAATTCGTGAATGTATATGGATTGGATCCATAATTACGCATGTTCGAACAATTGTGATCTGAAGTCTACCACAGATGAGCCTACGAGCATTTAGGATAATGCTGCATTTAGGCTGGCAGCATTTTTACTGTTCTAGTAGGTGGCGGACCTCGCTGGTCTACCCAATGGTCCACCGCTGGAACTAAACAATGGTCTGTTGGCAGCATCCTTACTAATCTGACAGGTAGAGGGCCCCACAGCAGCAACCTTTTCAGCCTTTTATGTCCCATTGGAGATCCCCACTGTAGCACCATTTTCTATCTCATTGGAGAACCCCACGACATCCCAATTTTCTGTCCTATTTTTTGTTTATGTTTCACAGGTGGAGGACCCTACGGCATCACCATTCATTGGTCCACCATCAACTAGTTCATCTTCTTTTCCGTTTCCTACTGCCCCTATTTCGTCTTCGTTTACTGCCCCTATTTCGTTTTCAGCCGATGTTGGAGACTTCCCAACTCCAAACCTCGATTCCAAAGCTTCTAATTCTTCAAACTCTTCAAATGAAAATAAATCTCGAGGATTTCCTTCACAACCTCTCTCCCCCTAAAGGGAAGACTCTGAATCTCCCCCTGGATAATAAGGCTCGGATTCACAAAACGCAACATCAACAGAGACATGTATAGTGCCAGTAAGAGGATCATAACATTGATAACCCTTCTGAAATTCAGCCTAACCAACAAATATACACTTACGGGCACGGGGATCAAGCTTGCTACGTTGAGGCTTAGGAATATGAATATAGGCTAAGCATCCAAACACACGAGGCTCCAGGTTAGGTAACGACAGAAGTGAAAGAAGTTTCTGAAGTTGCTGCTGAGGGTTTTGAAATTCAATTACCTGAGAAGGAGTACGATTAATGAGGTAGGCAGCGAACTTCACAGCTTGTCCCCAATATTCACGACGTACATGCATGCCAAACAAAGAAGCATGGACAACTTCAAGTAACTGCTGATTCTTTCTTTCTGCCAATCCATTCTGTTGAGGAGTATACGAATTCGAAGTCTGATGTCGAATTCCATGAGATTGCATAAACTCCTGCATAGGGCCATTAACATACTCTCCGCCATTGTCAGATTAGAAGACTCGAATAGCCTGTTGGTACTGTGTAGATACCATCTTGTGAAAGTATTTGAACATGGAACACACAACACTCTTGCTCTTCAATAGAGACACCCAAGTCATACGAGTACAATCATCAATAAAAGTTACATAATATCGAGCTCCAGAAAGATAAGGGATCTTGGCAGGACCCCAGACATCAGAATGAATTTTCATAAATGGAATATGACTTTTATTAAAACTAGGTGAATATGAAATTCGATGACTCTTAGGCAGTTCACATACATCACAACGAAACTCTAAATCATTAACAACCGAAAACAAATGAGGTTGCAATTTCTTAAGATAACTAAAAGATAGATGACCCAAACGACGATGCCACAACCACACTATTTCCTTAGCATTCTCTACTCCGTTGACCGGATTCACTTGTCCTAACAACTGTTGCTCTCCACTTTCTGTCAAATCCAAGTAGTAGAGTTTCCCCCTTCTAACACCATAACCAAGAATCCGCTGAGTCAGAATGTCTTGAAACACACAGAAAGAGGGATAAAAGGTCACAATACATGCTAGTGCTAGAATATTGGAAAACAGATAAGAGAGTATATGCCAATGGAGGAACAACCAACACAGAATCAAGGGTTAATGTGTCAGACAGGACAACAGATCCTTCTCCAGTAACCGGAGTTAGAGTACCATCAGCAGTAGAAACAATATTTTGAGAAGAGGGTTTCAACTTTTTCAAGAGGCTAGGATCATTAGTCATATGGTCAGATGCACCTGTATCAATTATCCAAGAACTATTCATAGATACCTTACCCTTCATACCTAACTGTGCTACATTAGCGGAGGCGTTAGATGGTTGCTCTTTCTCTGTAGTAGCCACAACAACTTTTTCAAGGTTTTTCCGTGGTTTCTTGGTGAAATCCCACCAATCAGGGTAGCCAATTACTTTATAGCACCGTTGCTTGCTATGACCCAAATCTCCACAGATTGGACACTTGGAATTTGCATATGGATTTGTTTTACCCAGAGGGCGGCATTGTGGAGGAGTTGAGAAGCCCGGGGGAGGCCCCTGTTTGCATTGGACAGCCATGATGGAGGATTCAAAGCGTGTCCCATTGCCTGTCTCTCAGAATGCACCTTCCAAACATATGCATAACTTTGCTCCGAGTCTAATTTCGGGTCTTTACGCAGAATCTCACCACGGACTAGATCATACTCTGAATCGAGTCCACTAAGAAACATGTGAACTCGGATCCGTGCCATGGCAGTAGTTTCTTGAACAACTGCAGTCACCGTGTTATTTTGAGAGGCCATACGCTGATCAATCTCCTGAAACATTCCTACCAATTCATTGTAGTAGGTAGGAAGAGTCCGACCATTCTATTTCGCTCCAAAGCACTTCTGTTTAATTCAAAAATCCTGGTTTCATCAGAATCATCATAGAAGGTCTTCTCAATAGCTTCCCAAACATCGTTGGCTATTGGGAGTCTGATATACCGATTCATGAGTGATGGCTCCATGGAATCAATGAACCAACTCTTCACTTTTTCATTGTCTATGGCCCAACCTTCAAATTCAGCCGAGTTCTCCTCTGGTACAGCTCTAGCTCCAATGAGGTAGCCGACCTTTCCTCGTGCTCCAATCCTCATCTTCATAAGAGGTGCCCATATGGTATAGTTGGATTCATTCAAGGCAATGCCAGTTGAAAAAGCCAAATTGTCTTGAGTGGTAGTATGATAATGATTGATGATTGGAGGCATGTTGTGGAGTGCAAGAGTGGCAGCGTCGTCTTCCATTAAGTAAAACTAATAACCTGTACGTGACCAAAAATAGGTATGCAGCAAAGCTTTGTCGGCTAGTACTTAATCAAACAAGGCTTTGTCGGCTAGTGTACTTAATCAAAAAACAAAAGTATGCATCAATGCTTGTCGGCTAGTACTCAATCAACAAAAAGGTGCAGCAATTTTGTTTTAGTGATGTCGGCCTATGGTGATAGACAGATTGATTGATGATTCAAGAATTGTTTAGACTTTCAAGATTTAGGTACGTTCTTTAGGATTCGGATTTTGGGTTTCAAAAAGAGTACAGTGCAAGTTCAAAAGATTGAACCTGCTCTGATACCAAGTAGAAAATAAGAATTCGATGTGTTTGGAATACTTCAATGTTATTCATCTCCAAATAAGAGGTTTATAAAGAGGTACAAGAGTAGTCCTACTAGGAAAGAATCTCCTACAACTATACAGAATACGTAATCTACACATACAAGGAAAGTAAATATTTACAGAATATTCTACAGAGTTAACGTCCCTGACAGAAGGAATGAAGAGCATAAGTCCCTAAAAAAAGCACGGCACAAAGCTTCCAAGAGAAAAATGCTCCCTGGAAGTGGCAAAAGTCTCAAAATGAAGATGAAGATGCATGGCACAATGGTGTCAAATTGATAAAGCTCCCTAAAAGAACAATAGTGCAAAGAGGTTGACAAGACTCCCTAAACACACAACGTTGCAATGAAGATTGCATGAACGTCCCAAAGAAAAGTACTCATTGGTGGCTAATGGTAGGCAGAAGAAAATATTTCCCTCAGGGCATGACATGAAGATACTTGTTTTTCCAATGAAGTCGATGAAGACAAAGACAAGTTAAAGTCTATAGAAACTCCAAGTAAGTAGCAAAGTGTATGTTAAAGAAAAGAAGATGAATGAGAAAACTCCAACAGGAAGTTTCACAAGATGGTGTCTAGCTTGTTCATTTCCACCCTAGTATTTGTGAAGAAGAAGATTGTGAAATATTGAGAGTCAAGAAGCTATCTCATATTGGGTCAAAATTTGAGAGGTGTGAAGGCCATCAAACATTGGTGAGGTGCAAAGAGAATCCCAGATAAAAAGGAGACAAGTTGTGAGGGAGAAAAAACTCCCTAGACCCAAAGTGACCAGAGAAGTGTCACAGAAAAATTAATCCAAGAAAATTAAGGTGCTTGCATGGAATGAAGAAGCAAATGGGCAATGGACTTTAAGAGGCAACATTAAAGAAGTAAGTTAAAGATAAAGAGGCAATAGAGCAAGAATCTTTTGAAGAACTTGAAGTTAGAGTAATTCCAAGTTAAGGGAGGATGTTGGAAATAAAATAAGTTTAGAATTATGTTGAGAGTTATGGTGAAAATAATGGTGAGTTAGTGGCTTCATAGGTTATCGGAGTTAGGAAGGTTTAAGGTTAGTGTAACAGTCTAATAGTTATGTCCATTGTAATTGTCATACTTAGAGCATCTTTAGCAAACTCTCTAGCTATCTTGACTCTTTAGCTATTTTGAAGAGCATATTTAGTTTTTGGGATAATGACCACTTACCCATAGAATACAAAATACAACCCCATACACTCCACCAACTTATTTTCAACCCCACTCACACAAAGTTTTCTGTTTTTCTCCCAACTATTCCTTTCACTTATTGTTTATCCCATTAATACCCCTTTCTCTAGCTTTTACTATTCTTTTGTTTCCTTTTATTTTCTTTTGATGAAACGTGGTGGGCCCATCTTGAATTTATTTGTCTAAATATAATTGCAGCTGAATTGCATCCTCCATTCGACGGTAAACAGTAGATTTTACTATTCATAATTTCGATCGTTGATAGACTTGAATTAGTTGCAATCTGTAAGAATACTAGCAAAGAATTGAAAAAAGAAAGAGACAAATTAAAAAAGCTGAAAGACTATAGAGATAGTCTTAACAAAGAAACTCCCAACTATTGGGATATTATTTATAGACTCCAAACTAGGATCTATAAATTAGAAGAAGATATTGATAATCTTTTATATGTTCTAGAAATAGAACAAAAACCACTTGATTATTTGAGATTTGGTTAGATCCGCACATCACTGGTATCAGAGCTTGTAAAATAGCTCAAAGGGGGATCCCTCCCTCATGGGGACAATGTCAGAATTGTTATACTGAAATCTTCTGATGAGAAATATCAGAAGCTGTTACTAGAAGTATCTAGATGTCAAAATCATCTAGAAAAATTACCTGCTATAATCCACCAATTGGAAAGATTGGAAAACAAACTGGATTATATCAAGGAACTTCCAAAAACGGAAGAAGAAATTAGAAGTGTTAGTCGAAAAATCAATGAACAGCAAAAAACGCTGGATTCTATGAAAAATATACTGAAGGACAAGAAAGTGCCTACAGTAAAAAAGAAAGCTAATGGATTCAAACCATTAGAAAGACCAGACAAAAATCCTGTTCCAAACATGATTTTTCTGGATCCTTCAACTAGTTCAACTAGTATTCGGTATGAAAATCCGAAAGAAACTCGAGATGTCAAAATGATGAGCATCTTCGTGAAGAAGAAAGGAGTTCAACTCCAAAATGCTGAATAATTTGAATACAATGAAATCGAGCACGAGGTAAAAAACGCCTCAATTCCAAAGCTAGATTTCAAGCAGATCTACAAAAGGGGAACATTTGACCTGATGGACAGCCATCACTTCAAATTACTTGAATTTACAACCCCCTCAACAACTGGAGAGACAGATCTCTTGATGATCACTCCAGCTAAAGTTGCCAGAGCACAAGCAAAGAAGTACCAATTTATGCACATTGGAGCAGTCCAAGTCGGCATAAAGCTTTTGGCAAGAGAAGGCATCAACTGCTCAGTCCTATGTGTCCTACAAGACAACAGATTGACAGACTTTCAAGCCAGTTTGTTGGGAACTCTAGAAGCATCTCTGTGCAATCAACTGGCATATTTCAACTGCTTCCCCAACTTCTCGACCAGCTTGAAGGATGCAGCCCACTGTCTCCGACTGAGAGTCAAGACAGATGGCATATCAATGAAAAATAATATGCAAGTATAAACTGATGAGCACTACAGTAGAGCCAAAGACATGGATCTCCAACATCCCTGGTCTTACTACTGGATTCCTCACCAGTCAGAAGAACCATTCACAACAGATTCACAAGGTTACTTGGAATGAAGTAACTTTTCCTATTGAATGGAAATTATCTGGTCCGAAGCTACCAGCAGAGAATGCAAAAGCTAAAATCTATGAAAGTAGAAAGACTTGAGAAATCAGTCTAAATTTTGACAATCACAGAAAAAGTGATGTCGGTCCTGAGAATCTCAGGATAAACAGGAATCTTCTCAGAAGAAGCTACAGCACTAGAGAAGCCAGTGTAAGTGGTACAAAATCCACTATTGAAGATCCTATTACTGAAGAAGAACTGGAAGTTGATCGAAACAGACCAGTCCAGATGTTCAGAGCTGAGAGGCTCTAGGAACTTTATGAAGAAGCTGAGAATTGCGAAGATCCTGAACGATTAGAAAAACTAATCAAAGAAATGGAAAATTTCAATCCAGGAAAGGAAAGAAAACTCCTTCCCTACCAGGATATTGAAATGGAAGAAGGAGAGAGCTCCAAAACTTCCTTCATTCGAGAAAAGGGAAAGATTAAACTTCCTATATAGAAGGCCCCTACGGGCAGAAATAGAGAAAGAAATTCTCAAAGATTTGTCCCAGAGGACAAGATACCCAGAGTACCAATTTCCAACTATGGAATTTGGCTAGATCTGGATAAAGCTCTAGACAAGAGAAAAACTCTTGACCAATGGGTAGACAGCCTGATGATGGCCTCTGCTCTTACCCTTGCAAAATTTGAAGGTCCTGATCTTCATATGTACTTTGAAACAACTCTCACCGGAGTGGCAAAGAAGTATTACTTCTCTTTCAAGGAGACAGCCAGAGGAAAAGAGTGGCTGGAAGAAATCAAGACTTCAAAGTCTCCGTATGATTTTGCAGTACCCCTGTAAGATCAGTTCTGTGGAGATCTTTCAAATCTGAGTGAAAAAGCCAAAGAAACGGCAAAATCGAATATCTATGCTCTCAAAATCTGTGACATGAGATATTTCGAAGAATACTTGAATGAATTTCAAGAATATTACTGTACAATTGGTGAACTAGAGAGTACTGATCTAGTTAATCTGTTGCACAGAAAACTCCCTGAACCATGGAGAACAGCTGTGAGATAAAGCATAGCTGAGAAACCAATTGAAAGATTTTCAGTTGCAGGAATTGCAGACAGAATCCTGCAATTACTGAAAGAGCAATGTAAAGCCAATCTTAGAGCTAAGATGGCCAAGAAGCAACTCAAAGGAGTTGAAAATTTCTGCTATGGAATATTAGATATGCCCACAAACTGGGGATGTCATGAATCCTAGTTCCACAGAAAAAGAAAAGAAAAATATTACTCTAAAAAATTCAAAAAAAGTAATCAGAAGAATTGGAAATTCAAGAGAAGTTCCAATTACAAGAAACAGCAGGATGAAGATCCTAAAAAGAAATTCTTCAAGAAAAAGAAGAATACTTATCAGCATAAACAACCAAGCAAGAAAGCTTGCAGATGTTGGTTATGCAAAGCTGAAGGGCACTATGCCAATGAATGCCCGGAAAAGGGTAAAAGATCTACTAAAGCTCTCTTTGAAGAATATGAGCAAATAGTAGAAGTGGCAAATTTGAAAGGTTACGAGATAGCCTATTCTGATGATGAAGAAGACGACAGGTCAGTCTATTCTGCCTGGTCTGAAGAAGAAACTTCATCTGAGTCTGAGACAGATTCTGAAGTAGAGTACTTCGAATCCAGACAAATGAATGTCTTGAGAATCAAGAATTGGGAAGAAAGCAAGACAGAAGCTTTAATGTCTTCTTATCAGGTGAACCCTGGTACATTCGTTTGTGACTGCTGCTTATGTCATGAAAAGAATGGTCTCCCTATGTTTTGTGAAGAGTCTAAGAAGACTTATCACAAAGAATGCTTCATAGCTGAAGCAAGAAGAAAAACCAAGAATGGCAAGGTCAGCCAATTGGTTGAACAAGAATATGAAGAATATTTCACTGAACAAAAAGAGAAAGAAGAAGAAAAAGAGGTAGAAACTCTGTTCCAAAAAATTATGGAACCTTCTCCTCCATCTTCCTCGAAAAAGGAAGAAATCATCGATGAAGAAAAAATCGATGAAAAGGAAAATTTTGAACTGGTTGAACCACCAGAAATTGTTCCAGAAGAATGTAAACCATTCATTCCAAAGGAACAAGCTCAGGAAAATGAGCTTCAACAATCGAAGGTCGTCTCTACTAGTAGATACAGCAAGTACATAGAGATTGGACTAAAATTCCCTGATCACAAAAAATATCATCTACATGCATGCCTTTATAGATAATGGATCGGGATTTACTGTTGCAAAGAGATTTGCAATTCCATATGAACTCTGGAAAGAAGATAAGAAAAAATCTGCTACTGGTGTTACATTTGATGGAAGCCATCTCACCATGAAAAAAGTAGCAAAGAATGTTCATATCACCATTGGTGGAGGAACATTTATCATCCAGAATGTTTGGCAATCTGAAGGCCAAGGATCTGATTTCCTGTTGGGAAATGATTTTATTCTCCAACAGAGATTTATTCAGGATGAAGAAGCGATAGGCTTCAGAAAAGGAGAACAGGTATTCTGGGCAGACCGACTCACACAAGCAAAAAGTGTGGTAGGTCCTGGTTTTACTACACAGTATCAGAATCGCAACAGAATAGTGGTGATCTTACCCCCTACAAACCCAAATTTGAGCCTATACTCCAAATCAAACAACAAGAGGAATTACTTGTTGAAGAATCTTCTGAAGAAGAAGAAGAAGAAGAGACTAGTGAAGATGAAGAAGCTAGTTTCATTTATGAGCATAACCTCAAGAACTTGCAGAATAAGCTTGAGTCTCAGAAAATTCCCACTCTTGAAAGAATCAAGAAACTACTCGAACAGAATATCGACGTAGATCCTCAAAAGTTTTGGGAAAAAGACCCAGTGGTCTGTGAATTGAAATTGCATGACATGAATGCTATCTGCCATGTCAAAGCCATTCCTCATTACAAAGAGGAAGATAAAAAAGAATTCAGAAAAGATATTGAAGATCTCCTGAACAAGAGATTAATTCAACCATCCACTAGCCCTCATCATGCTCCAGCATTCTACGTGAGAAATCATGCAGAAACTCTACGAGGAAAAGCTAGAATGGTGATTGACTACAGAGATGTCAACAAGAAGACTGTCAAAGACGGTTATCAAATTGCTCAAGTATGAGTATTGATCAACCAGCTCAGAGGAGCTAAAGTCTTTTCGAAATTCGATGCAAAGTCGGGTTTCTGGCAGGTCAAGATGCATCCTGAGAGTATTCCTCTCACTGCATTTGGAACGCCACAAGGTCATTACGAATGGTTAGTAATGCCTTTTGGTTTAAAGCAAGCTCCCTCAATCTTCCAAAGAAAGATGGACAACATCTTCAAGCATGTGGCGGAGTTCTGCGTCGTCTATATAGATGACATCCTAGTCTTCTCCAAAAATAGAGAAGAACACATGAAACACCTCCATGAGGTAGTAAAGCTGATAGTTCAGCATGGAATTATCCTAGGAGAAAAGAAAATCTTCTTTATCCTCGATGAAGTTGATTTCCTAGGAATAAACATCAAGAATGGAGTAATAAAGCTCCAACCTCACATCCTTGAGAAGATTTGGAAGTTTCCAGATAGAATTCCTGATGCTAAGAGTCTAGAGAGATTCCTTGGTGTCATAAATTATGGGAGAGATTTCATTCCCAAAATATTAGGGTTAACAGCAATGTTATCTCCTAAGACGAGTTCCAAAAGAAAATTGAACTTCACAGAAGATGATGAAAAAATTGTGAAGCAGATAAAAAATCTCTGCAAAAATCTCCCTCCTCTTCAACAACCAAAAGAGAATGATGAAATTATCCTCCAAACAGATGAGAGTGATAATTACTGGTCCGGTGTAGTCCTGGCAAAAACGCCTGGAACTAACATCGAAAAGATTTGCAAATTTTGTAGCGGCAAGTTCAGCCCTGCAGAACTGAATTATCCCACAGGGGAAAAGGAAATTTTGGCTGTCAAGAAAATAATTTTAAATTCTCCAGCTTTTCTTGGAAAACCCTTTACTGTCCGCACCGATTGTGCCAGAGTAAAGAATTTCAAAAATTTCAAACTTGATAAAGCTGCTGATAGAGGAAGATTAGCAAACTGGCAATTATTTCTTAACCAATATAATTATAATGTTGAATTAATTGCAGGAAACAAGAATTATCTTCCAGACGGCTTGACCAGAGAAATGGCAATGTTCAGCAAAAGAGATGACGATGAAGGTCGTAATCCCATAAGCAGAAGAACTGGGAAAAAACATGAACCCAAAAAGGATCCCAAAGAAAAAATCCTCAAAAGATTTCTGCTAAGTCCAAAAGGACTAGCCACAACTGATCAATCCCAGGGTAAAGGATTGGCTAGCCCGTCTCAAACGGCAGACGGTAAAGGCTCATCAAGACCGTTGATGGCTGCTGCTTTGCCAAAAAGCAGACCAACTCCAACTGGAGTTATAAATGTTTTTAATTATGAATTAAGAACTTTTGATACTCCTGTGTTCAGAACTGGCAGGAGACTAGCTTATCACCAGAAGGCAATCCTAGATAATCTTCTATTTTCCTTTCAAGAAAAAAGCAGTGGTCCAATGTTCCCATCTCTCTTTGCTTTAGCTGAAGAACTCTACGAAAATGGTACACCACAGTTTGAAG
Organism: Rosa lucieae; assembly: GCA_024704745.1. Taxonomy (NCBI): domain Eukaryota; kingdom Viridiplantae; phylum Streptophyta; class Magnoliopsida; order Rosales; family Rosaceae; genus Rosa; species Rosa lucieae. The sequence goes on along the minus strand of CM045495.1, from coordinate 29,020,961 downwards.
AAAGTCATATACAGCAGAGTGCTGTAAGGAAAGAAAAAATTCACTTCCTTGAGAGTCCAGAAAGTGCTAGAGTCCCGATCATGGCACTCAATGAGTCAGATTGGTATGAATTTCACAATCTGATAGGAAGACATAATCCTGAAAATCTCGTTCCCCCAACCCTCTTTATTGTTGCAGGACCTTATGTTGGGAGATACTTAGTTAATGTTCAGAGTGAACATCCTCAAGAACACAAGCTCTGGCTTGTTGAAAATGGTTTTTTCCATAACCTGTGGACTAAAACAAACGATGATCTTAGAGGTTTGCCGCCCATCATTGTCAACACAGTCAAAAACATTAGAAAAAATGACTGTATACTTCGTCTGAAGTTCAGATCCACTCCTCCAGAATGGATCCAGAAGGCAAACGGTGAAGTTGAATATATTCCTCCATATCATTATGTGAGAATTATTCAAAGGAAATATCTTCAACCAGCTTGTGTAGGGTACAATGGCCAGCCAAACTCAAGCATTCCATGGATGAAGGCCATGACTCTAGAGTATATCAAGAAGATCATCTCTGAAGATGTCCACAATACCTTCCTGGCAGCAGGAGAAAAAGTTATTATCACTGCTTACGATCATCCTGACGTACTCAGCAGTGACCTATTCCTATCTCTTACCAGAAAAGAGATAGACTCGACTCTGGCATGCTTACATTGGGTGGAAAAACTTGAAACAGACAACCACTACAAGATGTATGTTGATACAGATGTCGAAGACAACGCAACAACTGCTCGAATGGCCCAGGCAGATAACGACTCGTTTGTCCTTGGTCACAATTCAGAAACTGACGAGAACATGTGAAGCAGCAGGTGTAGAAAACACCGAAAAGTACTTTTGGACTTTTCCCAAAAAGATACTTTTGCTTTTCAAAAGGACAGGTGAAAAAACATTTCACCTAAAGGAATCTGCTTTTCCCCCGTCCGACCTCCACCAGCAGGAGCACTCAGGAAAGCAGGAAATCACGGAGTCGTTCTATACATTTTGTTGTTTTGAATTGTAATTTGAGTTCTGCTCCCTATATAAGGAGCTTGAGCTTCTCTTAGAAGGCATTCAAAAAGAGGAGAGCATAAGTTCATTTTAGTTCTAGATTCGAAGAGATAGTATCAGTGTGCTTTTCCTTCCTGTCTAGTGTGAAGAAGTGTGCTTTCATTTTAAGTAAGTATTGTAATCATTCTTATGGATAGCTAAACAGCTTCTTAGCTATTTACCTGAGAATGAGGTTCTGAAATTTTAGCTCGTAATTATGTTTATATGAATAATTTCAGTGTGTTCACCCACTTCATCAAATTTTAATTTAGCAAGTTAGTTTCTGTTATGTTTCTTTTATCTTAACCATGTTCAGCCAGTATCTTATACTTTCTTTAAGTTAAGAATTCCTGGTTTTTAGAAAAATTTGCCAGCTTAGGATAGAAACAAGCAGCAGTGATTCCGCCTGTTAAAGACTAAGACTTGTAATGAATTGTTGAGTTTGTTTTCGAAATTGAATCAAACGAAGAGGGATTGGGTTTTGTATGTTGAGATGTTTAGGTTGAAGATCAAGTTGAGTTTCTTGGGTTGATGGAGAAGTTGGGGATCGTCTGGGGTAGGAATGGAATTTTGGAGGAAGTTGAGAGGTTTCTGCAATGGGATTGGTGGTTGGGCTCAAAGAGAGAGCTTGGTGGTGGTTATGTGGTAGTGGCGATGGTTGTCTTATGCTCTGGATTTTAGGTGTGAAGAAGCAGAAAGTAGGAAGAATAGAAAACAAAAGAAGAATAAATTTCATTTTACTACCTTGTGGTTTACACTTGACATCATAATAGTCCCTACCCTTTCAATTTCATCAGCAACACCCTTGAGGTCTCAATTTCGATCAGCTATACCCAAAATTTTGCCACCCTACCAAATCTGACATTAAATGATGAGCTGGCTTTGATAAACCCAGCGAGAAGGCCCACATGAAGGGGTAAATTCCTAATGTGACTCTAATGGTTCCCATCAGTCTCCACTCGATTAACCTAATTAATTTTAAACAAAATCAAACAGCCCTAAATCCTAATCTAGTGACTTCTGTCCCTAACTCTCCCCTAAAATCAAGAAACCCATAACCCTCTTCCACAGAACTCTATCATAAAATCAAGCAACCTTATCAAGGGAATCCTCCATTTGAAGCATGGAGACCCCAAAATTGTTGTTGTTGTTGTATGTGTGTTTGTTGGGGGGGGGGGGGGGGGAGAACGGTTGCTGACGAAATCCCTAAGTATGGTGAGTTGTTTTTGTTTTGAAAATTTTGAATCCGATCTTTGATTATAGTGGGTTGAACAATGGTTTTGAATTTTTTAGGGTTGGGTCTTAGATTTATATGGGCTTGGGGGTTATTGCTATAATTTAGGGTTTAGGGCATCGTAATTTAGCCCTCTTCAAAGCTTCTGATTTTGTGTATAGAATTGTGGGTGAATTTTTTAGGGGTTTAATTATGGGCTGAAAGGGTTTATAAATGACAAAGTCTATAGCTTTCTTGTCTGTATGCATTGACGGTTTAGAGACATTGTGGATTAAATAAGCTTCTGATTTGGTGTTTGGAAATGTGGACGAATTTTTTAAGGGTTTGATTGTGGGTGGATTTATAAAGGGCTAATTATTGTTTAGTACCCTGTGGATTTATAAACCATCTCCTCCTCCTCGTCATCCTCTGCGGAGAAGAGGCAAAATCTTAGGTTTCATGCGGAGTTGAACCAAGTCTGTCTATTCCAGAGGGCCTTGAGACCCCTGCTTCAGACTGCCTATACCGACCGAGAGTACCCGGACGACATGTTCCTCGCCGGACACATCTGCGACACCGCCCACTTCTGCATCTCACCATGAGCTCAAGGGCCCCACTTTCCCCTTATTGGTTCCCTTCCACCCAATCTCAACAGCCAACTTACTCTCCCCGGCGCGGCCTTTGTCCTTCTCCTCCTGCCTCACCAAATCTCATCCTTCCAGTCGCACCACCAGCCTCACCTAGTACTTCCTCGTATTCAGCGGCAGCCACGGCCGCCACTTCATCATCTTCACCACCATTCCGATTCAATTGAATCAAATCAGAAAAACCCAACCTAAATTTGGTCTGAAGATTTGGTTTTGATTGGAGAAGAAGGCCGTTATTTTGGGCATTTAGAGAGAGAGAGAGAGAGACGGTGTATGGGTGTGGGTGTGGGAGCTAGGAGAGAGGCAGGGGCAATTTTGACATTTTGCCTGATAAGTGGGGCCCACATGATCTGACATGGCATGCCTCGTCAGCGACTTAACGGTTCCAATTGACGGATTATTGACGGAAGGACCTATTAGATGAGATTTGGTAATGCAGAGGTGTTTTTGATGAAATTAAAAGTCGAGGGACTGAATCGATGTTGGACTCAAACCACAGGGTACTAAACAGTAATTAGCCCATTTATAAATGATAAACTCTATTTGTGTTTACGGTTTAGAGAAATTATGGATTAAAGTAGGTTGAAGTATAAAGAATGCATGTGAAGGTTGTTGGGGAGCTGATTTATGCATTTTAATAATGTACTGCATTTGTGGTCCTAATATGGACAAAAGGAGCAACCTAACCAAAGAGCTTTTAATACTTGCATGTTTTGTTGGACTTGCAGTGCTTCTCATTCATTCAAGTTTTTGGTTGTCTGGTTGTTTTGGATTCAATACAGTGTTGATTAAGTCCTTCTCTTAAATGCAGATCACCCAGATTACTTTACTCTCTCTAACGTTAACTGAGGCCATTGGTCACACACGTTAACAGTTTACATGGACTTGGTGTGCTCCTCTTTGATGACATGTCACCTTATGATTGAATGAGTGAGTCCCACTATTAGAAATCTATCAAAAATACAGTTTCTTAACAAATGACCCAACCATTTCTCGAATCCATGACTTTTAGAATACAACTCGCACAACAAACCACCATACTAACCTTGCATTGTTTTAAATTATCCTTAGCTTTTATATTTATACCATGTCCCTTGAATTTTCTCTTTGTCTACTATATCACCTAAAATTTCAAACAAAAATTCATTAAGCATTTTATATTTTATGAGAAATAAAATATTTTTAGATCAAAAGAAAAACAAAAATGTTTAATTTTTTAGGAATAGATAAAATATTGGGCAAAATACTGTTTAGTACCTTGTGGTATGGGCCAAACTTCAATTCAGTCCCTCGACTTTCAATTTCATCAAAAACACCCTTATAATATCATATTCTCGTCCAATAGGTGCTAACATGGCATTTCCAACTCATCAAAAGTGGGGCGCACATGGAAGTGAAATTCAATCCCAAATAAATTTGATACTTTAAGGTTGGGAAGACTCGAACTCCCCCCAACACATGTGCAAACAAAAGCCCCAAACCACCAGACCACTTGCATGGTACTGCTATATTGCAAACAAAAATAACATATATCTGTATAATTTTTTTTTTTTAAGTTATCGTCCTTCTCCACCCATCTCTCTCCTCCTCTCCTCTTCTTCTTCCTTTTCCGCCATGAAAAAGGTTTTTAACAAGAATTGAAATTTAACCCCAAGAAGAAGAAGCTCCTCCTTTTCTCCTAATTGAAATTCAACTTCGGTTGTTGTGGGTGAGCTGAGATTTTGTAAGCTCAGTTCAATGGCTTCTTCGTCTCTCACATCAAAACCCTTTCTGGGTTCTGCTCCGATCTTTGAAACCTGTCCTCCCCCTCCGTTCAGTTAGTGGTCCGGCCTCGACCGCCAAGAAGCTCCGTTAGCTCTCTCTCTCTCTCTCTCTCTCTCTCTCTCTCTCTCTCTCTCTCTCGTTTCTATCTCACCCTCATGGATTCGCTCGCACGCTTGCCTGCTTCTATCTGCTCACAGTTTCATCTTTCTTCTTCTCACAAGCTAGGGTTCATCTCTCTCTCTCTATATATATATGTGTGTGTGTGTGTATATATATATATATATGTATATCTATCGATGTGATGTTGTTGTTGTTGATCTGGAAATTGGTTCGATTTTGATCCAGGCCCAAGGTACTGCTTCCTTCTTCTTCATCGGTAGCTCCAATCATCGATTTCTTCGCAGCAACGATGTAGTCAAGGTAATCATTTTACCAGCTGATGCCGTTGCTTCTCATCTACTTGTTTGTTTTCGCCAATTTGGATTCTTTTGCTTAAATTCTTGTTAAAAACCTTTTTCATGGCAGAAGAGGAAGAAGAGGAGGAGAGAGATGGGTGGAGAAGGACGATGACTTTTAAAAAATATATATATATATATATATTATACAGATATATGTTATTTTTGTTTGCAATATAGTACCATGCAAGTGGTTTGGTGGTTAGGGGCTTTTGCTTGCACATGTGTTGGGGGGAGTTCGAGTCTCCCCAACCTCAAAGTGTCGAATTTATTTTGGATTTTTCCATATTTGGTTGGTAAGGGTCAGTTTGGGAATTTCACTTGCATGTGGGCCCCACTTTTGATGACTTTAAAAATATATATATATATTATACAGATATATGTTATTTTTGTTTGCAATATAGTACCATGCAAGTGGTTTGGTGGTTAGGGGCTTTTGCTTGCACATGTGTTGGGGGGAGTTCGAGTCTCCCCAACCTCAAAGTGTCGAATTTATTTTGGATTTTTCCATATTTGGTTGGTAAGGGTCAGTTTGGGAATTTCACTTGCATGTGGGCCCCACTTTTGATGAGTTGGAAATGCCATGTCAGCACTTAACGTCTGAACTTGATGGAATTGAGTCGGATGGACCTATTGGACGAGAATATGATATTGTATGGGTGTTTTTGATGAAATTGAAAGTCGAGAGACTGAATCGATGTTTGGCTCATACCACAGGGTACTAAACAATATTTAGCCCTAAAATATTCATCAACTTGAGTTTGTTTTCGGCTCAATTAAAACTCAAGTATTCATTCATCTTCGTCAAAAGTACGTAGAAACAAAACAAAATAAAAAACTTAATGATGAAAGTTTTGAAGTACTTGAGCCTATTCAAGGGATATAGTATTAATATAAAAACTAAGGTTAATCGAATATCATAAATAAATATTTTTATTTGATATTTTAAGGAATATAGTATAAATATAAAATCTGAGTAAAATTTAAAGAACAAAATCATTCAACTAAAATTTAAAATCAGAGCTATAAAACTAAACTAAAAAAAAATATTCAAAAAAAATTTGTCCTAGTGTAACAAAAAATTTCGCCTTAGGCCTCATATTCTCTAGGGAGAACCCTGATTCTACAATTAAGCAAATATTTTGTTGATATCTTTGTGACGTTTTTGTGGGCGTATGCAGTTCAATGATTGACATGTCTTGCCATCTATACCATGGACGTCCTTTTCGTATTTCATATATATCTACAACTTTTGGTTGCTCAATATTAATCCTAACCACATTAAAAATTTTGAAGTACTTGCAACAGCCTGCATGGACGTCCTTTTCGTATTTCTTATATATCGACAACTTTTGGTTGCTCAATATTAATCCTAACCACATTAAAAATTTTGAAGTACTTGCAACAGCCTGCATGGACGTCCTTTTCGTATTTCTTATATATCTACAACTTTTGGTTGCTCAATATTAATCCTAACCACATTAAAAATTTTGAAGTACTTGGAACAGCCTGCATGGACGTCCTTTTCGTATTTCTTATATATCTACAACTTTTGGTTGCTCAATATTAATCCTAACCACATTAAAAATTTTGAAGTACTTGCAACAGATCGAAGTTGAGAGAAAGATGGCGAGAACAGATATCAATAGCAGAAACAGGAGATGGTCTCTTGAGGGGATGACTGCACTTGTCACCGGTGGAACCAAAGGGATTGGGTTAGTCCCCTAGTTATTAATCTTCACTAATTAAATTTCTTTTTATCATTTTTTAAATTTCGTACACATCCTTTTGAGGTTAGAGTACTTATGAAATTTTGTTTGTCCCAGTCCAAATGTAAAAATGAGGTCCTCAACCTTTCATGAGGTAAAAATGAAAATTGACTAACTTATTGAGTGCCCGAATGGTTTGCCTAGTTTCCTCGTTTGCTTCACTCAGATCTAGATCCTAGTACTATCTTACTCCTATTACAACATTGCTACGACACTTGTGTTGTTTTTAGGTATGCTATTGTGGAAGAATTGGCTGGACTAGGGGCAAGCGTACATACTTGTGCTCGAAATGAAGTCCTACTCAATGACTGCTTGAGTCAATGGAAGTTGAAGGGTTTTCATAAAGTTACTGGTTCGATCTGTGATATGGTCTTAAAAACCCAACGTGAGGAGCTAATACACAGGGTCTCATTGCTGTTTAATGGGAAGCTTAACATCCTTGTAAGTATGCCATGTATTCCTACCATCTATTACAATAACAACCCCCATTATTTACGATTGCAGGGGCGATATCATTTCCATAAAATCCTACAAAAATAACCCACACCGGTATTGTTCTCAACATAACTACATACATGCATCTTATGCTCGTCATTCACCATATATTTTTTCAAAAGTGATATTGCTTTTTCTTCAGATGTAAGTGAGAGCAACCAGATTCTCCGACATAATCCCAACATCTATGAATGTAGATGGTCGACCTAATTAAGTTATTAACTAGCTAATTATTATTCTTAATGTTTGGCTGTAGATAAACAACGTGGGAACAAATATACCAAAACCAACAACCGAGTACGCAGCTGAAGATTACTCATTTATCATGAGTACCAATCTTGAATCCACATACCACTTGTGCCAACTTGCACATCCTCTTCTCAAAGATTCAGGAGCTGGTAACATAATTCTTTTGTCATCTGTTGCTGGTGTGGTATCACTTGGGAAGGTTGGGAGTATATATGCTGCCACTAAAGGTAATTTTCATTCATAGTCTCTTTGGACTTTAGCTAAATTTCTCTAAACTGTACCCGTTGATTTCAGGAGCAATGAATCAATTGGCAAAAAACTTGGCGTGTGAATGGGCGAAAGATAAGATAAGGACCAACAGTGTTGCACCTTGGTTCATCAGAACTCCCCTCGCTGAACCTGTAAGATCATTTATATGCATATGCATTCGATTGTGTTCCACCTAATTGACATGCAATTCTAAATCTTTACATGCAGTATCTGAATGATGTAAAAACTTTGGAGGCCGTGAACTCTCGAACCCCTTTAGGACGGCCTGGAGAGCCAGAAGAGGTGTCTGCATTGGTAGCATTTTTGTGCCTCCCCGCAGCCTCTTACATAACTGGACAGACTATTTGCATCGACGGAGGGATGACTATCAATGGCTTTTCATTCTAGTGAGCATTAATTAATTGCAAATATCACCCACAGATGCCAGTTACGCAATTTCTATGAATTATCTGTAGTATCTCCTTCTGATTATAACAATCAAAATAATTGTTAAGAAGTTAGTTAATTTCGACAATTTGTTTAGCCTTTGGCATTTTGATGAGTTCACTTAAAGAATTTTCGCTTCATATCCCAATCTGCTAACTAGATACCTAGCTAGGTTAAGCTGATCTATCCTTTTATGAACTAGTCTCATAACATCGAGGTATTGAATAGGAAGAATAAGCAGTTGATTGATTGGTCATCGATTATCGAAAACTATTTCATCCACCGCCAGTGGACTTCACTATCAAATCTGAACCATTGATTTCTTCTAGATTTCATCTAGCCGTTGATTATCAGTTAGACCTCTGTTAGTTCGATTAGTCAAGAGTTAGAAGTAAAAGCGGTGTTGCTTGGGTAAACTGCTTGGGCATAATCATCAGAGCTTTGTCTTTCTGGGCATAATCATTAGAGGTAAAGTTATCATATATCGGCTCCGGTAACGAGACCTATCCACTTCCGGACGACCATTAAAGGCATATCAGAAGACAACATCCTACTAATCTCAAGATCCTTACTATTCAAAGCTTGAATTTCAGGATCGAATTCAATACCTCCCATAACTCTGGCAATTAAATCACCGACTTCGGCTCCTCATCGGCCAAGTGCAACTTCCTCCTCTGTGCTCTGCTGGTCTGACCGTCCGAATGGACGAGAGGATCACATTTCAATGATTTCATAAATGATAACATGCACCACAAAAGCCTCGTTTGGTTTAAGGAAAAGAAAGTAATTCCTCTGTCTTTTCTATCAGAAGGGAAATGAAATTTCTCAAGAACTTTCTATTCTGATGTTTAGTAATGTAAGGAAAATTAGCAAGAAAGTTATTAAAAAGTTTGTAAATAATGTAATAAAATAATATGTTGTGAGTAATAAATGCAAAGAAAGAATGAGGGAAAGTGATTTCTTTGGGATTGGGAAGGAACCACTTTCCCCCTTATTTTCCATTCCTTCAGAAAAAGTATTTCCTTTCCTTTTGCATCTCAAACGCAAAAAAGGAACAAGTTTCATTTCCTTATAGTTACTTTCCGCAAACCAAACATGGCCCAAAGGTGATCGGAGTCACCTGAAAGCGTTGAAGAACCGCCTGAGATCCGAAAGATTATGGCCATCTATTCTCCCTCCACACTTGATCAATGGACAAACCAAGACCACAGGGATGTCGGCCATGGAAAGGCGAGTCAGATGGGACCCGTGCACTACTGCGATAGCTTGACGGAGGAGATATGGTCGGGTCACTGTTTTAGCTTCGCGGGTCGGGAGGAATTTGTAGTGTTGATTACTAAGTTTTATCCAATTCATATAGTAGAATTTTGTGTTATGGTTGCTTTCGTCACAGAAATCTAATGGAATAAGCACTTGGGAGTAGATTGATCTTTGCTGGTGTTTTGATATGGGAATACAAAGGTCAAACCTCGTTTCCCTTTGATCTTGGTAATTTTCATTGTAACTGTCTTATTGCGTGTTAACTAACGGCTGACCTTGATAACCTTCATACATGCTTATCTTCTTTGTGGGTCTGAGAAATCGCTTTCAGAGTTTTGGATTGATGATCAGTGATTTCAGTGCTATTGAAAAACCACATCATTGTCGCCATTAATCATTCTATCATTCTATCCCTTTCTACAATTCCAGCAACAATAAAAAAAATGGTGCACTAGATTAAGCCGGGGGTTTTTTGGAATATATATTTTGCTCAAAGAAACATTTCTTCACCTTAGGACTTTTGGACGTTTTGTATTATTACTTGTGTTGTTTGGTAAGATATGGTTCTCATTAGGAATTTAGCAATTTAGGATCGAGCTGTAGTGAATGTATTGAATACTAATTTCAGTCGATAGATAATCGAAGTTTCAGTAATCATTAGAAGTTGAAAATTAAAAAGTACATTGTTAATTAGATAAAAATTAAAAAGAGGTAAGCATTGACCTCCCACCTCAGTTGCAAAGAACACTACTAAACCAACATTGCTTAAAACAAGTGTCTAGCGGTTTGACCTAGCGCTCTTCTAGGTTTACTCGACGGTTTTCTACTCTCGACAACATTCCCAAAAATTCCAAGAAGTGATGGCCGCGGTCATCACCAGCCTTGTGGCTAACTATCAATTCCTGATTGCTGTACTTATTCGATTTATCATATGGAGAGCCGCCTTGGCCTGGGGCTTTTCCTTCTTCCTTTGTCAATGATTTGGATTGCTACCCGGTGCTTCAACTGGAAGCTAGTGTTATGGTGGAGGATTTGGTTTTCGGACTCTCTGATGTGCGTCCGTTATGGTTGGGCTCGACTTCAGGGCGTAGATTGATGGAAGATCCATCGGTGCGTTAGCTAGTAAGGGCTTCGCCGGAAGTTTTCGCTAGCTCTCGAAGGAGGCCAATCAAGGATCGTGGAGGTCGAGGGTTGCCTCAGCTTGAATATTTTCGGGCCACTACCTTCGGTGAGACTGATCGGGGAGATCTGATCCGATTTGCTTCTGATGGCGGCTGGGACGGCATCCCATGGGGACACGGTGATGAAGGCTTCTTGGCGGCTGTACGAGTTCTCGATAGCGGAGGCACTGCAATAGTGGCGCAGGCTGACAATGCTGATGGCCGGAAATTATTTGGAGGTGGTGTAAGGGTGCCCATAGCAGTTTCCATGCATCGGGATTGTTGGGCCTTAATCTGGGTAATGGGTTGTTGGACTGGAATTTGGGTTCCAGAGTTGTTGGGCTGGAGATGGACTTTTGTGTCTAAGGATGCTGAGATTGCTGAGGTTAAGGAACTGGAGAAGGAAGCAGGAATGGAAGGGGCCGGGAGTCTACTGCTCCTCTTCCGAAAAGTATTTAAATTTTTATAGGTCACAATGATCATAATCTCTGAGGCCTTTTTATTCTTATTTTGGAGGTTACTGATTTTTGTTTGGAATAATGGTGCGTAATTTGTCTAAAAGGTGGGTGTACAGGGGATATATTGGGTTCTTGTTCTTGTTTTAGAATAAGAGTCTCAGGGGTGTTCTCTGAGAAACGATTCTTTCTGTCGACCCTATAGGGGTGTTTCATTTTTGTACTGCTTGCTGAATCTATATAATGGGCTGACCCATTTTGATTAAAAAAAAAAAAAAACACTACTAAACCACTAGCTTGCTCTGAAAATAAAATAATTGATAGGCAATCAACGTACATTTATAGTAAATCATATCTTTTGCACGAATATACAATAGGAAGAATATCACAAATGGTCACTCAACTTTTACCTATTTGACACTTTGGTCACTCACCTTTTAAATATATCACTTTGGTCACTCAACTTTAACTATGTTATTCACTTTAGTCACTTTGTTAATTTTTTTCATTAAAAAACAATTATTTGCCATAATATTAATGATATTTTCGTCCAACCAATGGTGAAAATTTGATAAATCTGTATTAGAACAATTGGGAGAAGTAATTAAAGTGAGATAAAATGCTCCTTGGGTGACTAAAGTAATTGACAAAGTAATAGTTGAGTAACCAAAGTGATATATTTAAAATTTGAGTAACTAAAGTGTTAAATAGGTAAAAGTTGAGTGACCATTTGTGGAATTCTTCCTATACAATATGATCATAACAAATTTTTTATCTATAAATTAATCATATATATCTATCAGCTGCCTATTTATTTATACAATATTATTATTATTATTATACTATAATGCTAATTAAGCCCCTTCTTTTGATGTCAAAAGTTTCATCAAATTTTAGTTTATCAAAAACACTCTCATAATAGATTTTTTTTTAAAAAAAAAATCGATAAAAGTGAAATATATATATATATATATATATAGAATCATTCTCAGGTGCGGATATCCACACCTAAGAAAAAAGGTGCGGATTTCCATTTTTTCCCCACTTTCCGATCACATTTTCACATCTTAGCCGTTCAGTTTTTAGGTCCTAATGTATAGATCATCTCTACAAAATTTCAGCCAAATTGGTGATAGTTAAGGCATCCAAAACTGCAATTTACACGAACGGACCGAATCTGCCAAACCGGAACCGTTCGTGTACATTGTTGTAAATTGCAGTTTTGGATACCTTAACGATCACCAATTTGGCTGAAATTTTGCAGAGGTGATCTATACATTAGGACCTAAAAACTGAACGGTTAAGATGTGAAAATATGATCGGAAAGTGGGTCAAAATTGGAAATCCGCACCAATGAAAAACTGCGGAAGTCCGCAGTGGAGAAGGCCTGTATATATATATATATATATATATATATATACAGATCCTATCTAGAGCGGAGCTCCGCTTTGAAAATTAACGTGTGAAGTTCTAGTTTTAGGTCACTTTTCGGTCGCATATCCACATCTCGACCATTCAGTTTTTAGGTACTAGTGTATAGATCATCTCTGCAAATTTTCAGCCAAATTGATGATCGTTAAGGCATTGATAACTTCCTTAAAGCTAGTACGGTTCAGGTTGACAGATTCAGTCCGTCAATTGGTTTAAGCGAGTTAGATACCTTAACGATCATCAATTTGGCTGAAAATTTGCAGAGATGATCTATACACTAGTACCTAAAAACTGAACGGTCAAGATGTGGATATGCGACCGAAAAGTGACCCAAAACTTGAACTTCACAAGTTAATTTCAAAGCGGAGCTCCGCTCTGGATAGGATCTGTATATATATATATATATATATTCTTACCCACTTACTTTACAGTCCCATAAAAAACTAGGACACGATTGCTAGTATAATGCCAAGCTAGGATATTGCCAATTAAAGTAGCTGTCGTATCTCATGTTTGATACTGCAGCCTACTCAATTATAACCACTAATCGATTTGAGTGGCTTTTATTACCGAAATACAAGACTGTTACAATTATTTGAGAAAATTGTTCGAACCTTCTTTACACTTGAGAAGATGTAAATAAAAAACCTTTACTGTTCTTCGTTTTAAAATTTGTGGCCTTTGAAATAATCATAGTGGAGTATCTTTACTGTTCTTCTTCCATCCACCGCCAGTGGACTTCATTATCAAATCTAAACCATTGATTTGATCTAAATTTCATCTAGCCATTGATTTTCTGTTAGAACTCTGTTAGTTCGATTAGTTAGAGTTAGAGATAAAACCGGTGTTGCTTAGGCATAATCATCAGAGCTTCGTCTTTTTGGGCATAATCATTAGAGGTAAAGTTATCATATATCGGCTCTGGCGACGGAGACCTATCCCCTTCCAGACGATCATCTAAAGGCAAACCGGAAGACAACATCCTACTAATCTCAAGATGCTTAAGTACTATTCAAAGCTTGAATTTCAAGATCGAATTCAATACCTCCCATGAACTCCGGCAGTTGAATCACCGACTTCGGCTCCGGCAGTTCATCTTGGTACTTTTCATTTTAACTGCCTCACTGCATGTTGACTAACGGTTGACCTAGATAACCTTAACTATTTGTGCAAGTGAACAGTTTACTAGCAGTGGACCGAATAGGCTCCTTATCGATTATTTGGAAGAAATTGTTTGTCTTCATACATGCCTATCTTCTTTGTGGGTCAGAGAAATCCCTTTCAGAGTTTTGGATTGGTGATCAGTGATTTCAATGCTATTGGAAAACCACATCACCGTCGTCATTGATTCGTGATCTATCATTTTCTATCCCTTTCTACAATTCTAGCAACGATAAAAAATACTGTGCACTATTAAGTTGGGGCCTAATGTGGTGCATTGTAATATGGGGTATAGGATCTATGTCCCCCCCCTCCCCCTATGTATTCATCTGTTTCATCTATCAAGATTTGAGGGTAGCCTTATAGCCCTTATTTCATAAAAAAATAAAAAATAAAAAAAATAAAAACATTGTGCAGTAGATTAAGCTGATCAAGGTTTGAGGGCAACCTCATAAAGCCTTATTTCAAAGAAAAAAAAAACACAAATACAAACACATTGTGCACTAGATTAAGTTGGAGCTTGTTTTGGAATATAAATTTTGCTCGAAGAAACATTTCTTCACCTTATCGATTATTTGGAAAAAAATTGTTTTTTTTTCATACATGCCTATCTTCTTTGTGAGAAGATAGGCATGTACCATAGAGCAGACTTATCTGGTCTTCTCTTAGCATCAATTACTGTAGTGGCATCACAACTACCTACAACAAATAACTGATTCGAAGAGAAATCTTTCTTAGAGGTCCCATAACGTATTTCATGTAGTTGCAGTTGAATTTGTGGAAGAAAGACGACGATGTAACAATTACAGAAAAAGCAAATCCCAGATTTGTTCTCTCTCTTTCTCTCTCGTCTGTTGTTTCTCTTTCCTTGATGAATTTGATGAACCCAGAGCATGGTTGTCTTGATTTGATGTTGGGCTGAGAGAGATGTGGAGGAGGTGAGTCTCCCCAGGAATTCAACTTTAACTAAAGCTGTTGTTGATGCAATGTCAGGTGAAAATATATCCAATTCTGTTGGTTTAGTTTGATGAGATGAAGCAAACATTTTCATGCAATGATTTGGATAAACATAAGTGGTGCTATTAGATTTAGATCCAACTCTGACTTTGTTACTTTAGATAATCAAACTGGATTTGGTCATAACCAAAAACAAAATTCCTCAATTGGGTCAGTGAGAAAGAGAGTAGACGAAGGACAGTAGGGAAAAAGGAAATGGTGATTCTAGTTGGACCTCCAAATTTGATATTTGGACCTCCAACTTTTTTCAATTATTAATAAACTTTGTCAAGTTATATGAAAAGTCAAATAAGGACAATGAGAGAAAAATGAAAAAAATAAATAAATACACTTCTTACCTCCTCCAACTAAATATAACATTCAATTAAATTTTTTTTTAATTTCCTTATAATGCCTATATAGTTTTACAATTTACCTAAAAAAATTAAGTAAAAATAATAATTTCTATACATGGCTCATCATTTAATACAAAAATAAATTCAAAACAATCTGATTTGGAATTTTCTTAAACTAAATTCAAAACACTCAATCTTCCAACCCAAAACCCTTGAAATCCTTCTTTTAACAAATTCAAAGAGATTCCAACAACATATTAAGATCGAGAACCAACCCTCTAATTAATTTTTGTGGAGGATTGAGAGACTTGCTCATAAGAGAGCAATATAATGTGATTTTGATTCATTCTTCTTCTCGTGGTTGAAGATAAAGATAAAAAGTAGAGTCATAGATTGTTGTATCTCATGTTCAAGGGAATTTTGGTAAAAATAAGGAGGTGTACTTAACTTTTCAAGTATTCTAAAAAGTAAATTAGAGGTGTACTAAGTATAGGAGGTCCAAATAGCAAATTTGGAGGTCCAACTAGAACCACCCAAAAGGAAAAAAAAGAAAAAGATGCTCAGAAAAAAAAAGGGATGAAAATATCCTTCAAAATATGTTAGCTGGCAATCTCCGTAACGAAGCTAACAGCTCCAGATAAGATTATTTTGTTGGGGTTGGAACCTCATATACCTTTCTGAAATTTTTGAAACTTGAGGTACAAAAATTTAGAAAGGTGAAAAGGTCGAGTACTGTATGGTCGAGTTTCCTTTACCACCGTGATAGCAAACTAAAACTTTAATTGGTTGAATAAGTGAGCTCATTTTGTTTGCAATGAAAATTACTTGTCAATTTGTTTGGTGGCCATAATTTTGGTATGAGACAACAATTGATGTAACGTGCCTTCTGGCCAAGGATAAGTAATGAAATTATCTCTTCTTTAAAAAAAAACAAAAAAAAAATTAATTAGTCGTTTCATAATGTTTTAGAAAATAGCTTTTCATTTTATAAAAACAACTCGCCTCAATAGTGATTGGAGTTAGGTAGTTGTCGGATTAAGGTTGTTGTTACGCTAAAAGTACGGCGCAATTTAACCCTAAAAAATATCATCGTTAGTATATGGTAAGTGGGATCGTTCGGACCAGGAATTGAGGGTACACCTATCATTGTAAAACAAATAAAGAATTAATATAAGTACAAAGTACAAATTTACAAAAAGAATATATACACATAACGACATAAAGGGGGATTTAAGAACTTGGGTTTCGAAAATTCAAATAAATAAAAGAAAAAAAATATAAAAACACATACACAAAAGTGGAACGTAATTAAGAAACAAAGATCAAAACCAATTCCATATGGTTAAACTCAATTCAAATCCTATAATTGATCCTCTAACTCATGAGAGAGAAGTTGATAATGTGAAACATTCAAAGCAAATGATTTCCCATATTTTACTTTCCTTATGAAATTAATCTAAGTGAAAGCACTTAAACTAATACTATTAAACATGCAATCAAAGTCTAGAAAGCTAGTTAATCAACACATCTTCAACGCAAGAAGCATAGAGAAAGGATATCAACTTGCAGTGCACAACCTAGTATGAATAAGTTCATCTATTTGCAATCCTCTTCAATTGAATTCGACCTTTGTCTAAAACCTTTACAACTTTTGATTTAGGGTTACAAAACTATTAGATGAATTGTTAACCTAAATCTAGCACCAAGTATATGCAAATCCTAAATGTTTCGAACCAATTAAGATCAACGTATAAAAGATATCAAATTATCAATCAAGCAAATTCAATCGAACAAACTCACAAAAGCAACTTAGAATCACAATCATAGAATTTGAAATCTTTATTCAAACATAAAAATTGGGCTTAAACTTTGGGAAAATGGTCCGTATGGTACCCCGTCTTTGGCTCCTTATAACTTTTGGTACCTGACAAAAACAAAATATCAATACGGTATCTGAAGTTCTATGCCCGACCGAGGATATGGCCGTTAGCTCCGTTACATCGTCTGCCAGCTGGCAATTTTTGAAGGGTATTTTCGTCCTTTCATGTGTTAATTTTTTTTTTTGTTCTAAGCATCTCACTCTCTCTCTCTCTCTCTCTCTCTCTCTCTCTCTGTTTCTGCATATCTATGTGCTGAGGAGTAATAACTTCCTCGTCTCCTCCGGTGTGGGAGGACGGCGTCGGATCCGGCGTATTTTCCGACGAGGCCATTATAAATATTCCCGAAACTCAGATCCCCGAGCACAAGCTCAGGCCCTATCATAATATTATGCACAGCCGAATCAAACCCCCAGAACCCAAAATCCAATTCCGACTCGTCTTCGAAATCATTCACCAAATGAACCCCAAATTGGGGAGTTTGGCTGCTTCAAATACAACGTTTCACAATCAAATTCCCAATTAGTAAACACAAACACGAAAACAACGAAACTCCTCATCCACCACCTAAAGAAACGGCGATGGTGGACGGAAAGCCACCTAAAGAAACGGCGCTCTGCACCTTCCTTTCACTTTTCTCAGTCCTCACACTTCACCAGCTTCAATGGCGAGCTGTTGGTCCTTCACCGGTCTGAAACGGTGGCTCCCACATCTGGACGCGAGGAGGCAGATTTCATCACTCAACTCTTCCTCCTCGCCGGTAGCCGAGCTCAAGAGCAAGATTTTCAAGCTCAAAAATATGGGGCACCCAATCACTCCCCCCTCCCAAAACATAGCCGGGTCAGTTCTGGGTTGTTTTTGTTTCTCAAAATTGCATCTTGGATCTTTGATCTGGAAAGAGGAAGAACGAAGAACAGAGAGAGAGAGAGAACCAAGGTGAACTGTTTGATCTGCATCTACATTGATACGGTAAAAACAAGCGCGCAATTTAACCCTGCAAGATGTAGTCGTTAGCAATATAGAGTAAGCAAGGATCGTTCAAGCCGGGGATTGAGGGTAACTTTATAATTCACACAAAAGAAAAACAAACTAAGTTAAACTAACTAAAGTACAAAAGAAATAACAAGGAAAACTAACTAAAGAAGAACAAAACGCAGAATAAGGGAAAATGAGGGAGGAAGCAACGAAGTAGAAGAAGAGAAGAAAAGAAAAATAAATGTTTTGGGGGTTTTTAGATTTTACGAAAATTAAAGGAAAACAAAGAAATAAATTTCGAGTTTAAGTTTGAGATAAATAAGATAGAGAAAACTTTAGAGACTTGGAAATCCACCACCAATTACTTTCAAACAATGTTAAGTTAACCTAGATTCAATTACTAAGGTGTGAACAGAAACCAACCAAGAAACAAGTCGGAGCAGATCATGTCCCTTATTAATGTTTCCCTAATTACTTAGTCTACGTGAACGCACAATAGCTAAGCCTATCAAACATGCAATCAAGGTATAGAACGCTATCCTATCAACAACACATATAGTGTTAACACATTTGAAGCATTAAGATCTCATGGAAACAATTGATTATAGAGTTGCAGTCTAGTGTGGAACGCCTACCTAGCATGCTCTTCTAGTTGTTTAAAACATCAACTTTTGTTCAAAGCCTTGCATACTTGTGGATTAGAAAACAAGACGATTAGGTGAATTATTTTCTAAACCTAGCTCCAATTACATGCATAAATCCTATGTTGGCCACCATAAAACAAATACATGTAAAAGTTTTCAATCAATCAGAGATAAACAACCAATCCACACCAAAGATCAAGAAACTAAATTTAAATAAACATATGTTCTACATAATTGGGGCTTCAAACCTCGCCCCTAACAAAAATAACTAGCCACACATCGTCTTAAATTCAATAATTAAAAACATGGGTATTAGATTACAAGATGATAAAAACCGTAAAGAGCAGAGTATGAGAGCCACGAATTCACTTTTAGGCAGCCTTAGATGCAGGCACTCCTTCAAGATGGGGCACGGCAGGAGCTTGATGGAAGTGGATGGTGAATTGCACGGTTTTCCTTCTTGAAGACTTGGGAATTTTTGAGACTTTGTGTGCTAGGGTTTGGGAGCAGAAGATGGCGCTGCAGGATGGTCGTTTTCAACGTGTTCTGCTTCTCTATATATATGTGGAGCACCCCCAAGTTTGTTTTTCCAATTCCGCTTTGAAAGCCTCCCCTAGTTGCTTGAGGATTACTCAAATTGGTGCACAATTAAATGATTTTCAAGGCTTAATAATCTTCCCAAAATCTTAAGGAATCATTCTAGGACTCTCCTTCATATTTGCAGCAGCAATAACCTTCCAAAAATGCCCTGGAAATCCGTCCAAAGAAAAATTCTGCAAAACTGTCCTGTTTTGACTAGGATTCAATTTCTGACTCTGAAGCTTCCTTCTTGGACAAGGAACGACTTCGTCTTGACAAGTTTCTGGATGATTCTTGACTCCCACGTTCTATATGACATCATATCATCTAGAATGATCAATAACCTTCTGGAAAAAATCCAAGAAAATCGCCGGAAAAGATCTCCCAAAAAGCTTCGTGAAAAGCTGACAGTTTCTGCCTTATCGGGAAGCATACTTCGACTTTGATTTCCTACTGCCTCGTTGATGATTTTGACCTGTTCTTTAGCTGTAGTTGAAGTATAACATCATGTATTCAAGGATAGATGGCTCTTTCCGAAAAGGTGCATCTGGAAGGGTGCAAGAATTGCTCCTCAAAACCGTTCCCAAAAAACTGATTCTGAAACTGCAGTTTTCTGCTTTGCAGCAACTGTTTTGCACAATGAATTCCGTGGACTTCCCTTGTAATTTCTGGCCAAAAGGTTGATCAAAATTGGTCCTCTGAATCAGTACTTCATGATCTATGTCTGCATTGCTCCCTTTCAGCTCCTATTTCTCTTGAATCACTCCATGATCTACCTAAAAAGAAAACAAAGTTAAAACTGACTTTTTCAAGGAATTAACTAAGAAAAGTGTAAGGGATTTCACACTATATTCATTGCATTTATGCACCTATCATACATCTTGGATCTTTGATCTGCTTCTTGGATTTCAGCCTCTAGTGAACTGTTTCTTTTCCTCTTGGGGGTTGATTCTGTTAATGCGCTAGTTCTCCAATTTGGCTTTGGAATTTATGTTCTTTACGACCTTGACGCCATTTTCGTCTTGCTCGATTTTCTCCGGCGTCGGAATCGCCGGCGCCATTGAGAACAGGGAGGCGTTGAAAGTGGTGGCCCAAATAGGCCTGGACTTCTCAGTTTCCGACCTGCCCAGCTGGCCGTTCGGGTGAACCGTCGCCAACGAAGACTTGTTGGAAGTGGGTTCGTGCTCTAATTGGGACTTGGAGTTCATTTTACAGAATCGTTTTATGACGACTTTATTCCGCGACCGGCGGCGGGACGGCCACCGAAGACGGGAGCAGAGGCGGCAGAGGTTTCTGAGCATTGCAGGTGAAATGGGTTGGGGTCAAAAATGGGTCTTGGGTTGTGGGTTAGTTGGGGGAGGAGAAAAGATGGAGTCTTTTGCAGAGATGAAGAAGAAGAAGAAGACACAAAAGTCTCTGGGGGTGAGGAGTTGGGTTTGGCATGAATTTGATGGAGGATTAGTTAAAAAAAAAAAAAAAAAAACCAGAGGAACTAAGGAAGAAGAAGAAATGAGGAAAAAACGTTCACAAAAAAAAAAGTAAAAAAAGAATAAAGGGTAAACTTGTCATTTTATGATCAAAATTGCCAGCTGACAGACGATGTAACAGAGCTAACGGCCATATGTACCAATCCTCGGTTGGGCATAGAACTTCAGGTACTGTATTGATATTTTTTTTTTGTCAGGTACCAAAAGTTATAAGGAGCCAAAGACGGGGTACCGTACGGACCATTTTCCCTTAAACTTTTCCCTAAACGTTAGGTTAACTAGAATCAAGTTCATACGAATTCAAACAAGAAACCAAAAGAGGTTACAAGGAAAAAGATAGAATTACACTGTGAATGGAGATGGTGATGGAAGGCTTGAGACGTTGGACTCTTGAATCTTGGAAGCAAGTCTTCAAGGCTTCACGGCTTCAAGGTGGATGATGGTGGAGGCTAGGATCTTCACATCTCCTTCTTCTTTTTCCTCTCCTTGCTTGAAAATGCAGAGACATGAATTAGAGAATGGAGAGGGAGAGAGCTTATGACGTTGGAGAGGTTTCTGAGGGGAAGAATGTGTCAAACGTATAGCATAGAGGGGGTATATATAGAGGATGACCAAGCATTCTCCCAGCTTCAAGAATCTTCTTTTATTTTCCCAAGAATTATCTAGATGCTCCACACAGCTTCGACGAATCACATAATGCCACGTTAGCCCTGCTATGTCATCTAACCAATCAAAAAGCTTCAAAATAAGTCTATAATATATTGTTGCCGAATTTCCAATGATTTAATCTGATTTTCTTCTTTATTTTCGGCCAAATATTCTTGAGTGAAAGTAGGAATGAATCTGGACAACGAATCTAAACTTGTTTTTAACCTTATCTTGTTGCACACACTTCACCAACCCTTCAAATTCTCCAAAGCATATCCCAATGTCATATCTTGATCCTCCTTTATATTTTCACGTTAACTCCATCCATTTTCCAAGGCAAAATAAAGATTTAATCCCCCAAAAATATATCTTTTACGTCCAACAACCCAAAATCAATTGGGCTTTCACCATTTGCCGAAAATCAACATTAATCTGGAAGAATCTTGGGCCTTCATGAGTCATCTTCAAGCCATGTGGTTTCCTAGTGCCTTCAGGACTCTTCTCTCAATGCCATTTCTCTTCATTTTTCCGTCAATGCTTCCTAGTTGGTTCAAGGGTCTTGCTTTGACAAAGTTTCATCTTCTGAACAGGATTTCCTAGTTGAATAAGGATTTCCTGGCTGGACTAGGGAAACTTCATTTCTTCATTTCAGCTCATTCTTGCAGCCCTTGTGTCTTGTCTGAGCCATCTCCAACGTTTTCTAACTTTTCTTTCTCTTTTGAGCTCATTTCAGCTCCATTTGCTCCATGGGACCTAGAAATAGAAACTTTTGTTAAAGTTACTAAAAATAGAAACTTCCTAAAAATAGAAACTTTCCTAAAGAATAAGGATTTATTTAAGGAAATAACTAAGTAAATACGAGGAAATAACACTTAAAGCGTCACATTAAAATGCTCCTATTAAATTCCCCCACACTTAGCTTTTGCTAGTCCCTTAGCAAAATCACACAAAGACACAAACTTAGACTCAACGAAAACAAAGAGAAAAACTCCATACATACAATGACTCTATTGCCCTTCAACATTTTTTCTTAGAAATCTCTTACTTTCACAACATCAAGATTAGCACTCAACCAAGAATCAATATTTAGGCATTCGAGAGTTAATTCAAACACATAATTCACACATACACAGGTAGGACTTGGTTGTAACAATGGTGATGGGGTGGAGCTCAGCATGTTTCAGACAAGTATGATTCATATCCTCACAAGGTATATCCACTTTTTCTTCTCTGAGATCAAGGCAATGCTTAAAAACTTATAATCACTCAATTATATGTGAGAGAACATATTTTAAGGCAATCAAATAGCTCACATATATAAGAAACGAAAAGCTCTTTGTGAATATAATTTTTTTCAAAAGATCTCATGAAAGATATCAACTACTTGCACGAATGGACCCAAGCTATAGGTTCAACTTTTATAACTCATCTCCACATATAAAAGGTTGTCCCATCTTAAGGATCAAAAAGGTCTTATAAAAGGTTGTAATGGGGCCAAGGCTCATGGTTTTAAGAAACAAAGGACAAGGAATTTCACAAAGTATCCTAAAAACCTAGTAGAGCTCATGTAGATGTAGAGAGACTTCTAGAAATCCCCCAAGGCATACAAAATGTCACACCCATAGAGGCAAAATAAAAGGGCCTAATGTTTTCATGTTTGGCCCAACCTTTTTCAATAGTGGGTCTTCAATTCAAAACAATCTCCAAACTCACCAAATATAGGGGACTAAAATCCATAAACACACACACACACACACACACACACACACACACACATATATATATATATATATATATTTCTTTCTTCTTTTGCAGTACAATTTTTTTTCCTCTTCTTTTCATTTACTTTTTCACGGCTTTCACATATTTTTTTCTTCATGGACAAGTTTACCCCCACACTTGAACTTTCACCTCTTCTCAATCTCCATCCCTAGTACCAAATCCATGTAATAGTCTCAAAAGATAGCTCCACTAAGTTTTTAGAACAAAGGGTAGGATTCAACTATACTAAGGTTTAAGGTTAAGGATTTTAAAGGTGATGAAAGAAAAGGCTTAAAAATGTAGGCTCAAAAGGGTTATCTACGAGTGTGCACATCTTGTGTACACAATCAGGGACACAGGTATTTGGCAATGGCGGTAATTCATAGGGTGCCTCTATCATTTCCAGAATCAGGGACATGTATTGATAAAAGTCTCAACAAGCATAAGAGTAAATTCTAGCATTCTCTAGTCCATTAAACTTAATCTATGGCAAGCAATCAATCAAATGAAAAAAATAATGAGATCATCAAAATATCGCCAAGAAAATAAGAATATATTTTTCATTTATCACTCCAAGAAAAAGGGACATGGGCTCAAATATCTCACATTGGCTTTTATGAATCAAAACTCATCTTAACATGCTCATATTCTGTACCAATTAAGGTTACAATCCATATCCAATACATATGCACATGCTTTTCATATATCTTAATTAACCAAAGAATATCATTTAAAATCATCTCAATATTGTGATCATCTTTTAGCCATAATTTCAGAGATGTAAACTCATCTTAGACAGCTGAAAGACATCCTATGACTCAAAAACCATATATATATATATTTTTTACATTTTTCAATATATAGGACTCAAAATAAAAGACAAAAATATAACTCCCTTCCCCCACACTTAAATATTGCATTGTCCTCAATATAATTAATTATAAGCATAGATAGAAGACATTTACGAAAACAAATCCTAAAATAAAAATAAAGGAGAAAAATTGAAAAATAAAAGAAATAGGGAAAGAGAAAGCAAATCTGTGTTTGCAGTCTCCTACACGGCTACTTCTGAATTGGGTTGTCTCCCAAGCAGCGCTTGAGTTTAACGTCTTCCAGCCAGACGGTACCTCCATTAAATAAAGTTAGTGACTATAATTAACAAAGAAATACAAAATATATAAACAAGTATAACCTTGGTTATTCATCAGAAAGTTCTTAAACATCGTCATTAGTTGTGCATTTTGTGACCTCATTGTGTCCATAGTTGATTCAAGCTTCTTCACTTTATCTTACATTACATTCATCTCAGAACTCACGATTGTTTTAAAATGTAGTAGTTGGAAGCTCCATGCGAGGAAACTAGCCTAAACCATGTCCTTTTTTTCCCTTCCTTCCACACTCTTTGGCCAGGATTAGAATCTCATCACGAGCAGTAACTTGTACAGATTCTTGTAGAGTACCCTTCGGTGCCTCTAGGTTTAGTTTCTCCTTATGCTCTTCTCTCTTATTTTTCAACCAATCCTACAAAAATAAAATTTAAAAACAAAAATAAATATGCTATTTATTTATATATTTAAATAGTAATTATTTTCCAAGAACTAATTCCACCTTAACAAATTGATAACAATACTTACATATTTATCACGTGCAGCATCACTAACCCAATTGCTATTTGAATCTTGATACGTAGCTGCCTAATTGTCTATAAAAGACAAAGGATTGCCCTCCTGCATGAAAAAAAAACAAATCCCAAATAAACAGTTATTTGAAGAGAACATTTTGAGTAACTCACTCGAAACTCATTAAATTTACCTTGGCTGTCTTTAAAGCATGTTGAATGAAAGGCATAGCTCCACCACGATGAGTACTCCTTTGTCTCTTTCGGCTACCTAAATTCTTCTCGCATTTATCCTTTATAAATATTGTGAGGTTAACTATGTACTCTAAGATTTTTAAATAAAGCATAAACTGTAGTATTATTTCTTTTAAAAAAAACAAATGACAACAAAAACATTTTAAAAATAAAAAGATGAGTAAAGAATACATACAATATATTTTGGATTGGTGTAGAGTTGATCACATTGCCAATGCCACTCCTCTGTCGATCTCTCCACCATAGATCCGGTGGAGGAAGTGTGGCTCGTCCCCGAGCTAGTGTGCCACATTTTTGGTCGTGATCGGGCAACTTCCACTTCAATTGAGCATACGCCGATGCATCTTATCGTCCACAAAATAGATAATTTTTTGTTGTTCTATTTTCACATCAAAGTGTACCTAATTAAGAATAAAAATAATCTAGTATGTTCTGAACAAAAAATATATACTTTCCATTAAACCACTTTGACTTAAACTTAATTACTGTCAATCCTTCACGTAGTGTCCTATTAATATTTGCTGGAATCTTATTCCATCCGTGGTAACATACCGGAGCTTGACTGCGAACCTTAATCCTTATAGGGGTAGTGAACTTATTATTGTATTCAGTATTTGGGACCCAATGCTCCTAGTCAAATATTATCTCCACCTTCTTGTTGCCATTGCTAGCATTCATCTCAATCATACATTTCCTAGTCATTTTGCCACGTGTTTTTTTCAATTCAGCAAGGGTAGAAGACATAAAAAGAATAAGAAGACATAAACTGAACCAAATATCTTATAAACTTATGTTTAGTGATATATCAAATCATCGTTCAGGATAACAAGTGACTTACGTATTCACATCTTTGCCTGAGTTGTGAGCGGAAGGATGTTGATTGATTTGTGGCTCTTTAAATGGCAGTTGAGTTGTTGTGGGTGCTGCATTAGAAGTTGCTCTTAGTGCTGGTTCACCTGGTTGTGATGGTAGCTGAGAAGCTAATTTAGATGGTCTTGTTTTTGAATGAATATCATGTCAGTATTATATATAAACTCAAGCCAGAATGGACCATTACATATCCTCCATTTACCGACTTTGGGTAGATAAAAAGTTTGTGGTACTATAACAGCGATACATGGATAGGTCCAATCATTTGACAGTTCCCTTGCTCACTTATTTAAGCAAGCCTACACACTATGAAATAACATAATAAATAAGCAAGCCTAAAGGTAAAAACTCATAGTTGCACAATAGAGTGCCTAGCTACCTAAAAACAATAGGAAATAGTAAGAAAGTAAAAAACTAAACAAATAGGAGCCGTAAAGGAACAACCCAAAGAAAGCCAACCCAAACCTAGCCAAAATGGCCTGGCCCATGCCCAGTCATCCTCTCCGTCACAGAGGATGCATGTACATGTCTTCCACCCAGTCAAGCCACCACTATCTGTGCCTCCCAACCTACACCGCCAAGATCCAGCATCTTAGCAACCCACGTGCCCATGAGACCGCCCAAACCTGTGCCTTTGACGTAGAGGCAACGCTGTCCAAACACATCACTGTTCCATGGAGGCTTTCACACCAGACTACAACGCCAAAACCACCGCGCCAAAGCCTCGATCAACAAATCCCAAGTTGCCCTTCCAAGCAATAGCAAGGAAAACTCCCCGGCCTGGCATGACTCCCTGCACCACGGCGAGTCTAGTGGCTCGCCATAAGTGAGAGTCACCAAACGAGAAAGACTGGTTTTAGGGTGTCGCCTCAAAGCTTTTAGGTTTTGTGAATAATGACTATATTTAGATGGTCTTGTTGTTGCAGTAGCAGGCTTCCTTATTATTTTTCCTCGGCCAAGTTGTAGAGATTGAGACGACATCTGCAACACATAACAAAAAAGAATTGAAACGCAAAAACAAGTGCAAAAAAAAAAACATCTACACATGTTTTTTGTATGTTCCCAGTAACCTGCAAAAAAAAAAATCTTAATTTACTAATGCAAACTAGGAAATATAAATATATATATATATATATAATATATAAGTTGAAAAAAAAATGTTAGTTACGAATGCAAACTAGGAAAAAGAATACACACACACACACAAATAAGTTCAAAAACAAAAAAAGTTAGTCTACGAATGCAATTAAGGGCTAGTTTGGCTTTTAAAAAAAAAACTGAAACTGCTGCTGCTATGTTGTGAGAATAATCAGCTGTGAATTAAAACAGTTTTGTGTTTGGTAAATAATATTTTTAAAAGTGCTGCCATTATATAAAATAACTGCAGAGTATGTTTTGATCAACAACAGCTTCTAAAAGAAACCTCTAAGCTGCTTCTAAAATCTACTGCCAATGACCTATAACTTTCAATTAAAGCTACTTTTTATTTATTTACCAAACATAATAAAAATTAAAATTTTGAACAAAAACTGATTTTTTTAAAGCGAAGCAATCCCAAACGGGGCCTAAACTAGGAAAAAAATGTTAGTTTCGAATGCAAATATATATATATATATATATATAAGTTAAAAAAAAATATGTTAGTTACAAATGCAAACTAGCAAAAAATAAAATATATACACACACTTGTTACATATACAAATAAGTTCAAAAACAAAAAACTTTAGTCTAAGAATGCAATTAAACTAAAAATAAATAAAAAACATATAAGAACAAATATTATAATGAGGACTTTTACTCTGCTAGAGTTTTGCCTCACTGCAAAACTGACCGAGCTGGGCTTGGGGATTGCAGGCCTCAAGGGCTACCGGTTTCGACACCATCCCCATCTGGGGTCTCGGATTGACTTCTGCCTTTTCCTTCTTACCTGCTTTTTTTTGTTCAGTCGGGACTTTCCCCGGGTTCCAGAGAAAGAGGATCTGGTTCTGCCCGCGAAGGGCAGTGTTATATGGCTGCCTTCTCCTGGCTCTGATGGTGGTGAATTTGGGGTTGCAGCTAGGCATGGTTCGGACAATGCTTCAAGGTGGCTCCGGTGTGGTTCAGATGGTTCAAGGGATGCAGCTTTGGATCCGGGTACCGTGGTTGGTTTCCATGTCGGAAATGAGTTGAGGGATACTAACGATGGTGTGGCCATCGACAGCGACTTTGGTGCTGCATCAACAGTTTTGGAGCAATGGACATGGTCTAGGTTCATCGTTGTGTTGGTGCGCTAACAGGGACGCAGGTGCAGCCTTGGTTTCTATTACAACGCTGCGACTGGAAAGAGCCAGAGCAGCCGTCTATCAGGTTGTGGTGGGCGTGGGGCTGGCCTTCGCCCACGGGATTGGTGTTGATGGGAGTGCTGCTAGGGTTTGTTTGGACCCCCTGATTTTACTTTTGAGCTTATGGGCTTAGGCCCTTTGTTTATTATAGGTCATAATAATTTGGCCTGCATCAACTTGGTCTTCTAGGCCTTTCTGTATTTTTTACCTTTTCATTAAGCCCGGAGAAGCCCCTTCTATGTAGGGTGGTTCTTTGGAAACATGAACAATATTGGGTAAGGATCTTGGCTATGTTCGGAGTCTTCCCTTATAGCGTCAGGTTACTTGGTCATGCACTTAGAGCTTCACTCTAGGGTTACATTATGTTAGTTAGCTCTAGGGCTTTTCTCTAGGGTTTTCTTTCTTGGCTCAATATTGTCGTAGCCTGGTGTTCGTGAGTCATCGTGTAATGTAACGACTCTCATTGACTATAATGGATTGATGTCCCTCCTATGTTGATTGTAGTCCGCATCAATTTTTTTTTTAATTGCGGTCCAATGACTCAGCTGCCACCTCGGATTTATTTCCCTCTCAATCTTGTTGACTCAACCCTCATCAAAATTTCTTTTTTACATGACTAATATGCCATTATTCAATGTCTTTGCACATAAAAGGCAAGAATTAATAAGATTAAAATTAGCAATCTGATTAGTAATTTAATAGGATTAAATTCAATTTAGTCCCTTGAACTTTAAGGCTAAAATCAGTTTGGTCATTCTTTTTGAAAATCGATCTCAATGGTCCCTATACTCTCAAATGACATCACCCAAGTCCAAAATTTGAATTTAGCTCCAAAAGTGACGTCAGCTGCTGACTTGGAGCTGACATAGGGCCCCATTTTTCAACAATTAACCATAATTTGGATGAAATGTCCAAATTACCCCTTATTACCTTTGGCTCAGCCTTTGACCCCATACTCTTTTCCTCATCTCTCTTCCTCTTCTTCTTCTTCTTCTTCTCAATCCATCTCTCTGACCCAATTTCCATCTTCAAATCCCAATCCCAAACCCTAATCAAAGCCCCAAAACCCAAGAGATCATCTCTCTCTGTCTCTCTCTTCACCTCCACCATGAACTCAACCAAAATTCACATCCCAGAAATTGAAAATCAAAATCAAATCCTAGCAGTGGCTCATTCAACATCGACGTCGAGGACCTCGACACTTCCTCCTACTTCTCCATCGCCGTTGCGTCTCCTCCTCGCCACCAATACCAAAACTCGCGGACTTATTGCCTACAGCACTGGCATCGGTGTCGTGACCTTAGCTAACAAGTTCCCCAAAGTCTTCACGGCCACGTGTCTCTCCCCGTCTGACGCCCTCAACGCCCAGCTCCAAAGTTCTCCTGTCTCCGACATGTCCACGGCGCCGGAATCCGCCATTAAGATCATCGACACATGGCTCAACACTCCCTTCAAAGTGCCATGTCCTGCGTCGAAGTTGAAACCTTGGCCGGAAATTAGAGCTGATTCTGATTTGAAGGAGTGCTCTTGTTCCATCTGTTGTTTGGTGAAGAATCAGAATTTGAATCCGATTGATATAATTTCGGGTCATTCAATGAAGATACTGAGTTCTTTATCAAGTGGGATAGGAAATGGGATATGTTATTTGATGAAGATCTCAAGGCTGCAAACAAGGCTATTGATCAAGAAATTGGAGAATGGGGGTAAGTGAGTGACTAGTGATTATGTCTATGAATTATGTACTCTCACAAATAAGATGGTCCCCACTCTCTGCAAATAGGTGTTCTCCTCCCTCCCTCATTCCTATTTGCTTCAATTCTTGTTTTAGGGTTTTGGATTGAATCCCAAATCTGTGTATGTGATTGGGAGTAGTTTGGAAAATTGGATTTTGTCTAGGTTGAGCTCAGTTTGATATCATGGGTATGGGATTTTGTTGGAAGTTGATGAGGTCGAGGAGGGTTTGGAGTGGGGCGGTGGCGGTCGTGCTCTGTATTGGGGTGGTCAGTTGGAATTGCAGGTATAGAGAAAAGAGAGGAGTGTGATTAGAAGAAAAACGGAGGTGACGTGGTCGGAAGAAGGTGTAGGGGAGGATCTGGATTAGGTATATGATCGGGTCTAGGGATTGAATTGAAAAAGGAGGAGGAGCCTAACACATTCTATCACGCCCCTGATTTTTAACACAATTGATATATAATCTTATAATTATACATGCGTAATCTTTCAGCCATCAATACAAAATACCTGAAAACTTTTTCCCTTTAAACCAAGTACATACTGATGCCCTGAACCCTCAAAATTAATATACACTCGCTCTCCACAGAGTTATATATTACACAAGCTTACGAATTAAATTTCCAACAACAAAATAAAACGTAAATGCTCCTTAGAGCTCATTACAAGCGGAAGTCTTAATAACGGTAAAGTCACAAAAATGACTTCCTACCATAAAGCTGCAATTGGCACTACCACAACATCAACCACGATTACCCTGACATGTAGGATTAACCCCTACACCGTTTGAATGGTGCACCGGGTTGCCACACAACAAACCTGGTAAGCTTTTGCAAGCCCGTATGAGTAACTCAAACCCACCACAAATCAACTCACACCAAAACTAAGGAAAACACTCACTCCTTGATTCCTAACACACCACCCAAAGAAAACAACTCACGCCTTGTTTTCTTTCAAATCCACAAAATAAGGAAAGCAACTCACACCTTGATTTCCCATTCAAATCACGAAATAAGGAAAGCAACTCACACCTTGAGTTCCCATTCAAATCACTAAATGAGGAAAGCAACTCACACCTTCATTTCCCATTCAAATCACGAATAAGGAAAGCAACTCACACCTTGATTTTCCATAAATCGTAACATAGAAAGCAACTCACACCTTGATTTCTATCAAATATAACATAGACACTACTAGAATTATGGCCCCAGACATCGGTCAAAAACCGATGAGAAACAAAAACCCAACCGATGTCTTTGTGGGTGATGAGAAAGATCCGGAAAATGCAGACATCGGTTTTTAGCCGATGTCTAGTATTCGTGTAGACATCGGTTCCTAATTATAAATCGATGTAAATAGGTTTAAATGATAACAAACTTACATGTTTTACTATTGTTAAACCCACATTTTATTGTATTTAATGCTTAAAGAAATATAAATTACACAACACAAGTTTGCGTTTTAACATCGTTATTGATTTAAGAACCGATGACTGATACTGTTACAGACATCGGTTCCCATTTTGGAACTGATGTCTGGTACTCAGTAACATATCGTTTTCGACAAAAAATCGATGTCTGTATATTTTAGTAACATCGATTTCCATGTTGGAACTGATGTCTAGTACTCAGTAACATATCGTTTTCGACAAAAAATCGATGTCTGTATATTTTAGTAACATCGATTTCCATTTTGGAACTGATGTCTGGTACTCAGTAACATATCGTTTTCGACAAAAAATCGATGTCTGTATATTTCAGTAACATCGATTTTCATTTTAGAACTGATGTATCTGTATTACTAGACATCAGTTTTTATGGTTAAAACTGATTTCAACTTTATATCTAGACATCACATTCTATAAAGAGGATGATGTCCACAAAATATATAGCTGCTGTTATAAATTGCAATTTCGATAGTTGACAAGAGTTATTTGAATATTGGGCTATTACAAGGATGATGTCCAGAAAATATATATCTGAAATCATCATCCTTAACAGTTTACAAAATGGGCAAAATAAAACCCCAATTCACCTACTACAAGGCTAGCCTAGCAATTAGTATTCATGTTTGTTCATAATTGCTACAAAAATGTTAATTAAAAGCTAGCCTAACTCAAAAAAGAGGCTAGCTTTCCCAACTTCTTGAATATAAGCAACCCCCATTACACCTGACAATCCTGCACATCACAGCACAATACTCAATCAAGAGGATGCCAGCACAAGGCTTATTCCACAAATAAGCTCCATGAATCACACACTTTACGCAAGCACCTATAAAAGAATGCATTCAACACAAAGTCAGAGATACAATGTCATATCAGAAAGCAGAAGAATCAGAAGCATATAATCAAACTAGACATTTAGCAAGTATTGTCAAGAATCCAGGATACATGTCATATCAGAAAGCAGAAGAATCAGAAGCATATAATCAAACTAGACATTTAGCAAGTTCATATGTGGTGATATGCAAATAGTAGCATAACTAAAAACTTTATTCATTGAGACAAAAGTTGACAACTAAATTGATCACACAGATCTTTTCTTTCAAATCCCACGAGGAAGTATAATCAAATTAAAATTTACAACAATGCCTCAACACTTCTGACTCCTTGTTTTGTTAAGTTACGAATATAAAAAGCAGTTCAATGGATTAAAGGTGGTGCGCAAGCAGAGTGTATTGTTCCACAAGAAAAAAGTACTGGCATAAAACTTTCACACAAACCTTCTCTGTTAAAGGCTTCTTAGGGGGCTTGTAACTTTTCTGGGAGAATAGAAAAACAACGACTGCAAAAAGAAGTACTTCTACAAAAAGATGTCCTGCAAGAAAAAAGGCCAAACAAGAGAGATTTGTTGATCAGAAACTACCCCAGACATTCAAGAGAGATTTTTTCAAGCAAACAAAATTGAAAACCCAGAAACAACCCATAGGGGATTACAGTTTCAAGTCTCAAATACTCTTTAACAAGTCCACTACAAATTCTCAGAAGAAAATAGCTTCATATTATTAACAGAAGATTACAGTTTTACAGAAACAGGTCGCTGGGTCTGGAAACTAGTTTCTGAAATAATTTATGTAAGTGATATTCCAATTGGATAAGTACACCCAAAGTCATATAGTTTTGAAGAAAAGTGAGAGCCGAAAGACAAACTATCAAAGATCATATATCAGTTTAGTTTGTCAAAACTCAAGCTATTCAGAAATATAAAATTGAAACAGAATATGAGTTAATAACATCACAGAAATAAAAGCTTATTCCAATTGGTTTCTATAAGAACAGAGCTTAATCAAAGAGAGGCTAAAAGATATCCAAACGTGTATATGAATATGAAGAGCTGCAAATCAATAGCAAGTAATCAAAGAATTGAGATTGAAATTCATAAGGCATACCCTTTTTAACAAGCAGATCAGAGGAGAAAGGGTGAGAATTTAATAAGACCCTAGATCTAGAAACATAATTACAGAGAGAATTTAAAGAAACTGAAATAAGAAGTTGACATATATTTTCATAATAAGAGGAATAGGTGGTTCCAGTACATATATAGTGATCCATATGAGACTGAAAGGAAGGAACTGGACAGGTGTCCAGTTCATGACTACCAACCTGCCAGCTCATAAGCATCTAGGACTCTAAACAACCAGCACAGTTAAAATATAAGAAATTACAATACAAGGTGGATAATTACTAAGCTCTGATCAGAGTTTCCTTATTCAAACACTCATTATTTTCCTTTTCTGTTTCTTACAATTAAGTAATCAAAACCACGACAATTACTATATAATCTGCTTTATCATGGCAGAGGCATGATGCAAAAATTACAAAATGTACCTGTGTTCCAAGCATCTTTCCTATAATTCCCAAAGCTTCCTGTATATCCTTGTAAAGATGAGACCAAAGCTTCCTGAATTAATCTGACTGATCAAAGCTTTCAATCGCTCAACATCCTCACCACCAGCTACAGCAAGAGACCTAAACTTCCCAATTTCAGCACAATAATATTTACTTGCAGTGTCCTGCGCCTTCGCTCCATTTTCCTTCACTACCTGAATGCATCACAGCAATCACACACCCATAACAACATTACACACTCAAAACGCATTCAAAACAAACCAAAACAAAAAAAATCTTATCTACCTCTGGTGGAGCTTCCAAGTTGGTCAAATGAACCACTTTCCTTCGGTATCGACTTCATTCACCATAAAATCAGAATACCTGGATAATTATTAAACGGACAAAAAACTGAGAAAGCCTCAATAGCTTTTATCTTATCAACATGCATGAACATAATTAACAAAAATCAACAAATTAAATAATCATAGACTACATTTCTAAGTAGATAAAGTAGCCGCAGACTACATTTGCTTCTATATCCAGCACTTTGCTTTGAAATTAACCCAAAAAAAACCCTTTGCTTAAGAATGCCGCCAAAGCCAGAGAGCTGAGAGATGTAACAGAATATTCAGACGTCAGAACTACTTTTGCTTTGGGGATGGCTAGGGTTTCGTCACGAACCCGGTCCTTGCTAACCTGGGCCTGAACCTCCATGTCCTTCACAGCGGCGTCGACGGCTGACAAATCTGTGACGCTGCTAGCTGGGTACACTGAATAGTTCAATTTCAGAGCGTTATGCTTGATATCAGAGACGAAATCGAATAAAAGTAAGGTTGGGTAATCAGGTCGGGTCTTACTGTTTCGCTCAATAACGAGATCTTGGAGCTCTGAGATCCGACTGTTGAACCCGGCGATCAGCGAATCCAACGACGCCCTGCTTTCTCCGCTCCCATCTCACTTTCTCTTCACAAGAAAAAGACGATGAAACGCCGGATAGAAAATAAGTATTGGTGGTGGGGAGAAGAGAGAGAGGACCTACGCTGGTGGTGGTCGGAGAACGAGCTCGAGGCCTCTCAGGTCTGAGAATGAACTCGGGGCGGGTCAGGTTGGAGAACGAGGTCGACGCGAAGAAGGAGGCGAGCGCTGGAGTCAAAGTGAGAGTTAGTAATTAGGGTTTGTAAGTTTTAGACAGAGTGAAAAAATTCTAAGGGTTGGGGAAATGAATATTTTGGTCCCCCCACGTATCTGAAAATTTCAACTTAGTCCCTCCGCGTTTTTTAAAATTTTTCCAACGAAAATTTTCTCATCGTTTTAGTTGGTGACTGATGTCTATAATAACAATAGAAATCGGTTTTTTCACAAACTGATGTTAGCACGATTTTTAACATCAGGTGCAATCCTGACCGATTTAATAGTGGCGATGTCTAATGATATTATTCTAGTAGTGAGAAAACAACTCACACCTTGAATTCTATCAATCGTACGATAGAAAGAAACTCACACCTTGATTTCTATCAATCGTACCATAGAAAGCAGCTCACACCTTGATTTCTATCAATCGTACCATAGAAAGCAACTCACACCTTGATTTCTATCAAATCGTTAATAAGGAAAACAACTTGCACCTTGTCCTCTTAAAAACCGTTAATAAGGATGCAACTCACACCTTATTCCCTAAAAACACGTAATCTCATGAGTAAGATATAACCAATTCCCGTTACCCCATGAATCACAATTGTGGCAAACAAACTAGAGCTCTAATGTAAGGTAACCACTCGTCTGGCCAAAGACGTGATTACCTGATATTCTGCCCAAGGTCATAGACCTTCATTCTTCGAACTTTTCAGTCCCTTGGAATAAAACATTAAAGGAGTCGCACTGGACCCAAAATGTTACACAAATCTCAACGCTTTTCAAAACAAATCGAATCAACAATTCCGCAATCATTTATTTTCCGAAAAACCACAACCCAAAACAATAAAAAGCATCATTCATGCATACTTTTTTCATAAATAAAAAAACCAATAAATACATATATATTTCACGTAAACATATATATACGTAGTCATCCGCTCAAGAATATCTACTAATACCAACTATAGTTTGCAGTTAAATCAATAACTCTCAAAACGATAAGGGTATTCCGTTCATAAATGAACGTTGTGAAATTACTCACCTCGAACTTCCCACTGCATCTTCACACCACTAAAATACTCACAGAACGCACTCTGTCAAGCACCTAAGTAAAGTACAGCCTTAATTCAGTCAATGAAACACAAGGAATAACGTTCGAAACCCTAAATCGAACTAAAATTCCCAAAGTGACACCAATCAAGGTGAAACCACATCCGAGACCACCCAATGTCTCCAGAATACTTCTACGATTGATATGTCCAAAGCACAAGTCGATCGGACGCTCGAATCCTCACGGATCGAATAAATCAACCGGTATGAAACCGTAAAAATCATAACAATTTCATACGAACTCCAAAAATTGCATATTATATATCAAAACGCTCGTATCAACGAGTAGAAGATATATAATACCAGAAATAGTCCCTTACATGGCTGGAATGCCCCCAGAAAGCCACCACAGAAAAACACAATATTTCACAAAACTTCCAACATCAATGATGTTCATCTCAGCATGCTTAACCATTTTCATAACTAGCATGAAGTCAGAAACTAAGCATAAAGGGTCGAAAACTACCTCGCAAGCCATGATTACTGTTCAATCCGAGTTGAACCAAGTTTCACGTGAATCGATCCAAACAACCACCACAGATCGATCCAAGAGGCTGCTTCAAACTCACAACAGGAAGCATGAAGTCGTGGTGTCACTGGAGCCGTGTTTTTCAGCCGGGTCTGAATACCCCAAAGTTCGCTGCTTTGTTGAGCCATCACCGCCTGGAATCTCCGCTAAAGGACACCACAGGGAGGAGCGGACGGTCGAGACGAGCCGATCTAGAGAGTTTCACCACCGGAGACCGCCGGAAAAGCCAGGTCGGATTTCCGAGTTCGGGTCGGGTCAGTAGCAACGAAGAGAGAGAACGGAGAGAATCTGATTTCCGGAAATAGAAACCCAAATGAAAATAGTAACTTCCCGAAAGGGAAACTTCTATTTATAGTGGTTTCCAAAAATATCCAAAACTTCTGCAGACCATAACTTCGACATACGAACTCTGATTCTCGCGTTCCATATGTCTGCGAACTCGTATTAATGCTCTCTACGATTTTCGTGAAGGAAGTTTTTAGAGAATCCAAACGTATAAAAAGTCAACCTTTGCACCCCCCCTAAAACCATACTTTTCGAATAATTAATTCATCCGAAACACTTCCACTCCGTCTACGAGCCACGAAACCGTCCAATAACCACAATTTAGATTCCGAAAAATCCTCGAAAAATAAATACAAATTTCCGGGGCATCACACATTCGATCCTAGTTTTGATCGAATTGAAGAAGAAGGTTCAAAGGCAGAATGTCCATTTTACCCTTCTTGAATGGTCAAATATTGAAAAGTGGGGCCCTATGTCTGCTCCAAGTCATCAGCTGACGTCACTTTTAAAGTCAAACTCAAATTTTGGACTCGGGTGATGTCATTTAAGAGTATAGGGACCATCGAGATTGATTTTCAGATAGAGGGACCAAACTGATTTTACCCCTAAAGTTCAAAGGACTAAACTGAATTTAATCCAATTTAATATCATATTTGATGTATATCTTTCTTAAATTATTCTTATTGATCTAGCATAAAATTATGGAATTGATAAGACATTGAATACCATATTTAATGTAAACCATTCCTAAAATTATTCTAATTTAATAGATGTTTTCAATAAGTTAGGAATCTTTCTAATGGAATTTTTTATAATGCTTTTCTTCAACACCAAAGCTTCTATGGTTATGGCTGTTATGGCTCTTGTATGTAATGTCATGTTTTTTTATGAATGTGGTTCTCCGTCTTTAACATTAAGCTTTCCATGGTCAAGGTATTTTCATGTCAGCCCTATACGATTGTGATCATTTTGGTGTTCGAGTTTTTTTTTTCCCCTTCCATCCATGGATGGTAGCTCTTGTTCATTTTGATCTTCTTCTTCTTCTTCTTCTTCATTTTTTTCTTTTTACATTTCGTTCTTAATTAACTTAACTTTAACCTAGAAATGAAAACACATGCGCGCGTGCGCGCGCACACACACACACACACACACACATATATATATATATGTGCATGCATATTGTAGGTTGACAAACCACTATTTTAACCTTGTTCTAAGGTAAACATTATGCAATTTTTGTGGTAGATGTATTAAGAGCTAAAAAATTCAACATTTCAGTATACCTCATATATAGGTAGTTTTTCTCACCATATATGTATCTCGATTAATATTTATATCTACAATAGAAGAAAACTAATTCGTAAATTTATATGTCTTACTTAGGTACATATCTCAATTATAGTAATTGAAGAACATTAATCCGTAAACATATATCTCTTACTTAGGTACAGGGCCGGTCTTGAGATTGTAGAGGCCTGAGGCGAATATATACATTTTTTTTTCCTTATCAAATTATTTTTTATTTAATTTAATAATTATATAATGATAACAACGAAAAGAAACATATAGTATTTATGTTATATAAGTACTTCAAAGACATACGACTAGAGAACATGTTTGTACGAAAAAAAAAAAAACTAATTCAAAAATATACAAAAAACTTAAGAAAATATATGCAAAAATATCATTAGTGGGATTCAAACTCATGCTGAAAAAGACCCTTAAAAGGCAGCCTTGCCACTACTCTAATTTATAACATTGGTGATTTAGGCGCATAGTTTATATATATTATATAATATTTACTGAAAGTCAGAGCTATGAGGCCCCCGGAAGTTGGTGGCCTGAGACGGTTGCCTCAGTGGGTAGCCCTCAGGGCCGGCTCTGCTTAGGTACGTATCTCTTACTTATGGTATACCTACAATAGAAGAAATCTAATCCGTAAATTTGTATCTCTTACTCAGGTACATATATCGATTACAGAAATCAATAACATTAATCCGTAATTGTATATCTCTTATTAGGTACGTATCTCTTACTTATAGTATACCTACACTAGAAGAAATCCTTAAATTTATATCTCTTACTTAGGTTATACGTATCTTTCAGCTAGAATGTTTTGATGAACTTTTTTTTGTACCTTCCAATTAGGTTGATTTCCCATCTTTATTTACTAATTTTATAATACTAATTATATTTTGAATTATTTGCAGGTTCATTGACACTACACCACAAAGTTAATCAGACGACAGTTCAGGAACTGTCGTCTGAGTGAAAAATGTGCTGTTGTCTAGTAGCTTGTGGTCTGATTGCCTTCGTTCAGACGACAGTTTAAAACTATTGTCTGTGTTACACTTAGACGACATATATAAACTATTGTCTGTGTCATCTGAAAATTACCAAACTATTTTGATTTGGATAAACTATTGTCTGTTAGACATTCAGACAACAGTTCGTTTAATGATTCTTTAGAAACATTATATTACCCCAATACTTTTAAGAGAACTATGTTGTGCATAATGAATCTCAAACGACACTGTTAGGATACCTTTGTTGTCTGAAATGAATCTCAGACGACACTGTTGGGATACCTCTGTTGTCTGAAATGAATCTCAGACGACAATGCCTCATTTTTCTGGGTTGTACTAGATGCATTAACCATAACAGTGCCAAAATAGAATACGTCATAACTCAATACTCAGACTACACATTTTATTGTTTTGAGTTGCATTTTATAAATCTCATTCAACAGTTTATTGTTATATCTGATGAGTGAAATGAATATCAGATGACATTGATTTTGATATATCTGTTGTGTGAATAAAGTTCAGACAAGATGGGTTTTGTTATATCTGTTGTATGAATGGAGTTCAAACAACATGAGTTTTGTTATATCTGTTGTTTGAATGCATGTTCAGACAACATGACTTATTTGCTGCTTCAAATGTGTTGTCTGAGTGAATCTCAGACAATAGACAATTGACCTATATTTGATGTCTGAATTGGCTTTGCACAATCGGTTGTAAATATGAAATTCCACTAGCAAATTACAACCATGAAAAACATAACTGAAATTACAACCATGAAAAACATAACTAAAATTGACTTCATTTTTTATGAAAGTGAGAAATACAGAAACATAAAGTTGGCTATTCTCAAAAAGCATTGAAGGTTACAAATTATTGGGACAAAGCTGTTTGCAAATTTGCAGTACTTTAGTTTCTTATTCTTATTCAGATACAAACCATAAATTCGTTACCTGATTTTGCTCTAGAGCTAATGTTTATGAACTCATTCATGCAATTTGAATAATAATTAAAGTTTGCACAGTTTGGAGGTAGACAAAAGTAAGGGTGCTCACAATGATGATCAGAACACATCCAGGCTCTTGATTTCAAGTACGGCTCTTGGAAGCTGCTTTTCTGTATTAAATCAAAGATATAATAAGCTCTCTAGCAAACCATTACAATCAAAACCAAATACCCAAATTCATGTTTTGCTTCCTTAGATTCATGTCAAAGATATAATAAGCTATCTCACCTAAAGCATAACATAAAAGGAAAACTCACAAATCATCCTAACCACAGATCACACAACTAAAAAATTGCCATTGTATGTTTTAGACACATAAGAAACCTAACAACAATTAGGTACATATCTAGATCAAATCCATGATTATCAAGCTCAAAAATCTTATCAAATTCATTGATCAACTCATATTATGCAAACCACTCTTAACATAAAACTCATACTGGAGGTTTATAAAATTAAAATTTCAACAGATAATCATCTTCTTTTTTTAATCAAACAAAAACATACCTATCAAACAATCATGCTTGGTCCAAGAATATACCTATCGATTCAACTGAGGATGTTCTCTGAGCACATGATCACCACTGGAACTTTGTCAATGATTCTTGTTTCACATTCATACCAGACACAATAAAACAGCGGGGCACGTACATGATGTCCACAAACATGCACAATTTCATTTTTTTGACCAGATATATAATTGTGTACCTCTTATGTTTCTCAATGCAGAAACCCCTAAGAGAAACAAGATGCCGATGATGCAACCTGGCAAGAAGCACTATCTCTCTGCAGAACTCATGCTCCCCGTGCTCGGAAACTTTATTCATCTGCTTCACTGCTGCCACTAAACCATTACTAAAGTGAGCTTTGTACATAGTTCCAAATCCCCCTTGTCCAATGGTAGTACTGAAATTTTCTGTCGCCTTCTTTATCTCCTTGTAGCTGAATTTTTGAAACATAGATGGAGGACCTGCACATAAGTCACATCCAAGAGACCCCCAGTGAATTGATTCATTTACAATCCACCTTTTCAACAGTTATACATAGATGGTACATAACCTGAAACGAGGACGTAAAGACAATCAGAACAAATAAGTTGCTTTAATTGTCAACAGGAAGATTGTAAGTCACCAACTCTTTTGTATAGATAGTGAGGTGGATAAAGAATATTACACAATTGAGTAATCTCCAGCAGTATATCAATTTTTTACTTTTTACAAAGAAACACATAACAAACTCTTCTGCACAAAAGCAGCAGCAACTACTTACAATCAAACTTGTGAAAGCATTTGGTGTATGCCCTTTGAAAGAAACATTTAAATTAGCTGGAGCCTGGATTTGCTGCCTACAGAAAACAAATTCAATCCAATTTAAATCAGAGAACACGTTCAGTCTAGCACACTTTGCAACAATAATGAGCACCTATATATACACTCAGAAACCAGTTCAATACACTCAATTCTAATTCCTACAGATCCAATTCCAACCAAGTGAACCCAGAAACTAATTCAACACACTCAATCGAACCAAATATTACAAATCAAACAGACACCATCTTAGATTACCAAATACCCAGCTATATATCCTTAGCTTCAGACCCGTTCACTTTTGATGTAAAAACCCAAACAAATTGACCAAAATCCATATGGCTCCACAATATCATATGGTCATACCTGAATTTTATGATTAAAAATCACAATCTGAGTCGCGAATCTTTGTCCTCGACCAAACACACAATGTCGATACACCCAACCCATGTCGCGAAATCCGATAGTCCAAGAGAAGAACACGGAGAAGAGTTGAGATTTTTGCAATAAACCCAATCATATCAGTAAACCCAATCAAAACGCAATGAAGAAACAAAGAACTTAACTGAATCTAAAAGGGAAGAACTTACAAAGAGAGACAAAGAGAGAGATGGAAACTGAAGACTGAACCCGTGGATCCTCAAGGGGGGGATAGTCTCGAGATGGAGTCGTGACTGAGAGAGAGAAAGAGAAGGAGAGAGAACCCGTGGTGGAGAGACTGAAGGCGCGCACGACGGAGAGAGACTCGGTCCATGGATAGTGGTCACTGAGAGTGTATGAACTTGAATGCTACTCTGAGAGTGCATCGAGTGAGAGTGGGAGTAAGAGCAAGGTGAGAGGCTCGATGAGGATGAGAGCGTGAGAGCGATGGTAAGTGAGAGCGATAAGAGTCGTTTGGGTCAAGACTACGGACCTTAACCTGGGATGAAGCTTAATCACTTAATTGTGTCCTCGTCTCAGGGAGAAATTGACAGAACTGGGATTAGGTTTTGAAAACAATCAAAATCGCGGAACACAATCGGAAATTTCAGAAATTGGAGAATTAAAGGGTCGAAATTGGACCTTCATCTGCGAGGTTGAGAGGCTCGATGAGGGTGAGAGGGTGAGGGGGATTGAGGGTGAGAGCGATGGTGAGTGAGAGAGAGGCTAAGAACAATTTGGGAGGGAGAGTAACCTAAATTTTTAGCTAAGGGAGGGAACACGGGTTTTTTTTCACAAAGGCTAGGCTTTTGAGTGTTTTGAGTGGAAGAAAAATAAAAGTAAATTAATTTTTGTTTGTTTTTTTTTTTTTCATTTTTCAGACAACAGATGTCCTTGTTAGTGTTGTCTGAAATCTCTCAAATTTACTAAAGGATGATGTGTTGGATGAGTAGAAGTGAGACGACAGGTTTAAAAAATCTCT
The DNA here is from genome assembly GCA_024704745.1 of Rosa lucieae. Lineage (NCBI taxonomy): Eukaryota > Viridiplantae > Streptophyta > Magnoliopsida > Rosales > Rosaceae > Rosa > Rosa lucieae. Next base: position 28,978,110 of record CM045495.1, on the reverse strand, counting down.
TGTCTAACTAACTCAGATGACAACAAAAACTCATGTGTCGTGTGATTAAATTATTCTAGTAGTGTGAGTTCAATATTCAAATTGTAAAAAAATGAATAAATTAATGCTTAAAAGAAATTAATTTGTTTCTATATTTGACTCAAGGGGCAAAATGGACATGAAAGTATAATAACAAAAGTCAATGGACCTAGATTGATAAAAAAAAAAATTACCTATGGACTGCATCCATTATGAAGAAATGAAATTGGATTTATATTCAAAAATCTCAACAACAAAAAAACATATATATAAAAATAAGGGCAAACAAAAATTTTAGTTTGCGAATGCAATTAAACTAGGATATATATATATATAGTTCAAGAAAAAAAATGCATTACCTCTTAATTGGATACATCTAACGGTATCCTACTAGGCTAGCAAGTTGAGCCTCACGTGGCTAGTGTATGGATAAATGAACCATGATGTCAAAGAATGCTGGAGGGAAATTGTTTTTTTAGTTTGCATAATATCAATACAATCTCCACCTCCCACTTGTTTAGATCTACAATTTTGAGTGTCTTTGCGCATATCTGTTGAAAAAAAATGTGATAGTTCTTCAAGTGGAGCATAAATCCTTTTCTTCCAATGATTTCGTATTCCAACAGAAGAACTCGCTGCAATAACACATGACAATTAATCATGACTTTTCAAACCCCTTATCTTCCGGTCATCTAAATTCATATTGTGTGATATAAGAATTCGCATATGAATGTACGTTGAGGCAGTGTAAATACATATTCTTATGAGGAAAATCAACCTTATTTCCGTCCTGCTGCACCCACTAATCTTTCTTAATATTCATTTTCTGCAAATCCAGCCTTACCTTGTTTGTGTCTTTTGATTTCCCTTCCATATGCTATAATGTTCCAATTACGCTATCACATATTTTTCTCAATGTGCATGACATTTAAATTATGTCTGATTTTTAATACTTCACTTAGTCCAATTTAGCTCATCATCAATTCTCTTCCTCTTCCTATCCTTATTATTATTTGGGTGTTTACCCGATATTCGCGGAATAACATATTCACACCGACGAAGTATGTCATCACCAGAAAATTCTCTAAGGGGAGAGTAAAGAATTTCCATCAAAAGTATTTTTATTGGTATCTTTGTGCCATGAATGATCCATAGGTAAAAAAATGCCGATGTCCGGTATATCCAATCTTACTCGTCAACTTCTTGTATGATGTATCTCTATTACAAACAAGACATACCAAAAAAACCTTTGGTGCTCCAATCAGATAAATTTGCATAAGCTGGAAAATCATTGATGGTCCACAACACAACTGCATGCACGGTAAAATAAAATTCAATCATCTTATCATAAGTCTTAACACCCTTCTCCCACAGCTCCTTTAGCTCATCAATTAAATGACGCAAAAATATATCAATATCTTTTCCTGGTGATTGAGGTCCTGAAATCAATAATGCCAACATGGAGAATGAATTTTTCATGCATTTCCATAGGGGCAGGTTATACGGAACCACCACTATAGGCCACATACTATAAGAAGTACTCATGTTCTCAAAAGGATTGAAGCCGTCAGTTGCAAGGCCTAATTTGACATTTCATGGATTTTTCGTAAAATCAGGGTATAGAGTTTGTCAGATGCCTCATCTCAACCTCCACATCAACTCGTTTATCCTTATGCCATCTCATGTCATTCAATGTGTGTCTAGATCTGAACAATCTTTGTAACCATGGTTTCAATGGGAAATATCGCAACATTTTCTAAGGAACCTTTTTTTTTTCTTTTTCTTTTTTTTTGTTCACAATCACTGTTCTTATATCATGGCTCATTACACACCGAACATTTATCTTTCTCTTCATTCTCTTTGTAGAAAAAGGCACACTCATATTTATAAACATGGATGGTTTCATACCCCAAGCCAATACCTTTTAAGATCTTCTTGCATACATAATATGATTAGGGAATATTATTTGACTTCGAACACATCTTCTTCATCATTTGTAACAAGGTATCAACAGACTTATTGGTCCAGAGATTGTCAACTTTGCAGTGAATCAACTCCACAACAAATGTTGGACTGAATATTCTGTGCAACCAAGGTAGAGTTCTCATTAAGCTACTTGCAGTAACTTATCACAGTTACCCTTCTCTTCATTATGAACATCGATAGTATCGTAAGCCCCTTGGGTATCCTGATTTCCTAATGTATCATCTATATCATCGTCTTCATCCTCCCCTATATCATCTCCATCACCTGTTACATGTGCATTACCCATTGGAAAAGGATCATTCATCATATCAAATATACCTGTATTGTGTTCAGATGCATCAACTTGTCTATTCGGAATTGTTTAACTATGCACTTGCTTCTATTCTCCGTGATATATCCATGGGTTATATGTTGTTACCATGCCAATTTCAAGAAATGGATATTGACCACAGTTAAAGGGTGTGAATTTGTGTTGTTGCACTTCATGCTTGGACATGAGATCTGATTATATGCATTCACATGATGCTTCGCGACCTCAAGAAAAGAGTTAACCCCTTGTTTAAATGCACGAGTAAACTAATAATTTGGATCTGAACCCCACTGAATCCACATCCTATCCATCTTTGGGTCAAATTTTCAATAAGATCTGGCTGCTCCTCACTGAATTTTTGACAAATCGAAGTTGTTGATTGAGATATAGGACTGCAACCGTGAGAAGAAACAAACAATCAAATTCCAAGCTAAAAATTTATTGCTTTTTCTTCTTCTTGTTGTTTCTGTTATTTATATTAATTAATTTTTCTTTTTCTGCGAAGTTGGACAATTCCTAGTCAGGCCAACATACCTTTTCCTTTGTGGTATAGGTTTCTTTATGCAAAACCTATTCCGAGAGGCCAGAGCTAATATAAATCTCGGACACATTCTTTTTTTATGGTGTCACTACTAGAATAAAGTTCATAGACATCAGTTCCTAACTGATGTCTAATAAAAAAATTTCCGATGTCTTAGTGGGTGATGTTAAAAATCATGAAAACTTAGACATCGGTTGTTAACCGATGTTAAAAATGACTCCAGACATCGGTTCCTTTTAAGTAACCGATGTTAAAAATGACTCCAGACATCGGTTCCTTTTAAGTAACCGATATTAAAAATGACTCCAGACATCGGTTCCTTTTAAGCAACCGATGTTAAAAATGACTCCAGACATCGGTTCCTTTTAAGCAACCGATGTTAAAAATGACTCCAGACATCGCTTCTTTTTAAGCAACCGATGTTTAAAATTACTCCACACATCGCTTCTTTTTAAACAACCGATGTTTAAAATGCTTCTAGACATCGCTTCCTTTTAAGGAACCGATGTACATTTTCTTTACTAACATCAGTTTACAATCTACTATTATAGAACTGATGTTCTTAGTCATTTATAACATCAGTTTTTTTTTTTCATGTAGTTGTCTTTTCGTTCTTCTTGCTTCAATTTCTAGTTTAAAGGTGATTTGCTCCCTATGTGCATAAATCAGTTTATTCACTAGAAAAATATCAGAATGAGAATACAAGTTGTTAACAAAGAAAATTCTCATTAATACTATTTTTGATAAAACAAGTACAAAGAGTAGGGAGAAGGGGACATATGGCCTAAACTTCTCCATATACAACAATAGAAGAAAAGAACAAGATTGAAGTCTCCAAAATAAGATAAAATTACTTGTAACTTGAGTTTCCAGTCTTTGGTGTAGCTGCCAATGGACCTAGCAAAAACATGTTACCAAAACAGATGCTTATCAATTATTATCAATTGATTCAACTCCCATCCAAATTACCAAAACAGATGCTATTCAATTCCCATCCAAAACTGCCAAATTTTATTATTGAAACTAGAGACAGTAACCAAAGTCCAAAACAAATTATCAATTGATTCATACTCAGTTCCAAATTACCAGAGGTCCAAAACAGATGCTATTCAATTCCAAAACTGCCAAATATCATTATTTGAATCAAAAGTCAAAACAGATACAGACATACAGTAACCAAACTAATATAGCAACTTTTAGTTGGACAGAAAAAATTTGGTTTGCAAGTCCAATAAGCTACAGACCAAAGAAACAAAGCTTCACAACAATTGATAAGTGGCTCACAGGTTTATTTTACAGCAAAAGCTTTTCAAAATCTCAATTAAATTGGATTCTTACTCATGTGTCCTTCACCTGTTGGCACATCTGGAAAGCTCGCTGCTCGATGGTCTATAATTTGAAGGGAGAAAAGCCTCCGGATCTGCTATCAACTCTTGTAAAAATTTCTTCCTCGGCTTCTGAATTTCTGCATGGGATAGAAGCAAAAATCACAAAAGCGATCATCATAACTTGACTTTAGCGACAAAGCATAACAGAAATAATTAAGAAGAGTACAATTCAAATGAATACCATTAAGTTTCACTGGTATATGATACAGGAGAGGTACACATGCATATGCATGACAGAGGAAAGGTAAACATCACGTATGATGAACATACAAGATGAACATGTATTTATATTATCCATAGAAGTGGCCTTCAGAATTTGTTAAATGAATTTATGGCAGCAAACTTTTTTCTTTTGCAATTTCCTTATTGAAAATGAACCACACATCCAAGGGGCAGTAGAAAAAAACAAATTGAAGTCTAGAAATGCCAGCATGTTACCTTGACATGTTGAAGATACAATAAGATATTCACTGAGCTCTTAAGTATTTATCACTCTAAAATGCTTGTTATCTTTTGGACAACTTTTGCGACATGATGTCATTTCCCTGTCAATTAACATTGTAATAAATGATTGTAAAGCCACATATCTAAAATTATCACACGAACACTAACAAATTATCAGATCAAGAACTGCTTCTATGTCAATCTTATACTAAAATCATCCCAGTGGCACTACTGCATCAAAAAGATTTTCGTGTAAAGCTACCAAAGCATCAATAGCCCCTACAAAACCATATAATGCCAAACTGCATTAATACAAAGGTGCGCAGAGAAATGAATAGCCTTTTATTACTACAAGTCCAACTAGCACATACACTAACATCTACAGTTCAGGAAAATGAGATAATGCTTACAGGAACAATTAACTTTTGGCCTCCACGATGCAATCCAATTTCCAAAAGATGCCCTGCTATAGATGGAAATATATAAGCTTGAAAAAGAAAGTAACTACAAGGAATAGAAGCAATTAACGGCTTACCGATCCCTTGATTTCATAACAATCATCAAATGCCCACTGATATTTTGACTGATTCAACCCAAACCAGCGTGCCAAATGGATGTCAGTACAAAGATAAAATAAGAGGATCAAGAACAATGAAGCAGTAATATAGAAAATGAGGCAGTGCCAGGAGGGCTTGGGGGCCTAGACAAGTATAATTCCAAAATCCAATCAACACATCGAACATTGTCATATGAAAAAGAACACAATATACACATTCAGCTGAAACAAAAAACAAATTGCACTACAAAATATACTTACAAATACTTGGGGGCATTGAGCATCTTCAAATGCTTCCTCGCGCAGTCACGCCTGCAGTCACCAAGAAACAAAATTTAACAACAAAGCTACATAAACACAAAAAAAAAAAAAAAAAAATCCACGAACTGAATCACCCCACTTCAAGACTACAATTCTACCACACACCCATCAAAGTTAGAACTGACAGCATGATACTATAAACACTTGACAACATAATCAGGTCTCCAACAATGAAAAAAGTTGTTTCAGATTTTTCACCAACAATAACAATCAGCATGCTTTAGCAATTTTATTTCTTCAACAAGCTGAAAAATTTAGAACCCTAAAGAGCAGCAGAGCTAGGTTCTTAATATTTGTTCTTTCCAAGTACATAGAAAACCAGGTTGAGCACGTAGTATGAGCTAAAGTTTGATCGAGCATGATACATAAATCAAAGTGAAAAACGAATTGAATACATATGGCAAGGATGAGATGTGAAATCAAGGATGTACATTTTAATCTCCCGCCGGCGGCCGACCCTCGTTTTGATGAGCAAGGAAGATGGTTTGGTTTGGTCTATAAGGAGCAAGAAAAGAAATAGCCTACCCATATCGTTGTTCCTCCACGATTCTTGATTTATTCTCCGTACAGAACCACCAAGATTGACCACCATATTAAAGAAACCACAACGAAACCCAGAATCTGCATAAATCAAATTAAAGAAAATCAACCTCCTTTACATCTCAAATCCGCATCCAAACCAAGCTTTTTTTTAGCTGCTGGATTCGTTTAGCTCATTAGAGGAGACAAAAGCACAGACGAGAGGGAGGGAGGAGAGAGAAAGTGGATCTGGAGGAATCTCTCTCCTCCGTCACCTATCTCCGACCACCGAGGTGGACTCACTGCAGCACCATCTTCTTCGCCTTCCTCCAATAAGTCAATGCCAGGCTGTATGTCCTCCGACCACGACTAAAAGAATGACCACAGCTCTGTCCCGAGATGAGCCACAAAGAAATCTCTGCAAAATCATTTTCTAGGGTTATTAATTTTGGTTCGATTGCGGAAGGGGGGGAGGGGGGGGAGAGGGATAGGGTTTCAGGGAAGATGGAGAGAGAAAATGGGTCGCCAGTTTCATGTGTGTGAATATTGGAGATAAAAGTGGGAACATGACTGTGTAACTTTGTTTCCGCGTATACGAAATGTTTAGCCCAGTCTTTCCGCGCGTTTCTGAAAATTTTTAAACTTAAGTATAGACATCGGTTAACAGTAATAAACGATGTCAATTATATAAATAGAAATCGATTTTTTAGAAACCGATGTTACAACAATTTTTTACATCGTCTGAAATTCTGACCGATGTAAATGACGTGATGTCTATTAGCATTATTCTAGTAGTGTGTTCTGAAGGGAATAAACCTATTCCTTTGTAATCGTTATTAAGGGTCAATATGATCGGTTGTTCTGCTAGCTGCTAGCTGCTAGCTGGTTCAATAATCAGACTAATTGAGATTGTTGAGCATAGATTTGAATTAAGGTGGACAAGGGGATGATGAACTATTATAGTCCGTAACAGAGACACAAAGCTGTATCTACCTATATGTATATTTATGGGGAAGTGGTGGATGATGAATGAAATTAGCCAATCTGTTTGACTTACCGTCACACAAGTCTGGAATTTGCATAAATATTTTTTTTTTTTTTTGAATTAATGCAAAAATCATCTTTTAGCCCATACAAAGAATTAAAATATCAGTTTATACAGGGATATATTGAAAATATTCTGGAAAAGAATTTCCTTTTGAAATATTCAATTTATTAGCCTCACTTAGATTCGCTTTGAAGAGATATCTCTTTACTGAGATGCTCCTCCAAGGGAATTCTCTTGACCCAGATTTCGCTTTAGGGGATTACGTACACTCACCCATGTTCGTCTTTAGGGGATTTCTCCTCACACAGATTTACTTTGAGGAAATTTTGCCTTATCCAAATCCGTCTTGAGAGGGTTTACCTCACTCAAATTTTGCCTTAGGGAGATTTCACCTCAGCTAAATCTGCTTTGAGAAGTTTCACTTGACCCAAATTCGCTTTGAGTTGATTTTGCCTCACCTAAATCCACTTTGAGAGGTTTCACCTTCGCCTCACCTAAATATGCCACATAATCATTAAGCAGTTGTTGCTTAATTGTTTTTTGTTGAGAAAATTAAAGTTATCACATAAACAGAAACCCACAACACGTACAAGTCGTTGTCTAATTGGTTTTCAGTGAGAAAGTTCAAGTTGACACACAAACATTAACTGACAACCTGTACAAGTCGTCACTTAATTGGTCGTTTGCAAGAAAATTAAAGTTGTCACATAAACTTTAATCGACCACTGATAGAAGTTATTGCTTAACGGTTTTTAGCGATGAATTTCAAGTTGTCACATAAACATTAAGCGACAACCCGTTGAACTCGTCACTTGATTGGTCTTTTGTGAGACATTAACATTAACCGACAACTTGTATAAGTTGTCGCCTAATTGTTTTCAGTGAGGAAATTCAGGTTGTTACATAATCATCAAGCGACCACCTGTAAAAATAATCACCTAATTGGTCTTTTGCGTGAAAATTGTACTTTTATTAAGTCGAAATGAAAAAAAGAAAAGCTTCGAAATACACTTTAGTTCACTTGAAAAATAAAAACTTAAATAAATAAAAGGTAACGGAAGCTCCATTCTAAAATTTAGAACAATCTTAAACAAAAAACTTCAATTTTTATTCTAGGGGACGCCGACATAACCACTAGCTACTACCAAGTCTTCTAAGCACTCAATTCATCTCCACTACTTGGAACCACAACAAATTACTAATGGGATATAAACTCAGTAAGTAACTATAACACACCACGTATAACAAATAGGAAGACATTCCATACTTATATACAGTATAGTAAAATGCATAGTATATGGGGTGCACTCAATACAGTATAGTAAAGTCTGAAACTTATTAGATATTTTCTAATAAGTTAACTGAACTTATGAGTTTTGGGAGAGAAGAAAAGTCGTTTAGACTTGTTTAAGGTAGAAAAAGAAAAGAGAACAACGTCTGCATGCAAGGATAGAGAAAGGAGAAAATAGGTTAGGCTACGCTGACCGCACATCCTAATGGCAGCAACAGATGTCGGTTTTAGAAAATTATTTGGACAAGTTTTTAGTATTCCTTTGACTTATATTTTTACAGTAGATACTTGAGCATCTCTAGTTTAATGCTATAAGTGAGATTTAAATGCATTCACATGATGCCAGTAGGCTGTGTGGTCAACGCAACCTAACCTATTTTTCTCCTTTCTCTATCCATGCATGCAGACGTTGTTCTCTTTTCTTTTTCTACCTTAAACACGTCTAAAAGACTTTTCTTCTCTCCCAAAACTCATAGGTTCAGTTAAATTATTAGAAAATATTCAATAAGTTTCAGACTTCTAAGTAAACACAACCTCTTTGTAACAACTAGTTTAAAATTTCTATTTTCCTTTGTACTAAAATAACTAATTAACCTTAAAACTAAATGTACAAAAAAATAAAATAAAGTCTCATAAAAATATAATATGATCTAACAACAAAATATTTCACAATACCAAAACAAATAAAGTCTGCAAACAACAAGGCCAAAAACAAACCAAGTAAATTGGTGGATATCACAAAACTTGTTATATAAAAATTAACCGACAACTAGTAGAAGTCATCTCCTAATTAGTTTTAAGTGAGGAAATTCAAATTGTCACATACACATTAAGCGACAACCCAATAAAATTGTCACCAAATTGATTTTCAGCAAGGAAATTCAAATTGTCACAAAAACATTAGGCGCCAAATTGTTTTTCAGCAAGGAAGATAAGGTTGTCACATAAGCATTAACCGACAACTTACAGAAGTGGTCATTAATTAGTCTTCAGCGACAAAAATTCTGTTTTCACATAAATATTAAGTGACAATCTACAGAAGTCGTCGCCTAATTAATTTTTTGCGAGGAAGTTAAAGTTGTCACAAAAATATTAATTGACAATTGGTAGAAATGGTCGCCTACTTAACATTTTGCGAGGAATTGGGTGTCGCATAATGTCATATGAGGGATAACTGTCAATTTCTCGCAAATACCTAGTTTATGCAACAAATTGGTTGTTGCCGATGGGATCATGTGCGACAATTGAAATTTCCTAATATTTGCCAACCTTTTGAGACGAATTTTGGGTTGTCACAATGAAATTCCTCATTTTTACTATTTTCTCTTGTAGTGAAAGTTTTTATTTTATTTTATTTTTCTAGGGTTTTTGGCTTTCAAAGTTAGCGTTAGGACTCATGGGTGATAATGTGTTGTAGAGAACAAGAATTTGAGAAAATGTGGAGATGTATTTCATTGACTACATGACCTCTATATATTTAGGATTACAATTACAATATTCTTGATGTACAAGCAAAGAATGAATCTTATTAATAAATAGGATATCTACGAGAATATACTAAACATATTACAATTAGGCTAAGTAACCTCGTTTGGACTAGACACATAAATATTAGATTTCTTGCAACATTATTAAAAATAAAAAAATAAAGACATAATATACATCAAGGGAAGGTACCGTAGACAACTCTTATTTCTATTAACTCTGTGTTCTTGCACTTCTCTTCAGTATTACAGGTGGTAGAGGATGAGGATGAACAGCGGGAGTGTTAGTGTGAGTCATCGTTCCCTATTAGGAATAGACTACAAGGGAATATATTTGTAATTACTTACCTTGTATGTGTTGTAGTACAGGAGTACACAATAGTTATAGTACGTTGTAGTACAATTGTAACCCTTTATATACACCACAGAATGGGTGTAATCATATACAAGAAAATTCATTCTCTCAATACTGTCTTATTTGACTTGGTATCAGAGCAAAGATCCGAAAGGGCTTTGTCTCCTTAATTCTTTGTTTAGGTCAAGACCGATCTTCGTCTCTTCCAAGACTGATCTTCGTCTTCATCTCTTCCAAGACTGGTCTTCGTCTTGTCACAGGTCGGTTTAGACCAAATCTTTGCCTGCAATCATTCATCACCAAGACCGGCAGATTTCAAGTTAATTCCGGTCTGCTCAGATAGAATCCGCCTGCGTCAGAACCGCCGTGCGCCATCAACCATCGTGCGTCGTCCAGTGGTCGGTCTCCAATCGCCCACGATCTTTGCTTAGCATAGTCGCTCAGCAACAGCAAGCTGCCTCGCTCAACGTCCGCAAGCTGCACAGCCGCGTACGATCGGTTCCAGCCCAGAAAACGATCGATTCCAGCCCAGAAAACGATCAATTCCAATCCCTCTGATTCCAGCCCTCTGATTCCAGCCCAGAAAACGATCGATTCCAGCCCAGAAATCGATCGATTCCAGTCCCTCCGATCCTCACCAAAACGCCGGACGATTCCAGATCGAACTCGGCCAGTGAGTCAACTCGGCCAGTGAGTCAACTCAACTCAACTCGGTCAACCTCAAACAGGTTCAAAAAAAAAAAAAAACTATCTGTTTGTTTTTTGTTTGAAGACATCTACTCTTATTTCCGCTGCGTACTTTGGGCTTTGTGTATTGTTCCTATTTGTATCATTGCAATGGGTGGTCATGACAGTGAAGGTCAGGGTTCTAAGGCCAATGAGGTTCAGAAAGTTGAGGTCTCTGTTAAGAGCTCCGAAGGTGGTTCTTTTGGAGGTACCAAACTCACTGGTAACAATTTTCGAACATGGAAGAAGATTATGTCCGTTTTTCTTCGTGGGATACACAAGATGGGACATGTGACAGGAACAATCAAGGTTCCTCGTGAAGATGACATAGAGGCCTATGCTAAGTGGGAAGATGATGATGGGTTGCTCTTCTTAAAACCAAAGATGAAGTCTTTCCTGCTTTTCAAACCTTTCATAATCTTGTTCAGACACAATATCATAGCACTATTAAAGTCCTTCGTTCTGATAATGGGGGGGAGTATGTTAATCATGTGTTCCAAGAGTTTTTTCAAATCCATGGGATTTTTCACCAAACCACGTGCCCACAAACACCAGAACAGAATGGAGTGTCCGAACGGAAAAACCGTCATTTACTTGATATGGCTCGTGCCCTTCTTTTTAGTGCTCATATGCCTAAGTATCTTTGGGGCGATGCTATACATGCTTCCTCTCATCTTATCAATCGTCTTCCATCCAGTGTCCTTCAGGGCAAAATTCCATTTGAGATTCTCGCCTCTGATGTCTCCTTACCATCCTTTCACAATCTTCCAGCTCGTGTTTTTGGTTGTGTTGCCTTTGTCCATGTACCCAAAAATCATAGGTCTAAGTTGGATGCCAGGGCCCTTAAGTGTGTGTTTGTTGGCTACGGTGGTCATCAGAAGGGGTACAAGTGCTATCATCCACCCACCAGAAAGTATTATGTCACTATGGATGTTACTTTCTTTGAAGACATGAGTTATTTCTCCTCTTCAGATGCAGCTCTTCAGGGGGAGAATTCATATTTTGAAGAGCTATATCATGGAGAGGGGGAGGAATCAGAGGGCGAAGGAGAAGCCACACAGTCAGGAGGTATTTTGACTGATCCGGTTGAAACTATTAGCCTGCCTCCAGCAGTAGAAGCACTAGTTCCCATCACTCAAAATGAGGTTGAAGACACAACTGCCCCTCCTGCCATCGCTTCTACCCCTGACCCACAGCTTCCTGGTACTGAAGATCACCCATTTGAGGTATGTCCATCCACTGATACTAGTAGTAGTGATTCTAATGTTGAGCCATATGTGTTACCACCTAGGTCCACTAGAGGTCAATCAGCCAAAAGATATGAACCTACTCTTACTGCCAAATCAACATATCCAGTAGCCAACTATATGTCCACTAGGAGGTTGTCTAAGTCATATGAATCATTTGTGAATCAAATATCTGTTGTATCAGTACCTAACAAAGTGCAGGATGCGTTGGGGGATCCAAAGTGGAGGAAGGCTATGGATGAAGAGATGGAGGCGTTGCAGAAGAACAATACTTGGCAACTTGTCCCTCCACCGCAAGGCAAGAAGGCTGTAGGCTGTCGGTGGGTTTTTACCGTGAAGCATAATGCAGATGGATCAGTGAATCGATACAAAGCACGTCTTGTAGCAAAAGGATTTACTCAGACGTATGGTATAGACTATGATGAAACTTTTGCTCCTGTTGCCAAGATGAATACTATTCGGGTTCTGCTCTCGTTTGCTGCTAGTTTAAATTGGCCACTCCGACAGTTTGATGTCAAAAATGCATTTCTTCATGGAGAGTTAGCCGAGGAAGTATATATGAGTCTCCCACCAGGGTATGTAGTTGCTTCTCCTGGTGAGTTTGTATGCAAATTGAGAAAATCTCTGTATGGTCTTAAACAGTCACCTCGTGCTTGGTTTGGAAGATTTTCACAGTTCATGCGGAAGGTTGGTTACAGGTAGAGCAACTCAGACCATACCTTGTTTCTCAAGCATCAACAGGGGAAGGTAACAGCTCTAATTATCTATGTGGATGATATGGTAATCACTGGTAATGACACTGTTGAGATGGATAGACTGCAGAGATAGCTAGCTTCTGAGTTTGAGATGAAGGACTTGGGTGAGCTTAAGTACTTCTTAGGAATTGAGGTAGCCAGGGGGAGAGAAGGAATCTATCTGTGCCAGAGGAAGTATGTTCTTGACTTGCTAACAGAGACAGGTTTATTAGATTGCAAACCTATTGACACTCCTATTGAGCAGAACCATGGTTTAGCTGAGTATCCAGATCAGGTACCTACTGATCGAGCTCGCTATCAAAGGTTAGTTGGGCGCTTGATTTATTTGGCTCATACCAGACCAGACGTTGCGTATGCAGTGAGTGTGGTGAGTCAGTTCATGCATAATCCGAGTGAGAGTCACATGGATGCTGTTATGCGAATTCTGAAGTACTTGAAGTCAGCTCCAGGTAGGGGAGTACTATTTTCTAAACACAACAACATTCTTGAGGTTTGTGGCTTCACAGATGCAGATTGGGCTGGAAATATCACGGACAGGAGGTCGACATCAGGTTACTTTACATTTATGGGAGGTAATTTGGTTACATGGAAGAGTAAGAAACAGAAAGTTGTGGCACGTTCTAGTGCTGAGGCCGAGTATAGAGGTATGGCTCACGGAGTGTGTGAATTGTTGTGGCTGAGAAATCTGTTACGTGATCTGGGTTTCATACTCAAAAATTCCATGCAGTTGTATTGTGACAACAAGGCAGCTATTGACATATCACAGAATCCAGCACAGCATGATCGTACTAAGCATGTGGAGGTTGATCGTCACTTTATAAAGGAGAAGCTAGATGCCAAAATCATTAGCTTTCCTTTTGTTCCAACTGAAGAGCAACTTGCAGATGTACTTACCAAAGGAGTTTCCAGGAAGGCGTTTTATGACTCACTAAACAAGTTGGGCATGGTTGATGTATATGCGCCAACTTGAGGGGGAGTGTTAGTGTGAGTCATCGTTCCCTATTAGGAATAGACTACAAGAGAATATATTTGTAATTACTTACCTTGTATGTGTTGTAGTACAGGAGTACACAATAGTTATAGTACGTTGTAGTACAATTGTAACCCTTTATATACACCACAGAATGGGTGTAATCATATACAAGAAAATTCATTCTCTCAATACTGTCTTATTTGACTAGGAGCTCTTGGCATTGCTTTGTTTTTTCTCTCCTTTCTTATCGTATCACGTTTTTGTGGACAAAAATTTAAAAATTTGGCAGATCTAGATATATGAAAGCAGCTAATGATGACTTTGCAGAAGAATAATACAACAACACATTGACTTTATATCTTCACAGTTCACACTACGTACTAGTGAATATTAATCACAAAAATTACCTCTAAAAAAGAAAGACAAACAACTGCCTTATCTTCAATACACTAACATCAAACTCGAATCCTCTATATATAGTGCTCGAAGTAGCAGAGAGCTATACAAAGAGAGATGGCTCAATATGGCGGAGGAAGAAGATGGTCTCTTGAAGGAATGACTGCACTCGTCACTGGTGGAACCAAAGGGATCGGGTTAGTCGGTTGTACACTCTCAATTTTCCTCATGTTTTGTTGGGCTTAAGTTCAGTACTGTTTGGTATTTGGGTACTGTTATAGTTGTTAAATTTGTTTGTAGAAATTTTGTTCGCACACGTATTAGTCACGTTCACTATAGATTATCATTTATTTCTGACGTAATACACACACAAACACAAACACATGCATCACCATTTTGACGGCCACAAATTTAGTGAATTAGCTAGACCGTGTATCAATTGTTTCTAGGTATGCGATTGTTGAGGAATTGGCTGGATTAGGTGCAAGTGTACATACTTGCTCACGGAATGAAGCCCAGCTCAATGAATGCTTGAATCAATGGAAGAAGAAGGGTTTTCATCAAGTCACTGGTTCAGTGTGTGATGTGGTCTCAAAAATCCAGAGAGAGGAACTAATACAGAAGGTCTCATCACTGTTTCATGGGAAACTTAATATCCTTGTAAGTACTTTGATCATCAATCCGTTGAAAGCAAATACAACCACATAGGGTTCAGAACTAATTAATAACACCAGGGTAGTTTGCGACAAACCCTATAACTATGACGAAGAAGGTGTTTAAATTGCGAGAGCAATATATATTAGATGTATCGTGCTATATTCTACATCATTGAATGGTATTTCCTCGCTTTGTCGAGGTTTTGATAAAAAAGAAAAGAAAAGAAAAGTATAAGAGTCTAATAGTTGTATGATAAGCATGTGATGGGTTTTATCTGATATGCTATAATGATAGACTATCTGAGATTAGTTAAAAGAAGATATAAGAAGAAACCCAAATCAACTTGTTAATATATATATCTTGTAGATAAACAACGTGGGAGCTCAAATAGGAAAGCCAGCAACTGAGTACACAGCTGAAGACTACTCATTTATCATGAGTACTAATCTTGAATCTACTTACACTATGTGCCAACTAGCACATCCTCTTCTCAAAACTTCAGGAGCTGGTAACATTATTTTTCTGTCTTCTGTTGGTGGTGTGGTCTCAATGGGGGAGGGTACTAGTGTATACGGTGCAACTAAAGGTACACTTTTAATTTCCTTAAATATATATTTCGCAAAATTTTTTACGCCATAAATTGAAGATTAAATGTGGCTGCTGATCTTTTCTCATTTCAATTTAGGAGCAATGAATCAATTGGCCAAAACTTTGGCTTGTGAGTGGGCAAAAGACAAGATTAGGACTAATAGTGTTGCACCTGCGCTCATCAGAACTCCTCTTGTTGAACCTGTAAGATACATTCGTAGATGAATGATTTCAAATGTATGTGATCGAAGATCGACCTTAACTTTTCCACCTAATTGATCAACGGCACTGTTTTTTTTTTTTCACATGCAGATTTTGAATGAGGAAAAGTTTATGAAGGCTATGATCGATCTCTCGAACCCCATTAGGACGTATAGGAGAGCCTGAAGAGGTGTCTGCCTTGGTGGCATTTCTATGCCTTCCTGCAGCCTCATACATAACAGGGCAGACTATTTGCATCGATGGAGGGCTAACAGTCAATGGTTTCCAGTTCCAAGCATAATGAAATATGCTGAGATTTGCTCATGCAAGAATAATAGGCGAATATATGGCGAAGCTTCTAGCACTAAATAATAGGCATATGGCGAAGCTTCTAGCACTAAATAATAGGCATTCTTATATGGTATGAAATACTCAGTTTAGGCCACCCATTGCATAGGAGCGATAGCCAAGCCAAGTCATATAAAGGCAAGCAGCCTTTTAGAAATAGCAAATGACACTTGCCTTCTGGAAAGTCCACCTTCCCCGATTGTCTCATGTCACAGAATACAGTGAACACGGGTTATGTTATATCGTTTATGTCAATTGTAGATCAAATTAAATCAATAATAATTGTCGTTTGAGGTCTCACTTTTTTTGTATTTCTTGTCACTACTGAAAATAAAATTAATTTAGAATTATGTTGAGATTTATATATAGTGAAAATAATGGTGAGAATAATGGTGAGTTAGTGGCTTCATAGGTTATGGGAGTTAGAAAGGTTTAAAGTTAGTGTAATGCTTTGATACTTATGTCATTGTAATTGTCATACTTATAACATTGTCTAGTGTAGGCTTATATAAGTAGAGTAGTCTAGTTGAGTAAGGTGTGTAGAGGAGAGTATTTTGTAGAAGTTTTATTAGAATAACTTTATTATCAGGTATTTTGAAAGTCATTTCTATATCTCTATCTAGGAGCTCTGTACATGCCTTTGACTGTGCATCTCTGATATTGTGTGTCATTCATGCATCATATTTCCTCACCTAAAATTAGTTTTTAATGTTTATGCTTTCACTGATATCCAACAAAGTGGTATAAGTGCTGAATGCTCGATCTTATTGCGGTTATCGTTGAGGTTATTGTTGTTAGGTGGTAGAAGAAATCTATGGTGTCTGAGGTGTTGCTGAAGGGTAACAGGTAGAATAAAGAAGGGAGCAAGAAGAGAGATGAGAAAGAAAAAAAGAAGGAGAGAGAGATGAACGAAGGGAGAAAGAAAAATGGAAGAAGAGAAGATTGTGTAGGAAAAAAAAAAAGGAAGTAAAAATGGGGGAAAAAAAGGGGGAGAGAGATGAGATGGAGAAGAAGAAAAAGAGGATAATGTGGTTCTCAGTAAAATGGTAAAAATCTCTAGGAGAATGAATGAAGGGTTCAAGTCCCAAAAAGAAGGTGAAATGGTTAAAGTCCCTGAAAGAAGATGAAAGGGTTAAAGTATCTGAAAGAAGGTGAAGAGTTAACATCCTTGACAGAAGGAATGAAGGACATAAATCCCTGAAAGAAGCATGGCACAAAGCTGCCAAGAAAAAAAATGCTCCCTGGAAGTCGCAAAAGTACAAAATGAAGATGAAGATGGCACAATGATGTCAAGTTTACATCGCAAAGGCACAATAGTGCAAAGAGGTTGACAAGACTCCCTAAAGACACAATGTTGCAATGAAGATTGGGTGAACATCCCAAAGAAAAGTACTCATTGGCGGATAATAGTGGGCAAAAGAAAATATTTCCCTCAAGGCACAATATGAAGATACTTTTTCCAATGAAGTTGATAAAGACAAGACAAGTTAAAGTCTATAGAAGCTCCAAGTAAGTAGCAAAGAGGAAGTTAAAGAAAAGAAGATGAATGAGAAAAAGTCCAACAAGAAGTTTCACAAGATGGTATCTTGTTCATTTCCAACCTAGAATTTGTGAAGAAGAAGATTGTGAAATATTGAGAGACAAGAAGCTCTCTCATATTGGGTCAGAATTTGAGAGGTGTGAAGGCAAAGAGAATCTCAGATGGAAAGGAGACAAGTTGTGAGGGGGAAAAAACTCCCTAGACCCAAAGTGACAAGAGAAGTGTCACTGAAAAATTAAGCCAAGAAAACTAAGGTGCTTGCATTGAATGAAGAAGCAGATAGCAAATGGACTTTAAGAGGCAACATCAAGAGGTAAGT
Organism: Rosa lucieae; assembly: GCA_024704745.1. NCBI lineage: Eukaryota > Viridiplantae > Streptophyta > Magnoliopsida > Rosales > Rosaceae > Rosa > Rosa lucieae. The sequence continues at coordinate 28,960,099 of CM045495.1, read as the reverse complement.
TAAAGATAAAGAGGCAATGAGGCAAGAATCTTTTGAAAAACTTGAAGTCAGAGTAATTCTAAGTTAAGGGAGAATATTGAAAATAGGAAAGTTCTGCCATGACGTAAGGTATCAGTACCTTAAAATTATTACTGCATCTGGGCCCTCTATTTTACACTGCTAAAATGGGCGGATGCGCATATGCACCAGTATATGTGCGTCCACCGCATGTAATCGCATGGAAACCTGCTATAGCAGGTTTCAACAATATGGATGCTGTCTATGCAATGTCATTGGAGTACATGCAAATTGCAGCATGGAAAACCGTATTGCACATTCCCTTTTGCGTTTGCACTATATATAATGAGAGTCTGAGTCTTTCCCTTGGTATAGGCCTACAGTTTCGTCAGCCCAATCAACTGACAAGGTCTAAGGATTACGTAGTGCAATTCAAAACTGTGGTAGACCATTTGTTCCAGCCAGTAGTAGTGGCAGTCTACAAAGAAATGAACATATACTACTGCCTCTCCATTGCGGCCTACTACTCGGAATCTTCATGCGTAGCGGCTCGCAAAAAGGTTGTAGTCACTTTCTTTCCAACGGTAATAGGCACCACCTCAAACTTGCCTACAAACAAATACACGAGATCTACGGCTTGTCTAACCTGGACTGCCACTATGGATGATGTCTATGTAATGTCATTGGAGTACATGCAATTGCAGCATAGAAAAACGTATTGCATATCCTCTTTTGGCTTTGCACTATAAATAATGAGATATCTAAGTCTTACCCTTGGTCTGGGCCTACAATTTCATCTGGGCCTTCACTTTCATCAGCCCACTCTGCTCTCATCACTGGAGACATTGTTTTGATACTTGGTCACTTTTCTTACCCCTTAAGAATGCTTAACAAATCTATCAACAAATCTACTTGGTCCTCAAGTAGTCCCCATTTTGATTCTGAAGATACAATGGCAGATCAAAAGGTATTGAATATAGTCCGAGATTATCTTCACATCTCATGATATGTGGCTCGTGAAAACTAGTCACAATCCGACTAAACTGAATAACATCTAAAGAGGAAAATTTGAGGCATTCTGAAAATTTGGTAAAGTCCTGCAAGTTTTGGCACCTTCGTGGTTTGCTATTCATGCCATTGTTAAAAGTGTTGTTCCCCCTGTAGCCACCAGAATTGTTGTTGAATCTTGCATTGTTGTTGCCATGCTGACCATTTTGCCTGCCAGGATAGAAACCACCCATAGATGAACTTGAATCGGTCACAGTAAATGGGTTGAACTGAGAAGTGCCATCATCAAATCCACACTATTGAAACCCACAATCTAATCCGACTATTTCTCATCAGAGAACGTAAATTTACAACTGAACCATCGCAAAAAACCCAGCTTAGAACGGTTTCAAGGTTTGATTTCAAATTTTTGAAATCGCATTGTTGAAACTTTCTATAGCAGGTCACCATGCGATTACATGCGGTGGACGGGCATCTGCGCCCACAAATGCGTGTCCGTCTATTTTAGCCGTGTAAAATAGACGGCCCAGATGCAATTATGGATTTTTAAGGTACTGATACCTTAAGGCACTCAAGGGAAACCCTTGAAAATAAAATTAATTTAGAATTATGTTGAGAGTTATGGTGAAAATAATGGTGAGTTAGTGGCTTCATAGGTTATACAAGTTAGGAAAATTTAAGGTTAGTGTAACGATCTAATACTTATGTCCATTGTAATTGTCATACTTAGAGCATCTTTAGAGCATCTTTAGTACACTCTCTATTGTGGCTCCTTAGGTATTTTGGAGAGCATGTTTAGCTTTTTATCAATTTTAGCAGCTGCACCAGACTCCTAAGTGGCTCTCTATTATAAATTTTAGCTATCTTGCTCCTAAATATAGAGAGCGGGATGAGACTCTCTATAATTTAAAACATTCATTTTAAGTTATTTTATGTAATTTATAAATACATTTAAACTATTTAATATTCATTTAAAAAATAATATATATTCAAAACTGGCTAAAATAAAAAGCATTGATGCAGACGTAATTCTAAAGTGGCTAGCTAAAATGACTTTTTAGCTACTTTAGCTAAAATATGACTAAAAAATGGCTAGCATTGCTAAAGATGCTCTTAGCAAACTCTCTATCTTGATTCCTTAGCTATTTTGTAGAGCATGTTTAGTTTTTTAACAAATTTTAGCAGCTGCATCAGACTCCTAAATAGCTCTTTATTTTAACTTTTAGCTATCTCGCTTCTAAATATAGAAAGCGAGATGAGGCTCTCTATTATTTTCATTAATTTAAAATATTTTTTTAAGTTATTTTATGTAATTTTATAAATGCATTTAAATTTATTTTCATTCAATAAATAATATAAGGGTAAAATATGTTCAGTCCTTGTACTTTGACTCCGAATCATTTCAATGCCCGACATTCCAATTTCATCCAAAAACTCCTTGATCTCTCAATCTCTCTCCAATAGGTCCATTCCATTAATTTTTACTCCAAATACTTCGTTAAATCGCTGACATGGCAATACCTTCTACGCCAACTCAACTCAATAATTGTGAAATGTCAAATATAGCTCTGTGTTCTTTCCCCTTCCTTTTTTCTTTTTAATCAATTTTATTCTTTTTTTTTTTCCTTCGTACTTTCCAGTCATCTCTTCTTCCTCATTACTCTCTCTACCGTTCACAAAATCCCATCTTTGTTAGCCAAAAAGGAAACCTTACAACCTCCGAAAGCCTCAGACCCTTAAACTCAAACTCCCAAACCCAACCCCCCCTTCCCAAAAAAAAAAAAAAAAACCCAATCTCTGTCCTCCCTACCTTTCTCTTCACTCAGTTAACAAGACGCTCCACCCATTACACACCAAAACTTCCCTCCTTTCTAATCTCCCACACCCTCTTCGACCTCTATAAAATCCCTCATCTTGTCCATCAATTCACATCCCACATCGACTTTCACTACCTTGAAATCGAAAGCCAATGCCTCACAGTTGCCATACTTGCCGCCATATATAGTTCCCAGAAACCCTCCTTGGAGCTCCTGATGCAAGTCGTCGCCAGTGCCATTGCTCCGATTCAAGAGATTTTTGACTTGCTGGATAACTCTAGAGTGCACAAAGCGGCGTCATTTTGGACTTGCTGGTAAGTGCTTGCTGTGAAATGAAGAGGGTTGATAGGGATTTTGAGTGCTTTAGCTTGATAACGAGTGAGAATGTTATGCCTAAGAGTCTAAGACTAAGACTTGTAATGAATTGTTGAGTTTGTTTTCGAAATTGAATCAAACAAAGAGGGATAGGGTTTTGTATGCTGAGATGTTTAGGTTGAAGATCAAGTTGAGTTTCTTGGGTTGATGGAGAAGTTGGGGATCGTCTGGGTTAGGAATGGAACTTTGGAGGAAGTTGAGGGGTTTCCGCAATGGGATTGGTCGTTGGGGTCAAAGAGAGAGCTTGGTGGTGGTTATGGTGGTAGTTGCGACTGTTGTATTATGCTTTGGATTTTAGGTGTGAAGAAGAAGAAGGTAGAAAGAATAGAAAACAAAAGAAGAATAAATTTCACATACTACCTTGTGGTTTACAGTTGACCTGATAATAGTCCCTTCCCTTTCAATTTCATCCACAAAAGGCAAAACCCCTAATGTCTCAATTTCGATCAGTCATATCCAAAATTTTGCCACCCTTCCAAATCTGATGTTAAGTGATGAGCTGGCTTTGATAAACCCAGCGAGAAGGCCGACATGAAGGGGTGAATTCCTAATGTGCCTCTAATAGTTCCCAGTAGCCTCCATTCGACTAACCTAATTAATTTTAAACCAAACAGCCCTAAATCCTAATCTAGCGACTTCTCTCCCTAACTCTCCCGTAAAATCCAGTAACCCAGAATCCTCTTTCACCAAACCCTATCCTAAAATCGGGCAACCCTATCAGGGGAATCCTCCATTTGAAGAGTTAGTGGATGAATAGAGACCCCAAAATTTGTTATTGTTGGGGGGGGTGGCGGTTTAATTAAATTATGGGTGGAATGGGTTTATAAATGACAAAGTTTATAGCTTTCTTGTCTGTTTGCATTGATGATTTAGAGACATTGTGGATCAAATAAGCTTCTGATTTGGTGTTTGGAAATGTGGATTAATTTATTAGGGGTTTGATTTTGGGTAGAATGGGTTTATAAATGATAAAGTCTGTAGCTTTCTTGTTGCATCTTTCATATTCAATTGAGCTCTTCTATGTCTGTGTCTATGGTTTAGAGAAATTGTGGATTAAAGTAGGTTAAAGTATAAAGAATGCATGTTAAGTTTGTTGGGGAGCAGATTTATGCATTTTAATATTGTACTGCATTTGTGCTCCTAATATGGACAAAAGAAGCAACCTAACCAGAGAGTTTTTAATACTTGTTTTTTTTTTGAATTGCAGTGCGTCTCATTCATTCAAGTGGTTGTTTTAGATTCAATACAGTGCTGATTAAGTCCTTCTCTTAAATGCAGATCACCCAGATTACTTTACTGTCAAGATGTATCATAGTGGATACATCAGAGACAACAGTTATGTTGGTAGTTAAGTTAACTACTATGACCATGCATGTAGATAAGGATAGAATGCATGTCACTTGTAGAGGTTGATGGGATGGTCAGAGGGTTGATCCAGAACTATAATGGAAGGAGAATTGATTATTGGTACAGTATAGGGACTGAAGATGACGCAATGACTAAGATTAACACATACCAGAATGCAATGACCATGTGTTGATGTGTACCAGAAATCCAATTAGTCATCATCTACTTAGATCATCTAGATCTACATGATGACTATGAAGAACCAAACTCGAATGATGATTTCTATATGTATGAAGATTGGGAGGTAGATTTTTTTCAACAGTCAAGCTAGTTCGAAGAGTGGAGTGGTGATTGAAGAACTCCCAGTTCACCAAAAAAAAACCTGGGGCTATCATAGAAGAGCTTCCGGATTCACCAAGGAAAAGTAGGATAGAGAGACTATCCAAGCAAAAGCTTGGAATTTGTTGGATCATAATTCATATATATATATATATATATATTTACAACTTTTGTCTGCTAAGGAGGTCCTTAAACAAAAGGATTTCCTTGATATACTCACTTTTCGATAGCATATCAACATCTCAACCGTTCAGTTTTTATGTCCTACAGTATAGATCACTTCTGCAAATTTTCAACCAAATTAATTATCGTTAAGGTATTGAACTAGATAAAATCAATGAACGAACTAAATCTGTCAAACCTGAACCGTTCATGTTTATAATTGTAAATCACAGTTTTGAATGCCTTAATGATTATCAATTTGGCTGAAAATTTGCAAAATGATCTACTCATATATACCTAAAAACTGAACGGTCGAGATGTGGATATGCGATCGATGCACCCGTGCACCGCCGCGATGTAGCCTGACAGAGGAGATATGGTCGGGTCACCGTTCTAGCTTCGCGGGTCGAGAGGAATTTGTAGAGTTGATTACTAAGTTTTATTTGATTCATGTAGTAGAATTTTGTGCTTTGGTTGCTTTCATCATACAAAATCTAATCGAATAAGCACTCGAGAGTAGGTTGATTTTTTCTGGTGTTTTGATATGGGAATATGAAGGTCAAACTTTGTTTCCCGTTGATCTTGGTAATTTTCATTGTAACTGTCTTATTGCGTGTTGACTAAAGGCTGACCTTGATAACCTTAACCGCCACGTTACCAATTTGTGCAAATGAACGGTTCACTAATAGTGGACTGAATAGGCTCCTTATCAATTATTTGGAAGAAATTGTTTGTCTTCATACACGCTTATCTTATTTTTGAGTCAGAGAAATCCCTTTCAGAGTTTTGGATTGATGATCAGTGATTTCAGTGCTATTGAAAAACCATATCATTGTCGCTATTAATCATTCTATCATTCTATCCCTTTCTACAATTCCAGCAACAATAAAAAACATGGTGCACTTGATTAAGCCGGGGGGCTTTTTGGAATATATATTTTGCTCGAAGAAACATTTCTTCACCTTAGGACTTTTGGACGTTTTGTATTATTACTTGTGTTGGTTGGTGAGATATGGTTCTCATTAGGAATTTAACAATTTAGTATCGAGCTGTAGTGAATACTAATTATCAGTTGATAGATAATCAAAGCTTCATTAATCATTACAAGTTGAGAACTAAAAAGTACGGTGTTAATTAGACAAAACTTCAAAATAGGTAAAAACTAAATAAGCATTGACCTCCCACCTCAGTTGCAAAGAACACTACTAAACCACTAGCTTGCACTGAAAATAAAATAACTGATAGGCAATCAACGTACATTTATAGTAAATCATCTCTTTTGCACAAATATACAATATAATCATAACTAATTTTTTATCAATAAATTAATCATATATTCATCTATCAGCTGCCTATTTATTTATACAATATTATTATTATACTACAAAGCTAATTAAGCCCCTTCTTTTGATGTCACAAGTTTCATCAAATTTTAGTTTATCAAAAACACCCTCATAATAGATTTAAAAAAAAAAAAAAAAGATAAAAGCGAAAAATATATACAAAAGTAAAAAATATTCTTACCCACTTACTTTACAGTCCCTTAAAAAACTGGGACACGATTGCTAGTATAATGCCAAGCTAGGATATTGCCAATTAAAGTAGCTGTCATATCTCGATCATGTTTGATACTGCAGCCTACTCAATTATAACCACATTCTGCTATCCACCTCGTGACCCTCACATGCCGTCTGTTAACATCGCGTGTACTCCACTCGCTAACATAACAGTTCTGTTAACATTAGGGATGTTTTGAGTTTATCGCAGACACTCCGTTTTATCCCTCTTCAGTTTTCATTCGCAGTCACCATCCACAGCTCCAACCTGCAAACCGAAACCGAGCAATAACAGACGGCAGCAAGAGTAGATCTTCGTCCATAGCAAGAGTAGAGTTCTACTGCAGGTCGTCGATCCGACCCGAGAGGACCTTGAACTCGTTCTTGAGCATGAAATTGTTATGGGTCCCCCAGATCCTGACAGTGCCGGAGATGTCGGCGGACACGATCCACTGGCCGTTGGGGGAGAATCTGGCGACGGTGGCCAGGTAGGAGTGCTCGGCGTAGACGGCGACGTCGAGAGGTTTGTCGAGGTTCATGATGATCACTGATCTGCCATTGGCCGGTGTAGAGGAGCCTGTTGGATTTGGGGTCGCCGGAGATCAGGATCCCCCGGCCATGCTCAATCGACGGCATGCAGCCCATCACACTCATCGACGTTTGGTTCGTACAGGTGTCCATAACCCGTTTCTCCCTTCAAACTAGTTTTTTTTTTCTCCCTTCAAACCCGTTTGTAAGAAGACGGTAACGGAGGGAGTCAGATTGGGTCGGACCGGACCCTGCAACTACCAATTCGGCCTATGTCGTTTTGCGTTTGCTTACCATGTCGTTCTGCCACGTCACCAGGGTGTGCCTTATCAAACTAAAGTTCCTGATTTACGCTACAAAATGTCATTCATTGACTAATGCATATTGCCATTACATAATTCTTGGAAAATATAAAAGACTATTTTAAATAAAGATCTGCGGCATTTTGTCTTCATCGCCAGATTTAAAGTCTTTCATAGCTCGATATCGTGATCACTATTGATCAGGTACTCCTTAACATACCATGAAGAGGATGCTCTCGTGATTGAGGTGTATTGGCTCAATACATATGGTCCCTAGGACCAATGGCATTGGAATAGTGTTATCATGGCCAAAAGTGGCGCCATGGATTCCAATCCTTATACCCTCAATGTCATGACCCCTATGGTCATGTTAGGGTTTTCTCAATCAATTGTTCTTTTGTGATTTTTTCACAGTCATGCATCAATAATCAGATGCGGAGAGCTTCCGAACAATATTTCGTAACTCATTCAGAGTTTACAGAAGCGAATATTATTCCATCATGCTTCTAAGTTTGGAAAATCGTGAATGTTACTAAAACGTTCACGAGGCGCAACCCAAAGGTTGTAAGTTTTATCCTCATTCATGTACTCAAACTGGAGGGCCATCTTCATGTGGCGCTTCATCAGGGTAAATGTCCTGGAATTATCTATCTCAGTTTGAGGGCCTTGAGTGGTTCTTTTAGAACATGACTCCTGGATTGTAGGCAATAAATCAAGGGCAATTAGGTGGAGCTCAACATTTTGAGCCCACATGAAAATTCTGTGCCCGTAGAATCCAATGAAGTAAAATCGAGCCCGTTCAAGTCTTACATCCTGAAAAGGAAAGCAAGAATGTATTAGTTTCGGAGTCAATGCTTCCACGAAAACTAATATAAGATTTCTGAGTCTTAATGCTACCAAGAAATCGATTTCCAAGAATATTTGGATTAGACCGAAACAATGATATTTATATGGTCATAAATCTATGCTTGCGGACGCTCTTAGTCCTAAGTCTTACGAACGCTCTTAGTTCGTTAATTGCGTGAATCCCCACGATTCCACTTTCTCAAGAATTGAACTCACGTTATAAGAAAGGTGGGATGTAGAAGAAGGGAGGTTGCAAGTCCCCGAAAAAAAAGAAGGAGAAATTAAAATTCGGAAAGCAGGAACTTTAATTTAAAGTTCCCGATTGATTCGAGTGGCTTTTATTATCGAAATACAAGACTGTTACAATGATTTGAGAAAACTGTTCGAATCTTCTTTACACTTGAGAAGACGTAAATACAAAAACCTTACTGTTCTTCTTTTTAAAATTTGTGGCCTTTGAAATGACAATAGAGGAACTTCTTTACTGTTCTTCTTCCATCCACCGCTAGTGGACTTCATTATAAATCTAAACCATTGATTTGTTCTAAATTTCATCTAGCCATTGATTTTCATTTAGAACTTTGGTAGTTCGATTAGTAAGATTTAGAGATAAAAATGGTGTTGCTTGATGCAATCACCAGAGCTTCGTCTTTTTTGGCATAATCATTAGAGGTAAAGTTATCATATATCGGCTCCAGCGACTGAGACCTATACCCTTCCGCAACATCCTACTAATCTCAAGATGATTAAATACTATTCAAAGCACTTATGCTTAAAGTCCACGACCTAGAGCGCTAGGGTTTTCAAAGAAAATTTGGTCTCTCCATCAGGCGGCTCGTCCGGTGACGCTGTCGTCGGACGGGACTTGTTGGACTTGCGTTTGCTTGCCTGTTCGCACCTTCGATTGGACAAGGAACTGGAGGGGATGTTATGTCCCAAACCTAAATTTACTAATCATTTGGACATTAAACAATATTTACTTTCACTTTTTACTTTGTTTTGATACTTTTAGTGGCCCTAAAAGTTGACTTTTTGTTCGGGTCAAAATTTGAGAAAATGTTCTCATGAAAGTTGTAGAGAACGTTAACCCAAGCACGTGCATATATGGTACGTAAAAATCAGAGTTCGTATACGAAAGTTATGGCCAAAATACTGAAGTTACTGTTCATGGTAATTTTCTGTAAATAGCCGAGTTACTGTGGTAAGTTTCCATTTTCAGAAACTTACTGAGCTCTCTCTCTTCTCTCTCCCCGATTCTCTCTTCCTGTTCGACCTCTTCACCTTCTTCCTACCATAACTCCTTCATCCGGCGACGGATTTTGACGTATAAGATGTCGTTGGAAAGCTCTCTTCCTTCTCTTCATTTCTGGGTTTGTTTGGTAGCTTAATATAAACTGTGGAAGGTGCAACAACGAGAAGAAGAGGGCGGTCACTGTAGCAGATTGAGGTCAACGCCAGTTTCTTCCGATTCCGGCCACCCCAGACGATCAAGTTAGGTTCTTTGGAAGCGCCTTGGACGTAGATGATTCCCCAAGTATTTTACAGCGATTTGACGCGAGAAGGAAGAATCGAAGATTTGAAATTCTGGGTTACTATTCACAAATCGGGTTCAAACTTCTCCTTAATTGTTGAGGTACTTCTACTCATTTTCTGACTTTGTCACAGTTCAGAAAGTTGTTGGGTTTGTTGAGTAGGTGCCACTGCCAAAGTTTGGTGGCCATCGGAGGTGGTGGCGGCCAGCACATGGGGCCCACGCGCTGCCACTGTTGGTGGCCCGTGGAGGCGAGTAAAGTAGGTTTTTAATTTTTGTTTTAGCCCAATTAAATCTTATAAATGTTGTAGAGCTTATATATGAAGTTTGGTGAAGATTAGGCAAGTTTTGAATCGATTATAAATTCCTGGAAATTCATAATTTCGGTTATGGATTTATGAGAATCCTACCGCCTGATATCTCTCGGTTCTGCCTTGAAACCTTTAAATTAATGAATTGGCATTAGTGGTAGAATGTGGGTTGAATCCGAGAAGAATTGGAGAGATGATTTATGAGGATTCGATTTTGAGAATCGTATTTAATTAGAATAATTATTCACGGAATATATTTGTGTACAGGGCGACGTACCGAGCTATTGCTCGACGAATGAACTCGTACGCATGAACGCCTAAATAGTACTGTGAATGGACTTTTGTTTTAAATAATGATGCATGCATTCATTTTGAAATTATTGATTTATTTAATTATCATTTTATTTATCGAGCATGATATTTTGTCTTGGATTATAATTCGATATTGATTTTTCATGAGTTTCGGATATGAACTTATTATGCTCGGATTTGGATTTATGATTTTTTTTTTTTTGAGAATATGAATTGATTTTCAGAGAATGATTATGATTATTATTTGAAATTATGATTATGTGATTTTCGATGAATTATTTTCCGAGATGATTTCCAGAATTACTTATTATAATTTATTCGTTGATTTTGAGATTTTCTGGAATATTGTCGGAAATGGTATTTCCTAAGGAAATTATTATTATATATTATTTCTGGCCCTTCTGCTATTGATTTGAGATACTTTTGGCGTGTGGTTCATGTCGATGATATTTTCGGCTTACTGTGAGAATTTGGGGAAGTTTTATGGATTTATGTGGTTTTCGGATTTTCTTTTGCCATATTTTGGGTGACTATTATCATGCTAGCATTGATGTCCGCCTTTGTGGCGCTGGTTACTATCTTTGTGACAGTAATGCTGAAGCCCAATATCCTAATCACTACACTCAGTGGCGTGTGGGTATATAACGGGAGTATATGGGAGTACTTTAGCCTAGGAGGCTATCACCCGAGTCTGGGAGGCTCATTCGTATGGCTATCTTCTTCCCCTACTTTTATATTATTACTTGACTAGCGGGGCTAGTCCGATTTCTTTTAACCAGCGGGGCTGGTATGTTTTTCAGGAGTTCTTGAGTTTAAAGAAATATGTTTTCTAAATGTTGCATGCATCGAGGTTTTATTAATTTAAATACATGGGGAAAGTATTCAAGTTTGCTTCTTTTGTATTATTTTGATTATTTATTTTTGTCCACTCACACTAACGTGTTTTTCAATACTTTTCCCCTGGGCCCTTCGGTTTCAAATGCCCAGTTTGCAATCGAATTAGTGGAGGTCGGGCATACATGGCATTTGAGGCATAATTGTCACTATTTCCTCATTGTAGGATCCCTTAATCCTTTACTCTTCTGTTTATATCCTTGTGTATTAGTATTTCTCTAATAACCTTTGAGATTAGTATTGTTATGTTGAGTTTTATGTTTTGTGAAAGTGGAGTTGATGGTAATTGGGAGCAGGGTGGCTCCAGGAGTATAAGGTTGGTTTGCTTGAAGTGTTTTGTGTGTTTTACAGGTTTTTGGGTAGTCCATTTTAGGGGTGACTCTGCCGAATTTTTGGTAGAGCTATTCCTAAGGTGGTCCCCACAGGGCCACCTCGGATTTTAGGGTGAAATTCGGGGTGGGTCCTGTCAATTTATGGTAGGGGAGATCAAGGTGGCTGGCGGGTTTTGGTTCCTTTCTTGCTGGCCGGAATTAGGATCGGCGGGTCGGCAGTGTGGAGTGGTGTTGCAGGTTCAGAGGCGAACTGGAAAGGATGAGATCGTGGCGGTGTTGATTGGCTTAGATCGGACTGACCCAATCTGGTTGGATCCGATCGAAAATGTTCGGTCTGGGTCACGACGTTGGACTCCGACATGGGGAAGGGAATGGTTGGGAAGGTCGGTGCATCTCCTCGGCGCTGTGGGGATGGAGCGAGGTTGATGGCCATCCGGCGAAGGTGGCTGACGGTGGTGGTGGGATCTGGCCAAGCTTGTCTGGCAGCCTGTGATCAACTTGACTGGAGTGATGCTTGGGCTTGGGTCTTCTTCTTGGGCCCGACCTGGGCTGGTATATTTCTTTATGTTTTTAGTTTTCCTTTTTATTATTGGTTAGTGTTGTCACGCTGTTGGCGTGTAATAAGTCCCTGCAGGTATCTTGTTAGTCGGGCTAAATGCCTGTGTATGCACTCTAAGTGTCTTGTCTAGTCTAGCGAGGTGACGATTCATTGTTAAATGGTCGCAACCTCCTAGTGGCAGGATGAAACTAAGTGTCGTCAGATTTATTTTCCGGCGGCAACATAGTAGGAAAGTTGTCCTTATAGTAATTATACTATGTTGTAATTGGGTTACATATCGAGTTATCTTTTCATTATGTCACCGCTATGTCAAAGCAAATAGAGTAGCTAATAGTGCACTCTTTGCTAGTTGGTGCCTAGTTGAATACATTTATTTGGTAGAGACTCCTGTTATTATTTCAGGACGTTCTTTATATTCTTATTGTAATCAGGGGTTTAAGATCAATATCCCCCCCCCCCTTGTATTCAACAGTTTCATTAATCAAGGGTTGAGGGTAGCCGCACCAGCCCTTTTTTTCAAAAAAAAAAACACTATTCAAAACTTGAATTTCAAGATTGAATTCAATACTCCATGAACTCTGGCTGTTGAATCACCGACTTCAGCTCCTCATAGGCCCAGTGCGACTTCCTCCTCCATGCGCCGCCACTCTGGTCGTCGGATTTAACAAGAGGGATCATGTTTTATAACTCATGCACAACCAAAGGTGATCGAAGCCGCAAAGTGTAGAAGAACCACCAGAGCTACAAAAGATTACGGCGATTATTTCTCCCTCCAAGCTCCACCAATGGACAAACCAAGACCACAGGGACGTCGACTATGGAAAGACGAGTCGGATGGGACCGATGAGCCACCACGACGTCGCCTGACGGAGGGGAGATATGGACAGGTCACCTTTTTAGCTTCATGGGTCGAGAGGAATTTGTAATGTTGATTAGTGAGTTTTCTCTTTTTCATGTAGCAGAATTTTGTGTTATGGTCGCTTTCGTCACAAAAATCTAATAGAATTAGCACCTTGGAGTAGATTGATTTGTGCTCGTGTTTTGATATGGGAATACGAAGATCAAACTTCATTTCCCGTTGGATCTTGGTAATTTTCATTTTAACTATCTTACTGCATGTTGACTAACGGTTGACCTAGATAACCTTAACTACCACGTCATCAATTTGTGCAAGTGAACAGTTTACTAGCAGTGGACCGAATAGGTTCCTTATCGATTATTTGGAAGAAATTGTTTGTCTTCATACATGCCTATCTTCTTTGTGGGTCAAAGAAATCCCTTTCAGAGTTTTGGATTGGTGATCAGTGATTTCAATGCCATTGATTCGTGATTGAACATTCGTGATCTATCATTATATCCCTTTCTACAATTCTAGCAACGAAAAAAAACATTGTGCACTATTAAGCTGGGTCCTAATGTGGTGCATTGTAATATGGGGTATAGGCTCTATGTTCCCCCTATGTATTCATTTGTTTCATCAATCAAGGTTTGAGGGGAACCTCGTAGCCCTTATTTTAAAAAAAAAAAAAAAAAAAGACACATTGTGCACTAGATTAAGCTGGGGCTTTTTTGGATTATAAGTTTTTCTCGAAGAAACATTTCTTCACCTTATCGATTATCTGGAAAAAACTGTTTGCTTTCATACATGCCTATCTTCTTTGTGAGTCAGCAAATAACAACAACTAATAACCTGAATCGCAAAACCATAATCCCAAAATTAAAGAAACAAAAGCGTTGATGATGAGGGCTGAGAGCCTGAGACCATAGAGCAGACTTATCTGGTCTTCTCTTAGCATCAATTACTGTAGCGGCATCACAACTGCCTACAACAAATAACTGATTCGAAGAGAAATCTTTCTTAGAGGTCCCATGACGTATTTCATGTAGTTGCGGTTGAAATTGGGGAACAAAGACGACAATGTAACAATTACAGAAAAAGGCAAAAAGCAAATCCCAGATCTGTTCTCTCTCTTTCTCTCTCGTCTATTGTTTCTCTTTCCTTGATGAATTTGATGAACCCAGAGCATGGTTGTCTTGATTTGATGTTGGGCTGAGAGAGATGTGGAGGAGTTGAGTCTCCCCAGGAATTCAACTTTAACTAAAGCTGTTGCTAATGCAATGTCCGGTGAAATATATCCAATTCTGTTGGTTTAATTTGATGAGATGAAGCAAACATTTTCATGCAATGATTTGGATAAACATAAGTGGTGCTATTAAATTTAGATCCAACTCTGACTTTGTTACTTTGGATAATCAAACTGGATTTGGTCATAACCAAAAACAAAATTCTTCAAGTGGGTCTGTGAGAAAGAGGAAAGACAAAGAAGTGAAGAACAGTAGGGACAAAGGAAAAAAAAGAAGGGAAAATTCTCATACACCCCAAATCCACCAATATACTTCTCATACACCCCACTAACTTATTTTTCTTCCCACTTACACAAATCTTTTCACTTTTTCCACTACTGTCCAAAAAACCACTTCCTATTCATCTCACTTCTACCCTTCCTTTTTATTTTTTTAAAAGTTTGTCCTTTATTTTTAAAGCGTGGTGGGCCCATCTTGAAATTATTTGTCTAGATATAATTGCAGCTAAATTGCATCCTCTATTCGACAGTAAACAGCAAACTTTCTTTACTATTCACAATATCGATTGCAGATAGACTTGAATTAGTTGCTATTTGTAAAAATACTAGCAAAGAATTGAAAAAAGAAAGAGAAAAGTTGAAAAAGCTGAAAGACTATAGAGATAGTCTTAACAAAGAAACTCCCAACTATTGGGATATTATTTATAGACTCCAAACTAGGATCTATAAAGTGGAAGAAGATATTGATAATCTTTTGTATGTTCTAGAAGAGGAACAAAAACCACTCGATTATTTGAGCATTGGTTAGATCCGCAACTCACTGGTATCAGAGCTTGTTAAATAACTCAAAGGAGAACCCCTCCTAAATGGGGACAATGTCAGAATTGCTATTAGAGAAAATAAATTCTCTATTAAATTCCTCTGATGAGAAATATCATAGGTTGTTACTAGAATTATCTAGATGTCAGTCTCATCTAGAAAAATTACCTGCTATAATCCACCAATTGGAAAGATTGGAAAACAAACTGGATTATATCAAGGAACTTCCAAAAATGGAAGAAGAAAAGCTGACAGTCGTCAGTAGAAAAACCAATGAACAGCAAAAAACGCTGGATTCTATGAAAAATATACTGAAGGACAAGAAAGTACCTACAGTAAAAAAGAAAGCTAATGGATTCAAACCATTAGAAAGGCCAGACAAGAATCCTATTCCAAACATGATTTTTTTGGATCCTTCAACTAGTTCAACTAGTATTCGGTATGAAAATCCGAAAGAAACTCGAGATGTTAAAATGATAAGCATCTTCGGGAAAAAGAAAGGAGTACAACTCCTAAATGCTGAAGAATTTGAATATAATGAAATCGAGCATGAGGTAAAAAAACACCTCAATTCCAAAGTTAGATTTCAAACAGATATACAAAAGGGGAACATTTGACCTGATGGACAGCCATCATTTCAAATTACTTGAATTCACAACTCCCTCTAAAACAGGAGAAACAGATCTTCTGCTAATCACTCCAGCTGAAGTTGCCAGAGCACAAGCAAAGAAGTATCAATTTATGCACATTGGAGCAGTCCAAGTCGGTATAAAGCTTTTGGCAAGAGAAGGCATCAACTGCTCAGTCCTATGTGTTCTGCAAGACAATAGACTGACAGATTTTCAAGCTAGTTTGCTGGGAACTTTAGAAGCATCTCTATGCAATCAAGTGGCATATTTCAACTGCTTCCCCAACTTCTCAACCAGCTTGAAGGATGCAGCCCACTGTCTCTGACTGAGAGTCAAGACAGATGGTATATCAATGAAAAATGATATGCAAGAATTGGTGATAGTATACATAATAAACTATAAACTGATGAGCACTACAGTAGAGCCAAAGACACGGATTTCCAACATCCCTGGTCTTACTACTGGATTCCTCACCAGTCAGAAGAACCATTCACAACAGATTCATAAGGTTCCTTGGAATGAAGTAACTTTTCCTATTGAATGGAAACTATCTGGTCCGAAGCTACCAGCAGAAAGTGCAAAAGCTAAAATTTATGAAAGTAGAAAGACTGGAGAAATCAGTCTAAATTTTGACAATCACAGAAAAAGTGATGTCGGTCCTGAGAATCTCAGGATAAACATGAATCTTCTCAAAAGAAGCAACAGCACTAGAGAAGCTAGTGTCAGTGGTACAAAACCCACCATTGAATATCCTATTACTGAAGAAGAACTAGAAGCTAATCTAAACAGACCAGTCCAGATGTTCAGAGCTGAGAGGCTCTATGAGCTTTATAAAGAAGCTGAGAATTGTGAAAATTCTGAACAATTAGAAAAACTAATCGAAGAAATGAAAAAATTCAATCCAGGAAAGGAAAGAAATCTCCTTCCCTACCAGGATATTGAAATGGAAGAAGGAGAGAGCTCCAAAACTTCCATCATTCGAGAAAAGGGAAAGATTAAACTCCCTATACAAAAGGCCCCTACGGGCAGAAATGGAGAAAGAAATTCTCAAAGATTTGTCCTAGAGGACAAGATACCCAGAGTACCAATTTCCAACTATGGAATTTGGCTAGATCTGGATAAAGCTCTAGACAAGAGAAAAACTCTTGACCAATGGGTAGACAGCCTGATGATGGCCTCTACTCTTACCCTTGGAAAATTTGAAGCCCCTGATCTTCAGATGTACTTTGAAACTACTCTAACCGGGGTAGCAAAGAAGTATTACTTCTCTTTCAAAGAGACAGCCAGAGGAAAAGAGTGGCTGGAAGAAATTAAGACTTCAAAGTCTCTGTATGATTTTGCAGTACCCCTGTACGATTAGTGCTGCGGAGATCTCTCAAATTTGAGTGAAAAAGCCAAAGAAATGGCAAAATCAAATATCTATGCTCTCAAAATCTGTGACATGAGATATTTCGAAGAATACTTGAATGAATTTCAAGAATATTACTGTACAATTGGTGAACTAGAGAATACTGATCTAGTTAATCTGTTGCACAGAAAACTCCCTGAACCATGGAGAACAGTTGTGAGAGAAATCATAGCTGAAAAACCAATTGAAAGATTTTCAGTTGGAGGAATTGCCGACAGAATCCGGCAACTATTGAAAGAGCAATGCAAAGCCAATCTGAGAGCTAAGATGGCCAAAAAGCAACTCAAAGGAGTTGAAAATTTCTGTTATGGAATATTGGATATGCCCACAAACTGGGGATGTCATGAATCCAAGTTCCACAGAAAAAGAAAAGAAAAATATTACTCTAAAAAATTCAAAAAGAGTAATCGGAAGAAGGGTTGGAAATTCAAGAGAAGTTCCAATTACAAGAAACAAAAGGATGAAGATCCTAAAAAGAAATTCTTCAAGAAAAAGAAGAATACTCATCAGCATAGACAACCAAGCAAGAAAGCTTGCAGATGTTGGTTATGCAAAGCTGAAGGGCACTATGCCAATGAATGCCCGGAAAAGGGTAAAAGATCTACTAAAGCTCTCTTTGAAGAATATAAGCAAATAGTAGAAGTTGCAAACATGAAAGGCTACGAAATAGCCTATTCTGATGATGAAGAGGACCACAGGTCAGTTTACTCTGCCTGCTCTGAAGAAGAAACTTCATCTGAGTCTGAGACGGATTCTGAAGAAGAGTACTTTGAATCCAGACAAATGAATGTTTTGAGAATCAAAAATTGGGAAGAAAGCAAGACAGAAGCTTTAATGTCTTCTTATCAGGTGAACCCTGGTACATTCGTTTGTGACTACTGCTTTTGTCACGAAAAGAATGGTCTCCCCATGTTTTGTGAAGAGTCAAAAAAGACTTATCACAAAGAATGCTTCATAGCTGAAGCAAGAAGAAAAACCAAGAATGGCCTTGTCAGCCAATTGGTTGAACAAGAATATGAAGAATATTTCTCTGAACAAAAAGAGAAAGAAGAAGAAAAAGAGGTAGAAACTCTGTTCCAAAAAATTATGGAACCTTCTCTTCCTTCTTCCTCGAAAAAGGAAGAAATCATCGATGAAGAAAAAATCGATGAAAACTTTGAACTGGTTGAACCACCAGAAATTGTTCCAGAAGAATGTAAACCATTCATTCCAAAGGAATAAGCTCAGGCAAATGAGCTTCAACAGTCGAAAGTCGTCTCTACCAGTAGATATAGCAACTACATAGACATTGGACTAAAATTCCCTGATCACAAAAAATATCATCTACATGCCTTTGTAGATAATGGATCAGGATTTACTGTTGCAAAGAGATTTGCAATTCCAGATGAACTCTGGAAAGAAGATAAGAAAAAATCTGCTACTGGTGTCACATTTGATGGAAGCCATCTCACCATGAAAAAAGTAGCAAACAATGTTCATATCACCATTGGTGGAGGAACATTTATCATCCAGAATGTTTGGCAATCTGAAGGCCAAGGATCAGATTTCTTGTTGGGAAATGATTTTATTCTCCAACAAAGATTTATTCAGGATGAAGAAGCGATAGGCTTCAGAAAAGGAGAACGGGTGTTCTGGGCAGACCGACTCTCACAATTAAAAAGTGTGGTAGGTCCTGGTTTTACTACTCAGTATCAGAGATCGCAACAGAATAGTGGTGATCTTACCCCCTACAAACCCAAATTCGAGCCTATACTCCAAATCAAGCAACAAGAAGAATTACTTGTTGAAGAATCTTCTGAAGAAGAAGAAGACGAAGAAACTAGTGAAGATGAAGAAGCTAGTTTCATCCATGAGCATAACCTCAAGCACTTTCAGAATAAGCTTGAGACTCAGAAAATTCCCACTCTTGAAAAAATCAAGAAACTACTCGAACAGAATATCGATGTAGATCCTTAGAAGTTTTGGGAAAAAGACCCAGTGGTCTGTGAATTAAGAATGCATGACATGAATTCTCTATGCCATATCAAAGCGATTCCTCAGTACAAAGAGGAAGATCAAAAGGAATTCAGAAAAGATATTGAAGCTCTCCTGAACAAGAGATTAATTCAACCTTCCTCTAGCCCTCATCATGCTCTAGCATTCTACGTGAGAAATCATGCAGAAAATCTACGAGGAAAAGCTAGAATGGTAATTGACTACAGAGATGTCAACAAGAAAACTGTCAAAGACGGTTATCAAATTGCTCAAGTAAGAGTATTGATCAACCAGCTCAGAGGAGCTAAAGTCTTTTCAAAATTCGATGCAAAGTCGGGATTCTGGCAGGTCAAGATGCATCCTGAGAGCATTCCTCTCACTGCATTTGGAACACCACAAGGCCATTACGAATGGTTAGTAATGCCTTTTGGTCTAAAGCAAGCTCCCTCAATCTTCCAAAGAAAGATGGACAACATCTTCAAACATGTGGCGGAGTTCTGTGTCGTCTACATAGATGACATCTTAGTCTTCTCCAAAAACAAAGAAGAACACATGAAACACCTCCATGAGGTTGTAAAGCTGATAGTTCAGCACGGAATTATCCTAGGAGGAAAGAAAATCTTCTTTATCCTCGATGAAGTTGATTTCCTAGGAATAAACTTCAAGAATGGAGTCATAAAACTCCAACCTCATATCCTCGAGAAAATCTGGAAGTTTCCAGATAGAATTCCAGATGCTAAGAGTCTAGAAAGATTCCTTGGTGTCATAAATTATGGGAGAGATTTCATTCCCAAAATCTCAGGGTTAACAGCGATGTTATCTCCTAAGACAAGTTCCAAAAGAAAATGGAACTTCACAGAAGATGATGAGAAAATTGTGAAGCAGATAAAAAATCTCTGTAAAAACCTCCCTCCTCTTCAACAACCAGAAGAGAATGATGAAATTATCCTCCAGACAGATGCGAGTGATAATTATTGGTCCGGTGTAGTTCTGGCAAAAACGCCTGGAACTAACATTGAAAAGATCTGCAAATTTTGTAGTGGCAAGTTCAGCCCTGCAGAACTAAATTATCCCACAGGGGAAAAAGAAATTTTGGCTGTCAAGAAAACGATTTTAAATTCTCCAGCTTTTCTTGGAAAACCCTTTACTATTCGCACCGATTGTGCTAGAGTAAAAAATTTCAAAAATTTCAAACTTGATAAAGCTGCTGATAGAGGAAGATTAGCAAACTGGCAATTATTTCTTAACCAATATGATTATAATGTTGAATTAATTGCAGGAAACAAGAATTATCTTCCAGACGCCTTGACCAGAGAAATGGCAATGTTCAGCCAAAGAGATGACGACGAAAGTCGTAATCCCAGAAGCAAAAGAACTGGGAAGGAACATGAACCTGAAGAGGATCCCAAAGAAAAAATCCTCAAAAGATTTCTGCTAAGTTCAAAAGGACTAGCCACAACTGATCAATCCCAGGGTAAAGGATTGACTAGCCAGTCTCAAACGGCAGACGGTAAAGGCTCATCAAGACCGTTGATGGCTGCTGCTTTGCCAAAAAGCCGACCAACTTCAACTGGAGTTATAAATGTTTTTAATTATGAATTGAGAACTTTTGATACTCCTGTGTTCAGAACTGGCAGAAGACTAGCTTATCACTAGAAGGCAATCCTGGATAATCTTCTGTTTGCCTTTCAAGAAAGAAGCAGTGGTCTAATGTTCCCAGCTCTCTTTGCATTAGCTGAAGAACTCTACGAAAACGGAAGACCACAGTTTGAAGAAAGTCATACACAGCAGAGTGCTGTAAGAAAAGAAAAAATTCACTTCCTGGAAAGTCCTGAAAGTGCTAAGATCCCGATCATGGCACTCAATGAGTCAGATTGGTATGAATTTCACAATCTGATAGGAAGGCATAATCCTGAAAATTTAGTTCCCCCAACTCTCTTTATCATTGCAGGACCTTATGTTGGGAGATACTTAGTCAATGTTCAGAGTGAACATCCTCAAGAACACAAGCTCTGGCTTGTTGAAAATGGTTTTGTCCATAACCTGTGGACTAAAACAAATGATGATCTTAGAGGTTTGCCGCCCATCATTATCAACACAGTCAAAAACATTAGAAAAAATGACTGTATACTTCGTCTGAAGTTCAGATCCACTCCTCCAGAATGGATCCAGAAGGCAAACGGTGAAGTTGAATATATTCCTCCATATCATTATGTGAGAATTATTCAAAGAAAATATCTTCAACCGGCCTGTGTAGGGTACAATGGCCAGCCAAACTCAAGCATTCCATGGATGAAGGCCATGACTCTAGAGTATATCAAGAAGATCATCTCTGAAGATGTCCACAATACTTTCCTAGCAGCATGAGAAAAAATTATTATCACTGCTTACAATCATCCTGACGTAGTCAGCAGTGACCTATTCCTATCTCTTACCAGAAAGGAGATAGACTCGACACTAGCATGCTGACATTGGGTGGAAAAACTTGAAACAGACAACCACTACAAGATGTATGTTGATACAGATGTCGAAGACAGTGCAACAACTGCTCGAATGGCCCAGGCAGATAACGACTCATTTGTCCTTGGTCACAATTCAGAAACCGACGAGAACATGTGAAGCAGCAGGTGTAGAAAACACCGAAAGTACTTTTGGACTTTTCCCAAAAGCAACTTTTGCTTTTCAAAAAGAAAGGTGAAAAACATTTCACCTAAAGGAATCTGCTTTTCCCCGTCCGACCTCCACCAGCAGGAGCACTCAGGAAAGTAGGAAATCACGGAGTCGTCCTGTACATTTTGTTGTTTTGAATTGTATTTTGAGTTCCGCTCCCTATATAAGGAGCTTTAGCTTCTCTTAGAAGGCATTCGAAGAGAGGAGAGCATCAGTTCATATTAAAATTCCATATCAATTCTCTCAAAATAATAGTAGTAGTAGTAGCAGTGTGCTTCCAGTCCTGCTTAAGAGTGAAGTAGTGTGCTTTCATTACAAGTAAGTACTGGTTCTCATTCTTATGGATAGCTAAACAGCCTTTGCTGTTTACCTGAGAATGAGGCTCTGAATAACTCTATAGTCTGTAATTATGTTTAAATAAATAATTCCAGATCGCTCATCCACCTTGTCTTTATCTTTATTCTTATTTTTTTTAGCATGAATATATGTTTCTGCCTTGACTTCTATACTATTTTTAAGGTCCAAATCCTATTTTTCCAAAAGAAAAACTGACTCAGCTTAAGACAGAAACAAGCAGCAGTGATTCCGCCTGTTAAAGTAACCGTTAGGTGAAAAACTTAGGCATGTTGAAGGCTAGATTTGTTTTTGTTAAGAGTGTGAACAGGATTTCTAAAGAAAAGCTAGGGTTAAACACCTAAAAGTCAGCATAGGACATATTAGGCACTAGTTTAGAAAAGACTACCTTATAGGTCTTTTCCCCAAAGAGTTGTGTAATTGGGCACAATACAAAACTTGTTGGTGCAAGTGGGCAAAATACTTGTGATTTCTGGGTAAACATGAATTAACCCAAAAAAGAAAAAGATGCTCAGACAAAAAAAAAAATTTGATTAAGATATAAAGGGACAAAAATATCCTTCAAAATATGTCAGCTGACAAACTTCGTAACGAAGCTAACAACTCCATATATGATTATTTGGTCGGGGTTAGAAACTCATAAACTTTTTTGATATTTTTGAAACTTGAGGTACAAAAATTTAGAATGGTGCAAAGATCGGATACTGTATGATCGATTTTCCCTTTACCACCATGATAGCAAACTAAAACTTTAATTAGTTGAATAAGTGAGCTCATTTTGTTTGCAATGAAGATTATCAGTCAATTGTTTGTAGGGTTGTAAATAGGCTCGATACAGCTCGTGTTCGACTCGTATTCGGCTCGATTTTAGCTTGTTCGGATCTTAATGAGCTGAGCTTGAACTCAATAATAAGCTTGACAAAATAACGAGCCGAACTTTGAACAATAATATATTCAGCTCGTCTAACTTGTGAGTAACTCGAGTTTCTTAAAACTCAACGTGTATTAAAACTTGACTCATGAAAATTTATAATATAAATAAAAATATAATTTTCTAATCTCCAATCTTTAATTTCTTTTTATTATCTTCATTTTCAATTGGAAAAGAATCTGAGCATTTAAGTAAAACATATTAGAATAAAGTCAAAAGGGATTTGTGCGATGGTTAGTCATCAAATTTGGATTATTATTTTAAATTTACTTCCTTCCTTTTCTTTTTTTTTAAATTTAAAGTCAAATGAGGAAAGACAAGCCTGTTCAAGCTCGAGTTCGTCCAATAAATTGAGCTGAGCCGAGCTTAGCTTGGGCTTAAGAAAAATATTCAAGTCGAGCCGAGCTTGAGCATGGAAAAAAAATTTCAAGCTTTAGCCTGGCTTGAGCTCGATAAAAAACAAATGAGCCGAACATGATCACCTCGGTATTCGCTCTGGTTCGGCTCATTTACACCCCTATTTGTTTGACGGTCATAATTTTGATATGAGACAACAGTTGATGTAACGTGTCTTCTGGCCATGTGTAAGTAATGAAATTATCACTTATTCAAAAAAAAAAAATTAATTGGTCGTCTCATAATGTTTTAGAAAATGGTTTTTCATTTTATAAAAACAACTCGCCTCAATAGTGATTGGAGTTAGGTAGCTGCCAACTTAAGGTTGTTCGTTTCATTATTAGCCTATATTGATGTGTTCAAGATCTAGAATGGTCCATCCAATAGTTCTCTATTTTAGTCAATTTAGCTTGGTCCACTGTTCAATCCTGATTTCATTGTTCCCTGAAACATAGTAGGTTCTCTTCTCTATATTTACTTATTTAGGACACAAAAATAATCTCTCTGTTCAAGGAAAACCTAATTTGTGTTTAGCCCAAACTCTAGGTTACTTGACCTAGTGGTAATAGGATTTAATTAGAAGGATCTAGAATCCTAATCAATGTAGAATTACTTTCCTTGTATGATTGAGATTCTATGCATTGTAATCCTCTATATAAAGAGGCCCCTATTATCAATGAGAATACACAGCAAATTTCTCTCAATTCTCGTTTCCCTAAAACACGTTATCAGCACGAGCCCTAACCCTGAAATCCTAAATTCGTAGCCTTCAAATCCCAGAAACCACCGCCGCCCACCTTGAAGATCTCAACTCCAGCAGTCCAAAACCGGCGGCCCCACCCCCAGAACCGGCCTGCAACCCACCGAACCGGCCACCGGAAGTAGCAAAAGTACCTCTACCCGGTTCAAAGCCTTCCTCACCACCTCCTACGGCCATACTCGACCATTTGCAGCGTCTCCACCCCAGAAACCCGGAACCGGAAATTTCATCACCGGAACCGGCCAAAATTCCACCGAACCTCCCACTGGCGTCTTCCTAACTTGAACCGGCAGAAAGAAAAAAAAAAATGGGAGGAGATCCTGTGCAGCCCACCTGCTGCAACCCAAGCCCACTTGCTGCAGCCCAAAAGTTGAGCCCACGTGCAGCAGGCCCCAGCCAAGCCGCCGAGCCGCCAAGCCGCAAAACCAGAACAGCACCTGGCCTACTAACGTCATCCCACCTCAGCACTGCTACGTCACTGCTTGCGTTAGCGTCCAGTCACCACCAGCGTCCACGTCAGACTGCCACGTCAACTCCGACCTGCCACGTCATCACCCCGGTTAACGGTAAGTCAACGCCGGTCACACTTTTCCGGTGACTTTTCCGGCCACTTTCCGGCGACTTTTCCGACCACTTTCCGGCGACTTTTCCGACCAACTTCCGGCCACTTTTCCGACTGCTACAGTAAATTTTCCGTCCACTTTTCCGACTGCTACAGTAAATTTCCAGCTACTTTTCCGGCATCTACAGTAACTTTTCCGGCCAACTTTTCAGTCAAGATTTCCGGCAATTTTTCAAGGTAAACTTTTCTAAAAGTTCCCGTTTTTTTGAAGTTTTTCAATTTCTTCTTCTTTTTCTGGGGACTTCCAAAATCCCTTCTCCTACCCCCCTTTCTCTACATAGGGGAGACCAAAAGCCGAACTGTGGGGGTTCGTGCTCACTCCAAGCTTGGAGCTTGTAGAGTCCTCCAAACTTAGAGTTTGTTGAGAAGAAAACGATCGACCACATACGTCGTTGTTTCGATCTAATCCAAAACCCCTCTTGGAATCGGATTTTCTTAGAAGCGACTACGCTCAGAAAACCCCTAATTTCTTAGAAGCGACTACGCTCAGAAATTTAATAATTTTTCGTGGTAGCCTTTTTCGCTCCGAAACTAACCCTAATCTTGTGTTGTTTTTCAGGATGAGATACCTGAACAAGTTGAACTTTGTTCCACTAGAGACAACTGGCGCAGGATACCATAGGTGGGTCCGAGATGTGCGCCAACATCTTAAGGCTAATGGACTTCTGGAAGTCATCCAAGAGCCTAGTCAGAACGTGTTCTCCATTGAGCAAGCTACTGCTTTTGAAGCAAAACAAGCTAAAGCCATAATTCTCATGACAAGGCACATGAATGACGTGCTCCAAAATGAATACCTCAATGAGGAAGACCCAAGAAATCTATGGGTAGAACTTGAGCAGCGATTTGGCAGCGTTCGTGACTCCCTGCTTCCTGATTTAGAAGTGCGATGGCATAGCCTCCGCTTTTGTGATTTCAAGTCTGTGCTTGATTATAACTCGGAAGCTCTTTGTATCAAGTCTCTGATGGAGTTTTGTGGCCAAGCCATAACTGATACGATGTTGATCGAGAAGACTCTCTCCACCTTCCCCGTCTCTGCACTGATGATTTCAAAGAATTATCGGATTGATGTAAATGCAGGATGCATCACAAGGTTTCACAAGCTCATTGGCGCCATGAACGTAGCTGAAAAGCACGACAATATTCTTGTGAAGAACTATAATGCTAGACCCGTGGGAACTAAACCTATTCCGGAGTCTAACTATAGTCGCGCCCCCAATGGAGGACGCAAGGAGCGAAACCCTAAGAGTAGGGACAATTCTGGACATTCTGGTCCATATGTTCGCCCTAAAGAGGAAGGAAATCGCCGAGAGAGGCGTGCACGGAACCGTGGAGGTCAACGTGTGAAGAGAGAGAGAGGCAGAGCCTCCGACCATGGTGGTAACGCCACCAAGAGTATAGGTCATCCAAATCGCGCCCCAATGGCACCTCGATCAAGGGAGCCTGACCATAATGATGTTTGTTTTCGATGTGGATCAACTGAACATTGGGCCAAAACATGTACCGCACCCTAGAATGTTGCAAACGCATAAAAGACGTATCGTGAAGCAAGGGAAGCAAATTACATGGCACAAGAAGATCAAGATGGCGATCTAGATCTAAGGGTGGAAGACTACAAGGATCAAGACCCAGAAACTGGCGATTTTGATTAAGTCTTTTTATTTTCCAAGAGATGTAGGCGATTGCCATATTACTTTTTATTGGATTAGCTTTTCTTTGATCTTAGAAACAATGATGTACTCTGTTGGCTTATGAATAAAATTTCGAGTTCTTTTCATTATGACTCAATTTTGATTCTGAACATATTACTTTGTGACTACGATGACTGGACCATCAATATTAATTCAAGGACATGGAATAGCCGAAGTTCCACTTGCCACATGGCACCTTGATTACAGCTGTCACAGAAACTCTCTACGCTCTTAGGGCAAATCGTACCCTATGAATAGCCAACGAATTCCATGCGAAAATGCATGTAGAGAACGAAAATGAGTTCCTTTGCAATACCCTTAATGATTGCGAACAAAGACGCATCTTAGAGAAGTTTATGTGTCTCTCTAGTGGATTCTATGTCACTATTCGAGCTATTAATCCAATAAAGTTACGAGAGAAGATCTCTTGGATTTAGACACATATTGGCTTTGCCACGACAGGATAGATCATCCTACTCATGATATGATGATCCGTCTACAAAAGACTTCACATGGACATCATTTCTTTCGAGCGAAACGAAGCATGAATCAAAAGTTGATTTCTAGACTAAGTGTGACCGACACAGCTGCCTAAGGCACTGCCTCCATCCACCACCAGCCTAGGGCTGGCGCAGTCCCTATCCATGACGCCATGGATGGCCCCAGGTGATATTGTAATCACCCACTTGCTTCACATAGCGTTTCGGACGCTCCGGCCTAACCAAAATACTCAAAGGTTGCTTCTAAGGCCTCTCGCTCGTTTTACTAAGCCAGTTCCTTCGGGAAATAAGGACTGAGACCGTCCTACGCAAAGGATATGCAAATACTCATTCTGTTCTTATAAAGAATCCGTAGGGATTTCGTGGATTGATTCAACCAACTTGCGGACGCTTAAATATTTCATGATGTTGGTTGACACGCAAACACGCTGGTCACGTGTTGTGCCATTGTCCACCTATAAATACAGCTTACGCTACACTCCTAGCACATATCATATAACAACGAGCTCACTCCCCAGATCATCCTCTTCAGTCAATTGGATTTGACTATGCTAGAGAGTTTACATCGAAAGACTTTCGATGGATATTGCAATGGGCTTGATGTTGGACATCACATTCCCATGTACACACTCAATTGGTCTCGCGGAAATGACTACGATGGTAGTCCGGACATTGGTAATGCGCACCAATCTTCTTACATCCGCTTGGGGTGATGCAATATCGCATGCAGCTATGCTAATTCGTCTACGACCTACCGCCACTCAATGTACCTCTGCGTTATAGCTAGTGACTGGGTACACGTATTTTGTACTTACGCACATTTGAGTGAGCCATTTATGTGCCCATTGCGCCGCCACAGCGAGCTATGATAAGTCCTTACAGACGAATGGGCAACTACGTTGGATTTGAGACTCCAACAATCGTCCACCACTTAATGCCCTTGCAAGGCGATCTCTTTACCGCTAGATTTGCGGGTTGTCACTTTGATGAGACAGTCTTCCCGTCGTTCGGGAGAGATAAGAACACAGATGTTCAACAGGAACGACAGGAATTATCGTGGTCTGTCCCCACTATGTCTCATCTTGATCCCTATTAAAGTGACGAGATCACAAATATGCTACAAACAAGCCTGTAAGGAAGGACGTCCCTACGAGAGGATGTAGCGCCACCCTACATGGAGGTAGGCATGGCGCCAACGCCAAAGAGAGTGGCACTCTGGCGTTATAGGCTATGGCCTTAGCTAGGATGCGTGGGAGGCCCGTGGGTTCGAAGGATACATTGGCACAAACCAATCCTTGAATCATCGACACTCAAAATCCGCCACATGAGAATCTTCCGGGTTATGGTTATCGTTGGGGGACGCCCCAACGTCAGAACCTATTCCTGAGAATATAGAGCTCTATGAAACTTACACTAGTGTACATGAGAAGTGGGATAGAAACTGATGATGTAGTTGCGTATTCCGTTGCGCATGAGTTTGTTGAGTCAGATGATATCGAACCACGCTCCGTTGATGAATGAATGCCAACGTAGAGAGTTTTTGGCCTAAATGGAAAGATGCGATCCAGGTTAAGATGGATTCTCTAACGAAGATGAAGGTTTTCGAGCTAGAGATGCCAACACCTCCTAACATAAAACCTGTTGACTAATGGGGTCTTCGTTAGAAAGCGTAGTGAGAAAAAGATATGGTAATCTCGCCTTATGGTGCAAGGCTTCTAACAAAACTCCCTGAAATCGACTACGATGAGACATATTCTCTCGTAATGGATGTCATTGCACTCCACTACCTTGTCAGTTTGGTAGTTTCCGAATAACTGAACATGCAGCTTACAAATATGGTCACTACGTATCTCTATAGGGATCTAGATACGGAATATACATGAAGGTTCATGGCGAACTTCATTTACCCAAGTCAAGTGGCTCTAGACCACGGAGCGCGTTTACAATAAGATTGAAACACTCACTAAAGTGACTACTTGAAAAGGAAGGGATATGCCCACGCGTTTCTATAACAAGTTTCGGATTCTATCGTGGTTCATGTTGGACATGATCTTCATTAAAAGCCCTTAAAGAGTTAAGGGAAACCGCTGAACACTTGAAATCCGAGTTTGAGATGAAGGATTTTGGGAGAACACGATTATGTCTCAGTTTGGAACTTGAGCATCGTGTCGATAGATGCTTAGGCATTTTGACAAGGTCAAGCCTTCAAGCACCCCCATGATCGTCCGTAGTCTTGATCCTGAAAATGATCATATTCGTCGAAAGGATGATGACGAAGATGTGCCAAAGGCAGAAATGCCTTACTTAGTACAATAGGCGCATTATTGTACTTATCCCAATGCACAAGACCGGACATCTCATATGTTGTGAACTTGTTAGCTAGATATAGCTCTGCGCCAACGCGACGTCATTGGATTGGTGTAAAATATATCTTTCGATATTTGAGATGTATGATTGATATGGGCTTGTTCTATCCCTACAAAGAGATGATGGATTCAGACCCATCACACACCAGGTAGGCCGCCAACACCGGCCTGCGTCCACTAACACCGGCCTGCGTCCACTATCCCCATCCCAAAATGACATGTGTTTTGGAAGGTTTTGCTGATGTTGGGTACCTCTCTAACCCACACAAAGGTCGCTCCCAAAATGGTTAAGTGTTCACCATGGGAAAAGACCGTGATATCTTGGAGGTCTACAAAATAGACTCTAGTCGCTATATCTTCGAACAATGCAGATATCATTGCTCTTCACGAAGTGGTTCATGAATGTATATGGATTGGATCCATAATTACGCATGTTCGAAGAAATTGTGGTTTGAAGTCTACCACAGATGAGCCTACGAGCGTTTAGGATAATGCTGCTTGTTTTGAACAAATGAGGCAAGGCTACATCAAAAGCGACAACACCAAGTATAATCAGCAACAACAGACTCTCCTCGAGATCAAAGTGAACTAGATTCAATCTGAGGAAAGTGAGGCAGACTTGTTTACTAAGTCATTGCCCAAATCCACGTTCGAGAACCATGTGGCAAGAATTGGCTTGTGGAAATTTTCTGAACTCCCATGATCGTAGTCATCAGGGGGAGGCGCAGACATCAGGGGGAGATGTCTACATGTTTGTCTCGAATCGTGAAGGGTGTGTTGTGCTCTTTTTCCCCTTCGACCGAGGTTATTTTTGTCCCACTGGGTTTTTGTTACTCGGCAAGGTTTTTAATGAGGCAACGAGAGAAGCACCGCGTTTGGCAACACAAGGGGGAGTGTTCAAGGAAAACCTAATTTGTGTTTAGCCCAAACTCTAGGTTACTTGACCTAGTGGTAATAGGATTTAATTAGAAGGATCTAGAATCCTAATCAATGTAGAATTACTTTCCTTGTATGATTGAGATTCTATGCATTGTAATCCTCTATATAAAGAGGCCCATATTATCAATGAGAATACACAGCAAATTTCTCTCAATTCTCGTTTCCCTAAAACACTCTCGACAAAATTTCATGGTTTATTCACATTTTCAAATGTGAAAAATAGAAGCTTCATTTTACTACTTTTATTTAGGAGATGATACTCAATTACTCGCCCTCTCTTTTCTTTTAAAACTATTATTCACACTCCCATTTTGTGTTATACTTTAAACACAAAAGGGAGTGAGTGTTGTCTCTCTCATTTTGCAAAAGGATTGTCCGAAAATCACTGTAAAACATTTACACAAAATTCTCTTTAAAGTGACAAAGACCCTAGAAAAGAGAATATATATATATATATATATATATATATACAGATCCTATCCAGAGCGGAGCTCCGCTTTGAAATTAATCGTGTGAAGTTCGAGTTTTGGGTCACTTTTCAGTCGCATATCCACATCTCGGCCGTTCAGTTTTTAGGTACTAGTGTATAGATCATCTCTGCAAATTTTCAGCCAAAATGATGATCGTTAAGGCATTGATGACTGCCTTAAAGCTAGTACGGTTCAGGTTGACAGATTCGGTCCATCCATTGGTTTAAGCGAGTTGGATACCTTAACTATCATCAATTTGGCTGAAAATTTGCAGAGATGATCTATACACTAGTACCTAAAAACTGAACGGTCGAGATGTGGATATGCGACCGAAAACTCGAACTTCACAAGTTAATTTCAAAGCGGAGCTCCGCTCTGGATAGGATCTGTATATATATATATATATATATATATATAGGCTTATAAAAACACAAGCAGCCATTTCAAATCATCATTCTCTTTCTAATTACTGGGATTCTTTTTGTGTTTCCTAAATACTAGGGCTTATGCTCCTGTCTTCTTTAGCCTCTTCCCATTACTTGCTAGGCCTTTGTTTTGGACTTCAGTATATGCATTTGATAAGATTGACACCACAGTCGTATACTCCTTTCATCTACCAAAGATTTGAGAAAGAAGGGACTACACAATATTCTTTGGAATAAAACAGATGGGTATTCTGTAGAATGAAATAGAAATAGACCCCACCTAGTAATCATAGAGTGAACAAAAAGAGATCTATCACAGGCTGTTCTAAACAAATTATAAATCAATACCATACTATATGCCCAACCCCAAAGGCTATAAAGAACAAAATTTGAGGCAAAAGGAAATTATGAATTTACAGTTTTCCTTTTCCATGCCTCAAAGGCTCAAACAGCCATTTATTCATATTACTGTTCAAATAACAATGCTATGAATTTTTATCATCTGTAAATGATCTTTATCATCTTCTGTCTTCATAGTAGTGTAGACATGGGCCTCGAATTTTCAAGAAGAGGGAAGATCGCAAATCATGATTTCCTCCCTTGTCCATCTCTTCCTATGCTCTTGTTGTCAACAATTTCTCTTTCTGTAGAGCATGTAGGAGCTTCATCCTTGCTGTTATCCCCTGTTTTTGAGGTCCCAGCCATTGTTCCTCGGTCACGACTTACTGAAGCAACTTCCTCGTCAAAACGTTTGCTTCTCTCTGCATCTTCATCCGCAACATCAGCCCAGCGTCGATCCTCTTCCTTGTCACCCCTGCATCAAATTGCGAGGACAACATATGAGACATCAATAGTCTGATAACATAATATGGAGACAGGGAAAGAAAAACTTCACACTACAAAAGCTTTTGATCACACCACAACAAAGTGACAAGCAATGTCCTATTTTCAGGAGATGAGCTGACATCCAATATGATTACTAAGCTTCTACCTATGTTAGTCAATTCCGCTTATACTATATCCTTCTTCTTTTTTTCACAAGGCCAAGTTATTTCCTAGATCAAATATGTATGCACAGACCCAAAAAAGAAGAAGAAAAGATCATATATGTGTGCAGTTGTAATTATCTCATTGTCAAGTATGAAGAACGGATTGTTCAAGTTGGACATGCTGAAAAGTACAAAAACAAGCTCAGTATGAACCAGGCTCGAGCAATTCACATTTAGGATGTTCATTCAAAATCCAGGAGAAACAAACAAAAACAAGAAAAACCTTGCACATACCATGAATAAATAACAAGCCCAACAACAACGATTGCAAAGGCCACAAAGTACATCCAATCAACCTGAGACAAAGGATTCTTGACTTAGAATAATTCTAATATACATTACTTATTCAAGATGACAAAATGATGATACCTATGTAGTTAGCTTACAGACCTTCTCATGGTAAGCAAAAATGCGAATTAAGACGGCCCACATGTCTGAGGTCAGCAATGACAGGTTTAACATCGTTGACCCATTAATCTGCAAAAGACAAACAAAATTTACTACAGAATGTTCTATATGATACAACTCATTCCAAGCTATCCATTGGTTTGCTAGGCAATACTTGTAACCCAAGATTTAACCTAACAAACTCCATTTCTTAAACTACTGAACAAATCTTGTAAAAGCTGCTGTTATAATGAGTTATTGGACACAATTATGATCAAAACTAATAAAAGAAAAGGTTATACAGCATTCAGCTATGTTTGTAATACTAAGAACAAAAGAAGAGCAAAAAGAGAAGATGAGGAAATACCAGTTTGAGGAAATCTCAGACCCGTACCTTAAGTAAGATTGGGACTAATGAGTAAAAGAGGAACATAGCCAATGAAAATCCAACAAAAGGAAATACCTGAAATTGAAACAAGAGATCATTCAAAATGGAAGCATAATTTAATTTGACAATATTAAAGCTCAGACTTCTACATATTCATGTAAAATAATAGTAACCCTGTGCTTTACATATCACAACAGTTATCAACTATCAGTATTTTTCTCCCCAATAAATTCTCTCACACATGATTTGATTAATCTGTCATGTGAGGACAGGGGATAAAACCAAAACCTTCTCATGACAAACCAAGCCGACTGAAACTGTCCAGGTCAGCTGATCAAATGCAATACAAAGTACAATGGTCCATGACTCCCCCATGAAGAAGCGAATATATAGTAACACTGCAGAAGGCACAGTTGTGTCAGAGGACTCTAGTGTACTTTGGCTCCCCAAACTGACATGCTCTACTGTTCTGCTTCTCCATAGATCCAAGGATTCAAACCCCAAAAGGTAACACACATTTTGGATATCAAATACTCAGCCAACATACACCAGCTATAATAACTTTGGCCCCAAAATCCAATAACCTTATTTCCCGATGTCTTTGCACATACTCTATCCTAGATACTCATAACTTACGCCAAGTGAATGTTAACCTGAGTTTCTCAAAATCTGTTATAGAAGGACAGAAAACTTCAAGTCAAATCTTTCTTGGCTAAAAGGAGAGAGATTTACAGGGGTGTTAGAAAAATAAAAATTAAAAAGTGAGAGAAGACTTTCTGGTCTCAAGTGCGCTTAAAAAACAAATGTGAGAAGATTTATTTATTTATTATTTTGGTTCAAAGGAAGCCTAAAACCTGGGTTAAGGGGGAGCCAAAAATTTTAATACTGGTGTAGTGATAAGTCTAACAGCAGATCTATGAAACCCACATTTTAGCAATTTTCTTTCCTAAATAGAGGCACACTTCTACTTCACATATTTAGTGTCAATTTTCTGCGTAAGCAAGCATACAAATTTAAGGCGTGGAATTAAATTCTATGAAACCTTATTCACGTTTTACCTCGCGACACGCATGAAGAGATGTAGAATATATAAATCTAAATATGTTAAGCAAACTAATCCACAATAAAATATATATGATTAAGTATATATTATATATGTGATATGTGTGTGTGTGTGTGTGTGTGTGTGTAGAGAGAGAGAGAGAGACATACTGCTCCAGATGACCACTTGATGGATTTGAGCTCGTTACGTTCTAAAATGCTTCTATTGAAAGTCATTAAGGGGTTACAAATTGTAAATTGACACACACACACACACATGTAAAACATTGAGCAGAACTCTGTGATTGATAATTTCTCAATTTCATGACACTGAAAGCCCAAGTTCACTGCAATCAAACGTAAAATAGTTAAAGTACAGCTAGTCAGCTACAAATATGGGTGAGCAAGTTCTATTCAGAATAAGCATTTTTCCAAGCATTAGATCACCTTAAGAAGCATAATTGAGTATAAGACAATCGGAATAGACAACCAGTACACATGAACTCACAATCAGTAAAGTCTTAGAAGCCTACATCCATCAAAGGATACATTTGGATAGCACTGATAATGGCACCAAAAAAGCCCAGCAAGGACATGAGTTCAACTCTGTCAGCATTCTTCACTAGAAACTCCTGCAGGGGAATGAGTATCAAGCATTAGCTATGCAAACATAGAATCAAAATAGGATCTATATGAAAAGTTTCCTTACGTTCATCCTTTGCATTTTAGAATCTATATACAAAGAGAAATAGTCATGATCTGCATTCCTGCAACTTATAAAAAGTGTATTTTACCTCACTGACATTAGTGACAGCATACAGGGTAGAACCGGCAATTACTAGTATATCACCTTTACGGGGATTGCTCCCTCCTACAAGCCATGACCGTGCATATACCATCAGAAAACCACAGATCACATATATGTTTGATATTTTATGAGCAACTACATTGTCTACTTTAGCTTTAAATCAAGCAAAAATATAGAAAAGAATGCAGCAAAACACTACACTTGACCGGACTTTTTTTTACCTGCTCGATCGCCTGCATGAACATCTGAGAAAACAACCATGACAAGGCCAGCAACACAGGCCACCACACCAGTTATCTTTTTAAATCTGTATTTTGTTTTGAGGAAAACCCAAGTAAGAAGCATGACTGATGGGATAGTCCAACAATCCAGCAACATTACACTCGTTATAGATGTGTATTGATAAGCCTTCACCACTGCACAACACATGATAGCAGTTATCAGATAACATTGTTGTAGCAAATAAATTTTTTACTTCAAAGTGACAACTTTGAAAAGCCTAGGCACAGAACTTTTATTATAAGTGAAGATTCAAGAAATAACAGTCATACACATAAAAATTGACTATTCGGTCGCTGTACTTCTACTTCAAAAGTTGCCATTATATTCGTTGAATTTTTTTTTTTTTTTGCCCCTCAAATCTTTCACTACTCGTCTCTTCATTCTAAAGGAAGTTATTTTCTGTCTATAGGCAGCCATAACCAAGTATCTGGAGCTACTGCTACAATTTTGAAAAACATGTAAAATAATCAATCATGTTAACCAAGCAACTCCATAGATGTAAAAGAACATTGGGCAGCTCATTTCCTCAGATTGACATTGAAACAATTAAATATATGCAGAAAGCTCTATCAATTGGAGAGCAGAATTAGTCGTAGGCATCCAATGTATTGAAAAACCAATCCAAAGGAAACTATAGAGGAAAACGATAAGAAACAAATTAACTTTAATCATATAATAATAAGATGCATTTCCCAAGTAGGAACATATCCTCAGAATTCCATAGATAACAAATACAAGTGCGATCGTAAATATTAAAACAAAACAAAAAAAGTTATAGTCGGCAAATAAAATACATTTTAAGAATATGCGGAGATAGATACTGACCTAGAAAATTGGCCTCCACATCTACCAACCCAAGAAGAACATAGTAATACCATTTAGCCTGCACAATTTCCAAAAAGAGAAACAAGTCTTTAGCATGTATTTAAGAGCATGTAGTTTTATCCTTCCATAATTCAACCTATGAAAATAATGTTTTAAGGTTCATGTATAAACTCTTGCGGCAGTTAAACCAGCGCATTTCTTGAAATAAACCCATAATATCCAGTGTTAAGATGAAAAGCCACGGAAGACTAATACAAATCATAAGCATAAAGTCCACCAACAAACTCAGTCATGCAATATCCTGCATGGAAAAAAGATTCTTAATATTTTTCTTTTCTTTAAGAATTTCTTATTACGCTTGAGATGCAACATTTTGAATTTTTGACAAAGATGACATGGGTAGGTTGTATCCTAGTTTTGCAGAAATTTGTACTACAAGATTCCAACATGAGGCCAATTACAGGGTCTTCTGTTTAGTCAATATAGTGTCGAGTCTATACACCCCTGTTCCTAGAGCTTTGGACTCTTTTACTATTACCAAGTACCTTGCATATAGTCTTCCTATGAGTCTGCTCCTTTACTATGCAATAAAAATTGAGCATATGAAATTTAGTTCAATATAAGTGTCTCAAATGAAACTCAAATGTGAGGCATAAAGAACAACCTTAAGTGGTTTCCTCCGGTAAACCATGATACTTCCATAGACAATTGCTAAGAGGACATAGTTCAGGAAAGACTGCGAAGTAGGGGCATTAATTCCTACAAAACCCATCAGATGAAATCAGAATCCTCTTCAGAAGAGCTTAAATGTTGAATGGACAAGGAATATGAGAAACAAAATTAGTGAACAGGAGGATTACATGATATAACAAAACTTCATATACATCGCAATGAGAAGAGTTTCATTAGAATTTTGGTTAAAATGTAAACATTTAGAGTCTCCAAGCAATTATGGGATTGGACTGTAAAATTGGGTCATACATATATACTCAGAACCAACTAAACTCATCTATGAATGGACTTCAATACCCAAAACTGTATCAAGCTTAACAATGAATAGGTGATATTGGCATGAATAGAATGTGGATATATATCATTCAAGAACACATTATAAGAAAACAGAGAACCTTTTTTAGCCAACTCTGAGGATGAAAAACCAGTGGAAGTGATCAAAAGCGAGAGAAACTGGCCCAACCCAAGACCGACCAATGTCTTCTCCACCCACAACTCTCTCAAACTCCTCATATTCAACAAAACACAGAATTCCCAGAAAGATCAAAACTCAAAGAAACCCAAAACTGAGAGAAAGCTAACAACTCAAAAAAGACGCATTTGCAGAAAGGTCAACTCCTTCCCAATGGAAAGAATCCAACTCAATATGAAAAACCCAAAAGGCAGTTTGTGTTTGTTTTTGCGTACGAGTCAAGAACTCGATTTGAATGGAGGTGACTGTGAAAACGAGGTTTTATCCATGAGAGAGTGAAGCAACCAACGGCTGAGCAGAGACCCCAATTTCTGTATGACAGTGTTCTACAGCCGTTCAATGTTGGCTCCGCAAAATGCTTTTCACTATTTCATCTTGTCTCCAACCTTTGTCATTATTGGAAAATGTTCTTCACTAGTTTTACCATTTTGTGTCTTGATTATATGTATTCCCTTGCATAACATACAATACATTCCCAAATTCCACGGTCATATCATTCCGCACATTAATATTAGTGGTATCGTTCTAATGTAATATCAAAGAAGGTTGGTCGTTTATTCCTACAAGTGTCTACAAACTGCAATGATGGAATGATATAAGTTCGCATGGGCATTTTGATCGACCACCACACAAAGGTCAAGGAAAAGTTTGTACCCAAAAACTTTTGGTAACAGGGAATATGATTCATTCCTTAATCATCGATGTGCATATAATAATAAGACTGTTGCATGCGAATGTTTTATATGACCTACTTGCAATAAATTGTATAAAAGTACACTCTTTTTTATATATCAGATATGAAATTTATAAGAACATATATACTACAATTGAATTAGACTCTTGACGGTGACAGATTGGACATCAGAGTAGAAGATTGCTTGTTGCGTAATCTTTTGACCCTGAAGATGCGCTGGTGTGGGCTTGAGTGTGACTGATTATGTTATAATGGTGGGGAATAAAGGAAAAGTTTGCCTTCCAATTTGAAAAATGGAGGAAAAAACGGGAAGGGACACAAAGGCCACAGTGGAGACTCGAAGTTGGTTGTTGGGTGTGGATGATAAAGTACTTGTCTGCCAATGTTATTTTGGAAAAGTGGAAAACTGCGAAAATAACACTTTTACTTTTGATACGAAAAGACTTCGTTTATGGTAAATTGTTTTTTTGTCGACTTTTTATGGTATATTAATGGACCAATACATCAAAAAAATTAGTTCGAAATAAAGGTAAACTAACTCGATACCGGAGTAAACTAATTTGAGTTCAAGTCAAACTAATCTACTTATGCATAAAGCCAGTCTACCTTTGTATCAAATATAGTTTACTTTGTATTGATACATTAATATACTATATGTTGTAAATATTATTATCCATATGGCTGTCCACGTAAATACTCATTAGTTGTGCACTTTGACGTAAACTTTACCTCTATATAAAGGAGGCTAATGAGACTGAATGATATACTTCTACTTCCTCCCTACTATTCTCTCTCCATATTCTCTCTACTTTATAACACGTTATCAGCACGCTCTGCTATTATTTTTTGAAAACTCTATGATGATCTACGAGTTTATGGTGCAACGTTGTTGCTATTAACTATAACTTATGATCTATGAGTTTATTCATGATCTATGTCATTTATGCATATCAGTTTATTTCTTAAGGTGCCATCGATTCCTGCCTTATTTCATGAGTTTATTTCATGATCTATGATCTATGCTTTAATCTTATATATAATCATTACGGTGCCATCGATTCCTGCTTTATATACTGATATACATATGTTCTTTTTCTCATATATGAGTATAATTGCTGAAAGTTTTGGTTGATCACGCAAATAGAATCATACCCGTTTTCGTTTTCCTTTCTGACAATCTCAATTTTTTTTGTCAATAATCATGCCTCTCTCCTTTATTTTTGGTTTTGCAACCAAAACCCAACGTATTATCCCATAAGGTGCAATAGAGGCATTAGTTTTTACTTGTCTATTTAATAGCATTTTCTGGGGTTTTTTGTCAGT
The DNA here is from genome assembly GCA_024704745.1 of Rosa lucieae. Lineage (NCBI taxonomy): Eukaryota > Viridiplantae > Streptophyta > Magnoliopsida > Rosales > Rosaceae > Rosa > Rosa lucieae. Next base: position 28,920,847 of record CM045495.1, on the reverse strand, counting down.
ATACACTCATAAGATTTTTTTTTGTGTTTCCCTCAATTATCGTTAGGCATCAATCCTAATTCGTCATATATTTCATGATTACAAGTATTAGTATATGCATTATGTTGTCATCTGCATATGTATTTATGAATTGATTAATATGAGAAGCAATCTTGACGTGATGAGAGTGATGACCGCTATCTATGTTGATTCAATTTATGGCAGGATCAGTAACTCCCAAAGGCGGATCAATATTTTTTTGATATCCAGGTTATACAACCCTACGATTATGTGCATAAGTATGCTCAAAAGGTAAGGACATATGATATGATTTTATTGCTCATAGACAGATTTCAATGACCATTGTAAATTCAATGCGATCAAAATATTTTCTTTATATGATTACACGAGGGCCTGAAGTTCCTCAAAGATTGTGTAGTGGAAAAATTGCGATATGAAGTCTCATAAATTTATACAATTACGAGGGCCAGAAGATCCTTAGAGTTATATAATTGGGTATATGAACTCACATATTTTTAATCCCCAATAATTATAAGAGGGCCGGAAGTTCCTCAAATTATTTTAGTATTGGGGTTCCCTCCTCCGTACGACAATGTGAATTTGAAGTTCAATTTTGAACACTTGGTTAAAGCTAGAAGCTACGTACGTTCTCCACAAGATAAAATTATGTACTTGTGTGATTAGAGGAGAGAAAAAAGATGATCATTTTGTGAAGTTAAGCAGACTAGAAGTTCTGTGTATTTTCTTCATTAATAGAACCAAAAGTTTCCACAGTTAATTTTATTGTATGGTTTATCTATTTATTTTTCTTCCCTGCAATTTTCCTACTTTGTTATGTACTTTCGTTACAGTACTTATCTTTTAAATTTTTTTTTTTTTGTTACTCATACGGACCAGCAGTCCTATACCTCGAACATATGAATTTCGAATGTAATATTTCTGAACCAGAAGTTCAAAATTTCATAGTAGAACCTAAAGTTCTAACAGTAAAACTCAAACCCGAAGCTTTGAGTATAAAAGTGAACTTGAAGATTCACTTTAGTTACCTCGAGCCTGAAGTTTCGAGCACCAAATTTATTTGAACCCGAAGTTCAAATTACGAAATCTGAGAACTTGCAGTTTATAGAAAAAATATTCGAACCTGAAGCTTCGATTACACATAAAATTCATTCATAGTTTATTTGACTTTATGTCAACTTGAACTAGAAGTTTCGAGTAATTTTCATATGTCGATTGATACATTCTTCTTTATGTCTGCTTAAAGAATTCCAACTTAGAACCTGAAGTTCTAATTGTGCAGACTCGATCCTTAAGTTTCGAGTGGATATATGGACAATTTATCGAAGAGTTTTAATCTCGGTCAACCTCAAACCTGAAGTTTTGAGGGAATTATATTGACACCAATTTAAAAGTAAGCAGATATTTAACTGTTGGTTTATGACGAATGAGTATGAGTATACCCCAAATTTGTGATCGTGGATTTTGTAATTAAAAGAGATCAGAACCTGTAGTTCCTTGATCCTTAATTACGTGAGGACTTGAAGTTCCTCAATGATCAAACTAACTAGATGACCATCTAAAGTCCTTCACTCATAAGTTAACGTCATGAAGTTTGAACTCGACATTTCGAGTATATTATTTTGGCTAGAAGTTCAAAATGCATTTGATGTTAATCTACATCAAACAACAACACAATAATTAAACGTCATGTTTTACCTGTATAACACGGACCAGAAGCTTCGTGTATATCCTATGAGATCCACTGTTCAATTCTTACAAATTTGATTTCTGTCATCTTCAAACTTAAGTTTTGAGTGACTTTCAGGCAAGGCAATTTTATGCATGGTTATGCTTATGAGGCTAATATAACAATCATCTCAGATCTTACATATCTGATTGATGGCTCCAGAAGAGCACACATTATTGTCCATTTGCATTATGTGCCTCCAATATTACTAGAGATGTATAATCTCCCCGTCTCATAGATCTCATTGTATAGTAAGAAAGCCGATTGACATGGCTATACCATGAAATGCCACCAGAAGTGGATCATGGCAAGAGAAAAATCAGGAGTCAATGTAAATATTGTCCTAACATCTACATATGTGAGGAAATTGTAAATTGGGTGTGTGTCGCCTATGGTACACTATATGGTGGATGATTATCAAGCCACTTTCGAAAGGGCACTGGTCAAATTAAATTGCATTGACTAGTAAGAACATTGAGATTCATCTCACATGCCTGATGTCTTTTGCTTACAATAAGCAAAGCTGAAAGCACTATTGTGTTATTCCTCAGATTTATTGTAAGCTCTTGAGTTCTCATTGAAACTAAATATTTCTTAATCTGATTATGAAGGAACCTGATGTTCCTTAAGAGGTTGTTATAAATTGAAAAAATTGAAACCTCAAGTTTCTTGGATCTCCAATTATATGAGGGCCTGAAGTCCCTCTTCTTTATGACTCAGATTTATATGTGACACAGAACTTGAGGTTCTTCACATGATAAAATTACTTGATCTTATGGATTGTAGTCTTTAACTCGAAATTTTGGAGTATATCATTTTGGCCAGCAGTTCAAAATGAAGTTGGTCCATTCCAATTATCAGTATTTCACAATTAATGTTTACTGAAGCTAAGGTAACAACCATATCAAGAGTTGTAGATCTTGATCTATGGCTCCAAATGAGCTACTATCATGTTACCGAATTTGAAATATTATTGCATTAATTACCTCCTATATGGTTGGAGAAGACTTTATGTCATCGGATATATGCTGTATCGAATTTTCACAGTACATTGTGGCATATATGTAATGTCATGAACTAAAAGTTCATTGAACCAAATACACTATTTGGCATGATCGATTACGTCATCTTTTGTCTACCATGTTGGATGGAATCGCTTACAAATTTGATGATTGCTAATCTTACTCACAAGCAAATTGTTTATTTACATATTTGCGAGTTGTCACTTTAATGAGACAATCCTCCTGCAATGAGGGGGAGAAAGATTGTTCCTGTAGAACGATATGAATTGGTGTGAGATATTTATCAACCGTCTCATTTTGATTTTGAGAAATACCTAAGTTAGTGAATTGATAAAACAAAGTGACAATTATATGCTTAATGCAAAGGCATATGCATGCTTGGGTTAAAGTCCCTAAAACCAACCATATTAGCACAAACAATCTAGATCCCATTTGATTTGTGGGATGCATGTATATCCAAGTGACATGGTTCTCCGGAAGAGAATGTCATTAAACAACATCAAAGCTTATTATATGGCTACACATACAAAGGGTGTAAGAACGCCATTCGGAAATGATGTCTTAGGGATACAATAATAAATCAATATGGTTGATGCTAATGGACAAAACATTTTTGACCTAAAACTTGGTTTGGGTTCGCCACCAGCCAATGAACACCTTCACTCCAAAGAAAGTGATAGATTTTTGAATGCATCTTTTGATCATGGTCATAATAAGACAGTCTTCCCGCCGTTAGGGGGAGGAAAGACTACTGTCATTTGAATAACGGCGTGAATTTTTGTGGATTGTATCCACCAGGTCTAAAGTTTTAAACTCCCAAAATAGGGAAGATTATACAAGCCCTATAATGCTCTATATGAGATTATAAGTAAAAAGATCCACATTCGCTACATAATTCATCTATGAGAGATGATTATCCTAGAAGCGACAATGTATGCCCCAGAAGTGGCGTGGGTACCCAATATCAATCAATAAGCTTATTATAGCTAATGCATGCATATAAGAATGTGTGGGATCTATGATTGTTTATCATCGATGATAATTTACATTTGGTAGCTACCAAAAATCTTTAAGGGCTGTATGGACGCTATACCACGTTTCACGATGAATGTCGACAAAGTATATTATTGGCCAAATTGGAAAGAGGCAATTTCAATGAAATTCAATATTTGAAACGTGATGAAATACTTGGACCTCTAACCCTACAAGTTACAAAAGGGTATTTATCAAAAGTGAAGATAAATCATTATGACACAATGTCTATTTATAGAGACATGAGATTATGAATATCTTCCCTTATATGAATGACAATTTTCTATAAGTACAGTGTTACATATAGCTGTTATATTGACGAGAGATTTATGGCACTTTGTCATCGTAAATTGTGAAGACACATTGCTATAAGCAAAATCTCAAAAGCAAAGTGTCATAATAAGTGTATTTCTTATCAAATCCTCAAGGGATTCAAATACATGAATGATTCAAATGCAAGTCCATAAAAGGTTGAAAGAGCCTGAAGCTCACTCATGGAATCAAAGAGTCTAAAGCTAGCTCATATGTACTCATTTCGTTCTAGTCAACGAGATCTAAATTGCCTTAATGAATACTATGACGAGACTACTATCAAATTCGAATTATGATTATAATGTTGCAACATATTCTAACTTTTGTAAAGTTATGAATTATTTAGAGCTCTTGAAGAGCTTATATGAGACATATCAATACACAAAGATATTGATGTGTATGGCTAGGTATGCCATGATGATTTTTTCAATGTTTTAAACTATACAAAGCTAAATGTGTCAATTTCTTTATATTGTTTAGCTATTACTTTGTGTATGAATTTGAGCATATGAGATTATTTCTAACCTTATCATATGAGGTAAGGCTTATTGAAAATCGTCTAGCTTTGTTGGTATTGCTTAACCTTTTCAGGTATGAAAATTTGTGATGAGCCCCTATATGCAAAGCACACGTGGTCTCACTTCAGTGATAGACACATCAAACCACTATACATGGTACATGTAGCTTATCGCACACATAATTAAGGCTTGCAACAATCAGGGGGAGCATCCAGAAGCATGCTACCTAGGACATATGCGCATTGTGCTCTTTTTGTCCTTCGACCAGGGTTATTTTTGTCCCACTGAGTTTTTGTTACCTGACAAGGTTTTTAACGAGGCAACAATAAGCACGTCCAATATCATCATTCATTGGTGGACATCCAGCGGGGAGTGTTGTAAATATTATTATCCATATGGTTGTCCACGTAAATACTCATTAGTTGTGTACTTTAATGTAAACCCTACCTCTATATAAAAGAGGCTAATGAGACTGAATGATGTACTTCTACTTCCTCCCTACTATATTCTCTCTACTTTATAACACTATAGAATTCTCCATACAAAAAGGGTCGATGGCCAAATTCTTAAATTCTTCCTTGAAATTTTTTGGACTCGAGAGGTTCATACCGCCCTTAATAAGAAGAGCATACAAAACCAATTAAGTACTTCATACATCAATGATCAACAAGCTCGAAGGTGCACTCAAAATCCCCAGAAATTCAGTTTTCCTCCTATCTATCTCTCATCCCAATACAATATTGGACAAAACCAATTTGAAATAGGTACTCCATTCTCCAACGTAAAATGAAAATCTAAAAACTATTAGTTTTAGACAGAAGAAACAAAGAACCCTAGAAAAGTGATAACCAAGAGCAGGAAAATCAAGAAACACTTCAGATTCAGCTGCTTTGAAGTCGAAGTCACCGGTTCTAGCTCCGCCTCTCTCAATCAGTTTACATTTAGCAGATAGAACTACCACTATTGTATTGTGTTTCCACCTTAGATGGGATGACAAGTTAGAAACTACGTATCTCTTGCTCAAGTAACTACACCTTCTCAAGCTCGGTGTTGTGCTTGTTCAATTGGTCTTTTAGCTCCTTTTTCCACCCCTGGATTAGCCTTTCATGCTTCTTGATGATCTCAGTCTTTATATTCAACTCCTCTTCCATCACAGCAATCTCCTGGAGAAAAAAAAATGCACCACAGTTAAGAACGCAAGTCCCAATAATCATAGGCCCATAGGGTAAAATAGAAACCATGGTTTAACCTTTCTAAGTTGTTCAGCATTTGTTGGCTGGTCCTCACGTTGCAGACCAAGAAAATGCAGCTGAAGCTTTTTGGCAGCGTCCATAAAATCTCTAGCATGTCTCTCCACATCAACTGAAGAAGTGAAAAAAAACACCATTAGAGGAAGCAGGAAGGTAAAGTCATTGAACTGTTTTTCAGTCTGCACTCCAAGATCAGACAAGACTCAACTTTTCTCAGTCTGCATTCAGTTAAATTAATCGATTGATAAACGAAGTCTCTATAAGCTTTTGATTCCATAAACAAATTATACCAGCAGACAAAACCTCAAACATTGTAGAAAGGTAAAATGAAAGGCTCATGGATGTCTCTAACCGCTACGATGATACTGTCCAGGTGGGGGGTCAAGATTTTCCCATCAAGAGTTCCAATACAATCCCAACCACTTGCAAATAAAAGAACCAGATTAATGAAACAGTAATTTCATCGAGAAAGGAATCTCAAGAACCAAAAGTATGGACCCATTTCATAAAAACCTCAAAAGTATTGGACCCATTCAAATGTAAAGACCTCAAATGCAGGATAAGATATTTGCTACAAATCAATCAATATGCATTACTGTTTAGTGTATTGGATTGGCTTAAAGAGGTGATGAATCGAGAAAGGAATCTCAAGAACCAAAAGTATGGACCCATTTCATAAAAAAGAAAAACAGGATTGGACCCATTCAAATGTAAAGATCTCAAATGCAGGATAAGATATTTGCTACAGATCAATCAATATGCATTACTGTTTAGTGTATTGGATTGGCTTAAAGAGGTGACGACTACTCAAACAAAACCATTTTCAATATTCATATCCTAAACACATCCAATGGACATAATCCAAACTACTGAGTTTCTCATGAAGAATTTCTATTAGCCCAGCAAAATTACATTATGTAATTTCCCACTTCTCTCTCCTCCAACCACTATTTAATACTATAGACTTTAGCACTTCGTTATCTGAGAATTGTTTTCAACATAGTTTCTTAAACAATGACAGATTCTCCTCCTCCCAGTGTTTCGAAAAATTGGAAGAAAAATAACTACCCTGATTTCCACATCGACCAACTCCTCCATTGCAAATTTGCCAATTTTCACCAACACTAGAATGCTCATTTTGCCAAAGGTGAAAGCATGCTTAACAAGACAGAGGACCAAAGACAGACCCCCATTCTGACTACAGATATTAACTGTTACAAAGTTAAGTATCCCAAACAAGAAAATTACTAGCTTTGGTGCTGAAACGAGTTTGAATACACTTCTCTCTTCTCCAACCACTATTTAATACTAAAGACTTTACCACTTGGTTATCTGAGAATTGATTTCAACATAGTTTCTTACACAATGACAAACTCTCACCCTCCCTCTGTTTCAAAAATCAAAAGACAAAACTATCTTGATTTCCAAATCAACCAACTCCTCCATTGCCAAATTTTCACTAAAACTAGAATGCTCATTTGCCAAAGGTGAAAGCATGCTTAACCAGACACAGGACCAAAGACAGACCCCCCATTCTGACTCCAAACATTAACTGTTACAAAGTTCAGCAACCCAAAGAAAAAAATTGCTAAGTTTGCTGTCGAAACGAGATCGAATACACTCAGAAACTTGTTTATAAGGCTATATCAGTGGGTGATCATGCATATGAATCTGATGAGAAACAAAAAGAAACATGTAGAGATCAACGGTTACTAACTCTGATGAGAAGGGTGGGGAGAACGATCAATTGCTTGGAGCTCTCGGGCAGGCAAGCATGGAAGCAAAGCATCTTCCAGTGCCCTCACACATGCCACCATCTCTTCTTTTGGAGATTGCATCTCTGCTGCATCACCCATCCCAAAACAACCAACTCCTCTGCAAAACCAAATTCAACAATGATCTACATGCGCTGATTAAACACACCAATTTGTTGGATTTAAAGATCTGGGTAACGTTCAAACTGCGTGGATTTACTGAACCCAGTAATCGGGAGAGTGAATTCAATCCGTCAACAAGAAACCCCAAAAATGACCTATTGGCTCAAATTCAGACAGTTGATTCTAGGTGGGAGTTTCCCCCACCACATGGCTTTAGCCTTTAGGCCCGACCAATCAGAATAAAGAAAATTTTGTCTCTTTTTTGAAACTGTCTCTGCTCCATAGAGTGTAATACTCAAAACACCTCCCTGCTAAACAGTAATTAATCCGCCCCACCAAGTGACCGTGCGGTTGCCCCACGCAAGATTCTACTTTCCCTCCCCTCTTCTCCAATTTTACTTCCTATTTAGCTCACAATTTCCCCCTCTTTTTTTATTTCGACAAAAACCATTTTTTTTTCCTGTTACTGTTTTGAGCTTTTTTTATCAAAGAAAAAATAGTGCTATTCACACACCCATTTTTTTTTCTATTCTTTAATTCAATTTGTTTTTACAAATTACCCTAACTACCCTCCTTTGCAATTCTGATGATTTTTTTTTTTTCTGTTTGGAAAGTCAATCATGAATCAGTTATCATTTAAACTGCAAAATTTGTCCTCATATGAGTAGGAGGGAGTAAGACGCATGCTTTACTCCTTTGTTGTCTAGGGTTCCAATAATATTGCACCTAGCTTATAAAAGTTTCTCGTCTCTTATAGATTGGCAATAAGCCATTTTCAGACTCAATCTGCAAAAAATTAATTGAACAAGACTTACCTAAGAGGCTAGACAAATGCAGACACACGCATAAATAATGTATTTTAGATAATTGTATTGAAAGAACGCTTACCCATAAATAAAAGTTCAACATTAAGCTAAAATTAACAGGAAAAAAAATACAGGAAATTTGATACCAATTTATATATGCGATGAGGTATCCAGAAAAAAATAAAAAATAAAAAAAAAGCGTCAACGACTTCAAAATTATCAATCAACTCAAGTCAAAATCATGACTAACACGCTGCCCATACCAAAATCAAAATAAGACGAATAGAACGCACAAATTTAAAGCTCCTAGATCCATCAAATCGCTGAGAAACTTATCGAGGGCAATAGATTAAAATACACCAAATAATTGAGTTAGAATCTTCAAATGGGCTCAAATGATCACTATATTCATATTTTTCTTCCATGTCTTCATTGCAATTGCTTGCTCTGCCATAATTGAACTTCAACATCATATTAGAGACATGGAATGACTATGCTAGAGAAATTTTTGATGGAAAAGAAAAGAAGAAATCACAAAGAGTTTTGAAGTTCTCGTCTACGGGAAAATAAGGGTTTAGAATTTGACAATGATTGACTTGCAAAATAGAAGAAAAGAAAAAAGAAAAATAATCAGAATTGTGAGGGAGGGTAGTTAGGATAATTTGTAAAAATAAATTGAATTAAAGTAATAGAAAAATAAAGAGTGTGTGTGAATAGAGAAAATGGGTGTATGAATAGTATCATCCACCTTTTTTTTTTTGTCTGAATAAATGGGTGGTTACATTTTTGGAGAAACAAAAATAAAGATTTATGCTAAAATTTCTCATACTTGTCTATGGATGTGGAATTGTGTATATGGAATTAGTGGAACTATTAAAAAAATTCATGGAATTTAAAAATCTGGGTTATATTCAAAATAGACTTTAGCAATCCATAAAAGTCACAGAGTTAGGATTTTAAAAAGACTTCATGAATTTCATCAAAATCTAGAAGTATTCAATTAGAACTATTAAAAATAAATGAAAGTATAGAGATATTCAAAATATCATTCATACTATTAGGAGGTTGTGCAAATAGTGTGCAATATCTAAACCATATAAACCGAGCAGATCTAAAATGACTGTATTGAGTTGCTCTGAGTCTAAACTCAGTTGGAATCAGTACAAAAGCTAGTTAAACTGAACTCTAGGGAGGTGCAAGATTTGTGCATCCATCTAACCAAGTCAAAATCAAGAATGAATACAGTTGGTTTGGTTGCAAAAAAGCCATATCCAATCATGCTTTTGTTAAGGTTCCGTAACCATAAGTGTCTTCAAAACCCGTTATGTATCACAACACCAAGTAATTAAGCCAACTACATTTCTCACTCTCTCAGTTTGAGCAGCCCCTAGATGGATTTTGGATTTAGATGAAGAATTCACCTTCAAGGTCATTCAACTGGGGGAGTGCACAATCAACCTTCTGTATGGTGGATCAACTTCATTTGCCTTGGTCTTAAAAGGCTCTATTGAGCACTAAGGTGACCATTTGAACAGATATTACACCACTTGTAAAATCTTGAGTTGTCACTACTACATGAATTTAGACCGTCAACACCACAACCGCGAGATATTACAAATATGCAGTTAACTCTGAAACGTGGATCACCAGAAATGAGACAAGAACTTAAAGAATTACCAGAAATGTAAATTCAATGAATGTAAAATAAGATGTAATATTTTATTATCCTTCAATCTTGTTTCTTCATGAAGTTTGGATCTTAGCACCTTAAATAAATTTATGGCCTTCAATTTTCTCACACATATATATTAGACACCCTTGAAAGGGTTTTCACTAATAAGTCTTCTACCAAAAAGATTTGAATAAAAATGCCTTTTCCTTTAGGATTGCATGTTAACACAATTATTCGAGAACCACCTTACACGATATGGACACACACACACACACAAAATTTATTTATTAATTAATTAACCACAAAACACGTATCTGTACAAGAATGAAATTGCAAGTATATTTACCTCTGGTAAATCATTGATTCAATTTTTTTGAAGTCATGCGCATACGTCATGCTTCAAACCTATTTTAAATGCCCTCTTCATCATGGTGTTTAGACAATTCTATCGCAACTTTCTCTATTTCTCTATGGGAACAAAACCTTAATAAGCGTTCAACTGAGCAAGTATGTTGTTTTTACAATTGTGTGAGATCATTTTATAGATTACGTGAACGGTTATAAAACAGCTTATTTTTCCAAAACAATGTGCTTTAATCTGTGTCTGGACGTGGTATTGTATTTTCAATGGTCTGACTCCGGGTAGGTTACCTCGACTAAAGTGCCCTATTTATTAAATAGCGGTTTAACCTATTTTGGACATTATCTTGTGCTTGGTTCAATGCTTGTGTCTATGGACCATCTCATGCTATTCATGTTTTGAGAGTTAGTATATGCGTGTTTTACAATGGCTGTTTTCTATTTGTGTTTTGCTATAGCGTTATGATCAGTTGGTCTTACCCAATGTAGGTTACCTTTGACCAGTGTGTTTCATTTAATAATTGCTTTTACCTATTTTCGACATTATCTTATGCTTTGTTTAATCATTATCTGTAGGGAGTATCACATGTGGTGTGATGCATGTTGAGAGTTAGTATCAAATTATGGATAAAGAAAATAAGAAATTAATTAATAATAGAAACCAATATATTGGAGGCATAGCTTTTAAATTTTGAACATTTTTTAAAATCCTAGCGATAGTTTTCTTGGAGATAAAAACTTTGGAGATCGATATACAATTATACCCAAGAGTCTTCTTGTATATGATCATGTCTCAAAAATTGTCAGAAAAAAGAAAAAGATCATGTCTCAATGGAATTGGACTTTTATTTTTATTTATTTATTTATTTTTATCAAATTGGGATATCATTTCATTAAAGGTAGAGAGGCAAACATTACAAAATAACACACTCTATGAAGGGCTAGTCAGAAATTAGTTACTACTAAGAGCCCTAGAACATAGAACGCCTATGTAAAGTTGCCTTTGACAGCACCGAAACCAAGTAATGTTGACACTACCAGGAAAAGAAGCGATCCAGGTCAACTTCTCATCCCAATTTATTCTTAAAACTTCAAGGACCACCTAACGTAGAGAAGGTTTTCCCGGAAGCCCCTACAATCCAAGCTATAGGCCAAAAGCCCAAAACACAAGATAAAAACACTAAGTCCACAAGAAAGTAGTCCTAGCAAAAAACACCTCAAAAGAATAGGAAAAAAGTAGGGCTGTAACTTGGTCGGTTCGAATCGGTTATAGGTATTACCAACTTCAAAACCAAAACTTTCGGTTTCAAAATTGAGCTACCAATTACCAACCAAAATTTTCGATTTTTAACCATAACTACCAAATTCGGTATTACCAACTTTAGAACAATTAATTCTTTGTAATTAAAATTAGAACGAACAAAACTAGGTTCTTCAATTTTATAGTCGCAAACTTTGTACTCATCTCCTAATTATAGCTTTCTTTTGTATATATGACATCAAGTTTGAGTCATTTTCAATAAAACTAGGTTATTTAACCATCTTTGACTATGTTACTTAAAATACATGTGCTATTAATGTAGTATATGTATGTTCATACTATTATGAAAAATTTTATGTTTATTTCTTAATATACATGTATGTGTATTGAAAACTATAGTATATAAAGCTAATATTTAGATAATCGATAGATTCGGTATTTACCAAAACCAAACCAAAATTTTCAGTAATTTTCGATTTTGGTTTTATCGGTCTCGGTTACCAAAAAATCGGTTTATCAAACTTAAAACATCGGTTGGTATTCGGTTGGTTTGGTAATTACCAAACTAAGTGGCAGCCCTAGAAAAAAAGTAACAAAAAAATAAAAATAAAAACTAGCAAAGCAAACAACCTAGAATGCCCCAAGAGGAGGGATAGAGCCCAAAACCAACAGAATTAGCTAAACAGAATAATAATCATTCATTCGAATCAATGTCTACTAGAAAATACTTGACCATTGAAGAGACAACGAAATATTATCTTGTTTTGTATTTAGGTTATATTGGTTTTATTTTTTGTTCATAATAAAGCTATATAGATTTTCGTAAATAAAAAAAAATCTATCGATAAAATCAATGGTTCTAAGAAATCAATAGCAATCTATCAAATTTTTAAAGATTCTGTGGACTTTTCAAAAAGTATGTCATTTAAAAAAAATTTGCACAAATCCAAATACAATACAATTTGGCAAAATTATCAACTCATACTACTTTCGTGAAATACTTGTCGTGTGCCTCTGACATGAAAGGTAGTATCGCGTTTATCATTTGATTAAGAGTAAATGTCACAAACAACCCCTGAAGTTTGAGCCATTTGATATTTTGGTTCCCAACATTTTAAAATTATCATATTGGTACCTCATAGTTAATGTTCGACATACTTTTAGTACTCTTTGTTAATAACACCGTTAACTCCTCTATTTTTCAAGGGTATTTTCATCTTGCCCTCTATCTTTTTTCCGGTCACAAAACTCATCATCGTCTTGATTAAGATAATTAGTCACTAATCACTAACTAAACATAAGAAAAATGCAAAGCATAAATAATACTAGTATATGCAAAATGAGAAGTAATTAGGATAAGGGAAAATGGTCCGTACGGTACAAAATTGCCTTTCAGAGAGAGAGAGAGAGAGAGAGAGAGTATTTTGCCTTTCCTTTTCAAGATAGAAGAGAGAGAACGGTTCAGAATGAGGGAAAAAGGGGGGAAACTGGTCCCACAGTGGAATTGACTATAATACTCTTCTCATTTTGAATTCTGAACTACTCCGTAACGGAGCTAAAGGCAATATGTACCAATCCTCTGTCGGGCCAAGAACCTTTGGTACCGTATTGATATTTTTCAAAGCTAAGGTACCAAAAGTTATAAGGAGGCAAATGCGGGGTACTGTACCGACCATTTTCCCTTACGATAACTACCAATTAACTAACATGAAAGAGGAAAAGACATGCCTTTAACAAAAAGGAGGCGTTAATGGTGTTATTAATGGAAGGTACAAAAAGTATGTCAAGATTAATTTTGAGGTACCAATGTGATAGTTTTAGAATGTTAGGAATGAAAGTGTCGAGTGGCCCAAACTTTAGAAACTATTTGTGATAAAACTCTTTGATTAAATTAAAGTAGGACTAAATTTAGTCCTTGAGCTTTTGACCATAAAACACTTCAGTCCCTGACCTTCTAATTTCACACGTTTAGTCTCTATACTTCAAAATTTCAGACCAATAGGTCCTTACCATCTAAAAGTCACGGTGAAATATCTATTATGCCCTCAGTTCTTTCTTTTTAAAAATAAATTTATTCCTTTCTCTTTTTTTTATTTATTCTTTTTTCTTTATTATTATTTTTTTCAAACAGAAAGAAAGAAAGGGAAAAAAAATCATTTTCCAAAAGAAAAAAAAATTTAATTAATGAAAAAAAAAGAATTGAGGGCATAATAGACATTTCGCCGCGACTTTTAGACTGCAAGGACCTATTGGTCTGAAATTTTGAAGTACAGGGACTAAACGTGTGAAATTAGAAGGTCAGGGACTGAAGTGTTTTATGGTCAAAAACTCAAAGACTAAACAATATTTAGTCCATTAAAGTACACGTGATAAAATTAAAAGTACAGGATCACAAGTTCATAACTGATTTAAGGTGTAGATGTTAGGGAGGTAAAATGAAATTAACCCTATATTTTTTATCTATGTTTTGTAAAGCAACAACTTATAGTTTTACATGTTTTAGGAAAACATGACCCTGCCAATTGACAAATCCCACCACCTCACCAATCGATTGTAGTAGTCTTGCCATACACTAGCATTCTTGCCAACCAATTGATTGGCGACATAATCGATCAACCAACTTATCTGCAATCTCACTATTATTGATTGGTTTGCGAGATTCCATGAGCGGCGATCTCGTGAATCAATCGACAATATCCTCAACTGATTGGTGGCCTGTGGGACTAACTGGCATGCAAGATTACCTTTAGAGATCGACGTTGTCGACCAGCTTACCAATTATCTCATTGATAGACTAGCAATCTTTGTAATGAATTGACCAACATCACCAACCAGCTAATGAAAGACATCACTGACCAACTGATGGTGAACTCATTAACTAATCGACCGACTACCTTCCAAATGAACTAAATGACGACTTCACAAGCCGATCGACAACATCATCAATTGACTAGCTACCTCATCGACCTCGTCTCCAGAAACATCGGCAACCAATTACTGGTGATCTTAACGATAATGATCCAATGATAAACCATCGTTTTCACTAACTAGTAGGCAATCTGATTGATCAACCGACGATCACATTGATCGACTGATTATCTGAACGACCAACTAAGAACCCTATTAGTGCTACTACCACCTTACGATGACTCCAAAACCACATGATCAGTCAACTATCTCACTAACTAATTGACAATAGCAACGATAGATCAATGACTATATCACTAATGATCACCATCGCCTGAACTACGACTTCATTTTTAAATTAAGCTGCCAAGCACGATTTCATATTTTAAAAAAAATTATTTTCGTCTAAATTATGCGTTTAGAGCTGAGGCGTGTAGAGTTGGTCTACTTCTTGGTATTCATCAGGGTTGGTCTGACATTGAGATTGAAAGCAACTCTGCCATTCTTGTTGCTGCACTTAATAACGGAGAAAAGAATTTCTCAGAGGTTAGTCGGATTCTAGATGATTGTAAGGATTATGTGTCTTCTTTTCAATCTGTTATCTACCGTGAAGCTAATGGTGTTGCAGATAGGCTTGCACACCTAGCTAGTTTGTTTTGTATTGTTGATGTGTGGTTAGAGGAGACTCTTGCTATTATTCAGGATGTTCTCTACGAGGATTATTATAATAATACTTATGTAGCCCGGGGTTCAGGTTATTTCCCCCCCCCCCCCCCCCCCTCGATGCAAGTTTTAAATTCAATAAATGGAACTGGGCATGGGGTTGAGCCTCCCAGCTAGGCTGGGTTCCAAACCCCTTTAAAAAAAAAAAATTATGTGTTTTATAATTTATTTTCATATAAATCTACTAAATGAATAATTTAATCTGGTAAAACGAATTATCAATTTACTATTTTCGTTATACAAAATAATTTTCAAAAGTCATTCTTTCAAACGTCGCCAAAAATTTTATAAGTATTCAAAATAGGGGAGCCATTTTAGTGAGGAATAAGGCTAGTTGAAGACTTTTGTGTTAGACCTACTTTTTGATCACATTTCTCCAAATCAACTATTATATATTTAGATGTTTATGTGTAGATCATTTATGCAATTTTTCAACTAAATTGAAAATCGTCAAGACATACATAATCATGATTTATCAATTATGAACATGAATAGTTCATGTTTGACGATGAACTAACGATTAACAATTTAGAAGAAAATTTTCGGAAGTGACTCATGCATAAATAAACATCTAACGGTTGATTTGCCGTAATGTAATTGAAAATTAGTCCTTCTAAATAATTAATTAAAAAGTTCTCAACTAGTTTCAACCTCCAAAAAAAAAAAAAAAAAAAAAAAAACAAACACAAATTCCTAAAAAAATTGAAAAACTGTTTTTTCCGAAGTATGGAAAATGGAACATATACCGTTTGTCAAAAACCCCAACATAAACCCTGAAGTAACCAATCGCTCATCCACTGATCCACACCTTGATGACCCAAAATGCGCAGAAGACTCTTCAGCTCTATACTCTTCAACTCCATCTCTTCTTCTCCCCTTTTCTCCAGAAACTCATCCCAATCCTTCGTTTCTTCACTCACATCATACCCCCAATGTCTCTTCTCCAGATTCCTCTGCACCTCTCCGCCGGACAATCTCGACGGCCTCCTCGATCCCCAGGACTTCTCTACGCCGGAGACCCACTCTCTTTCCGCACAAGACTTCGCCTTTTTGCGCGACTCGCCGAAACTTGACCCCGATAAGTGTTCTAACGACGCCGTTTTGATTTCTAATGCCATTAGGAATAGTTCTGATTCATTTGGGGATGAAACCCACAAGTTTCTTAGGAGGTTTAGGGATAATCTGAATGAAACTTTGGTGGTGCAGGTTTTGAGTCTTGTAAAGAGTCCTGAGTTGGGTGTCAAGTTTTTCATTTGGGCAGGTAGGCAAATTGGGTATAGTCATACTGCTTCTGTATATAATGCATTGTTGGAGTTACTGGAGTTTGGTAGTAGTGACAGAGTACCGGAGCATTTTTTGCGAGAAATTATGGGTGATGATAGAGAGGTGCTTGGGAAGTTGCTTAATGTGTTGATTCGCAAGTGTTGCCGAAATGGGTTGTGGAATGTAGCTTTGGAAGAGCTGGGGAGGCTTAAGGATTTCGGGTACAGGCCGAGTCAAGCAACTTACAATGCTTTGGTTCAGGTGTTTTTGAGAGCTGATAGGCTGGACACAGCACACTTGGTTCATGGGGAGATGTTAGAGTTGGGGTTTAAGATGGACGAGTATACATTAGGTTGTTTCGGTCATGCCCTGTGCAAAGCTGGCAGGTGGAAGGAGGGACTTGCATTGATTGAGAAGGAAGATTTTGTGCCCAATACTGTTCTATATACCAAGATGATTTCTGGGTTGTGTGAGGCTTCACTTTTTGAGGAAGCTATGGAGTTGTTGAACAGAATGCGCTGTAATTCTTGCATTCCTAACGTTGTAACCTATAGGACTTTGCTTTGTGGATGTTTGAAGAAAAAACAGCTTGGCAGGTGCAAGAGAATTCTTAGTATGATGATCACGGAAGGTTGTTATCCTAGCCCTGGGATATTTAATTCTCTTGTTCATGCTTATTGCAGATCAGGAGATTACTCTTATGCTTATAAGTTGCTAAAGAAAATGGTCAGGTGTGGGTGCCGGCCAGGCTATGTGGTTTACAATATCTTGATTGGTAGTATCTGTGGACACGAAGAATTACCTACCTTAGATATGCTAGACATGGCTGAAAAAGCTTATGGTGAGATGCGTAATGCAGGGATTGTTTTAAATAAGGTAAATGTAAGCAATTTTGTGCGATGTCTTTGTGGCCATGGAAAATTTGACAAAGCCTACAAGGTCATCAATGAAATGATGAGCAAGGGTTTTGTTCCTGACACTAGTACATACTCTAAAGTTATTGGCTTTTTGTGCAATGCCTCCAAGGTAGAACAAGCATTATTGTTGTTTGAAGAAATGAAGCAAAACGGTGTTGTTCCTGATGTCTACACCTATACCATCTTAATTGATAGTTTTTCTAAGGCTGGCCTTATTGAACAGGCTCGGAACTGGTTTAATGAAATGGTAGGAAATGGTTGTTCACCAAACGTGGTAACTTATACTGCTCTTATACATGCATACCTTAAAGCAAGGAAGGTGCCTGATGCAAATCAACTCTTTGAGATGATGTTGACTCAAGGTTGCATTCCTAATGCTATTACTTATAGTGCTTTGATCGATGGCCATTGTAAAGCTGGAGAGACTGAAAAGGCTTGCCTGATTTATGCAAGAATGAGAGGTAATGTGGAAGTCCCTGATGTTGATATGTATTTCAAAATTGATGATCAGAGTTTGAAAGAACCTAATGTTCATACTTATGGAGCGTTGGTGGATGGTTTATGTAAAGCCCACAAGGTCAGAGAGGCTGGTGACTTATTGGATGCTATGTTGGTAGAAGGTTGTGAACCTAACCACATTGTTTATGATGCTCTTATAGATGGATTTTGCAAGTCTGGGAAGCTCGATGAAGCACAAAAGGTGTTTGCTAAAATGTCAGAGCATGGGTATAGTCCAAATGTGTATACGTACAGCTCCTTGATTGACAGGTTGTTCAAGGATAAAAGACTGGATCTTGTTTTAAAAGTCCTGTCTAAAATGTTAGAAAACTCTTGTTCACCAAATGTTGTTATCTATACAGAGATGGTCGATGGCCTTTGTAAGGTTGGAAAGACAGATGAAGCTTATAAGCTTATGCTAATGATGGAAGAAAAAGGATGTAATCCAAATGTTGTGACTTACACTGCGATGATAGATGGCCTTGGGAAAGCAGGCAAAATCGACAAATGTCTTGAGCTCTTTAAAGCAATGAGCTCCAAGGGTTGTGCTCCCAATTTTATCACCTACAAGGTTTTGATAAACCATTGCTGTGCAATTGGTCGTTTGGATGAAGCTCATAAACTTTTGGATGAAATGAAACAAACATATTGGCCAAAGCATTTGGCAGGCTACCGTAAAGTTATTGAAGGTTACAACCGAGAATTCATAGCCTCACTTGGGCTTTTAAATGAGATAAGTGAGTGCGACTCATTGCCAATCGTTCACATATACAGAGTTTTGGTTGATAATTTTGTAAAGGCTGGAAGACTGGAAGTGGCTCTGGAGCTGCATGAAGAGATTTCTTCATCTACTCCTTTTACATCTGTGAACAAGGATATGTATACTTTACTGATCGAGAACCTATCACATGCAAATAAGGCTGATAAGGCACTGCAGATGTTTGCAGAAATGATAAGGCTGGGTGGTTATCCAGAGCTGAGTACATTTTTCCACCTCATCAAAGGGCTTATTAAAATTAATAGGTGGGATGAAGCTTTTCAACTATCGGATAGCATATGCCAGATGGTTTGTCTTTCTGACTCCCTTCTCCTTCTTACCACAGTACATTATACTAAAATCCATTCTTTTACATGAAATTTATCAAATATCAGATGCTTGTTAAACCACTTAATATGTTGCGGGAATCTACTTCCTATTTAAATGTGCGTACGGTGCAGTATAAAACAGTGTTACTGACCAGTGTCTTAAGGCTTAATCTTTTATTATGCTACCTGTTAGTTTTTCATTTTCCTTTTCTTCTTTTGTGCATTAGTTTTTGGGTTAGAATGAGCCTTGCTATCTGACCCAAAAAACAAAATCATTGTGCACCCAAAAAACAAAATCATTGTGCATTAGTTCTTATTTTTCCTTGTTCTTCTTCTTCCTTCTTATATTTATTGTTTCAGTCTCAATCAATTGAGCAGGATATCCAATGGGCTTCTGCGTGAAGAGACATATGACAGGAAGTAGTTTGTTTTCTACCCAATGATTGCTGTTCACTCGTTCACAGTCTGATGACTCACTGGACAAAACATGGGCCCAAGGCTTTTGGCAGATGGTGCTGAATGGGCATATGAAGGTCACTGCTGCTAGAATTCGTTTACTGCTCCAATACCGTTTTCACCTTGATCATCACAAGGTTAGGAACTCAGCATACTTATTTTGATGCCTCTGGACAGTAGCATTCACATGTACTACTGTGTGATTGCGATTTGCTGATAAACTTACTATGCTCTTCATTATGATAAGTATTGATATTGTCTAGCTCTGCCAGTATGCTGCTGATGTTGCTCAGTAAGTGCAAAGTTGGTTGGTGTTGATTTCTGGGGAAGTTGTTGCTCTTTAGTTAATCATGTCTAGGTAGTGGTCTTTCCAAACTATGTTTTGTTGATAGATAGGACATGCATGCAAACAACATGCACATACATTTGCATCATTCCTTAGAGAACTCTTTATACTCCTTTGGGCAATGGGGGCTCAGGTTATGTGCAAATTTCTCACTTCCCTGCAGGGTGAGGTAGCAGCAATTGCTTCCATGTTTGCATGGGATTTTAGTCCCTTTTTCTCAATTTTTGTTTTTTCAATTGTGAACTTATATAGTATAAGGTTGAAACTGAATTAAAAATTACGTGGAGGCTTAAGTGAGCATTTGGTAGGGTGTCAATAGCTGAACCCTTGTCTGAAATGGCCTATGACAGTGTAAGTTACTAAGATGTAAATTCTTTCCCCAAGTACTTGTGGTTGAAGAAGTGTATGCATCTAACATAAATATGATTCAAGTCATACTCGCTCATCATTCAGCTAATTGAATCTTTACCAATTCAGTTTTATCATTTGAATAAGTTATCTTATCTTGTTATATTTTGTATTTGGAAGGTGAAAGAACATTTGGGTAGAAGAATGGATGAGATCCTGAAAATTGATTGAGAGGTTCTTTGAGTTTTCATGGGAATGTGGTCTTTAAATTCTTAGATTTTTACGTTCCTTGGATTATGGTTAATTTTGTTGTCCATTTTACCACTGTAGAACAAATTCCCATGATTTCACTCGGATATCAGTTTAATGGTGGGAGTCGGAGTCCTTGAGCATAGCATGAAAAACGGGACATGGGAAGACACAATCATCCAGAATCTATTTAGCAGCAGGTCCAGCCCACGAGAACTAGAACAGTCGAGGAATCCATCTGCTTGGTCCAATGTTCAAGGTATTGTTTCTGTTGGTGGATTGTTTGATTTGTTGGTACACTTGTTGCACAGAAGTGATGCATTGTTTTTCTCAAATGCTTCTAAAAAGAGATTCAGTTAATCTTCAGAAACATCCGAATCATTAAGTTCTAGAATATCCATTACCATTTCAGTTAACTACACAAGATGAATCCTAAAGAGCACATGGTCTTACAGAATCTGAAGTTTTCAGTTCTTTGCAAGCATTTCCATGTCCTTCGGCTGAATCTTAAATCTTATGAAAAATGACATTATTACAAATAGTTATGATGACCAAGATGTTTACTTTTTGAGTGGAGTCAGTATTTCCTCCATGATTCTTAAATTAAGGAAACAAACAATCTTTTTCTCTCTTCTCTTCTGTTTTTTCTGCCCCTCAACTTTTCTTCCTTTTTTATTCATGCATGAAACAAGGTTGGATTCCCTTTTGAAATTGCATGCTTTAATGGGGTGAAGTTTTTAAGTGTCTTGGCTGACTGATTCCTAATGAATGTCCGTGGCATACTGCCAATTGTCACTTTCAAATATGTTTTTTGTTTCTCTTTGTTGTAGGTGTTATCATCCTCTAGGGCATGCCATCAGCAGGGCTACTTCCATCTTCCAGAAATGCGAAACCAAAAGAAGTCAGGAAGAAAGAGTGGTCTAGTTTTAGACAGGATTAGGAATCAACATGGCAAGCTCCATCAGAATGTACAGTATCTCTTGATTACACTGATTGCATCCATTCAGTATATGCCTCATGCATACAACTCCTTCCAAGTGAGAGTTTAGGTGAAACTGTGGGAAGGGTGAATTGGTGTGATGTACTAATGAGAATGTCATGGAGCAAGGGATTGGTTTCATGGAATATCATGTCAACAACCATATGGTGCATGCAGTCAGCTTAGGTTGTATTTTGCAACTTGAAGACCATGCAGATTTGTATTGAAATGAGTTGGGAGTTGATTTCTATTCTGCACCATTCAGTTGAGCACTTTTTGCTAGGTTTAACTATGATGTCGTAGTTGCAGAATTTTTCAACTTGTTGTCTGGTAGTTCAAGCACTCACAAGCACCTAATTATAAGTTAAAACGTGTGCCCTATGTCAGTTTGAGGGGAGATTGCAAATCACCATTTCTGATTTTCTGCCTTGTCGTTTCACCTACTGGTCTCTATGCTTGATTGACTTTGGATGCAGTCCTCTATGTTAACAAACAATAGTACGTAGTTCACTCAGTTGGGTTTTATGAGGATATATATTCAACTCTAAACCAAATGAACTCTCGCAAACTCACGTATTTCTCTTTTAGGTCTAAGTGACGAACAAATAAACTCCACTTTGAAGACATTCTTTTATATATTTTCCTTTTTTATCCTAAAAGGTAAACCATGCAACTTTCTTTATAAAAAGAAAAAAAAAATCGTAATGTTACCCTATAACAAAGTCTACATAAATGCATTGATACGTGTTTTTTTTTTTTTTTCCAAACAAATAATGCCAGTTCAAACTATTCTTTTCCCAACAATAAATATCAATGCTACTGTTTGTGACTTCTGGGATGAGTTTGGATGGAACATTTGCTCTCTTCTGTTATTCCCACTCATCTGGTTGATCTGGCTATAAACACTCCGACTGGTTTTGAGGGGTGTGGGGATGATGTAAATCTGGGCTGCTACTGGTAATGTCTGCTTCACTGTTAAGTCTGCCTACAACTCAATTTTTGATCTCTCCAGGCCTACTGGCCCTCTTTGGAAAACTATTTGGAGCTTTGATATTCCTCCTAAACAAAAGACATTCTTATGGGTGATTCTTCACAAGAAGTTGTTGACAAATATCCAAAGAGCTACGCGTGGCTTCACCAATATTAGCACTTGTTCCATCTGTAATTCTGTTGATGAGACACTTATTCACCTTTTCAGAGACTGCCCCAGATCGAAACATATCTGGTCCACTATTCCTAAACCCAGCTCCATCTCGAACACTTCTGTCCTCGATTGGAATGGCTGGATCACTGCTCAACTGCACTGCAAGTCCCTTACTCATAAAGGTATCAAATGGTGTAATCTCTTTGTTGGTGTCTGTTGGTTTATATATGGAAATGGAGGAACAGGCATATTTTCGATCCAAACTTCAATCTTCCTATCAACCCTGGGAAAGTCATTCTTGACTCCTCTGATGCATGGAGAATTGCAGCTTTCAAAGCTAAAGTGCCCACTTCTTGCGATTTCAGTATGTTTTCTTGGACAAGGCCTCCTGAAAAAATTTCTATAAGCTTAATGTTGATGGCACAAGAATCTCTTCTTCTGGGAGGATTGGTGCTGGTGGTGTTATCAGAGACCACTTAGGCAACTGGATAGCTGGTTTTCAAATCAATTTGGGTGTTGGTGCTATTCTGGAAGCTGAAGCCTGGGGGCTATACTATGGTCTTAAGATAGCTAGGAGTATGCTCATTTCCAATCTGGAAATTGAATCTGACTCTGCCATCCTTATTACCCTCTTGCAAAGGTCTGACTTATCCCTGCACCCCCTTGGATCTCTTGTTAATGGTTGTCATCATTTCATCTCAACTTTGGATAGCTTTAGAGTCGGCCATATTTTCAGAGAGTGCAATATGACAGCTGATGCCTTGGCCAAAACAAGTATTGATCATGCTCCTGGTCTCATATTCTTCGAGAATCCTCCTGCTCATGCCGCTCAGGTTTTTTTGGATGATTTTGATGGTGTTTCTAGGCCTAGAAGGACTGGGAATGCTGCTGTTCCTTAGCTAGCTATTCTCGCTTTTCGTTTTTGGGCCTCTTTGGGCTCCTTTTGTAACAAAAAAAAAAACAAAACAATCCACTTTGCATTGGCCAAAGAAAATCGATTCCATATCAAGAGGAAAACATACACTTTTAGGTGGCGTTCGGTAACGTTTTCAAGTCATCTTTTTCATTTTATAAAATGAAAATGGCTTGAAAATGCGTTCGTTGGTCTGTTTTCAAAAATGCAGAAAATAATTTTTGAAAATAATTTTTATTTTACTCGTAAAACAGGAAAGCAACAAATAGACGTTTTCACATTTTCATTCTCATATTTTAGAAAACATGGAGATATATTTTCCAAAACAAAGAAAAAAAGGAATGTGCTCTCTTCTTCCATATTTTCACGTCGCTGTCTTCTTCTCAGGTCTCTCTCTCATCTCTAGTCGCAGTCTTCTCTCGTTTTTGAAAGTTGTTTTCGGAATAAGCTACCGGACACATTTTTGGATCTCAAAAATCCAATCTTGTTTTCTCATTTTTATTTTCAAAATCGGTTTTTGAAAAATCATTTTTAAAAACGTTACCGGACAAGCCCAGTTGGGTCACTCATGTTTATAAAATTTCACTTGATTCACTCAATTTTAACTCCGACTATCACTTTAGTTCCCCGGTGAATTTTTTTGATAAAAAAGGTCACGTGACACCTCACATGTTATTTTTTAAGGGTTATTTTCGTCATTCAAATTCAGAAAATTTCAACCTATATTCAAACCAAAAGTCTCACACACGTCTCTTCAACATCCTAAAAAAAAAATCTCAGGCTTCAGAATCTTAGAAAGGGAGAGGTTAGATTGCAAATCTATGAACGTGGTATGAGTTAGTGATGGTGAACTATTGGAGCTATTTCAGAATCGATGGAGAGGCAGAACCAAATAATGGTAAGCATATTTAAACATGCTCCATTCGAAGAATGAGTTTTCTCACTATTAATGGATTAACCGATTAAGTACATGAGTGGTTCAGAAATTAGGTCTAGGTTTGTTATTGACATTTGATTTAAGGTTTCGTAATTAAGAAATTGGGTTTATGGTTTGATTATTGATATTGGATTTAGGGTTTTCTTTTGTATCTACTGAACTGGAACTTACAAATTAACCATAAAAAAAAAATACAGGGTTACCTCTTTCTGCGTTTTATTAAGTAACTGCATTGTATTAAGTACAAGGTTACCTCTTTTTGTTTACTAGGCTTTACATTAAGTAACTGCGGTTTTAGTCGAGCCTTGAATCATCATCTGTTAGATTATCTCTTTCTGCGTTTTCTTTCAGAACTGGTCTAATGAGTACACAGTTCAATGAACATAAATGTTTTAGTACATGTTGGCCTATGAACTACAGATAAACCCTATACCTGGGGTTGATGAATGGGATGTGGTTGAAATACCGATTGCACCTCCAAAGTATACAAGAGGACCTGAGAGGTCAAAAGTGTCAAGAAACAAATAACCAAGTAAGTTTCATATTATTTTATTTTCTCTTTTTCTAATCCTGCACGTTGTTTACATTATATATGTTTTATGTTGTTTAGATGAGCTTCCACCTCCTGCTGGAACAACCAAATTATCAAAGAGGTACTATTCGAACATCACATGTTCCATGTGTAAAAAAAAGGTCATAATATGAGAACCTGTGCAAGACGCAATGCCAGTAATGTTCAAACAACTCCAAATGATGCTAGTTCTATCAATGAGGTAGTTTCTGTTACCTAAAAACTCTTATTGCTAGAAAGATAAAGAACAAAGTTTGATTGCAGCTATCTTCCTCCTTTTGGTTTCTAGACAACCTAATTTCTAAATATTGCTAAATATTACAGGTACCATCTATGAATGCAAATAATGTTGAGACAACTCCAAGTGCTAGTTTTCTCAATGAGGTAGTATTATATCGCTTCAAGTCATATTAGGAGTGCTTGCAAATTGTTGAAATTGATAAAATGTTACAGGTGCCAAGTGTGAGTGAAAACAATATTGAGATAACTGCAAATATTGGTACTGTCAATCAGGTAATGAAATGTAACATAAATTTAAGATACAAGAGTTGAGGTAGTGAGATTGAACTGCATGTCAGTTGGTGACTTTGGTAAAATGGTGTAGGTGCCATTTGAGAATCCAAACAACGTGACCATTGAATTAGGTGGGATACCACAAAATTATGGTTCTACAATTGAGGTATTGAATGAATACATCAGTTTACTCAAACTGCATTTGAAATATTTTTGAAAGAAAAGATGACTCATTTTTTATATTGTGCAGGAAATACTGGGTGATAAAGTTGAAGGCCAAACTTATGCGTCTTCTCAGCCAACTTCATCTACACAAGCTTTCTCTCAAACATTACCCCAGCCTCACTCAAGCTCACAATCCAAGGTCTCATCCCTAACAAATTTCTCATCTGTTTACATTGATGGTAAAACAGGATTCCCAATGAGGTGGAAGAAAGATGCAAAGAATAACAAACCATTTAAAACACCAAGAGGCACTTGTGCAAAAGTGGGGATCCAAATGGAACCAAAAGCAGGAAGCAACAAGACAATTTGGAAGCCCTGCTATGATTCTGATTTATGAACAACATGCTTCTATTTTGAATGAGATTCTATGTTTAAATCTATATTTTGTTTTGTAACATGATCAAGTAGTTAAAAGATTTCTTTTGTATGCTTGCTGTATTTGGAACTTAACTTTGGGAGGCAAGCAATATTTAGGGATTAATGTATTTTGTGGTTGTTCATTTTAAAAATTCATTGTGCTACAATTGGAAACAATTACCATATACATTCTGGAAATGGTATTAGTTGGACACTTGCACTACCTCTCCTTTTTTTTTTTTTTTTGCACGGAAGAATTTGCATCGAAAGAAACTACCCATCCACATTA
Organism: Rosa lucieae; assembly: GCA_024704745.1. Lineage (NCBI taxonomy): Eukaryota > Viridiplantae > Streptophyta > Magnoliopsida > Rosales > Rosaceae > Rosa > Rosa lucieae. Next base: position 28,894,269 of record CM045495.1, on the reverse strand, counting down.
GACAGGAACCGTATCTATCTTAATTACCTCGTCATATCGTTCTAACAAAATGGATCATACTACAAAGAAGCAAAACAAAAGTACCCTAATTGCAGTTTGCAGGTCTCAGTACTTTGCGTTTTTAAGTACTCAAGAATTCAGCTCCGCAAAAAGGCTGGCTTGAGGATGCAACCTACTTCTTTCAAGTTAAGTTGGCCTTCTTTGCAGTGGCGGAATTAGGAATTTTACTTTGGGGGGGGTCCGAGTTTGACAATAGAGAACTAGATTTATAATTTTAATTATGTTTTAGGGAATCCGAAATTGAGAGATAATCGCTGTGTATTCTCATTGATAATAGGGGCCTCTTTATATAGAGGATTACAATGCATAGAGTTAGAATCATACAAGGAAAGAGAATCTCTAGATTCTTCTAATTGAACCATATTACCACTAGGTCAAGTAACCTAGAGTTTGGATTAAACACAAATAGAGATATCCTTAAACACTCCCCCTTGTGTTGTCCAAACGCGGTGCTTCTCTCGTTGCCTCGTTAAAAACCTTGCCGAGTAACAAAAACCCAGTGGGACAAAAATAACATCGGTCGAAGGGGAAAAAGAGCACAACACACCCTTCACGATTCGAGGTGAACATGTAGACATCTCCCCCTGATGTCTGCGCCTCCCCCTGATGACTACAATCATGGGAGTTCAGATAATTTCCGCAAGTCAATTCTTGCCACATGTTTCTCGAACATGGATTTGGGCAATGACTTAGTACAAGTCTGCCTCACTGTCCTCAGATCGAACCTAGTTCACTTTGATCTCGAGGAGAGTCTGTTGTTGCTGATTATGCTTGGTGTTATCGCTTTTGATGTAGCCTTGCCTCATTTGTTCAAAACAAGCAGCATTATCCTAAATGCTCGTAGGCTCATCTGTGGTAAACTTCAAACCACAATTGTTCGAACATGCGTAACTATGGATCTAATCCATAGACATTCACGAATTACTTCGTGAAGAGCAATGATCTCTGCATTGTTCGAAGATATAGCGACTAGGGTCTATTATGTAGACTTCCAAGATGTCACGGTCTTTTCCCATGGTGAACACTTGACCGGATTGGGAATGACCATTGTGTGGGTCAGAGAGATACCCAACATCAGCAAAACCTTCCAAAACACATGTCGTTTTGGGATGGGGATAGTGCACGCGGGCTAGTGTTGGCGGCGTACCTGGTGTGTGATGGGTCCGAATCCATCATCTCTTTGTAGGGATAGAACAAGCCCATATCACTCATACATCTCAAGTATCGAAAGATATCTTTTACACCAATCTAATGGCGTCGCGTTGGCGCAGAGCTATATCTAGCTAACAAGTTCACAACATATGAGATGTCCAGTCTTGTGCATTGGGATAAGTACAATAATGCTCCTATTGTACTAAGTAAGGCATTTCTGCCTCTAGCACATCTTCGTCATCATCCTTTCGACAAATAGGATCCTTTTCAGGATCAAGACTACGGACGATCATAGGGGTGCTTGAAGGCTTGACCTTGTCAAAATGCCTAAGCATCTATCGACACGATGCTCAAGTTCCAAACCGAGACATAATCGTGTTCTCCCAAAATCCTTCATCTCAAACTCGGATTTCAAGTGTTCAGCGGTTTCCCTTAACTCTTTAAGGGCTTCTAATGAAGATCATGTCCAACATGAACCGCGATAGAATCCGAAACTTGTCATAGAAACGCGTGGGCATATCCATTCCCAATCAAGTAGTCACTTTAGTGAGCGTTTCAACCTCTTTGTAAACGCGCTCCATGGTCTAGAGCCAATTGACTTGGGTAAATGAAGTTCACCATGAACCTTCATGTATATTCCATATCTAGATCCCTATAGAGATATGTAGTGACCACATTTGTAAGCTGCATGTTCAGATATTCGGAAACTACCAAACTGGCAGGGTAGTGGAGTGCAATGACATCCATTACGAGAGAATATGTCTCATCGTAGTCGATTACAGGGCGTTTTGTGAGAAGCCTTGCACCATAAGGAGAGATTACCATATCTTTTTCTCACTACGCTTTCTAACGAAGACCCATTAGTTAACAGGTTTTATGTTAGGAGGTGTTGGCATCTCTAGCTCGGAAACCTTCCTCTTCGTTACAGGATCCATCTTAACCTGGATCGCATCTTTCCATTTAGGCCAAAACTCTCTACGTTGGCATTCATTCATCAACGGAGCGTGGTTCGATATCACTAGACTAAAAAAACTCATGCGCTACGAAATGCGCAACTACATCATCAATTATGATGGAGTTTCTATCCCACGTCTCATGTACACTAGTGTAAGTTTCATAGAGCTCTATATTCTCAGGAATAGGTTCTGACGTTGAGGCGTCCCCCAACGATAACCATAACCCGGAAGATACTCATGAGATGGATTTTGAGTCTTGATGATCAAAGGATTGGAATGTGCGAAAGTATCATTCGAACCCGGGGGCCTCCCACGCATCCTAGCTGGGGCCATGGCCTGTAACACCAGAGTGCCACTCTCTTTGGCATTGGCGCCATGCCTACCTCCGTGTAGGGTGGCGCTACATCCTCTTGTAGGGACGTCCTTCCTTGCAGGCATGTTTGCAGCATATTTGTGTGATCTCGTCACTTTAATAGGGATCAAGATGAGACATAGTGGGGACAGACCACGACAATTCATGTCGTTCCTGTTGAACATCTGTGTTCTTATCTCTCCCTAACGACGGGAAGACTGTCTCATCAAAGTGACAACCAGCAAATCTAGAGGTAAGGAGATCGCCTTGCAAGGGCATTAAGTGGCGGACGATTGTTGGAATCTCAAATCCAACGTAGTTGCCCATTCGTCTGTAAGGACCTATCATAGTGCGCTGTGGCGGCGCAATGGGCACATAAATGGCTCACTCAAATGTGCGTAAGTACAAAATACGTGTACCCAGTCACTAGCTGTAACGCAGAGGTACATTGAGTGGCGGTAGGTCGTAGACGAATTAGCATAGTTGCATGCGATATTGCATCACCTCAAGCAGATATAAGGAGATTGGTGCGCATTACCAATGTCCGGACTACCATCGTAGTCATTTCCGAGAGACCATTTGGGTGTGTATGAGGGAATATGATGTCCAACATCAGTCCCATTGCAATAACCATCAAAAGTTTCGATGTAAACTCTCCAGCGTAGTCAAATCCAATTGACTGAATATGATGATTCGGGGAGTGAGCCCGTTGTCATATGATATGTGCTAGGAGTGTAGCATAAGCAGCATTACAAGTGGACAATGGCACGACACAGGACCAGCGTGTTTAACGTGTCAACCAACATCATGAGATATTTAAACGTCCGCAAGTTGGTTGAACTAGTCCACAGAATCCCTAAGGATTCTATGTAAGAACATAATGAGTATTCTCATATCATTTGCATAGGACGGTCTTAGTCCTAATTTCCCTAAGGAACGGGCTTTGTAAAAACGAGCGAGAGGCTTTAGAAGCAACCAATGAGGATTTTGGTTGGGCCTGAGCGTCTAAAACGCTATTTGAAGCAAGTTGGTGATTGCAACATCTCTTGGGGCGCCATCACCATGATGGACGCTATCCATGGCGTGATGGATATGGACTGCACCAGCCCTAGGCTGGTGGTGGTCACAGGCGGTGCCCTAGGCAGCTGTGTCGGTCACACTTAGTCTAGAAATCAACTTTTGATTCGTGCTTCGTTTCGCTCGAAAGAAATGATGTCCATGTGAAGTCGTTTGTAGACGGATCATCATATCAAGACTAGGATGATCTATCATGTCGTGACAAAGCTAATATGTGTCTAAATCCAAGAGATCTTCTCTCATAACTTTATTGGATTAATAGCTCGAATAGTGACATAGAATCCACTAGAGAGACACATAAACTTCTCTAAGATGCGTCTTTGTTCGCAATCATTAGAGGTAATGCAAAGGAACTCATTTCCGTTCTCTACATGCATTTTCGCATGGAATTCGTTGGCTATTCATAGGGTACGATTAGCCCTAAGAGCGTAGAGAGTTTCTATGACAACTGTAATCAAGGTGCCATTTGGCAAGTGGAACTTGGGCTATTCCATGTCCTTGAATTAATATTGATGGCCTAGCCATCATAGTCACAAAGTCATATGCTCAGAATCAAAATGGAGTCCTAATGAAAAGAACTCGAAATTTTATTCATAAGCCAACGGAGTACATCATTGTTTCTTTGATCAAAGAAAATCTAATCGAATAAAAGTAATATGGCAATCGCCTACATCTCTTGGAAAATAAAGACTTAAACAGAATTGGCGATCTATTGATCCCAGCCAGATTTGTAGTCTTCAACCCTTCACTCTAGATCATCTTCTTGATCTTCTTGTTCCACATAGTGAGCTTCTCTTGCTTCATAATATGCTTTGTAGGCGGTGACAAGTTCTTCACGAGCTCTACAAATGTGTGCCTAATGCTCAGACACTCCACATCGAGAACATACATCTCTTTGCTCGAACTCCATTGATTGAGGCGCTTTGAAAGCGTCATTTAGATGGCTCATAGTGTTGGTGGCGCCACCAACATGGCCAGTGGCATTGCCTCCCTCTCTCTTTCCACGTTTACCTCTTCGGTTCCGTGTTCACCTATTTTGGCGGTTACCTTCCCAAGTAGAGCGATTATATGGATCAGAATGTCCAGAAGTATACCTAAGATTAGGGTTTTGCTCTTGGCGCCCTCTCTTAGAGGTGCGACTATAATTGGATTCCTGAATATGCTCTGTTTCCACGGATCTCGAATTATAGTTCTTCACAAGGATATTGTCATGCTTTTCAGCGACATTCATAGCTCCAATGAGCTCATGAAACCTTGTGATCCGTCTTGCATTTACATCGATTCGATAGTTCTTAGCTACCATCAATGCAGAGACGGGGAAGGTAGAGAGAGTCTTCTCAATCAACATCGCCTCTGTGATCTCTTTACCACAGAATTCCATTAAGGATTTAATGCGAAGTGCTTCCGAGTTATAGTCAAGAACTTACTTGAAATCACAGAAGCGGAGGCTATGCCATCTCACTTCTAGGTCAGGAAGCAAGGAGTCACGGACGTTGCCAAATCTTTCTTCGAGTGAGACCCACAGCCTTTTGGGGTCTTCTTCATTCATATACTCGTACTGGAGCGAATCATCCATATGACGAGTCATTAGGATGATGGCTTTTGCCTTATTTGCCTCTAAGGCTGCTCTATTTGCTTCCAAAGCTTGAGCTTGCTCAACAGTTATCACGTCCTGGCTAGGCTCGATAATCATATCCAAGATTCCTATAGCCTTGAGATGCTGGCGGATATCACGAACCCACCTGTGATGTCCAGAGCCAGTTGTTCCCAATTGAGCAAAGTCCAATTTGTTCAGGTTACTCATCCTGAAAGAGAACAAGAAATTAGGGTTAGTTTCGGAGCGAAATAGGCTACCACGAAAACATATGAAATTTCTAAGCGTAATCGCTTCCAAGAAATTAGGAATTTCCGAGCGTAGTCGCTTCCAAGAAATTCGATTCCAAGAGATATTGGATTAGATCGAAACAATGATGTAAGTGGTCGATCATAAATTCTCTACAAACTCTAAGTTTGGAGATCTCAACAAGCTCTAAGCTTGGAGTGAGCATGAACCCCCACAGTTCGGCTTAATTTGGTCCCCCCTATAATGAAGAAAGGGGGGTAGAAGAAGGGAGGTTGCAAGTCCCCGAAAAAGAAGAGAAATTGAATTTAAAAACTCTAAAAAACAGGAACGTTTAGTAAAAAATACCTCGAAATAGGTCGCCGGAAAATTTGACCGGAAAAAGTGGTCGGAAAAGGTTGCCGGAAAATGGCCCGAAAAGTTACCGGAAATGTGCCGGGAAGTCGCCGGAAAATGGCCGGAAAAATTGCCGGAAAATAGTTGACCGTTGTTGATCGTTGACCTACTGACGTGGCAGTGGGTCCCTGTTTGCTGATGTGACAGTGGGTCCCTATTTGCTAACGTGGCAGTAGGCCTTCTGATGGCAAGTGGGCTGTGGGGCCCTCTCTTTTCCTTTTCCTTCTTCTTCCTCTACTGGGCACCATGCCCTCTTTTCTTCTTTCTCTTTCTTCTTCTTTTTTCTTCTTCTGCTGGGGCCCGCGCCCTTTCTTTTCTTCTTCTCTTTTCTCTTTCTTTTCTTCTAGCCAAGCATGTGGCCGGCTCTTTTTTTTTTTTTTTTTTTTTTTCCTTCTACTGGGAGGTGGCAAACCTGGCAGCGGGCAGGAATATTTAGGGTTTGGCTATTAGGTTTTTGGGTTAGGGCTTCGTGCTGATAACATGTTTTAGGGAATCAGAAATTGAGAGATAATCGCTGTGTATTCTCATTGATAATAGGGGCCTCTTTATATAGAGGATTACAATGCATAGAGTTAGAATCATACAAGGAAAGAGAATCTCTAGATTCTTCTAATTGAACCCTATTACCACTAGGTCAAGTAACCTAGAGTTTGGATTAAACACAAATAGAGATATCCTTAAACAAATTATTTATTTTAGTTAACTATACGTTAAATGTAGCATTTTTTGTAGATTATTTTTCATCACGATACTCATAAACAAAGAATTGAATACTTTATAGGACTAAATCTACAAAATCTTATAAAACCATATCTGTTTAATCGAGAATGAATTTCTGAAAATTTAGTTCCACACCATTATAGTCGCAGACTTGAAATAAAAAGTGGAGGCACAAAATCGACAGAAAACTTCTCATTCAAAACCATTAAAAACCCTAACATCTATTGCATATTATATATTACGTTTTATTAATCTAACCAACTGTTAATTAGTTTTAGTTAACCAATTTCAATTCAATAAAATATTATATATAGAATAGTAATTAGGGGGACATTTACGATCTATCCATCTTTCTGTTATTGTTTTCTTTCTCTTACCTAGCAAGTGGCACGTGGTAGTGTGGGATTGGGTTTGGGGGAGGAAGGGAAAGGGAAGGCGCGGGGGTGTCCATGTATTGGATTAAAAAATTATTTTAAGCTTTATTACTGCAACACTTGGTATTGAGCGATCTGTCAAAAACTTAAGGGGGTCCCAGACCTGAACATAGTTCCGCCCCTGCTTCTTTGGACCATATACCACCCGAGGGAAGTTAGAGACCAGACTGTAATCCTCAACGTCCAAACAACCCAAAGAGTGAACATAATCATACAGAGACTACCTCTTCCGTTATTACTACACAATTGCAATTGTATGAATGTAAGGAATAGATTATATTTTTTCTTGTTTTCAATGATCATGGATCTTGCTCTGAACAATGAAGGAGATGAGGCTATTTTTAACGATCATGCTCTTACAAAAGTGGTACCTTTCTTTCTGCTTTGTTTTTCAAATAAATGACGTTAAACATTTAAGGATATAATTGAACTGAGACCTCACTACAGCAAAACTGGTCTTTCACGGCACACATTACCTCACTACAACAAAACTGGTCTTTTACGGTTGTCATGTACGGGGCACATCTCATGTGTGCAGTCAAAATATCTTTATTTGGGTCATTCACGACGTGCATCTTATGTGTGCCGTAAATTTAGTTATCTATTAACGGTGTGCCGTAAATTTAGTTATCTATTAACGGCGTGCACAATATGTGTGCAGTAATGAATGAGTTATTTTATTAATATTTTACAGCTTACTTTTCTAGCGTGCCGTAAATAAGTATTAAACTTTTTTTTTTATCCAAGTATTAAATCACCCCCCTTCTCTCTAGATAACAAAATTTTTTGTTTGAAAAAAGAAAAACAAAAAGGAAACCCCTCTTGAGCTCCTCCTCTCTCACTTCATCTTCCCTCACCGCCTCTCTCTTTTTCCGGCGACCTCTGTTCTTTCCGAAACCTACCTCTGTCAGCGAAAGATGGCGTCTGATTCAAGCATTTCCTCAAATGAGTATCGTCTGATCTTGTATCTCACTCACAGCAATTGATTTTTTTTTTTGTCTATTTGAATCAATGTTGTCCGCCTTTATTTTTCTGTTCTCTCTCTGTTGTTGTTATTGTTTCTGCTATGGCTGATTTGTCAGCTAATATCTGGATTTTCTCTGTTTTTACCAGGAATATTATTTTCATGGGTGAGTCCCCTTATGAAGCTTGGCTATCAAAGACCTCTTACCAAGAAGGATATATGGAAATTGGATAATTGGGATCGGACTAAAACGCTGAACAATAAGTGTGTGCTTGTTCCTTTTAGGCATTGGAATGTGATTATCTTCTTCTTCTTTTCTTCCTTTCTGCTATTCATACATCTCATTCAGATGTCACTGTTGTTTTTTTTTTTTTCTTTTTTCTTTTTTCTTTTCGTGAAGTATAATTGATAGCACAATCTCGACACGCATAACACATGAATTGTTAGTCCAAAGGGCTCATTACAGCATACATGGTTATCCTCTTTATTAGTCATTGTGGAAATTTGCACTCTGACCTTAAACTAATCAAAAGTCAAGACAAAACCTCTCTTTGGCTTGTTTGTAATTATTGTAAGCAGCATATGCTCTATGGTATTTCTCCTCTTTACTATTTTGTATGTGAGGCGCATTCAGGAAGCCATTTTCGACCTTCCGTTCTCAAAGCTAGTTGTGCACAATTGTGCAATGCAGGTTACTGCCTATTGATTAGTTTTTTTTTTTTTTTTCCTGAAACTGGCAGGTTAATGCTACAAATCGTGGAGGAATTGCTAGATTCATAAACCATTCTTGTGGGGTAGCTTCTTTATTAATAATAATACAATTTACTGCATCAAATGGAGTTACATGTATTTTGGACCTCATAATATGCACCAATTGTTTTGCAGCCTAACTGCTACACCAAGGTTATAAGTGTTGAGGGTGAGAAAAAGATTTTCATTTATGCAAAACGACATACAGCTGCAGGCGAAGAAATAACTTACAATTATAAGTTTCCATTAGAGGAGAAAAAGATTCCATGCAATTGTGGTTCGGAAAGGTAGCTGCATGTTCTTGTGGTCATCTTTTTCATGTTGTACTGTTTGTCACTAAGTTTGTTTTAAAAAAAAAAGCCAGGATACTTTAGAGTGATCTTTAATTTACTAATAATGATGTCTTTTGGTCAGGTGTTGTGGATCATTGAATTAGGAATTTGAGTTCTCCACATGAGTAATGTACACGTACAATTCTTCCGCAAATGATGTTTTGTAGCTGGATTCATGTTCCGCTCTTATCGTTCAAAGTTTTGGCAGGCCATTTTGAAGTTATATGTTGCTGTTGGGGTGGCAGTATATCTAGAGAGGTGTGGTTCTATGTTTTTAACAGTTAACTCCTTATAGTTCATTGCAGCTTTTGGCATCCATCATGTGTTGCATTAGATTTTAGTCCGACTGCATCTGCATTTCATTCTTTTGACTTTGCCTCCTCCCTTGCTGTGTATCTTCACGTGTGAGAACTTTTTTCAATATCTAGTCAAAATATCGGCCTTGACTGTCCTAGATAGTAGGTACCTCCCTTAAAAGTTCATCCTATTGGCAGCCTGCACTTCCATGAAAGAAATTGTTGTTCAATCCTTTTGGCCAAAAAAATGTTGTTGTCAGAAATTGGAGATGTGTTTACTAAAAGTGATTTAATCTTGTCAATGCAGTTTCATACTTTGATGTGCCTGGAGGAGCTGGAGTTGTTCTTCCATGATAGAGAGCAGCCTGCCCTTCGCATGTTGTTTTGTATTCCTTATGGCAAAGTTGGATAGGTAGTTCTTTAATGATGTGAATTTTTTTTGAATAAAATTAGGTTATTTTCAAAGTATTTGAAAATTAGTTATACTATGATTTTCTAATATGAAAGGGGTGTGGATTAAGAGACACTTTATTTTACACATATTTTTACACCTTTTATTAGCCATTAGATTTAAGCATTTTTAATGGTCTTGATTCATTATAAGCATGATATGGCAAATGACATGGAAATTCAAAAAAATAGATAAACTTTAATAAAATAATTTTATAAGAAAAATAAAAAATAAAAAATAGAAGATGAATGTCTTCTTCTTCTTCATCTTCTGATGAACCTCTTCATCTTCTGGGAAATATGAGAAGCTTTGGCTCTCCTTTGAGCACCATATTCTCCTTTTTCCTTGAGTTGAACAATTAAAATCCATCCTCTTCTCTCCTAGTCCCCTTCTCTTAGTCCATCAAGTCAGTATTAGTAATTGTACAAGTTCTTATATCTCTCGTCTTCTCAAGTCTTCAATGGTTTTCACAGCCTATCATTCGATCTAGGTCTAGATGAAGAAGATTTGGTGTTTTTTTTTCCTCAATCTGAGCAATCTTACTGGGTTTCACTGTCAAACGTTTACGTTACAATAATTATTGTTATTGCAATCAACTTGGAGATCATACACAATGGCGGAGCCAGGAATTTAAGTTTACTGGGGCACAAAAAAAATATAAATATAAAAACATACAAAATCTTTAAATGTAATTTCTGTCTATTACAATGGTAATTGTCCTCGACTAGATTTCATATTACATTAGGATGACAACTTGAAATTGGAGGATGATTTCCAGGATCAGAAGGATAGTTTTCATTAACGTTGGGACTTGGGACAAGGCTTTTTAGAATTACTATCATTTTTCTTTGTTTTTTTTACGGGGGATGACTCCAATGAGGTATTTATACTCGACGACTCCTCTGCACCAAGATTTTCTTTTCTTTTAAAGTATCTTAACATATTTGAATGAAGAATAGAGAAGTAGTGAGAACCAAAAGAAACGACTACATCAATACTCTTCACAAAAGAATTGATTGAGAATTGTTACTTGATGAGATATATATATATATATATTGATGTAATAGAATATTTTGTTAATTTTTTTTCTATTGGACTTGAAAATTTGAAAGTAATAAAGAAATAGAAATCATTAAACGTAAAAGGATATAGGAAAGAAAAATATTATATGATTCATATAAAAAAAAATATTATATGATATTAATAGAAGGTCAAACATGGGACGGGTAAAGCCCATCAAAAAAAAGAAAAAAAAAAGAGCACGTGAAGATGATTGAAAGAGTACATTCATCAGGATGAGAAAATAATATAAAAATATATAGTATAAACGTGATATTAATATAATATTAATATTAATATGTATATGTGTGTGTATATATATATTAATTTTTTTTTTCTGAAAAGCTGAGTGGGGCACGGGACCCAGTGGGCTCCTGCCTCCCTCCACCCCTGATCATGCAGTTGGCGGAAGAGAGAGGCTATCCCTGTAGTTTTCTTTTTTGCCTGAAGAAGAAGAAGAAGAAGACATTCATCTTCTAATTTTAATTTAATTTTTTTTATATAAAATCATTTTCATTTAAGTTTTGTTTTGTTTTTTTTTAGAAATTAAAATTGTTTCCATGTCATTTGCCACAACATACATGAGATCCATCAAGGCCATTAAAAATACTTAAATCTAATGGCTAATAAAAGGTGTAAAAATATGTGTAAAATAAAGTGTCCCAGGAACCGGACCCAATATGAAGTTATTTAATTGATATGATTTATAGAAAATTATGAGTATTTTGAAACTTTAATTAGGCATAAGGCCACTTAGTTTTTTTTTGTACACATAAGGCCACTTACATTTTTAAATTATTTTGTCTTTGACGATTTTTCCCCCTTTACCCAACAAAACCAATTGCATCAGGTTTGCATTGCAGATCTCTCTCTCTCTCTCTCTCTCTCTCGCACCAGAAAACCCTTCCTTCGGCACCAACTCGCACGGCTCCGGCAACACATGTCCGACGCGAAAATGCTGTCATTGATTCCAGAGTAGTTCGGACTCGGATCCAAACGGTGAGGCCGTGGCGGCCAAGGGAACCGGTGAGACTCCGCTACACCGAGTTAGGGATCCGATGAGATCAAATTGCTCTGGATCGGCGAGTTGCTTAAGTGGATAGACAAGAACTACATCCTCAACTGCTTTGGTACCACCGGAAAGGTAATTACATATATAGATAATTATGTATTTAGTTTGATTTTGCAGCTTTGAATTGTTTGGGGTTTACTTTGTATCATCGGAGTTTTAATAGTGATTAATCTTGCCACAGAATCAAATATTGGAGATCTAGCTACTCTTGAGTTTATAGTTGGTGCCTTGGTGTCCAAAGGCAACATATCTAGTGCTGCGGTATGTTCCTTTCAATTCTCACAGCAATATTTTTCTCAAGTGATTACTTTTAATTTGTGAAATTTAATTGACTTTGCACGCAAAAGGTACAAATATTCTTGATGATTTTCAGCTTTCGAAAGTGACAACTATAGACATAAATAATCACTTTGGGTGTAACTGGCTGGTTTCTGCTTTTTGTTTTCTCTCCATTGTGGACCATTATTGTTTCATTGACTGTAATCTAGATAACTTGTTCCATCAAAATTAAGTTTTAAGTTGACGCTTACTGTAGGAACATCTCTTCACACACCAAATTTGTAACAATGAAAGCTTGCAGAGCTAAATCATTTTTCAGTTTAATCGATTAGAAGCCATATCTTGCATGTTTTGTTGGCTTAAAATAAGATGCCAAGCAAAATCTTATATCCAATTCTACGTACTTGAAATACGATGGAAATTATATGATTGCTTATTGAGTTTCATTTGTAGATTGATTTTGAGATACTGATACTCTTTGAAAATGTTACTTGATCAGTTTTAAAAGGCTACAATTACTGTTTTGAAAGGCTAGTATTACTGTCAAACAAACTTATTGTTAGTTTTTTCAAGTTAACTGATATAGTGTTGAAAAAAAAAGCTACTAATACTGGTTAAAAATGCTAATAGCATACTTTTGAAAAACTACTATCGATGATAAACAATCCTACTGTGCATTTTTGTTAGTTACTCTATATTTTCATTCATGTCAAAACTAGAAGCTAATAATCTAGTTGATCGAGTTTTAGATTCATGTGTTTTCATTCACGCCTGTTTACTAATCTAGTTGATTGAGTTGTGCAATCAATAACTATATCAGTAGTTTTTTATTGATGGTCCAGTAGCTTTGAACATGTATTATAGTAGTTTTCTGTACCTATGGCAGTAACTTTTTATTACTAGTCCAATAGTTTTGTAAATGTTTTATAGTAGCTTTCTGTACTTATGTTAGTAGCTTTTTATTACTGGTCCAGTAGCTTTGTACATGTGTTATAGTAGCTTTCTCTACTTATGTCAGTAGTATTTTAGATTGCTTGTTTTTTGTTATCAAGTTGATAAAGAGTGCCACGTTTGCGGCACAGCGGTACATTGCTGTTTTTAGTTTTCATTTTAAATACTAATATTTTGTTGTATCTTTGTTCTTGCAGAATTTTTGCCCTTTGCATTTGTAGTAGTAGATTTCGAAAATCATGTGAATTTGGATATTGAAGCCTCCATTGACCAAGAGATCATTTAGCTAACCAAGAAATGTTGAAATAAAGTCTTGTGTTGAAGTGGCAAAATTATGCCTATGGGTTTAGAGTGTCAGTATTGAAAAAGGATAGTAGCATTACAACATTGGCAGTAGTTTTATTCAACTATTGTAATAAATCTTCGTGATTATGGTAGTGACTTTTTACAATTATGAAAGTAGCTTTTTAAATAATTATATCATTGTTGAACCTTACATACTTATTGTATCATCTAATATGTTTTATTTTCTCAATTGCAGTAGCATTTTTACTTTGGTTGTATTCTTTACATTTCCATAGCTTTCTTAGTCTTTGATAATAGTTTTCTCAATCTCTGGTAGTAGCTTTTGTTCTGCGTGGTAGTAGCTTTTATTCTGCTTGGTTATAGCTTTTGGTGTTGATGAGTTTTGATGACAGTGACAGTGGTTTTTGTTACTGGTGAGAGTAGCTTTCTGGTGTTAGTGACAGCAGCGTTTCTTGCTGGTTAGAGTAGCTTTCGATGTTGGTGATAGTAGTTTTTATTGGTGAGGATAATAGCTTTTGGTGTTGGTGAGCATATGTTTTGTTGGTAACAGTAGCTTTTGTAACCTCACCGGAGGTTGCTGGAAATCTTGCTAGAGTAGCTTTTGTTATTAGTGACAGTAGTCTTTGGTGCTAGTGACAGTAGCTTTTGTGACCTCGCCAGAGGTTGCTGGAAATCTCACCAGAGTAGCTTTTGTTGCTAGCCACAATAACTTTTGGTGTTAGAGAGTTCGTCGGAAGTTGGCCGGAGGTCTGTCGGAGACCAGCCGGAGTTGACCGGATGCCTCACCGGAGAGGAGAGAGAGAGAATGATTGTTGACTTTTTACTCGAGTGGCATTTCTATAAATATGTTGGTTTTTATATCTAAAATATAACACCCTTTTTAATCTAGTGGTCTTATAAGGGAAAAAACTAGTTGGTGGCCTTATGACTAAAAAAACATTTAAAGATGCACTTATAGTAATTAACCCTATGATTTACTACATGAATTCTTTTGTTTACTATGCTTGAATGAAAGGGTTTAATTGAAAGCATTGTCTATTAGAAGTGTGAATGAAGACATCTTTTACGACACGCAAAAGGGTCTTTTATGACAAGCAAAAGGATATTTTACGACACGCAAAATGGTCTTTTACGGCACACAAAATTAAAGTTGTAAAATATCTTTCACGGCGCGCAAGACGCGCAAAAAATGTTTTTTGCGGCGCACATTTTATGTGCCACAAAAGAAATTTGTCTTTTACGACTTGGTCTTTTACGACACGCTTCTTTGTGTCATAAAATTATTTTTTACAGCGTACATTGTGTGTCGTAAAAGACCAGTTTTGCTGTAGTGCCTTCCCATTTCTCTTAAATCTGAAAAATTGTAATTGACATCTTGATCTCCTTGCTTGCTTTTGATCTTGTGTTGTAATTGGAGAACAAAGGTAATGATATGTAAGGATCTGTTTTGAACGTAAGTGTTCTGGTAATGATATGGGACTGTTAACCAATAGCCCAGACATGACAACAATTACGAGAAGGTCCTCGTTAGCAAAAGAGAAAACGTGAGATGTGTTTAAAGAATTTAATAAGAGAGATGCAATGGCAGGTCGAAGGAAAAGGGGAAAGGGGGAAATTTAGAGGGAAGCCATAGATTTCGGAGGGAATCGTGAAGAGTTAAGAGGAATAAGGAGGGTAAAAGGTAAGGGATGAAAATAACCCTTAAAAAATAGCACGTGAGGCGTCATGTGACTTTTTTTATCGGAAAAATTCACCGGCGAACTAAAGTGATAGTCGAGTTAAAGTTTAGCGAACTAAAGTGACAGTCGGAGTTAAAGTTGAGTGACTAATGTGAAATTTTATAAACATGAGTGACCAAAGTGTAGATCAAGCAAAAATTGAGTGACTAAAACTGTATTTTTCCTATCCAAAATACAATTCCTTTTTGGCCAATTTCCAATTCCTTTTTTGGCCAACAATAATCCACAATTCCTTCACATACATGATCAGACAACTATGCCCCTGTGCTGCTTCCAGAACCTCCCGTCTTCACTCATTCCCTATAAAACGCTCTCTTTGGCCTCTTCGGCCAAGCAAAACACTAAGAAGCAAATTCCTCGTCTCTTTTCCGTTTCTTTCATCGATCCAAAATGGTGAAGGTTCAGAACCATCACCTTCCTTCACAAAGGCCTCAAATAATCGAATTAATGATTTACCAAAGGTACATCGATCTCTTTCCGATTACTTACAATATATGAACTGCGTTGATAGGTTTTCATGATTATTGATTTTTTTGTTTTGTTTGAGGTTTTCCTTTACGTCTGCAATATAGACCGACATCAAATGGTCATTATTATGAATACCGGGTCAAAAGAGAGATGATGATGCTGGTTCCCTATACATATGACTTTTTTGGGCACAGCCACTTCAACTGTTCAGTACTCGAACTCGTCGCAGCATCAGGGAGATGACCAGGGCATGCACAACTATGGCAACTAGGGAAGAAATTAGATCAACGTGAAAGCTGGTGTGCTTTGACCATGGCAATAAGAGATGGAGCTTTCATGTTTTCTGGTGGTTTTAGGGTTAGGGTTAGGGTTAGGGTTAGGGTTTGAGTTTTAGGATTAGGGTTAGGGTTTGTTTGATGAAACTAGACGCTGCCATCCATGCAAAGGATCAACGATTTACCAGAAGCGAACATCGATCTTACCGGAGGAAAATGAATTTAATTTAGATATTAGTAATAGTTGAGTGGTTAGTTAGTGACTTAATGCCGTTGTTGAAGGCTCATATGGTTGTGTATAAGTTTGTGATTGTAATCTGATACCAATCAATGAATTATAATGTTTCTTTCTTCACTGGCATTGTTCACACAACATTCTCCTTCTCTTAAGTATCTCTGTGTGCCGTTACTTCTTTAAGCAACAAACAAATCTTTTGTATTAGTTTTTGCCAGAACCGAGGACAAACATGGACAAACTTGATGATGTTGACTCTCATATGCACTTCACATTCATAGACGGCCTCCTTTCTAGTAAGCAGTATATATCTCTTGCTTTTGGTTAGTGGTATTTATGCAAAATAAATGTTATCTACCCATGGATTCTGATATCTGAAATGGATGCTCTCTCGAGCTCTTAGTGCATTCCTTCCTATTTGCTTTAGAATCATGAAATTGCTATTAAAATGAGATGAAAGTTAAGCTAGCCTGTTTAGGTATGTAGCTCTGTGTGCCACTGTTCCATCTTAAATAGCAAATGAATGAATATTTCTTCATGATATGGGATTCTTCTTTTTATTGAATGGTGAGTCTGTTTTCGTTATTGTCTATTAGAGACAAGACAAGCTTGGCATCTATAACAACGATTTCTTTAACATCTGTTGTCACTAGTAATCAATTTCCTTTTCTGTTCTTGTGTTTCAGTATACGTCCCACTCCCTCCAAATCGGCGAAGCTTTGTTTTCTTTTCGTGTATGCTTCTAGTTATTTAATATATTCCCTTAAATTAAGGTCTAGCTATTGACATTTATTGGTTGATAGGAATTATCCGAATATCGTTATCGAATGCAAGCATGTGCAATAGAGATGCTGAGCGAAATTGCTAAAGGACTACTATAGACCTCAATGTTGGTAAGGATGCAGTAGAGTTGGTGACCGTTACGATGGCTTAATGGTTTATCTGTGTCATTGAGTTCCAGATTGCCTATTCAAATAGTGATCCAAGTCACTTAATGGAAGGCAAGTATATTATGTACGTATATATCACTCAATTGTGCATCACAATCTACATAAATGTAGTCAAAATCGATCTTTATGTTGGATGTTTATAATTCTAGTCTTTTTTTTATCTCCCCTGTACACATTTTTCTGTATACTTGATGTTTTTTACAGTGACATGTTTAGTTCTTTCTGCAGGTCTTCATAAATTTAAAACTATTTAATTTAGAGTATTGCTGCACATATCATCGTCTAACCATGTTGCTGACTACATCTTTCTTAAAGGCAAAACCTACCTATGTGACAGATGTGGTGATCAGTAAATCTGGTTCAAATAGTTTTATTCTTTCACCTATTTGTGCTTTTGCATTGGGTGTATTTACTGTTGCATATGTACTCAAGATTGTTGTACTTTGTCCTTTTTGCTTTGTTTCTATGTAATGTCTACTGAAGTGCTTCAAGTAAACATAGCTGGATTTGGTTTTAAAATTTCATGAATTTGTAAATATATTAACGAAAGTAATTATAAAAATGAGTTTCATGGTCATCTTGCTATGGTGCCGCTTATTTCTCAATATAGCATGTCATAAGTTAATCATTCCACTCTGGGTATTAAATGGACAGGAAAATAGATGTTTAATGACTATTCTATATACTTTCTAAATTATCTTGCATTTTATCTTTCTATCTTTTACTTTTCAGTATACACGCTTATAAACCTATAAACATGCATCATGCATATCTTAAACTTTATTTCTTTATCTTTTTCAAGTTTCAGATTATAGTTTAAGATTATGAATTATGGATAAGATTTTTCTTTTCTAAGCATGTAATTTTTTTGTATAGGTGACAATCCAATTGAAAACTAGATCAAATAGAACAAGCTAATGATGAGACAAGGTATAGATCACTTGCTAACAAATCTAGTTCTCAAAAAAGGATTACTTTTGACATACCTTTGTTTTCTTTCTCCACCCAGAGTTTCATGCTCATGTCACTTAGATACTAAGTGCAGAGTTTCATAACTTTGCTTGAACAAGTTCTGTTGGATGTCTACTGATTACTCAGTGGCCACTTGTATTTTATTTTTCACAGAGATGGGATAGAGAAGTGGAAGAGCAACATCAAGCTTATTGGCAGTGGAGTGGATTTGCAGGGACATGCCTCCAATGTATGAAGCAACCAGCTGAACACACACTGGCTGACAGATTTGGGAATGTGCTGTATATAGACCATTATATCAGGTTCCTCGATCTAATTCAATCCTTCCTATTTAGATCTCAATTTGCTGCTATGCCTTATGGTTTTGACTGAGTGAACTTGCAATTACTAAGTCATTATTAAAATGATACATTAGTTTAGGATGCCTGATGTTGTCATTATTGCTTGTTGTATTGTTCTATACTTCTATTGTTTTTTTTTTCCATTGTTACAACCTCAAATTTTGAGAGTTACGAACCCTCCATTCACATTCTTTTGCTTTGATATTTTGATTGAAACATACATGTTGCTCTGGTTTTCCAACATTTTCCCTTTTACTTCACTCAGTCTAAACAAAATGCAACCATAGCCGTACTGGTAAAAATTATTAGTTCCAACTGATTATTAGCCATCCTTATATTTCTGTTCTCTGTTATTGTTTAAGAGGATTTTGTATGCATTTTGGTGCTTGACCTTGTGGAGAAGAGTGATAAATTTTCTTGAAGAGTGGAAATGATGAATGCTTATAAATTATTCATGATAAAGGTTGAATTGGAGAGTGGAAATAAAATCCTTACTCAAAATGAACCGAAGCGATTATTTCACATTGTGAATAGAACTGCTAGTCTACGTATTATCAAATATAAGAGGAACTGAACTAGTTTTGCATAAGAGAATAGTAAGACTTGAGGAAGTCCTTTAGATCTGCTGTCCTTGTGAGTGGCCAAGTAGGTGCATTATAAGAAATGTTTCTTTGTTGCTAGCTAGGAAGTCCTTGAAGAATCCTGAATTAATTGTAGAATGATAGGACCAGTTGAAAATCATCATTCTTGGGCGATTCATTACTTGTTTTGGACTTAATCTATTACTGCAGAAAGGGCATATGTTGGTCTTTGACCAATTAGCATTGCTTGGAGAGAATACCCATTTTGTTGAAACATGTTATAGGGTTTATCTTAGAAGGAAAGTGATGTTTCAACGTGTTCATGGCCCTGTTTAGATAGGGTTATTTGGAAGTAAGGATTTGGATTTGGACTTTCCGAATCCAAATAAGACTATTTGGCAAACTTTTTTATTTGACCATTAGGATTTGAGTAAATCACCCCTCAGATTTGGTAAACAAATTGTGTCGATTTGAAATAACTAGGATCCCCAAGTTTTTTCAAATCTCAGCATATTCTCTGTCCCTCAGAGAAGCTCGGTCTCTTTCCACATCTTCTCTTAATGCATCACACAGCTTGGGCAAACCACTCTGTGCAGATTCGTGAAGGAGTTCTCTTACTCTTCCGGCAATTTGATAAGTAAGACTGATTTATATCTCTTTATACTTTTCAATTTTGGTGAATTTCTTGTTTATTTTCATTATTTCTGATTTAGAGGATGGGAGTACTCCACTGTTACTTTGTTTCTTTCATTTATGGCTAAACGTCAAAACCCTATTGTTAATCTGGATTTGGGTGAAACTTTGGTGTATTGTATATATAGCTCTAGCCTTGTATTATTTAGTCCCATTATAAAGCTTGAGATTTATCATATAGTGTTCTACCATATCATTTTTTATTTTTATGTTTTCGCTATCTTGAATTCAATGCCAGGTAGAAGAAATAACAATAGATGGATACTTTATTGAGGTTGTATAGATGAGAATGTCATGCTCTTGTTACTCTTTAGTATAAATTTTGGTTGTGCAATTGCAGAAAAAGCATATTTTATTGCCTTTATGTATCACTAGTTCATTTTGGTGGGAGAATTGGACTTGGTTTCTTGCTTGATATTATTGGTTTGATGGCCATAGTTTCTTGAATTAAGAAATGTCATTTGATTTTAGAAATAGGTTAGCTTACTTATCAAAAAGATATCCTATTGGTAGTTTGTGATTTGAGATGATTGGGATGAAAGTCAGAAATGATGCATGTAATGGATCATGTTGGTTCTAGAGAAAGTGGTCTGGAGTTTGACTTGGCGAGTGGTGAGACTAAATCTGGCAGTCAAGAAGATGGAAGCGAAGAGGCCAGTTCCCATAGTAACATTCTGAAAGGGAATTGTTAGATTTTGTTTTCTGCTATGTCTGATAATAATACCTACTGGATTTAAGAGTTCTGAATAAGTTTCGGTTGGAACTGAATAATGTCAAGTAATACTATGATGTGATGCGAATCATGTGATTATATGAAAATATTCCCCCTATTAGGCATGTTGGAGTTGAGTATCGTGATTGTTTCTCTTGCGAGGGACCTGAAAGTTTAGATAAAATTGAGGTTTTTGGTTGAATGGTTACTGTGGACAATGTGATTAGCTGTTATAAAGATGAATTATGTCATCAGAAGAATAAAGATGATACAGGTTGCTCCTTTATGAGCTTGTGATCTCATAATTGATAATTCTAGTTGCATGCCCTGCTTTTGAATAACCCATTTGTTATTGCATCTTCTACACAGATTTCAATTAGAAGTTTTCTGATTGTATACTTATAAATTAGAGCAGATGTGTAACCAGATCATCGGGAAGAGGATCCATGGGCATGTAGAGCATGTGCAGCTATCAAAATGCAGTGAAGAGTTCTGTTTGAGGAAGGTGAAGAATGATCAGCTGAAGGCAGAGGCCAAGGCTAGGGGTGAGGTCATCAACACCAAGAGTCATTCAAAGGGTCCCAAGCCTGGTTTCATGGTTGAAGGTGCAGTTATGGAAACTGTTACTCCCATTCCTTATGATGTCATCAATGATCTTGAGGGAGGTTGCTAGGTCTACATTTGCTTGGCTTTGTTCACCATCCGGATTAATTGGATGTCTCTTTAGTTTGTCCTCTTACAAATTTTTGAGATATTTTTATTTGCTACAGCAGGATTTCTCTAGTTTAATTAATGTGTTTTCACACATGTGATGTTTTGAAGTACAATTATGGTTCAAATCTGGAAATTATCTGTTGCATTAGGTCAATGCTTTTGAAGTATGCTTTAGTCGCTGGCCTTTCTGTTGGTTTTAAACGTGTTGTATGATTCACTTTCTCTCATCACACAATGATTTTTTTTTTTTTTGTGCAAAAAGTGTTGTGTGTTTAAGTTATTGGTGTAGTGTGCGTTTAGTTAGTTACTGATGTATGTTGTAGGTGAGGACAACTGTCTCTTTTGTGGATGATGGTGCTGTGACCTCTTGGACTATATAAGCCATGTTTCCCTTGCTGTAATAATCAATGAGAATTTGCTTCTGTCGTTTTTCTTCTTTCACAATTCTTCTGCATTTTTACTCTTTTAAACCCAAGGACTCCTATTAAGTGGTATCAGAGCCCTTCCATGGGGCCGAAGAAGGGTGGTCCACCGCCACCATGACCACCTTCACCTCCACCACCGCCTTCCAATAGCTCAGAGTTTCCTCCGTTGTCGTCACATCCTAGTTCTTCTTCCTCTTCGCTCCATTAGGATCCTAACCTACTAGAGTTGGATCTTCAGCTACATCGCGATCAAACGTCGGCAAATTTTCAAGACATCAAGGAGTCCTTGGAGTTATGAGCTCTCAGAATTCTGCTTTACGTTCAAAATTGCTCGAACAAATTCGTCAGCTGCGAGTGGGTCCTAAGAACCCATGTGAGGTTGCTGGTACTTCTCAATCAGGAGGTTCGCCGTCACCGAGATTGTCGTCATCTCCGAAGACGTCATCTTTGTCACCACCAGCACCGGTACTCCCCCTAGTTTCCCTCGTGAGCCTGCTTTGGGTAACTTTCATACTACAATTCCTGATCTATCAGTATTACCTTTATATAGCTCGTTTATGACTGGTGCTATGAATGGTATCCCAAATACACATATGATGAGTATGGAATTACCTAATTTGCTTGGTTCAATGGTCTCTTTGCCGATGGGCTACTCGACTAGCATGGCTTTGAGTAGTGGAGCATTGATGATGGAACCTGTTTCTCAATTTTATTCAGCACCACAATACTTTCATATGCCTAATATAAGTTCACAGCCACACTACGTTGCTCATAATATTCCATTGCCACACCCACAAAGTCATCAAAGCTCATTGAATTTGACATATTCTGGACCTTACCCTGTGTCTTATATTGACTTTACGCCTACTACATCACAACTGTGCTCCCAAGCCCCTCCCTACTTCCCCTAATGTGAGCCACCTTCGATCCAAATAGCCTATCCACTCATTGTCATCTCATCCAACATATGTTGTTACTACAACCCAATACCCTCAGTTTTATAATCAGTCACCTAACATTCCTCCAGGTCCCCAGTATGCCCAAATGGTTCTCAATTCACATGATGCCCATAATGCACATGATCCTCAGCTTCCTACTATGAAGCAAATGCGTCTTGATTTCACAACATTTGATGGGGGTGATCCTGTGGACTGGTTGAATAAAGCAAAGCAATATTTTGCCTCTATCAGATTCCAGAGGATAGGAAGGTGACAATTGCAGCGATGCATGTTATGGGAGAAGCGGCAGACATGTGGCATTTATTTAAGGATGATTATCCCAAGAATTGGGCAAGGTTTGCTGACTTGATGATGTGACAATTTGGTTCTTACAACAATGTGGATTATCAAGCGACACTAGCTAAGCTCCAGCAAGTGGGTAGCGTAGCTGATTATAAGGCACGGTTCACTAAGCTTTCTTGCAGGGCACCCAGATTTTCCTCAGGAGCTTTGGTAGCTTGTTTCATTGGTGGTCTCAAGGAGGATATAAGGGTGGATGTGCGGGCTTTGAATCCAAAAACATTGTTGGAAGCTTATGAATTGGAAAAAATCTACGAAGAAAAGTATGTTGGTCACAAGCATCAGTTCAGGTCAGCTGCTGCAAAAAAAAACCAAATATCAGCAGACCTGCCAATAGCACTTCTCTTACCCCCAAGTCGAGTACAAGAACCCCCTTGGTGGTCAACAAAAATAAGTTGGGACATAAGAAATTAACTCAAGCCGAGTATCAAGAAAGAAGAGCTAAGAACTTACACTATGCCAAAAAGGCCTTCAGACGACACACTTCAGACGACATAAGTTTTGTTTTATGTCGTCTGAGTTTTTCAAACGACATAATTTTTTTTCTGTCATTTGAATAAACACTAAAACCATACTGGTTTAATTTGGAAAAATGGTGAGTACTCAGACAACACATTTGTGTAGTTGTAGAAGGTGGTGATTTCCTATCTCAAATTTGGAGGGATATCCAAAAGTTGATGAATTCTTTTCCCTCTCAAATAGCCATATGCCCTAGTTCATTGGAATATGTTGTGACATTCAGACAACATTTAAATGTTGTCTCAATGTGGGGGTTGTTTTAAAATTTCCCAAGTAATTTTGACTTGTGCTATTTGACATATATCCTTCGCAATTAAGTCGCTTTCTATCCTTCTCACTCGATCAATCAGCTCTCTCATCTCGACCTAGCTAGAACCCTCGAAAACTAAAATACCAGCCTCACTCTCTCCTTTTCACTTAGCTCTCTCAGCTCTCTCCGATCTCGGTTCTCTCGTAGCTAATTTCGATTCGGTTCTTTTCTATTTGGGGATGGGGTGCCTTTCATCCTCGTCAAAATAACAAACACCGTTCAGTGTTCTGGTTACTTAAAACCTAGACCTCTCTCTCTCTCAGCCTCCTTGATAGACGACGGCCGCGAAACGGTGGCGTTCAATGACTTTTCTTGGTGTCTTCTTGAATCCGAAGTCAATCACTCAGTGAGTCGTTATCTTCTCTCTCTCAATTATCTCTCATGGACGGTCATCGGTACTAGCCCTCTCCCTTTGTCCTCAAAGCTCGACTGCACCATTGAAGCTTTGTTTTGAGAAAGGTGTTGGCTTTAGTCAATTTTTCTGGGATTTATATGATCTGGGTTTCATTCAATTTCGTTTTTATTTGGTTTTTAGTGCATGTGTTTTGTTTTTCAATAGATGAAATTGGTAAGTTTAATTGAAACATGGTTGTTTGGCAGATCTATACCTTCAGATTCTTCACCCCGAAGCAATCAGATTCTTCACCCACTTCTTCTCACAGTGGGCGACAGAAAAGAAAGAGAGTTAGAAATCAGATGAAAGGGAAAGAAGACGGGAAAAGAAAAGAGAGAAGAGGGAGATGAAAAGAGGAAAAAAAGAAGAAGAAAGAAAACATAAGGGAGGGGATCGATTGAGTGTTAAAGAAAAAGGAGGATGAACGAATGAGAATGGGAGTTTGATTTTGCTGCTTTTGAAACTGAACTGAGAGAAGGCAAAGGGATGAAGTTTTCAGAAGTGATGGGTTTCCGTTCGGGTTGTTTAGTATCTATGGTTGTCTTGCTTTAGGTGGCTGACTCCTCTGTTTTATAATTTTACTTGAATTTCTTTATTGCTCTGTTGATGCTTGGTCAAGATTCATGGCTTTGTGAATTTGTTATGTGTTAGTTATTACTTTTCAAATCAAGTACGTAATTCATTTGTGAAAATTGAGTTGAGGATTTGGTGGTCCGATTATTCTATTGCCTTAAGCATATGAACTGATTGTGGGATTGGTGTGCTTGGATGGTTTGATTATTCTCGGTTTGTTTTGAGTTGGGGGAGTGGCTTTTCTTTATTCTGTTTTTCAATAATAACCTGTTTCCAATTTATGTGATTTCAATTCTATATTACCTTTTAGAATTCTATTAATTTTGGTACTCTGGGGTTTCGACATCCTTGTTCTAATTTTACTTAGAGGAAAGGTTGTTGTCCAATAGCTCTAATCTTTCTTAAGATAGGATGTTGCTTCAACAGTTGCTTGGTTTCCTGAGTTTGTATTTCAAGAACAGATAACTTTTTTTTTAGGAAACAATAGCAGTTTTGTTCAATTTCTAGTATTGGGATTGTATTAGAAGTTTATGTTATTCTACTTTGTCTTTTGAACCCAACTTCGGGAAAGCAATTTCATCTTGGCTTATCTATAATATGTGAAAAACTTTATTATGGTTTTTCTGCTTGATCAATACCTTGGCTCTCAAAAAAAAAAAAAAACGGTTGTTGTCCAATAGGAATATTACTTCTAGTTAGGACCGAAGATTATTAGTTGTTGTTAATTTGATTTAATGGCATGCACAATCTTCTGAATCTTCTTTGTAATTATGTTGAGTTTATTTCTACGAATAGTATTGTGCCTGTTTTTGCAATCTGACAAGTCCTTAAAGAAGTAATTATATGACTTATTTTTCTTCTCCCTACTTGAGTTTTATGTACTGGTCAGTGTATTCAAGTTAGAATTGGATTCGACTTTATGAGATTGCTGCTTTTGTTTAATTGTGTAGTGGTGCGAGTGGCTTCTACTTTCTGATTTTGTGTTTCTTTTCTTGATAATTATGTTTTATTGATTATACTTTACAGCTGTGCATATACTTCTACTTTGTAATTACTATATGGAGTACTTTCTGTGGTTTGGTCGGTAATCTTGTTACCGTAAACTTCTTACTTGCTTTATTAGTAGTTAACGATGTTTTTCAGAAGAAGTTTTGAGCTGGGTCTTTACAGTAAGGAATTTTGATGATTTTCTTTAAGTAGTGATAGTTTGCTAAATCTCTTTTTACTATAGCTCTCAGAATTACATTCCATTGGGTTGGGGTTAAATTGAAAAGAACAAAATAAGAAAAATGGAATTTGGAGAATAATAAGGTTGCTCTTTTAAGAGCTGAAATGTTCCGGGACCCTTTGCATATGCATTGCTAAGACTGCCATATATCATTTTTTTTTTAAAGTAAACTCTTAAGGATTGAATAATTCTAGTGCTCACTTTAGTGATGTGTTTAGAGGCTAAATTCTCTGAGGTCAGATTGTAACCCGTTTCTACCCTCTTCAAACTTGTTTTGTAACTTCTTCGTACTCCATGATGGGTGGTCAAATGTATAGCAGGCATTTTTTTATGCAAGCTTTTGTTGTACTAACACAAGAATATATCAAATGCACCAGAAGGGCGAGATTGGCGCACAGGGGAGACGCTTTGAACACAAAGTTACAATGTTGTAAATTTTTATTCCCAAAGTGAGTCGACATTTTCTATGACACTAGGATCCTTTATAATACTTTTGATATTTTGATTTTCTTTGTCTTTTTTTCTTGTTTTGGGTTTGAATAATAGTTCTTTTTCTAGCATGTTCCTTCTGTTTTGTTGACCTTGATAGGGAAACTTGATGGTACACAAGGATTTGTGAAGGAAGACTCACTGCTAGTAGTGTAGTGGAGAAAAACATGCATAAGGCCTTTTTGTAAAAATTTCTGGTGAGTCTTCAGTATTTGTGATTTATACATATATGAGTCAGCAAGTAGCTAATTATCCTTTTGCTGATGTCTTTGCCCACACATAATGATTATACGTTTACTGCTAGCTAGTTGAGTATAATCATAAGTTCATTTTTTATTACATGATAGAGTATATTGTGTTATTTTGTAATAGAAGTATCTGCATGGTATACAATCTGAACATTAGAATTGTCATGGATCGATGTAATTGTTGCAGCTATATGTGGATGAATTTGTATGTGATAAGACCACTCTTACCAGTACTAGTCTTAACGAATATATTGTATATTAAAAGTATGAGCATGTTAAGCAATGTTACTTTTAGAATTAGCATCCATTTGAGTGTGTTTTGTTATATATGAAGGAACGTATATATTTAAGATGGATAAATCATGGATGCATGCAGATAGAAGATCAAAGAAGTTTGAGCTAGGACTAGCAGAGTTTCTCAAGTTTGCCGAGTCTAATGCCAATAACAAAAACAAGATTTCTTGTCCTTGCTTGAAATGTAGTAACACGGAGGGATTTTCTATTGGAGTTATTAAGGATCATATATTTTGGAATGGTATTAACAAGAGTTATAAGCATTGGAGGTGGCATGGGGAACCTACTACATCTGCTATTGTTTATGCAAATACTAAAATATAAATCATAATTCTACATATGCTTTGTAGGTACTCCGTGAAAAGCAGAGAATAAAGAGGAAGGAGAATAAGTATCCTCATCGAATGTCAAGGAAAGGATATGCTAACTTCCAAGAAGAACTGGTCAATATTCGTCTAACAACTCTATTTACAATATATTTTTTATTCTTTTCAATTTACACCAAACTGATCATGATGTCACACGTATTTATTCATATTTATAGGATGAAAAAATACCGATTGAAGAATTGGATTGTGCTACGATGTGGATAAAGGCCCGGCAAGACAAGAGCGGCAACTTCAAAGGGCCAGCAGTAAAGAAGAAGGTCGAAAAAATTGTAAGTTCAGTTTTTTGTATTTGTTTATTACTTGTTGCTTTTTTTGTTATTTTTTTTTTTAGGTTTTGTATCTCAAAGATAATTTTTGTGTGCTGTGATTGATGTCTATATCAGGAAAATTTGAAGAGGAAACTGTCTGAATGAGAAATCAATCCTAAAGGAACAGATGATGTTCTGACTTTGGCATTGGGAAATCCTGAGTATATATCCTGGTAGGGTACGCGGTGTTGGTGGCTTCGTCAAGCCTTCGGCATATTTTCATCTACCTAAATGCCAAATGCTAAATGTAGAAGATAGTGTCAGGGTAAGTGTTAAGAAGATACTAGCAGAAGAGAAAGAAAATATCATTGCTCAGGAAAGAGCCAAATGGGAGTTGGAGATGGAGCAACAAATTGCTAGGCAAAGAGCTGGTTGGGAGGAAAGGTTTCAGAAGTTAGAAGCGATGATTAATGGGAAAGAGATGTCAGCTAACTCACCCAAACCTGTGACACTGCTGAATGATTTAGGCTCTGGCCAGGGCAGCTGTTCAAGGCAACTTGACAGGGCTGGTTGAAAGCTATTGAAATTGAAGTCGCCAAAACTGCCAAGAAGAAGTTAGATTTAGGGGAGGACCAGCAGAAAGTAGTTGAGGAGAATGAAGTCTTTGTGGATGGGGAGCTGAACATCAAACTAACCTCGATTATTGAGGAGAAGGTTAGGAATGATTTAACTCGAAAAAAAATGCAGTTGTGGAGCAAGTGCAAGTGCCGGTAATTAATCGCTACCCTAGCTTTACTTTCTTTTTCCTTACAATTATTTTTCTTTTCTTTTTCTTTACAATTACATTTGATCAACCATATTGATGACATTGCTGCCTCAAATGTGACTAATGCTTACAGATTTTTTGGTTTGAATTAGCAGGTTTAGTCCACCAATATTGTCCAGTCAGGGTGTAAACTTGCGATAGATTCATTGGACAACATAGTGGCTGAATGAACGATCATTCAAGTGGATGTTGAGTCCAGCAAGCAAACTATCCATGGTGTTCCATTGGTTGAGGAAAATGTCTGAGTGTCGATCACCAAATCTATTGTTGCTAATGCTTTGCTACCAATTCCTATTGAGGATAAGATTCTTTTGTCCGTGATGCAATTGGTACATGCGTTGCTTGGCCTAGAGACTGGGTTATACCTTGCAACTTATGCAAAGGTAATGTAGTTGGCTTAAATTATTTGTCATTTTTAACCTTTTTATTCTTACCAAAATGACCATGTGAGCTGCTATATTACATGATATAGAAATACTAATCATGCAATGTTATTTTTTATATCAATTGCAGCAACAAAAGCATAAAATTGTGAGGAGGAAAAAGAAGGATACATATGATGATTTTTTTTATCATGATGATTTGGACAAGCTGCCACCCAATTTGCCTCCACCACTTAAGACGTTGGCTACATGGGCTAATGATAACTTGAAGGATGGGATCACCATCCACACAACCTTAGGCGAGGAATTATTTGGATATCCAAAAAAGGTCGCCATTTTCAGAAGGGATGTGTATGCCATGACCAACATGAAGGAGCTTTCTGGCAGCTGCATTGTGATGTATATGAGGTCTGTAATGCATTTTAAATGAAGCTGTTAATTCAGTGTTTTTGAATGATATTTTGAGACTTGTGGTTTTACAGCTTCCTTTATTAAGTGTTGAAGAAATCGAAGATGCTTGACATGATTGGCTTCGTAGATCCTGCTAATACTAGTGTCATTGGCTGTGAAAATCTGACTGAACGGGCTCATTCTTTGTCAGTTTCTTATGAAAGAGGGAAGCCTGGTCAGATTTTTTGGTCCCCTATAATTCAGGGTAAGAAAGCTTCATTCATGCATTTTTGTTTTTGTAATTATTGACTTCTGATCTCATAAATATAGCAACGCAAGTACCTAGATCAGATTCATATCGGTATTGATTATCATAAATTTGAATGCCAGCTGTCATTGGATGTTGACGATGGTGAACCCCACTGAAGAAGTTGTGTATTTCATGGATCCGCTAAAGAGTCGACTCATCACCAGTGAATGGAGAACTATTGTGGACAAGTAAGTGCCGCTAGCTTGTTGGTTTTTGGTTGATATTATGTTCAAAACGGTTTAGTCCTCTTTTTTTTGGGGATCTCTATTGATTCTCAATTTATAAGTTGTTAGTTTCATCATAATTTTGTGTATTGTGTTGTTGTGTTGAAGCTCTTTCAAAATATTCAATGCACAAAAACATAGGAAAGACAGTTCAATGGAAAAACTGTGCAGTATGTGTTCCCCATCTAGCTAACTATTTATATGTGCATTTTTCTAGTTCAGGCAAGCTAGGTTTATTAGGTACTGAAAATATTTATTTGTTTCAGGGCATTCCGGAGCAGATGGGTGATAAGACTTGTGAATATTAGATTATGCATTTCATGAGGGATATAGTGGAGGACAAAAACCAAGAGTGGAGTGTTAAGGTAATCAGTAACTAATCTATTGTACTAGTGATTTATTCGATTAATCCATTGTGATGCATAACTAAGCTTCTGTCCTTGCAGTGGGAAAGAAAACAAACCACTATTACACAATGGAGAATGTTAATGTTGTCCGGGCAGAGTGGACAAAGTATGTTATGAAGTTCAAAGATAACTAGTGCATGTGTAGGTTAACTAGTAGTTGGGGATATGTAGCATCAACTTTTGGACATGCATAGTTGATATATATATATATATATATATATATATAAAGGCCAGATTTTGATTGCAGTACTGCTAGCTATTTTGCTATGTTGTTTAGTTGGTTGCCCACATTTTGTAGTGCTTCTGGTTTATTAGCAAGCAGTACTACATGCATATATTTTGTTGGCTGCTCAAATTAGTAGATATGGGCTATTTAGAACTGATGCTGATGATTAGGTTTGTGTACACGAGACAATGGTGGATTAATGGAAATAGCAATGAATGATTTTGGATGTGGATTTTATGGTTTCAGGAATAGCCAATTTTAATTTTCAGAATGCATGCATACCAATTGTACATGGGACTACTAAAATGTGTCATCACAAATTGCAAGCTACAACAAAAGCACACCAAAACGTGTGGTTATAGCTGCACTGACACAACACAAAAACCAATAAGAAGTATATTGTCTTTTTGACAATGGGACAACCGAAAATTGTAGTCTGAAAGCCAAAATAACAACATAAGTTAGATGAAAGTATTGGCTAAAGTGTATACAACAACAAATAAGTGTGATTGGACGTGATTACATGAACATTTGCCAAGCATAATTAGCTATAATGAGCCACGCTCATGCTACTGCCAGCGGTACCAACTCCCACCAACGGAGTGACTTGCGGAAACACAGCTAAGCAGGCTACCGCGTGAACCCCAGCTCACCCCCAGATCACCGCTGATGCGCCCCGCCAAGATAGTATCAAAAGCTCTAGAAGTTGGGAACCGAACCGTATCAGTCCCACATCGAAAACATGGAAGAGGTCAACCTCTTCCCCACCTATAAAAAAAAGGTTCTTTCAACTCTTGGACCTTAAATACGCATTTATCACTTAAGTATTGTTATGTTGTTAACAGAAATACATTGACTAACTTAGACATCGGAGAAGAGAAGACCGCCCAACGCAGTCTTCCTCTGACGCCCTTTGTATTTTACTTGACAGATAGCGGAAGCTCTGACAATATCACAAGTAGCGGTCCGCCGACCAGACCAGCGTTAACCAAGATTTGGGCCACCGCCCAATCTTACACATTAACAGGGGATAAAGAATAGAAGCAAGAAGAGACTGAGAGAGAGGAGTTTCGTGGAGGAGGGGAGAGGGGTTTCACGATTGACAGAGTCGTGGAGGGGAGAGAGGAAGAGAGAGGGGTTTCACGATTGAGAGAGCTCGAGAGAATTTGTTTCATTTTTCTTTTGGACACGATGTGGCTTGGGCTGGGTGGGAGCCACAATTAAACTTCAATAAATTCTGAAGTCGCTCACACAACAGAAACTTAACAAACTGTTGTAAGAGTGCACTACGTAAAATCAAAATGTCAAAACCTGGAGGGAAATCTGCCGCCTGCTGCATTTTGGCTCAAAATGCTGCTGTCTATGTTCCCATTTCACACAACAGAAAAGTATAACTTCTGTTGTCTAATTTCTACTGCTTGCACAAGGTTTACTTAGTGGAAGATATCCAAGCAAGCTTCCTCAAAATTTGGCGTCTAGTTTTCAATCACACAACTGAAAATATCAAGTACCATTGTACTAAGTACCTCAAATTTCATATTTCAAGAGGCAACCAAGACTCGAGAGGAGGGAAATCTGCCGCTAAATTTTTAAGACTCAGACAACAGACAATACTTAATTGTGTTGTGCAATGTAGTCCTCAGAAAAAAGTTATCACTTTGTTGACATTTCACACAACAGAACATTACTAATACCGTTGTACAATAGATTTTACTTAAACACACAACAGATGATTTCTGTTCCGTTGTGTGATTAGTGTTGTGTGATTAACTTTTTGTAGTAGTGAGATAATTGAAGTCTCAAGAAAGTTCAAATGAAAGTTAACTAGAATTTAAATGCCAATAAACAACAATAACTGTTATTGAGAGTCAATTCAAACAATATATAGGCTTTAATATCTCGTACTTAGGTGCATTTATAACAGAGAAATGACCATTATTCTGTCATTGAAAGAAACATTAGATAATATTATTTAGACGATGATGTTATTGTTCTTCAAGTCCTATCACAATTATCTATAGTCTGAATCCATTAAAATTCACAGTTAAGAAAGCCATGGTGTAATCAGACAACATACGACTTTTTAAAATCTCTATTGTCTGAAAAATCAAATGATAGAGGAAATCTATCGTCTGATACTCCCAAGAAACGGCACCGTACTAGACAACAGTATTTTCTTAGATCAGACGACAAAGGGTGTCTGATAGGCTTTTTTGTCATGGTGATAAGAAATAGGCAGTATGTGACTGTGATTGAGATAAACAAGGGAAACCAAAGTTATTGTGACAAGCATACACAAAATCCTGAAGCTGTTGATCCAGATTGACCTACCTCCCAAGGTTTGCAAGAGTTTCCTATGAAGAAAATATAACAACTTAAAAAGCTCAAGTGTCTAATCCTTGCACTCACTCTTAATTACCACCTTATTACATGACTCAAGAAGACTCAGTTGATAGTGTATAGATTTCTAGTTACAAGATGTGTAGAATTAAATTATCCAACAACTAAGAGAGGAAATCAAAATTTCCACAACTGCCGGTATGAGATCGATCTCCAATGAAAAGCATACTTTCTTTTCTTTGCTATCAGAAAGTAAAGCTCTCATACTAATATCACAAGGCACACGCACATGAATCAACAAGAGCTACTTGGAACCAAGCGAAATGCTTAAACAAGCAAATCACGCATGTAAGTCCCGAACACCAACAGTAGCATGCACACTGACAATAGTACACACATTAAGCGCACAGTCTTCCTCTCAAACAGGTGTGCGTTCTGGACTTCTCTCGCACCGGATTCGATGAGCAATGGCGGCATCTCCGAGCACTAGCATTTTGAAAGGTGAACAAAGAATTCTCAGAACATGTTACAGTCAATTTCAAAGTACGTAGAAGCAAGCAGAATATTATTATACATAATGGACAAAAGTGTTTATCGCGTGGCACAGTGGCATTGACATACATATGCTACTTCCAGGTGTGAAATGTGGTAAAGATCGATATCAAATAGACATATATCCAAAAAGAATATTTGGATATGAGAAATAGTGTGAAAAAAAAAAAGAGAAGCATTACGGGAACTATAAAAGTTATTGTTTTTGTTATCTAATATGAGTGCATTATGTTACTATGTGGAAAGAACTAAGGCCTTGTTTGGTTCGTAAAATTGAAAAATTGGCAAGGGAAACTAGTTTGGCACACCTAAGGAAGGGAACAACTTTCCTGACGGATCCTCTGATTCCTCTCACACCATGGGATTCATTTTCCCGCATACTTTCCCTGCATTAATTGCTTACTCTAAAAATTATGTTAATGGTTGTTATTACCAAATTATGCAAGAAAGTTTTTAATCTTGATTGTCTATGTTTTGTTAATAAGGATATTATTGAAAAATTGATGTTACCTACTTTTCTATTCATACCCAAACCAAACATTGGAAAGGAAAATAAATTACATTTTCTGATTAGTTTCCCCGCGTTTCCAAATATTGGTAGGAAAACTAGTGGGAAATTTACTTTCCCATACTCATGGGAAAGACCAAGAAACCAATTTTCTTTCCGGCAACCAAACTAGGCTTAAATGGATTATTACACTCCGTCGTGATAGTATATTATTTATAATGGAGATGTAGGAGACCAAATAGGGAATACAAAAGATTTTTTGTGAATGAAAAGTTACCGTTTCATCAACATTTGCGTCTACCTGTGTAGTTTCATCAATTTGTTCACCATCAGCACCACCAGTATCTATGTCGATCTTTTCCTTTAGTACCTGTACCGTTTCATCATTTATAAAACATACGAAATGCATTAAAGAAAAATAACGAAATTAGTCAGACCAAAAAAAAAATGACAGAACTGATATATATATATATATATATATATATATATAGAAATAACTAATACGGAAATTGTAGCATATTGAAATGCATTTATAGACATCGAGGGCATATATATATAGAGTTATAGACAGCAACAATATGGAAATTGTAGCATGTTGAACGTCTCTATATAGTAGATGTACGTTTAAGGTATTGGAAACCTGAATAAAAGATGTTTGGTCAATAATTGTCATGAATAAAATTTTACCGTTGCACCATCATCAGCTTCAACGTCTGTGTCAACCTCTTCTTCTGTCACCTGTAGCGTTTCATCGTTATGAAAAATCTTCAGCTTGAGGCGTTTGCTTATGATTAAAGTTTCCAAAGATGGGAATCTGACAATCCAATCTCCAGAGCGAAAGCCTTGCAATCTTGGTAGGTTAGAAAGTTTCAGATATTTCAACTTGCTAAATACAATCTCATTTCCTGAATCATTATCTTCTTCTGTGCTACCCACTATTTCTACCAGTCTTGCACAATCCTCAACTATCAGGCATGTGAGTTGCATGAAACTTTTACCTATCGAGTAAGTTAACAAGTATTCCAATCTCCGACAATCAGTGACTTGCAATTTTGTCAGATTCTTGAAGGATATAGCTGATGATCTTAGATTCCTTAAGCTGTTACAACCACTTATCCATAGAATTTTCAGTTTCGGAAAATTTTGACCTGCTATTTGGGAATCATCTTCCCCTAAATGCTTCAGCTTCCACATGCCCCAAAGCCATAACTCACTTAAATGAGGGAGGGTCCCAACTGCATTTATATCTCCACCACTGCTTTTCTCATGGAAATATATTTCATTGGAAGCAGCAGACCTCGTTATACTGAGTTTATCGGGATCAAGGAATTTCTCAAGTACAGCAGTAGACTCGGACTGTTTATTACCAAGTCGAAGAAATTCTAGTTTGTTAAAGAACTTTACTGGGAATGGACCATCCCAAATCTCCATACCGGACATGCCCGCTACTTTCAAGTTGGGGAATGAATCCTGCAGTGTTATCAACGGGTTCGTGAATGTTAAAAGAACTCAGAGTAACTTCTGAATATACAAACTCAAGTTGATTTAAAAGCATAAACTAATTGAATAGTATCCACCATGTAGCGTCAGATAAAACTTTCTTTTAAAATAACTAGCAATCTCTCACGTACCATGCACGCAACACATGCAGTAATGACATGAAGAAAGAAGTGAAATAAAGTGGGTTAGTGCGTTATTTCAATTAATTATTTAATTAAAAATTAGTTTTTATAACTATCACAATTGTCCATTTGTCCTTAACAATACAATTGATTTTCAAAGTCTTTAAAAAGTTTTTTTTTCTTGAAGTTCAAAAAAAAAAAAAAAAACTTTTGAGTTTATGTTTTGTGAAAACTTTCAATTTTAATCGACAATATATGAACTTAAGTACTTTTTCAAATGAATATTCTCTTCAAAAGACACAAATAGAAACTACGTTCAGAAGAAAAAGAGCACAAACCCAGACATGGGAAGGGGGCCGGGAGGCGTATAGTAAAACTACATACTTTTGTAAAACTTGGAAAATGATTTTAGTTGCTTCAGTTATCAACTAACTATTGGTGTCTAGTCTAGTATCAACAGAGTCTAGTGATCCACCCAAAATAAAAAAAAAAAATTTAAAAAAAAAGTCTAGTGTTGTATCTATTTCCTTTGATGGAGGATCAAAATTCGTTTGTCTTATCTATCCTGGATTAAAACAAGGAACAAACCAAAAAAAAAACACACAAAGCAAATTAAACAACAAAAGCTAGGTGGGCTCTCTTGTTTATATACATATTATACATACTTCTATTTCACTCCCTCCAAAAAGATAGAAAGAAAAACCGTGAATCTTTCTTAGTCGAAAAAATTTGAAATCAGCCGGGATCCTTTTAATAAAATATAAAAACAAAAATAAAAAAGTAAAAACAACTTTAAAAAACAAAAGTAAGCTTATTGCAGTTTGGCCTTTGGATGGGGACGGGACTGAGGGGGCGAACACTTGGGATCACTCACTTGGAATATAAGTTACTTGTAAACCCCAAATATTTTATCTTTTTGACAGAGATACAAATTAATTAAACCAAAAGTCAATTTTTTTTTTTTTGGAAGAACATGAAACGCACAAATGTCTTAAATCAGATGGACATCGAGATTGCTTTTGTAATTGCAAAAAAAAAAATATATATATATATATATATAAAATAAAAAATAAAAAAAGACTATTAAAAAGGTTTATAGTTTTTTTTTTTTTTTTTTATTGGGGTAGGTTAGCGTTAGATAGCTAGTAACACATACACTCTTTGGGGGTATCCCAGGAGAGCCGAACTAATCCCTTCCGAATGCCACGGGGCATTAAGCACCCATTAGCTGGCCACCAAGGCCTCATGGGAATTCGAAAGCCAGACCTGGGGGTTCCAGACTGAGACCTTCTACCACCCTACTATCCCTAGTGGTTAAAAGGTTTATAGTTTTTACAGCATTTGGAATATATATATATATATATATATATATATATTTAAAAGGGATATCCAAATTATGAAATCAATTATTTATACTTCTAACAAAGTCGCTGCCAATGGAAATGCTACAGATTGTGAATAAATCTTCAATTGTGACTCATAATTGTACAAATCTTCCACATCTTGGTATTGAGCTGGTAATTATACAAATTCTTTGGTGACTTAAATGGTAATTGTGCTGGTAATGATTTTCTAGGGTTCTTTATTTGGTATTTTTGGAAATTTATGTTGGTAATGAACCGAACAAGAAGATTGCAGCGGAAAGAAGTGAAGATGAGTACTAGTCAGGCCTCCATGGGATCTGGTATCATGATAGAATTGCTGGTGGTAAAAGAAATTACAGCAGAAGGAAAAACAGAGGAAAAAAACGAGCACCAAGTGATTGAAGTAAAACCATTTCATTAAAAGAATAAAAAAAAGTGACTAAAAAATTAAAAATTTATAACAGCTTAAAAAAAAAAAAACAAATTGTCGCAAAAGAAACATATAAAGATGAGTTTACCTTCTTAATTACCAAGAGAGCTTGGTTAGTTGGTGTAAGACTCTTCGACTCGTAGTTTCTCTCAAAGCTTGAACATTCTTGGGCCAAAATCACCATTTTACTGCAACCATATACCCCCAAGTCTTCAAGTGATGGCCACCAGGAAATATGCATTCCAGGATAGAAACACCTCAAATGTGGCAAATCCCGAAAAAACACAGAGTTTACTTTTGAGAATACAAACTCCTGTGTTGTTTGTAGTCCATCTTCATTTGCAATGATTTCCTCCACTCCGCAGTTAATCACTTTCAGATGCATTAACTGCTTTAGACTTCTAACCATTGAGGATGGAAAAACACTTTTCAAACTTTGACACAAACAAACGTCTACTATCTCTAGATTTTTGAAACTCTCTGGAGAGAGTTGGTTGTGCCATAGTGTCGTTAACCTGGTCAAGCCATTGATGAACAATCTCTTCAAGCTTGGAAATACTACCTGTATAAGTATCATTCATCTTATTAATACTTGTACATGTTTTAACTCAAGTGAACAGATTAATTATAAATGATGAAAGAACCGAAAACAAGACAAACAATTCGATCACCTTTTCGTCAAACAAAGCAGTCTCAAGGTTTTCTATTGAGTCCCTTTCTTCAATTTCATTGTAGTTCTCTAATTGAAAAATCCCCGAACACGGAAATCCAATATAACTTCTTGAGTAGAATCTTGTGAGGATTGGAAGATCTTTTAGCTCCAAATGTTGTAGCTTAGAAAACATGTCCTTCATATGCTTTTCATTAGATTCGTTTGTTGATACTATCTCTTCCATGGTTTGACATCCAGAAATCTGAAGATGTGTGAGTTGTACAAGACTTCTAGCCATGGAAGATGATAATAAAAATCTCGAACCATCTAGGTCACTCACCACCAACCTTTTTAAGTTGGGAAAAACACCCTATATATAGCACAAAGCACAAATTGATTCTGATTATGAACTGAATTAGTTATAATTCCAACTGTAGACAAATAACTTCACTGCCTATAATTGTGGGTTGATATTGTATTAATATTCAATTTAATTTATATACCCATAAAAATGCAGCAACACCATTATAGTCTATAAAAAAATATTGGGATAGATGTGCTCAAGAGAGTATGTATTGTGCCACATTAAGTTGCACAAATTTGTATCTCTGAAAAACGTCTTTTTGATTAACCAAATAGAAACTTTTGAAACTCAAGAATGAAAATGAAGTGAGGAAGAAAAAAAAATTGTGCCTTTCTCCAGGACTGAAATATTTGTAGTGTAACAGCTAACAATAATGATTTGCAAAAAGAAAGAAATTGACTAAATAAATCTTCATAAGAAGATGTCTATACTAATGAAGAATAAAATCAATTGGACAAAAAAAAAAAGGACAGATAAACACATCAAATTGAAACTAAGGAGCATACCTTCCCATTAATGATATGTCTAAAATCAGCATTGTGGACATGGAGATGTTTCAGTTGCTGAAATCCTTCGCCATCTAATTGATAGGTAGTATTATTATCAGTCTCCATCCCATTTAAGTGTAACTCATCGGTTCTTTTCAACAACATATTCAAACCAGATTGGTACAGTTCATTACTGGTAGTAGTGAGCTCGATTTTCAATGTGTTGAGGTTGGCATCAGCATCATCCCAGTTCCATGCAGCACCAATATATATTTGGTACCTTTCCAATTCATTGGAGAACAAGTCTGTTGGAAGAATATTAGCATCCAAGATATGTATATCCAAGACGCTTAGCTTAGACAAGTGCTTGAGCTCTGAAAGGCTTGCACTATTTTTCTCAGTACTGATGACTCCTTCAGCCTCCCATCGGTTAAAGCTATTTCCCATCCTCAATTCTTCTAGTCTTTTCAATCTGGATATAACATTAGGTTCAATTAGTTCCAGTTGAGAGCAATTAGTCAAATCCAACGATCGTAGATGAGTCAATTGCCCTATTTCTTTGGGCAACTCTTTAAACTTGGATTCTAGAAAGCTAAGCACTTCTAAGTTATGTAGCTGGCCAATTAGAGCAATGTCACCCAAGATGCAGGCGTCTAAACACAATGTCTTTAGATTTTTTAGGAACTGAAGAGATTGAGGTAGCGATGGGATACTCAGACAAGTTAAATCCAACACTCCGAGTTCTGTCGTTTCTTTAAAAAAGTTGCACGGGATTTCCAGGGAGAAATCCTTAGCAATATTGTAAAGATGAAACAACTTTAGTTCTTTACATTGCAAAACTTCAGGAAGTTTAGGGATATTAAGCATTTGGAGAGAGATCATAGTGCACTTTTCACAGTCTGGCCATTCTTTCAACTCATCTCCACCACTTATTTTCAACACTTGCTTATCCCTTGATGAAATACGTTTAGCAACATCATGCACAAGATCATGCATTTTGACACACCCACTATCTTCATGGTCAAGCACTAGACAAGAATTCTTCAGTTTCTCAAGCTGTGAATTTAATGCATCCCATGCTTCTCCCAGTGTATTGAGGTTTTTAAACAAACCCAAACCAATGCCATATTTGAATAGGTATTGGATATGGATAGTTTTTGGAGAAAGAGTATAAAATCCACAGAGCAAGAATAATGGCTTAAGCTCATCATCATTTAACTGACTATAACTCCATTCTAGGGCCAAGTATGTCTTTTCTGTGAATTCTTCTTTGTCAAACTTTTCAAACGTCTCAACGCATCTTTCCATGCATGTAATGTACTATTTTTCAAGGCACTGGCAACAGTGACGACTAAAACCGGCAAACCTCCACATCTTTTGGCTACTTTGGTTGCTATAGTTTTTATGGCAGGATCTTTAATACCATCACCTGCCTTCTTCTTGAACAAATTCCATGTTTCTTCTTCCCCTAAAAGATCAAGCGGAAACTCTTTTTGTGTATGCATCTCAAGAGATAATACTTCTCGCATTCTTGATGTCAGCAATACTTTACAAGTGGCCACACCAGAAAGTCCCACAGCTTCCAAATCAATTCTTTCCCACACATCATCTAAAATTACGAGAGTCTTTTGATCTTTTATCCTGCTAAATAGACGGCGTGCTCTTGCAGCAACAGTCTCATTTTCAGGAAGGTCAAGACCTAACTTCTCAGCAATTTCTTTTTGAATTCTTGGGATGCTTGGATTTTGTTTTACATCCAATATCATAGCCACATCATCAAATAATGTTTTGTCTTCTGTAGCTTGCCGGGAAACTTCTTTGACAAGTGTGGTCT
This sequence comes from Rosa lucieae, assembly GCA_024704745.1. NCBI lineage: Eukaryota > Viridiplantae > Streptophyta > Magnoliopsida > Rosales > Rosaceae > Rosa > Rosa lucieae. The sequence continues at coordinate 28,853,807 of CM045495.1, read as the reverse complement.
TTCCCACACCACCAAACCCGTACACTCCTATCATGTCAATATTTGGACTACTCAATACATCCATTATTTGGTCCACCAATAAAGTCCTTGATCTGAAGGCCTCATAATCTTTGGTGGGTACATCTTGTGGGGTGGTAGCATGTGCAAAAGTTTTAACATCAATTTTTGCATAGAGTTCAGCAATGTCGGGAACCAATTTTGTTGATTTTCGACTTAACTGATGACGAAGCATTAGATTAGGACATAATCCACAGAGACACTTCACCTTTGCTTTATGTTCTTCATTCAAGATATCGTTTGCCTCTTTTGTGAGGCTCTTGGCATCTATCACCCATTTGCTGACATGGACTTCCGCTTCTCTATTATTTCTCTTCTCTTCTCCAATCTTCTGCTCCACATCCTGTCTCATGGCAATTAAGTCGCTCAGTTGACTATCTAGGTTTTTGAGGTTGCGGTTGTAAAAAATTAGATAGCCCACTTGGCGCCCAACTGGTGCAACCGTGTACTCCGCAATTTTTGCAACAATTCCAGTTCCAATATCAATAAGAAATGCCATGATTGATGCTGAATAGAAACAAGAATCAAATAAAATTACCACATTTAAAATAGAACAAAATAAAAAAGATTCAAAAATCCACAACTTTTCTATTTATGAAAATAAGCGAGCGCGCACATTGAAAGGTTTAATACGATATGAAATCTTTTATGATGATGAGTTTCTTGCTTATATACTCTTTTTTTTTTTTTTTTTTGAGAATAAGAATCCTTTATTGAAAATAACCAAGATTACATAATATGGGAATGACTGGTGATGGACATGAACGCCCCACTCTCCTCCCTAAAAACCAAACTAGTTACAGGTCTGTCATCAATAATGACATCCATGAGCCAAAAAAGCCCAACCCCTAACCAGCTATTTCGCCCAACCTCACAGGCTACCGATAACCCCAAGAAACTCGGTAACACCCTATAGACAACCGCCAAAGAAACCAGCGCCCTCTTCCACACCGCGTCCCAATGAAACCAAACCACGTGCAAGGAAAGACACCACATCCATGGCACATCAATTTGACCCAACCCTAGCTCAAACGAGTAGGGACCAACTATAGACCAAATTAACCTAACCAACAACCTAACTAAAAACAAGACTCTAACCAAAATAAAATAGTCGCCGCCACAGTACTCCTCACCCTTGTCATTAGGTGACCCACCGGCAGGCCACCAATGCAGCCCCATGTCTTCGAGCTCCCCAAGTCGAAGCTGCCTGAACCATACAGCAAACCACACCAAATCTATCACCAAGAAATCGATGAAAGACTCACCGTGCCTTGCCTCCGCCATGCCCACCAACCTGAAAGCCCAGATCCACCACAGCTGCCACCTCTGTCTAGCGACCCACAGTAGATTAGAAGTCAGCGTCATACGATCCATGGAATACTGCCGCCATGATCTGGTCTCTGACCACTTTCTCTACGCCGACCGCCACCCATCTGTCCTCCACATTGACAACGCCACCTGAGAGAAGCGAAGAAAAGTACCCAGCCTTGACCAGCAAAATGAAAAACAGAGTAGGACCTCTGAGATCCCAAGACCCCGTCCGGCAACACCCGCCCCTCGTCGATGAAGCAGGGAGCCACGGCTGACGCAAGGGTACCGCCGGGCAGGCTAACAACTTTCGTTAACTCTCTCCAACCCTAGTTCTGTCCTTCTTCCTTATATACTCTAATTTTGAATTTTACTTGTAAAGCATCCTATGGTCAGATTGGTATGCACAAACTTTATATTAACTTAAATTGATTTGTAGAATCAAAGATATCTTTTAATTCAAATGACATTCGTTTTTTGCATAACTCCAAGCTTTGGATAGAGAACTACAGAAAGCAAAAAAAAAAAAAAAAACACTTATGTTTGTTCTAATTAAATTACATAACTTAGTCTAGTTTGATATTCCTAGTCGGACTATGTTCCTACTCTAGTTGTGCTCTACGAATTGTTTATCTGAAAGAGGCATTGCAAGTAGTTCTACCTTGAAAAACTACTTGCTACAATAAGTTCAACTAGGCCTATTGTACAAGCACACTCAGGTATTTAATGAGGGTTCTAAACTCATAAAGACATTTATTTATAGATTTGTTAAACTTTAGCCTATTACTATGCTTTTCTAGCTCATAGTTGAATAGACTTGTTTTAAATAAGTGAGCAAGACATGTCTAATGAATAGACGTATCTTATGTATCATCGTGATTGTATCACAACTTCATGTCTCCCTATAGTTAGCAGTGGGAGGGTATGTAATGGCTATTCTGGCTTGACCTTTTAAATTGAGCTCAGAGAAGGCGATGGCGACGGCTGAGATCAAGCTGATAGCAGAGAAGAGGGTGCGCACTGATGTCGCAGTGCCCAAATCATTTGGGTGTAAAAATCGTTGGTGGCCCAAACCAAACTCAGATTGGGAGCCCAAAGAGAGTTGCAGGCCTAATTGGCTAAGGGCCTGGATATGGGCTCAAAGCTGGGCTTGGGCTCTTTCATGGGTCAAACTGATGGACTCCAATTCTCTAGGATTTCTAATATGGGATCCCGGTGGTTTTGATCCAGCAAAATATGTTCACTTTAATATATTTGGTACTAGCGAATCTTCTAGAGTAGTACTAAAGGAGGATTCAAGCTATTCTGTATTGGCGGAGCATTGGATGTTCAATGAGTTGACCTATCTCTATGTACCGCCGTGGGTACTACCACATCTTCTTGTTCTGTCCTTAGATGATAGTGGAAGGGTATGTAATGACCACTCTGGCTTAAGGCTAGCACAAATTTCTTATCATTTGTTAATACTCCAAGAATCTTTTCTGGATATACGTAATACAATATGATTGCATGACTCTATTGAGTTTTTCTATTATATGAAGATAATTCCCTTATTCAAAAAAAAAATTGAAAATCTCTATGATGATGTTATTCCAAAATAAAGATATTTATTTAGAGGGATTTTTCTTTTTTCTTCAAACCAGTCTATCAGGCATACTTAAGTACTTAAATATGGTTCTAAACTCATAAGGACATTTAGAAGGATTTTATCTTTTCTTCAAATCAATCTGTCCACTTGATCGGGCCAAAAGGGAATTTTTTTTGCAAGTTTTCTTTTCTTCCTTTTTAATCTAAATTTACTATGCAACACAAAGTTTTAGATTTTCGACATTTTCGAGCAAGGAGACATTCCTACATTTATATGCTAATATGGTCTAAGTAGTTAAAAAAAAATCAATCTTATGGTATATATATTGTGGGAGAGTAAAACTACAATTCAAAATTTGTTATGGCATTGAATATGATCGATTTTTGTATTCTTTCTATTCATATTAATCGTTAAATATATTTATGATCTCTCCCTGATTGAATTTGTTATGCCATTGTCTTCCTTCCCTGATGTACCCATTGTCATTTCTGGGTTTCAAATATTCTTTTCTTAAGCATTCTCTTCATTTGTTTTTATTCAGACGTATTTGATGCTCTTTATTTTTTTTTTTTTTAAATTCCTTCTTTTGTTTCAAATAGCCAAGAGTGAGTGGAATCATGTTCAGTTTGAATGAAATTTTGATTTGAGCAGTGATCAGCCATTGGTAATATCTCTGTTTCACTTCTGTTAATATATACAATCTGTTCTTACTGTTTTCAGATATCATTATGAACCCTCCATGAAATTTGTGCATTTCAGACTCTCCCTTTTGTGTTGCATATTCCTGATCATTGGTTCCAGATCACTTTTTCTTTCAGTTTGCTCAGGGTATGTTTGGCTCTCCTCCTTTCTTTCGATGGTTTTTGCATATTACACGATTATCCATCATCATCGCATTTTATTTTTTTAATTTCTTTAATTTTTCTTCAGTTCTCCGTACTTCTTCTCAAGTGGCTTTGTTTGGGTGTGTGCACTTGTTCTTCTTCTACTTAAAAGGGATAGTGGGCCAAGAAGTGACCGTGGAGCTCAAGAACGACCTTGCGATTAGGGGTACTCTTCACTCTGTCAATCAGTGTGCCTCAATTCTCTTTTCTAATTTACTCTTTCTTACGTCCCAGTGTGATGTACTTATTCTCACTTTTAGTGCCTTGCTTAAGAACACAGGGGTCATATTTGTTATTTCAAGCTGACCAAGAAGAGATTGGGATATAGTGTTTAACAGTTACATTTTCTAATCCCAATATCTATGCATGCATGTTTTTTATATTTAGTTACCTCCTAGTGATTGTTCATTTCATGTGTATGATGTACTAAGGTCATTGCACAATTTGATGCTTAGAAGGGGTTGGTCTCTTTCATTACGAAATGTTATTGTAGTATTCTGCTTCTTTTTAATTTCTTTCGTTCGAGTCTGTTTACTGTTTTAGAATATCATTATGGCCTCAATGAAATTTGTGCATTTTAGACTCTCACTTTTGTGTTCCATTTTATTTTGTTTTATATTTGTTTGATATTCTTTCATTGGGTACTGCAACGTGTGGGATTTCCTTGCTTTCTTTCTTTCTTTGTTTCCTTTTGTTGTTTGATAAATATATTTACAGACACATACCATTACACTTTGCATTGCTTCTATAGTAATGATGATGATTATGATGATTGATATTTGATGATACTAAAGCTCTTCGCTTTGTCAAGTAAAAGAAAACCTTTGTTAAAATTCTTACATAGCATACAGTACATAAATGGGTTGGTGTTGATACTTAAAATTCTACATACATGTTATAATCATGTATCTCTGGATTCAAGTTTGTTTTGGTTGGTTGAACTTATATGGACCTCATTGAAGAAAAACGCTCACAAGATGTTTTTTTATTTTGGATTAATTTCAGTTTACCCCCCTGAGGTTTGGGGGTGTCATCATTTCACCCCCTCTACTTTTAATTTTGAATTTTTACCCCCTAAACTTTCCAATTTCAATCAACCGTGTCCAATTTCTCCTATTCCGTCCAAAGTCAACGTTAACTTTGACTTTTGAGGGGTAAAATGGTCTTTTCAAGATAAAAAATATATTAAAAAAATAAAAAAATAATTTTTTTTCTGTTTTTTTTTTCTTCTGTTTCTTCGTTTTTTTTTTTTTTTTTTTCTTTCTATTTCTTCATTTTTTTTTTGTCTTCAACCTATACACCAAAAGTTATAGTAGGTTTATAAAAACAAAAAAAATACTCTAGGTGGTTGAAAGCCGCTTGCTGGTCTACGATATTTGTGATATATCTCCGATAAAGTGAAGAATTTTAGGATATATCCCCAATAAAGTGAAGAAATATCTGTAAAAAATAATTTTACACTTTATCTAGAAATTAATATCTGTAAAAAATGATTTTACACACTCGCTGGTCTACGATATTTGTGATATATCTCTGATCAAGTGAAGAAATATCTGTAAAAAATAATTTTACACTATCTGTAAATAAATATCTGTAAAAAAAGATTTTACACAGATATTTCTTCACTTTATTGGGGATATACAGATATTTACAGATAAATTGTAAAATCATTTTTACAGATATTGGTTCACTTTATTGGGGATATATCCTAAATTTTTTCACTTTATTGGAGATATATCACAAATATCGTAGACCAAAAATGATTTTACACAGATATTTCTTCACTTTATTGGGAATATACTGATATTTATTTACAGATAAAGTGTAAAATAATTTTTTACAGATATTTCTTCACTTTATTAGGGAATCCTAAAATTTTTCACTTTATCAGAGATATATCACAAATATCGTAGACCAGCGAGTGTGTAAAATTATTTTTTTACAGATATTTATTTCTAGATAAAGTGTAAAATTATTTTATACAGATATTTCTTCACTTTATTGGGGATATATCCTAAAATTCTTCACTTTATCGGAGATATATCACAAATATCGTAGACCAGCAAGCGGCTTTCAACCACCTAGAATATTTTTTTGTTTTTATAAACCTATTATAACTTTTGGTGTATAGGTTGAAGATAAAAAAAAAAAAAAAAGAAATAGAAAAAAAAAAGCCAAAAAAAGAAGAAAAAAAAGAAGAAGAAACAGAAAAAAAAACAAAAACAAAAAACAAAAAAAAATATTTTTTATTTTATTTTTTTATATATTTTTTATCTTGAAAATACCATTTTACCCCTCAAAAGTCAAAGTTAACGTTGACTTTGGACGGAATAAGAGAAATTGGACACGGTTGATTGAAATTGGAAAGTTTAGGGGGTAAAAATTCAAAATTGAAAGTAGAGGGGGTGAAATGATGACACCCCCAAACCTCAGGGGGGTAAACTGAAATTAATCCTTTTATTTTTTATAGAAATACACCCCGACAACTCATGGATAAAATAGAGCGGGCACGTGCCCGAGATCGACAATGGCGACAGCCAATGAGTTCTTCACAATGACAAACATATTTGTCACGACGACGTGCAATAGCTCAAGGAAAGCATCCAATGGTGGAAACTAGCTCAAGCAACATAACAAAACAAGCTACAGGTACTTTATCATCAAATAAATAAGAAGAAAAACTTACATATATTTTGATTGCATTTTTTTTTTTTAAGTTTATTACAATCTCTGATTTTGTATAATTCTTTTTATTTGTAGGGAAGGTACGAAATAGGTGCCCTCAACAAAAGAAAAAATTCCTAAGAGACGAGGGCTTTAGGAGACGTGTTTCCGTGTTTTCATCTGGTTGGTGGATGAGACAATCAGTAAAAATGAACACCGCTTATCTTAGTGAGCTAATTTTGAAAGAGTGGAAGAAAAAGAAGCATGCACGGTATGTAATCTTAAAAGTTTTTTTTTTTTCCTTTTAGGTATAATAATTTACTTAATTGTCACATTTGAAATTCTTACAATTGGCGATACAAAAACGCACGTAGAGATTTGATGACACACGATATTTATCAAATTAAACGAACTTGGTGAAAAGTTTTGCGCATTAGGTATTTATTATGATCTATAATTTGATCATTTTATTGCATTCAATAGTCCTAACAAATTATTTGTGTTTTTTTTTTTTCAAATAATTTTGAATATGGATGAGCAGGAGGCGAAAGCATCGTGAACGGAACAACTTTTTAGCTAAGGTATTTAAATTTCAATTCTGATGCTTAAGAGCAAGTATGCATGATATTGGACCATTATGAGGCCTCCTCACAATAATTATGTGTTCATTCTAACAGTTCTACATCAAGCGTTTTGAGGAGTTCAAGCATAATATAAAGGTGATTATACAATAAGTTGATTCATATGCTATACTTGGACAAATCATAGAATTAAGAACTTTTTTTTTTCCTTCACTACAGAACTCTTCCAATAATTGGAGCATGGGTGTTGCGATAAGGAAATTATCTAATTTCATGGTACGTACTTAACTTAATAGATACCTTCAATTGAATCATCGACACTATATTATGTTTTGTTCTTTTTCCGACTCTTAATTTGTAGTTTGAGCAACGACGGTTGACAAATGGATGGCTGAGATGGAGTTGATTGGAGCATGTGGACTTTATTGAACAAATATGTATATAGCCATGTATAGAAGTTTCTTTTTAAATAAGTATGTTTTTATTTTGTAGTAGTTAACCAATTCCAATAATAAGTGCGATGCCCTGGCCTCCCATTACGTTTTGGCTATTAAAATTGTAAATATTTGTATATATCAATGCATATTTTTGTATACGGTTCTATGTTTTTTACTAATGAATTGGTAAATGCATATACACTATAGTATAATATTTGCATATGAAAGAGTGAGGTAATGTGCAACACGGAAATTAAATTGCACTCTTGAGCTAAATTTGGCACACACATAGTAAGAGAGGAAGGACAGTGTGCTTATGTTAAACGTATTTTTTAAAAATAAAATTCACACGCGCGAGCGTGGCCCATGCGCGTGCAGAAAGGCTAGTATATATAGGGGTCTTGACCCAATGCACAAAATTGGACCAAGTTATTCCCACTTACACTACCAACATATTTTTATTCCCAGTTATCCTATTTAAATGAAAATAATAATTTTGCCCGCTGCCCAATTAAACAACTACAAACCAGCCACTCTCTCTCTCAAAGCAGTGCGGCTGAAGACGACGACGACATGGTTCTGTCACAGAGGCTTCACGAGGCGTTCAAAGCTAGGCACCGTGGAGAAAATCGTAAGGCCTCGCACCGTCTCCTCATTCAAAGAGAAAGGCATCCTTAGCATCTCCGGGTTCGTCACCACTGGCGATAACCTCGTTTCCAAGTTCCCTACCTAGTCTTGGTATTCCCATCAATCCTCACAACTTATGGTTGTAAAACGGTGCTGTCTAACTCAAAGTCACACGAAACACGGAACGTTGAGGTACAGGAAAGCGGTACGGGTACGCGGTACGTTAGTCTTCAGGGTACGCGGTATGGTAAGATATATTAACTAATTTTAATTAAAATAAATTACTTATAATAAATAAAACTGTGGAAAAATCCTTGGAAATTAGGATTCCTAATCCTGATCCTAAAAGGCTTTTATTTTACCTAAATACCCCTTATTAATATACTATGACAAGCACATTACTTATGGAGGATAAACAAGTAAATTAACAAATAACAGAAAATAAATGATAAAGAATGCTGCTTTTATTTTTTATTTTTTCTTTGGATAATCTTGATCACCTTATAATTATATTGAGATGATTATGCCAATATGTCGTGAACAAGTTTTATTAGCGATTTCTCCAAAAAAGAAAAGAAAAAGCAAGAGACGCTAGAAGCCCAGAATCCCAGAGATTCAATAGAGAAGGAAGAACTGCCGCCGCCGCCGATCTAGAGGAAGGAACCGCCGCAGCGAGCACCAAGAAGAAGTGGTCCCCGGATCGCAGAGAAGGCGGGCGGCCTTGGGAATCTGGGTGAGCTTCTTCTTCTTCCAGCCTTGGATCGATCCTGATTCCTAAGACCGGAAAACGGCACGTGGAAGCTGTGGGGCTACCTCTAGGGTAGCTGGAGCACGGCGGCTCCAACACCATTGGGCACAAGTTCGAGCTGCTTAGCACGAGTCTGGCGAACTCCACTGTCAGCGCATCGAAGACTCGAATAGTGGGAAGGTCACGATCGACTTGAGTGAAAAAGCTGACTAGATTCCTGAATCCTCACCTCACGGGATTGCTAAATGTGGCGATCCGGATCACGAATGCCCCGCAATTGGGTTTGTGCAATCCAGAACGCAGGTCGCCGGCAGGTGCAGCGTTTCCGGTGACTCTGGTCTAACTCCTCAAAGAAGGATCTTTCTGGGATCCACCATCAGAGCTTCGAACTGCCGCCGAGTCTTCTTCTTCTTCTTCGCCAGGATTCTACTCAACGAAGCAATTCGAACTCACAATTCCCAACATTGACTTGGTGTCTTGGTTCTCGTGGTCATACGCCCTTATCTCGTCAACTTGGTGTGGTCAATCAAGTTGGTTTTAAATGGGTAAATTTGTGACAAATGGATTCTGGACGCCATTTCTTTCATGAAGACAATTGTGCCTTTGATTTAAAAGTTATTTATTTATTTAATTTGGATGGAGAATAGTGCTACTTTTGTGTTGCAAATCAAAATGGTGCTACTTCTGTTTTGCAACAGAAGGCCTAGAACGAAATAAAAAAGGAAAAAAAAAAATTATTGCTCCCCAATAAATGTCTATTGGGGGGCAATAGATGTTTTGAATTGATGTAATCTTCTCATTTTTTTTCTTTAATCAAAGCTTTATTTGTCTAAATTTAGAGACATTAGTTTCCATTCCAGCGACTGAAAGAGTGAAAGTTCTATTGGGAATAATACACATTTGAATTGATGTAATCTCCATTAGTTCCAATTCTGGCAACCGAAAGTTCTACTGAGGGACAATAGACGTCTATTGGGGGACAATAGAGGTTCATTGCCCCTATATTGGGGGGCAATAAACATTTCCGGTGACCTCTTTGAGATATTCAACGACCTCTTTGGGGATCTCCGGCGAGGCTTTTAGAGAAGTCCAGTGGGTGGCGGCTGGTGACCGGATTCCGACGACCAGTCACAAGACTCCAGTGAAGTCTCCTATGGTTTCTCTCTCTTCCACTCTCTCTCTCTCTCTCTCTCTCTCTCTCTCTCTCTCTCTATATGTAACAAAAGGGTGAGAGTAAAATAGTCTAAAAAATAAATAATAATAATAAAAAAAAAAACTTAAAGGGGGTATTAGAAAAGATGTTTTTAGAGTGTTTTGGGTGAGGGGGAATTAAAAAAACTTAATAGAGTAAGTGAGAAAAAAATCCCTAGAATTGGGATAAATGGACAAAATCCCTAATATGAAAACATGGTTTTGGCCCATCTGATTAAATGAGAAATTGGTAGAGCGGTAATATACTCCATATTATTATCCTAAAAGTTTTGATATTCTATTTTATTCTGCATATGATTAGGAATATATAATTGAAAGATGTCCTTTGCATCAACATATCAAAAATGAGTAATCAAAAAGTCAAAGGGCAAGAACTTATAAAGCGCAGAGTAAAATTGTCGAAGGAATCTGGATCTCCGTGACCCTAAAAGGATAAGATAGTATATGAAATTGAAGATTGGAATTAAAAGAGGACATACCTTATCTCTTCGGGTTGTATATGACTTGTGAATTTTGTAGCAAGTGGAATTATGATTTTAGGATGATATGCTTCTCCCAATGGAATTGTTTGGTGTAATTGTCTCCCTCTTTCTATGTCTCAAGTGTTCCTTTGGAATAAGCTAGGAGGTGGCTGTCCTCGTAGTTTTGTGCTGCAATTCTTCTTTGTTGAATAAAAATGAATAAATAAAATTGCAAATAAAATTGAAGATCGAAATTAAAGGACATACCTGATCTTTTGGTTTATATTGGCTTATGATCAATAGATTCAGTTTCTCTTCAATTCCTACTCACCTTCGAACTACAAAGTAAAGGCAAATTCCGACTAATTAAAGAGAAATTAAAAGCAAAATGGACAAGCAAATCAAGTGGCAACAAAGTAGATATTTGAAACACCAACACTTATTTGAGAAGTAGAGTAAGAATTAAAGCAACCAAAAACTACCTGTTGTTGACCAGAATCAGTAGGATGAATGAAAACAATCAGCGTAACGCTAGCTGTTTCAGCATAGAAGCTGTTTTCTTGGGCTTTGGCTTAGATCAAGAACAAAGGCTTTCATGAAAAGAGAGTAAAGTATGAGACAGTACTCAGCAATATTGCAATAAAAAGTCTTTACTTATGATAAGAAGAGAAGATGAGTCACTTCTGATCGAATCATATATTTTTCCAACTTCCAGCTGTATTTACTTATGATAAGTATATGGAGCAGTCATGTACAGGGGATCCCAATATATAGTTGAAGTTTTTTTTATACATTATGATTGGTTACTTCTTTTATATAAATTCTGAAATTCTTTTTATAAGTTATGATCAGTTGCCTCTTAGTCAAATTCTCTCGAGTGAGTCGAGTCTATTTATATTGATTATGATCAGTTGCGTACAAATTCCTCTTAAATTAATAAACAGGAAACTATAGTATTTGTTGTTTATTAGCAATTAATAATAATGCTAGTTGAGTTTGGATGTACTTGTGGAGCTGGCCAAGTTACCATGTTATAAGATGCGCACCTCGAGTAGCTAGACAACTCAGCAATCAGCTCTCGTAAGTTGCAATTCCTCCGATCTTTAGCTACAATGCTATAGAGAAAGCTACTGCACTGCATTTTGTATCTGAGAACTTTATTATTTTAGTTCATGTGGATTTGTAGCATTCAAGGAGATACAGGAAAGTATGAGACAGCACTCAGTTTGTGAATAACACTATATATATATTGTTAGACAAAGCTAGTCAGCTCTTCAGAATTAAAGAAGTGAGTGTTCAACTTCTGAATCACATTCTTTAACAATTGCCACCTTGCCACGCACGTAGTGGCTGCATTTACTTAATGTTCACATAGGTAAGCAATTATGGCTGTTTTAGTTGACATTAATTTCTTAATTAGTTTTTCACATGATAAGTTGGTAATATGGAGCATTTCATGTACAGGGAATCCCAATATGAACTAATACTTTTAGTTGAAGTCTTCTTCTATAGATTATGATCGGTTGCTTCTGTAAATAAAAAATTTAAAGTCTTTATGGTTACCAACTAGTATTTGTTATTTATTAGCAACTAATAATCATGCTAGTTAAGTTTGATTTGCTTGTAAAGCTCGCCGTGTTATTAAATATGTAGCTTGACTTACTAGCCAAATGACTCAACAACCAGCACTTGTAAGTTGTGTAACTCCCACGACCTTTAGCTACAATGCTATAGATAAAGCCAGTAGACCGCTTTTTGTATCTGAAAATATCTGAAAACTTATTATTTTAGTTCATGTGAATTTGAAGCATTCAAATATTAATTTGGGTCCTTGACCCAAAGCCCCAAAATGAGCCAAAGTTATTCCACTTACCCCAGCAACAGATTTTTATTCCCCACTACCCAATTTAAATTAAAAAGACAATTTTACCCTCAATCAAATTAATAAATTACACCATATGCCATCGAGCTCTCTCTCCTCTCTCCCCTTCGATTTGACTCTCTTCCCTCTTCGATTTGATTCTCTGTCACTCTCTCTCTCTCATCCGGCAATAGTCGTGCAGCCCAGAAGCCGGCGCTCGTGCAGTTGGCGAAGAGTTTGTGCAGCCCAGAAGACGACGGCGAGTTCGTGCAGCCGGCGCCATCGATCGTACAGCCGGCGGCGAGTTCGTGCAGCGAGCTCGGAGTTCTACAACGTCACCTCCGTGCAGCTAGGTCGGAGTTCCGGTTCGTGCAGCGAGCTCGGAGTTCGCGCCATCCATTGCCGGCGGCAAGTTCGTGCTGAAGACTGAAGTCACCGGTTGCTTGGCTTCGCCGATCACGAAATCAAAACCGCAACTCATCTCCTGCGGGAATTGGCGCTCGAGCTCGACCTCTGGTGCTCGACCCAGGCTCTCCGGCCTCGACACAGGCCGGTGGCAGAGGAGAACATGGATCTGGTATGCTGGTGGAGCAGAACCACGATTTGGTGCCCAAATCAATTTTTTTTTTTTTTTTGCTGTAAATTGGTTCAGAAGCCCAAAATGAAAAGAAAGAAAGAAAAAAAAAAGGTTCTATTGGGGCAATAGAGGCCTCTTAAAGATCTATTGGGAGGTAATAGACGTCTATTAGAGGGCAGTAGATGTTTTGAATTGATGTAATCTCATCTCTCTTTTTTCGTTAATCAAAGTTTTATTTATCTAATTTTAATAAATAAATGGGTATTAGGGGGTAATAGACATCTATTGGAGGGCAATAGACGTCTATTGGGGGGCAATACATAGCTGATAGTCGTCTACTGGGGGGCAATACATGGTTGATAGTTGTCTATTGGGGGGCAATACATGGTTGATAGTCGTCTATTGGGGGACAATAGACTATTGGGGCAATAGACGTCTATTGGGGGTCAATAGACATCTATTAGGGGGCAATAGATGTCTATTGGGGGCAAAAAAACTTTCCGGTGAGATTTTCAGCAAATTCCGGTGGGCAGCAGCAGGTGACTGGATTCTGGCGAAAGTTGGCTGGAATCCGGCGACAAGTGACCGGATTCCGGCGGCCGGTGACGGGCTCCGGCGAAGTCTCCTATGGTTTCTCTCTTTTCCATTCTCTCTCTCTCTCTCTCTAAGTAACAAAGGGGTGAGGGGTAAAATTGTATTAAAAAAAATTAAAAACAAAAAAAAATCTTAATGGGGTATTAAGGAAGACTCCCTTAGAGTGTATTGGGTAAGAGGGAATTAAAAAAACTTAATGGGGTAAGTGGGAAAAAAATCCTTAGAAATGGGGTAAATGGACAAAACCCCTATTAATTTCTCTCGACTCTTTTTTTTTTTATTGATTATGATCAATTGCGTACAAATTTCTCCTAAATAAATAGGAAACTATAGTATTTTATTGACACACTCATTTTCTCTATTCACACACCCAATCTATTTTTCTAATGTTAATTACATATAAGTGAATTTTGAGGAGTTATTTTAGCCTAAAGGCCACCAAATATTTTCTTCCTTCAAAAATTTTGTTTAGATTTGAGAAAGACAAGAAAAAAAAGCAAAAACCCTAGGAGCGTCTTCCTAGCCGCTCCCCAAGAAAACCCTAACCCTAAGATCTGCGCCCTGCGCTCAACCCTATGGCCCAACTGCACCATGTCCTCCATTGATGATGTTACGGCTAGCTTCGCAACCTCCCTCGCTCTTGCATGTTCGGATGTGATTGACATCTCACACTTGAATGGTACCTGAAATCGACGTACCTCTCAGGCCTATCTCTTGGAAAATCCCTTGACAAAGAAACAGTTTGGAACTCCAGATTTGCAGCGCCACTTCAGACGTGTATGGGTTCTTGATGGTGGATTTCGGGTTCAAGACAGAACCCAGAATCGTTTTGCCTTCACGTTCGACCTTAAGCGAGATCGTAATAAGGTGCTTCGGGGAGGTCCATGGTACTTTAACCGGGCTTCAGTCCTACTGCAGGAGTACGATGGAATGGAGGATCCTCTAACCATCCCCATGAAAACATTGTTTTTTGGGGTTCGCATCTCTGGCATCCCTCCTGCTTTGGAAGAAAAAGGTATTATTATGAATGTGGCATCATTAGCAGGAAAGTTCTTGGAGATCGATCAAAAGCTTTTTGACAACATGGGTAAAATTACAGTTCATGTAGCCCATGATATCTCTCTGCCTTTTAATTTGAAGAAAACCCTAAAGATTATTTATGGATTGGTCAAAGAGATCACGTATGTTTTTGAGAACTTAATTGGTAAATTCAAAGACTGCAATCTAATTGTTCATGAGCAGGGATCTTGTCCTAATACTGCAACACAGGGACCGGTGGAACATGTCGCAGTAGAAGATCCAACACTGCTCGCTCTTGCCTCTCAATTCCTAGGTTTTACTGACCTACGTTTTCAAAATGGAGCATTTCTCTTTCAAGGTTTGCAAGCACCTATTCTGCCTCCCATTGCATGCAACCTATTTGGAACACCTGCTCCTCACAAGTAGCGTAAGCCTATTGTGATTCGAAATGAGGTTATTAGGCCGGCAGATAATGCTTTGGCTTTAGTCCCAGTTACTGATGAACAACAGACAAGCAAACGGAGTCGTCCTGCTACATATTACACTTCTCCAAAGAAACTAAAATTGTTTTTCAATGAAGGGGAGACCGCTATTAGTCCATCCATGCTCCAAAAGAAGCTGAAAGTACCAGAATTCCACACAAAATTCTCTGCAAAGTCTCTTGGTTTGATTGAGGCTCCAGAAGGAGTTCTGATTCCTAAGGAGAGCATAACCCCAAAAGAGGACTCGCTGCCGATCAAGAAGAAGAAGGGAAGGCCATTAGGGTCTACGAACAAGAATCCCTCCAAGAATAAAAAAGTTTCTAATGAAGAAGTGCTAAGTGTGATCTTCCCTAGCAAACTTCCAAGCCCTAGTGTAAAGGGCAAGGAGAAAATTTAGTTTATTTTCATTTGAATTTTGCCTATTTACTTGTTTTTAGTAACATAGTTTATAGGCTTTCTTGAATAAGTGAGCATGAGTACCGTCAAATGATCGGACCTAATCTATGTATTGCTATGGTTTTACCACAAACTCTTTATCTACCCATAGATGGTAGAGGGATGATATATAATGATCATTTCTGGCCTGAGTATTAATATATCGACATGATATTCTTAAAAAAAAAAAAAATCTTCATTCATAAGGCCACCAGATACAAAATAGGGTTAAATTTTAAACCTTAAAAATAAAAGAAATTACAACTATGCCACTGGTCTCTAAACAGACCCCACTTCACATTCTAGGTCATTTTGAATCAGAAATCACCTCTCTCTCTCTCGTCACTGCCGCATTCCTCTCTTGTTGCCAGCGCTCTCTATCTTCATGGCGATGACGACCTTCCGCCGTGGTCCCGTGTCACTTTCTCCACTCAAGGCGATTACCGAGTCCTCACTGAGTTGTAAGCCACTTTTTCACCATTCCTATTTTGATTTTGATTACTAGAGTGTTCAGTTTTGATTTTGGATTAGCTTTCTCTTTCAATTTGCTTTGGAGTAGCTTTCAGCTCTTTCGATTTCGAGAAGAATTATTTTGTTAATGAATGTAGTTGCTTGGTTTGTATTACCGTTGTTGTAGTAGTTGTTTTGATGGTTGAGGGTGGATTCTGTATTGATGATAGTAGCTTTCTCTCTGGTTGAGAGTAGGTTTTTGGTTGGTTGGCAGTTGCTTTTTCTCTGGTTGACAGTAGTTTTTGTATTCATTCGTTGTAGCTTTTAAACAGATTAGCAGTAACTTTTGTGTTTCTTAGTAGTAACATTCATAATTTAAGGTAGCAAATTTTGTGTTGGTTGCTAGTAGGTTTCATAGTCTTTGGCAGTAGCGATTGTTTTGCTTGACAGTAGCTTTTCTAGTCTTCGATTAAAAACCTGCCAAAATTTTGTAGTACTTGTGTGCAAATACATTCTTGATTCTTGCAAATTGCTTTGGAGTATCTTTGAGAATGTCTGGAAGTAGATTTAGATTTTTTAAGGCATGAAGTAACTTTTACAGTGTTTGGCAGTATGTTTCATGATGCTTAATAGAATGACAGTAGCTTATCTTTAACAGTAACTTGGCTTACCAGCTTGCATGTTTAGCAAGGGCTTTCTAGTTCTATCTCAATAGCTTTATGGTTCTTTGATAGTAGCATTACATATCTATTACAGTAGCTTTTTGTTATTTCACAGTAGCTTAATTAATTTGCTATTCATTAGATGTAGCTTTGAAATACCTTGGTGTTGGGTTTTGTTTCTTTGGTGTTTCGTATCTTGGCATGTTGAAGTAGCTTTGTGTAGTCTTTCAAAGTAGCTTTTCTAGTCTTTTGGAGTAGCTTTCATATTCCTTAACAATAGTTTTTTTTTTATCTTTTCTCACTCTTTTCTCTAATTACTTGTAGTGCAGTGTTTCATAATTTTGCTTGAACAAGTTCTGTTGGATATATACAGATTTCTCAGCGGCTACTTGTATTTTATTTTTCATAGAGATGGGCTAGAGAAGTAGAAGAGCAACATCAAACTTATCGGCAGTGGAGTGGATTGCAGGGACATGCCTCCAATGTATGGAGCAACCTGCCGCACACACTCTGGCCGATAGATTTGGGAATGTGCTGATAGACCATATATCAGGTTCCTCTTTCAATCCTTACTTTTTAGGTCTCAATTTGCTGTTATGACATGGTTTTGACTTAGTAAACTTGCAAGTACTAAGATATTATTAACATGATACATTAGTTTAGGATGGCTGATGTTGTGCTTGTTGTATTGTGCTATACTTCTATTGTTTCTTTTTCCATGGTTACAACCTCAAATTTTGAGATGTACGAACCCTCTGTTCACATTCTTATGCTTTGATATTTTGATTAATACATGCCTGTTGCTATGGTTTTCCAACATTTTCCCTTTATACTTCACTCAGTCTAAGAAAATGCAAGCATATATAGCCTTACGGGTAAAATTTAGTTGTTCCAACTGATTATTAGCCATCCCTATATTTCTATTGTCTATTATTGTTTAAGAGAATTTTGTATGCATTTTGGTGCTTGACCTTGTGGAGAAGAGTGATAAATTTTCTTGGAGATACGATGAGTTCTTATATATTATTCCTAAAAAGGTTGAATTGGAGAGTGGAAATGAAATCCTTACTCAAAATGAACTGAAGCAACTATTTCACATTGTGAATAGAACTGCTAGTTTAGGTATTATCAAATATAAGAGGAAACTGTGCTTGGTTTTGCATAAGAAAATGGTAAAACTTGGGGAAGTCCTTTAGATCTGGTGTTCTTGTGAGTGGCCAAGTAGGTGCATTATAAGAAATGTGTTTCTTTGTGGCTAGCAAGTCCTTGAAGAATCCTAAATTAATTGCAGAATGAAAGGATCAGTTAGAAAATCATCATTCTTGGATGATTCATTACTTGTTTTGGACTTAGTCTCTTACTGCAGAAAGGGCATATGTTGGTCTTTGATCAATAAGCATTTGCTTGGAGAATATCCATTTTGTTGAAACATGTTATGGGGTTTATCTTAGAAGGAAAGTGATGTTTCAACGTGTTCATGATATGCTCCTTGCAACTTCTGTAATGCCCTGTTTGGATAGGGTGATTTGGACGTAAGGATTTGGAATTGGACTTTCCAAATACAAATAACTCCGATTCACAAACATTTTTAATTGAGCATTTGGATTTGAGTAAATCAACCCTCAGATTTGGTAAACAATTGTGCCACCTAGTTATTTCACATCTCAGCTTCTTCTCTTTCCCGGACAGAGAAGCTCGGTCTCTTTCCACATCTTCTCTCAATGCATCGCACAGCTTTGGCAAACATCTCTGCACCGATTCGTGAAGGAGGTCTCTCACTCTTCTCACAATTAAATCAGTAAGACTGATTTCTATTTCTTTATACTTCTCAATTTTGGTGAATTTCTTGTTTATGTTCATTGTTTCTGATTTAGAGAATGGGAGTACTCCGTTACTTAGTTTCTTTCATTCATGGCTAAATGCCGAAATCCTATGTTAATATGGATTTGGGTGAAACTTTGGTGTAATGTATATATAGCTCTAGCCTTGTATTTTTAGACCCATTATAAAGCTTGAGATTAATCATATAGTATTCTAATCCATATCATTTTTTATACTTATGTTTTTGCTATCTTGGATTCGATGCCAGGTAGAAGAAATGAAAATGGATGGACACTTTATTGAGTTTGTATTGATGAGAATGTCATGCTCTTGTTACTCTTTAGTATAAGTTTTGGTTGTGCAATTGCAGTAAAAGCATATTTTATTGCCTTATGTATCTCTAGTTCATTTTGGTGGGAGAATTGGACATGGTTTCTTGCTTGATATTATTGGCTTGATGGCCATAGTCTCTTGAATTAAGAAATGTCACTTGATCTTAGAAATAGATTAGCTTACTTAGCAAAAAGATATCCCATTGGTAGTTGTGATATGAGATGGTTGGGATGAAAGTCAGAAATTATGCATGTAATGGATCATATAGGTTGGAGAGAAAGTGGTCTGGAGGTTGACTTGGAAAGTGGTGAGACTAAATCTGACAGTCAAGAAGATGGAAGTGTAGAGTCCAGTTCCCATGGTAAACATTCAGAAAGAGAATTCTTAGATTTTGTTTTCTGCTATGGCTGATATTAATACCCACTGGATTGAAGAGTTCCGAATAAGCTTCGGTTGGGATTGAATAATGTCGAGTGATAAGATGTGATTATAAGAAAATATTCCCCCGATTAGGCATGTTGCATTTGAGTATCGTGATTGTTACTCTTGTGAGGGACCTGAAACTTTAGATAAAATTAAGGTTTTTGGTTCCAGTGGTTACTGTGGACAATGCGATTAGCTGCTGTAAAGATGAATTATGTTATCAAAAGAATAGAGATGATACAGGTTGCTCCTTTAGGAGCTTGTGATCTCATAATTCTAGTTGTATGCCCTGCTTTTGTTCAATTGCATAACCCATTTGTTATTGCATCTTCTACACACATTTCAATTAAATGTTTTTTGATTGTATACTTTTAAATGAGAGCAGGTGGGTAACCGGATTATCAGGAAGAGGATCCATGGGCATGTAGAGCACGGACAGCCATCAAGGTGCACTGAGGAGTTCCATTTGAGGAAGGAGAAGAACGATCAGCTGAAGGCAGAGGCCAAGGCTAAGGGTGAGGTCATCAACACCAAGAGACAGCCAAAGGGTCCCAATCCTGGTTTCATGGTTGAAGGTGCAGTTATGGAAACTGTTGCTCCCATTCCTTATGATGTCGTCAATGATCTTAAGGGAGGTTACTAGGTCTAAATTTGCTTGGCTTTGTTCACCATCCGGACTAATTGGATGTCTCTTTAGTTTGTCCTCTTATAAATTTTCGAGATATTTTTATTTGCTGCAGCAGGATTTCTCTAGTTTAATTAATGTGTTTCATACATGATGTTTTGAAGTACAATTATGGTTCGAATCTGGAAAGTATCTTTTGCATTAGTCAATGCATTGCTTGCCTTTCTGTTCCTAATGCTTATTACATCATTCGGCAAATAGTTTGATTTATTTGAAGTTTCTGCAACCTCACCCCAGCTGCTACTATTACATAATATGATTGTTACGATGTTTCAGCTGGTACTCAGTTGTTTCTACTATAAATTTCAGAACATTACAAAGTTCTAATGTATTCCAGCTGTTTTTCATGATGATGATGATGTGCGTTATGATTCTTTCATGTAGAGAAAGTTGAAGGGTTGGGGTAGAAAAGTCATGGGTGATATTTACTGGGTTTCATTTACTTCTTGTGAATTTCTTGGTGCTGAATTTACCTATCAGATGATTTCTTTGCATGTAATCTGCCTCTCTCTCAGGATGAAAATATCATACACCACTTTGCTTCCTTCACTCAAAGTTACACTTTTGTCTCAATGTTGATCACTAGTTGCGTCCATGGTTGAAAACAATGCTACAATAGCTCACTTACAGTTTGAATGTTACTGAAAGAGACCACAGAATGTGAAGTGTGTAGATGTTAATTGTGTCCACATGCAGGCTTACTTGCCCGACACGCTCCATGTTTGTTCGTTTGGTCTCAATTAGTACGTTGACTAACTGAAAGGGGCCACAGAAGATAGTGGGATGCGAACCGTATCAGTATAATGCCATTTAGTCACATCAAGTTTACTGATATATGCTTTTCTGGTTGAGAATTAATCAATCATTTAGTCACAATAGAAAAACCCAGGTGTGATTGGATAATGTCAAATTTGTCTGCCATGAGTTTGAAAGCATTAGCAGAACTATCGTAGAACTTTCTCAATTACCTGTTCAAGCTAAATCCTGTGTGCCCTGGGTGCTGTAGTACTTTCATTAGCAGTGCTATCCTTGTGAAACAGAAAACAATTGACAGTGTTCCCCTGGGAAACATATCTGGGTAGGGATGCAACTGGGTAGTGTTACTTTGTTTTTCTTCTTCATCTCCAGTTTGCTTCAGTCACAGTATGGCGCTGAAGTATATAACATTATTCCTTCACACCCATTAGCGGAGGGACAAACTCTAGTCTCTCCTGGCCTAATATTCGAACTGGGCTTCTTCAGTCCTAATAGTTCTGCTAACAAATATCTGGGGTTGTGGCACAAAAGCATATTTCCCCGCAAGTATGTATGGGTGGCTAACAGAGATAATCCTCTTGCAGATACAGACACCATGGCTACTTTGAGAATTGGCGGCAATGGTAACCTGGAGCTTGTAGATGGGAAACAGACTTCTGTCTGGTCAACCAATATATCTAATTGTTCATCTGCAGTTCTCTTAGATAATGGAAACTTTGTTGTCAAAGATGCTATGGGAGCTGATATGTGGGAGAGTTTTAATATCCTAGTGACTCACTTCTGCCAAGCGTGTTGATGGGATATGATAGTGCTTCTGGAAAACAGAATTTCTTGACATCTTGGAAAAGTGAAAATGATCCATCACCCGGGATATTCATGGCTGGACTGTCAGCAGAGTTGCCATCACAAACGTTCATCTGGAATATTAATGGATCTCCCTACTGGAGAAGTGGGCCATGGGATAAATCAAAGTTTATTGGTGTACCCACAATGGAATCTCAGTATCTAAATCCATTTACTGTTGTTGATAATGTGACACAGGGAACAAGATATTTCTCTTACAGTTATGACAAATTTCCAGGTGACAAACTTCTTGCCTATATGGACATATCTTCAGAAGGAATACTGAGATTTATGTTTTCAGAAAGTGGCAAGAACTGGTCTCCTGACTGGGAGTCACGGCAAAACCCATGCGATAATTATGGGGCCTGTGGACCGTTTGGGGTTTGCAAAGCTTTTGACTCTCCAATCTGCAAGTGTTTGAAAGGGTTCATACCCAAGTCAAATGAAGAGTGGAGCAAAGGAAACTGGACTGGAGGTTGTGTGAGACGAACGGATTTGTCTTGTGAGACACACATAAACGAATCAGTCTCATCAAAAGGAAAAGATGGGTTTTTGAAGGTGGAAAGATTGAAAGTACCCAATTTTCATCAATATCTGACTTCTTTGGCTCAAGACAGGTTTGAGGACTGCAAGATAAAGTGCCTGAGTAATTGTTCTTGCCTGGCGTTCGCTTATGTTAATAACCTAGGGTGTTTGGTCTGGTACAAAGACCTTGTTGATATTCAGCAGTTTCCATCTCTTGGAGAAGATCTTTATGTCCGCCTAGCAGACTCAGAACTAGGTAAATGATAATAGGTATTGCACAAGTAATCTTACAGCACTATTTTTGTTTGTATTGTATGTTGATTTTTTTTTTTTGGTTTTCTGCAGGTGAAGCAATGCCCATAAAGTTAATTGCCAGCCTTACAGCTATTGGATTTATGATCATCTTGGTGGCTATAATCTTCAGTTTGCACTGGTGGCGTGCCAATCAAAAGCGTAAGAGAGTTAGATGATTAACATTAAAAGAATTTCATATTTATTTTCTGTTATCCAAATGTTGCTTCTTGTTTTGTTCCAACTCAGTGCTTGATAGTTTTACCTGTAAAATCAGGACATGTCAAATTAACAAGGCATTTGGAATCAACTAGTTTGATTAAAATTCATAGAGACGATCTTCGAGAATAATAGGAAACCATGATCTCTCAGAGCTAAAGATATATGATTTTGATAGCATACTAATCGCCACAGACAACTTCAGCATCACAAACAAACTCGGTCAAGGAGGCTTTGGCCCAGTTTATAAGGTACTTCTTTCCCAAGGATAACATATATAGCACTTTGACAGGTACAAGATACATACATTAATGGAATTATTGATTTGTGGATCTCATGTAGGGGATGCTACCAGAAGGGAAGGAAATAGCTGTGAAGAGACTATCTAGTACCTCAGGACAAGGTGTTGAAGAGTTCAAGAATGAGATGCTATTGATCTCCAATCTTCAACACAAAAATCTTGTTAGGATCATGGGTTGTTGTGTTAAAGAGAATGAGAAGTTACTTATTTACGAATTCATGCCTAACAAAAGCTTGGATACTTTTCTATATGGTTAGTTTCACTAGTGTTTTGTGTTCATCTGCTGTAAGTTACTCAACGTTATCTTCTTCTTTCAATATAATCTTTCTTCTCTGATCTTCTTGTAAAATTTTCTTGAAAATTTCTTATATATAGTTATGAATGAGTCACATGAACCACTATCTAACATTCTCCGTTATGCATTTTCATACAACTATCTAACATTCTCACATGACTAATTTTCATACAACTATGTCCTATTTTTTAGGAATTTATAGCTAGAAGTCTAGTTTTAACCAAATTTTATGGTTATAAGTCTCGTATCGTCAATGTTTCATTGCAATGTTTATGGAAAATATGAATGGCATTACTGATTGGAGTCTTGCATTCTAACTGGGTGCACTGTATATTTGATTAGATTCAAGGAAGAGAGCAGTGCTTGATTGGGCTACACGCTTTAATATTATTCAAGGTGTTGCTAAAGGCCTTCTTTATCTCCATCATGATTCCTATGTGAAGGTGATTCATAGAGATCTAAAAGTCAGTAACATCCTCTTAGATGAGAAAATGAATCCAAAAATTTCAGATTTTGGATTAGCACGCATAGTTGAAGGAACGCAGGATCTAGAAAATACTCAGAAGGTTGTGGGAACACGGTAAATATCAGTTTTTCCATTACATACTTGCATGGTATTTTTAATTAAGCCAGAAACTAGAACAAGCAATTTTATCATATGCATACTAATGTGTCTGCTGTGCAGTGGTTATATGTCTCCAGAATATGCCATGGGTGGGATATTTTCTGAAAAATCTGATATCTACAGCTTCGGGGTCTTAGTATTGGAGATTATTAGCAGCAAGAAGAATAGCAGCTTCTATTTATATGACCAACAAATTGGCTTCCTTGCCTTTGTAAGTTCATACCGTAAATTGTAATGTAAAATAGTTGATTTTATGTGCAGTAGTCTAGCTCATTTATTTACAACTAATGTGAATATTTTCAGGCTCGAAACTTATGGAATGAAGGCAGGCCATTGGATTTAGTAGATGAAGTATTGGGTGATTCATACTCCTCATCAGAAGTAATGACTTGCGTGCATGTTGGGCTTCTTTGTGTACAAGACAATGCTACAGATAGACCAACCATGATAGATGTAACTTCAATGTTAAGCAACGAGAAAGATGGTCCACATCCAAAGAGATCTGTATTCACTATCCAAAACTCAGTTTATCATCCTGGATCATCCTATGAAAATACTAGTTCCTCCAAAAATGAAGCCAGCATTACAAAGATCGAAGGACGTTAAGTGACAGCAAATTATTACATTACAATGCAATGCCTTTTGGTCCTTCTCAAGGGTTGTTATACATATTGAAGGTTTTCTTTTTGCTGTAAATAACAACCCTTTCTCTTGGGGAAGGTAGTATATGAAGGTTTTAGGTTTTTTCATTAAGAATGTGCACATTTAGGATGACTTGAAAAAGATGAATTGATTGCTAGTTTTCACATAAATGTTTTTCTGTACAAGGAAAATACGTATCTTTTGGCACAAACTCTTTTGCTTGTGTTTGGTTTTGAACTTCTAATGTCTTGTTTCTGAACTTTTTTTCAATTGGACATTTGATCGAATACACTGTTTTACTACTGTGTTGAAGGAACTTAGTTTTTGTATTGTAAAATCCTTATGTTTCAACTTTCAAGAAGTGCCCAAACACAAGAATTTCAAATCTAAAGATTTCAATTACATAGATTTTAAATACTTAAGATTTAAATTCCAAATCCAATCATGTTTCCAAACAAGGTCAAAGACTTTTTTTTAGGGGAACGGAATATGGTTCCACTAATCAACGACCTCACTCAGTCCAGCTAGAAGGATTCGAAAATGCTTCATATATAGTACACCTCAAAGCACAATACGGAAACTAAACAAAGCAAAAACCGAACTAAAAAGCCCAAAAGCAAAATTCAAACTAAGAAAACAAACTAGAGAAAGCAAGGAGAGAAGTGCAAAAAGGATTTTACCTTTCTTTCGATTGTTTTGTGGCTTTTTATCATTTTACAATATTGTTCCTGTGAAATTGACATGGGTGAGTAAGATGTTTGTTTTTTTATTTTTTATTTTCTAGCCTAGAAGACTTGTTCTTGAGATACTTTTTCTTTTATTTGTTCTTAAACTTGATTTTATTTTAACTTGTTAATTATCTTGATAATAGCAAATTTCAATTCGGAGCTGCTCATGCTATTGCTGGGTGAAGATGATAGAGATTTGGCCATGACAAGCCAGTTTTGTTAAGCTTGGAGCTGGGCTTGTCTGATCTTTGGGCTTGGACCTGGAGTCTTCTCTGGGTTTTGCAATGGTTTGATATTTTTTTACTTATTTTTCCATAGTTCCCTATATTTTTAGGGGGGCTATGCTTTTTTTTTTTTGTGCCCTAACTGTCTTATCTAGATGTCCTGGCGATCTTCTAAAGTACTAATGGAGGATTCAAGTTATTCGTAATCATGGAGCAATAGATGGCAAATGAGTGTACCTATCCTATGTATCACTATGGGTACTACCACTTTTTCTTGTCTGTCTATAGATGGCAGCGGAATGGTATGTAATGACCATTCTGGCTTGCAATGAATGAAATTAAAATCCTGTTTGGGATTGATTCAAAAAAAAAAAAAAATTTCTTTCACTTTTCTTTTATCGTAGGGTTTGCTTTGGGTAAAAATCAGAAATAATACATGAACTGTACTTCTATCTTATTCATGGTACCTGAACTTTGTTTTTTTTCACAACACGTACCTGAACTCTTTAAGTTCTTTTGAAGTGGTACTTATGCCACATTCAGTTACAAATCTAGTCAGAAATGACGAGTGAGGAGTACGTGTCTTATTTATCAAGGTTAAAGATGACAATTTGTAGTTGTAAACTGTATCACGGCCTAAGCCACTATCTTATTATCTCAATCTTTGATCTATGAAGCAAAAACTCATAATTGTTATGTCAAACCAAACAACTAATGAACCCAAATACCAAACGTGTGCCTAATAAATGAGATGTGTGTGCCTCACATGCCATTTTTGACCGGAGTAGTGAGTGAATATGGCTTTAGGTACCACTTCAAAAGAACTCGAAGAGTTCAACTATTGGTTGTGACAAAAAAATAAAATTCATGTATCATCGATAAGATAGAGATATAGTTCATGTACTATTTCTGATTTTTTCCCTTTTACTTTTACCATATTAGTGGCAGCATGGGTATTAGACACAACCTTGGATTCTTGAATGCTGAAAACATTGGTTACAACGGGATTTAAGCTTGAAAATGGAACAATGAGGCCATGGCCATGGCCATCTCAAGGAACAGCTTTGCCATTGCATATCACAATTAACAGACTGAAAGTTAACTCATTTAATAATTGTGTTCTAACATGTAAACCCAAACCCAAAACCCCCTATTTTTATTAAAGGACTAAATACTGT